>CM034146.1:80982243-82423493 GCA_019776745.2 Taxus chinensis | reverse complement strand
TGACAAGGAAGAACGTCTCTTGTTACTGTAAAATTTGCAGGTCGACAACTCATGACATGAAAGACTGTCAACTAATTGGTCAAATCCATTATGTTATAGACATTGGTGTATGACAGACAGGATTTTCATATAACTCTAAAGGCAAGAATGAGCATCAGGATCAGGATCACAATCAGGTGCGTTATGATTGAAGTGAAGGGAATTTTGAAGGCGGTCATGGCAGAGGTCGAGGATACCATGGTGGATTCGGAGGATGAGGCCATGGTGGTGGATGAGGCAAGTTCCCTCACGGAACATGTTATACATGCGGATCTCCTGACCACTACAGGCATGAATGTCCTTAGAATATTACATGTTCTTTCTGTGGAAAGAATCATAGTTATGAGGAATGCCCGAACTTGTATGAGCATCTTAGTAAGCAAGATAAATAAGAAAACAAAGGCTCAGGGATGGTTAGGATACAACGCGCTGTGGAAAATCAGTGGATGCCCAAGTTGGAACTAGAATTTGGGGCATTGCAAGTAAGGATCACTACCTGCGCTGAAGTGATGTGCACCAAAAAATTATTGCGGAAAAGCCTACCATCGGAGGAGGTTTTACATGCACGGTACCTAGATCCTACCCATCATATGAGGTTTATCAGGAAACCAAGGAGGTACTCAGAAATCTTTAGGGTGAAATACAATATTTAAAGGAGCAATCATGGAAGATGGAGCAAAAGAAAGCATCAGAGATGGTCCAATCTGATGTGGATGACTTCAAAGAAGTGTGCACGATGTTGCGCCAATAGAATATCATTCCATTGTTAGGGAATTGGTTAAAGGAAAACACTCTGTGCACAAGTATTGAGACTGGACGACAGATCCTACATGTAAATATTCCCCCTCATAGCCTAGATTATGACAAGGAATTCAATTTGAATACTGTTGTGGATGGGTGGCTTTTGAGTACTATATTGATTGATAGAGGCGTGGAAGTCAATTTTCTTACCTTGCATGCATGGTTACAAATGGGGAGACCTCCATTACATCCATCTTTGAATGTATTGTTCATGGTTAACCGAACTAAGGCCACTCCCATCAGAGTTTTAAAAGATGTCTCCATTACCATACAAGGAGCCAAGCTCACTGGAGATTTTGAGGTCTTAGCGCTAGCAGAGGCAGATAGCTTCCCATCTCTACTGGGGCATCATTGGTGCTATGTAAATAATGTTGATCTTCGGTTCAACAAGGGTTATATAAGCTTTGAAAACAAGGAGGAAAGGGTTATTATCCCATTAATAGATGACAAATTTTGTGCCCTATGTTGAGCCCTTGAGTGAGGAAGACCTTAATAGGATTTATGTACGTGTTGTCCAGGACCCAGAGGTGCATGAGCCATCTAAAGAAGGAATCCTTCAATGGGAGGATGCACAGTCTATTAGCGATACTACAAGTGTTGCTTGTGATAATTGGGCTCATTACACTTATGAGTTGGTAGGGCGTAAAGTAATGAGTATATTTGCTAAGGACAACAGACTATGCTATATCAAGAGAATAGGTAACAACTCGATACCACATTACACTGGAGAATGAGACCCTATGGTGTTCCTGCGTGCCATGGAGGAAAAGTGGATAGACCAGTTGGAGAGACAGAATATGCTAGCATATACCCTACATGGGAAAACAACGCGCTGGTGGGTGGTTCACAAGGATCTTCTTGTAGGATGGAATGAAATTATGATTGTTCTTGCTACTAGGTTCTTCAGGATCAATGCACCTACTCAAATCTATACTTATCATGGTAATCAACATGTTCAGCACCATGTTCAACAGTGTGAGAGACTCTGGACAGAGGGGTAGGAAGCTTTACCACCTTCGCTCTGGGTGCACAAGTTTTATTCCACTTTACAAGGTTACGCGTGTGTTTGGTATGTATATGCAGAACTCCATAAAGAGATTGGAAATTGATAGTATTTAATTATAGGGATGACCCAGATGTTTGACTTATTCTCTACTAAACCTCTGGTGGAAGAAGCATTAAAGGTTATAAAGCACTTAACTATGGGGGATAATGTCAAGGTAGAAGAACTCATTCAAAAGTTATTTGATGAAGGAGACTCAGGAACACGTTTTCCTGAAGAAACATACGTCGATGCCACATTACTTCAGCACGCTTGCCTTGAGAAAGAAAAAGGAAAAATGGTCTACTTAGTGGATGATGAAGAAGTAGAAAATCTGGATGTAGACCATTCAATAGGTAGGTGTGAGGTGTTGGACAGTGCATATAAGACCACACGCGCCTAACACGAACCTATGAAGACAAAGAAGGTGAATATTGGATGGGATGCTAAGTCTAAGGAGGCCATAATTGGAGACTATTGGTCAGACTTTGAAGTTGCAAAAATCGTTGTGTTACTACGGGATTATCAATACTTGTTCCCTCGGGGGTACCATAAACTTAAAGGTGTGTATAAATCATTAGGAGAGATGAAGATAAAGCTTAAAGACGGTGTGTGCCCAGTCAAAAAGAGACCCTACAGGATGAACCCTAACTTGTGTGAAAAGGTTAAAGAAGAGATTGACAAAATGTTGAAGTCTGGAATCATCAAGCCCCTAGATGAGTCAAAATGGGTTAGTCCAATAGTGATCAATGTCAAAAAGGATGGCCTGATTAGGATTTGTGTGGACTATAGGGAGATGAATGCTACATGTGTGACTAATCCCTTTCCTATGCCATTCATTGAGGAAATACTAGAAGGCATTACAGGGTGTGAAATCTATTCGTTTATAGATGGGTTCTTTGGGTATCATCAGGTTAGGATTACCTAGGAGGATCAGGAAAATAATTCTTTTACTACTGAATGGGGTAGCTTTTCCTATACTGTGATGCCTCTTGGACTGAAAAACGCACATGTTGTATTTTTGTGCATAGTTGTTCAGGCATTTAATGATGTGATTCACAACTTCTTACAGGTTTATTTAGATGATTGGACAGTGTATGGACTTGTTAAGGATCATTGTGACAATTTGCACTTAATTTTTGAAAGATTTAGACAGTTGAGTATCTCTTTTAACATCAAGAAGTGCATATTTGCTACACCATTTGGATTACTATTAGGACACATAATCTGCAAGGAAGGTTTTTTGGTTAATCTAGCTAAGGTTGCAGTCATTATAGGCCTAAAAGAGCCTACCAGTCAAAGTGAGGTATGCAAATTCTTGGGTCACATGGGGTATTATAGAAAATTCATAAAGGGGTATGCCAAGGTTGCCGCACCTTTCGAGGAGTTACTGAAAGGAAAAGGTACATTCTATTGGGGAGAACGACGACAACGCAAATTTGAGACATTGAAGGAGAAGCTTACTACCGCACCTATTATGTGCTTTATGTCGTGGGACTAACCATTTCATGTACATGTGGACACCTCTGACATGACCATTGGCGCGGTGTTGGCTCAACCTGGAGAAGGTATTATAGATCATCCTATATGTTTTTTTAGTAGAAAGTTGACTCCTGCAGAGTAGAATTACACAACTACAGAGCGCAAAGCTTTGTCAATCATCGATGTGCTACATAAAGTCAGACAATACCTACTGGCTACACCATTTTTATTTTATATAGATCACATGGCATTGAATTATTTGGTAAACAAGACCGTTTTATAGGGGCGCATATGCAGATGGGTACTCTTATTTCAAGAGTTTATTTATCAGTTGTGGTAAAACCATGGAAAAGTAATTCTAGACCAGATCATTTATCCATAATACAGTCCGGAGAAGAGGCACAGGCTATTGAAGATACCATGCCCGATGCACAGTTATACAGGTTACAATGTGCAATATTAGAATAAGAGGACACGGTTGTCTTTCTACGAATAGATATGACACTAGAGGGAATGAAATCCTTAGAGAAGAAACAACTTGCTATACATGTGGCACCCTATATGTTGATTAGTGGTGACCTATACAAGTTATGTCGGGATGAAGTATTGCATCATTGTCTACTGGAACATGAATGCATAGACATCATGGAGGAAGCTCATGGTGGTATTTCAGGTGACTCCATTGCGCACAAGATTCTACTCGCTAGATTATGGTGGGACACCTTGTATAAAGATTGTATGGCATATTGTAAGGCTTGTGATCATTGTCAGCGTCTTGGGAAACCAGGTCAGTGAGATGAAATGCCTCTAAGACATATTACTAGTGTAGAACCATTTTAGAAATGGGCTATAGATTTTGTGGGTCATATTTCACTAGCTACACACAGGACTGGATCGCGCTATATCATTACTTACACAGACTATCAAGCAAGGTGGGCAGAAGCAACACCTATAAAGGATTTTACAATGGCTACAACAATTAGGTTTCTATGGGAAAATATTATTACAAGGTATGGATGTCCTTTAACTTTGACCAGTGATAGGGGCACACATGTTTTGAATGAGACAATAAGGATATTATTGGATGATTTTATGATTGCGCACCATAATAATACACCCTATCATCCTCAAGCTAATGGAACTACTAAGGCTTTCAACAAGATTTTGAGCTAGACATTTACAAAAAAAATTGATGTTGGAAGGAAGGATTGGGATGATAAAGTTTATGCAGTGCTTTGGGCATATCACACAACATATAAAAGGTTGGACAAACCCACACCATTTCATTTAGTATTTGGTGCAGAAGCAGTTCTTCCTATGGAATTCATGTTACCTTCTTTGTGTATAATGCACTCTGGGGGTCTAACTGATGAACAAGCATTAGAAGAACAAATAGAAATGTTAATCAAGATGGATGAGCGACGAGCAATAGCATGTTGGAGTCAATAACAAGAAAAGGCTAGGCAGAAGACATGGCATGACAAGCACATCAGGGATAAAAAGCTTGAGATAGGACAGATGGTGCTTCTCTATGATTCTAAGTTTTTGCGTCATCTAGGAAAACTTAAAGTACATTGGTTGGGGTTGTATGTTATCACTCACATACTTGAAACATGCACTTTTCAATTAGAGGCACTTGATGGAAAACTACTACCCAGTTACTTCAACGTGAATAGGTTGAAGCCCTATTATAAATAAGTCCTTTTGGTGTTTGTAATAAGGCAATGTTGCAATTTAGCTTAGGTTTTCAATTATATATTTCCTTAATGTATTTCCTTCTTCATCGCTATGGTTTGTCAATTTAGTTGGTGTTTTTGTGTAATAAGCATGTTTCCATGCCAAAAGCTAATTATTATTTAAAGGATTTTTATGCACAGAGGACTGCCCATACCATTTGTATGGGGTGGATATTGATATCTAGGTACATGATTGTTGAAAATAAGTACAAATGAAAATTAACAAACTTCTACGAGTGTTATTCAAGTTGGAGAATTGTTAAAAAAGAGATTACTTCTGGAAACGAGGTCCATAGATGGAAATGAATGAAGACACAAGTATAATGTGAGGTAAGCAGGGGCCATGGGAACTACCAAGGGAAGGTGTAGTGGCTGAGGTACTCAGGCACATGGAGGTGCTTGAAGATAAGTCTGTGGCTAGAAGGTAGGAAGGCGAGCTAGAAGGTTATAGTTTGGGCGCGAAGATGTACCACGCGGAAAGAATGAAAATGGTCAATTAATGAGAGGATTATTGGTAGGTGAAGGAGCAATAAATACACTATGAGAATCTATATAAGGATGTGATGTGACTTCATTCTTACCATTGAAATTGTGAGAATTTGAAAAAATCTAAGCACAAACGAGTCGAGCGAATCGTGTTGAGGTGCGAAGAGTGTGAATCCAGATGTGGAGAGAAGATTTGTGCGCGTATCCCCATAGGTGAAGGGTTTGAGCGAAGCAGACGCATTACAGAAGAGCTAGGGCATGTAATTTACACTAGGGCATGGAGATTCGAACTACGATTTTAACTTGCTTGTTATAGAGGATAGAAAGGAGAGATTTTCAAATGACACTGAAGAAAGCACTTGCAGCAGGAGTAAAAGGGAAGAAGAAGGTTGAAGTGGAAGAAGAAATTGCTCCCGAGAGTAATTTCTCAGAAATGTAGTATCTGGAGGGCGTGATTTTGGGACAAGAATGGGATTCCCACATCCATAAATGTAAGATCAGTGATTACAACCATCACACACCAGATAATAAGAAGGAATGAGATGCATTGTTGAGCACAAAAACAAACAACCTCACAGCAGAATACATGCCAATGTATGATGACGTTGGAGAGAAGTTGCTAAAGTAGATTGGAGTCTACTAGTTGTACGAGCTGCCATACTTTGGAAAGTGTGAACCATTGTATTGATGGTTGATGAGAAAATTCCATGAGGAATTCTTCTACTTCGTCAAACGGAGGGTTAGAATCACACCCACCTTAATTTCAACAGTAACAGGATTAAGGGCCTCAAGAGCAGATCTGGAGAGTGACTTAACAGATAAATCAGTAATCCTGGAGACAAGGAAGGAGCTAGGATATACCAAGGGTTTTCGTGGCATGGATATTGATAAATTAAAGAAGTACCCAGTGGTACAGACAACTACACATCTGATAACAAATTTGAATGACCATGAAAGGTGGTTGTAGGTGAATATAATGTGGTTGCACGTTACAAGGAAAATGCTCAAGGGGTGATCTACAACATCGCAGGTTATATAGCAGAGATAATTTTTTCAGAAGTGCATACATGTGACGAAATTAGTTTTGGCGCTATTTTATTGTCTTTGGTGTTTATGGAGATTGGAGTGCCCGACGGGCAAAAGGAAAAGATTTGGGAGTACCCCACGGAAAATAAATCTTTGGCAGAATTTTTTTATAAATACTTATGTGAAGGGACCATGGGTGGGCCCTTTAAACAGAGGGCGGAGATGTGTTATGACAGGCTCTATGTGGCGTTCGAAGAGGAGTGGCATATACTAAAGGAGTTACCTTCGGTGGTGGGTAAGACAGTACAATTTGTAGTCTACCAACATTTTTGCATCGCGTGATTTACGATGAAGGAAGGATCTTAGAGCCCTTGGTGTAAATTTCCATATGCCTTCATAGCACACTACTTACAGGAATCAGTTCACCAGTTCACAGATGCATGCCACCTAATATTCATCGTAGATAAGGTAGATTGTGATTATCACACTCTAAGAAAAACATATGTATATCTAGGATGGACTGTCTGTATTGAGAGGCTTATCTCAGATGTAATAAACATGAAGCCAATAATCTTGGCAGTTGGATACATTGGAGCAATGCTTGTGTATCTTCAAATCAATCCCAAGATGGAGAACAAAAAATACGTGGAAAATGATTTTGCGCTTCCAGGGCCGCCTAAGGGTAAGCATACAGTAGAGAATGTGCCAACTTCACAACCTGCAGAGACTATAGTGGTGGATGAAGAGGAGGATGAATGAGAAGATAGTGGTGGCCTGGAGCATAGAGGACGTAGGAAACCTACAGACTTGGTAGGAACTGAGTGCACGATTACACCACCTCAGGTGCAAGAAGGAGATGATGAGGACCTGGATGCAGTACAAGGAGAGTGTCCGCTTTAAAAGGGTATTCATAAGAACCAGAACCCAAGGTGCTACACCACAGTCAGTAAGCAGATCACCACGACTCTCTCCATAGAAGGAGACAATTGAGAAAAGAAGGAGAAAGTTGAAACTGAATGAGGAGGTGGAAGAGACTGAGGAGAGCGCGCTTGAATCTCTAACACAACCATAGGACATGGAAGAGCCAAAGGACAAATAAATGAAGGATGGAAAAGGAGTAAAGGAGGTAGATGGGGCAACACAAGAGACTACTTAAGGAATAGCAGAACAAGCTTGAAATCTTGGCACTCAAGTTCCTAAGGGGCCAAGATCGAAGAGGACAAGTGGGGAGTATATTGCACTGGTCACGAGCTACGCTGAGGACACAAGTAAAATTATCTACGCCCGTTTCCAAAGCATGATGGGCCTTAAGGAATTGTATGGATGGGAGCTGATGGATGAGAACATGGCCACCATGCGCACAAGGAAACAACTGTCCTGGTCAATGCAAACACATATGGATGAACAAGACTTTGACGTATGTAAAGAGTCATGTGTATCAAGAAGATTGAAGAAGACACCTCAAGCAAGACACATAACAATAAATCCTACTATTATGTCAGATGAATAAGTAAGTAATGCCTTGGTGAAGGTATCTACAAAGGTGGCAAGAAGGAATGTGGATAAAGCTACAACTATTAGGGCACTGAAAGAAAAGATCAAGGCCAAAGATGCAGAGATAGTCTGCCTACGATAAGAGAAGTATTTAGAGTAGAAGAAGAACAATGCTTTCATCAGCATGGCAGAGGTAATTGGAGACCATGTCCTGAAAGCAAGACCACATTTGGAGTCCAAGGTACCTAAAAAATTTCCTTCGACAATGCATTATGTACTTACCTTGGTGGATTTGGTGCTTGAGGATGGACCTATGCGCATGCTAGCACCAAAGGATCCTGAGTAGGAAGTAGAGTGAGCAAAGGCTTCGGTGATGAGGAAGATTGCATCTTATGAGGCATTACTCCAAGCCTTACAAGAGGAGCTAAGGAAAGTATACCATATATTAAATATTTTATACAGCTCCGGAGGTGGTCATCAGGATAAGGACCATGGAAGAAGACAATGAAGTCCTAAAAGTGATGAAGGATGAGACACTGGGTCACGTAGAGAGGAAGACATTGGTAAAACAAAAGCGTGAGGCCCTTGCAACAGCACAAGAACCCCATAAGGAAAGGTTTGGGGAAGATTATAGCGTAGAAGATGGATCTCCTAGAAGGAAGAATGTCTGTAATGTCCAACATTGTTCTGGTTTTACATAATGAAAAGGGAGAAATCACCCAAGATTAGCTAGAGTCTATTGTGGTAGATATTCCAGAAAAAGCAAAGGCCGCACTAAGTGAGTTACATACATTAGAGGTAGAGATAAAGGAAGAGTATCCAGAATTGATTCTTTCGGTTGAAGCACATGATACTGCTAAGTAAATCATTTTTTGTATAGAAAATTCTTTAGTATCTTGCATTTATATTCTTTCTTATTCTTTGAACATTAAAGAGGTAACCATTGTCGAGGGGCAATGCAGTTAGTGTGGGGTACTGTTGAGCAGAAAATGTAAGACACTTAGTAGAAGGCATACAAAAGATTCATGTAGAAGAGCAGAGTGCATTCAAAGGTGCGGGAGGATCGGGAAGGAATCATGTGCAGAGGACACAGACAGATTCCAGACTTAGCTGTTTTTCATGATTATGATCTATTTTTGGAAGATGGCATATAGAGCACACAAATGGGAAAAGACTTGCGCAACACACATCAGCTATTTTTGGAAGAGTGGCTATGGAGTGCTTTGCATGGATGCAGGCTAAAGATAGAATTTCAACTGACAGTTAACTAAGAGAGATCTATTATTAGTGCACTTGCATGTGTGATTGTAATTGTAAAGGCACATGGCTATTTTCAGCATGCCACCTATTTCGGGAGTAGATAAGCGGTGAAGGGAAAGTCCCCACCCTTATAAATATGTAACGAAATGCATAGTATAGTAGTGGTATGTGAGAACTGAATTATTGTGAGGTTATGCTACCAAATCTGATGCACGCATGAACTATGGTATTATCTATTGTAATGAGCTTATGTGTATTTATCATGTTTAATGTAATGGAGTGTATTGGCTAAATCAGAGTATTAATCCTGAGTATAATTGGCTCTTGCATGTGTTTATTTCATCATGGTTATCATTTAAGTCTGTTATTCTTTAGATATAGATATGAACATGCACTGTAGAATGATGTATTAATTATGGATCTGAATGCATAAAGTCTTCATTATGCTAACATCCTGCAACAACAACCCTAAAGAGGGGCCTAGTACATGTGCACGTTTCGGGTGAGTGCTTAGTCTAGGCTAAGTGATGTGCCAGCGTGCTTGGGTGTTTACTGGTAAGTTCTAGTCTGTATCATTTGTCTTTTGGCTTGGTCATCTAAATTGATGATGGATACTAGAGTAACTAAACCTTTTGGTAGCTTATTTCCATTCAATTTTATGATTTGATTGCCATATGATTATTGCAACTTATCTTGATGTTTTGCAGAAAATTCCACCTCTTCTTAGAGGAAAAGGACACTTTGTTTGTCACTATCAAACAATTACCAACTACTCAAATTATTTGGAACTACAGGTCAGACCACCATTTTTACCATTTTCCACCCTTCCTTCATTATATATGTCAGTATGATGTATTGTGAGCCAATCGTAGCAAGCCTATCAACATCTTGATTTTACTTCTTAGGAACAACATGGATCTCAAAAGCTTCGAAGTTTTCGATTAAATCCCAAAATCATTTTTTGTATGATCTTAAAAGATATTTTTTGGATGCACTACCTGTTGTCACTTGATGAACTACTAACTCACTATCTCTAAAAAATAGCCAGGGCTTTAATACCCCTCTTTTGAGCAAGCTGAATTCCTTGCATAAGGGCCTCGTACTCTGCAACATTATTAGTGCAACTAAACTGTAATCAGAAAGATGAGAAATATTTATCTCCTTCTGGAGAAATCATCATAACACCAGTGCCAGATCCATTCTTACTCCTTGAGCCATCAAAGAACAATTACAACAAATCCCCAAGATTGCTTTGTGTTTTGACAAGTTGTGGTATGATTGTTCCTTCTTCATGAATGCAACATGTGCCCAATCCTATTTCTTCCAATAGAAACAAACCAACTTCTTCCTCTGCCAATAAATCAGTGGAGGGATCGTATTGATGATCTATACTTACATCATCCAACACCATATCAAGAACTTTCTCTACAAGATTAGTTGGTTCATGATCAACATCTTCTTCTTCAGGGTCATCAATGACATAATTCCCATTTATGGGACTGGCGGTGTAGGGCTTCACATGATTATGGCAAATTGGTTCTGCCCTTATAGTCACCTTCATCCTGTACCAAGTTTTGAGGATCATATGTGACCAATTCGATGATAGGTTACCACCCATCTTGGCAGTGAAATATTGTGATAGGCAGATGAGGAAGAGAGGAGGAAGATTGATAACTGATATATCTTGTGTGAATGACAAACTGGGGCATGCATAGATGGTAAGCTGGAGTCCTTTGATGACTCCAATGGTCTGAACTAATGTACCATATATTTGAACAACTCCCGTAGATATTGTAGTATAATGTATTCCCAACACATCTACATTTTCCTTGGGCATAACAAAACTATTAGCACTAGAATCAATCATGCAATTATGCACCAAATGATCGCCAATGATCAGGGAGATATAGAATGATGGTGGTTTGTTGGCCTTAGGAATACTTTTCCCTCCTTGTTGGCACAAGCTTGTTGCAATTGCTACTCCACGACCCAATAATCTGTCAGTTGTACCAAAAATGTTCAAAGCCTATCGCAACAAGTTTCTTTGAGAAGGAATTGAGAGTGCTTCCCACATAGTAATGCTCAAGTTGGTCTTATTCATTTGTTCTACAATACTAAATGGAATTAATCCTACTTTTCTGACACTTCTTTGGGCATTAGTGTCCTCTTTTGGAAAATGTTTATTAGGTATCATGACTTCGGAAGAACCTTCTTTCGTTGCGGCTTGACTAGCAGGCATTTTTTGTTGTTTCTTTCCCACATCCTTATCAATCGCTGCTTGTAACTAAGGTTGTGATGTAGAATCCTGGTCATCTTTGGGAGATTGGAGTTCCATCGCCCTCTTCTTAGAATGAGTATTCATTATTATGAACGAAGCATCTGTATTCACCCCACAAAAATCTTCTGCTTGCCAATGTAGCAAAGCAGTTTCTTTGGGCGCCTGTGGCTGATCTACTATTTCTTGTGCAGGTGATTTCTCTGTTGGTTCCAAAGGGGAAAATATGCTTTTAACCATAAGTATTTGGATAAGAACTCTATTGGGGCAAAGGTTTTTATTGTGAGGCTGAGAACAAGGATATCACCATTCATAATCTTGAAGTAGATTATATTGGACAGGTATAATAGCTTTAGAAGAAATAACATCGAGGGGATTCCTGAAATTTAGAGGCCTGACATTCACAGCTTGACCTGCAACGTTTTGAGGCTAGTTATTTCCTTGAAAGGGAGGATTGTTAGCTTGATACTACTGATTTTTTGGCTGATATGAGCGATTGTATTGACTTTGTTGCCTTTTGAGTGCAACGAGCTTGTTCCCAAAAGTTTGTAGTAGTGACTTGACTTCAAATAGGTCATTTGAAGAGGAAGGGCTTGACTGAGTTGGCTGCTTGGAAGTTTCTAGAATGGGGGCAATGGTGGGTTGAGTATTTGTAACATCAGGAGACAATGACATTGACGGTTGTGGAGCTATTTTCCCAGCCTGGATCAATCAATTCTCAACTATTATGACAACCTCGTAGGCATCAAGTAATACAGTCCCTCCCATAGACTAGATCATTATGACTATATCATTGTTCAAAGCCACAAATAATACATGAATGCATTGTTTGGAGAAGGTTTTATGAGTGTCGGAATCCTATTCCAAGTCTTTTGGAACTGAAAATTGAAATAGCTCATGTATTCTTGGGGAGCTCACTTTATAGTAGTTAGTTATTCTAAGAGCAACAGGTGATCACTATTGTGTTTGAATTTCTTGCAAAGCTTTTCCCGTAACTCATCCCAAGGGGTAATAGTCCCAACCCTCAAACCTCGAAACCACTAAAGCACTTTTCTCTTAAAAGAAGTAACAAGAAGTCTAACTGCAACGTTGTCCTCTATAATATTATGTATTACACAAATGTTGGCTACATCAAGGATGTGTACCACTAGAGTAACGTGAGTTTCCCCTGTATAGAAGGGTAAAATTTTAAGTGATGCAGTAGGTATAGGATCACGTTCAAATAACAGAAGAGGATTGCTTACATTGAAAGGGGGGGAAACTTGGTACCTTTCCATTCTTCTAATAGGCTGATTGTTCACGAGTGGAGGGAATCTTTCGTCGAGAGGAGTAGAATGACCCCTACGGGGAGACATTATGATTGGTGAGCCTAAAATGCCTCTTCTTCTTCTTGGAAGAGACAAAGATAATTCAATGTGCTGATAATTTTCCTATCGTCTTGTTGACGCTCTTGTTTGAATTCTTCACATATATTAACACACTGAGATACAAAATCCAGAGATATGAAGTCGTTAGGTACTTTGAGTTATGAAAATATGAAGAGAAGTACCAACTCTCTCTCGGTCCCACTGGGCGTGCAAAAAATTGTTGTCACGCAGATCGTGCACTTGTTAATTTGCTGAAATATCCCATGCAACGTTGGAACATCCCCAAGGTGTGGGACCTTGTCACCTTGGGATGAACCTCCAGAGAAGGCCAACTTCCTTTGGAATTTGGGGCACCTAATTTAAGATCGATGTGCAAGGCTAAAACACTTTAAAATGACTATAATCTACTCAATTCATGGGGTTTGGGGTTAGAAATAACAAATAAGGAAAATACGGTGATACACCAAGAGAGTATAATTAGATAATTTTACTGATCTTCACATCGAAAAGGGTTAACTTAGAAAGGATAAAACAACCATCACAATCTAATCCAGCTTATACTATTTAGATAAGGAAAATGATGACCACAAATAAAATATCATGCATTTCCTTGTAAGACCCTAAGCATTCCTGACAGATAGATCAAATCTATTTGAACACACAATCAACAAATCATGACAATATACAATTTACACATGTCACAAATCCCTTTCTCCTCATGACAGTTAATGATAATGTAACTTTATAATAGAAGGAATATAATATTTCACAACTGATATTCAAGATAATCACATCATTCTCCCACATATTGAAATAAGATACTTTGAAATAAAGGTGAATTAATCAGTTATACTAAGGAATTGCACATCCACAAAACATACAATGATCAAATATTAATACAATAAATTAAACTTTTCATAGAAAAATATTGTTCTGAATATAATTAAAAGGCTCCAAAGTATCAAAGCTCTCTTCCAAGCTTAAAGAGTAATTTCCCAATGATTTATCTATTTCTCTTAAACTTCATGCACTTAACTATTTATAAGTTTTGTACGTTGAGCCATTACAGTTGGACCTTAACTGACAAGTTACTAAAAATAGAATGTAATGAAGTTCCAGGGAATAGGCTCCCATAAAAATATCAAAGTAGTTGCAAAGGTTTGACTAAGTCAACCATGTAACTTGTACTAGTCCAGAGCTTGGAACTGTCCTTTCATGGCCGCCTAGCTTAGCTAGGTCCTGCAACATCTTTTCCTTCTTCAACTTTCTCCTACTCTTTCTCCCACACAGTCATCTGATACTTGTAGTCAATGAAACACCCTATCATTTTGTGTACTTCTTCTGGTCCACATGTGTAATGATTCACCACATATGTTGTTTCAATCTCTCTTGCCACTTTAGCCGGGATCCTTTTGGGTTCACTCACCACTTTCTTCAGTCTACTTGTGAAATTCTGGCATGAAACGAACATGTCAATTGAATCACTATTGAAATTCCTAGTTACCTCATTATATTTCTCCACTGAACCTTTGAAATTTCACTTAATTTGATCTATTGGAAGGGCATCAATATTTTCATTGAAAAAATTGCAATTGATATTATCAAACTCTTCTGAGATATCATTTAGAGCATACATTATTTCCACGCGCTTTTCATCTAACTTCTTGATCAAATCTTGTAACACCTGGGATCTAAATTCCATAGCCTTCTCAAACTTGAACAAACTTGGAAATATCATCAATTATTTCTTCTTGAAGAAGTAGTTCTAGATCCTCCTCTCTAATCTCACCCCATGTGGTCAAATTCATATTCAAATTATTGTTAACTTCAGAGAATATTTCATCCATCCTAGGAATGGAGGCTCTTTCGGTTTGCAAATCATTGTATAATTCAACAACTTCTTTAATTAAAGGATACACTTCTTGAATATTTTTTTCCATCCATCCATTCACTAATTTTTCCCTTCTGACCTATCTTCTCAATCTCATGATATGAAATATCATCCAGAGTGGAAGAAATTGCTAGAGCATTATTAGTCGGAGGATTAGTGGTTGGAGTGGGTTGTGTTACTTTTCTCAACAAGGCAGTGAGTTGTTCAACCTTCGCTTTCAGTTCATCCTTGGAAGCTTTATCTTTATCATACTTTTCCAACAAATTCCTGAGAGCCACTTGCACATCTACTTTGGCACCTTCATGTGTCGCCTTACCTAGTGAAAATCTAGAAATTTGATAGTCTGTTGTTGTGATAGTTTCTTTAGTCTTTCCTTCAACGGGAGTAGAAATTTCAATGACTCTCTCTTTTGATTGGTTGCCAGATAAACTAGATACGATCTTTGGCCATTTGGCATGTCTCCTTGGAGTAGGTTCCAACACACTTAGATCCATCACGTCTACTAGAGGTACCTTCTTCTTTTTTGGAGTTTGGTGATATAGCCATTCTAGTATAGCATATGCAAATGGAAGTAGCATGACCAATTCAACACGTAGAGCACTAGATAACACAATAGCACTAGTAACATTAGTTGGCAATGAAGTGGAGGTGGTAATGATGGATGGGGTGGATGTGAGAATAGCCTCAGGAGTGGATACAACAAGGACAAAAGTTGAGATAGAAGGAAATGAAAGTTGCTGAGGGAGTGAAGTGGAAACATGAGACCCAATCATTTCTCCCACTCAGAGGAAAAGAAGGGACGAAAATACTTGGGCCATGGATGGGGATGGAAAAGAAGAAATGAGTACAGGAGTGGAAGGTAATGAGAGAGGAAGTGATAATGGCAAGGAAGGAGGGGGTGGAAGATTTTGTGGTACAATTGGAGAATCAATAACCTCAACAACTTCTGATATTGGTATTGTAGGGGACAAAACCTTGGAAGCAGGGGCCTTGGAAAGAGAGGAACTTCCAACAACAAATGAAATATTCTTAAGAATTATATTGGCCCTGTTAACGTTTTAATCTACCTTGAGAAACAAACGTTGAAATCAATTATATAATTTTTTTGAAATCCTTCACACGGAACTTTTTACAAAAATGAAAATTCTCCAAAGTCCCAAAATCCAAAAAAAATTAGACTTCAAACTTCAGGGATTTTCCCTTTAGAAGTTTAAAAGAAATGGAATTAAAATTATGATTTCCAAGTTCCGAAAGTCTGAAATTTCAGATTTTTGGGTTTTTGGATTTTAGAGTTTTCTTTTGCAATTATTAATTTTTACAATCAAAGTTTGTTGGGTTTTAGAATGGAACATGGCTAGAAACCACAATTAGGGGACAAACGTGTCCCTTGTCTTTAATGGGAGAGGTTCCCTTATTGAAAGCATGAAAAACAAATGTACAAATATACAACTCTCAATGTTTGGACCCTTACATTCTGGAATGTTTTCATACTTAAAAGATTATCAATACAAAGGATTGGAAGAGTAGAGAGATGAAGAAGGAAGAAAATAATGTTTTCAGAAGATATAGGTAGCAGAATATATCCTTACTCACATTGAACCAAGAAAATATAGGAAAAAGATCAATCACTTCGTCACCAATGCGAATCTGCAGACACAAAGTTCTAAAGATTACACAGACAAGAACACAAAGTTTCTTTTGAATGCAAAGATAAATGACCCATTGAATTGAACAAGGAGAGAGAGATATATAATAGAGGGAATGAGAAAGAAAGCTTCTGTATTGAATTAATTCCAAATTTACAACATTCCCAGAAAACCAGAATCCCTTTTTCCATGGCCAAAACCATGTTCTTATAACAATTCGTGTACATCCTTACTTTTTCCCCAAGAAAAGAATATCCAAAAGGAATAATGTTTGTTATAGATCCACTTTTGGAAAGTGACATGAAACAAATGCACTCATGAAAATCATAGGTTCAAAAAGGTGAATATTTCAGGTGTTCGAGCATGATTACTTTAGCAGGGGGCATCTCATGATTTTCTTTTTTATGTGGTCCTGCCATTTTCATCTTTTAACCACTTTCATAGCACTCAAGTGCTTACTGGTAAGTTTTATCCCCTTTTTATTACGTATGCCCGATAAACTCCGTTTCCTGATAATCAAAATTTACATCCCTTTAAACTTATCGATTTGGCTCTGCAACAAACCAAAAATGCATCTTATGAATAAACGACAAGGAAACAGAGAGGGAAGAACAAAGAATGATTCACATTTGTATTCTTTGGAGCTTTGGTTCATTAATGGCGTCAAAAACTAGATGAGTGCATTTTGACCACTCTTTCCCCTTTGTCAGCTTTGAAATTAGACCCTACGTGTGGCAATCTCCAAGCAACAATGGACCTGGGGGAAAGAATCTTCATTTTAAGACATTTGGGAGAAAAAGTGCAATTTCTTATTTTCATCCGCCCCTCCGCATCCCCACCAAAGGTCAGACATGTGGCACACCTTGATTGGAAATGGGTTCATGGCTCAATTTATCATTTTCCTCCATCAGTCCGCTGTGATTTTTTTAACATGAATGTGTGGCACACCTTGATTAGAAATGGGGATGTGCTTCGCTTTTATCTATTTTGAAAAGGGGAAAAATTCCAACCTTTCCCCCAAAAGTCCATGCCTTTGCCGTTGACTTTTCAACATAGGTCACGTGTCCCTTTCTGATACGCTGCAGACTTCAACTCAGAATTTATCCTTTCGCATGAGCGGGGTCGTGGGTCATTTTAGAACTTTTCACCCTTTGTGGAAACAAAGCTAAAATTCCTAAAGTCCTTCGCCAACCCGTTGTCCCGATTTCATTCTTCAACACATGGCATCACTTGATTGATTGCGGGGATGTGCTTCACTTTTATACTTTGTCTATTTTGAAAAGTGGAAAAATTCCAACCTTTCCCCCAAAAGTTCGTGCCTCTGCCGTTGAATTTTCAACGTAGGTCACGTGTCCCTTTCTGATACGCTGCGGGCTTCAACTCATAATTTATCCCTTCACATGAGCAGGGCTGCTAGTCATTTTAGAACTTTTCGCCCTTTTATTGTAATGCCTTAGAGAATAAAATGGATCCATCGCCCCAAACTTCTACCAAAACTACTCCAGCCAATCAGGGACCCGTGGGGATGCGGGGCAAATCTGACATTTTTTTAAAAATCACCAAAAGTGATAATTTCAAAAAGAAACTTGTCCGGCCACATCCAATGAGAAGCAAACACGTAGCTTCACCTTCTGAGAAAGAATTTGACAGGGAAAAGAATGTAGAAAATTGCAGAGAACGGGAAAACACCATTTTTGCACCTGATGAAGATTTTCTTTCTGCACAAGGTTAATATGCGAAGAATGCAAGTTTTCACGTCCTTCAAATGCATAAAATAAGATCATAAACCCCCTCACATCTGTGAGAAATAGATAGAATGTTATAATGGCCGCAGATTGAGGAAATGCATAAAATGTCATGGGGGATCAAAACAAGCACTTGGGGGGAGGGGCTCAAAACACGAATTCCTCCATGGCAAGACTTCAATTTTCATGAAATTGGATTTTAAAAAAAAGGGGAGGGGGGAATTGAGGGGATAACAAAGTTCTGAAATCAGAAACCCTAAAAATCAAAATTTTAGACTTTCGGGCTTTCAGGTTTCGGAGTTCAAGTCACAATTTTCAGAAAATTCCTTTCGAACTTCCACAATTTGAAAGTTTGAAATTTCAGACTTTTGGGCTTTTGAGTTTCGGAACTCTTCCGGCCATTTCACAATTTTCATCTTCTTATTTCCGAAGTCTGAAACCCTAAAATTCAAAAAATTCAGAATTTCAGACTTTCAGAGTCCTTCACGCATTTAATTCCTCACCTACTTCCTTACAGATCGAAATTTGGTCATTAATGTCAGGTTTTTCTATTTAAACATGCATTTTCACTTGTCATTTTCACCTGACACTTGCTTTGACGACCTGGGTTTTTACTATATCTTGTAGTTTTTGACGTCATTTTCGAGGTATTTTATTTTAGTTATTTTCTTTTTGGTTTAAGATATTTTGTTTTGTTTCCTCCTTGTTTGCTTTTATTTTGTTCTCCTATGTATGCCTTGGAAGATGAAGATCTCATTTCCCACCATGTCCCCTTTTACTATGATTTTTATCCTAATGGTTCTGTGATCTAATTTTCTACAAGCATTCAGGAAGGATCTCATCACAGTCCTCATTTTCCTAAGCATTCAAAATCTGCTCCTTCGGCACTTCTCATTTTTCAGAGTTTGGAAAATTTGCTTTTCAGAGTTTGAGGTTTTGACTATTCAAAATTTCTCAGCTTTTGGGAAGCGTACCTTCAGAACTTTGGAGGTCTAGTTTTTGGGCATTCGGAAGTCTTCACTTCAAAATTCGACATTTTAGGTTTTCAGAGATTTGGCTGTTCAGAGTTTTTCATTTCTTGGGAACCGTACATTTCAAAAGTTGAAGCTATTGAGGTTTTTCGAGGTCTACTTTTTGGGTTTTTGGAACCTGTCATTTCAAACTTCTCCAATTCAGGTTTTCAAAGGTCTTTACTTTAGAACTCTATTTTTTGGGATTTCAGAGGTTTAAGGTTTTTGGAATTTCAGACTTCTCCAATTTGGGTTTTCAGATTTCTCTTCTTCAGCATTCAAAAAGTCATTAGCTTTTAGAATTCATAACCTTATGTCTACTTCTACATCCTAGGACAAAGAAAAGATGAAATATTCATTCCTTGGAGTTGCTCCCCACTCTTGCTTGTCTTCAAACTTAGGAAATATAGGAGACACTGATCTTGGAAAAATTGATTTTCCAGACTTCTGGGCAAGGGTGAAGGCCCCAAATAAGAAATCTTGGATGCAAGCCATATATGATAGTGGACTTGCTCTTGCTGCCAGTTTTCCCTCATCCATGTATTGTCTAAAGTTCGTTCTAGCTGTCATAGCCCACTTCGATGAAGAATCCATGGCAGTTAAGGATGTCGATGGCAATATTGTAATCTACTTGGATCCAGATTTCTTCGAGGATTTTCTCAAACTTCCCGATGTCGAGGACTACGCGACAATTTCACCAGAGTCATTTGTAGAACATTGGGACAAAGAAACAAAGTTGTGCACGAGGGTCATGTTGAAAACTTATCTAGCCAAGAGTGTTGCCAAATTGCCAAAGACCATGTATCAATCAAACTTCATTCAGGAGCTCAGTGACACTATTGTGTTACTAAGTAGAGTCTTAGGTCTTCCTTTTGTGAAGGAAATTCAAGAGTGGATGTTCTTATACATTACTACCATCAAGAAGAATAAATAATTCATTAGATGGGGGAGCATATCAATAGCTCCATTTGCTATCAGTTGAGTAGAGTGTTGTCCTCAAAGAGTTTCTACATGACATATTTTTAGGTCTATACCGCAACTACTATGGGAGACTTCACCAGGTTGAATACTAAGGGTATTCGCAACACGTTCCAAATCTATGATTTTTAACCTCAGCTTACATTGGATGAGGGAACTAGGCACTTCCATAGAATTAATGATGCTTTCTTTGTGGTTATTCTCTATTGTTTCGATAAGGATTTGTATAATCGGAGGATTTCAGATGAAGCCTTCAAGGAACTGTGTGAATGGGGAGCTATCTACCTACAGTTCCCCACATTTACTTACATTCGGATCCCTGGTTTCATAGGTGCTCCCATCAAATTGCCAAGATGTCCCTTTGACAAGTGGGTCTTGTTAGAATGGTTCGACAATTGCTAGATTACCACAAGATCCATAATAAATGGCACAAAGTAAGAATACAATTCCCTATTTCAATTGGTAGATACACTTGCCCAAATATTTACAAGGCTAAGAATGTAGACAAAAAAATGGCAGAGGTAACCTTGCATACTTTCCATCTACGGACCAATTTTGACTATTGGGGTAAATTCATTGGAATAAGCCAGTCCAGTTCCCATGTGCCTCAGTTAGAAGACGTTTGGATTCATTGTCGGGATGAATATATCATCTGACAAAGGATTTACGAGAGGTTAACCTTAGATGAAGTTCAAAAATTTGGCATAGCTGAGGTTCCAAAGGAGTTTCAAGACGATGAAGAGGTTTTGGATGTAGCATATAAAAATAATAATATTGTCAATCAACCATTACCATGGATTGATTGGTATGTGGAAGAATGTTGCAATACAAAGGAGAGAGCGGGGCCAATTCTACAGATAACCTACAGTTGGTTGGTTACCTTGGGAATCTCACCCAAGGGGGTAGATTAACCTAAAAATATAGAAGTCCTATCAACCAATTTCCAATCAACACCCAAAAAAGGTAAAAGGTCAATTCAGAAGGCCCATACAGTTCCAAAAAAGATTTCATTTGTTGTTGGGATCTCATCTCTCTCTAAGGCTCCTGTTTCCAAAGCCATGCCTCCTATAGCTCCCGTGACAGAAATAGTTGAAGTCAATGATTCTCAAAGTGTGCCACAAGACCAATCATCTCATTTTTCTCCACCATTGTCACTTCCTACATCAGTTCCTTCCACTTTTACGATCATTTCTTCTTGCCCATCTCATTCCATGGCCCAAGTATTCTCATCCCTTCCAATTCTCTCAGTTGGGGAAACTATTGGGTCACCCATTTCTAATTCACTTCCTTTAACACTTCCATTTCCTTCTATCTCATCTCTTAATATCATTCTATCCACTCCCATGGCAGTCCTCACATCCACCCTGTCCATTACTACCACTACCATTCAAATGCCAACTAATGTTGTTGGTACTCTTGTTGTGACTAATGTTCCAGGTACTGAATCTACCATTCTATCCTCGTCAGCATCAACCATTCCATAATGGTTGTTTCGGAAAATTCCAAAGCAAAAGAAGAAAGTGCCTCTAAGGGATGTAATAGATCTAAGCATATTAGAACATACACCAAAGAGACAGGGCAAGAGGCCAAAGATTTTTTCTAGCATGACAGTAAATTCATCTAGGGAACGAGTTATAGAGGTTGCCATTCCCGTTGAGGGAAAAACTAAGGAAATAATTACAACTACAGATTATCAGATTTCTAGATTTTCACTAGGAAAAGCCACTCACGAAGGAGCTAAACAAGATGTACACATTGCTCTTAGAAATCTGCTGGAGAAATATGATAAGGATAAAGCTTCTAAGGATGAGCTTAAGGCTAAGGTCGAGCAGCTTACTGCATTGCTAAGAAAAGTAACAAAGGCAACTTCATCTACTGAAGTCTCAATTACTACAGCTATGATAGTTTCATCTAATATTGATGACATTTCTTATCATTAGATCAAGAATATAGGCTAGAAAGGGAGATCGGTAGATGGATGGATGGAGCGTATACTGCAAGAAGCTAATCCTTTAATTAAAGAAGCTGTTGAGATATATAATGATCTGTAGGTTAGAAAAACTGCTATTTGCAAAATGGATGAAGCCTTTTCTGAGGACAATAACAACCTGAATTTGAATTTGGCAACATGGAGTGAAATCAGAGAAGAAGATTCAGATCTACTCCTTTAGGAGGATGTAATCGATGATGCTTCAAAGTTGTTCAAATATCAAAAGGACATGGAATTCCGGTATTAGGTGCTACAATATTTAATTAAAAAGTTGGATGATAAATGAGTGGAAAATACTGATGTTTTGAATGACATATCAAAAGAATTTGATATTGTTAACTGTAAAGTCTTCAACGAAAACATTGATGCTCTTCCAAAGGATCAGATCAAGAAGAATTTCAAAGATTTGGTGAAGTGTGACAATGAAGTTACCAAAAAATTTGGTAGTGAATCTATTGACAGGATGGTTTTATGCCAAAATTTCATAGGAAGGTTGAAGAAATATGTGAGTAAACTTAGAAGAGTTCCAACTAAGATCACGAGGGAAATTGAAACAGAAAATGTGGTAAATCACTATTCATATGGGCCAGGTGATGAATAAATTCAAGGAATCATTAAGCGCTTCATCAAATATAGACATCAAATGGATGCGTGGGAGGAAACACAACAAAAACCTACGGAAGGAGAAGGTGTTGCAGAACCAGACCAAAGCTGAGCAGCCATGAAAGGACAGATTCAAGCTTTATATCAGTCAAAGTTGTTGGGTTGACTGAGTCAAACCCTTGTAAAAAAATTGATATTTTTATGGGAGCTTGTTCCCTTGAATTAATGACATTTCTATTATTAGTAAAATGTTAGTTGAAGGCCCAGCTGTAATAGCTCCGCCTAAAGAACTTATAAATAGTTAGGTATATGGAGTCATTTGAGGAGATAGAGATACATCATTTTTTGTGAAGTTGCTCTTCAAGCTTGGAAGAGTGCTTCAAATATTTTTAATTATATTCAAAGTGATATCTTCCCTTGAAGAACCTGATTTATTGTGTTAGATGGTTGATCAATGTATGCTTTGTGAATGCATAATTCCTTAGTGTAAGTGGTTAGCTTACCTTTATTTTAGATTATCTATTTTGTGTTATGAGGAAGCAATGTAACCATCTTTTATGTCAGTTGTGGAAATATTTTTTTCCTTCTGTTGTTAAAATTTGTGTTATCATTAATTGTAATCAATGAAATAAATGTTTGACATGTGCATGTGTTCTATCCTCATCATTATTTAATTGTGTGTTCAATCAAGTTTGATCTCTCTATTATGTAAACTTCAAGTTTAACAAAGGAACACATGTTTCTGGTATGTGGTAGTTTGTGCCCTTTCTAAGTTGTAATAGATGAAGGTGACCAACGACATTCGCATCCTACTCACATAAGCCCTTCCTGAGATTTAAAATATTCTTTTATTCGATGCATCACCATCCCTAGTATAGTTTCCTTTTTTGTAAACCTCTTCCCTTAACTCCCATGTCAATGTTAGTATATGACTGGATAATCATTTTATTACACTAGGAGTAGTACAACACATAGTTTAGGAAAAGGAAGTCGGCCTTCTCCAGAGGTTCACCTCGAGCCCAAGTCCCACAACTTGAGAGATGATCTCATGTGTCCCAATCACACTGTATGACCTGGTTATAGTCTGGTCATTCAGGGGGTGCAGTGATTTGGCGACAACAGGCCCTTTGGGTAGACCTTTTTCCTTGCATGGGTGTAGGAAGACTCATTATTGGTTGGGCTTCTGTTCTTAAAGATTGATCTAACCCTTTGTGTGAAATTC
Organism: Taxus chinensis; assembly: GCA_019776745.2. Classification (NCBI taxonomy): domain Eukaryota; kingdom Viridiplantae; phylum Streptophyta; class Pinopsida; order Cupressales; family Taxaceae; genus Taxus; species Taxus chinensis. Next base: position 82,399,400 of record CM034146.1, on the reverse strand, counting down.
CCAAGGTAGCCAACCAATAATATGTTCTTTGTAAAATGGGTCCCGCCCTTTCATTAGTATTACAACTTTCCTCTTGATACCAATTGATCCATGGAAATGGTTGATTGACAACATGGTTATCCTAATATACTGGATCCAATACTTCTTCCTCATCCTCCATCTCCTTTGGAATCTTTGCGATACCAAACTATCTAACATCATCTAAAGTTAGCCTTTCGTATTCTTGTTGTCGGATAATGAACTCATCCTGACAGTGAATCCAAATATCCTCTAGTTGAGGCACATGATAACTAGATAATATTGTTTCACTTAACTTTCCCCAGTAGTGAAAATTGGTTCTAGGATGAAAAGCTCACAAAGTCACCTCAGAAATTGTTGCATCCAGATTGTTTGCTTTATAAATACTTGCACAAGTATATCTGCCGATTGAAATGGGAAACTGGACTCCCACCTTATGCTGTTTGTTTTAGATTTTGTTATAATCCGACAATTACCAAACCAACTCTCGCAAAACCCATTTGTTAGTAGGGCGGGTAACTTGTTTGGGGCACCCATAAAATCAGGAATCCTAATGTACGTAAATGTTGGAAACTGAAGGTAAATGACTCCCCACTCTCATACTTATTTTCAAGCCTCATCAAAAATCCTTTGATTATACAAACACTTATCAAAATGATAAAGAAGAACAACAAAGAAGGCATCATTGACTTTGGAAAAATGTTTGCTTTCCTTGTCCATCATGATTTGAGGATAAAAATCAAAAATATGTGATGCACTCCTAACACCTTTGGTATTTAACCCATTGAATTCCCCCATGACAGCTGGAGTATAGACCGAGAAAGAAGTCATGTAAAAGTTTTTAGAAGAAAAGACTTTACTCAATTGAAAATAGATAGAGCTGTTGATATTCTCTCCCCCATCGTATGAATTCTTTGTTCTTCTTAATAGTGGAAATGTATAGGAACATCCATTCCTGAAACTCTTTCGCATAAGCAAGACCCAAAAGTCTACTCAACAACACAATGAGGCCGGTTACTTCTTGGATGAAATCTGATTGAAACATAGTCTTAGGCAACTTGGTGACATTCTTGGCCAAGTAGCTCTTCATCATGACCCTCGCACACAATTCAATTTCCTTGTCATAATGTTTAATTGCAGCTTCGGGTGAAATTGTGGCATAGTCCTCAACATTAGGGAGTTTAAACAAATCTTCAAAGAAATCAGAGTCCAATCGAATTATGAGCTTGTCGTCACCATTCTTCACCGTCCTAAAATATTCATCAAAATGGGCTGTTGCAGCCAAGATGAATTCGGGACAATGTTTAGATGCAGGAAAACCGGTAGCGAGAGCAAGCCCGCTATCATTTGTAGCCTACATCCAATATTTATTGTTAGGAGCTCTCAAACTTTCCCAGAAGTCTAGAAAATCTAATTTCCCCAGATCGGTATCCCCAATATTACCTAATTCTGAAGAAAGACACAAGTGAGGAGCGACTCCTAAAAATGTGTATTTCATCTTTTCTTTGCCTTTGGATGAGGAGGTTGAAATTGAATTTGGAATCCGAATAGCCTTTGGAAACACTGTAAAAGTTCAAAAATGCTGAAGTCTGAAAGTCTAAAAAGACTCTAGCTCCAAAGTGCAAAACCTCTGAAACCCCAAAAAGGGCGAATCTTCAAAAGTCTGAAAACCTTGAACCTTCGAAACTCTAAAAAATAAACTCCTAAAAACCCGAAACTGGAACCTCCAAAAGTCTGAAATTGGAACCTCCGAAAGTTCAAAACTGGAACCTCCGAAATTCTGAAACGTGAAAGTCTAAAACTGGAACTTCCGAAAGTCTGAAACTCAAACCTTTGAAATCATCGAAGGGCAAGGAATGAAAAATATTTGTGGAGATGTGGAAGAAATTATCATGCAATCTAGACTAGATGCCTGCACATATTGGATTTTGTAACTATGGACAACATGCAACATTTTAAAGTAGAAAAATGGCAGATGATGAGGGCTCCATTTTCAAATAAGAAAAAGGAAGAACAAATAAAATAAACAAGGAAGAAAACCCAAAATGATCTTAAACCAATAAGAAATAACCAAAACAAAATTACCTTGAAAATGACGAGTTGAAAGTACAAAAGAGTTCGGTAAAAATCAGAGTTTCAGAGCAAAAGGTCAAGTGAAAATGACAGATGAAAACTTGATTTTATATAGGAAAACCTGAAATTAATGCTCATAAGATGACACCTAGGGAAGTAGGTGAGAATTAAATGCCCATTGAAAACCTAAAGTTCGGAACCCCGAAAGTCCAAAGTTTTGAAATTTTGGAACTTCGAAGTTTCGGACTTTAGAACTTGAGAGATGAAGTTTATGAAAAGATGACGGAAGACTTTGAAACCTAAAAGTCTGAAGTTCTAAAATTTTGGAACTTCGGAGTTTCAGATTTCAAAAGTCCAAAGGCGAAATGATCGAAATGAAGATGGAAGAATCTGAAACCCGAAAGTCTAAAGTTTCCAAATTTCTGAACTTCGGAGTTTCAGACTTCGGAACTCTGGCAAGAAATTTCTCAAAAAGACAACATGGGATTCTGAAACCCGAAATTCTGAAGTTCCAAAATTTCAGATCTTCAAATTTTTAGACTTCGGAAGTACATAGGTGAAAATTTAAAACTGCCAAAGGAGACTTCTGAATCTCGAAATTTTGAAATTTCAATTTTTTAGAATTTCAGGCTTTTGGAGTTTGGAAATTTGAAGCCAATATTTTTGATTTGGTAGTTTATTCCCCGAAAAGGAAAATCTCTAAAATTCAAAGTCTGAAATTTCAAACTTTTGGAGTTTCAAAGAATTTCGACACTTTTTTTTTTAAAACACTCTTGGGCGAAAAATTCAAAAGAAATTTTGAATCAATCTTTTAACATCTTATTTCCAAGTTAAGATTTAAAGGTTAACAGAAACATTAGAGTATATATCAATCATTTCATATACCAAAGTAGTAATAGGATAGAAATAGAAACAATAGTGTAAAGACAAGTAATCAATAATATAGAAACATAGTCATATAGAGGCATAAATCTGTAAACATGAGATACTCATAGTGTCATAAGATAATCACAATAGAAGGCATTGTATACCACATATAGAGAAAGAAGTGCATATATTAAAGATATACATATAACCAAAAACACAAGACAACCATGATGTCACAAGACAATTAAGGCACTTTGGCCATATAGAGTAAGCGATCGTAACATTGTAATCAAATAAGGCAATAGTCAACGATAAGAAAGGAGTCAAACATTGTAGTAATCAAACAACAAAATAATTCATACAAGCAAGTAGTATCAATAATGTATCAAACAAGTATAGAAAATAATTAGAGTGGACACGAATATAACAAGATCTTTTAACATTGTATAAGACACATGTGTTAGTCCTGTTATCTTAAAATATAGTATAGACATTATGTATATAATCAAGCATGATGAGGAAGTGTAAATTAATTGTACTAAAAAAACTCACATGTGTAGTGTAGGAGATGCCCCTAAATAGTATTGTCAATGGGAAGGAACTAAGCTAATACCTATCATCATGTGTCATCTTGTGTATGTCTCGCATCACACTTATTATAGCTTGTGAACACATGTGTGTATAGAGAATATAGAAAATATATGTTATTTATCAAACTAACATAACAAACAACATGCATAAAGTAACAAGCTATCTGATCAATCTATAATCATGTTCTAATTTTGTATTTATGTAAATATGTGAATGTTTTTGTATTATGTAATTATTTGATTGTTTTGGAATTGTTTTAAAACTAGTTATGTACAAAGAAGGGGTTTAAGTGTAATATTGCCACAAATGCATGATATTCATGGGATTTTTTTTGGGTTTTCCCTAAAAAGAGTCTAAATAGTAAACACAAGAGTTGATTCTTCTAGTAACCACATAAGGGTCAAGCCAATTATGTTTAAACTTTCCTTCGAGAGATGTCTCGATGTTTGTATTTTTCTGATTTTCTTTGAGGATAATATCACCATCATAAAATTCCCAAGCATGGACCTTCTTGTTATATGCATGTTTTATGTGTTCTTGATTCATGTAGAGGTATTCAAGGACTTGGACCCATCTAGAATCAAGTAGTTAAAGTTTGTGCAACTATTTTTTTGTGATAATCATTTTCCTCAATGATATCTTTGAGTGAGACCCATAGAGATGAGATTTTTAGTTTGAGTAGGAGAACAAGTTCTACTGCATATACCGGGGGGAAATGGGTAGCATTTATAGGTGTGTGAATGCTAGTACGATAAGCCTAGAGGGCATAGGTATTTTTATTATGTCAGTTGGTTCCATGTTTCATAAATTTTTTTCTTAGCATCTTAATGATGGTCTTATTAGCAGCCTCATCTTGACCATTTTCTCAAGGGTAGTAAGGAGTGGAAAATATATGCTTGATTTTAAACTTGACACAAAACTTCCTAATCGTATTGTGTTTAGAGGAAGACCCATTGTCGATAACAATTACTGAAGTTAATCTAAAATGTGTGATAATATTTATAAGTAGGAAATTGCAATTGTCCTTGCCCTTGGTTGACTCTAAAAGGATTGCCTCAACCCATTTAGTAAAGAATTATGTAGTGGTAATAATGGATTTATGTACTAGAGCATATTCTAGATTTAGGTTACCAATGAGGTGAAAGCCCTATAATGAGAATTGTCATGGGAAATAATTGGTTGTAAAGTATGAGACAAAGTGCGATTAAGATTACTATGCTTTTGGCATTGGTTAAATCGTTAAGCATATTCGTGACAATCATATTCCATGGTAGGCCAATAGTATCCCTAAGAAAGTTGCTTTTGAGACATATATTTGCCACTAAAATGGCCACCACATTCACTATCGTGTACTTGGGAATGAACAAGTTATGCATCATCGATCGCTAAACATCAAATTAATTATCTATTAAAGGATTGTTTGAATAAAAACCTATCAATAAGTGCATACCGTATGGATTGATGTCACAATCGATATTCCTCTTGTGGTGATGCATTTGCTGGTAGTACTTATTAATAGATGAAATTATAAATGTCGGTATACCATTCAAGGTTTTCGGCATTATGTGTAGAAACAAGAACATGTAGAGTATTAATAGTATCTGAGTTAATAAATGTGTTACATAATTGTTGAATTGCGAAGGTGGCACAATCATTTGATATATCGAGAGGAATTAGTGAACTTGTACTAGTTGTGACATTTGCATGTCAATTATCCTTTTAACAAATATTAAAAAATAGAGTAGGAGTCAAATGTAGATATCAATTGTTTAATCAAATTTTCACATGGAATTAATTGATCCTCCTTTGTGAGAACAATGATGATAGTGCCAGGAGGAAGGAGTTTTCAGCTATGGTGAGAGATTCAAGTCATGAAGGAAACATGAAGGAGTCATTTGGTTTTCCTGTTGGTGGAGATGGATTAGGAGGCGGTTGCCGGGCTCTAGCTAAGGCAAGAGGTGGCAAACATGGAAATAACAATGGTGTTTCCCCCTCTCCAAACACCTTCAAAGAGGTGTTGGGGTTTAATGGGGGTAGCCAAGTAGGAAATTAGGCATACTTGGTCGATTTAGCAGAGGAAGCATTTGATTTGGAGATTAAAAACCTAGATATAGATGTTTATTACAAGGAATTGTCTGAGGATGCCATTATAAGCCGATTTAATGGACTTTGGCCCGCTTCTTCAGCCCTGTATCAATGGGTGTTTGAGAACTAGACAAGTGTGAAAATTCATTATGCTCAAAAGGTTTTTTCATTTTTCATTTCAGAGATCATAAGGAGTATCAACGGTGTTTTTATGAGGGCCCTTGGTTTTGGGAAAATGTTAGTTTATATTTAACTCTTTGGTTCTCATAATTTGACCCTAATACGCACCCAATCACGATTACGTCAGTTTGGGTATGGTTACCCAATTTACCCATTATATCTCTGGTATGCCTTGGAGGATATCGGAAATGCTTTGGGTAAATACATAAAATAAGATATGGAACAAATTCAATCCGAAATGTGCAGTTATGCAAGATTGTGTGTTGAAGTAGATTTGAGTAAAGGTCTTCTGGATCACATAAATATGAAATTTGGGACATTGTAGCGAGTCCAACCCCTGGAATTTGAGAACATCACCTTTTGGTGTCGAATCTGTAAAAATCTAGGTCATTTGCACGCCTCGTGCCCGCTTAACAGAAACACCAAAAATGTTAAGAAGGGAGCTATAGGATGGGGAACTCTATGTCTAGATTTAGTTTTGACCATGACATTTAAGGAAGATATGGGTAAAGAGAGAAATGAGAATGGGGAGGAAAAAACAGTAGTAGAAGTTATGAATAACAAGGAAGTTGTTGGTGGTATGAAGTATGGGCATTCATCTAGAAAGTCAGACTTAGAGTCGAACAATTTATCAGATAGCGTGGAAGCTGAAGAGGAAAACAATCTTATGTTGGTTATTAGATCAAATCAAGGCAAGTGGCATGAGGTGTCGAAAAGAAAAGGAAAGAAGGGATGGATAGCTAACATTTCAAATTATTTCCCATCTCAGGGTGGGAAATAATTCCTCTTTATCATTGTCCCTTCCTCTGAGCCAATGTTGGGATTTTGTGTGTTATAGTTCGGTGTTTAATCTTCTTCTTTTGTGTTTGTTCGGGTAGGGTCCCATCAACCCTCTGGTCCTAAGCTCCGGTCAAAAGCGTTTAAAAATAAATTAAAAATTGATCCTCCTTTTTGTGGTAAACATCTTATACTTGATGTAAAATTCACTAAGAATCCTCAAAGATTCGTATATCATAAATTTGTAGTGTTGATGTAGTGTAGGGGTTGTAGACACTCATTTTTGGTAATTCATGTCTTGCAACAACACAAATTGTACGACACTTTTGCATTAGCCCACACTTGCTAAATTTTGTCAATAATGTTATCCTTAGCTATATCTCACTCATTCTTACTTGCACACACAACCTATTTGTTCACATAATAGTCACATTAATTCATCAAATTAGGTTTTACCCTCACATATTATAATCCTAATTTTCAAATCACTCGCACTTGTTTTTAGGACCATAGAGCCTAGAAAGGGCCATAACATACATACATCATGGGGCGACCCAATCGTTTTGGTCCCTTTCCCTCTAATGGTACTTTTCTCCATGTGAACTTATTTGGTACACTTCTAGATGGCCTTATCTAAATTTTCCAGATCTAGAACACACATATAAGCGAGTTATTCATATCTCATTAGTTATGACATTAAACCTAGCATTCCAATGAGCAAACACTAAGACCACTCACAAACAAAGCTGCTCCAAGACTCCCTTGAGCTTCATATACTTTACACACTCATTATAGGGTAGTCATCAACATAGATCTGAAAGCACAAAACGAACATTATCAAAGTAAAGTCAAGCTAGATAAAAAGTTCAAGTGCAATCACATTGTTGTAAGGTCATGGTTATCAATTTGGTTGCATACATTCTATATATCACATGTTGGGTGAGAACGACATGTCATTTGAGCCCTTTTTGGAGTAGTGACGACATCGACAGTGCATAGGGGTGCCCACAACCCAACTAATGTTTGTTTTGCAAGACTCCATAACCATCTAGGGTTTTGAAGATCTAATCAATTGCACAACGGGCATCTCATAATGATGAATGTCCATAATGCAAACAAGAGTAGATTAGGAAGTAGTGTACATACCTAAAAAGTTTTAGGAGCTAAAAGTACAAAGAGACAAGTGCGTACAGAAAGGGCCTCAATAGGGGTATGCTTTGGGCCATACCATACACCTTAGTCCAAGTAGCTCTTAAGGATATAGTTTTGGTGGAAAATCTATGTCAGACCATTTCTAACCTTTTCCAGTCATCAGGTTAGCCCATATCAACACATAGTCCATAATATTAGCTAAGTATTCTTCTCCTTCTTATTGTTAGTACTTTATTGCATCGCCTATAATTATTTATCTTTTTTCAATTATTGTTCCAAATATTGCTAGAATTATCTTTGGAAACTAATTGATTAGGATAATCTACCATCGATTATTACCCCCTATAAATTTAACCATTTAGGTTAAATAAGAGGCCTAATATTAAAGCCTCATACTCAACAATATTATTTGTACATCAAAAGACAACTTGTAGTCAGTAAATTACGTACTTACTATGTACATCTAGCCTCTGAATATTTCATTTATATGCACAATTGCTAAGTAAGAGAATTAATCATTAACAACACTTGTTTTGCTTTAATATTGTTTTTATCCTTCTTAACTTTATTACTTATCTTTTCTAGATTTACACCTTATAATTTTGCACACCAGTCAAGATCATGTTAAGCTCCAATTCTACTATTTTATCTTTTTAGAACCATGTACAAAACTTTCCTTTAGGGACAAGAGCACCCAGACACTGTTGTCCCCTCTAGGAGCTTTTGTCCTCCTCCCTTTTTCTAAATTTTCAGATGTTACGTCTTTCATGTATTTGTTTACTACCTCGGGTCAACATTTCACTTGTTAATGATAAAAATCAAGCAAGGAATTATATATATATATATATATATATATATATATATATATATATATATATATATATATATATATATATAAGTGGGAAAGCATTCAAGAGGCATATTCATCTACATGGAGCTAATATTTTCTATCTACTACATCGAGGATTGCATTTTGGGACTACATACTTCATTGCATAGGGGCTTATTTTGAATTCCATACCACACATTTTGCATTGGGACAAAGTAGTTGTAGCCCGTTATTCTTTATGTGACTGGCATTAGGATATCCTAGCTCAAGGGGAATTATTTCAATCACACACACACACACACACACACACACACACACACACACACACACACACACACACACACTAACTAGAACTATATTGAGTTTGAAATGTAGTGCAATTCTCGGTGACAATCACATTGGAGTGACTGGCGAGATCAGTCTGAAACAAGCATATATATATTATTATTTATCTAATGTGCACTTGAGTATTTTACAAGTAGCTAAGGTTTATTTTACAAGAACATGTGTAACTAAAAAAACTTATAGAGAACCTGACATGACCTACAATGAATAAGAAGTGACACAAAAATAACCATGACCTAAGATACTCCAGGGACACTAGTGCCCAAAACAGATGCTAGTACCCAGGCAACCTTGTCCTCACTATGGGACTAGGTCTCTCTACTTAGGAATGGGGGAACTCCACTTATTGAAAACATGAAATATTTACACTACTCTAACCACATTGGGTGGCCTTTCGACCGAGGATCACATGTGAATACTCCACTAAACCTATGTGCAAAAGGAGGCAGAGGAAAGGTGCATGTTTGGAGAGAGGGGAGAAAGTTAGAAGGGGGTTTTACTCAATAAATAACAAGCTGAGTTTATTGACATAAAATCAGAATATTTGCCAAGTTAACAATGAGAGGACACCATGTCAAGGAAAGAGGAACAAAACAAAAATAAATCCAAGTTCATTTGCATAATAATGCACAAGTAACCATGCTCATAGAGTAAAGTTGAGCTGAAGAGGAAAACATAAGACAAGGAAATAGAAGAATTGTAGTTTCTTACTTGTAGTAAGACAATGAGAGCTATCAACCAAGAAAATATAACCCCTTGGAATGGAGAAGCCATTCCAATTTATAGATTTACAATTCATCTCTTTATCTACCCCCCCACATGACATTTCATAGTCCCAGGTCACTTGTGACCTTTCACATTCCTCTAAGAAAGAAAAATAAGCCCCTTTTTTATTAATGAAAAAGAAATTTTACAATGAAAAATTACAATGGTCACTTAAGTGAATAGGAAAAAAGAGACATAAAGTAAAATTTACAATGGAGAATTAGAAAGTAGAGAGAGAGATCAAAGAGAGAAGAGATGTGGAATGAAGAAGGATGAAGAAGCTGTGAGTTTCTTTGCAGATATGCACTCCAATGAACTCTCGATACTTTAAAAACTCCTCGAACTTGATGAAGCTTCCTAGTGCACTTAGTATTTCACAAACCTCCTCTTTGGGGACTCCTCTAAATGATCAACTTCCGTAGCCCGATCAAGTACCCTTCTAACCTTTGAAGTAATTCCACGTCTCTCTGATCTTTCTTGCATTTGATGCACCTGGTGTGCACAATGAGACAAATTGCTCACACGAGGTGATCTTTGTGATCCTGTCACTAGATGACCATGGTGACTTGCGAGACACAATGAAGCACAAAACCAATATCCTCTTATCAGAGATGGGTGAAGGAGAGAGAATGAATGAAGAATGCTTCCAACTTTTGATCCACCCAACTGATGAGATGAGAAACACTTTAAGACCAAATTTAGAGAACTGGGAGGGATTTCCTTCCACCTGAGCCACACTTTCCTCAACACAAGAGGTTTAACATATTTTTTTCTTAACTAATATCCTGACACTTACTATTTTTAGTAAGCCTTATTTTGAGATGTCCATTTTAGTTACCAGTTGCCTGATTTGGCAATTTTGAATTTCCCCGATGTTGAAAAGGCAATGACAACTTTGAGAATGAATTACTTACAATACTTACTATTTATAGCATTAAGGCTTATGAAGGCCTAATATTTTTAGAAGTGGGTCTTACTGGTGTTGAAATAAAATGAAATTATTCTCAAAATTTTCAGTTTTACAATGCGACGATTCGCTCCAAATTTTAAAGGATTTCAATCATCAGGATTTATAGATTTGAGAAAACATATTTTTATGTGAATTTTTCAAATGGATGTAAAAAAATGATACATAGCATCAATGGAGGCATGTAAATATGCTTCGTAAAGGCATTTTTGCAAGGACTTTATAGTTAAAATCTCATGGCAAACAAACATGGGGTTTGGGAGATATAAACAGAATAAGGTTTTGGCATGGAGGATGTTCAAAGAAAATTTGGTAGCATAAAAACATACCAACAATAATGAAGGAGATAAAATAACACAAATGAGCTCAAAATGGTTAAGTTTTGTATTAAAATGGTTTTCCCCTTTTCAAAAAAAATTCCCTCCCATTTGCACACCTTAACTCAACTTAGACTCAAATTGGCTAACTCGGGTCTGGTGGAGGTTGGAGGTGTGGTTTCACACTAAAAAATAGAGGAAAAGGGTATAAAAGGACATCATCTCCTCTAAAATACATCATGGGTTCTTGCTTCACGAGGATGGGGCCAAATTTCATGAAAATAGTGAGTTGACATTTTTCTAAAACCCCAGTTATCACTTTTAAGTGAAAAAAAGTATCCTCCATAGGGGGAGCACATTTTTGTGTCCCCATTTACCCTTATATATTAGGACATGGGTAAAAAGGGGGCATTTGTGCTCCAAAATTCCCCCATGGGTAAATTTATCATGAACAAGTGGTCAAAAGTGAGTTACTATGAATTTATAACATGTTTCTAACCTATTAAGCTATCACTCAAGTGACAAAACATAACACTCAATGGGGAGCATAATTTAATTGCTCCCATGTCCCCTTGAACCAAGGGAAAAAGGGACATCAAGCCTTAAAAACCCCGGCCAAGCTTCTAGGAATGTTGATGTCATCAATCTAAATGTGAAAATAGACTAAGGAATGGTTTTTCGGGCCCGAGAACAATACATGGAGTTCACAGGACCAACATTATATGATTTTGACTCCAAAGGATCCAATTATTCCATTAACACCATTTTAAAGACCTTATTCAACTTTAAAATTTCATTTTCTGTCCGCTTTCTACTTTTTTCCCATGTGTATGCGCTAATAAGTTGAGTTGTCACTGAGCTCCAAAATGAGTATGATAAAATCCAACATATCAAAAATTATTAGGGTCCAATTTACTCCACTTTGACCTTTGGTGAGGCTCATAAATCTTCTCGATTTGTTCTAAACCCTTCGATCAACTTTCACCTTGTCGAAAGATTTTTATGCTGCATTGATGGACAATTTTCTACATTTTTTATACTCCCATAACTCTATCTTGATTATTGCACCATGAAGTAGGATCTGTTAGATTTCCAATTCCTAGGATATGAGCTCCCAAAAATTCAAGAGGTTGCTAGAACCCTTTGAACAATGTGACTAAATCCTTTGAAATATGCTTTTCTTAGTGACTTGCCAAAAAAGACCCGATTTTGCTTGAAAGTTTTCAGACCTCTCATGGCTCCACAGAAAATTCCTAAACTACCTTGGACCATCTTATTAATCTCCCACACAATATTAATATGGGTTGTGCCATTGGATTTAGCTTATGGGAGATGTCCTCCTGTGACAAAAAGACCAAAAATAACCTTTTTGAAGCCTCTAAGAGCACTATTCTTTCTTAGATCTCAGTAATTTCAAGAATAAAGATAGGTACACTTCTCTGCACATGAAACACAATTGAAAATCATGTTAGCACATTCCTCTTAACCATAATGAGGGTGACATAGTTGAAATGTTGGCCGAAGGAAATGTTTACATTGACCTAGAAAGAGAATTTCAAGTGTGGCTTTGTTTGTCATGACCAAAAATAATAATTTTGCATGCTAGACATTTAACATGACAACAATTGGCTCTAGCTCAGGGAATTGTTTCAGATTGGAAAAAGGACAAATGGAGAAAGAATGAACCTCAGTTATCTTGTGGAGGATGAGACCAATGCCTTATCCACTGGGAAAATAGAGTCACAAAACACTCAAGCAAGTAACACAAACAAAAATAACCAAAAAAATCACACGACAGAAAGGGAAACATGCAACAAAAAGGGAAATACACCACACAATAGGGGAAAAATAACCTAAATCAACTATTGTACATGTAGGGGATAACTCGCTTTCACTACATTACTTTTTCTCCTTTGGATGTTACCCATACATGGGTAACACCAAATGACTTTCTTCTATGAACCCATTGACTGGTTCGATGAATTATGACCCCTTTCTCATATGCTCAAGAAAGACAAGTGCTACAGGAGGTCTCCATGTACATGAAGAGAAGAAGATTACATGTATCCTCTTGAGAAATTCAACATGACTCTACTCGTAACCAAATATTAATATGAATAGCTCACTTTTCTCACTTCCCTGAACTTCCATCTTAGGTTGCTAATCCATTATTACATTCACTCGTGCTTGTGATTTAACATTTTTCATTTTAAAACATCAACACAAGGATAATTCACTATCAAATCAGACTCACCATGTTCACAACTAGCTTTGTGCTCTCTGACAAGAAATTACTCCTTACCCGTTATGTTCCTCATGACCGTTATTTTTGTAGAATATTTCTTGGTAGATATTTTGAAATTTTCAACATCATCATATACCTCTTGTTAATTTATGTTCAACAGATTCTCCAGATGTTTCTCTTTCCCACACACTGGCTCATTATTGACGTCGATATCACTCTTTGTGATGAAGGTACTATCCTTGTGAATGAAGACATCCATGGGAGATTCAAGCATTTAATTTTCCTTCCATTCATCATGAATACAATCTTCTTCACAAAATGGGAAAGAGAAGAACTCATTTTCACATTCATACTTATCAACAAATGTTTCAAGAGGGACATTGAGCTCTCTTGTTTGTTCTATTTCATTATTGAACATTTATCCATCAAATGAGGAATAAAAATCAGACTCATACTTATCTTGCATAGTCATATCATAGGTCAAGATCTCAAGACTGAGTTGAGGGCCTTTAGTTCTTTCTGAAACCTTTAAAATATATTTCATAAATTCCTTCTTCAAATCTACCCCATACTCACCTTCACATTCATTTGAAAAACCTTCACATTGGGTCTCAAAGAGATAATTGGAAATTTGGAAATCATATGGCTAGAACTTTTTTGAAACATCCTCTTTCTCGTTATCCAAATTATATATTATTTGGGGTTGCCTTTTCACAAGTCAAGGCATACCTGATCTTCATCATTTTCAAATAGAGAAACAATATCTATGTTAAATTAGAAAGGCACACCTTCCAGTTTAGGATCTACCAAATCATCATCGTGTTCCTTGACTAGTTCCATCACCTCAGGGAACTCTTATAAAAAGATAGGAAGTTTAACATTTTCTAATGAAGTTATGAAATAGTTACAACCTCTTAAATCTTATGTAGACACTAAACCACACACTTTGGGTATCTATCTAGTCCGAATAATATACTACTATTTGTGTGATTCCTAAGTAAGAAAAGTATTAATTGATCTCAATATTTGGTCATTTTTCTTGTTTTTTTTACCTCTGTTGATCTTACATTCTTTCTAGCCCAGTCTATCTTTTCATACTTCAATATTTCTCTTTAGAAACTAGTGCCCAGCTAGGACGCCAGTTCCATATGCTCTCATACCCTTTGGGTGCCCCTGACCTCTTTGTACTTTGCTCACATCTTTTGGGTCTTTTCTAGCCCTTTGGGAATCTTATCTTTTTGGTAGTTGGACTATTCAAGGTTAATTATGAAATTTAAGCAAGGGAATCATATAAATATAAAGTTATGTGATCATAATAAAGGACCAAGCACTAGGCATTAGCTATCACCACCTAAGCTTGCATTCAACGGCCATTACAAGAGCATTCAAGCATCCATCTAACATCCACACACAAGGGCAATGGACTAATACTTTTGCATACACTCATAAGAGGGGAAGTTCATTCTTTCATGCACATGTCTATTAACATTTCTTACATCTAGCTACTTTCTCGCTATTAAGTGCAACATGCACAAGAGCCACCCAGAGCATGATTCTGCTCACACACACACACAGAACTATATTGGGTCAAAGATGTAGTGTAACACTCAGTCGTAAGTTCACCATGTGACATCTGAGGATAGTCTGACCCCTCATTTGAATTATTTTATTTTTTGGGATTTGATGTGATTTTGAGTGTTTTGTAGATTTTTTATTCATTGCACATTACATGCGACATCTGGGAACTTGGTGTGACATACTAGTGACAAGAAGCAAAGGACAACGAACATACAATAACCTTGTGAAACTGGTTTTCTGAGGTCTTGAGCAGTCACAGGCACCTAGAAGAGGTCTGTAGCACCCCAGGTGTTGTTGACCATATCCAGGTGCCCCAGTCTAAGAAGATCTTGTGGTTGCACAATTTTACTAGGTTTAGTATGAAACTTTCCCCTTCTTTTTCATCAGTTCATCATTTCAGCATGGTCCAAAAGTAATTGTGAATCAACTAAGTCTTTCTATCCCTTCATTTGCAACTAAGGTTTCTTAATTTCTAGCTTATTTTGCTTGGGTCAATTATGTACTTTGTTGCATATATTCAACGTTGTTACATACCCAGTATTAGGCATCTATTTATTCAATACTTGCTTAATCATTTGGTGAACCCAATGTGACCCCCAAGAGCATCTTCGAGCATTTCATGTGGCATGTCTATATTTTACGGATGATCATACTCTCTTAGCTAAGCTCTTTCCTTGCAATCTTCATGATTATACGATGCATTGGTTCTACGATCTACCTATCCAGTCGGTAACATCTTTCACACATGTCGCTGATGCTTTTCTTTCTCACTTCTCCATCAATATCGACTCTAAGATCACATATGCTTAACTCATACAACTTGAACAAGGATCTAATGAACATCTAGTGGATTATGTCCTACAATAAAAAAACAACTTAGCTAAGATGTCTAATGTGCTAGCGGAGTTTGAGC
This sequence comes from Taxus chinensis, assembly GCA_019776745.2. Taxonomy (NCBI): domain Eukaryota; kingdom Viridiplantae; phylum Streptophyta; class Pinopsida; order Cupressales; family Taxaceae; genus Taxus; species Taxus chinensis. The sequence continues at coordinate 82,383,698 of CM034146.1, read as the reverse complement.
TTCAAGATTTATTAGTACAAAGCTTATTGTCACCTCTACAAGAGAGTATTATCTTTGAAACATTTCCTTCATTTGATCATTTGTGTCATACTCTTAAGTTACACGAAACTAAAATCTTATCTATAGGAAAGATTAAGTATCAGGAACACACTTCATCTTCAACACGTTTTAAAATCAAAACAACTTTCAATCCATCATCAAAACTTACTAAAGCTAAAGTCACTGTAAACATTGTATCTAATTCTAAAGAGCTTCGATGGCAACCTCCTAAACGTATTTATACAAAATTTACTATCACTCCACATCTTCTATTGCCACAAATTGTTGAGATCAACCTTATTACGCTTCCTCCTCCACTCAATTTAGACGCTTCTCATTGAAAATGTAGCAATTAAAATGAAAATTTCATATACAACTATCACTAATGTGTTGGACATTCTACAAATCATTGTTTTAAAATTTACAATCTCATTCAAGATCTTAATGATAATAATGCAATTGAACTTCTTGAGTCTACAACTTCGACACATATAAATGAAAATCATAAGCTCAAGATATTTAACAATCCTCTTCCTAAACATGATAAACAATTGGATAATTCCTTAGCCAATCATACATATCACACAGTGCCTCTTCCTACATCAGGGGCTCTTGATTTTCTAGTTGATCATGCTGAGACATTCCCATCACTTATTACTTTCTCTAATCATGACTATCATGCTACATTATCTTCTTATCACTTGCACATCAACACTTCTATCAGATCAAATTCTATCAATAACACTATGGTCGATCCTTCATTCTATATTAGCACATGCTCTATTGCACTACTTATCTCTATTGGCTATCCACTCTCACAAATTTCATATCTAGTTCCTGATTCATATGGATATGTCAAGATTCTTGTAACATTCGGTCCTCTTATGTTTCTTATGCATTTTATTTTGACATCTTCAATCGAAGGGTGTGACATGCTCTTAGGTCATCCTGGCTCCATGCATCTAAGACTATCATCTCCATGCATCATTTGTGTCTAAAATTCATTCATAAAAGGCAAGTAATTATCAAGGGTCTTTTTCCATCCACTCCATGGCCACAACTTCCCCTTGAGGTTGTCATTGCACTTGTTAGAGCGTGTTGGTCCCCACGACCTCTCGAAGTAAAAATGTAATCTACTCTTAGCTCTCTTGTTCGTGTACAATCTATGTTGTCTCATCGATCTAAAATTCCATCACATTAGTCTACTTCCCTCATTCAGACAGCTCCATCACATAGATATACTTCACCTCCTCGAGTCATTTCACGTAGGTTCTCATCGCCTCCACGCTCTCTTGCACATAATTCTCAATTATCTTGACAATATTCTCCTCATAGGTACATATCACCTTCATGGTCTCCTTCATCTAGGTCTCCATCATCTCCTAGGTCTCATACACATTCACTAAAGCAATATTTGTCTCATACACCACCAGTCTTAGAGCATGGTCATGCGCCACTATCTCCATAGGCATCAGGTGAAGAACCCTCATATTTCAGTATCATCAGATAACACGATAATTAACATTCCCACATGGGTATCATGATTATTCTCCCCCCTCCTCTAAGCATTACACTCCACATATAATCTTTCACACGCATCATACACATTCTTATACACTCACGTATCGTCACCACCCAATGACGCACTCTCCTGCTATGGTTCACACTTTACTATTGAGGTCATACTATACATATGAACCCCTCACACTACACATTAGACTACACACTATACTACATGTTACATAATACACATCACACACTACACACTTCACATTTCACGTATTCATCTCTTTCTACACAACATCTACTCTACGCATTCACAACATATCTTTCTGACATTTATTTCTACATGTTGTGGTCATTACCTTATGACACACTCTACTTCCACGGCCCATACTCAACTGTTGAGGGTCTACATCTCAAATGGACCTCACCACACTCACGTGATCATTCATGCACTCTTTCGTTCACACTCTATGCTCTATGCTTTATCGATCACATCGTTCTACCACATTATTCAAACCATTTCCTGATGATGCACTCTTGTTCTATGATTCATTCTTGAGTGCTGAGGGGGCATGTATAAATGAACATCATCTCATACACACTCATTCACATTCGTTTGGGGGGCACATGGCTCTTATCACACTCACTTTACATTCCATTATATCTTATCCACAACATATTACATATCTTGGTCACATTTACTCTTGTTTACTTATACTCGCATGATACATCTTTCTTACTATGTTAGCTAGATACATTGTATGTCATTATATTTTCAATATACACATGCACATTCCCTTGCTTTCTAGTTGTTATCGTAGATTCTACAGATCGATACACACAACATGGATTTTTGGCACAATACCTATTACCAATCCCGTAGCAGCTCCTGGGGGCAACCACCTTTATACACTACATGTGTTATTGTTTCATTTTTCATAGCACGTAATTATTGGATTATACACACTTTAACATACTTTTTTATCTCTCTAACATGTTAATGGGTGCTTCATGTGCAACATTTGTCTTACAAGTCTATTTACTTCCATGGTTGTTTGTTACATTACTTGTTTTTGTCTACCATTGCTTGTCATTATTTGCGGGCTTTGCCCTATTTTTTTGCTTGTTCTCTGATTGTTTGTATACTTGCGACCACTGCGGCCTTGATTGTCTTGCAACATCATGAGTGATGTCCCATGTTTGAAACCCACTTTTTACGGTCTACTTTGTCTTCTTGCATTTTATCTTACCCATTATCTGCTTGTTTTCTAGCTTATATATTGTCTTATACATGCATGTTTATCTTGTTTGTACTAATAAATATTTTCCTATCCATTTTGTTTGTGTGTGCCTTGGTTTCTACCAAGCACACTCCCTCCCCCCATAGGGCATCAATTTCAACATAACGGGAAGTCCTCCTTTGGGCCACAGACTCCTTGGCGATGTCACATGCACCCCAAATGAGGGGGGGCATTTATCGGGTGAATCTGTCACCCCAAAAAATTGTTCATAATCATCACCTAACACAGTCATCAGTCTTAGCAACGACCCATATCCTGATTTGGGTCCTTAGCATAACATAGTCACTAGTGTCCAACCCATACAGTAGCGCTTGGGCGCCCCTAACCCTTCCTGAACGCATATGAACATGAGGCATTTACACATTATTTATCATTTTAACACAGTTTATAACTGTTGAAAAAATGGATTTTACAGGGCACACAGTCCTTAACACTTTACATGTATGCACTACACAACATTTTCTACTTTCGTGTTAGACTAAAACTATTTGAAACGGATCGAATTTTTACACACCCTCTACAATGGTGTTCTACATTGCGGGAAGTAGTTAAAGGTTGGAGGATGACACCAGACTTTTCTCCTGACATTTCTTCCATTTTTTGGCGTGAGATAGCCCGAAAGAATCACACACAATGCAAGTGGTGTGAAATCGCCCAAAAAACTCATTAATCTACATCATCTACAAGATCCTTTCTATCTTATTCACTCATCATGGATCAGGTGCACATGTTCCTTTTTTATATTTTTCACATATTTCTTTACATACTTTTACTCATTTTGATCATATACACGCGTATTTGACTACTTGATCATTCTTCTCTTTTGCAGGTTCATCCTTATGGGAAGTGGTAGCCACATCACATCGGCAAGATCATCAATTAGAATCAACACATCAATAACAATTGACATCAATAAAAGGTACAATCATGACAATCTACACATACGCCTTTGCCCTAGGGTCATCATCATCGCTTTTCACTTCCTCTTCTCTAGCTTTCACGCTTCACAAATTTTTATCATTCCACGTTTTTCCTTGTCTCTTGGAACATTTTTCGCCATCGATCAACATGGTTACCAGGTACACATATTCTATCTACTTTATGTTATCAAGCTTTCACTCAACAACATAAAGTGGGGGTGAATGTAGACACTAAATCATGCACTTTGGATATTTATCTATTCCTAATCACATACTACCATTCGTATGATTCCTAAGAAAGAAAAGTACTAATTGATCTCAATATTTGGCCATATTTTCTTGATTTCTATTTCCTATGTTGATCTTACACTCTTTTTAGCCCAATTTGTCTTTTCATACTTCGACATTTCTCTCTGGATGCCAGCACCTAGCCAGGACGCCAGTGTCAAGAGCCCCCGTCCCCTCTAGGTGCCCCTGACCTCTTTGTACTTTTCTCACATATTTTGGGTCCTTTCTAGCTATTTGGGCATCTTATGTTTTTGGTACTCAACCTTTTCAGGGTAAATTACAAAATTCAATCAAGGGAATCATCTAAATATAAGTAAAGAAAATAGAAACCCTAACATGTAAAGAAGATTTAGAAGGAGCTTAGCTAATTCGGAAAACTTGTTGGACTATGTCACAGAGCTGATTGGAGAAACAGGAGGAGGAAACGACTATGATGAGGTCTAGAAACTTGCAGTTCTGGGAAATATGAGTGGACTGGGGTGCCTGGGATAGTATCAGGTCACCTATGGGTGCCCTAGTTTGCATTATGGGTGCCCTAGTCTACGCAGGTGGTCCAAAGACCATATTTATAGGGTCCCTAAATGATTTGAAGCTTTCCCCACTTGTCATAATAACTTTGTTGCACTGCGATGTATATCGTTGGTAAACAATGATGAAGAAGAGACCTGTAAAACCCCAAGACAAACATAAAACCCTGAAAAAGAAAGATGCATATGAAGGGATCAGAATGACCTCAGCTACCACAATGGTGGACTTACCAACCAAGCATTGCACTACATCTCAAACCTAATGTAGTTCTATGTTTGTGTGTGTGATCATGCCCTACTTTGCTATTATGTGCCAGTTGCATTTTTTGAAGTAGTCGGGAAATAACTATGTGTAGAAAAATTTAATATAATGGTAGTATGTAATAGAATGAACTTCTATACAATGCTTGTGTGATGTAGATGAACCATCCTTGTCCCTTATGATGAGCTATATGGATGCTAATGAGCTATAGATGGATGTAACCTTAGATGATGATAATAGTGCCTCATGATTTGTCCATCATTATGGTCTCATAACTTTATATTTATATGGTTATGTTGTTCTTATTGTGTAATTAACCCTGAAAAGGTCAACCACCAAAAAGTTAAGAAGCTCAAACAACTAGAAAGTGCCCAAAAAGTGGTGGGAAAGTGTAAAATGGATTAGGGCACCTCGACTGGGACCAGGGTGCCTGTCAGCGCCTTAGTACTAGCCTAGGCACCCCGGTCAAGGCAAAAATGATGTTAAGTGATGAAAACTAACTTGGCATGTATGCGGTGGAGGTCGGGAATGATGACAAAAAGTAAATAAAATTGACCAAAAGATAGGGGTTAATTAGTACTTTCTTCACTCAAAAACCATATGAATAGTAGTATGAGACTGGGACTAAATAATACCCAAAGTGTGTGATTTAGTGTTTATATTTGCCCCCACTTTATGTTGGTGAGTAGAAATCTTGGTAACATAAATTAGATAGAGATGTGTACCTCATGTCCATGTAGACTGATGTAGATAACGCATCGAATGACTGAACAAAGCGTGCAGTGACAAAAAGATGATGGAGTATGGAAACTAAAGATGAAAAATGTGCAAAAATTTATGAGAGTGAACCTAGGGTGGAAACACATGTGTGGTTATTGATATATGTAATGTACCTATATGATTAGTATGGTGTGTGCTGCTACGAAGTGTTGTTGTTGTCATTCACTACTTACTTCTCATATGGTCGGACCTTACAAGGAAAAGATGATCAAGAAGTCAAATACACATGTATATATGTAAAAATGCATGTAAAAGATGCATGTATATGTAATGAAAATACTGAAATGAAAGTATGAAAAGTGTAAAAGGAACATGTGCACCTGATCCGTGATGAGAGAAAGGGTGTAGAAAGAGGATATCACGTCTTGGGTTTTTTGGGTGATCTGATGCCATAGGTCGAAGAAGTGTAGGGAAGAATTCCACTGTATCCTCCAACCTGTAACTGCTTAGTTGAATATGTGTGAAGAGATCTGTGTACTCCTTGGTTTTTTATGAGATCCAACGCCACTAGCTGAAGTAGTGTAGAGAGGAAATTTGTTGTATCTTTTAACCTATAATTGTTCCCCATAATGTGGACAACCATGTGTTGTAAAATCTATAGTGTTCGGGGTTCATAGACTGGTCTGAACCCACTCATTGTATGTAACCCACAATGCCAAGGGCAGGTAGTGCACTAAATTGAATAGGTGTAGAAGCATTGTGTATAATGTAAATACCCCAAATGATGCCCCCTTTTTGGATGTACATGTGTTGTCGTTGATAGGAGAATGTGTCCCCAAAAGAGGACCAACCACATAGAATCTGTAACTCTTCCATATAGGGGGGAAGGAATACACTTGGTAGAAACCAAGGCACACACAAATAAGAAGGCTAGCCAAAACAAGTGTTAGGATGAACAAGAATGCATGTAGAAAGCAATGTGTAAGCTGCCAAGCAATATAGGGATGTAAACATGCAAGAAGACAAAGTAGACCACCAAAGTGGGTTGCAAACATAGGAAATCACTCACAATGTCGAAAGACACGCAAATATATCATGGACGTATACAAAAAAACAAGTGTGCACACCAAACATAGGGCAAGGCCCGCATAAAAAAAACAAGCAATAACAGACAATGTAACAAACAAGTATGGAAGCAAATATCCTTGCATAACAAATGCTGCACATGAAGCACCCATTAACATGTTAGAAAGATAACTAGTATGTCAAAAGTGTGTATAACCAAATAACAAAAAGTGCTAAGTACAAAATGAAACAATAGCACCTGTGAGAGACAAATGTGGATGCCCCCAGTGACCAGTGTAGGAAGGGTAGAAGGCAAGCATCCATACTGCATGTAAAAGACTTGTATTTGTGACCACAACTAAACAAAGGCATGAACACACATGTGTGGATGATAAATATAATAACATACAAGAGATATGTCTAACATGTGTAATAAAATGACCATATACAAGCAAATACAAACAAGAGTAAAAAACAACCATAATATGTAGTATGTTGTGGATGGATGGAATAAAATGTAAGATGGAATGGTAGGATCCACGTACCCCCCGAGTGAATGGAAATTTATGTAATGAGTTTCATTCAGTATGCCCCCTCAGTAATCAATAATGAACAGTCATTGGTGAATGGTCGAAGTGTGTGTGGTGTCTAACGCGTTGTGATGAATGTGTATGGGTGTTGATGAGATTCGAGCTATAAATGATGTGTGCGTGAACCTTATACCCGAGGCGTATATTACGACAAGATGATCAAAAGAGTGATGATGTAGCCTAAAGTGTATATCACTACAAGATGAATAGGGGGAGTGGTGATGTAGTCTGAAGCGTATACCACTACAAGATGATAGAGTAGGTGATCATTTAGCCTATAGCGTATGTCACTAACCTAGGAATGTCGCATGATGAAAGTTCAAGTGTTGAACATATAAGTGTGATGAGGTCCATTTTATTTGTAAACCCTTGGAAGTCGCATATGGACCGATGAACTAAAGTGTGTCATAGGGTAGTGATTGCAGCGCGTAGGAGAAGATGTAGGGTATGCTATGATGAAAGATGACCATATGATGAGTAAAATGTGTAGACACACAGTATGTAATATGTAGTGCAGTATGTGTAAATAGACTAAATGCGTGCTATGTAATGTGTAGGATGAATATGATGTAATGTTAGAGTCGTGAAGAATAAAAGTGTGACATATGTATGATGAAGAATACTATGATGGATGATGTATAAATACGCAAGTGTCCAAATGATGTAGACTAAATGTAGAATGTATGATGTAAGATGTAAGACATATGATGTGAAGTGTATGAAGATTCACAATGTGTAATGCTTGGTGTGCAGTGTGTGGGGTTCATGTGTAGTAAGTGCTCAATAGTCAAGTATGAACCGAAGCACAAGAGAGTGTCATCCGAATGTGATGATGCTAATACACGTGATGAATATGCCTATGCGAGAATATTGATGTATGAAAATGCAGAGATGAGAGACACAATGTTGTTAATATGAAGAGGGGGGAGATGTGTGAATGTTACGCCCCTAAGCATATAAGAGGAAGGATGTAATCATGTGTTGTCATATAAAAGATCGTCACTTTTAGGGTCACAGTCAAATGGAAATGCATTGGTTACTTGATAAGGAATAGTGTCTGGTTGATCATGAAATAAGTCATTGAGGTGTAAGTTGTACATACCCATGGCATATTCCTCATCAGTAAATGGAGGAAGTGGACAACCATGCGCATACCAATGAGTGAGATTTTGTGTATAACCTATTAAAGAGCTATTGCAAATGAAGAAACACCCAAAAGGCATAGGGAAAGAGATGTCTATATGATTAGGATCTAGAGTGCCCCCAATATAATCAAGCCATGATTTCCCTAATGTAAGTGGTGAAGAGTGTGGAGTGTGTGATGGATAGACAGTGAGATGAAAGATGTGTAAACCATAAGCAATAGTAATAGTGATGAAACCATAATAGATATGAGAATCATGAGGAGGAGGAATAAGATCCTCAAAAGCAAAACCTAGTCGAGCCAAACCCTCATCTGTACAAATAGTGTCATCACAAGTAGGATCAAATGGAATATGTTCCCAATATGAAGCTTTCAAGAAGAGTGTGCAAGTAAATGGTGGGTGTGCTAACGTAGGTTGTACATGTGAAGGTGTAAGTGATATAGCGAGGTTCATGGACTGGACAAGCCCTTGATATGGACTCATAGTAGTAGTGGTAGTAGTAGGTGACATAGAAGAAACTACATCTATCACAAAAATGGCACTCTCAAGTGGTGGTAAGTGAGGTGGTTCATCCATAGGTTAAGGATCATTTGTAGTATCAGTGTGTGGAATAGGAAGACTAGTGTTAGGAACAAGGTCACATTATTGGAATCGATCATGGTCATGAAAAAAAGTATGCTCAATGCGCTCATGTAAGAAGTTAACAAAATGATGGACCATAGAGGCGACAGCCTGCATGACATGAAGCCATGCCCTACCAAGTAAAAAATTTTAGGAGACTGGGAAATCAATAACGAAAAAGACAGTGTTGACAGTTTTTGGCCCTATAGTGATGGGTAATGGAATGTGAACAAGACATGGATGAACAGAACCATCATAAGCACACACTAAAATACGAGATGGACTAACGTCATGAGCATAAATACCTAGAACTTCAAGGGATGACATGGGACACATGTTAAGTTCATTTCTATTGTCAATTAGAGTGCATTTGACACCTGCATTGTTAATACAACACATAATATGCAAAGGTGAATCATTGTCAAAAGTATGAACATTAGTGGGAGGATTATATTTAAGTGCTATATGTTGTGAAAATGTAGCAACAAATGTTTGGTAAATAGATTTAGAATACATATTTGTAGGAACACGAGTAGTATCAAAAAGATGTTGGATTCTATGCATTAAATCATGATTTGTAAGTAGCTAATCACTGATTGAGATACTCATGATGACTAAACCTTAGGACACAATGTAATGAATGGAGAACCTATAGGCACGAATGATCGAGTCGGATTCACCAAAATGATTAACTAAAATTTGGTATTAGAGTAGTTAATGTAACTAGGAATCTTTTACAACCCTTCTAGCCTAGTGAAAATATAAACCCTAATATGCAAAGAAGGGTTGTGTTGGTGACAAATCACAGCACCCCTAAATGTCTGCAACTCAATGGGTTGAGACTCTCAGTGCGATTGCATAACATGGAGCTTTTCCCAAGTGTGGGACCTTGCGAATCGGGAAAGCTCTCTGGATGAAGGCCGGTTCCTATTCCTCTGTTCAGATGCACACATAAAAATGCAGAGGGTTTACAAAAAAACCTAATCTAACTTGCAAAGGAGACAGGGTAAGAAGATGATGAACTGAGGAATGAAGAACACATGTCTTGCCAATAAACACATACCATTAAAATGTAATGCAAGATCATGCACAGATAACCAAATTTGCAGTGAAAGATCAGGAGGATGAAAATGAACACAGAGAGGGTTAAGAATCATCCACAGACATGCATTATTTTCTCCAAAGATTGATACAATACACTATAAAATGCCAAGAGGCAAAGTTGCATTACAATTTTAGATGTGAGGTTTGAACTCCACAAATTCACCTACCAAAGAGAAGAAGGGAGGGGAAAAACAAGAATGTCAAACCTTTAGAAAGAATCCCCTCCTTACAATTTATAGGAAGAATGAGAAAGGGAAGAGAAAGGAATTCCAAATCTACCCCAACCACCTCCAGATTGTATTTAATTCATCTCATTATGGTGGTAGGTGAGAACCCTAGCAAACCCAAAAAATGGCGAACTATATTTTACATTTTTGAAGAACTTGTTCTCACCCAATTAAATTTTAGTTGGATAGAGGACCTTGTAAGCTTTCTGAAAAGTCCAACCTTACGTGAATCCGAGCTCCCTGTGAAAAGTTATGGCCATTTGAATATCTAGGTTAGGGTTTGCTTCCTGTCAGGTTCGGGGTGTCAGTGCTCAAAATGTTGCACCTCTTGAAGGTGCGCCTTGGTGCATCCATCCTCACATTAACATACTCTTAAATGTGCCATAGGTGCTAAAAATGTGGTGTTGATGCCTTGCAACCTGCACCAAGGCACAACCTTTTCCGTGTCGACACCTTCTGATCTGCGCCTTCAACCTGTGCCAGGGCGCGACTTTTTCCGTGTCAACACCTTCTTATTTGCGCCTTCAACTTGTGCCAGGGCACAAATTTTTCCATGTCAACACCTTCTGATCTGTGCCTTCAACCTGTGCCAGGGTGTAACTTTTTCTGTGTCGACACCTTCTAATCTACGCCTTCAACCTTCGCCAGGGGGCGACTTTTTCCGTGTCGACACCTTCTGATCTGCGCCTTCAACCTGCGCCAGGGTGTGACTTTTTCCATGTCGACACCTTCTGATATGCACCTTAAACTTGCACCAGGGCACAAATTTTTCCATGTCGACACCTTCTGATCTGTGCCTTTAACCTACGCCAGGGTGCGACTTTTTCTATGTCGACACCTTCTGATCTGTGCCTTCAACCTGCGCTAGGGCGTGACTTTTTCCGTGTCGACACCTTCTGATCTGCACCTTCAACCTGCGCCAGGGCATGAATTTTTCCATGTCGACACCTTTTGATCTGCGCCTTCAACCTACGCCAGGGCAGTGTAAATAAATGTCAGGTTTTGAGTTTCTTTGATTTCCATATTCTTCTGTTTGTCCATATTTACCCTAGGAGGGAGATATATGCAACAGGTTGGAAGGAGCTTAGATGATTCAGTGAAATTTTTGGACTATGTCGCAGAGATGACTAGAGAAACATGAGGAAACGACTATGGCAAGGTCCAAAAACTTGCAGATCTAGGCAATCTGAGTGGATTGGGGCGTCTGGGAGAGTATTTAGGCACCTGTAGGCACCTTAATCTGTGTTCTGGGTGCCTTGGTCTGCACAGGAGGTCCAAAGACCGTATTTATAGGGTCGTTATATGATCTAAAGCCTTCACCATCTGTCACACTAACTTCACTTCATCACTTTTTATGTCGTTGGTAATCAATGATGAAGAAGAGACCTACAAAACCCCAAGACAAACATCAAACCCTAAAAAAGAAAGATGCATATAAAGGGGTCAAACTGACCTCAACTGCCACAATGGTGGAATTACTAACTAAGTGTTGCACTACATCTCAGACCCGATATAGTTCTGTGTGTGTGTGTGTGTGATCATGCCCTAGAAATCTCTTGTTCCAGTCACACTTTGTGAAGTAGTGAGCAATAACTATGTGTATAAAAGTGTAATAGAATGGTGGATAGAATAGAATAAACTTCCCTCTTATGCTTGTGTGATGCAGATGAACTAGCCTTGTACCTTGTGATGAGCTAGATGGATGCAACCTTAGATGATGATAGTAGTGCCAATGCTTGGTCCATCATTATAATCTCATAACTTTGTATATATATAGTTCTCTTATTATAATTTCGTAATCAACCCCAAAAAGATAAGAAGCTCAAATGGCTAGAAAGTGCCCAAAAAGTGGTGGGAAAGTGTAAAAAGGATTAGGGCACCCCAACTAGGACCAGGGCACCTCTCAGCACTCCAGTACTAGCCCAGGTACCCTAGTCAAGGCTAAAATCATGTTAAGTGATGAAAACTGATTGGGCATGTATGTGGTGGAGGTCAGGAATGACTGCAGAAAGTAAATAAAAATGGCCAAAGGACAGGGGTTAATTAGTATTTTCTTCACTCAAAAACCATGTGAATAGTAGTATGAGACTGGGACTAAATAATACCCAAAGTGTGTGATTTAGTGTCTATAATTAGCTATCACCACCTAGGTTGCATTTAAAGGCCATTACAAGAGCATTCAAGAATCCATTTAGCATCCACATGCAAGGGAAAGGGACTGATACTTTTACATATAGTCATAAGAGGGGAAGTTCATTCTTTCATGTACACATCTATATACATTTCTTACATCTAGCTACTTACTCGCTATCAAATGTGACACATACAAGAGCCACAAAAGGCACGATTTTACACACACACATATATAACTACATTAGGTCTGAGATGTAGTGTAGCGCTCAGTCATAAGTTCACTGCGTTACAGCCGAGGACAGTCTAACCCCTCATTTGCATTTTTTTTGGGATTTGATGTTCTTATGATGGTTTTGCAAGTCTTTTCTTCATTACAGGTTACACGTGACATCTATGAATTTGGTGTGACATACTAGTGATAAGAAACAAAGGACAACAAACATATAACAACCTTGCGAAACTACTTTTCCGAGGTCTTGAAAAGTCATGGGTGCCCAGAGGAGGTCTGTAGTGCCCCAGTGCCCCAGGCGCCCTTGACCATATCTAGGTGCCCCAGTCTAGGAAGATCTTGTGGTTGTATAATTTTCTAAGGTTCGGTGTGACACTTTCCCCTTCTTGTTCATCATTTTGTCACTTCGACACAGTCCAAAATTAATTGCAAATCAACTACATCTTTCTATCCCTTTATTTGTAACTAGGATTTCTTACTTTCTATCTTATTTTACTTGGGTCAATTTTTTACTTCATTGCATATATTTAGTGTTGTTATATACTCAATATTAGGCATCTATTTATTCAATATTTTCTTAAGCATCTTGATACACAATGTCTACCGTGGATCATTTTCCCTCTAAACAATATATTTCATCTTTCTTATCAGAAACACCTTCTTCATGGTACCTTTGACTGGTATGGTGTGATATGATTAATATATCTTTATATTTTCACCAATGTCTCTGCATAAGCTTCAACTCAATATCATCTCGTATGTAGGTGGAATGTCTGCCACTATTATTTTCACGTTGATCTTGTTATCATGAAAGTCCACAAGTGCTACCTGAGCATTGTTAACTTGACCAATGAGAGGTACTTATTTTATCTTCATAGAATAGTAGTGACCCACCGAAGGGACAAGGGCGAGATGAAGAGCATGTGTAAATTTTGTAGGCATGATGTTATCTAAGGCGCTAGAGTCAATATATAGTTATTTAATTTGTATCCATTGACCGGTAAGGAGAGGTAGAAGGTTTCAATTTCATAGGAGAGGAAGATGTGGAGGTAAGAAGGTTTTGAGATGCAACATTGCTAAGAGCAGGATGTGAATCTTTTACAACAAGGTTTTTGGGACATGACTTTGAATTACTTACTTTGATAAATTGGACAAACTTATTAAATTACTTAGGATGAGGTCTCAAATACTCAAATTTGGAAATTTGGACCTTGGACTTCTTAACATGTTCAATTATTTCAAAATGAGAATTAAAGAAACGTAAAGGCGTAGATGCAGTAAAGAGAGGTTGACTACTTCTTGGGATGACATTAATACTATTTTTATTGATATCATTATATTTGAATGCATAAATGGGGGTAGAGCTTTGACAAGGAGAGGTAGATTTACCCGCATCAAAATATCTATAGGTAATTACAGATACTTTGGGCTTCTTCTTTGTTTATCACATAGGATGGGGTAATAATGATCATCCTTTTCTTATTGTTTTTGGTAGAGTCGCCACTTGAGGGTCTTTGAATTTTCAAGAATTATCCTTCTCTTGAGCATTCGAACGGGTGAACACTGCATAAGAATGAATATTCACATCAACAATGGTTTCATCATCTTCATCCTCTAAAGAAGGGGTATATTCATAAAAACCAATGTTTCTAGTAGAGTCAATCTCATCAATGGCAAAAATTCCCTCATCATTTTAATATTCAATTTGAGCTTCATCATACTCTTTTTTAGGCTTTACGCCGCATGTGGCATTAACAGGAGGTGCCTCAAGAGCTGATCTTCTTTCTCCTCTACCTATTTTGATTTTGATTTTGATTTGGATAACCTCCCCTTGGAAAGGTGTCTTGTGCAAGTTATTTCTTTAATGAAATCACATCAAAATTTGTGGATACTATAGGGCTATAAATGATGCATATGTTAATGAATAATTTAGAACTCCATTCACAGATGAAATATTGGAAGTGAGAGTTGGACATGAAGTATACTCTCTTATAGATGAATTCAAATCACTTTCACATCCGAGTGGGGAAGCTTTAAATATAGGGTCATTCCATTTGGACTAAAAAATGCACCCGTAGTATTTTCATGAGTTATTGTCACTGTGTCTAAATATTTCATTCATGACTTTCTAGAAGTATACCTAGATGATTGGGTTGTGTTATCCTTATTCAAAGAACACATATTCAAGGTACACTTAATGTTAAAAAAATGTAGAGCTTTGTAAGTTACATTAAATTTGAAAATGTTTTTCTTTACACCATTTGGAGTGCTACTTGGGCATGTATGTAAAGAAGGAATTTTGGTTGATCAAGAAAAATAGTTGTCATAATTGGACTCAAACCACTAACACCTCAGAGCTATGTACATTCCTAGGGCACACAGGGTATCACAAGAAATTTATCATGGGATATGCAAGCATAGTACAACTAATGGAGAAGTTGTTACTTAAAGGTGAAAAATAGAATGGACAATCAAATGTCAAAATGCATTCATGTAGTTAAAACATAAACTAGTTAGTGCGTCGATACTAGTATTTCTAGACTAGTCTTATATTTTCCATGTGCATGTTGATGTGTCAAGTAACACAATTGGCATAATTCTAGATAAACTAGGGGAAGGAGGAATAGACCATCCAGTCGACTTTGCAAACAGGAAATTGTCACCCACAGAGAGAAACTACACAACTATAGAACGAGCTTTAGCTATGATTATTACACTCCATAAGTTCAAGAAATAGTTGTTAGCAATTGAATTTTATAGATAACTAAGAATTGCGATATCTAGTGAATAAGTTGTTGTTGGGAGGAAGTATATCAAAATGGTTGATGTTATTTCAAGAGCACATATTCAAAATACACATGAAATTGGGAAGAGAATGTAGAACCAAATCACTTGAGTCACATAAACACAGGAGAAGAACCAGAGGAATTAGATGAAGACGCTCCAAATGCACACTTATTTTAGATCATTGCGATGCAAGAAAAATTGCAATAGAGTGCACAGTTTTCACAACAAGGAATTTTTCTAGAACATAATACAAAAAAAGAGAAAATAAATAATTAATCACAGAAGTCATACCATATACTATTATCAAAGGATTTTTGTACAAATTAAGCAATAACGAGGTATTGCGTAGAGTTGCACTAGAACATGTAATAAAATTATTACTGCACGAAGCTCATGGAGGTATTATTGAAGGACATTTTTTAAGGGAACTCTAATCAGGGGATCATTTTTGAAAGTTACCTAAACATACCTAAATGGTTTCAGTGTAGAAGATCATCTCGAGAGCTTTCCAACGACTGTAAGAACACGACAAACGGACATCGGGAGCTCTAGATATGTCCGGTCAAAGTTCAGTCAATGGGAAAGTCAACTCTGGTCAACTTGTCAATATTGGACCAATGGCACTGCGACACGTGGCGAAAAGGCAAAAGGGAGCTGTTTGTTGGTTTTCGATCACCAGTCTTCGATGAGCATAAAAATGGTGCACGGGAACAAGAGGCTTAACTTTTATTACGGAGGGGAGCCCGGCCGCCGTGTGGACTATGGTATTATCGCCAACGTGGTGGGTCCACAAGCCACCACCGTGGCTTGCCACCACTTGTCGAATTCGCTTGATTTTCCTATCGAGAGACGACAAGTGGAATATATACTATTGACTGAGTTAATTATTTCCATACCACATTACATGGGTCGAAATTATATTTACTTGGTAAGTCCACTTTCCAAATGCCACACATGTATATGCCAAACCGCACATATATTAATGTTTATACATTAGTATTAAAGCCCACATAATTCTACTAACCGCCAACTATACATGTTATCGCCAAACTTCCACACACATGGAGAAGGTGCTGAAGCGGTGTTGTGGGAGGCAAATGCCATACGTGCAAGCTTCCACGTGGAGAAGGAGGATGAAGCAGTTATTAGGGGCGGTTAAGCCTAACGTGGTCTTTTGACCACTACACATATGCGTGGGAAGGCTATTTAAGGCCTTAAACATTATCCAACCTCAAAATGTGGGATATACCCACTTACCTGCTATGTCAGCCGCGTAATTGGGATTTTATCCCATTAAAAAATGCAAATCGGCTAAAATGGGTATTAATCCCATTTTAAAATGCAAACCCACCAATATTATCCCAATTTCTATGTATGGGTAAGGCTAATATTAGCCTAAGGATGATGTTAAGTGCATTATTTTAAGGGTCGTAATTTTTGTATAAATAGGGAACCCATGTTATTGTAACAAACACCAAAAGCTTATTATTTGTTAAGCTTATTG
Source organism: Taxus chinensis (assembly GCA_019776745.2). Classification (NCBI taxonomy): domain Eukaryota; kingdom Viridiplantae; phylum Streptophyta; class Pinopsida; order Cupressales; family Taxaceae; genus Taxus; species Taxus chinensis. The sequence goes on along the minus strand of CM034146.1, from coordinate 82,366,730 downwards.
TGGACACACACAAAATACGAAGACAAGCTTAGAGCTTGGAAGGCGAACACATTGAGTCCAAATTGTTATTGTGTGAAGACCTAAATTATTTAGGCATTATTATTTTGATTATTGTCTATTGACCTATTATTTGTTAGTGCAATAATAAATTAAATATTTGTGGCTAGGAGTTATTCAAACTACCTAGTCGTGCTCCATAGCGCCACAGTAAATTATTGTGAAGCCTTGTACATCAACCGGAGAGCCATAGGGCATTGTATTAGCGTTTGGAAGGGCCGATCAAGAAATGCACGGAGGTTTTTGAACAGTTTTCTCAACTGGAGCCATCAAGCTTGTCGAATACGCCAGGAAGGTGGAATTCGGGTGCTATTTTTCACCCTTGTCGTTCTGAAGGTCAACTGGTTATTTCTTCTAAGCAAGTTTAAATAGTTAAGCATTAGGTTTATCTTGTGTCTTAGTACTTTTGTAACTTACAAGTTATTGACTAGTGGAACGGTTCGATCACGAACCCAGTAGACGTAGGCAATAGCTGCCAAACTTCGTAATCAATCTTTGTGCAATTGTCTTATTGTCTTGCATTAATTTTTAAATTGATTACTTAAAAGGAGAAAATCATCGGCAAATAATTAAAGCCTATAAGGGTCCGAGATCAGGTAGTAATAATCTGATTATTTTCGGATCAAACTCATTGCAAAAAATATATTGCAGAGTGGAATTTTGTGGCCAACCCTATTTGAGGATGTGCATCATATCGAAAAACATTGTGACACTTGTCAATGAGTGGAGAAACCAAATCAGAAGAATGAAATGCCTCTTAATCTCATTTTATCAATGTAACCATTTAAGAAATGGGGAATAAATTTCATTGGGATAATTCACCCTTCGTCAAGAAGGTCTAAAACAAGATATATAATTACAATTGACTATTTTACAAAATGGGTAGAAGTTGCAACCACACCGAACTTTGTAGTAATGGATAGAACCAAATTTCTATATGAAAAGATAATAGCTAGATTTGAATGTCCATAAAAACTAGTAAGTGATAGGGGCACACACTTTTTTGAACAATACCATCAAAATCATCACAGAAGAATTTATGATTGTGTAACATAAAAGAACAGAATATCACCTGCAAGTGAATGGACAAATGAAATCTACAAAAAAAGTACTAGAAAAATTCTTAACAAAGATCTGTAATGTGCAAAGAGATGACTAGGAAGATTGAATACCCACATTTATGTGGGTATACAAAACCAAGTATAAGAGAAGTATAGGTGTAGACACAAAATCATGCACTTGGGTATATTTCTAGGTCCTAAACACATGCTAGCATTTACATGATTCCTAAGCAAGAAAACTAGTGATTGACAACTATCTTTGGCCTATTTTCTTTGTTTCTTATTTTCTATTTGGTCTTACTCACCTTACATCCTAGTTGGAACTTACTTATTTATCTTTGATGGCTTCAAACACCAGTGCCTAACCAAGACAACAGGGCCCAGGTGTTCATGTCCCCTTCGGTCGCCCCTGACCCTTTTCTACCTTACTCACTCTTTTTGGGTCTCTTTTATCTTTTGGGCATATTTTTTGCTTATGGGTCAACCTTCCACTTGTCAATTACAAAATTAAAACAAGCAAATCATATAAATACATAGTTATGTGTTCAAAATCAAGGACCAAACACTAAACATTACTATCATCATGCAAGCTTGCATTTAAAAGGCACCTAAAACACTCAAAGGCATTCATCTAGCATCCATTCAAGGGACAAGGGCTGCAACGACTCTACATACACAACATAGGAAAGGGAAGTTCATTTTATTCCATTCACACATGTTATGCATTACTACATTCTACCTACAGCTTGATATCAAGTGCAACTTACACAAGGGCATCCTAGGGCACAATTTCTACACACACTCACAAGAACTACATGGATTTTGTGATGTAGTGTAGCGCTCGATCGTAAGTTCACTCTTGGGGTTATTGTCAGGGTCAATCCGACTCCCCATTATGCATTTTTTGTTTTAGGTTTGATGTGGTTTGTGGGTTTGTGGAAGTGAACATTTCTTTTTCCGATTACAGGTACCTCCAGTGATCCAAATGTAAATATCAAGTGATCAATAGGTAACAACTATGACACTCTTGTGACATAACAGAAAGCATATTCCAAGCCTCTGTGCAATCACCAGTGCCCAAGAGCAGTCATCAGTGGCGAAACACCCTTGTCTTCCTATGGGCACTTGTGTCCAACTCTATCCCTGCATTTCATATTTTACAGATATCAATTGCAAAGCTATTTACATCATGTTCATCACTTATCCATGCCCATATCAGTTCCAGATTATACGAAAATCAACTAAGTGCTTCTATTTCCCTCTATTATTAAGGGTTTCATACTTAACATCTTAGTTTATTTGTGTCGTTATTATATTTCAACATTTATACAACAATTATTCTATAATACTTAGATTTATTTCAAATTAAATTAAATCACGTAGTTGGGTACATTTCTAGGTCCTAAACACATACTAGCATTCATATAATTCATAATCAATAAAACTAGTAATTGGCGATTGTCCTTGGCCTCTTTTATGTGTTTCTTGTTTTCTATTTGGTCTTACACACCCTACAACCCAGTCACTATTTTACTTATTTATATTTTATGGTTCTAGACACCAACACCCATCTAGGAAAACAGTGCCTAGGCGCCCATGTTCCCTCTAGGGACCCCCGACCCTTTTCACCTTACTCACTTATTTTGGGTCTCTTTTATTTTTTGGGCATCTTTTTCACTTATCAGTCATCCTCCCAGTTGTCAATTATGGAAATCAAATAAGGGAATCATATAAATACATAGTTATGTGTTCAAAATCTAGGACCAAACACTAAACATTACTATCATCACCTAAGATTGCATCCAAAAGGCGCCTAAATCACTTCAAGGCATCCATCTAGTATCCATTCAAGGAACAAAGGGTTGCATCAACTCTGTATACACAACATAAGAAGGGGAAGTTCATTATTCCATCCACACATTCTGTTAGAACATTCTATAGTGTGAACATTTACAACTCACGTTGGAATGGGTCTAAGATTGTGAGTAATCTATGAAGATTTATAAGTATTGGGATATGATCAAATTTCATATTATGTGGAAATTGACTTCCTATATATGTAATGCTCAAAATAATGACTAATAGATTCAGAGTTTTCTTTTCAATGTGATTGTTCAATATTTAACACTTATCACAATTGCTACATTTAGGGCATCACAGCTGCAGATGCACACAAGGGCCATCATATGACACGATTTCTTGACACACCACTCAGAAAACTACATGGAGTCTGAAGATGTAGTGCAGTCCTCATATTTATTTTACAGACACTGTTGGTCATAAGTTCACTCTCGGGGTGACCGTTGGGTTTCCTTAAAGCGCATCAGTCTGACTCCCCATATTGCATCTTTCTTTTTAGGTTTCATTTAGTTTGTGTGTTTTTACAGGTGAACTTATATTTTTTTGGTTAGAGGTACCTTGAACATTTATTGTGCAACTACCATGTGATCAACGTAGAGTAATTGTGACATACTTGCGACGCATCAGAGATCATATCCTGAGCATCTGCGCAGTCACATGTTCCCTGCAACTATTCAAACTCGAGAGAGGTCTCCAGCACCCATGCAGAAGTGAAAGTTGTAATAGAAGATGAAGATGCTAAAGCCTACTGTCGTATCTTCCACATAAGTGGGTTCCCATAGATCTGGCCTCATTCCTACATTTTTTCCTAGAATTTATAAGAAAAAAGGACACACATGAGAATTCGAGCTATCTACTCACACTCTTCCCACGAGAAGAACCTCTATTCATCACTTTTCCTAGGTCACCAACAAAGAGACTATTTCAGTCTCAGATAGAACAAAAGTGATAGAAATAATCTCCTTCTAGCTAAGTCCTCTCACCTTCTTATTTTCTTAGGGTTTCAAATATTACATCTTAGATTACTTGCATCATTTATGTATTCAACATTTACACATTATTTGGTTCATTAGTGACTCTGAAATATTTAGATTTAATTCAAATTAAATTAAATAAAGAACAAACACTATTTCAGTTGGTTTATATTTTTGAAGCAATCATGTAAATGGAATATATTGTGACATACTTGCGATACAAAGATCAATCCTTCGCAGTCATTACAATAGTTACTCGGTTGGGAGAAAAAATCTATTGAAAGCAAATTGTTAAATTGGACAAAAATGGAGGAATACATGACAACACAATAGAACTATATGACACACAAATAGATCCAGAAAGCCTTACATGACCATAATCTAGGTAGCACGGAGTTCCAAATAGAACAAAGCATTTTGGTGTAAGAGAGTAGGGTTAAAACACACATAAGTAAATTACACATAAGATGGAACGACATGTATATCATCCATCACATCACAAAACCAGGTACTGTAATATTGTTGGATCCATAAGGAAACATATTGTCAGGAAGAATAAATGAATGTAGGTTCAAAGCCTATAATGTGTGATCACACAAAGTATCAAAGAAAATAATAAGTGTCTTGACACAATGGTTAGAGTAGGAAGTTTTTCAAAATTTGAAGTTTGACAGAATAGATGTTTGTGTAATTAATCAATTGTAGTCCAATGAGTGTGTGCAAGATAGAAAAGATTCAAATAACATCACCATCAAGCTGTGCATGAAGAAAAAGTGGCAAAAGGGGATGAATCGAATAAGTCTAGGAAACTTGCACAATAAACAAGAAAGCAACATAAGTAAAAAACCTGGTATATTTTTGTTTTAAAAATAATAAAAACAACAATATAGCTAGTAGTATGGATGATGCATCAAATGCTTAAGATCTTGCAGTAAATGAAATCTCCAACAAATAAAAGAAATTAATAAGGTTGATCGAGTGATCAATGGCTCAAAAATGGCCACTTAGAATTTACTAGAGGTATAAACAAGTGAATCAACTTAGCAAGAAGTCATTTTCATGCTAAAGCAAACAAGAAACAAGAGCAACATCCTAGACAGAAAGTGCAACAATCTAAGGAATGATGGTGAACAAGGGTTTACATTTCTGTCATTAATATACACAGAAAAAGAAGATATAGGGATCTCCGTAATGCTAAGATAGACTAAATTGATTGATCCACTACACAACGAGCTAGCAGAGTGTGCGTTAAATATTTGGAGTGCAAAAATCCAAAAGTCCAAGCAAAACTTGCACAAAATACAGATAGTGTCAAAGGATCGGGTTCAAGGAACAATTGCGCACTAGATCACAACAATGCCTTATCAAAAAGACCATCTTAAGCTCATGTATACAATCATGATCAAATACCACAATGATAACATTTGGTTCTCTGCACATGATGTCATTCCCATCAATGTAACCATAATTTCCCGAGCTATAGGTATCCCAAACTAGGGCATTTTTATCCTGCCATAGAAAGCTACCAGACCTCCTGTAAAGCCAAAAACCATGACCATCTATATTCATTTGTGTAAAGGTAGAGGAATTCTACTAGGGCCATCTCAAATCAAGCAGTTAGAATTACGATAGAGATCATAGCTTAATGATATTGGTACGCAACTAGGGGGAGTAAGCAAGCATTAATGAGAGTTGTGGACATTATCACAAGAATGTGGGATGGATGTACAAAGTTTAAATGGCTTGAATTTCTCGTACATGAACTCAACACAAATGCATGTTAGGGGTTAGCAAACACTTATTGTACAAATCTATAATCAGAATTAAGAATACAAACAATAAATACTAAAATAAACCAGAAGAACAATACACGAGATATAACATGGTTCACCCAGTGTGGACTACGTCCATCAAGAAAAAACCAATCTATTAATATTTGTTTTACAGAGGATGTATAATGAATATCTACAATCTTCCACACCGCACACGGATGTACAATACTTTTCCTTGACAAGCTTATCTTTGCTCTCTCTAAGAATTCCTTCTTACAATTCTCCATTATTACCTTCTAACCCTAGTTTTCCATCTTATAAGAATATACAAACATTAGGGAAACTTGGCAATACATTTACAACCCTTGGAACTCATGTTAATCAAAGGTTGGGTCTAATCCCACGTTTAAAATAAAAACTTTCACTCACAAGTAACCGATACTGGTTGCTCCCAGGTGATCGACGCCGGTCATCCGGCCAATTTTGGTTATTGTGTAAACCTTCAAGTTGTAAAACATGCTATTTGTGAAGCAATTAAGTTCCATAACTCTACAATCTCCCACTTGGAGATAAATTGTTGCAATGTACCGTACAGTTCCATCCTCAGATCCTTTCCTTGGCATGTTTTTTCCTCTTCAAGTCTCAAACTTAGAGACGAATAGAAGTGGAGTGAAGCTCCAACTTCTCCTTTTCCAACGGCTTCGTTAGCATATCCGCAGGGTTCTCATTTATATGAATTTTCTCCAGTTTCAGCTGCCCATCCTCCAACACTTGTCGTATGAAGTGATATCTCAACTGAATGTGTTTCGTTCTTGAATGAAATGTTGAGTTCTTTGCCCAAGAATCACACTTTAACTATCATTGTACAATCTGAAGTCCTCTTACTCCTTTCCCAACTCTTCCATAAATGTACTCATCTATATCATATCTTTGCTAACCTATGTAGCTGCAACATATTTTACCTCTATAGTAGACAAGGCTATAACCTTCTACAATCTCGAAATCTAACTAATTGTCATGCCACCTACTATGAATACATATCCAGTGGTGCTTCTCCTACCATCCAAATCTCCAGTCATATCTGAATCAACATAGCTGCATAAAGAAGTCTTTGACCCTCCATATCATAACTGCATGTTGGATGTCCCTCTCAAATATCTGAGTATCCATTGGATTGCCTTCCAATGCTCTTTACCTGGATTGGCCATAAATCTACTCATATCTCTCACTTCCTGAACAATGTCTAGTTTGGTACAAACCATAACATACATAAGACTTCCAACTGTTGAATCATATTTTACTTGTGCCATGTACTTGACCTCCTCATGTGATGTAGGACACTAATATTTTCTAAATTTAAAATGCCTAACCATAGGTGTACTTACAGGGTTTGAATTCTGCATCTTAAATCTTTCTAACACCTTATTGAGATAATCTTCTTGAGACAAATACAATTTCTCGTAGTTCTTGTATCTATGAATTTGCATGCCAAGGATTTTCTTTGCAACTCCTAAATCCTTCATTGCAAATTTAAGAGCTAACTTTTCTTTAAGCTCAACAATGTCCTTCATACTATATCCTACAATAAGCATATCATCTACATATAGTAACAAAATAATATAGCTTCCATTTTTAAGCTTCTTGAAATAAACATAATGGTTAGATTCACATATCATATAACCATGCTCATGCATAAAACTGTCAAACCTCATATACCATTGCCTTGGGGCTTTCTTGAGCCCATACAATCTCTTTTTCAACCTACACATAAGTTTCTCCTTACCCTTGACTTCATAACCAAGTGGATGTTGCATATATATCTCTTCCTCCAAATCACCATAAAGGAAAGCCTTCTTAACATCAAGTTGTTCTAATTATAAATCTTCTATTGCAACTAAACTCAAAATAGTATGAATGGAAGTCAGTTTTATTATAGGAGAAAAAATCTCACCAAAATCAATACCTACTTTTTGTGCAAACCCTTTTACCACAAGCCTTACCTTGAACCTTTTCTGGCCACCATCTTCTTCCTTGATCCTGTAAACCCAATTGTTCTACAATGTTCTCTTACCTACTGGCAACTTAACCAAATCCCATCTTTGATTTTGTTTCAATGAGTCCATATCTTCATCCATGTCATGATCCCACTTCTTGTGGGTTTTATCATGCATTAGTTCTTCAAAGCTTTTTAGTTCACCACTATCAGTTAATAATAGATAAAATAAGGAAGGTGTAAATCTTTTTGGAGGTCTACTTACTTGTTCTGACCTTCTTACAGAAATTTGGGATGTCAGAGGCTCATTTTGTACATCATGTACATTCGTATGAACCTCTGATAGTGACCGACTCCGGTCACCTTCTACCGATGTCAGTCCAGGTGACCGATAGCGGTCCTATGTCTGTCGACACCAGTCGCCCCCATCGACGTCGATACCTATAGATGTTTGTTTTAAATTCGAGAATGTATTTTCTTCCACAAACTCTTCCACTGGTTCATCTTTGGGTATCAAAATTTGATCCATGTACATTCTCTTGTCGCTCCAATCAATATTACAACTCCTAACAATCTTAGAATCTTCTAAATCCCAAAAATCAAATCTGAAATCACTAAAGACAACCAATAAAAGTGCATCTCTTGGATTTAGCATCCAACTTCTTCCTATTTTCTTTATCAACATGCACAAAAGTTTATGAACCAAATACTCTAAGAAAATAAAGATCTACATCTTTTCCAGTCCAAGATTCTTCTGGTATTCTACCATCCAATGCACTTGAAGGCCCACAGTTGATTAAATATATTGTCATGTCTATTGCTTCTGCCCTAAACTGCAATGGTAATCCAACATGTATCCTCATGCTTCTTACATGTTTTATGATAGTCTTGTTCGTTCTTTCAGCCACACCATTCTCTTGTGGTGTTCTAGGAACCGTTCTTTCTCTGCGTATTCCATTCACTGAACAGTTATCATTAAAAACCTTGCTGCAATACTCACCACCATTGTCAGATCTAAGGAATTTTAACTTTAAATTTGTTTTATTTTCTACAAGGGCTTTCCATATTTTAAAAGTCTCAAAAACATCAAATTTACGCTTTATACAATAAACCCATACCTTTCTTGTGGCATCATTAATGAAAGTCACATAATATTGGGATCCTCCTTGAGAAGCTACCTGGGTTGGTCCCCACACATCTGAGTGCACAAGCTCCAATTTTTGCTCCTTCTTTGTTTCCCTAAATTTAAGAAATCTCACTTTCTTTTGCTTTCTAAATATGCAATGCTCACATAAATCAAGATCTACATTTTTCAAATTTGATAACTTACCTTTTACCTTTAAGATATGCATTCCCTTTTTACTCATATGGCCTAGCTGATTATGTCACATGCTTACATCTAAATCTAAAGTAGATAGCATAGAAAAGGAATCAGTAATACAAGTAGACAAATACAATCTTCATTCCTTCTTGTCTCTTGGTACAACAAGAGCTCCCTTGGTAAATTTCCAAGAATTGGCTGTGAATGTAACCATGCAACTAGATTCACCTAGTTGACCTGTAGAAATTAGATTTATCTCGAGGCTTTGCACATACTTCACATCTTTCAATATCCATGTATTTCCATTCTGTAATTTTATATGAACTTCCCTTTTACCAATAATATTGCATGGTTCATCATCTCCTAAATAAACTTGCCCAAAATTACCCTAGACATAATTTATGAAATAACCCTAGACATAATTTATGAAATAACCCTTATTAGGGGTAGCATGGAAAGAAGACCCTGAATCTAAAACCCATGATTCTATTTTAATATCCAAGGAGAGAATAAGGGAATCTTGAATTACCTCTATTGCAACATTTTTCTCTTTACCTTTGTCTGGTATATTCTCTTTGTTTTCCTTGAACTGACAATACTTATTTGCATGTCCTTTCTTTCCACAATTCCATCATGTTATTCCTCTACCTTTGGATTTAGATATGTCATTATTAGACTTTGATTTCCCATTATTCTTGCTCTTGGATCTCTCCTTCTGCCTTCCCCTACTTTCTATATTAAAATCATTTCCAGATGATAACTTTCATGTATTATTCCTACGCATTTTTTCATTCAGGATTATACTAACCACATCATCAAACTTCAAAATATTAGAAGCAGAAGTTGTATTACTAAGAACCATTACCAAGTTATCCCAGCTATCTAGCAAAGAGCATAAGAATAAAAGTGCTTTCACTTCATCCTAGAAAAAAATATTAACCAGTTTTAATTGATTTACAATGGAACGTAAATCATTCAAATGATTTGATACAGATCTAGTTTCTTGCATTTTTGAATTAAATAATTTCTTCATCAAATAAACTTTATTTTAAGCACTTGGTTTTTTATATAAATTAGCTAAAGATTTTATTAAATCTACCGTGGTTGCTACTTCAGTAATGTTAGAAGCTATAGATGCCGCCAAGCTCAATCTTATAGATCCGAGAGCCTTTTTGTCAAGAATATTCCATTCTTCATTAGTCATATTCATAGGCTTCTCACTTGCATTCAATGAAAAATATAAATCTTTCTGATATAGATAATCTTCCACCTACATCTTCCATAATTGATAATTATGGCCGTCAAATTTCTCCACTTTGTATTTATTATCTTATGTCATTGTTGTGCTCCCACTCAATTAGAAATCCCTCTATGAGTAAATCTGTTAACACACAAAACCATCAAACAAAAAATATCTGATACTAGTTGTTAGGGAGTAGCACACTCTTGTTGTATAGATCTATAATCATAATTAATCATACAAACAATAAATACATAAATAAACCAGAAGAACGATACACAAGATATAACGTGGTTTACCCAGTGTGGGCTACCTCCACCAAGAAACATCCAATCTATTAATATTTGCTTTACATAAGATGTACAATGAAGATCTGCAATCTTCCACACCTCACATAGATGTACAGTACTTTTCCTTCACAAGATTCTCTTTCCTCTATCCTCTATCCAAGAATTCCTTCTTAAAATTCTCAATTATTACCTTCTAACCCTAGTTTTCTAGCTTATAAGCATATACAAACATTAAGGAAACTTAGCAATGCATTTAGAACCCTTATATCTCCTTTTAATAAAAGGTTGGATCTAATCCCATGTTTAAAATAAAAAAAATTCACACACAGGTAAGCGATGTCGGTTACCCAACCAATACTGGTTGCTCCTAGGTGACCAACGTCGGTCAGCCAACCGATGTCAGTTACTATGTAAACCTGCAAGTTGTAAAACATTTTATTTGTGACGCAATTAAACTCCACAACTCAACAATGCACAAAAGATCATGCAGGTAGGAGGTAAAGTTTTTAGTATCAATGACTAATCATCTTGTTGTGTTTCACACACTGGAAGGACCCTAAGGGCTTGATAGAAGTAGAAAATGAGTACTTCATATAAGAGAGGTTTACACAGTTCATTCTGAAGAAGTGTTGATCCCCTAAGAAGACTAAGTACCTGAGGCACAAAGGGTTTTATCGCGCGACTGCAAGGCACAAAGACTCGCGCCAAAGTAATTTTAGGAAGAGCGCGAAGGTTCGCGCCTAGGTAGAACAAGCTCAGGACTTAGCCACACTTTGGACCACAGTTAGAGTTATAATGAGGAACATGTGGAGATGCAACCATGTTTGATTGTGGATAAGGCTAAAGCAGGAGACTTGCAACCCAAGAAAATCCTACTTTAGGATATGATTATTATGCTCAGATTAAGAGATGTAAAGTAGAGTTAGTTATGGTTTAGCTATCATTTGCATGTTTAGGGTACTTGAGTTTGGTGGGGCATGATGACATTTGGCATGTGGCCTACTCTTGAGTGATGAATAGGTAATGGAGGGAAAGTCTCCACCAATCTCTTGTTATGTATTGATTTGCACAACAAAGGAGAGGGGGAGAGATCAGAGAGAGAGAGAGATGCGAGAGAATGTTGGGCCTCAGAATATCAGCTACGTACAAGAAGGCACATGGGTGTGCAGGACATATATGAAGAAGGGCATGTGGGTTGAAGGCATGCAGGATAGGGTTCTAGCAGGGTTTAGCAGAACACACAACACGCACGTAAGACAAGATCGTATTAGGACTTAGCCATATTCGGTGTTCCAAATAGAACACGAGAAAAAAATGACCCGTCTAGCACACAGAATGAATAAGGTGCTAGCCTGGCAGCTCTAGGATAAAAAAGGGAATATTCCATGCATGCGATAGAAGGTTCCAGAAGAACGTCATTACATAGAGTGGAGAGCTCGGATCAAAGGAGGCATGCTCTATTTGAGGACCACTTGGACACTTGGAAACCGATTTGTTACCTCAAAAGGCATGGTGGTGAAGGAAGAGAAGCTATATATAGAGGTGTGTGGGTATAAAGAAAGGGAGAGAAGATACTAGAGAAGAGATTCAAAGAGAATATTGCACTGGGAAAGAGGCGAAGCTCTACAGAAATATCATTGAGGATTCTATGGGTTAGGATAAGAGAAAACATAGGAGTGATAATATATTTAGAGGGATGGGTTTGTATTTATCCTTGTAATGTGAAGGACATAGTTTGGTTCCTCATGCACTACCTTGCTATGCATTGTTACATTGGTCGGTTATGGCCTCAGTGAATGTAATGGGTTACTGTTAGTGTGAAATCACAACACCCCCAAAAGAGTTCTATAGATTTGATTTTCTAAGGCAGAGTCATTTGGTGTGATTGCATAACATTGAACTTTCCCCAAGGTGTGGGACCTTGCAAAATGGAAAATCTCTCTAGATTAAAGGTTGGTTCCTTATTCCTCTGTTTAGGTGCATACGTGAGAACTTGCAGAGGATCTATCTCTATACCTAATCTAAAACTTTCCAAGGAGACATGGATAAGAAAGGGATGTAAAGAAATAAGAAATAACTAAACTACAATGTGATGCACCGAAGGAATGAAGAACACTAGTTTTGCTAATAGACACAAACTAACAAAATACATACAATGATCAAGCACAGATAACCAGGTTTATAATGAAAGACCAGATGCGAGAAAAAGGATAGAAAGGATATAGAATCAATCACAAATGTGTTTTATTACTCTGTAGATTGACACAATGTATTACAAAATAGCCAAGAGGTAAGAAACAAACTGGAACTTTAATGGAAGGCTTGAAATTCCATGAATCCCTTTGCTAGAAGGAAAGGGGAGCCTGCAAAACAAAATAATGTCCAACCATTTACAATGTGTTCCACCCATGGTACTTATAGATTTGATCAAAGAATGGGAGAAGAAGAGAGAAGTGGGAAAATAGCTCTTGAAGCTCAACCACCACTGTGAATTCCTCTGAAAAAATTTGCTCCCAAATCCATCTTGAATGTATCAATCTTTGGTTCGGCATCTTGAAGGAAGAGGAAACGGCGGAACAGATTGAATCCAATCTGGTTGTTGAGGTAAGAAGATCCTGCATTAAAGTATCCGAAGTACATTGTCTCTATTTTTCTCACCTACCTAGGGCCTAAAAAATGATTTTTTATCTTTCCATGGTGTAGTCGATGTAGAGACGTTTCCAACGGGATAAGATTTGTAATATTTCAAGCCCTGAGTCAAAAGATATACCCCTTCAAAGTTTGTATCGGGTCCGTATAAATGGGTGGGAAGATAATTTGAAAAACAGGTCTCCTTTTTACTATAGGACACGTGGTAGCTAGATTATGGAAAAATCAGGTTTGTGGGTCCATGATTTATCTCTTTCCCCCCTTTTCCACAAAAAATATAAAATCTCAAAAAACCCTTGCGGCACCGATGTTCCTGCTTGGACATGTGGCACCCTTTGGTTGGCTGGGGAGACGTGCTTCACCTTTTGTCTCTATGCCTTTTTGTCAAAAGGAAAATTTTCACCTTTTGCTCCGACTCTCCGCTTTGACCTTGAATCGGGCTCAAATGGTGACTTTTTCCTTTGGGTGGATTGTGGAATGCGAGCTCATAGGTTTGTAACTTTTACACCTTTAGAATAACAAGGGGCAGAAAACTTCATACTTTCCCCTAGATGACTTTGCTTTGACCTAATATTACATGAGGGTGATAGTTACCACTAACAATTAGAAACTCACGGCGACATCTTCCTATTCAGATTCTTGAATTAAGACCATTTTGACACTTGAAGCATCCATTGGGCATAGAGTCTACCCCATGTATTGACTATTCAACTGAATCTGAACCTTTTTTGAAGACTTGATCACGTGGAGACACTGCGAGCACTCGATTGAAATCCTTTTCAAAATTTTCCTTCTGACCCTGAGTGTTGAGTTAACACTTGGTACCCTCAATTTTCATAGGAAAATCTTGGCACTGGAATTTTCTAAGAGTGGTCCCTTGTTATCCTTTTGGATTCAATTGTCCCTCGAATGAAGAGCTCGTGCTCATTTAGGTCTCCGCCTTTGGACTAACTCTTGGAGATTTGCAACTGCTACTTGGAAAATATCAGTCTTCCTACCTTGGATAGTTAAGAGCCTGGCTTCATGCCCCTCTGAAGAAATACAAACAAAACTTATATAGCCAATTTTGAGGCCCGCCTTGCCTACCTTTTGACCATGTTTGACCAAATCATACATGCCTAAATGTAGACATGTAGAGTCTCCACTCTGGGCTCCCATTCTGCTGATTTGAACTGAGCCTGACATCCTACCCCTAAACTTTCTTAGTTGAAGAAGAATGGACCCCGCAACATTTTAGCTTGCAACTGGATGAGTGGAAGCCCCTGGTGCTCATTTAGAGGTAGCCCTTTAAATGATTTGACACTAAATACAGGAGTATGAGTCGCGCAAACTAACGTGGTAACCTTCTACTGCCTCCTCCATACTTAGTCAATTTATAGACTCTTTCCTGGAAAATACTTGAGCCTCAACAAACTTTGAAACTCCTACCATTTTTCCCCTTCTTGACTCCTTGGTTCCTCTATGATATCTGCATCCTTCTTTTCTAACCATGCATATTCCATTGTTGAGTCTACATGTAACTTGAAATATGGATTTAAGACATGTGAAACAGATCGACATTGGTTTTTCCTTTTGTAAATGGGTTCGTTTATCCTCTTGAATGTGGCCACCACTCTATTATTCCCCCACTACTTCTCCTTCTACGAAAAATTTACAAGATCTGAATGGGTTTTCTCAGGTTCTCTCTATGCAGGGTCGTGGCCGATCCAATATTTTTCCTGGGGGCAAAATATAGATAGCATTATTATAGTCGATCCTTCAAAGATTTGAGCTATTATGGATTGGCCCGCACCCATTAGTGTGACCGAGGTGTGCATCTTCATGGGCTTAGTAGGATATTGTTAGTGTGAAATCACAGCACCCCCAAATGAGTTATGGATCTTCTTTTCTAAAGTAGACTCATTTGGTGTGATTTGTATAACATTGAACTTCCCCAAAGTGTGGGACTTTACAAATGGGAAATCTCTCCAGAGAAGGAGTGCTCTTCTTCCTAAAATACCTACCTTAAGCTATTCCAGTGTAGGGAAGATAATTTAATCCTAATCTAACATCCATGGAGATAAGGTTCATATGAGAGATAACTGAAAAAATAGAGCCTACACTAAAACGGTGATACACCAACAAAGAAAAGATCAGAGGGATGCGGAGGTGCAGCACTTGTGTGGAGATGAGGACTTGTTTGAGCCTCCCTTTATGGATTCATCTTGGAGAAGCACTCGCTAGGACACTGGCTCTCTCTACCGGCTCTTCTATACTTAGTCAAATCTGGATTCTTTTTTGAACGGTTTTGAGCCAAAAGACCTTGAAACTTCACCGCTTCTTTTCCTTCTTTGTCCTAGCTTCTCTGCAAACTTGATCCTTCATTTCTGAACCCACCTTTAACCTGTTTGTCATCCTGGAATGTGATTTCGCGGGTCTGATTCATTTCCTTCTGGGTTATAATTTCCTTATCTACCTCGGATCCCCTTTTGAAAATCTTTCTCTGAAACAATTTGGTGACTCACTGAGACATATGCCTGCTAAGATGAAGAGGCTAGTGGCCTTAGAGCATCCATTGGGCATGGAGTCAAGAATAATGGCTGACACTAATGCTTCTTACAAAATGGAATCCGTCAACTCCTTGCACTTTGCTAACCTCTGAATCATTTGAAACCTACTAAAACTTGAAGTGATCGTTGCCGACTTCACCAAAAGCCAACTGAAATGGACTATGCAAGAGTAAAAAAACAACACAAAAAACAATGTACAAACTGAAAATCATACTTACCCCAAGTGGGATATGTAGAGTGTGCAAAAGAACTTCTTCTACTAAAAAAAAACCTACCTACTCTACTCTAACCAAGAGTAAACATGAAACTCAAACAAAACCTGCAACTGACAGGGAGAAATAGCTCATCCCTTCCTAAAAAATGGTAGCCATGCAACTTATTCTGGCACTGAACATGGCCGGTTTGGATGAGTGAAAAACTTAAAATAAGCTAGTCCTCCACACAAATCATCAAGGTATCAACAGTAATCTTCAGAAAATACCTCTCAAGATGACTTGTCATCGATCTTTCAGAGGTGTTGATGACGACCCTTGGTACTTTGATGCTCATCCTCATGCCCTGGAGTAGGCATGACTGGTTTTGGATACTCCTT
This sequence comes from Taxus chinensis, assembly GCA_019776745.2. Classification (NCBI taxonomy): domain Eukaryota; kingdom Viridiplantae; phylum Streptophyta; class Pinopsida; order Cupressales; family Taxaceae; genus Taxus; species Taxus chinensis. The sequence goes on along the minus strand of CM034146.1, from coordinate 82,350,372 downwards.
TCAATCCAATGAAGCCAAGTACCTGATTGGGCACAGTTTGATCCTTTGAATGTGCCCCTTATTCTAAGTTTCAACTCCAATAATGTATTTTTCTTGTGGACCTTCTTGAATGGATGGTGTGGGAGAAATGGTGATATCCTCCTGCCTTTTCTCTTCCTCCTCCTTTTAAGAATATGGAAGATCAAGATCTTTCAACCTTGGTTCCAGAGGGCCATTGTGAGATGGAGGTTGTTGTCCTTGGATGTTCTCCTTCATGGCAGTAGGTTCGTGTGCTTGGAAGGTTGAATATGGAGGAAAAAATGATGTTATCTCATCAAGCTCCTCTTCATTAAAGTAATTCGAAGTCTGATAGGTAGTCTACCTCCTTGTTGTCCTTTTGTAGGTGCTCAACCTCCTGATCTACAATTGACTTTCATCCTCAAACATGAAGTTTGAAAGCTCAAACTCTTATTCAACATCAGATCATGAAGGGGATGAAGTGGGAGGAAGAACTAAAGGTTCTTTTGTGGCCTATTCCACACTTGGAGCCTCTAAAACTGTATGGTCCTCCTCCACAACCGGAATGTACTCCTCTTCTTTTGGATTAGGAGTAGCTCCTTCTTCCCTTGCTTGTGCTGTAGCTGAGCTTCCACCACTTGCGATTGGACTTCAACCTCCTCCATAGGGGATTAACCAATAATGGAACCTGTGAAAACTCAAATTTAGCAACCCAACTCTTCAGATTTTCTATCATTTCTTCTATGTTGGATTCCTCTTTTTGATGTTCTCCTTGGCTGGTTTCTTGGAGTCCCTTCCCAACATAGACTTGGGAAGGCAAGAGGAGTGGTAGGTGGGGTCTCCACTAGTTGTTACAATTGTTTGTGGTGGAGAGGGAGGTGTAAACTTATTGTTTCTCTTGTGAGGGGAACACATATTCAAAAGGGAAAAGGGAAGAGGAAAGGAAATGGGATGGAAGACTAGGGAGATGGAGAAATGAAATCAACACTTAGGGAAGTAAAGTGAGGAAGCTTGACTCTTGGATCTCTGGGTTGAGATGGTGCTGCTCGAGAAAGAGAAAAAGAAAGGCTATGAGATGGTGGACTTACCCATTGACAAGGTTATATCTTGCACTCCAACTCATAAGCCCCGATCTCCTCAATCCACTGTGTAAGTTGGGGCAACATTCCAACCATGAAGTCAAGCTTCTCTTGAGGGCTGTAATGTCTTAGAAAGGGCCTTCCCATGGACAAGGTTCCTTGCAACCAATCTTGAATGCCTTCATTTGTGCTATGCCCCTTGATTGAACCATGCCAGCCTCCATTTTTTGAATCTTCTCCAGTCAGACCAACATCTTCCATTTCGTTGTTGTCATTATATGCATATCCCTTGTTCCTGATAAGCTTCATGGCCAAACTAATTTTGAATTGCTCATGTGGATAGGTATAGTGATCCTGGATCTGATTATAATGCTGATTTGGAGGAGTTGGGAAATACATTGGAGGTGGACTGCATTGCTGTAAGTGTGAGTTCCATGAAGGGAATGAAGTCATGATTGCACAACCTCATGGAATGGGAGAAAATGAAAGAGATGGAAGAAGAAAATGGATGAAAATGAGTGGAAATGGATGGAAAAAGGGTCTGTAACTCAGAGATGGGTTTTTGACTAGATGGAGTCACCAGATGTGCTTGCATGTACCTCAAAAGGATGAATCCCACCAAGAACACATCAACTTGATGAAATAAAGTGAAGACCTCTAGTCCCACTGGGTGTGCCAAAATTATTAGTGTAGAAATCACAACACCCCCCAACGAGTTCTATAGATAATGATTTTCTAAGGTCATAGTCATTTGGTTTGATCTGCATAACATTAAACTTTCCTAAAGGTGTGGAACCTTGCAAAATGGAAAAGCTCTCTAGATTAAAGGTTGGTTCCTTTTTCCTCTGTTTATATGCATATGTGATAAATTTCAAAGGATCTATCTCTATACCTAATCCAAAATTTTCCAAGGAGACGGGGATAAGAAAGGGATTCAAGAAATAATAAACTAACTAAACTACAAGGTGATGCACTGAAGGAATGATGAACACTAGTTTTGCTAAAAGAAACAAACCAACAAAATACATATAATAATGAAGCACAAATAACAAAATTGATAATGAAATACCAGATGAAAGAAAAAGAGACATAAAGGATCTAGAATTGATCAAAAATGTGTTTTATTTCTTTGTAGATTGATACAATGCATTACAAAACAGCCAGGAGGCAAGAAACATACTGCAAATTTAATGGAAGGCCTAAACTTCCATAGAATTCCTTTACTAGAAGGAAAGGGGATCCTGACAAAACAAAAGAATGTCCAACCCTTTAAAATTAGTCCCGAGCCTATATTTATTGATTCAATATAGAGAGGAGAAAAAGAGGGAGAAGCAGGGGGAAAGCATATTGAAGCTCAAACATTATTGTTAATTCCTTTGACTAAAATTTCCCCCCAAATATGTCTATGACTACATTAAATCCTTAGTTCAACACCTCAAAGGAGGAAGAAACGGCGGAGCAGATTTATTCTTGATATGGTCATTTGAGGCAAGGAAGATCCTACATTAAAGGCTTGAAGATGTTTCTCCATGGTTTCACTGACTCAGGGCCTAAAAAATGATTTGTTATCTTTCTATGGCATGGAGGACATCGAGACTCTTCCAACGGTGTAATATTTGCAATATTTAGAGTCGTGAGTCAAAAGAGATGCCCCTTCAAATTTTGTATCGGGTCCGTAAAAATGGGCAGGAAAACGGTTATAAAAATGGGTCTCCTTTTTAATATGGGGCACGTGAAAGCCAAGATTTGGGAAAAATCAGGTTTGCGGGTCTATGATTTTATCTTTTTCCCCCTTTTCCACAAAAAATCGCAAAATCTCATAAAACTCTCACAACTCCGACCACTCTGCTTGGGCACATGGCCCCCTTTGTTTGGCTAGAGAGATGCGCTTCAATTTTTATCTTTGTGCATTTTTAACGAAAGGAAAAATTTAACCTTCTCCTCTAACTGGAACGCTTTGACCTTGACTCGGACCTGAACGCCAACTCTTTCCTTTACCTAGAGTTGCAGCCCATTTTGCAACTTTTACACCTTTGGAATAATAAGGGGAAAAAAATAACTTTCCTCCTAATGTGCCCGGTTGTAGCACTGCTAATTTAGGTTTTCCACGTGGTGTTTCCTCCACTGCCTACCCAATTTTTATGATTTTGGCTAAGTTTTTTTTTTAGCAAGGTCATATATCTTGACCTGGGACACGCGGCAGTCTGACGCTCATTTGGAAACCCTCTCTCTATTCAATCCTTGAATTAGCACCATTTAGACACTTGGTAGCCTCCGTAGGTCTGTGGAATTTTCAACGGTCCCTTTTATCCTTTTGGACTCTAGGCCACATGGAGAGATCGTGCTCATTTGGGTCTCCACCTTTGGACTAACTCTTGGAGATGTGCCAAGCTGACACTTGGTGACCTCCGCTTGCACTTTATACTTAGCCAATTTTTTAGACCCACCTTGTCTGCCTTTTGACTTTGTTGACCATTTGACCCTGCCTCCATTTCAGCTTGGGACATGTGGAGATGCGGCGCTTGTTTGAGCCTCCCTTCATGGAATCATATTTGGAGAAGATTCATTAGGACACAGGGCTCTCTCCGCTAGCTCTTCCATACTTAGTTGATTTTGGACTCTTTCCTAAATGGTTTTGAGACCGAAAAAATTTTAAACTTCACCATTTTTTCCCTTTCTTACTCTTTGTTCCTCTGCGGCACTACCCCCTCTTTCTGACCCTTCTATTCCATTGTGTAGTCTACCTGTAACTTGAAAAATGGATTTAAGACATGGAAATGGCTCGATAGAGTCATTTCTTTTTGCATAGGATCATTTAATCTTTCTCAACCCCTGCCACTCCATTGTTGAGTCCTTCTGTAACCGTGATTTACAAGATATGAGACAATTCTTTCTCAGGTTCTTTCCTATGTGGGATCGTGGATGATCCAATGGATTTTTCTCAGGGGGACAAATATGCATAACAGTATCATTGACCCAGTTGGTACTCAGAGGAAGTGACGTGTCTCCTCCCAGGAGATACAATTTTTCATTTCCCACTTCTATGGCTACACATATGTCCAATATTTAGAGGATATTTTGGACAAGTGAACAACTACACAAGTCTTCGGTCTCACGTCTAGGATTGGCATGGAGTGTACACTTGTGGTAGTGGGACACTATCACAGATCATCAACACATAGTTCAATGGAACCTTGGGGACCCTTGCCATGACCACTACAAGACCTAGTGGAGTTCTGGTGGATCTGAGTGGAGTCCAGGGGGAACATTTACTATGTGTGGATTCCTGGTGGGTCAGGAGGAACATGATCTGGTGGATACTGTTATGTTTGTGGAGCCTATTTGCCATTTTAGAATGCCAGCTACACCTTCTATGTGTTACACGTTGGGTATTTTTATGGCAGTCCCGCTTGCTGGTGAGCGGGTTAGGGGGGTTCGGGGGGTGTATCCCCTCGATAGAAGGAAAGCGTTTGGGGAGACAAAGCCCCCGTATAGCAAACCTTCATGGGTGGTTTATTAACCCATGGGTAGATGGGTAACCATTATGTGAGGCTGTTTTTGGGCCCATGGTTTTTTTCAGTCTTTTGCCCATTGTTTTGATATCCACGGTTTTTCCCTTGGTTTTGATACCCACGGTTTTGTATCAAACTGCTTAAGCAATTTGTGCTATTTATATGGTCTTATGCATAACATAGGGAGAGAAGCCCCTTGCAGCTTATTATGATAGTTCAGGTCACATGGAGAAAGGAGAGTTGTCATTAGCATGCATCTGGGTAACCCACCTGGTGACTTGTAACTCCTTAGCACTTGGTTTTTCCAGATCAAGGGAGAAGTATTATTAACCCAATTGTATCTCTGTGGGAGTAATCTGATTCTGCACCCAGGAGATATAATTTCTCATTTGGAACATCCATGGTTGCGATTCAAAACATTATTCCACATATTTAGAGGAACATCCATTTTGCGACAAGGAACAAGTACACAAGGTTTCGGTATCACATCTAGGAGTGGTGTGGGATACACAAATGGTGGTGGGACATATCACAAACCATCAGCACATAGTTCAGTGGGACATTGGGAACACTTAGGAGTGACCACTTCAGGCCATTTTTGGATAGCTGGGTCATGAGGTGGATCTGGTGGTATAGGGGCTAGAGGACCTGGTGGACCTAGCATATCTAGAAGGATCTAGTAGGTCAGGAGGAATGGGAACTGGTGGATCTAGTGGATCTGGTGGAGGAGGAAACACTCGGAGGGAACCAAGGCTCTGGATTAGGAGGACAAGGGCCTCAACCACCTCTAAAAGTATTTTTTGAGATGTCTTTGCACTTACCAGACTACATGGGTATTGAGGATGCTGTAGAGCATGTGCACAAGTGTGAATTACTATGGCGTGTGAAAGAGATCACTACCCCAGAGTGGAAGGAAAGTCATTTTATAACAACGTTGTAAGGGCACATGCATAGTTGGTACAGAAAGTATGACCCCCATCAAACGGTGGTAGACTACACTGCATTAAAAAACACCTTCTTAACAGAATTCCATATCCCATAATTTGAATAAAAGAGCATCAACACTTTGAAGGAGATCCAACAAGGAATGGAAAAGAGTGTGCAGGAGTATGATGCACGGTTCAAGACTCTCTTGTCAAAACTATCCTATGACATTCACCCTTCTCAACATGCTCAATGGTTTGTTGGAGGATTGATAACACCATTTAGAAGGGCTCTATCACACAAGAATTTCACAGACCCATGTGAGGCATTGGAAGATTCCCTGCGTGCTAAGGCTATTGGGAGCATTGATACTGGTGTTAGTCCTTTTCTGGAGGCTCAAATTGCTACAATGGCCAAGCAGTTGGAGAAGTTGTCTGCAAACTCAGCACATGAGGTTCATAGTGGGCTTTGGTGTATAGATTGTGAAGTGGAAGGGCATGCAAAGGATAGTTTCCCTCAAAATTTGGTATGTGCTATGGTGGTAGACTGTGAGATTTTCCATGGGGATCATGATGTAAGTAGGTGACCCCTCTACTGCAATGTGCAATCCACAAGAATGTTTCTTGCTATTAAATATATGTACCTCTACAACCCATGATACCAAGGATTGCATATTAATTGATCAGATTCATGATGCTATTGATCTTGGTGTGCGCTAGACTAGTCTTGCAAGTAGTTCCAAGGATGATGATCATCGTTATGAAGGGTGTGTAGATGGAGGAGCACGTGGAAGAGGTTTTTACAGAGGATTTCATGGTCATAGTAACCGCGGTGGAGGATGAAGTGAATTCCCATGAGGAACCTGTTATAAAAATGGATCTACAGAGCATTACAAATGTGAGTGTCCTGATCTGTTGCAATGCTCATGGTGTGGGAAGAAACATAAGTACGAAGAGTGTCCAGAGCTTTATGAGCATATGAACCAATAGCACTGGAAGGACAAAGGCATTGGGATGGTAAGCATCAAGAAGGTCGATTCACAGTGGATGCCAAAACTAGTGCATGAGTTAGGACTAGAACCTGTATTAGTGATGATGCAAGTAGAGTCTGCGCGCATGAAGGAAATGCTAAGATAAAGGACACTAATTTCAATATAATAAGTAGTACATGGGAAGTATCCAGATCCTACTCATCAGAAGGAGGTGTATCAAGAGACTATGGACATGATTCAGAGTTTACAAGGGGAGATCCAATGTCTAAAGGAGAAGTCAAAGTAGTTGGAGCAAAGGAAGAATGCCGAGGCTCCAAAGGATGACCTGGATGAGGTCAAGGAAGTATGTAGAATGTTAAGGCAAGAGAATATTATTCCCTTGCTAGGAGAATGGCTGAGGGAGAAGGTACCACGCACCAGAGTAGAGCACAAAAGGAAGGTTTTACATGCAAACCTTCCTCCTCACAGCCTTGACTATGATAAGGAGATTACATTGAATGCAGTTGTTGATGGGTGACTTCTAAGCAATATCCTCATCGACATAGGAGTGGAGGTCAATGTTCTTACCTTGGATGCCTAACATCAAATGGGAAGACCCACATTACAACCATCTTTGAATGTGTTGTATATGGAAAACAAGATAAAGGAAATGCCCATTGGAGTCGAAGGATGCAGCTATCACCATTCAAGGGGCCAAGTTCACTGGAGACTTTGAAGTCTTGGTGCTCGTCGAGGTAGACAAATTTCCAGCATTACTTGGGTGCCCATGGTGTTATAAGAATAATGCCAACTTGTGGTTTAACAAGGGGTATATTAGCTTTGAGAACAAGGAAGAAAGGGTGATTATCCCTTTAACAGATGGGAAGTCAACACCCTATACTGAGCCCTTTGGATAATAATTCCTTGACAGGATCTATGTGTGCTCCATCAGAGATCCAGAGCTAATTCATCCCACGCAGGGAGTTATCTAGTTTGAAGATGCTCATCCCTTGAGCGATATAAATAGCATGACATGTGACAATTGGGCACATGTGAGTTATGAGTTGATTGGGTGACAGTTGAGAGGTTCTGTAACAAGCGTAACAAAGGTGCGTTTGGTCAAGTGCCTACGAGGAAAGAAGTTGCCAAGTTACTCTGGAGGAACATACCCTAAAATTTTCTTGTGAGAAATGGAGGCTTAGTGGAAGAATGAGGACAAGAGAAGGGGAATGTTCGGTTATAACCTACTCGGAATTATAACGCGTTGCTAGGATACACATCGAAAGAGCCTCCTAGAATGGTGCGAGGTAAGAATCACATTCTCTATAAGGTTCTCCAGGAGCAATGCACCCACTGTCATACAAGACTACCATGGTAAAGAGACTGCCTCATTTCATATCCAAGCATGTGAGAAGGCCTAGATGGGAAGTGCAAAAGCATTACCACCTTTGTTATGGGTGCATAATTTGTATTCAACCTTACAAGGTTGTGTGCACATGGTATATTCATTTGGATATGCGTCATCAAACAGGTAATTGGCAGGAGTTGGCGGCTGATCTCATTCAAGATTTCAAGTATTAGTACCAAGCCATCAGTGGATAAGGCATTGTGAGTAATCAAGCACCTTATGATGGGAGATAGTGCTATGACAGAAGATAGGCTACTGGAGTTGTTGGGTGAGCCTTATTTGGAGACACGCCTCAATGAAGAAGAATTAGAGGAAGTACAACTTGAGCGCGCATGCATGGAAAAAGAAAAAGGAAAAATGGTCTATGTAGTAGATGGTGAAGAGATGGAAACTTTGGATGTTAACCATTCTGAAGGTACACATGAAGTCATAGATAGCACTGATGAGTGAGAACATGCCTACCATGAGCCCTTGAAAATAAAGAAGGTTAACATTGGGACAGAGACAAAACCTAAGGAAGCTATCATTTGGGACTATTGGTCAGAAAAAGAAGTTTCAAAGGTCATTGATCTATTGTGAAAGTTCCAGGATTTGTTCCCTCGCAAGTACCATGAACTCAAAGGCATCCACCATTCCTTGGGGGAGATGAAAATCAAGTTGAAGGAAGGTGTGCGTCCAATTTGAAATAAGCCTTATCGGATGAATCTAAATTTACACGTACGGGTCAAGGAAGAAATAGACAAGATGATAGCATCTGGTATCATTGAGGCAATGGAAGAATCAGAATGGATAAGCCCAATGGTCATCAGTATCAAGAAGGATGGGAGGATAAGGATCTGTGTGGACTACAGGGACATGAATGCAATATGTGCCATCGACCATTTTCCAACCCCCTTTACTGAAGAGATTTTGGAGGGAGTAGCCAGGCGTGAAGTTTACTCTTTCATATATGGGTTCTTAGGGTATCACCAAGTCAGGATTGCAAAGGAAGACCAGAGAAAGACAACTTTCGCCACTGAACGAGGGATTTTTTCCTACACGGTTATGCCTTTTGGATTAAAGAATGTACCTGTTGTGTTCTTGCGCGTCGTGGTACAAGAATTTAAGGACTTCATCCATAAATTTATTCAAGTGTACCTAGACGACTGGACTATGTATGAATTAGTGAAAGATCATTGTGACAATTTGAGATTGATGTTTGAGAGATGTCGGCAATTGTGAATATCCATCAACATTAAGAAATGTGTCTTTGTTACTCCATTTAGAACCATGTTAGGACATATTATATGCAAAGAAGGCTTAGTAATGGATCCTGCCAAAGTTGCAGTTATTGTGGTATTAGGGGAACCTAGTTATCAAAGCGTAGTTCATGGATTCCTTGGACATACGGGGTATTACATGAAATTCATAAAGGGGTATGCCAAAATCATCGTGCCTTTACAGGAATTACTAAAACACAAGAGTACCTTTCATTGGGGAGAGGCGTAACTGCGGGCATTTAACACTTTGAAGGATAGGCTTGTCACAGAGCCCATACTACGTTTTCCATCTTGGGATAAGCCTTTCCATGTGTATGTTGATGCCTGAGGGATAGCTATGGGAGCAATACTAGCACAACCTGGTGAGGGGATTATTGATCACCCCTTATGTTTTGTCAGTAGAAAGTTAACACCAGCAGAACAAAATTACACAACTGCTGAGTGCGAAGCATTGTTTATGATTTACACATTGCACAAGTTCAAGTAGTACCTATTGGCAACACCTTTTATATTATACATGGACCACGTGGCATTAAATTACTTTGTCAAAAATCATGTTTTACAAGGGTACATATGTTGTTGGGTCCTATTATTCCAAGAGTTTGAGTTCACAGTGGTTTTGAAACCAGGGAAAAGTAATTCAAGACCTGACTACTTATCAAGGATTAACTCAGGGGTGGACACACAAAGCATTAAGGATACCATGCCAGGCACGCAATTGTTTATGTTGCGGCGTGCAGCCTCAGACTTGGAAGATATCGTAGTATTCTTAAAAACGGGTGTGGCGTCGAAAGGGATGAAGGCTTTGGAGAGAAAGCAATTAGCAATATGTGTCGCACCCTACATGTTGATTAGTGGATATCTATATAAGTTAGGACATGATGAGATTTTACGCCAATGCATATTGGACCACGAGTGTGTGGCAATCATGGAGGAAGCACATGGTGGGATTACACGATGACATTATGTAAGAAATGCTACCGCGTGGAAGATTCTACTTGCACGGCTTTGGTGGGAAACCATCTACCAGGATTGTATTGATTTTTCCAAGGTTTGTGACCATTACCAACACCTTTGCAAAACTAGGAAGAGGGATGAAATGCTCTTACGACCAATAACCAATGCTGAACCGTTTGAAAAATGGGCAATCAACTTTATAGGGCCAATTTTGCTAGCCGCGTGAAGGACTGGTTGATGGTATATCATTACTTGCACTGATTACTTGACATAATGGGTAGAGGTAACACCTATAAGGGATTGCACTACAGTGACAACTGCTAGATTTGTATGGGAGAACATAATCAATAGGTATGGTTGTCTTTTGAGCTTAACTAGTGATAGGGGTACACATTTCCTTAATGAAATGGTCAGGATTCTGTTAGCAGAATTTATGGTGGCCCATCACAAGACTAACCCTTATTACCCATAGGCAAATGGAACTATTGAGGCATTTAACAAAATACTAAGTCACACATTGACTAAGATTTGTGATGTTGGAAGACAAGATTGGGATGACAAGGTATCAACCGTTCTATGGGCATACAGGACAACCTACAAGAGGTTGAAATAGGCCACACCATTTCAATTGGTGTTTGGCACGGAGGCTATTTTACCAGTTGAATTCATGTTACCATCACTGCATATAACACACAGGAGGGTTAGATGATGAACAAGCGCTAGAAGAGAGGATTGATAATTTGATACAGTTAGACAAGAGACAATCACTTGCTAGATGGAGTCAGAAGACATAAAAGATAAGACAAAAGGCATGGCATGATCGTCATATCAAGAAAAAATAGTTTGAGGTTGGGCAGATGGTGTTGTTGTATGATTCCAAGTATCTGCACCATCCTGGGAAGTTGAAAGTCCATTAGTTAGGACCCTATATCATCTCATACATCCTTGATTCAGGCGCTTTCCAGTTACAAGCACTAGATGGGATGAGATTACCAGGTCATTTCAATGGGTGTAGGCTAAAGCCCTACTGTAAATAAGTCTTCTTCGTGTTTGTAAATAAGGTTGTATTGCCAGTTAGCTTAGAATTTTCCCTTTATTGATTTTTCTTTTCTCGTGTTTCTCTTGCTCATTGATTGTTCCTTTCTTTGTTTCATTTTGCACTTTGTGTGTTGGTAACCACATTATTTTCTAAGGTTTTGTATGCACAGAGGACCACACATCTATTTTAGTGTGGGTGGAGTAATGCAAAGCAAAGTATAAGCTAGTAGAAAAAGTTGAGTGGCCCTGTAGAAGGAAGCACGTAAGATTAAGAAAGCACGTGGGGAAATGGTGGATAATAAATCATGGTGTCAAGAAGGCTATAACAAGGACAATGTATAGAGGATGAAGAAGCGCGAGAACAACATGAAGTAGGCGAAGGAAAAAATCAGGACATAAGAAGTCCCTTCAGTGCTGTAGACGCGTGCATAAGAGTCTTCAGTCAAATTGGATTTTCGTGCGCTAAAAGGTTGTAGAAATGTTTTCGTGCAGAATTGGGCGCATGGGTAAGGGAACTTAAGGTCAACTTAGTGGAAAAATCCACATTTAATGTTAAGTACGTTGGTAGGTGGTATAACATTTATTGCTGGAGAAGGAGCAAAAACTATGAATATGAAGTCGGGCACATTATTGTTTACCTTGCCATTACAAAGTTAGATCTCTTGGGAACTAGGGCATTCAGAGAAATTTGTGCAAAGAAGGATCCTAGAAATCTAAGTGCGTAACCAGAGTGGAAGGAGTACATGGGTGTGGGGAGAATTAGTTTAAAGTGCATCGTCTTGTGGAAGGTTTTCCTAGTTAGGGTTTGGTAGCTAGGGCATAAAGATAGAATGATTTATTCCAAGAGTTGAGTTTTGGAGTTAAGCAGAGTAGCAGAGCAGAGTAAGGAGTTCTTAGTTTATCTTGACATAAAGCATGACACCTAAGAAAGTGACCATTTCACCAAAGAAACAGAAGGGCAAGGGCAGGGGAAAACAAACCGATGTCGTCGCAAGCTCCAATGAGGAGTGGTACGCAGAAATGCAAAATCAAGATGGGGTATTACTAGGAAAGGAGTGGGTGTTAAACTTAAGACAAATGGCCATGAGCGATTATAAAAATCACATGAGCACAACTAAGAAGGAAATGGCATTATAGTTGGTCCATCCAACTAACAAAAGGACACCAGATGGGATGTCGATATATAATGACAAGGTGAAAGTCAAATTAGAGAAGGCAGTGTTATTGCAACTGTATGAGTTGTCTTATTTTGGCAAGCCCGAGTGCCTTTATCAATGGTTGATGTCGCACGTGCATAAAGACCATTGCTACTTTACAGGCCGCAAAATGCACATAACACCATAGGTGATATCCAAGTTCACTGACCTAAATTATGAAGGGGAATCCATAGATGATGATCGAAGTGATAAGGAAGCTATCAAGGAGACAATAGTAGCTTATGACTACAAAAATGGTTCGCAATATTGTGACATCGTATAAATTCCACACCATATTATGAGGATGGCCACGTACTTGGTGACCAAGCTTAATGATCAAGAATGATAACGCAAGTGATAGAAGGCATGGCTAAATGTATGCCGAAAGCTATCAGAGGGGACCATCTATAACTTGTTTGCCTTTATTGCGGATGCGATCATAAGTAGCACGTAGGAGGGAAAGAAGATAATATTCGGTAACATCCTCCTCACCATTGTCTTTTTAGAGATTGGAGTACTAAATGGGATGAAGAAATTTGTTTGGGAGTACCCAGAAGAGAACTCCTTGCCCGTGAAAAGGTTCAAGAAGTATACTTGTGAAACCATGATGGTCACTCACAAGGTGCACCTAGAGAAGTGGTATAAATGAATGCGTGACGCATTCTGGGAAGAGTGGAGGATCCCAGAGTAGTTACTTGCACTCGTGGATGGAGAAGAAGAATTTGTAGTTTACCAACACTTCTGCATTAGCAGGTTCACTTTGACAAATATGACTAAGAGCCCATGGTGCAACTTTCCCTTCTCCTTCACCGCACAATACTTTCAGGTAGGGGTCAACAGGTTCAAAGAGGCCAAAAAGCTAAGGTTCAACCTTAGTAAGGTGGACCAAGACCACCACGAGCTACACCAAATGCTCATGTACCCTAATAAGTGCACGTACATGGAGAAGTATGTTTTCCATGAGGTACAAATGATGAAGCCAATAACATTGCCAATCACTAAAAGGGTTGCAACCAGAGTATATCTGTGCATAAGGCCAAAGTTTGAAAAAGGTGCCTATCTGGAGAGTGATGTCTCCATTCCTAGAAGACTCTGTAGGTCAGAAAAAGGCCGTGCCAAATAAAAGGGAAAGAGAAGTGGTGCAGGAAAAAAAGGCACCAAGTGTGCAGACTACACAATTGGTGGGTGCGCTAAAAGCAAGCGTTAAGCCTAACACTTACGCTCGCAAGAAGAAGTCCCTTATTAAGGTAAAGACCCCAGAAGAAGAGGCGCCAGAGCATGAAGATCCCCTCACCCATGAAGAATCACCAACGAAGAGGTTTCCTATCAAAGAGAAGGAAAAAGAAGAATCTCATATACTGGAATTGCCAGTTAGGAAGAAACAGAAGGTGGTAGAAGAGGCAGACTCAGAGGAGATAGAAATCCTAGTTGCCTACATTGGCGACAAGGCTGATGACAATCCCAAGGGAGGTGAAGACCATCTAGTGTATGATATACATGATTCTAAGGAGGAGGGAGATGAAGAGGAGAATGACGAGGAAGAAGCGAAGGATCAAGGAAAGGGGGTGAGCAAAGAGGTGAGCACCAAAAACCAAGGAACCCAAAGCCTCACCAAGGAGCAAGTGGAGAAAGTCGCGGAGAGAGAAGTGGTGGGCATCATGAAGGAGTTGGTGGAACATGAGTTAGAGTGGAGCACAAATAAAATTTTGAAGGAGATGGAAGAATAAAGCATTGGTAAGGGGTATGACAGCATGGGTGGGAATCCCAATTTGGAGGTAAGCTTCCTAAAAGCTGCGCGAACAGGTGGGAAAGGCATAGTGGTGGCACAAGAGTAGGGAGTGGGATACATTAATGATCCTAGCAAGGTGCTATGCGTATGCTTCCAAAGCACCATACCAACAGAGCAACTCCTGTCTATGTCATCATTTGATGAAGAAGTCGCATATCCCTGAACTAGGAAGATGCTATCTTGGGCATTCGAGTCTCACGTAGATGAACTTAAGTTTGAGGTAAATTAGAAAGCGTTGATGAAGGTGCCGAAAAGAAAAGGAGTAAATCCCTTGGTGAACGCTCAACAGCTATCAGATGAACATGTCTGTAATGCGCTCAATAAGGTTTCAGTTGAAGTTGAGGCCAGACTATTTAGGAGAAATGATAGAGTGAGATACCTAGAGGAGGAATTGGAGAAGAAAAAGGAGGATCTCGTGGAAAAGAGTAAGGACCTAAAACAAGAGGAGCTAATCAATGCTCAGTTGAGGCGTGACTTAAAAGAAGAAAAAGTAAAGGTGCGTGAAGTCTCCAAGAAGGTGGAGATGATTACTGATATCATTGTTCTGAAGCATCCCGACTTAGCGCCACCTGAGAAAAATTATGAATCAACCTTGTAATGTCTGGAGGATTTGACTCGCATTCCCATAATGGAGAGGTGATCACTCACTTTAGAGTCTGCAGAAGAGGCAAATGCATGCCAGGAGAAAGATGAAAAAATGAAGGTTGTCGAGATTGTGGTTTGATGCACTTATCTTCTTGTAGAGGTGAAGGTCGCTGTGTAAGTTGCTGAAGCTACTTATGACAACTGCACTGATAGGGATAGAGTGGCAAACATCTTGGTTGCCACCCATGAAACAAAACTCAGGGAGTTCTAAGAGAAAAATAAGGGGAATAGAGCGGAAAGTGATAAGATCTTGGCCAAGGTGAAAAATAAGTCAAAAGCAATCGAGACCCTGCGAAGCTCAATCAAGAGCCATCTTAAGGAACTATACCCATGGGATGGATGTGCTTGATGATTTGAAGAAATAGCTGGAGAGCATTGTTCAGATGATGAGTACTAAAGAAAAGGAGCTGAGTTTTGAGGAGGTGAGCGCCCTGGTGGGTGACCTCTATCAACAAGCTCAGAATGAGGTCGACACTTGGGAGAAGTTAGAGGTAAAAATAGGGAAGGATTTCCCTCTCCTCCAACAATAAACAAGTTCCCCATTCTTTCATTATTTCTCCCAATTCTTCATTCCTTTATTCTTTCTTTCCAACCATTTTAAGAGCCTGCCATTCTTTATTTTATTGAAGAGTGTTTCCAAGGATAGAGAACAGGCTTAGTGTGGGGTGATGTTGGGCCCTAGAATATCGGCTAAGTACAAGAAGGCGCGTGGGCGCGTAGGACCTATATGAAGAAGGGTGTGCAGGTTGAAGGTGCACAGGGTAGGGTTCTAGCAAGGTTTAGCAGAACACACGACGCATGCGTAAGACAAGACGGTATTGAGACTTAGTCATATTCAGAGTTCTAGACAACACACGAGAAAAGCGTGACCCATCTAGCATACGGAATGGAAAAGGTGCCAACCTGACAGCTGTACGATCAAAAAGAGAATATTCCATGCATGCGGTAGAAGGTTCTAGAAGAACATCATTGCACATAAGGGAGATCTCAGATCAAAGGAGGAAAGCTCCATTGGAGAACCACTTGGACACTTAGTAACCGATCTGTTACCTCAGAAAGAATGGCAGTGAAGGAAGAAAAGCTATATATAGAGGTTCATGGGTAGAAGAAAGGGAGAGAAGATACTGGAGAAGAGATTCAGAGAGAATAGTGCACTAGGAAAAAGGTGAAGCTCTACAGAAATATCATGGAGGACTCTATGGGTTGGGATTAGATAAAACATAGGAGTGATAACATATTTAGAGGGATGGGTCTGTATTTATCCTTCTAATGTGAAGGACATAGTTTGGTTCCTCATGCATGACCTTGCTCTGCATTGTTATATTGGTCTGTTATGGCCTCAGTGAATGTAATGTGGTTATTGAACATATGAATATAAGGTTATGTTCTAAAGTATATATGTGTTCATAAGCATAATGCCTTTCCTTGGTGATATGAATCATTTCTATATGATATTTGTTAAATATCTTTTATGGATGCATTGATATGATACTTGTCCTAGGTTTTCAAAATGGATGCATGGTTATTTCCCATTCTTTTGCATTTATGTATCTTTCATAGATGATGTATTCTCACAAGACTCACATAAAGGAGAGGTTTGCACCTGCGCATGCCTCGAGTGAGTGCCCAGCACCCGCTAGGTGATAGGCTGGTGTGCATGGGATTAGACTGTTGTTCTGAGGTTTTAAAAATTGACTACAAAGAATGATGTTGGAAATTATTAAACAAAGTGTTTATAGGGTTATAATGTTATTATGTTGATGTATCTGATCTGTTTATGGTCATTATGATGTATTTGGCTATTATAACAATGGTGGATTAATATAATGGTGTTTGTTCTGAATATAAGTTCTCATGGATCTAAATATCTATGTTCTTTATTGTATTCATGGTTCAGATCTAATTCCCACTTGTTGTTCTTGATGTTCATAGTCATAATATTATTCATCTATGCTTGGGACTAGTTCTTTATTCATGTTATATGATGTATGCATTTATTATTGTGCACTACTCTACCATTCATGGTAACATTCTTGATAAATCTCACATAGAAGAGGGGCTTGGCACCTTCACATGCTTCAGGTGAGCACTCAGTTTAGGTTGGGTGATATGCCGGCTTGCCTAGGAATTAAAAGGTTAGGAAAAGTGACTACATCTTGATTTCGTTGCCATGACCTCTTTTGAAGTTATTACAAGAATGGTGTGTAATGGTAGAATGCTTGAACTTGGCCAGCGTGGAGACTTGGTTTAAGAACACAGAGGATGAGTTTACATAGAGGTTCAAAATTGGACATGAGTTTGATGCACGTACATGGGTAGAGGAGCATCTGTATCATGAGTTCTATGAGACGTTCTTTTGTTGTTTTCTAGTAGAACTGTATGAATGGTTCTCAGCATATACATCAAGGAAGATTTGGTATTATCGACCTCGTGTTTGGACCCAAGAAGATTATCAGCGGTTACATGATGTTGATCTGATCTAGACTCGTGTTGTTGATCATTGGTGGAGTGGTGTGTTGACTAGCTACACATTGGAGTACGTGGTTTCTACTTATTCTTGCCCAGAAGTTACTAAGTTCGAGTTCTTCCAAGAACCGAGAGGATCATTCTTGTGTGCTTTACTATTAACCATTAAGATCTTGATCATCACTCTGAGTTTAAAAGCCTATGGCTAGTTAAACTCCCATTGGGCATGGGGTGCAGAAGCAGGTACAGTAAGAAATGGTAGATCCTATGGTAGAAGTGAAGAGAGGAAAGACGACTCAAGTATAATCAAGCGTGGGAGAGGGAATTGGGGAAATGACATGAGATTATAGGAGTGATGGATGTATGGAGGCAAATTTTGCAGGAAGGATTTGAGGTTCACACAAATGATGTGGAACTTGAGAAGTTTTTGTTACCTCATCTTAGCAAGCACGGAAGGAGAGCCCCCTCGGCTTCTAATGAGAGCTCATCATATGAAGAAAGGAGATAGACTATAGGCACGCATTTGACCCCACCTCGCGACCTAACCCTTGTGCTTAGTTTTCAAATTCCTGAGAAAAGTATTGCCAGTCTGGTTAGTTTTGGTGTTGGTAAGCAAACAACATCATGTAGATATCATTTTTCATTAAATTCATCTATGGTTGTGTAAACATTTCCTATGTTTGCTGGTATCCTATCATGTGTGACATTTGGATAAGGTGTGGGTGCACAGAGCATGGGTATCATGTCTGGAAGTAGTTCACCTTCATAGGCTGTTGGAGATCAGTTTAACACTACAATGGGAACACATAGTAGTACTTCTTCAGGCCCTGTATAGGAGGAGGATTTGGTGGATCTGGAGGGTCAGGAGTTAATAGAACTAGTGGATCTGGTGGTGGAGGAGACACAGGAGGGAATCAAGGTTCTGGATATAGTGGGTAAGGACCACAACACCATCAACATGTATTTTATGAGATGTCTCTTCATTTACTTGATTATAAAGGTGTTGAGGATGTTGCAGAGCATGTACACAAGTGTGAATTGATATGGCGCGCTAAGGGGATCACTACCCCGGAGAGGAAGGTGAGTTAGTTTGCAACTATGTGGCAGGGGCATGTGTATAACTGGTACTGAAAATATGACCTACATCAAACTATGGTGGATTATAATGCATTATGTGATGCCTTCTTAGCAAAAATTCATATTCCTGAATTTGAGCAAAAAAGCATCAGCGCGCTCAAAGAGATTCAACAGGGTATGGTAGAGAGTGTGCAAGAGTATGATGTGTGCTTTAAGACTCTCTTGTCAAAGTTATCTTATGATATCCATCCCTCTTAGCATGCTCAGTGGTTCATTGGAGGCTTGATAACACCTTTCAGATGAGTGATTTCACATAATACTTTCATGGATCCATGCGAGGCCTTGGAGGCTACTCTACACACTGAGGCCATTAGAAGCATTGAAACTGGGGTAAGTCCCTTTTTGGAGGCACATATTGCTTCAATGACAAAGGAACTTGAAAATTTGTCTACAAATTCAGCACATGAGACTTGCAGCAAACTTTGGTGTACAAATTGTGAAGTAGAAGCACACACCAAGGATGTTTTCCCTCAAAAGTCAGTGCATGCCACATCGTTAGATTGTGAAATCTATCACAGGGATCATGATCCAAGTAGATGCCCATTGTTACAATGTGTGCTTTGTAAGAATGTGTCTTGATATTGTAAGATTTGTACATCTACTACTCATGATACAAAGGATTTCTGGTTGATAGACCAGATTCATGATGCAATTGATATTGGTGTGCGCCAGACCAACATCACGAACAATTCTAAAAATGAGGGGCATCAGCATGAAGGGCGTGAATATGGCAGAGGAAGGGGAAGAAGTTTTCATGGAGGATTCAGAGGCCATAGTGGTTGCAGTGAAGGAATGAGTGACTTCCCCCATGGAGCTTGTTTCAATTGTGGATCTACGGATTACTATAAGCGCAAATGCCTAGATTTTCTGCAATGCTCGTGGTGTGAAAAGAAACATAAGTATGAGGAGTTCCCTGATTTGTATGATCACATGAGCCATAATCAAAAGAAGGACAAGGGCACGGGAATGGTTAGTGTGAAGCGCACTGAGCCCATGTTCATGCCTCAGGTAGCGTCTAATTCTGAGTTAGAACATGTGTTAGTAACTACACGCACTAAAACTATGCGTGCCAGAGAAATACTGAAGTAGAGGCCTCTCATTACAAGAGAAGAAGTATTGCATGGAAATTACCCTGATCTGACTTATCAAAAGGAAGTCTACTAGGAGACTATGGAGGTTATTAGGAGTTTGCAAGGAGATATCCAATGCTTGAAGGAGCAGTCACAAAAGTTAGAGGAGGTGAAGAATGTTGAGATCCCTCATAAGGACTCTGATGATGTCAAAGAGCTATATAACATGCTGCGCTATAAAAATATCATTCCCCTGTTAGGAGAGTGGTTGAGAAGAAAGGTACAGCGCAATGGAAGTGAGTGCAAGAGGTATATTTTACATTCTAATTTTCCCCCTCATAGTCTTGACTATGACAAGGAAATCACATTGAATGCGGTAGTTGATGGGTGGCTCTTGAGAAACATACTAATTGACATGGGTGTAGAGGTCAATGTTATTACTCTAGATGCATGGAATCATATGGGGAGACTACCATCTTAGTAATCCTCAAATGTGCTATACATGGCAAATAGAACTAAAGCTATGCCCATCAAAGTTTTGAAGAATGCTTTCATAACCATTCAAGGGGCCAAGTTCACTGCGGATTTTTAAGTCTTAGCATTTGTCGAGGTAGATATTTTCCAACATTACTTGGATGCCCTTGGTGTTATGCGAATAATGTTGATTTGTGCTTCAACAAAGGATATATAAGTTTTGAGAACAAGGAGTACGTAATTATTTCACTAGCAAATGGGAGGTCTGCACCTTATGTAAAACCTTTGGGGGAAGAGGATATGGATAAAATTTATTTGCGCACCATCAGAGACCTAGAGGTTATTGAACCATCGAGAGGAGTCATTCAATGGGATGATGCTTAGTGTATGAGTGATACAACTAACATTGCATGTGATAATTAGGCACACGGGACTTATGATTTGGTTGGGAGATAATTGAAGGGCACTGTGACTCGATTTGTTAAGGCGCATTCGGTTAGGCATCTAAGAGGAGGACAATTACCAAGTTACAGTGGAGAAGGTAACTCTGATGTATTTTTGCACGCTATGGAAGTCTAGTGGACCTGTGAAGTAGAACAAAGGAAAATTCTTGTTTATACCTTGTGTGGAACAACCGCGCGTTGGTGGATGACCCATCGGGATAATATTATCTATTAGATTTCTCCAGAATAATGCACCTTCAAAGATATGTGACTATCATGGGAAGGAATCTGCCTTATACCACATTCAAGAATGTGAGAAAGCCTGGATGGAAGGATTGGAAGCTTTACCCCCTTCACTTTGGGTGCGTAATTTCTATTCCACCTTGCAAGGTTGTGCACACACATGATATGTCTATTTATAGTTACATCGTCAGAAAAGAAATTGGTAGGAGTTGACGATATGTGTTATTCAAACCTTTGAGTATCTATCTTCTAAACCATTAGTGAATGAAGCTTTGTAGGTATTCAAGTGCCTTACTCTAGTAGATAGTGACAAAGATGAGGACCTCATCCAAGATTTTCTAGGGGAACTTGCTTTGGAGGTGTGATTTGAAGAAGAAGAAATAGATGAAGTACAGTTTGAGCACGTCTGCCTAGAAAAAGAGAAAGTAAAAATGGTGTACCTAATAGATGATGAGGAAATAGAGAACCTAGATGTTGATCATACAAAGGGTACGCCTGAAGTCTTGGATAGTGCAGATGAGAAGGCACACACTTACCATAAGCCTTTGAAGACAAAGAAGGTCAACATTGGCATAGATGCATAACTGAAAGAAGTAATCAATTGTGATAGCTAGACAGACCAAGAGGTTTCAAAGATAATTGAGCTGATGCGTGACTTTCAGGATTTGTTGCCATACGAATACCATGAATTGAAAGTGGTTCTTTACTCATTAGGAGAGATACAAATTAAGTTGAAGGAAGGTGCATGCCCAACTAGGAAAAGGCCTTATAGGATGAAACCTAATTTGCGTGTGAAGGTGAAAGAAGATATTGATAAAATGTTGGAATCCAGGATCATTGAGGCCATTGAAGAGTCTAAATGGGTTAGCCTAATGGCGATTAGTATCAATAAATATGGGAGGATAAGGATGTGTGGACTATAGAGATTTGAATGTTGCACATGTGATAGATCCTTTTCCAACGCCTGTACTAAGGAAATATTGGAGGGTGTAGCAGGGCACGAGATATACTCTTTTATAGATGGATTATCAGGGTTTCACTAGGTAAGGATTGCAAAAGAAGACCAAGAGAAGACTACTTTCGCCACTGAATGGGGAAATTTTGCTTACACGATTATGCCCTTTGGACTTAAGAATACGCCTCTTGTATTTTCACGCATTGTGGTGCAATCATTTCAAGACTTTATTCATAAGTTTATACAAGTATACCTGGATGATTTGACTATGTATGGATTGGTGAAAGGTCATTGCGACAACTTGAGATTGATGTTTGAGAGGTGCAGGTAGTCAAATATCTCTCTAGACATTAAGAAATGTGTCTTTAATACTCCTTTTGTTGTTTTTATTTTTGGTGGATCCGACCAGAGTTGTTATTTTTGGTTTGGAGGAGCCTACCAATAAAAACACAGTGCACAAATTTTTGGGGCATACGGGTTACTACAGAAAATTCATCAAAGGTTATGCGAGGATTGTCATGCGTTTGGAAGAACTGTCGAGGCATAAGGGAATATTTCCCTGGGATAAGGCACAAAAGGTGGATTTTGATACGTTAAAGGAGAAGCTTACCATTGCGCCCATTTTGCACTTTCCCTCTTGAGACAAGCCCTTTCATGTGCATGTAGATGCGTGAAGAATGAAAATTGGAGCGGTTCTAGCACAACCTGGAGAAGGGATTGCTGACCACCTTTTGTGTTTTGCAAGAAGAAAGTTAACTCTAACTGAGCAAAATTACACAACAACGGAGCACGAAGCATTGTCTATGATTTATGTGTTGCATAAGTTTAGGCAGTACTTGTTGGCTACTCCATTTATCTTTTACACGTATCATATGGTACTTAAGTATTTAGTATATAATCCTGTTTTGCAGGGGTGCATAAGTCGTTGGATCTTGTTATTTCAAGAGCTTGACTTTTCAGTTGTAGTAAAACCAGGGAAGAGCAATTCAGGACCTGACCATCTTTTAAGAATTAATTCAGGTGAGGATGCACAGAGCATTGAAGATACAATGGCAGATGTACATTTGTTCATATTACAATGTGTGCCGTCTGATTTGGAGGATGTTGTTGTCTTTTTACAAACAGGTGTGGCGCCTGACGGAATGAAGAGTATAGAAAGAAAACAACTTGTCATTCGTGTCGCCTTATATGTTGATTAGTGGAGATCTATACAAACTTGGTCGGTATGAGATTTTGCACCAGTGTGTACTCAAACATGAGCGCATGGGTATTATAGAGGAAGCTCATGGGGGGATTTCCAGTGGAAAGTATGTATGGTAAGCCACCGTGCACAAGATTCTGATGGCTGGCTTGTGCTGGAAAACATTATACAAGGATTGTTAAGAATATGCCAAGGGCTATGATCATTGTCAGCACTTTGGGAATCATAGGCATAGAGATTAAATGTCGTTGAGGCCTATAACAAGTGCATAACCTTTTGAAAATGGGCAGTTGATTTCGTGGGCCTTATTTCCCCACTAACACATAGAAATGAGTCGCGCTACATCACTTATACAGATTATCTTACAAGGTATGCGGAAGCCGCGCCTATGAAGGATTACACTGAAGCAACTGGAGTAAGGTTCCTTTGGGAGAATATCATAATTAGGTATAGATGTCTATTGAGTTTAACAAGTGATATGGGTATTCATTTCTTGAATGAGACTTTAAAATATTATTGGCATAGTTTAAGGTAGTACATCAGAAGATTACGCCCTATCACCCACAAACTAATGGAACTGTTGAAGCTTTCAAAAATATTTTGAGCCACATATTGACAAAGATATGGGACTTTGGAAGGAAAGATTGGGTTGATAAAGTTTATGTTGTACTTTGATCATATAGAACAACCCAGAAGTGGTTGAACAAAGCAACACCCTTTCAGTTGGTGTTTGATGCAGACATTGTTTTACCGATTGAGTTCATGCTACCATCTCAGTGTATTACATGAGCAAGAGGATTGACTTATGAGCAAGCATTTGAAGAGCGCATAGACAAAATGATGTAGTTGAATGAGAGGTAAGTTATAGCTCATTGGAGTGAGAAGACAAAGAAATCAAGATAGAAGGCATGTCATGATCGACACATTAAGAACAAGAAGCTCAAAGTTAGACAAGTGATTCTTCTGTATGACTCCATTTTTTTTCGCCATCCTAGAAAGTTCCAAATGCATTAGTTGGGACCATATGTTGTGACCTATATACTTGACTCAAGCACTTGCCAGTTAGAAGCTTTGGATGGCACATGGTTGCCCGATTTCTTTAACGGGAGTAGGTTGAAGCCCTACTATAAATAAGTCTTCTTGGTGTTTGTAATAAGGCAATGTTGCCATTTAGATTAGGTTTTCTTTTAATGCATTTTCCTTTTTATGTGTTTCCTTTCGTTGTCACTATGCTTTGTCATTTTAGTCATGCGTTGTGTTGCGCGTTGGCACACTAGTAACTAACTACGTTTTAAGTGATTCCATGCATAGAGGACCGCACATACATTTAGTGTGGGGTGGATTGAAGTATAATGCAGGAAATAAGTGGTGTATCTCTAAGGGAGATTGGATTGATTGAAAAATCTTTCTGAGATATCAGCACGAAGGTAGGAAAAAATGGTTTGTGCTATATGGGAGGTATTTTGAGGAAGGTTGAGATGATTGAAGACCATGTAGGAGAGAAAAACAAATCGCTTAGTGTAACATGAGGTAGGCAACGACATGGGAAATTACTTAGTGGATAGCCTAGAGGTTAAGTACTTCAGTGCAGTGAGGCATGTGGAGGAGGTCTTTAGTAGTGAAGTAGTGATAACATATTAGAAGGCTACAAATGCAGCGTGTGAGGTGGGGTCGTGGAAGTTTAATTTAGTGGAAAAAGTACTTTGTTAAAAAGTAACGTTAAAATGCATGGATTGAAAGGACGTTGAGGTCATGAAAAAGTATAAATAGGGGGTAAGGGTAGTCATTTTTACTACCTTGCCTTTGAATTTTTTGTTGTGCTCTCAAGCGATTGAAGTGTGATGAGGGTGTCATAAATAAGTGAAGTACTTTTATGAAACAATGGCATTTTACAAATTATGATGAGACCTTGCAGAGCAGTCAGTGGAGTAGATAGTGAGGCAGTAGGGGGTTGTGTAAGAGTAAATCTATCGAAGTCAGATAACTTGGGTAGAAAAGGAGAAGTTGAACACCTAGGGCACGCAGTGAAGGAACTAAAATAACACCAAAGAAGGCATGAACCAAGGGACTGGTGGTGGAGAAGGAGGAACCCATAGAGATATGCTCTAAAATGTAATACACCCCGGGTGTAATCAAAGTAGAGAAGTGGAATTTGAATCTATATAGGTGCAAGATTAACGAGATTAACCACAAAATAGAAGAACATGAAAAGTTGATGTAGGAGGATCTAGTTAAAGATGTCCCAGGGTTAGACGAGCTCAGAAACCCTAAGTTTGATGACTTGGTCCAACAAGAGTTACATAAAACTGGAGTTTTACAACTATGGGAGTTACCCTTCTTTGTTGAACCCACCCCTCTCTTCTAATGCTTAATGTCGTAGGTGCACAAGGAATTTTTATACTTTGTAGGGAGAAGAATGAGAATTACGGGCCAGTTGATAAGGAGAGTGATAGGCCTGCGAAACACTCACGAAGATATGTCACTCGACTTATCTGCTAACTCAAAAATTGAATAATTGGCGAAGCAATTAAATTATGATAAGGAGGGAAGGGCCCAGGTTATCGTAGATCTGGATGGTTCGACATTAAGGGTCATTTCTCGACTTATCAATTGTAAATTGGGCACATTAGAATGGTGGAAAAAGATAAATAAAAGATACATGTGAATTACGTATAGGGTATCGAAATGAGCACACTATAACTTTGCACAACTCATTGCGAAGAGTATCATTAAGGAAACGTGTGTACTAAACGAAGCTAGAGAAAAGATCATGTGGGGGTTCATCCCACTATTAATCATGTTTTGGGAGATTGACATCCCGGATGGATCAGATGGGAACACGCGGGTTTACCCACTATAGCATTCATCTCCTGTAGTGTAATTTTTTCAATTCATTTATGATGGCTCCATCACAAATGATTACAAGAACCAAATGAACAAATGGTATGAAAGACTGCGCAAGGATTTAGAGAACGAGTGACGTATTTTGCATGAGTTGCCAATAGTTTTAGGGGACCAAGTGAAGTTTATAGTTATCCAACACTTCAACTTGGAGAAATTTAAATTGGCTAATGGAGAAATGGGGTCGTGGTGCAAACTTCCATTTGCATTCACTACGAAATTTATGAAGTGTGTCGTCAATCAGCTGAAAGAGTCGCAAAAGTTGACCATTGATGTTGACAAAGTGGACTCTGATGTTCACACTCTTCGTGTGACCTATAAGTACGGTGTGAGGCCGACATATGTTGAAATCTTGGAGTAAGACTTCCTAGATCTGCATCCGTAGATCAATGTCACTATCAAGGACTTCATCCACCAAGTTTTCATGTAATTGCACCGTAATATACAAGGGGGAATTGAAGTGAAGGCTACATATTCCGCCTTTCCAAAGCTAAGAGAGGCGTCAATTCCACCTATGAAAGTGGTCCAAGCAGAGGAAGGAGAGGAAGAAGACGAAGGAAGTGAGGGGAAATTGGACACTTATAAGAAAAGGAAGTATTATTCACGCTAGAGAAATAGTGGGGGTGTGGGTACATCATAGTAGGGAAGCGCTGAGGCTTCATACCCAGAGCGTGAAGAAGTTAAGCAACTTGAAGAAAAAGAGCCAGAGCAGAAAAAGCCTAAGGTACATGATGTCTCTAGTTCTGCGACAAAGACAAGCTCAGAAGAAGATCACACGACATTTAAAGAGGAACTTGAGGTGGAGCTCGAGGTGAAAGAGAAGAGAAGGACCGAGGTGAAGACCAAGGCAACAGTCGATGCATGGGCAAAGGTAAAGACATCTACAATGGAGGAACATGTGAAGAATTCAATGAGAGAAAGTTCACCTATCTAGCCCACTAAACCAGAAGAGAAGAATAAAGGAGACTCATTTATTATTAAGGAGGATAAAGGGTTTCTGCAGGTTCAATCACCCTGAGGAAGCAACACTCTAAGCGTAAGGCAAAGAGGAAGAGGTGGATGCCTAGGTTCCCTCATGTGAACTTCGGGGATAATCCCATGAAGGTGTTTCCTGCATGGTTCCAAAGAACCCTTGCCCCAGAGAAGTTACATGCCTGGGATCTCTTAAACCAGGATGGGTGCATAACAAGGACCAAGAAAATGATAAGTTGGAATCTACATCTTCATGCAAAGGGACCTGAGTTCGAGGTCAACGATCATGTGATCGAGACCATCCATTTGAAGAAAAAGAAAGGGGTGACTTATAAAGTGGTGGATCCAAGCCAACTTATAGATGATCAGGCATGCAACGCGCTGTAAAAGATGTCCTCGTAAGTCGTAAGGCAGAGCTTAGAAGTAGGGGTGGCTGTTCAAACCTTGGTTGCAGATAAAAAGGGGAAGGAAAAGGAGATAGAAAGACTGCGTAATGGTTTCAAGGGTGAACAAGTGCGGATAACAGAAACATATGATTGAGCTAGCGCCTTAGATAAGAAAGTCTTGGGACAATGTCCGCCACGGGTGAGCTAAGCCAGGACAGACTATAACGATGAGATGGAGTTTCTAGAATACTTAGTGGGGATGTTATTGGTCAACATCAAAGATGGCACGAGACCCACAACTGAGGAGCTCATGAAGGAGAAGGAAAACAACAAGATTGTTTTTGAAACATGGATTACTAAGTTGGAGGACTTACTCACCCAACTCAAGGAGGAAAACATATTAGAAGATAGGGGCTTCAACAGTTGTCAAAAATGTGAGCCCGTTATTGATGCACGGGTAACAGATGAAAAGATCATCATAAAGGCCTTACAAGAGAAGGTCCCGATGAATAACATTGAGCATGCCCAACTAATAATCGATACCACAACGCAGAAGGATAAGATAAAAATGAAGCGCGAAAAGCTGAAATTTTGGATTGGTGAACTCTGAGATTCTATCATAGAACTAATGGATGAGTTTGAGGGAGTTTGCATGGAGCTGGTGGTGGTCATAGAAGAGCTCAAGGGGAAATTTGAATAGATTACACTAGAGCAAATACCCAACATAGTGGAGGAAGCACCAGAACAAGTAATGGTTGAATTGGGGGCATGGAAGAAGTTAAAGGCGGAGACAGATGTGGAGTTCCCTGAACTCCTCCAGTTAACAATTTAGAGTGTTCAAACATAAAACATTTTTTCATTAACTAGTTTTTGGATCAATGGAATTTTGTACGTAAAGCACAAAGAATTGCTGAGGGCAACAGTCAAACTAGTGTGGGGTAATGTTAAGCCCCTAAGAAGACTAAGTACTTGAGGTGTGAAGGATTTTGTCACGCAACTGCAAGGCATAAAGAATCACACCAAAGTAACTTCAGGAAGAGCATTGAGGTTCACTCCTAGGAAAAACAAGCTCGGGACTTAGCCGCAATTCGGACCACAATCAAAGTTTTAATGAGGAACACGTGGAGATGCAACCAGACTTGATTTTGGATAAGGCTAAAGCATGGAGACTTGCAGCCCAAGAAAATTCTAATTAATTATTATGCTAGGATTAAGAGATGTAAAGTGTCTGACCATTACGCACACGAGGACCAAAGCAACTAGTGATGAGATAACTACAAATATGATCAACTAAGAAAGCTCAAAATACAACATAATATGAAGGAGAAAAATCAATAAGGGAGACTAAATGTAAAAAAGGTAAGGAACTGATCACTGCGCCAACATGGAGACAATCACCAAGGGCATAAACATACCCCATATTACCCAATTAGTTTCCCAGTCTGGTTTTGAGCAAGTACAAATTGATAGAGAGAGAACACACACAATTGTAATTATGAAAATGGGCACTAAAATGTATCTTCTTGAGGAAAGGGAAAAGTACACTTGGTATCATAATGAAACAAGCCACAACAAAAGGCTGAGGCTAGAAGACAAGGTCATACTTCCTCCTATGCCAAAGTCTCTCATGATCAACGTGGGGTGGGAGGATATGACACAAGCATAACTGGTACAAAACATAAGTGATGGTCTAAAGGACCAGGGGTTGGATGTAGCCACATTAGAGAAAGAATTCCTAGTTTCTCAACCCAAAAAGAAAAGGACTGAAACAAGTCCTTTCATAGTAGTACAACTACCTGTATTCAAAGAACTAACTATTTCAAGTAGGGGCGTCAACATGCACAAAAGATCCTCGCTTACATATGAGGACATATAACAACAAAAGACAATTACACATCAGATGTAAGAAAAGCATGTCAATGAGAGGGAACAAAGAATGTAGAAGAGATGATAAGTCAAGGAGAGAGAAAGGATTAAAAGCACACTCCCCAAAGTTGTAACTTAAGTATCGAGCACACCTTCTTCTCCTCCATCTCCACAAGATGTTAGCACTCCATCTGAACGGGCCCAATGGAAATGCTAAGTGTGCAGGAAATGCAAGAACAAGAAGTCATCACACATACCAATGCACAACTAGTGGAGGAACTAATGTAAACAACCATACAACAAGAGGACGCAACGAAACAACAACACTTTAAGCATAAGGTAACAGAAGAGCATTTGGGAAAATAACAATTTGCATAGCAACAAAGACAAGAGGAAGAGAGAGAGTGCAAAGTGAAGGAAAAAGAGAAATAAAAGATAAAAATTATGCAGGATGAAGCACAAAAGGCCATGGAAATGAAAAGGAAGCAAGAGAAAGAAGAAAATAAGCACAGATAGGAAAAACAAAGAGAAGAAGATGAATCATGAGTTAAGACAGAAGCGGAGGAGAAAGAAAAAGGAAGCAAAATAAAGGAAAAGAAAAGAACAAGAAAAAAGAAAGTAAATGTTACGCCCTTACTCCTATAGCTTATATTGGATATGTAGTGTCGAATTGTGGTTTACATAATCTCTCTTTTGTCATATGTTATTCATATATACTTTCATATGTTTAGTAGGTCAATTTTGGTGTTGGCCATAATATAAGATTAGTATATATAGGTGCTAGTGAGGAATAGTTAATGAGGATATTGAACATTTGAGTCTTATTTTATGGTTTAAAGGTTGCCCCCTCAAAACGGCGAAGCTATTCTACTTGCATATTGCTATCATTTATCTACAATCATGTGTTCTCTAGTGTTCTATTACTGCTGGTATTCATATTTATACAACTAATTTCATTACACATGGTTTCAGAGCCTGATCTTGGCCATAACTACGTGAAACCCTAATTGTGAAGGTTTGACTATATCTCAAAATTGGTAGCAAAATTTTCTGCAATTTTTTTTTGTGGTGTGGTGAAATAAGTCAAGTAATATCCTCTCTAAATTTCAACTATTTTGGACTTGTTTTGTAAAAGTTATAACAATTTTATGTTTTTCAAATATCTGCTACCTAAGGTATAATTTTTGGATTTTTTCTAAGTTTCTTATATTTTCGGAAAGCTTTCAAATAATTAGCTAGGGTTTCTTCTTTACAATTTCCTCAATTTGGCTAGTAAATTTACGAAACCCCAAACCCTGAAGTTTTTCACTATTCCATCTACCTCGAGTCCCAAACCCTACATCATGACTAGTAGATCAACTCGTGGCCAAGGGAAAGGTCAAGAAACTCTAAGAATGAACCCAAACAAGGAAGATATGGATTTAGAATCTCCTGGTTTGGGATCTTCTAAGGTAGTCATCCAAATTTAGGAAAGGGTAAATAATATGGTGAGTAAGGATGACCTAAATAATGAGCTTCTTCATTTGAAAGGTAGTCTTATGGGTGAACTTCAGATGAATTTTTAATCAATGAAGCATGAGTTTTTTCTCACTCTTTCAAAAACAAATCCCAATTCCAGTTATATGGGTTCCTCTAATAGTACTCACACAGGTCCAAATCACTCCAATCAAGGAGGATCCTTTACATATACAGGTGGATCTCCTCACCAATGGCAGGGCATTATTCCAAAATTAGAAATGTGTAAATTCGATGGAAAGGATCTGCTCCATTGGAATACCCAAATGGAGAATTTCTTTGATCTCCATCAGATCCCATCGGGACAAAAGGCGACCATGACATCCTTATATCTAGAACCTGACCAATTCATCTGATATCGTTGGTTATGTTATCAAAGATAGAAGAAAGGTTTAAGTGTCACATGGACAATTTTCACTGAAGAGATTCAATTACACTATAATTCTAGTGTGTCAGAGAATTACTTCAGCCAATTAACAAAGTTACGACAAACAGGTTCAGTAAAGGAGTAAGTCCATCAAATCCAAAAAAAATCCTTATGTGGAGGATATTACAGAAGAGTGTCTAAATGACCTATTTCTTGGGGGTCTTAAGGACCACATTAGGCATGAGGTTCACATGTTTAATCCACTCAAGGTTTCTAATTCTATTATCACGAGGTGTAGGGCAGAGGAAAAATTACTTTCCAGTAGAAGGCAGACCTTCACTAACATAAAAGATCATAACACCTTGCCTCCATCATACCCTCGACTAGTTCAACTGACACCTCAACAAATTGAAGAAAAAAGAGAAAAAGGGTTATGTTTTAACTATGATAACAAATATGGACTAGGCCATAAATGCGCTGAGAAAAAATGTTTTACATTAAAGGGACCGGTGATGAGGAAACATCAATTAAGGAAGTGAAAAAATTAGATGAAGAATCTGAAGATCCCCAACCCACTATTTCATGTCATGCTTTATCAAGTATTAACACTCCACAAACCCTTCAGGTCATTGGTTATCTTAGGAAGCAGAAGGTGACAATACTTATTGATTCGGGGAGCACACATAATTTCATCGATCATAAGCTGACAACAAGGCTAAATTGTTTCATCTACCTAGTACTTGAATTTCAGGTAATGAGTATAGATGGTGGCATAGTCCAATGTTCAAGTAAATGCCATAAAATCAGACTTATGATGGGTGACTACACATTAGAATCTATGATGTTTGTTATTCCCATGGGTGGAGCTGACATTGTCTTAGGTGTTCAATGGCTCACAATTTTGGGCACCATAGAGCTAAATTTCCAGGAATTGTTTATGCACTTTTGTTATGAGGGTAAACAATTTAAACTTTGAGGACTACAGGAAAAAACTCCTCAAGTGGTTAGTTCTCACCAAATGTAGAAGATTCTTAAAAAGGGGGCTAAAGTATTTATAGCACGATTGTTCTCCATGTTAGTTCAACCACCAACGATGGTAGTGCATCTTGATCTTCATAAGGTTATTTATTAACATTTAGTTGTCTTTGAGGATCCTAAAGGATTCCCTTCTAAAAGAGATCATGATCGTGCCTTTGAGTCAATTCCAGGAAGTCAACCCCCGAACATTGGGCCTTATAGATACCCATATGTGCAAAAGAGTGAGATCGATAATATGGTGGAGGAAATGTTGGAAATGGGTATTATTTGTCATAGTCATAGTGCTTATTATGCTCCAGTGGTGATGGTGTGCCGTAAGGATGAAAGATGCCACATGTGTCTAGACTACAAAGAACTTAACAAGTACACTAACAAAGATAAGTTTCCTATTCTTACCATTGATGATTTATTAGATGAGTTGCATGATGCAATTTATTTTACAAAACTAGATCTAGGTTTTGGGTATCACCAAATCAGAGTAAAGAAAGAAGATATTCATAAGACAACCTTCAAAACTCACCAAGGGCATTATGAATTCCTTGTGATGCCTTTTGGTCTAACTAATGCACCATCCACATTTCAGAGTTTGATGAATTCAATATTTAGACCATTCCTATGGAAGTTTTTCTTGGTATTTTTTGATGATATCTTCATCTACAACAACTCTTGGGAGAAACATTTACATAATGTCACTACAGTATTGGAAGCCTTAGAGAAACATCAACTATATTCCAAGCCTTCAAAGTGTTCGTTTGGGGTACATGAAGTGGAATACTTGGGCCGTATTGTCTCTAATGAAGGTGTTAAGGTGAACCCTCACAAGATCCAGACCATGGTGGATTGGGAAGTCCCAAGAACCCTTCAACATTTATAAGGTTTCTTAGTTCTCACAGGGTACTATCACAAATTTGTAAATAACTATAGCAGTATAGCAACACCACTCACAAAATTATTGAAGAAATACTCCTTTCATTGGAATGAGGAGGCTTTTAGGGCATTTGAAAAATTGAAGGTGGTAATGTGCACCACTCCAATATTTACAACCCCAAATTTCTCTAAGACCTTCACAGTTGAATGTGATGCTTCAAGAAATGGGATTGGAGCAATACTCATGCAAGAAGGACATTCCGTAGCATTTGAGAGCTGACAACTGAAAGGAAAGAATTTGTTGAAGATATCTATGAGAAGGAAACGATGGCAATATCACATGCAGTGAAATAATATAGACCATACTTGATGGGTAGTCACTTCAAGGTAAAAACTGATCATGATAGTTTAAAAAATTCTCAGAGCAATGACTATCTTTAGAAGATAAACAAAAATGGGTCACTAAGATGTTGGGTTATGACTTTGAGATTATTTATAAGAAAGTGGAGGAAAATGGGGTCATTGATGTTCTATCTAGAAGGGATGAGTCCATAGAAGAAAATTGTTAT
Source organism: Taxus chinensis (assembly GCA_019776745.2). Classification (NCBI taxonomy): domain Eukaryota; kingdom Viridiplantae; phylum Streptophyta; class Pinopsida; order Cupressales; family Taxaceae; genus Taxus; species Taxus chinensis. The sequence continues at coordinate 82,317,128 of CM034146.1, read as the reverse complement.
GTTCCATCTCTATACTAAAGGCAGATTAGGTAGATCAAGAAAGGGAAGAATGACAAAAAGATGTAGTGACCCATACTCTCATTCATAATCTCTAGACAAATCCAACCATATCAGAACATTGTATATGGAAGGGGGATACATTGTGGTACAAAGATAGGCTATATTTGTGTAAGAACTCTACACTTAAACACCATGTTCTTTCAAAGCTTCATTCTTCTCCACTATGTGGCCATTCTGGGTTCTTGAAAAATTATCATAGAGTTAAGCAAGTTTTCTTTTGGGAGGGATTAAAATGAGATGTTCAAAAATTTGTGGTATAATGTTTAGTGTGGCAACGTAATAATGGTGAGACCATTAAGACACCAAGTATCCTCCAACCCTTGTGTATTCTTAGCAAGAGATGGGAAGAGTTATCAATGGGTTTCATCACAGGATTGCCTGAATTAAAAGGGAAAAGTGTCATCATGGTCGTGGTGGATAGACTTACCAAGTATGCTCATTTTTTGTGCCATAGCTCATCATTTCACAACTAGTACAGTTGCCATCTCATTCATGGACACGGTTCAAAAGCTCCATGCCACATCCAAAATTATAGTAATTGATCATGATCTAATATTTACAAGAAATTTTTGGATTGATTTGTTCTCTTGTTTGGGTACCCAATTGGCCCAAAGTTCATCTTATCATCCTCAATCAGATGGGAAAACTAAGGTGGTTAATAAATGTTTGAAGGGATATCTTTGATGTTTTACTTCATATAAACAAGAACGTTGGGTGCAAGAGTTGCCACTTGCTAAATGGTGGTATAATACTTCACTTTATACGTCCTCCAAAATGTCTCCATTTCTGGCACTTTACAGGTACCATCCTCCGTCACTTATCTCTAGCTTGAAGGTCAAACTGAAGGTGAGAGAAATTGAATATCACATTCAACACCAACACGAGGTACTCTTTAGTTTTAGAGATAATTTAGCAAGGGCACAAAACCGCATGAAGCAACAGACTGATCAACATCACACTGAGTGACACTTTAAAGAGGGTGACTTTGTTTTTGTATGATTGCAGCCATATAAGCAGTTATCATTAAAAAATAGAAGAAGGATAATAAGCTTGCCCCTAAATACTATGGTCCTTACCGAGTGTTGCAGAAAATTGGTAGTGTGGCATATAAGTTGGAGCTCCCTTCGGGAAGTAAAATACATCCAATATTCCATTTATCTTGCTTGAAGAAATTTATTAGGAAACACATTTCCACCCAGTCAGTGCATCCAAAACTGGATGAGGAAAGAAGGATCGTATTAGAACCCAAAGGTATTCTTAAGACACACACCAAAATATTGTGGACCAAATTCATTATCCAGTACCTGATCAAGTGGAAGAATATGAATATTGAGGATGCATCAATGGAAGATGAAGCATTTGTGCAACAACATCCAAGGCTTCTCAACATTAGGGACAATGTTTCTTTGAAGGGGAGGGGCATGCTACACCCTTAGTCCTATAGATTATATTATATATGTAGTGTCGACTTGTGGCTTACATAATCTCTCTTCCTGTCATATGTTATTCATTTATGCTTTCATATGTTTAGTAGGTCGGACTTGGTGTTAGACATAACATTGGATTGGTATATATATGTGGTAGTAAGGAGTAGTTAATGAGGATATTGAGCATTTGAGTCTCATTGTATGTTTTGGAGGTTGCCCCCTCAAAGTGACTAAGCTATTCTACTTGCATATTGCAATCATTTGTCTACAATATTATGTTCTACGGTGTTTTATTACTGTTGATATTCATATTTATACAAGAAATTTCATTACAGTAAAAGTAAGATAAGAGAGCAACAAAAGAACAAAAGTTGGAAGAACAAATAGTTGTGAAGGCCAAGTAAGTACATGAAAAATAATAGACCAAGACACTCAATACAACACCGAAAAAGGCATAAGAAGCGAATAAGGGGGATGTACAAACAATTGGATAGATAGTGTAATCAATAACACCAACACAAAAATGTAAGCTAATTCTTCCTTCATGCCATGTTCACAGTGTACTCCCACAAATCACTCAGACAAGTGCACAAATTACAACCTCCCAGTCTACAGTCAGTACAATAGAAGTATATTTGGAGCTATTGTTATTACAAATGCAAATTGAAGGAGTACAAACATTACAAACCAATATCGGAGAAACCGCACTACACATGGCCAAAAAAAGGAGAACTTGAAGAAGACACTACATAATTTGAAGTCTTATGTCAGACAACACTATCCTAAGTTCATCATAGAAACCATAGGTGACCAAGTCATGAGAAAAACAATGCAAATAACGCTTCTCGTTGATAAGCTGGTGGACAACTAGAATGATAATTAAGCAATGAAAAAGATCCAAACACAAGTAGTAAATGCCAAACAAGAAGTAAAAGAGGCAATAATGATACTCAAGGAATATATTACAATGCTAAAGCAAGTTAAGAGTAAGCGAAACAACTAACCTTCAAGATCCTTGATTGGAATACACACTTTTATGTTGTCATGTGAGACAATAAGAATGACATTGAAGCAAGGACAAAACTACATCAACAAATTACGAAATAAGTAGAGGTCTATAGCTTGACAAGGATTTGTAGTCATCATTGCAAGCTAGGGATGATGTTAGTAAATGATCGAAATAACGGGAACACAATGCAATAAGGATTAATTTTGTAGGGGTTTAGGCACAACGAATGAGGGATTGATTGGAGACACTCATTCAAGATATCCACGCCGCTATTCTGATTCATGACCAGGTTGCCTAGTAGGGTAGGGAAGATCAATTGTATGAATTTATGCAAGTACTAACACAATTGCAGATGTGCCATGATAGAATAAATGAAGAATTTATAGATTGGAATACATACAAGGTAGACCTAAAGGTAATTATCCCAACTACACAAGCAATGAAGAACACCGCAAGGTTTATTTTTCTGCATATACTTCTTCGAAGAGCCGAGGCTACATTGATAATGCCACCCCCACCATTCACTCCTTGCAGTCAACCCGAGTAGATAGAGCAACAAAAACAAGCTGAACAATAGCAATACACAGGTTGCACCATAATTTTGTGGAAGGTAACAAAGTCTTTTTATATATATAAATAGGCCCACATAGTCTAAAAATCCATAAGGACAGTCTACGAGGGAGTTCCCATAGATTGAAAACTTGAAAGGGGGGTCTATTGGGAAGTCTACTTAATTAAAAACTTGAAAGGGCAGTCAAATAGTGCATAGAGGATGAAAACTGGTAAACAAAGTCCTTTATGTCCACTGCGAATAGAGTAACTTACAGTGCAATGCAATCACCATTTGACACTAGACAGAAGCAGACACAGAGTCAAGTCCCTAACAGTTTGAAGCAACTTTTATCTTGAGACAATACAACTATTTAGTTTGGGAAATTGTTGGATAATAAAATGTAATAATAAGTCGACATGAATATAGTTCATGATTTTGCAATCCTTTTATATGTACATAGACAATATAAGACAAAAACTAGAACTTATATCTTCTTTGCGCATATCTAGAGAATATGAAAAGCCTCTGAGTACATAAGAAGGAGATTCATGAAAGGATTGGTAATTAAACAGTCATCATATTTTATATCAAACTATGTAATCCTAATTGTAAAAGAGGTTGATCTTGGATCCCAATAGAGAGTACTTTAGTGTAGTTCATTTTCCATTCGTGTTCTGATATAGCTCTGTTTAATTGTAATTTCCTTATGGAATTCTTTTAATATGGCTCTTTTTCTTAAATCTTTGTATAATGTCGATTGCATAATTGAAAACTTAGTTATAGTTCCATCCTATGTCTTAATCTAGACTACGATTTGTTACAAGTTTTGATGCCGTAATCTAGGAACCTCTGCTAACACGTACCAAGTTGTCAGGAACATACCATACAATATTAACCCTATTATATGTTCTTGGACCTATTTTGAATCAACCTCTGTAACTTTATAGGTTGGTTGTATTCTTGGATTTGTCTTTCCTTATTAAACCCTATTTGTTGCATATGTAGCTAGGCTCTCTGAATGGAGTGATCATCATCTCTAACCCTAGTCATGGATGAAGAGTCCTACAAAATAAACATTAGAAGGGTTGTGGGAACCCCTATGCACTATCAACGTTGACACTACTTTGAAGATGTGTCAAACCACACATCGTTCTCCACCTAGCATGTGATATCTAGATAGATCAATTAGGTTTGGCATTTACTTTGACCATGTTTGCTTCAGCTTGGATCTTGCTAAAATGGTTGGAGAGAGGATGTTTTAGTGCTTGTAGATGAGAGATATAGATGCCATGACCTAGTTCGTAGGTTTAGACATGATGTGGGTATTGCCCTAATGACTTCAAATGTGTTATTGCAATATTTAGGGAGCTTTGGATGCCTTTTGCAAGTTTATGAAGTGAGTGTTGTTGGTTCATTGCCTTAGGAGTTCCATGTTACCAAATGAGGTAGTATTTATTTGCTTATATATGGTTTTGTAGATGATTTATCTAAGAATGGTTAACCCAAATGTAGTATAAGAGCTAACGAAAGATGTTAATTTGAAAGTAGAGTTAGAGGCATGTCAGTCTAAGACTGTACAAGTAGGTCATAACCAAATGTACGACCCTGAATAATATGCACAGTCTTGAATGGGAGGAAAAAATGTGCTAAATGGAGTTCGAGGCTGATAGACTGATGTTTCTCTATTGATTTTTTGCATTGTATTCTTAAAACGTGTCAACATGTCAATGTGCAAGGATAAACAATCTAAATAATAGACCTACAAAAGAGCTAAGTGGGAATGGAGAAGTATTTGTCATAGCAAGAGTGCATAGACAAATCAAGGGTAGTCAAAGTGTAAATTACCAAATTCGAGTGTCTACAATAGGTACATCCACAACGTCACAAGTACAATTTTTGACAACACACCATAACTCTTCCATCTTCTCCACCATTAATGCAAGAACATCATTTGCAGTCACTTTGGAAAATTCAAAATTGTGATTTTAGAAATTGGAAGAATTCTACTTGGATTGCAATTAGACATTCATGTTATCAAGGGTAATATATTAGTACTTTTGAATAATTGGGAAGCTTTCCCTCCAAAAACTCTAGTTTGAAAATTTGACACTTATATGAAATTCTATGTACGAAATTGTAATAGTTATAAATTGTGACGAGAATGTAAGTTTGTCAAGATAAGGATACGCAAATTAGTTGGTTCTATTCTATATGAAAGAGTAGGGAGTCAATATAGTTTGTTTTCTATGTATAAATAAGGAGAAACAATCATCTCATACATTTTTGGTACGGAGTTGAGAGAAAATCTCAACTATGGACTAAGTTAGAACATAGAAATCCACCTTGTGAAGTCTATCATCTTCTATCCTTAGAAAAATAGGTGTGATATAACATGAAAAGATATATAACAATTAAGGGAAGGAGGATTCATTCGCAGTCTCATGTTGTTTTTTCTCCTTGAAGCATTGTACAATTAAGAAATCAATAAAGAAAATGTGTGAGTTAATTCAATTTTCAATGCTCTCTCCTATTGTTATATCATAATTAACATCCATTAAGGTATGTAAGATTGCGAACTTTACGACTTTTGATATTATTGCAATTGCCAAGTAAAACTGCCATGTTTTAAATGGTTTTCTTTAGTTTTTCGGCCATATCTTGCTGTTGAGAGCATACAAAGCGTCTATAAATCTTGATTATAAAAGAAGAAACTTGTAAGAAGCCCCCACAAAGATTATTCAATTGACATTAGGTATTGTAAGGGTTTGTGGTGTGAGATAAGATAATTTTTCCCTATCGGGTTTCTTAAAACTCTGTTTTGGGGTTTCATTTCTATAATCTTCAAAAATCGGTTATTTTAGATCCTCTAAAGCACAAATTCAGAAGAAAGTATATGTAGGAGATCTACTAAAGGATTTGAGAAGTTTCAGAAGGTATAAACTTGATTATAGGGATATCTAACTGATAGTTCCCTTTAACTGTACTGTTTAATGTTAAATAGACTTCATCGGTCAACTATGAATGTGAACTGAGTATAATCAACAAGGAGACATGTATCAAAACTTAGTAGAATTCAAAAGGGTCTCTGGAAGTGTCATTATAATTCAAAAATAGTGAGTTATAAGGAATCTAGAACAAAACTTGCGTGATCATAAACCTACTAAACTAGGAAAATATAACAAAGTTACAATGATGTTAAGGGAAATCTTTTGAACTAGACTCCACCTTCTTGTTTGATCAAATGGTCATGCTAATAAGGTCGATACATATAATTAGAATATGATAGATCTCTGCTATCTCAAGTTTTCATATTTTTAGCTTAGAAATGGATTTAGATCTCGTTGTTGATTTGAGAGAATTGAGTTTTATAATGGATTCTCTATTCCAAATAGAGTGAATTGAGTTTGTGAATAGAAGATCAGGGCATCAACCATCTTGTACTCAATCATCAAATCTCAAGTTTGTTCCAGAGGTTCAAATTTGAACCTTTGCTCTGATACCATATGTAATGCCCACATCTTAAATACCAAAATCAAAAGCTAAAACTAGGGTAACTTTTTTTCTTCTTAAGCTTGGGAACACTTACTACAACACAACCATGCCGAAACACATACACATTTGTGAAACCACTCATGTAATGATTTAACATTTACTTCAAACAAGTGAGAAGAGACGACATCACATCAACATGACAACAACACATACAACCAAACCTACCCATAAGACTTACAAAGGGGAGAGACCATCACATATACTACATCTTTTCCCTCCACAAAGGAATCATGGCTAGCCTTTGGTTCCTCCAAGATGAAAAAACACAATAAATAATCATAACCTTTTCCCTCCACTTGAACCACCCCTTTTCAATTTTCCGCTCAGACTAGCCACAAATTCCCTTGGTTCCTCTAATGTAGTAACACACAACTTCTTATTCCCCCCTTCAACTAACAATCCCTTTTCTCTACACTAAATCGTGTAGTCTCACCCCCACACATACATACAAACTTGACAATAATGATTTCAATTTGACATTTGAGAGAGAGAGAGGGGTAGAACATTTAAAGTACACAAAAAGGCATACAAATATAATTTTCAAATTATAGAATTCTATTCCATTTTAATATGTCTCTCTCAAGGAAAGCACGTAATCTTTCATTTTATTTAAGAAAACTCGTTCCTCGTGGAATCTCTAAACTCTTTTATCGATACCAAGTATGTTATTGCATGGATCATTGGACGCGAGCAAGTGACCCTCGAGAAAGTTTTATGCTTTGCGCCCCGACCGCCTCCCCTTCATGTAAATACACATAAACCTCTCTCCCCTGCGAGCAATGTCATTGTGATTTCATTTCTATTAGGTTTAAAATTGTATCGTTATTTTAATATGCGTAAGTTATATGAATGATTAATGACAAATTTTCATGTTTATAGAAGTAGTCTAGGAAATACATATTTACGCCGTTTCCGTAGCTTAAAGTGAGAAAGGCGTTGCGGATTCTGATGCCTGTTAGAACATCGATGGTCTGCGTGTAAACGTACGTTAACGTCCTCATCCAACGGTTGACCTGCCTCTACCTCCATTTATTTCCTAGTTTTGTCACGCTTAGCCAATTCCCTGCCATATTTAACCTCGACTAAATGCCCCACCAACCAATTTATCCAAGCTCCTTCAGCTGCTACTGTGGGAATGGCGTGACAAAGGTTACAGTGCAAGAAGAACATGTGTTCACAAGCAGACGAAGCAAAATCATTCCAGCTATACATTACGGTGGAATATACTCCTAATCCTCAATCTTCTTCTTCCTCTTCTGCATACGGCAAACAAAACAACGACAGGCAGTTGATCTGGCTTCAGATACAAATACATTGTAAAATGAGGAGATATTAGGGTTACAAATTTATCTCCATCTTCAGGTTTGATTTAATCCGTAATGGTTCTCATTTTAAAACAACTATTAGCAAGATCTTCGTTTAACACAGTTCCGCGTAACGTTCGGTTTATTTATTTATTTCATTTCTCGTTGCAAGACTGCATCTATCCAATTACTGCGAAATTTACAACGTTAACAATTATGCAATTCATTTATTCATTTTTCTTTTAAATTAAAAAGCGATAGGCCACCACCATACGCTGCTTTGTACTTGTTATTGAGGGAAATTGGACTTAAAATTTTATACTAATCAATTTATTTATTTGTCTAATGTTTGGCTCATTAAGTATTTGATTTAATTATTTATTTATTATATCTAAGTTAGAAATCTCTTAGTCAACTTCAATTTACAACGTTAACTTGGGTTTTAGCGTGGTTAGCGCCTCTCGGATCTGGATTTCAAATAAATTACTTGTATTATGAAAAGGAAAATGGCAGGTCTGTAAGGCCGTTTAGGATGTGTCGCTCTCCATATTCCGCTTTGCATTTGAAAGAGGGCTTAACCCCGTTGGTGCGTTTGTTTGACATGGGTCTATCTTTCCCATTTAACTTTTATTTTGTTGTTAAATACATGGAAAAAGATTTTATTTTGAAGGTATACGTTCAATTGAAATCTTTTCACTTTAAGGAATATGTATATCGAATGCCCTTAAAAAAAATCTTAAATGTGCCATGACCATAAATGTAAAATATCTATATCTATAACATGAAACCCTTAAATTTCATTGTTAGAATTGTGATATCAAGGAAATATTGAGAAAAAGGCATACAAGGTGGCCCTCTTTCTTGTTCTTTATTTTTTCTCTTTGTAATTTGATTTTATCGCTGTCATAAATGGTGAACATGATTAGGAGGAGTGGGTGCTAGTGAACGTTTTCCTGTTGACTAGTAGGGATGCCTGTGACAAAGCTTCGCTTTAGCTATCTACGTGGAATATTCCCTTTAGGATACGCCTGATTGTATTGCAGATGGTCGTTGATTCGAGTCTCCATAGGAGTAGGTGCTAGGTATTATGAATAAGGGAATATTATTTTTGTTCAAAAAATAGAGCTAGGAAAATACATGATTTTAAAAACATTGAAATTAAGCGGTTAAGATTCTCCTCGTCGGTAATAAAATTGCCATAGGTTTTCATTGTATTTAGTGTCTCACTATAGTGTTTAACACTTTCGCATAAACCCGTCGTGTAGAAATGGGCATTCGAAACCCTTGTCAGGATGGAAATTCCATAAATATGAAAATATTCCCTTTAGGGTTCGCCTGATCGTATTGCAGATGGTCGCCGGTTCGAGTCCCCATAGGAGTAGGTGCTAGGTATTCTGAATAAGGGAATATTATTTTTGTTCAAAAATCAGAGCTTGGAAAATACGTGATTTTAAAAACATTAAAATTAAGCGGTCAAGATTCTCCTCGTTGATACTAAAATTGCCATCTTTTGTCGTTGTATTTAGTGTCTCACTATAGTGTTGAACACTTTCGCATGAACCCGTCGTGTAGAAATGGGCATTCGAAACCCTTGCAGGATAAAAAATCCAAAAAAATGAAAAGATTCCCTTTAGGGTGCGCTTGATCGTAATGTAGATGGTTGCTGGTTCGAATCCCCATAGGATTAGATGTTATGTATTTTGAATAAGGGAATATTGTTTTTGTTAAAAAATAGAGCTAGAAAAATACATGATTTTAAAAACATTGAAATTAAGCGGTCAAGATTCTCCTCGTTGGTACTAAAATTGCCATCTTTTGTCATTGTATTTAGTGTCTCACTATAGTGCTGAACACTTTCGCATAAACTCGTCGTGTTGAAATGGGCATTCAAAACCCTTGTACAGGATAGACATTCCACAAAGATTAAAATATTCCCTTTAGGGTGCGCTTGATGGTATTGCAGATGGTTGTCGGTTTGAGTCCCCATATGAGTCAATTTTAGGTATTCTGAATAAGGAAATATTATTTTTGTTCAAAAAACAGAGCTAGGAAAATACATGATTTTATAAACATTAAAATTAAGCGGTTAAGATTCTCCTCGTCGAGACTAAAATTGCCATCTTTTGTCACTGTATTTATTGTCTCACTATAGTGCTGAACACTATCACATAAACTCGTCGTGTTGAAATGGGCATTCGAAACCCTTGCAAGGATAGACATTCCACAAAGATTAAAATATTCCCTTTAGGGTGCGCCTGATGGTATTGTAGATGGTTGTCGGTTTGAGTCCCCATATGAGTCATTGTTAGGTATTCTGAATAAGGAAATATTATTTTTGTTCAAAAAACAGAGCTAGGAAAATACATGATTTTATAAACATTAAAATTTAGCGGTCGAGATTCTCCTCGTCAATACTAAAATTGCCATCTTTTGTCATTGTATTTAGTGTTTCACTACAGTGCTGAACACTTTCACATAAACCCGTCATGTTGAAATGGGCATTCGAAACCTTTGCAAGGATAGAATTTCCACAAAGATGAAATTGGGCCACGTCACTGCCATCACTTAAGTTTGGTATATGTACCTGACAATTTCCACAAGCATTTTAGAAATTCCGTTCCAACAAAACATGGATCAAGGACCTCAGGGAAAGTTACCTAAATTTCGTTAAAATATAAAATATTTTATATCCTGGTAATGTTTTACTTAGTTATAGCAAAAACTGATTTCCAATTTGATGTCTCGTGTTACACATTTCTTCTTTCATCATGTCCCACACCTGTTTTGTGGCTCGATACGAAAGTTTATGGGTGGGAGCCTTGATCGCGTTACTGAAATCTGAAGAGAAACCATTATTGTACATGAACATGAAAACGTCAACATATTGAACGCTCAATGCAAAATTGTAGTTTCTTTAACAATTCTTAACTTCCACATTGAACAAAAAATGGAAGTTCTCCTTTACAATATTCGTTGCCAACACCTTACTTTCAAAGATATCTCTAGAATGTGTTTCCGCGATGCCATCCTCACCATATCCCACTTCTCTATCAAACAATTAACAAATTGTACACGTGACACATATATTCCTCCTCGAAATAAAAATAGCTTCCACAAAATGATACCCCCTGCCCCAACATTAACCTCTCCCAATTCCTCCTCCTCCCTCTAACCCCCTCTTCTAGAACCCTTCCTCCTTTTATATTTTGGCCCCTCAAAATCAAACTCTTCCTTGACTTCTTCTTTACCGTTCACATCGCTCATTTTGCGTACGATTACTAGTGATTAGTGAAACCTTAGCAAAGACGTCCTTTTGGATATAACCTGAAGGCGAAACCTTACAAATCAACCGAGACAAACCAAGTTTAACTCCAAAATGTTTAAAAATTGGTGACTATTTAAACGTGGGGGAAAACATTCCAAAAATATATATTTTCAATTTAGTTAGATTTTTAAATTTTTAACAAATATTTGGGCAATCAAAAAGCTCTCATTGGTCCATTGACCACACATTGCAATGACCATCCAATAGTGTCGCACCACGACTAGCTTTACACGACAGCACGGGCAAAATTGATTACTGTATATACGCATAAAAAATACATATCATCCGCATACGATACAAATAGGACTGCGGCTGCATCACAGGCGGGCTAGAGGTCAATGACGCCCTGAAGATCAGTTTCGAGTTTTTTCTGTTTGCATGGAAAAGGTAAAATTTTAAGCTTGTGGACAATTTTTGCTTCAAAATGTATATATATTCCACTGCTAAAACAGTGCGTCGCTTTGATGTTATTTTTAAAGAATTTTTTCTCTGTTCGATATTTTTGCCAGACATTTTATTTAAGTTATTTCTTTGCGTTTTGCTTTTGAATTTGATGTAATTGAAGTTCTTTCTGCGGAATGAATTTCCGATCGTTTGATAAAAAAAATGGTATATTCTGCGTGGAATTTAAGGGCTTTGTAATGGACGTGATAATTGAACTCGGTGTTAAATTGAGTATTGTTAGGTTTTGCCTTGTTAATTTTTTGGGTAGTTAAAAAATTTACATTTAGCTTCTGATCGCGCCAGTTAGCTTTCCTGTTTTCGATTATTTAGCGTTTATTTTCCTTTCTGCAAATTTAATATCTATCAAGAGCATAATTTTGAGTTTTGATCTCAACCTTGATGAAGTTTTTTTCCGGGGAATATGTTTCTGGTTGTTTGATAAAATGGTTATCTTTCTGGAAAGTGGGGGATTCAGAACGGGCTTGTTATCATTGAATAACAAGCGAGATTGACTATCGATAGGGTCGGTAGTTTTTCCTTTGATGAAATAGTTATAATCAATCTCTGATCGCGCTAGTTAGCTTTCATTTTTGTGAATAGTTAAGCTTTAGTTTCTGCTTGGCAATTTTGTGTAAGACTAGTTTCGGCGGTTACCTAGGGCAAGATCAGGGTTTGCGAATGTATGAAAAGATATTATATGCCTCATAACAGTGGGGGGTCCGGGACTTTTTTGTGGCTGGCTTTTAAATTACCGATATTGTTTAGTTGCAAAGGGCCTGTCCTTGTTTTTCCTGCACATGCTATCCGAGTCAGTCTTTTTTTGACATTGAAATAAGTTTCAAATAAAATTACAACGTTTGTACCCCACTCTCTCTAGTGAAGTGCCTTCTTACTTACCTTTAAGGATCTTTTTCCTTGCCTTGATTTCTTTTAGTATTGGGGGCCCAAAAATTCATGAAACCTTGTATACTTGCTGAATCATTGTCATTTTCACAATGAAATAAAATTTGTTAAGATGTTGATCATCAACTTGATTTTTTTTTGCTTTAATTAAATACAATTTTTAGACATTGGCTCAATTTAGTTTACTAGCAATAATGGATTACTGGAAACCTCTACATATGATAAATTTTGGATCCCCTAGATTGCAAGGGTTGTATTCAAAATCAACAGAGTATTATCAATTTTGATCTTAAGGTTATGGCTGTCATAAAGATCAACAATGTTCTTTTGGAAGCCACTTTAAGTCTTTTTTCTTTAAACGAGTATATTACTGAATAAATAATTTAGTTAATGAGGCTAAAGCATTAGAAGAAAGTTGTAGAAATTTGTGAGTTATAAAATGGCTGTAGACTACTTCAAACCATAATCATTTCAAACAATCCGAAGCTTTGTTACGCTTTGCACAGGTCATACTTAGAGAGCATATCCACAACCATGTGAAGATTACCATGCCTCAAGAGTATACCAGAGGCTTGACCAAATATATACATGAAACCAAAATAGAAAATAGATTGACCATCTAGTGTTTTGTTTGGAATTACCTATGAGTCTCAAAATTTAATGGAGATATAAGCTTCTTAGGGGGATATAATGTGAAATTTTCAGAAATCCTCACTGTATGTTTAGCTATCAAACAAAAAACTTTTGATTTTGGGACATTTGCATAAGCCAAATATTTACATGTTAAAATCTGGACCTTTGAGGAATCTTTTTTCACTGTGCTTGATTTTCCACTACCCGAATAACCTTTGGTTGACATGTTTGCAAATACCTTGTTTATTAAAGTTTGTCTTCTACATAAGTTTTTTGTATTTTCTATCTGGTTGAACATACACTTAACACTTTTGTTGATTTGATGCTTGAAAAGTTATCAGCTGATTGTGACCTTTCTTTTTTCTCCTTTGCATCCTATACAAGGTTGAACTAATGTTTTTTTTCCTGATTTAATGTTTTTCTTGTTTCCGTATGCAGTGATTCAATTCCAGATCGGACAGAAGGGATTTGTATTTATTGGCAGGGAAGCTGATGCGTTTTAAATTTTTGGAAAAGTTTACATATTGCTAGATTTGTTGGTACCATTAGAAACAACAAGATATTTATGTTAAATTCTTGAAGAGAACACAATAATTGCACCGATGGGGCTTATTTTTCTCAAGACAGGGCTTTTTCTAGTCACGTGTTTTTTGCTATTTAGCTTGCAATTGGTGTTCGGTCTCAGGTTTGTGATTGACAGGGAGGAATGCTTCTCCCATTCTGTGCCATATATTGGGGATACTGTGCACTCGTCTTTTGTTGTAATTAAAGCAGATAGCGCATGGCATTATGAGGATGTTGGTGTAGATCTTGTGGTTAGTATGTTTGTTCTACATACCTTGTTTATCAACTCTGCAATTTGATTATTCTTTCAATTTTTAACATCTTAGGTTCAGGGTTCTATAATTATCTATTGTTTTCTAAATTCATTTGACTAAGAAAAATTGCAAGTAATTATCTATTTTTTCTAAGAGTAGTTTCACTGTTTTAGAAATATTGAAAGTGCTTTAAGCAGTTGGCATACCACAAGTCTGCATGTCTATACAAATAATTTAAGAAGCATTTCAAACAAAAACAACAAAACCAACAATCCCAAGGGTAAGTAACAATAAAATGTAAACCAGTATAACGTCTATTAGGGGAGGAAGGAACAACAGAAGTCAAAAACCTAGTACTGTGGCTGGGCACTTGCTGTTGTACACTCTACTGTTGGAGAGTTATAATGATAAACCCTTTCCCATAATGTCCAAGTAGTTGTGTCTCTTTTAGGAAAGAAGGAAACTTAAGATTTTTTGATGGAGGGATATTCATGCTTACCGTATTTGAGTGCAGACTGCGACTCTTGTGAATATACATGCGAGACACCTCTTGAATGAACTCAAATTGTTCGAGATTCATGGCAGCCCACCCTACATAATTTGCCATCTCTAAGCAAACAATTTACAATTATTTTGTAAAGATCAACACCTGTTCAAAGGCATGGTACCTGTGCCTTTTACAGCATTATTCATTTTCTTCTACAAGAAAACACTTGAATTCAAGAACTTTTCACCTTATGTTGAATGCCTTCCAGAATTGTTAAACACCAAATAGAGTGACAATGGTTGCACCCTTTGCAAATTCTGCCTTAGCTGTCCCAAGTGCTTTAGCCTGTTGTCATAGGCTAATGTTCTGCATGATGGTATTGTCATGGCCAGATGCAGATGCATTGTAATGACTGAAGGCATAGTTGGGCCCACTTAGGTCCTTGAGAAAGCAAAGAATGCATTTTCTGTCTCTGTGGACACTGTTTAAAATTGGAGAAATCTTTTCCTCCAAGTTGAGCCTGTAAATATAGCCTCCATACTATCTTGAATCTTTTCTCACCTCTTTACTTTGTGCATCCAACTACATGTATACAAGGATGAAAGATCCATAAGTGCCTGAAAAGCATTCATCTAGTTCTCTTACCAAGTCTTTGCAAGTTTTAGCCCTTATTTATGGGAATTTGTTAGGGATGTGGGCCATAAGGTTTTAATAAGTTGCTATTCTATCACTGTTTTCCAATTAAACTTTTTTTTGATGTTTATCCAATCAAGGCATATGCTATTTTGGAAGAATTCGATAAGTCTGTCTAATTTAATATTGATCTCCCCGATGATGAGTCCAGCATAAGGGACTCGAAACGTGAAACAAATTAAATGTATACACGGTACTATCCAATTTTTTTATTTACACCATGAACTACAAAAGGAATCTCAAATCTTTAATTTCATAGTGTTTCTGCCATATCTCAATGCATGATAGGTGACTGTCTCCTAGTAGTTTTCCGTTTTGTGAGTACAATAGATCACCACATTCTATGTTTGAGAATTTAATTTCCAATTCCATCATTATCCCATATAAGGAATGGTTTACCCTATTCTTTTGTGCTTGACTTCAGATCAAGTAAGCTAGAGCCTATGAGATGCATTCCCTTTGTGGGTCATTTAGGTTTATAAGTTCCTAATTTAGTCTCATGTAATGTTATGCATTTGTTTATTCAACATTCAAGTTCACAGGCAGGCTTTCTTTTGAGAGAGTTAAAAGGGCTCGACACTAATTGATCAATCGGATTCCAAATCCATTTGGAGACTATGTGAGGAATTTAAACATTCAAGTTCACATGTAGGCTTTCTTTTGAGAGAGTTAAAAAGTCTTGACACTAATAGATCAATCAGATTCCAAATCCATTTGTAGCCTATGTGGGAAATTTATTGTGACATGATCCTACTTTATGTTTACAATTGCAGCCATCTAAACATTGACATAAAGGAAATGTATACCAATGAGTTATCTAGGAGTGATCACTGCCTAATTGGGCCACTTCGTAGTTCACATCTCGTTGTCACTTCCCCAAAAAAATGTGTAATTTTCGAATTTTTTGAATTTTTGGTTAAGTGACCCCTTTGCCCTAATTTGTTTGCTTCTGTGAAGTTTGAGGATTGGGAAAAGTCTGGTAGTTAGTTTATTTTTGTTGAATTGAGCCTTTTTCAGTGTTTTGCGGTAATTGCGGGTTCTGACAGAACAAAAGGAACAAGTTCCTCTTGGCGTCCAGTTCCCCGCATCTTTGTTTGACCCACAACACATTGAGTCCTAGTGTTGTGCGGATTTTGCATCTCCCCGCAGAACTTGTTCCACTCAGGTCATTGTTCTTTTCAATCCATCCTTTTCCGCACAACACTTATTTCCCAAAATTCTTTGTTACGGCTTTTTCGACAACTAGTGGAAGTTGTTCCTTTGGGCTCTTGGTTCCTCGCGCACCCGCCTTCTCAGCATTGCTTTGATTTCTTTGTGTTGCGGACAAAGCAAAGATTGTTGGAACTCACAGTACCTGTTCCCGCTGGGCCTTTGTTCTCTGCATCACGTTGTTCCTTGCATTGCTCCCTAACCCGCAAACCTTTGTTTTCATTGTTGTGCGGAGATTGTTGCGTTGGGCAAAACCGTTCCCTCACGCACCTTGTTCCCCGCAGCCTTGAACCTTCCACAAACCATTTGATTTCTTTGTACTGCGGACAATGTGAATGTTTTTAGAACACGAGGAACTTGTTCCTTCGGGTCTTCTGTTCCCCGCATTCCCGTCATGCCCGCATTGTAAAGGAAAATGATTAAATGAGTTCTCCAAAGCTTGCCGCCCCCCGAATGATACTATGTGGCCCAAATTAACCCTGTTTTCGAGCTATTTTGCTATTCAGGGTAAATCTTGTTCATTTTGCACCATTCCAAATTGAGAATTTCACTAAGTACTGTGCTTTTTGCTCCCGTGCCCTAAAAGACCTTTATGTCTATATCTCGCTCATTTTTGGTCCAAATTCAAAAATTTGAAGTGCACCAGGATTGTTGTCGAGGTGCCATTTTTTTCATGCTAGAGAGTGAAACTCAGTTGATGAAATCAAAGCAAAATTCAATTCATTGATAAAAGAAGACTTGTTCAAGGCAGACTGAGTTATCTAAGAGTGATCACTGCCTCATTGGGCCACTTTGTACTTCACATCTCGTTGTCACTTCCCCAAAAAAATGTGTAATTTTCGATTTTTTTTGAATTTTTGTTTAACTGACCCCTTTGCCTTAATTTGTTTGCTTCTGTGAAGTTTGAGGATTGGGAAAAGTCTGGTAGTTAGTTTATTTTTATTGAATTGAGCCTTTTTCAATGTTTTGCGGCAACTGCGGGTTTTGACGGAACAGAAGGAACAAGTTCCCCTGGGCCTCCAGTTCCTCGCATCTTCGTTTGACCCACAACACATTGAGTCCTAGTGTTGTGCGGATTTTGCATCTCTCCGCGGAATTTGTTCCACTCTGGTCATTGTTCTCTACAATCCATCCTTTTCGGCACAACACTTATTTCCCAAAATTCTTTGTTACGGCTTTTTCGACAACTCGTGGAAGTTGTTCCTTTGGGCTCTTGGTTCCCCGCGCACTCGCCTTCTCTGCATTGCTTTGATTTCTTTGTGTTGCGGACAAAGCGAAGATTGTTGGAACTCACGATCCCTGTTCTCGTTGGGCCTTTGTTCTCTGCATCACGTTGTTCCCTGCATTGCTCCCTAACCCGCAAACCTTTGTTTTCATTGTTGTGCGGAGATTCTTGCGTCGGGCAGAACCGTTCCCTCACACACCTTGTTCCCCGCAACCTTCAACCTTCCTCAAACCATTTGATTTCTTCGTACTGCGGACAATGTGAATGTTTTTAGAACACGAGGAACTTGTTCCCCCGGGCCTTCTGTTCCTTGCATTCTTGTCATGCCTGCATTGTAAAGGAAACTGATTAAATGAGTTCTCCAAAGCTTGCCGCCGCCCGAATGACACGACGTGGCCCAAATTAACCCTGCTTTTGAGCTATTTTGTTATAAAGGGTAAATCTTGGTCATTTTGCACCTTTCAAAATTGAGAATTTCAGTGAGCACTGTGCTTTTTTCTCCCATGCCCTAAAAGACCTTTATGTCTATATCTTGCTCATTTTTGGTCCAAATTTAAAAATTTAAAGTGCATTAGGACCGTTGTCGAGGCACTGTTCTTTTCATGTTAGAGAGAGAAACTCAGTTGATGAAATCAAAGCAAAATTCAATTCATTGATAAAAGAAGACTTGTTCAAGGCAAACTCAGTCAACAAGGATAAAATGGAAGAATTTTTTTGAGTTGGACAATGTATTTGTGGAAGCCACCAAAGGCCTGCTACAAAATGTTGGAATAACAAAGAAGGAGTTCTCTCTTGGAAGCTGGTTGGACTGCCATGTCTAATAACATTATCCCCAAGGTCATGGAATTTATGATACTATTGTCAAATTCAGAATTCATGTTCTCGAGATGAAGGTTCTAGCTGTGCCTCTTTCTAATATTCCTTCTTTCGGTTCATACTATTTTTCTATCTAATTATTATGTTTTGAAGTTGGATTTATTATTTTGAAAATATAATTGTAAAATAAAGCCAACTTATGTAATTGACTAATTAAGTGTTTAACACTTAATTAAAAGAGAACTAGTTAGAAAGGTAGGTTACATCCTCCCCTCAGTCTATATAAGGATTCTCTTCTCACTTGTAAAGGGTTTGGATATTGGTGTTCTTGAATGTAAATACAAATTTTTTGATCAATACAGAAGAAGACACTTCTTTCCCTCTCATATGTGTTCTTTCTACTTCCTTTCCCTGCAATTTGTGAATGTGAAGATTAATATATGTGAATTGTGAAACTTTGTGTTCAATTCATAAAATGTGATGTGAAGAACTTTTTGTCTATCTGCATTTATATTTTATGGGTTTTCATATGTATTGATTCACATGTTATTGAGATCTCTTGCATGCATTAGTAAGATATAACTCTAGAGTCTCTGTATCTAAAACACTACCTTCTTCGATTTCTCCCTTACAGTAGCGGGTAATCTTGTACAACCAAGGAGGGTACTTGTATCCTTGATAAATGAATTAGTCTAAACTTTATTTCCATGATTCATACTTCTTTCCCATACAAGTTGTTGTTTCTACCTCCAAAACCTTATTCCATGTTTGTATTTTGTATTGAGAATATAGAATCATTCACTACACCAATATCCTCATTTAGATGTGGTTATATTGTACATTTGTAAATAATTAGAGTTCAAATTTTTAGGTGAAATAAGGGAGCCTCTCCATAAAGAGGAGGGATTATTGTCCCCTGAACTATTGATTGTCTTCAATGATAAAATTTCCCACCAACATTTTTTTGGCTCCCACTGTGGGGCACGTATTATGTTTCCCACAAAATAATCTCCAGAGAAAACCAACAATTTCAACACACTGGCTAAGCAAAGATATACACGAGGACATAGAGCTCAAGGTGTAGAAGACCCTGTCTTTCAATTGCAACAACAATGAGGTTTCCAATTATCTCTAGAGAAGAAAGGCAAAGGAAAAAGGTCAATAAGCACACCTCCTACCAAAGGAAGGGCATGGTTCATCTTCACAAGTAAGTGCTACCACCCAATAGGCTCACTAGGATTTAGTACTTAGCAAGGGTGTTGTGTATCCATTTGCAAGTTGTTTTTCCCACAATGGTTGCTGCATCAGTACCTTTGGGCCAACAAGTTGGGCCCCTAGCCCTTGCACAACCTCTCCATGATTTTCCCAAGGGGAATCGAAAATAATTTCCCAAATTAGAGGTTATGGCAAAGAGCATCCAAATGAACACATTATGACTTTCATTGTTTCATGTGGTATTCTTGGATTCGAGCATGAGGACGTGTCTATTATATTGTTCGTTGAGACTCTACAAGACAGTATTGCAGAATGGTTCTACCATCTTTTGCCTAGTACCATCACTGATTAGAATACCATGAAAACTCAGTTTGAAAACCAGTTCAAGCATGTGGAATATTCTCATGCACTTCTGGCCCAACTCTCCCAAATGAAGAAAGATCCTTATGAGCCTATGCGGGAGTTAGTTGCCAAATTCAAGAAATTGGTTAACAAGATTCCAGCTGCTGCTCGTCCTACTGATCAAAATTTAAAGTGTTTCTTTATTAATGCCAAATTGCTAGAGGTGAGTTACACACTAAGAAGAGAAAACCTTACCACTATGGATCTAGATCAAAATTTGGCCATAAGTGTAGAAGATGACCTGATTATGTCAGGTAAGTTGAGAAAAGAATTGCCCAAGGCTAAAGCTTCCACCTTCAGGTCATCAAGTTCTGATCAATTGGTTCAAAAGTTAGAAAATGACATGATTGCTATCAAGAAACAACTTGCTCAAAATGTTCCATACAAGGACATCTCGAGAAGGAACTTCCAACCGAGGAATCATCTCCCTCCTGTCCAACAAAAGATGGTAATTAAAGCTTCTCATGTGAAGGTTCCAGTCAATGCAACATGTGAAGTACAAGAAGATGAAGATGAGGTAGAAGTAGAATAAATTGAAGAGCCTAAAGAAGATCCTGAAGAAGCCCCTAAAAATTTCAATGACTCTCATGTTAACTATATTGTGTATGAATCTAACGAAGAAGCAGAAAATGATGATTATGATGATATAGTTGCAAACATGAACAGTGCATCCTATGTTATCATGACTAGAGAGTAGCTGAATAAAAATAAGGACATCATGCAACCAGAGAAGAAAGAGAAAGCTAAAGGAGTTTCAGATGTTATCCCAATGGTTGCTAAAAGAGGAGCACCCATCCCTACCACTGCTAAGAAAGTAAGTATTGTTACTCCTTCTAGTACCCCTTCTTCTTCTGTACATAAAGTAATGAACCCCACATCTATGTTTAAAACAACATCAGCCCCTAAAGTTGATAAGCCTAAAGCTCATGTTGTTTCCAGCTAAGAAGCTCCATCAACTTCAGGGTCTTTTGATATTATTGATCATATCAAAAATACTAAAATTCATATCTCTGAAGCTGAATTTTATCAGACTCACCCGGAGGCCTTTTCCCAAGTAGTTAAATTTGTTAATGTCAATCCTAATCAGTCTTCAATGTCTTCTAAAGGTCTCTTTCCTACCCCCAACTCTCCATACCCACAAAATTTAATGGCTTCTGCACCTTCCACCTCTTGAAAGGTCAATCCTTTCTATGTAACATTGTTAATAGCCGAACACAAACTTAGCAATTGTGTCATTGAATCTAGAGCACCTGAAAATGTGATTCCACAAAATTTCTCACGCACTTGGTACCACCCTAACTTAAAATTTTGGGTCCTGTTACTCAATGGATACCAATGAAGTACCCCTATTTGGAAGGATAAAATATTCCCAAGTAGCTTTTGCAGCATTTCCAGAAAAATGAGTCAAGGCTACAATTCTTTTTGTTGACATACCTCCATCATATGGTATGTTGTTGAGCATAAACTTCTGTAAAGAAGTTAGAGGTGAAATCTAGATGGATTGGTCTCATGCATTGATTCCAGTCAAAGGGGAGATGAAGAAGTTATTTCCAGAGAGGCAAACCAAATATATTGTTCAGAAGATAGATGACCCCAAGGCATAAATTCTTGTATGAAGACATGGGTCATGGAAACTATATGGTGATGTTTGAGTCTGAAATCAAAACTCCCAAGGTTGTTCAAGAAGATCCGAATGACATATGGACTCTTGAGTTCGATGGGAGTTGTTCCACAACGTGTTCTGGAGCAGGGATTGTATTGGTGTCACCTGATGGAAAACTCCACCCATTCTCCTAAAAACTCCAATTTTCCAATACCAACAATATTTTTGAGTATGAGGCCCTCCTTCTTGGTCTAGCAGCAACAAAGGAGATGAGAATAAAGAATATTCGTGCACAAGGTGATGTTGAGCTCATTATCAAGCAAATTCTAAGGAGCATTTCAGGTGAAAAATGAAAGGCTCAAGCACTATTGCAACAAGGTATGAGACTCTATTGAATTTCTAGATGCCTTTTCAATCAATGTTGTGTCAAGAGATAACAACACTAGAGCGGATGCTCTAGCAGTCTCTAGGTCCCTACTCATTCCCCACCCAAATTTTAGTCAAGAAAAGTTTACGTTGGAGATGATATTCAAACCTAGTGTTCCAAACAAGGAAGACAACTGTCAAGTCTTCAATGATGACCAACATTTAAATTCCTTCCCTAAATTAAGTGATAATTTCAGCCAATTGTATTTTGAAGGAAGAAAGGATACCTATCAAGAATCCAATACCTCTTTTATGCCTAAGGAAGGAGTTGGAAGAAGAATTGAGAATGATCTAGATGGATGCATCAAACTCAAAGGTAATAAGATACCTAGAGGTACTTGTGAGCTTAGAATACTTTTTTGATAAGCACATGATAGGTATACAAAAGGAAAAGTGTCACAAGATGCTAGCAAATCATCTGAGTTTGAAAAAGTTAATTTAGGAAGTGGGGAAGAGCCAAAGTTTGTCAATATTGGAAAATGTTGTCTAGGTGAAGAAAGGAGAAAATGGTTGAATTGATGAAAAGATACATGGATGTGTTGGCCTACTCTTATGATGACTTGAAAACTTTCAAGTCAAGGGAGATGAAACACTACATTCCCCTAAAACCAGGTGTTCAACCATTCCGCCAGAAACAAGACATTACAATCCAAAAATTGCAGGTACTATCTATCAAGAGATACAAAAATTGTTGAATGCCAAGATAATATTTCCTATCCATCATTCACCTTGGGTTGCCAATATTGTTCTTATGAGGAAGAAAAGAGGAGAAATTTGGATTTGTGTTGACTTTAGGAATTTAAACCAAGCCTCCCTCAAAGATAATTATCCACTTCTTATGATGGATTAGATTATGCAGGCTGTGTCTGGTTTAGAGATGTTGTCCATGCATGATGGGTATTCTGGGTATAACCAGATTGAAGTGGGTGTGCAAGATCAGCACAAAACCGCCTTAAAACATCCTTGAGGTACAATTTCTTACTAAAGGATGCCTTTCGGATTAATCAAGGAAGGTGCAACGTTCTATAGGGCAATGGACTTGGCCTTTGGGGATCTGAAGAAAAAATGCATAGTAGTTTACCTGGATGATCTTACTGTATTCTCTAAAAATAGGGAAGACCATTTTCAATAGCTGAAATCAATCCTTCAATGATGCAGAGATCATGGCATCTCACTGAATCCAAAGAAATTTGTCTTTGGCGTAACAGAGGGAAAGATGTTCGGGCACATTGTGTCCAAGGATGGGATAAATATTGATCTGAAACGTGTTCAGGCTATCCAGAAGATATCTCTTCCAACGAGCAAGAAAGGTGTTCACCCCTTCAGAAAGATCAATTTCCTTAGAAGATTTATTCTTGATTTTGCGAAGTTGACAAAAAGCATAAAAGCATAGCTCTGATGATGAAGGAAAATAAATCTATCCATTAGAATGCCAAAGGGAAAAATGCTTTCGAAAATAGAAAGAAAGGTTTTGCTAGGACACTTATTCTTGTCTGCCCTGATTTTGACAAAGATTTCATAATCTACTACTATGCCTATGAGCATACCTTGTCTGTAAAATTGGTACAAAAGAACTTTCAGGGGTGTGAAGTGCCCATTGCATTCATGAGTTATGTGTTGAAGGCTCATCAGTTAAAGTACTCCCAGCTAGAGAAGCATGCTTTTGTTGTGGTGAAGGTTGTGAAACAATTTTGTTTCTAAATTCTGAACTCACACTCCACTATGTTTGTACCTGATACAACAGTGAAGTCTATCCTCACCCAGCAGGAGTTTGGATCAAAACAAGGCAATTGGGTGGCCAAAGTCTAGGAGTATGATCTCGACATCAAGCCAACCAAGATTGTTCAAGGCAAGGGCATGTGTCAATTGATTTTTGAAGTTTCGAAGATTAATTCGAGTGAAAAAGAGGTTGTTGAGATTCCTATTGTACTTTTCTTGAGCTCAAATGATGAGTGGTATTCAAATATTGCTCATTTTCTTACCTACAGAGAATGTCTGACACATCTCAGTGCCAAAGAAAATAGAGAAATGAAGCTCAGAGTCTCACAATATGTCCTTTGGGAAAATTCTCTGTTGAAGAAAGGAATTAATGGTCGTTTCCTCATATGTGTAGACAGGGAGTAGCAAAAGAGGTTTCAGAGAGCTTTTCATGATCAGGCATGTGGTGGCCATTTTTCTTCCTCAGTAACAGCTCACAAGATTCTCCATGCAAGGTATTATTGGACAAATCTGTTTAAGAATGCACCAAAGTGGGTTTTTAAATGTGGAGCATGTCAAACTTTTGTTGGCAGATCCAAGTTAGCCACTTTGCCTTTGAAATCGGTTTTCATTAAAGAGCCTTTCTAGCAGTGGGGGCTAGATTTTATTGGAACTCTCAATCCGAATTCAAGTGTAGATCACACTTGGGTTATAACTGCAACTAATTACTTCACAAAGTGGGTTGAAGCAATTCCAATTAAGAGAACCACTTATGAAGTTGTTTGTGATTTTATCAAAGAAAACATATTGGTAAGATTTGGGGTCCCAAATAAGATTGTAACAGATAATTCCCCTAACTTCTCTTCTCACAACCTCATTGATTTTTCTTATGGGTATGGGATTTCCCTTGCACATTCCTCATATTATCATCTACAAGGGAACAAACAAGCTGAGTTAGCCAATAACAACCTGTTAACCATTATTAGGAAGTTAGTTGATGAGTCACAAAGGAACTAGCTTAAGAAGTTATATGACACTCTTTGGGCTGACAAAATAACACCAAAAAGAGCTATCAGGATGTCTCCATTTCAATTGGTCTAAGGAGTTGACGCTCAAAATTGCCAGTTATAGTGGAGTTACCTACGTTGCACCTTGTCAAAGCTATTGAGAATGAGAAGTTCAAGGATGCTTTGGAAAAGAGGATAATGTACATGTAAAGTTGGATGAAGAAAGGTTGCAAGTTGTGGATAGGATCTCTGCACATCAAAAAAGAGTCAAGCAAATATTTGATAATTGTTCCAACAACTTGTGTAGAGTTTCTTCAACCGGATGGAACCATTCCCTAGAACCCTTTGTTCCTTGCAACCCCGATCTCACTCGCAATCCTTTGAAAATTCACACTTGTAATGCGTGACTTTTCAGAAATCTTTGAAACCTAATGGATGGACTTGTTCCATTTCCATATAGTGGCATTCTGATTCCCTGCAAGCTCACATTTCCTTTGCACTAGTTACCAAATTTCCTTCTATTGCGGCTTTGGTGGAAACTTTTGGAACTTGTTCCCTATGGGTCTCCAAGTGTCCCCACATCCTCGTCACCATCCACATTACTACGGAAATTTGATTAATGAGTTCCCAAAAGCTTGTTGCCACTCGCATAGCTCTATGTTGCTCAAAATAACCTTATTTTTGAACTGTTTTGCTATAAAAGGTAAATTTTGCCGATTTCTTAATCAATTTTGACTATTGCAATCGAATTTTGATTGTGCACAACTCACCTTGCTCCTGCTCCCTAGAAAGACGTTTTTGGCCACAACTTGCTCATTTTAAAGCCAATTTTAAAAAATTCAAATTGCATTGGAAATGTTGCGTAGGTTTCGTTCTTTTCTTACTAAAGGTGATTCATTTCATGCCCTCTTGGTTTAATTTGGTGCTAATTTGTGTTTTTCATCTTCCCCTTCAAATTTCTTTGAAAACCCATGTTAAGCCTCCTTTCTCCTTGAGTTTTCTCCCACACCTTCACAATGAAGTTTCAATATGGGGGGTATGAACATATTTCTTCCATTAGGCCTTGTTCTCGCATCCTCTGTACCCAATATTGGTGACAATGATGTGACGCATATGGATTTAGATGATTTCTAGGCTTGCATTTCCAAAGATACTCCCACCATCATTGCCCAATGTATCAAAAATAGTGGAATTGCCTATGTTGTTGGGTTTCTTCTCTTTGTTCAATGCACTAACATTGTCCTAGCACATGCTTCATGTTTTGACCTAGAAACCAAAGAAATTAAGGATCCTCAAGGTCAAATAATTGCCAAACTTGATGTCAGTTATATAAATGCAGCCCTGGGAATCCCTACCTTTGAGGACTCTAATACCTTGACCAAGGCTTAGGCTCAAAAAGGTGAATCTCTGAAATCAATTTTTTTGTTGATTTGTGAGCTCTTCGTTGCCAATTTTATAGAGACAATTCTTTTATGGAGAGAAATTCAATTGATGAAATCAAAGAAAAAATTCAATTCACAAATAAAAGAAGATTTGATCAAAGTAGAGTCATTCGAAAATGAGAAAATGGAAGAGCTGTTTGAGTTGCATAATGCGATTATGGAAGCCACCAAAGGTCTACTAGAGAATGGTGGAATAACAAAGGAGATAGAGTATTCCCTTGGAAGTTGGTTGTTTGTCATGTCTAACACCATTATCCCAAAGGTCATGGAAATTTTTGATACTGTAACTGGATTTAATATTCAAGTTCTCAAGATGAAGGTCCCAACTGTGCCTCCTTCAAATGTTCCTTCTTCTAGTCCTTAATCTTCCTCTATCTCATTGTTATAATTTGAGGTTGGCTTTATTATTTTGAAAATAGAATTGTAAATAAAGCCAACTTTTGTAATTGCCTAATTAAGTGTTTAACACTTAATTAAAAGGCAATTAGTTAGAAAGGAAGTTAATTCTCTCCTCATTCTATATAAGGCTTCTCTCTCACTTGTAAAGGGGTTGGATATTGGTGTTCCTCTAATGTAAATACAAATTTTTTGATCAAATACAAAAGAAGACATTTCTCTCTCTTAGTTGTGTTCTTTCATTTCATCTTTCTTGCAATTTGTGAATGTGAAGATTAATATATGTGAATTCTGAAACTTTGTGTTCATTCCAAAGAATGTGATGTGAAGAACTTTGTATCTATCTACATTTATATTTTTGGATTTTCATATGTATTGATTCACATGTTCTTGAGATCTCTTGCATGCATTAGTAACATATAACTTTGCAATCTAAGTATCTAAAACATTGTCTTCTTCAATTCTTCCCTTACAGTAGCGTGTAATTTTGTACAACCAAGGAGGTTACTTGCATCCTTGATAAATGAGTCATCCTAAACTTTACTTCCTTGATTCAAACTTTTTACCTATATAAGTTGTCATTTCTTCTTCCCAAACCTTATTCCATGTTTGTCTTATGTATTGAGAATGTGGAGCCATTCATTGCACAAATATCCTCATTCAGATTTGGTTAGATTGTACATTTGTATATATTTAGATTCTCATGTTTTTGGTGAAATAAGGGAACCTCCCCATAAAGAGGAGGGACTGTTTTCCCCTGAATGTTGAGTGTCTTCAACGACCAAATTTCCAACCAACACATCGGTCCTTTTAATATGGAGAATGCAAAGAAGTCTCCCCTATCCACAAATGGGGTCAAAAAGACCTTCTGGGATGCTTTACGGGGCCCTTCTTCAAATATGAATTCAAGGAATTTCCAAAAAGTGCCACTGTGTAATCCAAAAATCGATCCAAGGAAAAATGAGCAGGGTTGTTTACGAGCAATTGATGGTGGTCCCAGTTATTCAGCTAAAGAAGGAGGATGTGCAAGGATAATATCCATGAACTTGGAGAAACGAGGATTGATTATCAGATTTTTGGGATTTAGACCACCATTGTTGACCCTAAAAGAGTGGGCGAAGAAAACGTGGCAAATTAAAGGTGATATCACTTTTTGTGTGCCCTAATGGTTATTTTCTTGTGGTTTTTACTTTGTTTGCATATAGGGAACTTGTATTCAAGGGTGGACCATGGTTTTTGGGTCGTGTAGGTCTTTTCATGAAACCCTCACATCCTATGTTCGAACTGGAAGAAGAATTGCCGTCGGTGGCCCCTGTTTGGGTGCGTTTGTATGGTCTGCCGGCAAAATATTGAAATCAAACTGTTTTGATGGCTATTGATAACACTTTTGGCAAATTTATGATGATAGCGGACACTACGATCCAACTGGAACAAATGATCTATATGCACGGATCTGTGTTTCTAATGGATCTAAATAAACCTTTACCAGCCAAAATCTCTTTGGAAATTGAGAATGATAAATGGGAACAAATGGTGGATTATGAGAATATACCATTTCGGTGTCGAATCTGTCATGAATATGGACATTTGGTGAAAGATTGCCCAGCTAAACAGCCAGAATTCAAAGAGGGGGAAAAATACCGATGGATTTGTTAATCCGAAGAAGAAGCATGTCTCTAAATCATTTGAGAAGGATCAAGCTGGAATTAGTAACTCAAATAAGTATGTGAGTCTTCAAGTGGAAGATGAAGAAGAAAAAGGGGAGGATCTTATGGATTCACAGGTTCCAAAAACTCAGCCTGATAAACCTAAAGTAGTAGCAGGTACATCGCAGCCAATGGATACACAACATCAAATGGTTGTCTTTCAGGCCCCTCCTAATGCTAATGCTCAGTCAGGATTAAAAAACTATCAAAGAAAAACTAAATTTCAAGACAAGTTTTAGGAACTGTATAAAGAACCGAAAGGAAAGGAGAATTTGGGAAACGCTTTAATAATTAAAGAGAACAATAAATCTTTTCAAGAGGAACCTTCTTTAGGGGTGGAACAGGATCAGAATAAGAAATTCAAAGTTGATGCAAATACAAAAGCGGGAAGGAAATCCAATCAACTTCAGATTCAACAGAAAGGCCAAAAGTTGAGTGACTCAGGAAAAACTAGAGATTTGTCTTACTATTTGCAGAAGCCTTCTCAATGAAGATAATAACTTGGAATGTACGAGGGTTGAAGGGCTCTCCCTCAAAGTTTCAGGAGATTAAAAGAATGATTCTTAAACATCAACCGTCTATGGTTTGTATCCAGGAAACTAAAACATCATTCCATCTCATGTCCACTATGGCTAATAATGTGTGGCCTCAATCCCAACACAGTTCTATTAATTCTTTTGGTGCATCTGGAGGGTTCTTGTTATCAATTCTTGTCTATTTGGGATCCAAAGTTTCGGGTTTTTCATCATGTTTGTATTCAGGAAACTCAATCTCTTGTGCTTATGAAAGGTGGCCTAGATGATTTGTATTACATGTTCTCAATAAAGAGGATAATTTGCAACAATAATGAAGATAATCAGCAGTTTCTTATTTGTAATGTTTATGCTCCTACTTCTATAGAAGAAAAGAGACAACAGAGGAAAGGTATGGACTATATAATTCAGTGCTTTCCCCATTTACCGCTCATTTTAGGAGGAGATTTTAATACTATTTTACATCTCTCTGAAAAACAAGGAGGCAAGAATATCTCCTGGATCCTAGTTCAAATGAGTTAAATCAGTTCATCCAGTCACATAATTTAGTTGATGTGCCTTCTGAAAATGGGACAATGACATGGTCCAACAGAAGACAAGGACACCATTGTATTCTTGAAAAGCTTGATCGTTTTCTTATCTTTGAAGAATGGTGGATAAATGGTGCTGCTCCTAAAGCTTGGATTCTGGATAACAGCGGCTCTGATCATTGGCCGATTTGTCTGCAAATTGGGAAAACTCTTCATGTTAAAAGTCCTTTTAGATTCCAGCTAATGTGGTTTCGTCACGGTGCTATACATGACCTTGTTAAGAAATGGTGGGTGGAAGGAAATCCTAGGCATGGAACAAATATGATTAAATTTGTCAAAAAGCTGAAATATCTCAAGGTCCAACTCAAGAAATGGAACTGGACAGAGTTTGGAGATATAGCTAAAGAAAAAGAGAAAATATGTCGAGAATTGGAAAAGATTAATGAGGTCCATCGTACGATAGGTAGTTCCCTGGATCTCTTTAAGGAGTGTAGCCTTAAGTAAGAACTCGATGAATGGGAAGTTCGGGAAGAAATTTTATGCAAGCAAAAATCTAGAATTCAATGGCTTAAGGAAGGTGACAAAAATACCTCTTTCTTTCATAAGACTTTGTTATCTAGATGAGCTCATAATTATATTCATTCTTTGTCGAAAGAAGGTGGATCTAAGGAATCTTCAATGAAAGGTATGAAACAGGTTGCTACTCATTACTTCCAGGAATTATTTACGGCACAATCTCTGGATATGCCAGCTCAATAGAAGTTTCTTGATTTGTTTCCCAAACAAATTAATCCCAGCATGATAATGAGAAGCTTACCCAACCTGTTACTGAAAAGGAGTTGCAGGCGATTATCTTTAGTTTGCAGAAAGGGAAAACTCTTGGGTCCTGATGGATTTCCAATTGAATTCTTTCAAACTTGGGAAATTTTAAAATCTGATTTGTTACAGGTGGTGGAAGAGGCGAGAACAGCTAAAACTATTTTGAAAGAGTTGAATAAAACCTTTATAGCTCTCATCCTGAAAGCTAGAGAGGTTGAAGATATATCTGGTTTCCGCCCTATAGCTCTTTGTAATGTGGTCTATAAGATAATTACAAAAATCATAGCAGAGAGACTGAAACCTTTGCTTACTAAAATTATTTCACCTGAACAAGGTGGTTTTGTTCCAGGGAGACATATTCATGATGAAATTGTTCTTGCTCAGGAGATTTTACATTCAATGGAGATTCAGAAGAAACCAGCTATGTTCATCAGGTTGGACTTGACTAAAGCCTATGATAGGGTGGACTGGACTTTCATTAAAAAAGTTTCAGAGCAATTTGGCTTTTCCATGGATTGGATTCAATGGGTCTTTGCATGCCTCTCTATTGTTTCCTTTGCTGTTTAGTTAATGGATTTCTTTCGGAATTCGTTGGTGTCTCAAGGGGAATAAGACAAAGGTGACCCTTTATCTCCTTTTTTGTTTATTTATTCTTGCTGAATGTCTGGGTAGAATGTGTCGTAAGGAGTGTCAGGAGAAGAACATTAAGGGAGTTCAATTGGCAAGAAATCTTCAGCCTTTGTCTCTTCTTCAGTTTGTGGATGATTCTTCAATGATGAGTAGTGCCACTATAGTAGAAGCGAAACATATTCAGAAGACTCTTCAATCCTTTTCTTCTGCTATAGGGCAGAGTATAAATAAAGGAAAATCCCATATCTATTTCTTCTATTGCTCTCAAAGACAAGAAGAACAAATCCTACATATTCTTCAATTCCAAAAAGGAGTTCTTCCTGTGAAATACTTGGGTATTCCTTTAACTCCAAATAAACCCAAAGAATGGAAATGGTTAATTGACAGGTTTGAGCAGAAAATTCAAAAATGGACAAACAAATGGCTTTCTTCTGGGGGAAGGATGACTCTTATTAAGGCAGTTCTTCAAGCTATGCCTATTTATGTGGCCTTTGTTTTGAATATTCCTACTTCTATATTGAAAAAGCTTGATTCCATATGTCAAAAATTTCTTTGGAGTGGAGCTCAGGAAAAGAAAAAATGGGCATTGGTTAAATGGTCTTCTCTCTGCAAACCAAAATAAGGAGGTTTGGGATTCTAATCTTCCTCACAATAGAGCATAGCTTTGGCAGCTAAATTATATTGAAGGCTTATAAACCATCCAAATGATTTGTGGGCTATTAATTTCAGAGGAAAATATGCGGAAAGTAATCAACTAGAGAGAATTATCAGGACTGCTCTTCCCAATAATGGTTCTCCTGGTTTAAAATTCATTAAAAGTGGTGAAAAATTGATTAAGAGTAAGCTGTTCTGGATCATCCATAATGGCCAGTCTGTCAATTTTTGGATGGATTCTTGGGATGGTCATTCTCCACTGCTTTCTATCTTTCTAGAACTTCATGATATTAGGAATCAATTACATGAGAAAGGATGGATCAAGCTAAATCATTATATTCAGACTTCTTCTAAGCCTTGGGGTATGGAAACTCATTGGAAACCTCTCAGGGAATGGCCAGTTAGGATAGAGCAAGAGAATCTAAACTTGTTGACTAAAATCTTGGATGATAGATCTATTCTTTTTTCAGATGAACCTGATGAAATTGGGTGGGGAGGTAGTTCTATAGGGAATTATGATGTGGCTTATGGATATGCTTCTCTCATTACAAGTTGCATTCATCCCCATAAATCTTTGTTCCAGTGTATATGGCAGCCACATATATGGTCTAAGGTAAGTTTCTTTCTTTGGCTTATCATTCATAGAAGATTGTTAACTGGTGACAGGTTCCAGAAAAAAGGATTCAGAGGACCTTTTAGATGTGTTCTTTGTTATCATGATGAAGAAACTTTGGACCATCTTCTTTTCCAATGCCCATGGGTTTCTGTTCTATGGACACAACTAGCCTCGTTGTTTAAAATGCAATGGAATAGTTTGGGTTCTCTGGCACAGATAAATGAAACCTGGAAGAAAGCAATTCCCACAGGGCAAAATTTGTTACTAGTTATGTGGAGTGGCATCTCTTTACTCCTTTGGAACATGTGGAAAGAGAGGAATTATAGAATATTTCGCCAAACTAGCAAAGAATTTTTATGTGTGGGAAAAGATTAAAAGCAACTTGTGTGAGAGCCTTAAACATAAGGTTTCCATACCTGAACAACCAACTCAAGAATGGCAACATATCTTTCAACAACTATCTTTGGATCCCCAGCTTGCCACTATGCCACGTTTTCACAAGAAAAAGGGAAAGATAGCCATTCAGTCCAACAAAGGTCAGGATAGAACAACTTTTGATGGGGTAATTCATACTGATGGAGCTTCTAGGGGCAATCCAGGTAGAGCAACTATGGGAGTTATTGGGTACTATAGAGTTGGAGAGGTCCAGTTTTTGCTTGCTGAAAATTTGGGCATTTCCACAAATAACATGGCTGAAATTAGAGCTATCCGTAGAGGAATACAGGAAGGTATTAAAGTTGGATGGAAAAAGATCAGAGTCCAATCGGATTCCAGAATCATGATGAACTTATTGAGGGATTCTTGTAATGGTAATCCGCCACAATGGAGAATTGCCAAGGAAGTGTGTGAAATTCGAAAGCTTCAGCATCAGCTTTCAGGAGATTCAGTTCATCCACATCCCTAGACAGAATAACAAAGTTGCTGATGGGTTGGCTAATTGGGCACTTGACAACAAGGACATCATCTGTTATGGGGTTCCTCCCTCTATGGTGGTCAACTAAGATACAAGAAGAAATCAGGAAAATCATAAACCTTGACTCTTCTCAGTGATTATTTATATTGTTTCTTTTGTTTATAGTGCTAGGGGTATGGCTAATAGCTTCCATGATTGGCATGATAGAGTCTGTAATTCAATTTTTTTATCAATATAATGGGTGACTGTTTTAAACAAAAAAACATAAAATTGGAATATATGCCATGGAGATTAGTTATATGTTCAAATCATATGAATTAAATTTGTGACCTTTAAACTTAATGGTAATCAAGGCGATTGTAATGGAGCTGCTTTAATATAAATGGAAAAATTATTGAGATCTGGTCTATCCAAGATCAAATACAAATTGAGACTTAGCTCACATAGAGGATAAAGGTGACAAGAGGAGAATTGAATAATAAGTATATTATTTAATATAGAATCACAACACTAGCATTTAGCTTCTCACTTACAATCTACGTAGAGGAGAGGGTTTATATAGCTTAAACAAGAGCTATCTCCCCCTTATTGGTTCCACTAATGGTGGTGGCACATGTGAGTGCCTAGATAATGCTCAACTAAGCCTAGACATGTGCACACTAACACAAATTAAGCTCACTACCTAAGTTAATCAATTAGGTGCATATAATATGCTGCATCAACTCCCCCCTTAAGTTAAATTTAGGGAGGACAACTATAGAAACAAAGAGTCTCAAAATCCTTAGAAAATAGGTCTTGGCAACAAGGCGTGATAAGGTACCTATGTATAAATATCATGACCAAATAGTGATGTTGAGTGTCCTTATGGCTGCCAATTCATCTTACCAGAATACATGGGTGTTGATCTGTTGTAACTGCCAAGTCAAACTAGGAATTGGTGCTCTGTACGAGGATCTCTAGCAAGAAACATTGATCTAATAAAAGTTGGGTAGTAAGCATCTGACGAAGTATTGCACACACATCCCCCTTCAATGCTAAACTGGGTGAAGATGGTATAGTAACGAAGGTCTCCCATGAAGTGATGTGGCAAAGAATTGAAGTAGGTGACAAGTAACAAAAGAGTGAAAGCAAGAGGAAAGGACACTAACAAGTCCAAAGAAACACACAAATCGACCAATTTCCCCTGAAAATGCTCCAACAATATTCTGGCAAAGATACCTAGCCAGTGTCAGAAATGTCACCAAGACTGTAGAAGAGGTACTCCAAGAAATTGCATGAGTGGCATGAATTCACCACTCGAACATTGAAATACTGACAATGTTTGATATTAAACTAGATGTCTCTCACATCACGGAGACGGTCATACTGCTAATGAAGGTGCTGAAAATATAGAACAACACAGAAATATATGCCAATAATAGATTAGACACTAGGTAGCTGATACGAGGTACGATACGGGTACGAGGATCTGGTATGCTGGTACATCAATGTTTTGTGGCCCCAGGTACGACACTTGGGTATGGCTGTACTATATATATAATAAAAATTAAAAATATTTAAAAATATAGTCAAATAAGAAAAATTTCAGCTTTATACATGAATAGAGTAAATAAATTTTTACCTAAGTGAAATAGCCAAATAACATATTAATAATTCAATGCTTTTTGTCGTGATATTCATTGATCAAACTTAGAACAAGTACATTGTTCAAACTCCAAATGTTACAATGTATACACAAAAAATCAAGATAAATCAGCATACTAATAGTACAATTATAATCATAAATAATAACGAATCACATAACCAGATTGGAATTCTAGCTATTACCAGCTCCCTCCAAATCTGGCAGTTCAGATTCCTTTGGGGTTTCTCTTATTATTCCTGCATTAGTCTTACTTGCTAGTGGAGATGCCGCCACTGCATTTTTTGATCCTTCATTACCCAAACTCATCTCATCTGTTGCAGTTTCAACCATTGTTTTAGGTACGTCTGTGAATGCCCTTGTTTTACCACAGTTAATCATTTACGTGATCCCATCTTTTGATCTTTATTGACTCCAATAAATAAATAAAATAAATAAAAAAATTAATAATTTTTTTACTGTTTTTACAGTGGGTATGTCCAGTAGTACCTGTGTACGTCCTAGGAAGTACCTAGGTGTACCCGAGTACTGCTGGACGTACCTTGGCCATACCCCCGTATTACATACCAGGTATGGTATGTACCCGTGCCCATGCCTTGTAGGGTACGTACCGGCTACCTAGATTAGACATAATACATCCTCATATGAGTTCCAACAAACAAGTGCTTGATTAGATACCATGTACATGTGAGGAATCCAAACTCATTATTGTGCTAAAAGAAAGCATATCGGCACACAAAAGTGCTTATTTGCAAAAAAAATAGTCTTCCTTGGAAAATGCAACAAGGCACATAGAAAGGTGCCTCATATGTCTCAAAGAAGATGGCACAAGGAAAAGTGGTAGAGTAAGCTAACCACAAACTACTCAAGATGGTGAGAAAATTCAAATCAAGTCAAAAAAGTCTTGCATGAGTGGCTAAAAATCCACTACTCGATCACTAAAGAAGATATCTTGATACTGTATTCATTGGAATAGCTCCATACAAGGAGACTGTCAATTTGTCTAGTGTGTCGACAGTATATGAAACTGATGAAATACTGTATTCATTGGAATAGCTCTATACAAGGAGACTGTCAATTTGTCCAATGTGTCGACAGTATATGAAACTGATGAATTGTCTATATGAGTGGAATAAATAGCCACAATTTGAGCACTGTCAAAAGTGCAACATGAGTCTTACCAAAAAAGTATAACAAGTGAAAAATGAGGCAAAAAGTACTCAAAAGGGTTCTGGTTACGAGGCCATTTACAAAAATAAGGAAAATACAAGCTTTTGGAGCCAATATACATAGATGAATAAAGCACAAAAATATCAAGTTTAAAAAAAATGGCTCGTAAAATGGAGTCCACATGTAAAAGAAAAGGCTCCAAAAATTTGTAGGAGAGAAGAAGAACATTGCAAAAGGTTTCGTATGGGGGTGTTTGACCGCCTGTCAAACTAGGCACCACCCTTTGATCTTCGACAAGAAAATGGTTGGGAAAGTGAAAAAATAGCCATATGCTCCAAGTGTCACAAAAAAATGCCCGCTAGGATATAAAGAAATTACACCCTTTAAGTGCATTAGAAGTGCCTTACATAATTAAAAAAATCCACTCCATCTCTTATTTAACAAATAAACCCTCACCCTTACAAATTTGTTATCAAAAGTATTTGATAAAAATAATAGGGGCTCAATCAAAAGCTTAATAGCCATTCAATTATGCCATTACATTCAACACGATAATGGACTTCATAGCTATTCAATTTTTGAAACCAAGTAAATTTTTTCAAAAAGACATAATGAATCAAACCTTTTGAAATGATTGGGGCCGTGTGTTTGAAATGCCATGCAAGTATGAGGGGAAATGAGGAGACTCTAGAATGGGCCATGAGGTGGCACAAATGCAGCAAATGCCAAATGTCAGTGTGACGCCAATGTCAATGCAATGCCATTGCCAATATTGCAAATAAAAAACATACAAAACTGATACAAGTGCCAATATCCACACTAATGTTGACATTGAAGGTGAAAGTGGTGTAAAAGAAGATCCATATCACTAGAAAGAGGTTGGCGTACAATACTAAGAGATGCACAATGGTAGTCAATGGTGGCAGCGATGTAAACACAAAAGACCATTGAGCACAAGTGAGCTGTGTTGAAAGGCATTTATCTCAGTTTTGATCCAGATTGAGGTAATAACACGGGCCATGTAGACTGGTCGGGCAGTGATTAGCCCCCAAACTAAAAAACAATCAAAACTTCATTGGATCTAGCTAAAAATGGCCACTAGCACATGGCAAAGCAACTGACTATGGCAGTAAGGGCTGGGGAAACAAGGAACAATATGGAGGTGACTTTTGTCTGTGTAGACATGTATTTGTAACACAATAATGAAGCAAGAGTTGTACGACCAACAAAAACATGTCAGCGCCCCGAACCTGACAAGCAACGAAACTTGTATATAGAAGATCTCACAAAACCTAGAAAGATGTCAAATATGGTCCTTCGTGTCAAGGCAATGGACAAAGACCTCCGCTCAGCATATGGTCCAAAATACTAGGGTGAGATCTAAATGTTACCAAAATTTTTGTCAGAAAAACTGTCAGAAACACCTATGGTGTTTACAGTCAATCCGTAGGTTTTTAGGCCTTATGAATGCAATGGCGATGTCTTTTTTGCTCTAGAAAAAAAGCGACCTCTAAAACACACCTAAAAAACTATTCTACTCTAGAAAGCTAACCTACTATGGCTTTGATACCATAGAGAGTTCTGATCTAGCCAGGATCAATTACAAACTGAGACATAGCTTACATAGAGGAACAAAGGTGAGAAGAGGAGAATTGAATAATAAGTATATTATTCAATATAGATTATGTTGCCAGGATACGGGTACAGGTTCGATATGCGAATACGTCGATGTTAAAAAAAGCCTTGGGTACAATACATTTTGGATATGTCTGTACACACACACACACAAGTATAATTTTTATACATTTACCCATTTTACTCATTTTTTAGTCCATAAGAAATACAGAACTTGAAAACTATAGTACGATCAATGTTCAAAACATTCAATATACTTAAGATTTTACATTTTCTATGATATACGAATATTGTATTCCTTTCTGTTTCATTCATTTCCTTTGAGATTAATTTTTGTGTTGCGATGGTGGTCATCAAAGATGTATATAGTGAGCTCCTAAAGGACCTATTTAATGAGATTGACTCTAACCTGCCAATGATAACTAAAGAGGTCAGTCCAATGGTTGGTTCTTGCATTCATATTATCCAAAATCACCTTCTAATCCTCCTTAAGGATGTGGGAAGGCGTCAATGTTGTGCCTTGGTAGTTTTTGGGAAAAGACGCTCTTTGAAACTTTAAGCTATACAATTTGCGGTTCCAAATTTTTCTATTAGTATTGAAGATCACTTGAAATTTGATCTCATAAATAATTTTTACGGAGGCTCAGATATATGTCCAAATTTCTATGAATAGCTTCTTTCCTTGGCCAATTGCGATGATCCCAAATAATTACCTCAAACATTCTTGATATCCTTTGAATATTTTCTCTTCAATAAACTAGAGGGATTTTAAACAATCTCCATGTTTCCTTGTGGTTGCCATGCCCTCCTAGCCTAGTCCTAAATAAAATAGAAGTTTGTTTCTGTTAAAAAAAAAAAAAAACGGTTTGAGAGCTCTCACTACTCGACCTTACTGATACATCTCGGGTATGTCAAAATTGGTATGTATCAGTACCGTACCTGTGATGTATTAGTACAGTATCCGTGACATATCTGTACCGGGTACGTATCTAGGGGGTACGGGAGGGTGGGGGACGAAGCCTGGTAACATAGAATATACAATTACAACATGAGCATTTAGCTTCTAACTTACAATGTACACAGAGGAGAGGGTCTATATAGCTTAAACAAATGCTATCTCCCTGTTTCTTATTGGTTCCACTAATGGTAGTGGCACATGTGAGTGTCTAGATAATGTACAACTAAGCCTAGACATGTGCACACACTAACACAACTTAAGCTAACTACTTAACTAATCAGGTGCATATAATATGTTGCACCAACAAAAATAATAAAACAATGAGTATATAACTAAGCCACTTTGAGGGGGCAACCTCCACAACCTTACAAGAAGACTATAATTCACAATATAACGATATGAGGGATATTTATTCATCCTTATTTATAGGTATATTTATGTAGTGTGACACCCACACCCCTTCATCCTTATTTGATCGGCCTTAAGAAATACTAATTAATAAATATAAAAATAAATGTTATGTAAGTCATAAGCTGACCCACAGATATCTCTATACATGATTTAGGTTAAGGTCTCTTCATGAACAAATCCTAGAAGTTCATCTCAATCGTGGTTGTGTCTCCTCAGGCCTGCACATTGCCACCTGTAGCCTCATATATTCCTGAAAAATGGTTCTCCCCACTTCTATGTGAGTTCTCTCTTGAGATTTCTCATGTGCCTCGACTTTAGCTTGGGTGGCATCTCCCACTTTGTCTTTGACATTTGGTCCTCGTCTTTGGGAGACCACAATACATGGTTCTTCATTTATCATAAGTTGGTCATCTTTGCCATTAGAGACATGTGGTTGACATTTCAGACTCATTTGAAGAATAGAAATTTGATCGATTCTCTGCTTGAGCTCACCTAATCAGTTGATTGATGTTGGCCATATTAGCCTACATGTTATGATTCATGAACTCTATATTCAAGCTGGTACACTTTGTGATCCGACGAAGGAAACATCATGTCATAAGTACCACCCAATTCTAACTCTAACTCATCATGAGGTGTGAAATTATTCACTAGCCTCTAATTTGTGTACCTATCATGTTGAGGCTTGATAGAGTAGAATTTGATTTTCACCTTTGACCAATTTGGACCAGATGATTTCAGACTTGACTCGGCCTTAAATTAGAAAATTAATAATTTTTTGCGAGCTTTCTAGAAATGTAGAGGAATTAGAAAGATTTCACAATTTTATGAAAAACACCAAATTTGCAGTAACTTCCTTAAAATGGACCACACAACCTTGAAATTGTTAATGTAGCTTTCTTGAATGAATCTACAATTTTCCTAAAAAATTGCAGGAAAATCTGCAATGGTGTTCAAGGTATAGGCGATTCTTCCAAACTATGATTTTACCCACAATATGACCATATAATTCACAATATCATGATATGGGAGAGATTTACTCTTCCTTATTTATAGGCATAATTAAATAGGGTCACATCCCTTCATCCCAATTAGTTTGGCCTTAGGGAACACCATTT
The DNA here is from genome assembly GCA_019776745.2 of Taxus chinensis. NCBI lineage: Eukaryota > Viridiplantae > Streptophyta > Pinopsida > Cupressales > Taxaceae > Taxus > Taxus chinensis. The sequence continues at coordinate 82,277,146 of CM034146.1, read as the reverse complement.
AATAAATGTAAAGATAAATGTCATGTAAACCATAAGTCGGCCCGTACATATCTCTATACATGATACAGGTTAAGGGCCTTAACAGGGATCCACTATATATATTTATTGTCTTTCATGTTTTTACAGCACTTTTTTTGTATGGGCTAGTCAACCTAAGCATGTTACAAGGCCAGCCCTAGTCATTGGTCTATCTTTATCTGTTCATATGTGTCTTGATTCTCCGATCTTGCAAAGACATTGTACTTGTTATCATTTGAATTTTGTTTTAAAGTAATGATTTGAGGTGATTGAATTCTGATGTTATTTGACAATATCTTTACTTTTAAAAGGAGCAGGGTTTGACTATGAGTTGTCAGGGGCTTTGATAAGGAGTAATGTAATCTTTCTAAGGTCAGAAGGATTTCTAGATCTTATGTTACCATAGAGTATTATACAGATATTAAATGCAATAGTTACTGCAGAATGATCCTATGATTAAGATGTCAATTCATTTAGCTTAGTCGATAGTTTCCAGTTTAACATGTTAGTAGTAACAACAGATAATCATGTATTGTGAGTGCCCCTTGACACTCTGACATATATTGTACGTGTGGTCAATAAATTCCTTGTAGATTTTTCCGTCTATCTTTATTGAGTAATACAAGAGTCTTTTGATGTGCTATGGCAATCCTTTGTCCTTCTGTCTTCAAGCCTTTGTGTTTTTGTAAAAGTAAAATGGTTTTATTTGGACCTTCACAACCTCCTTGTCTGTATTAAAGCAGTAATGTTATTGTTTCCATTCCAAAATGGATTGAGGTTGGATCAGAGACAACTGCCTGAATGATTAAAGGCCCATTGAAGGGTACATGATCAAGTCAAGCCAGGGTTTACAGGGCAAAAGAAAGTAGCCAAGGAAATGGTTAAATTGCAGAGTAAAAACTGGTACTAGGATTTTTTTTGAGATTCTTCTTTTCAGTGAGGAACATAAAGTATGTAACAATCCCTTGTGCAGGCAAGTCAAAGAGTTGATTACGCTGCTGAAAGGCAATGATATTTTCCCTAGGGTAATTTTATCATCAGGACTGATCAGGGTTTTTGACGAACCTGACAAATGTTTGGAACTTATGCAATGAGAGTGTGTTTGTGCTTTGGGATATAAGAAAGTAAAAAATTTTCGATTTTGACTTAATGTTGGGTTTGAAAATTGTCGTTGTGAAGAACTTGTAGTTCTGGATTTTGGCTTGCAAGTCATTGTCTTAACAATGAACACTTAGTTTCAAATGGGGCATTCAATGTTGTTGAAGTACAAATTTTTCTGAAAGCTTGTAAACAAACATTTTTCTTAATCTATAAGAGATTTTAAAGGAGCAAAAACTACTCACAAAGGCATTGTCTGTTTTGACTGTGAGCTGATAGAAGCATGTGAGGCAAGGGTTATAAAACTCTTGTAAGCTACCTCTGCGTAAACATCATGAATTGTATCCTTGAGCAGAAAAAACTGTCTGATCAAAACTTCAAGGGATACAGCAAAGTCATCATGATTCCTGTAAATACTAATGATGTAAACCTTTGGATAGAAATTTGCGATCAATAGACATCAAATCAAGGAAATATACAAAAATACTGGATGCATGGGAGACTATCACAAGCCACTTAAAAAATGGATTCAGTTCGCAAATTCAATATTGATGGGAGCAAGTCAAGCTTGTATCTGTTTGATTGGCAATTGCTAAACTATGAGCTATTTCATATAGAAAATTTTAAAATGAAGTTTGGACAAAAATGTTTGCTTGAATTGTAGACATTGATAGCTTAAGGAATTATGTATGATGTTGAAGAGCATAAAACATGGCAACATCTTTGACCACAAAGCTTGTTCATCTGGATATATTGGAAAATTTAGAAAGTATAAAAATTCTTGCAATGGATAAAATTTCCATGAATCTTGGGATACCAGATGCAATGCAATGGCAACTAACATATATAAGAACTATTCTAGTAGAATCAGCATCTTTCTTGTAGGATGGTAAGAGCCTGATAAAGCATGCTGAAGCTTATGAGAAGCTATAGAAGGAGATGCCATCCACAATAAAGAGGAATGGTTGAAATTGTTCCTAGAGGCACTGTCAAGTAATCCTTTATCTTTAAGGCAATCTTAAAAAAAGTTAAAACCATTGGTTGACTCAGAGGATCTGAAGAAAGAATTCATAGATGGGTTCAGACTAAAAGAAAAGCGGGTGGAAGTCCCAGTGCTACTAATCTGAGTTAGATCATGAAGAATTAGCAAAAGAAGTTAACTAGTCCACTATTCTCAAGTAGATAAATCGTGTAGCTTGAAACATGTCCTAATAATCCATTTCCTAGGAGTTTGCAGTTGAGAATGAAGATCAAACAGTTCAGTGTTCTATAGAAGATGAGCCAGGTTTGAGGTGATCTTGACACCCAAGATGAGAAGACAGTTGAAGTGGGTTCCTGATAAAAAAGCAGAGTATTGTGAATGGTTGCAAAACTGCCAGTGTATGCAGGCGGCAGTTGTGTAACCACTGGTATACGCAGGTGGTGGTTACATAAACCCTGGTTCCTTTAGGGACGGTTTTGTAACCGCTTGTCCGTTAAACAGTGGTTTTGTCCTGCACAGAATGACAGTTTTACCTGAAGACAAGAAACAGGCAGAGTAGAGGTTGCAAATGGTGTCTCTTCCTTTTCCGAGTCTTTTAACTTCTCATTTGAGCCTCTCATTTTGTTAGCATGTGTAAATACGCCCCAAGGGGGTCATTGTCTGCAGAGTTCATTGTTAACTACCGATTCTTCTTCTTGTTGAGTATAATAGGAAAGTGAGAGCGAGCTAGTTGTAGAGCTTGTATGGGTGTTGGGGCATGTTGATAATGTAAATAGTATCCATGAAGGCCTTGAGATGGCAGTATAACTGTAACAGTAGAAAGAGATAGTGGCAAGAGGAGGAAATTCCTCATGCTTCTGGAGTTATCCCACATTGGGTTCCTCCAAGGTAAACATTGTCCTGTGTAGTTTTATTCTTTTTATTTTGCAGTAGTTTCTTGCTCTACTTTCATGTTCAGTTTTCTGTAAATTCATAAGATAACAGCAAGTTAAACAATTGACTATTGTTAATTTGTTTGGAACAATTAAGATTCACATTGAGGAGTTGATAGAACCTCCATACTTGATGTACACCCATTGAGATATTCCTGGAGCTGATTAAACTAAAACTAGTAATGAGTAGTCACACTCATTTGTTTGAATTGACTAGTTAAACATAGCTGGCAGATAGCTTGCAGAGGTTGTCTAATTTTAGCAAATAAACTCCTAAATGCTAGGGGCAGTTAACTGCCGTAGATGGTTGGGATTTCACGGGAGAGTTTTTGGTTGCTTTTTGGAGTTTTTAGCGAAGTATTGGAGGGGGGAAAGGTTGGAGAAAATCTGGGCAGTGAAAACAGGGCTGACTTTTTGATCATAAATTTTTCTTTCTGTTTGAGATGTTTACTGTGAGTTCTTGAGTTAATGAGGACCGCTGTGTTGATTGATTAGTGTGTCTCATTCTTGTTTGGGTTATGCATGATACTCTTTTGTCTACAGTTCTAATATTTTTGGATTAAGTGCTGATTATTTATCTAGTATTCAGAGTTGCAGGTGGGTATCGGTTGCATTAGTTGGTATCAGAGCACCATGGCCCAAAGGGGAATTCAGATGAAATGGCTGAGAAGAGGCAGAAGAAATGCAAGGCAAAGGAGAAATGTTGAAGATGAATTACTCAGAAGGCTAGAGGCCCTTGAGGCTAGGTTTATGCATGAGGACTCTGAAGAAGAACCAGAAGTCCAAAGGGCTTGAGATGGGGCCATAGATCCCATGGAAAGGGTCATTGAAGCTGTAGCAAAACAAGAAGCTGGGGTTAAGGTTAAAGCCCCTAATTTTAAAGGCGAACTAAGTCTATAAGTGTTCTTGGATTGGATTCAGGAATTAGAGAAATATTATGAGATGGATTGAATTGAGGAAACTGATCCACGAAGGGTCAAAGTTGCAGCATCAAAAATGAAGTCTCATGCTGCTCTATGGTGGGAGAATCTCCGAAATGTTAGGAGAAGACAAGGGAAAGAGAAAATCAGAATGTGGCCAAAGATGCTAAAACATTTGAAATCTAAGTTTATACCCTTTGATTATCAACAAAAAAAACTTTGTGAGTTTCAAAATCTGAGGCAAAAAGAGTCATCAATACAAGCTTATATTGAGCAATTCTCAAGGCTGCAAATCAGGACTGATTTGCAGGAAGATGATGAGCATGCAGCAGCCAGATACATCAATGGGATTATATTTCAACTCCAAGATGAGTTGGCCCTACTCGAAGTGAACACTGTGGATGAGGCATATTAGTTTGCTTTGAAAGCAAAGGAAAAATTAAATAGGTGGGGCAAAGTGGTGAGCAAAAGGGGTGGCAGTAATTTGAATAGAAGAAGAGGAAGTTCCTCAAACACCACAAAGGATGAAGAGCTAGAGGAAAGTAAGGAACCAAAGACTGATTTTGGTGGAAGAGGTGCTTTTAGAGGTTGGGTTAGAGGCCAACAAAGGTTTGGGTATTGGAGACCTTGAAGTTATTTACTTGTCACAGACCTCATAAAGAAGTTGACTATCCTGAAAACTCCAGAGTTGCCAATGGAGCTTTGATGGCTCAAGAGGAGCCCCAAGTAGAAGAAATTGAAGCTGAGATTGGAGAGAACTTGATGCTGCAAAGAACCTTAATAGCAAGAGACCAAGAGGCCCCTGAAGTGGATTGGAGAGGAAAGATTGTGCTGCAGATAAAATGCAAGTGTAAAGACAAATTGTGCAAGGTGATTGTAGATGGAGGATCCACTGATAATCTGGTAAGTACAAAAATGGTGCAAAAATTACATCTTGCTTGCATTCCAAAATCGAATCCTTATAAGATTTCCGTTGAAGAAGGATCATAGCATGCTCGCAAATCAATCTTGTCTTATTGATTTCATAATTGGTCCTTATGTAAGACAAAGTGCTATGTGACATCGTGCTAATGGATGCTTGTCATTTGTTGTCGGGAAAGCCTTGGCAATATGCCAAAAGAGTAATCTATCATGGGAAAGAGAACACTTATGAAATACAACATGAAGGAAAGAAGCATCTTTTAAAACCATGGAAAGAGGAAGGAGCATTTGAAATATCTCTAGTATCAACGAGTTATAAAAAATTCTGCAAACAAACTAAAGGAGAAGTTTGTTATCTTTTATGCCTTAGAGAAGAAAAGAGACATGAAGAGAAACTCCCACAAGAAGTGCATAAATTATTAGCAACCTATTTTGATGTTACCCCAACAAAATTACCAACAGGCTTGCCTCTTGCATGAGCCATTACCCACCATATTAATTTAGTGCTAGGATCAAAGCTTTCTAATCAAGCTGCATACAGGTTAGCTCCACAAGAGAATGAGGAAATGAGAAGGCAAATATCAAATTTGTTAGAGAAAGGGTTCATAAGGGAGAGCATGAGTCCATGTGCCACCCTAACCCTACTATCACCAAAGAGAGGAGGAAAATGGAGAATGTGTGTGGACTCTCGAGCTATCAACAAGATCACAGTAAAGTACCGATATCCATAACCTAGAACTTAGAATGAATGACATATTAGATTGCTTGGCTGGTGCAAAAATCTTCTCCAAAATGGATTTGAGGAGTGGTTACCATCAAATCCGGATCCAAGAAGGAGATGAATGGAAGACGACCTTTAAGACCAAGGATGGTTTGTATGAGTGGTTAGTGATGCCATTTAGAATGTCTAACTCTCCTACCACTTTTATGTGAACTATGAACTAGGTATTTAGACCTTACATTGGAAAATTTGTCATAGTTTATTTTGATGACATATTGATTTCTCGTAGAGACCTGGAAGCATTTAGAGCATTTGAAGAGTGTTTGATACCCTTAAAATGGAAAGGTTGTTTGTCAAATTTTAGAAGAGAGTTTTGTAAGGAAAAGTTAGTATTCTTGGGTAGTGTCATTTCAACAGATGGTTTGAGCATGGACTTGGAAAAGATTAGGGCTATACTTGAATGGCCTATCCCTCAAAGCATAATAGAGGTGAGGAGCTATCATGGATTAGTAAACTTTTATAAGAGATTTATTAGAAATTTCAGTGGTATAAGTGCTCCATTAACCGATTGTACCAAGGGGAAGTCCTTTTCCTGGACTCAAGTTGCTGAAAGAAGTTTTGAACAACTTAAAAAGAAGGTGACAAAGCTCCAATTCTTGCATTACCAGACTTTGAAAATATTTTTACTGTTGAGTGTGATGCTTCAGCTGTTGCAATTGGAGGAATGTTGAGCCAAGAAGGCAAACCAATTGCCTATTTTAGTGAAAACTGAATGACGCAAAAAAAGGTATGGCACTTATGATAAAGAATTGTATGCCATTGTTCAGACATTGAAACAATGGAGGCACTATCTATTGCATAGAGAATTTGTTTTATTGAAAGACAATCAAGTGCTGAAGTATATAAATTCTCAAGCCAAGTTATCGCATAAACATGCCAAATGGGTCTCATTTTTGCAAAGTTATACATTTGTGGTACAACATGTGAGTGGAAAAACTAATATTGTGGTATATGCTTTAAGTAGGAGGCGTCACTTGTTACTATGATTAATGAAGTTGTTGGGTTTGAAGAAATGAAGAATGAATATGCAGCCGATCCATATTTCAACAAAATCATTTGTACTTTGAACAATCCAGCAATTTTATGTGGGGAATTTTATGATTACTTGTTTACTGATGGATTTTTATTTAAGGGACTCCAACTTTGTATTCCCATTGGGTAGAGGGAAAAACTAATTAGAGAAATGCATTCAAATGGCTTGGGAGGTCATTTTGGTAGAGACAAGACTTACACCTTGGTAAGTGACAAGTTTTATTGGCCTCAGATGAGGAAGGATATCAATAAATTTGTTTCTACTTGTAGAATTTGTCAAGTGTCTAAAGGTGGACAACAAAACACTGGGTTGTATAAACCTTTACCAGTACCTGAAGGACCATGGATTGAAATTTCTATGGATTTTACCTTGGGGTTGCTTTGTACTCAAAGAGGTAACGATTCCATCTTGGTTGTGGTGGATTGGTTCTAAATGACCCACTTTATTCCATGCAAGAAGACTGCTGATGCAAAAAAGATTGCTGATCTCATCTTTAAGGAGATTGTACGCTTACATGGACTGCCCAAGACTATCACAAGTGATTAGGATACAAAGTTTCTTAGTCACTTTTGGAGAACTTTGTGGAGAAAGCTTGACAGCAAATTGCAATATAGTTCAGACTATCATCCTCAGACATATGGGTAGACGGAGGTGGTGAACAGAGAAGCTTGGGAAATTTGATGAGTTGTTTAGTTGGGGAAAGCCCAACACAATAGGATTTAGTCTTGTCACAGGCAAAGTTTGCTTTCAATTCCAGCATCAACAGGTCTACAAGTAAATCTCCTTTTCATATTGTTTTGGGAAACAATCCAAAAGGCGTAGTGGATTTAATTGATCTTCCTTGGGGAAACGGAATAGCCAAGATGCGGAGGACTTTGTGAAACATATACATGAAGTGCAAGAACAAGTTAGGCAAAGGCTGCAAGTGGCAAATAAATAGTATAAAAGTCATGCAGACTTGCATCGGAGAGAAAAGGTATACCAAGAAGGTGAGCTAGTCATGGTGTATCTATGTAAAGAAATATTTCCTCAAGGCACTTACAATAAATTGAAGCCAAAGAAAATTGGTCCTTGCAAGATTCTCAAAAAGATTAATGAGAACGCATATTTGATAGACTTGCCGGAAGAATTTGACATCAATCGTATATTCAATGTTGTAGATCTTTATTCCTATCATGCAGGCCTGGAAGAAGTTCAAGATGAGAGCGGATTTGAAGAGTGGACTGAGCATTTGCCAAAGAAAAAGAGGGCGCAGATTGAGAAGTTAGTGGACAGCAAGATTATAGCTACAAGGGCCAAAAATTATAAGATGTATTTAGTGAAGTGAAAGGGATTACCAGATTCTGATAAGACCTGGATCACAGAAGAGGAGCTCATGAAGAAAACAAAACTAGATTCAGCTGAAACAGGAGATTCAAATTTTTAAAAGAAGGGGAGAATGATTTACACCCATTGAGATATTCTTGGAGCTGATTAAACTAAAAATAGTAATGAGTAATCACATTCTTTGTTTGAGTTGACTAGTTAAAGATAGCTGGCAGATATCTGGCAGAGGTAGTCTAGTTTTAGCAAATAAACTCCCCTAAATGCTAGGGGCAATTAACTGCCGTAGAAGGTTGGGACTTTAGGGGAGAGTTCTTGTTTTTTTCTTTTTTTGGAGTGTTTAGGTAAGTATTGGAGGGGGGGAAGGTTAGAGAAAAGCTGGGCAATGAGAACAGGGCTGACTACTTTGAACAGCAATTTTTCTTTCTGTTTGTAATCACTGTGATGCTTACTGCGAGTTCTTGAGTTATTGAAGACTGCTGTGTTGATTGATTCGTGTGTCTTATTCTTGTTTGGGTTATGCATGATAATGTTGTGTCTACAGTTCTTCTAATAGCTGAATATTTTTCTAATATTCAAAGTTTCGGGTGGGTATTGGCTGCATTAATACTTATCAAGAATCAGTTACTACTTTCATTGACAATAAATTATATGGTGGTATTTTTATATTCAAATGCAGATGATGAACAAAATGGCTAAAATGTCAATGGTTACAAATCCAATACCACAAGACATCATTGAGTTAAAATAAGAGAAAGGAAGACTGAAAGGATGGACACAAGAGGAATAACTACTCTGAATTGGCATCAAACAGATCTGTGAGAAGACCTTATCAGATCTGACCAAGGGTAGCTGCCAAGATGACCCTGGCGAAAACCCATATGGATGAAAACTTTAAACAGGTAACTGGATAGCAACCATCAGAGAAGATCTTGAGATTTTTAGAGGATAAAGAATAAATTTATAAATTAGTAATACACAAAGTATTCCCAGGATATGGAAAAACATTCTAGCAATGGGAAAAACAATTATGCTTATCCTTGTAAAAAAATCTTTAGGGTAAGGGAGAAAGGAGAAGAAAGAAACTGATTTGCAGTAATATTTTTTACAATTGTGGTGGTGAACTATATATAAAACACAAGTCAATGGAACGGCCAAATCCTTGGTGAACAGTAGGGAAGAACTGTTCACTATCAGTAGTCAAAGGAGTAGGAATCTGTGTTGATAAATGGGTAGCATTATGAAAAGTGATGATAAAGAGCTTACAAATTATTTGGATAGAATAACAGGTGAAAGACTCAAGACTATGATAACTGTGATAGAGAGAGTGAGGATAAAGTGTTTCTTATAAATAAATTGGATAACAGGCGAAAGATTCAAGATTATGCCAACTGTAATAGAGAAAAGTGAAGGATGCTCGTGTCCATATGTGAAGAGAGCCGAGTTCTGACAGGCTTTATAATGAATGTAAAGAAACCACTGCACCAGAAAAATAATATTGATCTGTATGATGTATTCAAGAATTTGTAATGAAATGACTTTACCACTAGAAACAAAGCTCCATACTAGACCTGTATATCATAGGACATCTAGTGATGTTTTTCTTCAGGCACAGAGTAAATATATTTTGAAACAGGAAGTAACCTTGGTATTCTGTTGATCCTCGTACACTTGTAATTTTTCAATGTTATAGCATCTGTAAGAATGAAGGTTAAAGCTTGAATATGTAACGGGAGGCTCTCAGGCTCAATCTCAGCCCTTGTCCAGGTACCATGATGAGAATAACTTAAAGGGATGCTGTTGTTGCCATTATAGGGCATATTTCTACCCCTAAAGCAGGTGATAATGAGCAAGGAAATTAAGACTTCAAGGAAACAACTTCAAAACTGACTACCTCATCAAAGGTGGTGAAGTCCAACTGGTGGAGAAATATGTTTCACAAAGAGTCCACCAATGTTTGATTCCTTGGAAATTACTGAATGAGGGATGACTAATGAGGCTGGGTGTGAGCCCCGGGTGAATTCACGGAACAGGTACCAGTTGGTCCTGGACACTAAGCCGAAGGAGACTGATTATTGATGCACCCGACCCCAAAGGTTGCTTGTTTTCCAATAATTTTTTTACTGATTATCTCAACTTTCATTTCCTTTACTTTCAGCCTCCAGTTCAAGTGATCGAAGGTGAAGTTAAGGAGGTAATGCCATTCTATTCTGTAAAGCATAAGACTCAAAATCAACCTTTAGTTCTTTGACTGGGCACCTGTTCTCATTTTGTGGAATCAATGCACATACAATCTAATAACAAATTCTGAGCAGCTATTCTTCATACCTCGTGAAGTTCTTGCATAATTGACATTATGAGATTAGGATCCTATATAGTGGTGTGAATCACTCTACTGTGAACTGATGCTACATATTAGTTGGTGCCTTTGTGAAGTGTCAAACTTCAAAAAGCATTCAAATAACTCTTTGAGCTTGTAATTTAGTTAATTGATTATATAATCTGTAGCATCATTGAATCTAAATTACTTTGCAATGTTATTGTATTCTGTTCAGTGCTTGACATATGGAATATTGTCAGGTGAAAGGTCCTTCTGGTGAGCAAGTGCATGATTCACGTGATAAGTCAGATGACAAGTTTGAGTTTGTGGCACACATCCAAGGACTTTATCAGTTCTGCTTTTCTAACAAGTCTCCATACCATGAAACTATTGACTTTGATATACATGTTGGCCATATTCCATACTACGAAGAGCACGCAAAAGATGGTAAGCTGCTAAAAATCTAAAATACTTCTGTATTCTGATGGTACACTTTTCCAATGTTTTAATTTTTTTCTGGACAGTTATAACAACTGTAAAATAACGACATTGACTGCATTTTGTTTACTTGTCAAGCTCAACTGGTTTGCAATTATCTATGGTGTTTGTGCAGATCATTTTAATCCTTTGATGCAACAAATTGCTAAATTAGAAGAGGCACTCTATACAGTACAGTTTGAGCAACATTGGCTGGAGGCTCAAACTGAACGTCAAGCTCTCAGTATGTCATTATTGACCTTACTAAATTAAAACCTAAAGGTTTAATAGTTTTTATTGTGTGCCTAAGCATTTTTCTTACTCTTCCGGGCATAAGAGTTTACACTGATTTCTCCTCAGTGAAAGCTTCAGAGACTACAGGTTTAAGTGAATAGATTGAGTACTTACATGTATGTATCTCATGTTGCAGTAAATGAGACCATGAGCAGGAGGGTCATTCACAAAGCATTCTTTGAGTCGGTAGCTCTTATAGGTGTTAGCCTTCTTCAAGTGTACCTCCTACGACGCTTGTTTGAACGAAAGCTTGGAAACACAAGAGTATAGCTTTGATTTTTAACTTAATGGGAAATTGTCAAGCATTTTGGTCCCATGGGAAATTTGGGATTTGAAGTCTGATAAATGTTAAGGCTCAAACGCCACACGCCACATTGCTGTCTGTAGTTCTTATTCATGTGAACTTTGAGTTTCAATTCAACCGGCAGTTCTTGGTTTCTAACAGAACTTGTACTAATTTATCTTGATAATTGTATAATGGTTATATCTATTACTTAATAATATTCCTTTTTAGTTTGAAGGAATTTGTGTATTTAGCCTTAAAAGTTATTTTTCAAGGGAATAGGAGTTTGAGTAATGTACGTGAATCTCTAGTTTCTTCTGGCTAATATTATACGTTTTACCCATGTCATCATCACCTCTCTGTTTTTATTGAAACAGACCTGAAACATATCTAAAGGGACATGTGCATCTTGATTCTTCTATGAGGGGAGGTGCTTAACATTCTGGTGTAGGTTGGCTTAACCAGAAACCTATTGTTAGCCAACCGGATTTTTAATGTTTTTTAATAAAAGGCTAATGCTGGTCAAGATGAGTTTTTGTTTTATAATGCATTTTTGTTATCTTTGATCAGGTTGTTTAATTGATACGTTTCTGCTGAATTTGGCAGTGCATGTTTTCTGTGATCTAATACAATTATTGATTCTAGTAGTGAATCATATGTTTTTAAGTAAAACTTTTTTAGTCCTTATAAACCCATAAACTTTTTCTTCAGAATAGGATGCACTTTTTAAGCTGTTAGTCCTGTGGTTAACTTGTTTGTGAAGCAGCGTTATTTGAATTTTTTTACTTCATATCTACAGCACGCCAAGCAATCTCAGTCACAATTGTTCGTTAGGAAATATGAGTGTTTGAACTGCATATCTACAGAATGTCAAGTAATCTGAGTCACAGCATGTCAAGTAATATTAGTCGCAGGTCTTTATTAAGAAGCCTAAGCCAAATAGCACGTGTTCTACTACGAAAATCTGCATTGGAAATCTATGAATGATAGATACACTACTAGAAATATAAGATTTGTTGCAGGATAGGTATATTAGTCTCAAGGAGTTCTGTGACATGGATCATGTTGGAAATTTTAGTTGATTTTTGTTAATGTTGGACAGGTTTGCCTTACAGTACCAAGAGCATACTTAAGAGCTTTCAGGACCAAGATTCTTGAATACAGGACTACTGTTGTGGTTGTGGAGTCATATGTATTGAATTGAATTACGGCCTGGATGACTAAATTCTAATCATGTTCTCTTACGGAGGTCAGGTTGTTACATGTTTTTTTCTTTGTTTGAGAGCTTTTTATATCTTGGCTCAGATCAAGCATAGTGCCATGTTTAGGAGGAAAAATGATCAATACATAGAAATGGTGAAATATTTATTTTGCATCAAGGATTGATAGAATATGAAAAAGTTACTTGCAAATTCAAGAAATGGGATTACCAGAAACAAAGATTGGAAGGAAGTAGAAACAACAGGAACTTGGAGTATACTTCTAGAGGAAACAACACACAGAAACTTGAGCAGAAAAAGACCATTATACTCTTTGAATACTGAATGTTTCCCTACGTGTCTGTTATGTTATTGCTGATGACTTGACTTCGATTGCTGATGTTTAGAATAATGTTTGATGGTTGAATTTATAGTCATGTTTTGTTGCGAAATGCTTTCTTGCCTTTAAAGTTGGTCCTCAAGGCAAATGCCCAATTCATCAGCACGTTCTAGCTTCAACTTTGATCAGTTTTTTTTACTTTTTGAAGAATCATATCATTCAAGCATCAAACTTGAACAATGTTATTTTCTGAGACTCCATGACTAGTTGAGTTTTTTTTTTGACGCAATTCATTTTTTGGTTAGATAGGGTGCACATACTACTTTCTTGGGCTCACTACCAAGGATTGAGGGGTATCTGTTCCGCCAGATGTGCCATGGCATGATTTGGGCCCCATCCCTCTTTTTGGTATCTCTTGGGACTTGTACCTTGGTGGATGGTGAAGAAACACCTTTAACACCACATCCTCACCGTTGGACTACAAACTACTTGATAGTCGTGAGCATTTTGAACTTTGGTGTAAAGTTTTTCTAATTGTTTGCCACCAGATTTTTCTCACTCACATCATCACCTATTCAATAAAAATGATTTGCCATCTTTTTTTTGCTAAACAATTTGCTATTAAGTTACTCTCCTTGATCTTTAATTTTGAAATTTACTTCTTAGAGATGACAACCTAGAATTGAAAGGCGTCCCATACAGGTTGTAATAGAAAAGAATTCAAGCTTTGCAACTTAGCTTTTTGTAAGTCATGACACAACTGAACCTACCACAAACTTACCTATTAGGGCATGCACATCCATCATCTTTTTTGTGAAGCAGCTGCACCTTGTGATTTATGTATTCATCTGGTTAGTAATGTCTCCATTGGATATGCTCCATAATTTCTTTGCCACCCACATGCTCTTCACTTTATATTTCCATGTTACATGATACCGAGTAATGTCATCTCTCATCAAGCTTTGCCACTCAACTTTTTGTAAGTCATGGCACAACTAAACTTACCACAAATTTACCTATTAGGGCATACACTTCCATCTTGTTTTTTGAAGTGGCTGCACGTTGTGATTTACGTATTCATTTGGTTGGTAATGTCTCCATTGGCTATGTTCCATATATTTTTTTGCCACCCATGTGTTCTTCAATTTACATTTCCACATTAAATGATAAGGGGGCATATCGTCTCTCATATGGATATCTTCACTTCATTATGCCGATAGTTACACTAATAGGCATCCTACAATAGCAACCAATGATGGTGTTGCTAGGGGGCTGTAATGCATGTGAATAAACAATTTAGGACAACCTTAAATTCAACGTCCATTTGACCATCATAGGGTAATTTCCACTTTAAATTTGACGCAAATAAAAAAATCGTAACATCTTGGCCATTTGATGGAGTTTGGAGCCCATTTTTTTTCTTGAAAATATTTTTTTAAACATCACATCGGTGGCTAGTCTATCATATGGATTTAAAGAGTGTCTTCCTACGTGGTGATCTCTAAGAGGAGATATATTTGGAGCAGGCTTAAGGATTTGTGTAGAACTCTTCCTTAGTATGCAGGGTTCGTCATTCTCTTGATGGGTTCAAACAAGCTCCTCGAGCTTGGCATGAGAATATGGATATTTCTTATGAGTCTCGCATTCTATTGTTGTGAATCAAATCACAATTTTCACATCTTGAAGCAAGGCGAGAATTTTTTGATATTGGTTTTGTATGTTGATGACCTCATCCTCATAGGTGGTTCAAACTCCTTCATTCATGACATAAAGCACAAGTTGTTGGAAAAATTTGACATGAAAAACTTGACACTTCTACACTATTTTCTTGGCCTCTAGTTTCATTAGTCTTCTTAAGGTACATCTATTAGATGATAGAAGCATTCCACAGATCTTCATCAATTTGGCATGGATGACTACAAACTAGATCCATGTCACATCAATAAGGTATTATGTTGACAATTGTTGCAAACCTAAGTTGGTAGAAGCCACTTTTTATAGATAGTTGGTAGGCATCCTTTTATATCTGACACATAATTGTCCTAATATTACTTTAATTGTAAACCTTGTCTCTCGGTTCTCTCCTGAGTCTCATGAAGGGTCATTCTAGAAGCCAATCATATTTTGCACTATATTTGGGGCACATTGAATTTTGGCATTCAATACACACCATAAAGATTTTTTGACGTTGAGGGATATAGAGACTTGGATTGGGGTGGATGTGTTGATATCGACCAATCTACTTTTGGATTTGTCTTTCACCTTGGCTCTAGTCCTATTGCATGGGCATGCAAGAAACAAACTACAATTCCATTTTAATCAACTAACGCAAAGTACAAAGGTCCTATTAAGGCTATACAAGAGGCTCGTTGACATTGACAATTTCTTGGTTAGTTCGGATTTCCACATTAGATTCCCACATTGATTTGGTGTGATAACCATAGTACTATTGACATTGCATGCAATCAATTGAGTATCAACACACAAAGCATATATAGATTCACATGTACTTCATTTAATGACTGGTCAAAGATGTTGTTCACTTGGACTTTGTTCTTATAGCTGAGTAGGTTGCTGACATCTTCACTAAACTTTTGGACTCTTCTTGCTACCTTTAGTTGCGACAGTTGCTTGGGGTAAATGAAGTTCTACTTAGGGGATTCTAATTGAGGCTTTTCTTCTTCATGTTTGTAGATGGATACCTTATTAGACCTAGTAGTCGGGACCCATTTTCATGTTGTTTTTTTCTCCCTGCATCTTTAAGGGAGGGTGTTAATGTTGTGTTCACACTGGGTGTGTTACGAAGTAGTTTAAGTTATTTTTTATCAACTAGTTAGAAGTTGTATTCACACCATTTGTTAAGCTTGATATATGTAGTTAGTACGTAGTTACTTTGTTAACCAAGTTTGTTTTTATGTTCCAACTCAGTTTCATGTATAGGTTTTAAAAATATTTGTTTAAACAACTTTGAGATTGTTATTCATAACCTCCATGTAAAACCTATTTATTAGGCATTTGTATAGCTTGAAAAATAGTTGAGTGGAGAATAATACAACACTTTTTGTTGTGTACTGATTTGTGGTCACGTTGTGTGTATATCCAATTGAATTCTTAATACGTCATAGGTTCCTAACTAGATCCTCCCGATTACCCTAATACTGTGCCCACTTTTCTTTGACACCCTCTTGATACTAATCTTGATACTGTTGATTTCATTCTGGACATTATTATGCTTTGATTTATTATGATGTTAGATGTTGGACCATGGATTATTGTTGATCTTGATTTGGTTATGATGCATGATGATTATTAGAGACACCTCATATGTGGATAATGATATACTATTTGACATGGGATATACTGTGAATGTTGTTTGGACATGTGATTTTTGGATATTGTGAGTAGACTAGAAAATGGACATTATATGATGATGATATAGTGGTTGATTAAATTACAAATGATATAGTTGTTACTTTGATGTTGATATAAATTGTAAGTGATTTTGTTAAATTGCTTTGATGTTGTTGTGCTTCTCATATTTAGATGTTTTTGTGATTATATTTATATCATGTTGGATGTTTTGATATGGCTACGAGGTCGAATGAGGTATTTGTGTTTTGTAGGTTAAAATATCGTAATAAACATCGGGGGATTGGAGACTAACCACAATGGAATTCTAGGTGAATTTGATAAGGTCACCATAACTTGTTTTGTTGTGTTTGTGTTTGATTGTTGTTAGGGATTCCCATGGGGGGGATCACCTTTAAATGTGACCATGGGTTTTGTGTATTTTACTATGTGGTCCCTTTTTATTATTGTTTGTATGTATTTTATTAGTGATGTGTCCCTTTCTTTTATTTAATTAAGTTGTGGTAGATTATTGTGATAAAACATATGGTTAAAAGTTAAATAAATCAAATTGGGATATGAGAACGTAATAATGGAAGTTGTTGGCTCTTTGTATTAAATATGTAAGGGATGTGTAAGTTTGTGTAAGAGTTGTGTAAGTTAGATTTTGGAGTATGAAACACTCCACCTCCTTGGAAATTCGAATTTGTCCTTGGGAATTGTTTTTGGAGGCTTGTGGGACAAATAAAACTTGTCCCATACCTCTTAAGTTTATTTACCAACCATACCTATGGTTGGAAGGTTGATTTTAGACCATTTTAATATATTTTATCAATCATGTTGCATGTTTTTATTGCACTTTTCTTACATTTTATTTTATTTAGTCCTTTGGGGTGTGGGTTTTTTGGAGTGTGCAAGTAATTTGTCATATTTTCACCCACCTCTTTATTGTGCTTTGGAGAATGAAATTTTAGACTTTTGTGTTGGAGTTGAGGATCTATGATGTGACATCCTACATGGATCCACATCATCCTCTTCTCTTCCCTCTTATATAAAATTCAAACTCCTTGCCTTGTTTTGGGTTGTTGAACTTTTGCATACCTCCTTTGGGGCGTATTTTCTTGCTATTTGAGAGCTCTTGTTTGGAGAAGATTTGGAGAGCCTTGCATGTTTGTTGGTTGCTGATTTTTGGACTGTATTCTTTGCATTGAAAGCTTGCTGTTTGGAAACAAAAACTACCATGGAGAGGTAGGAGCTTAGCTCTTCTCTTATGCTGTTAATTCTGGTTGTGTTTGTGTGAATGGTGTATGTTTTGTTTATTTGTTGGCTGTTTGGGTAGATTGCCATAGGAATGGTGTAGGAGAAGGCTATGGGGACTTCATGCGGGGAGGGCATAAGGGAATGCCAGTGGCATCAAAATTCTTGTGGAGGGAGTTTGGGTTTGTGATCCACCATGGAAAAGAAATAGCTTGCATTTCTTACTTTATGGGGGGCATAAGGAAAATCTGTGGGGGGCATAATGAGAGATTGTGGGGGGCATAAGGATATGTGTGATGAATTATTTTGGCGGTTTATTGCAGGTGGATGCCCAATTTCCATTGAGAGACATAAGTAGCTTCCCCCATAGTTCTTGCTCATTTGGTTTGCATGATTAAGCCCGAGTTATGTTTGAATGTTTTCGAATGCAGTTGTAAACTGTTGTCTTGTGTTGAACTGTGTTTTAATTTGAATGTGCATGTTGAAAGAATGCTGTGTTGTGGAAGCTTGTTGTTGCCATGGGTTAATATACGTTTCTTATTGCATTATGGTTGGGGCTCGGGGGCCAATGATGAATGATGGCTTCTCCTTTCATTGGATGTCTTGGTTGGGTGGAGAGCGTTGCCTTTTCCCCACTTTTGTTATGATCAAATTGAAAGAAAAATGAAATTTGCATGTTGCTGTTCTGGAGCAGAAGAAGACAATTTTGTCAGCCCCTTGTGAAATATATTTATTGTAACCTTTCCCACTTTGAAGTGGATGAAATTGTAATATTTTTTGTGAAGAAAAGATGTATGTAATTGGTTATGAAAGTTGCATATTCGAAATGTGAAAGATATTTATATTTTGTTCTGTACATTCGAAAAAAAGAAAGTGAAATCTGCTAATTGCATTCAAGGAAGGGAAGAATGTAAAGATGTATTTATTCTAGAATTAATAAAGAATTGCAAGACCTTCCCTCATTTGCATTGTTGATTTAAATTGGAATATCAGATTGTGATTAAAATATCTGTTTGGAAAAATGGAAAAAGGAAGAAGCATGTGAGATGTAATTGTATTATTTTGCCTTGTTTAAAATATATGATTTTGGGAAAGATAGAAACTGGCTTCTTTTTTTTAATGATTGATTGAAGAAGAAAAACACTTAAGTCTAGCATGGGATGAATTCAATGTTTCATTGTATGGTAAAAGAGATAATTAAATCTCTGTTTGAAAGAAAGAAACATATGTGGGAATAATACAATATTTTGTATCTTTTGGAAGTGTATAAAATTGAAATCAGAGTTGCATTTTGGGTTTAGAATAGTTGATTTAAATCATTTAAATATGTTAGACTACATGAGAAATGAAAGTTCATATATGGATGATGAAATTGATATCCAGATCCTTTAGGAAATCGATCTCTGTCTTGAATTTAAAAATGACAAATATTTTAATTAAAATGCACAGTTCGAACCTGCAATTAAAATTCAACATTGAGATGTTAAAATTTAGCATGTTAGGACATTAATGAATTCAAATTGACAGAAACACTTAAGGAAATAATTCAAAACATTGCAAAATCGGGCCCAAACCGTTCATAGTCATTTTGCAGTCTTTGTTTCTGTTAATTGTTGGAAAAATTCAAATTGGAATCAATTG
The DNA here is from genome assembly GCA_019776745.2 of Taxus chinensis. Classification (NCBI taxonomy): domain Eukaryota; kingdom Viridiplantae; phylum Streptophyta; class Pinopsida; order Cupressales; family Taxaceae; genus Taxus; species Taxus chinensis. Next base: position 82,257,979 of record CM034146.1, on the reverse strand, counting down.
AGCAAATTTACCTTCCTAAAACATCCTAAATCCTTCCTAGAATAATCCTCCATGTCTGCTGGGCATGTTGAGTGAAGGAGATCAAATTGAACCAGATCTATAAGTTAAAAATTACCAGTTTGCTTTAAAAAGTCTGCAGAACGTTTTCTTAAAAATGACCCCTCATACTTTATCAAAATGTAAAATTTATGATTATTGTGCTAAGAGGACGTCTAGAGCTTTCTAGAAAGTCCTCGTTTGCCCAAAACTGAGCTTTCTAGCAAAAGTTATGGCCCTTTTATGTTTTCCTTCCTTGGCGGGAAAATTTAGAAAAATTTTCCCTGGCGGGCCCGCGGCCCGAAAAATTTCCTTTAAAAATCCTTAGAAAAATTAAAAAAAAAATCCTTGGAGAAAAAGTTTAAAATTTCCTCCGCCGGCCCGCAGCTAATTAGAGGCTGCCATGTGGCATGACGGAGGGGCGAAACCCTCGCAGACTTTATTGTTTTTTGAAATTTTGTTTTTGGAAAATTTTGGAGTTTACCTCTGCGGCCCTGCACTCCCGCCCTCACCCTGGTGAGACCTTTCCGCGCACGTGCGGGCCCGTGCACGCCATGTACCCCTTTTCCCTCCTTTTAGCAAATTTTTGCCAACTAACCCCGCCGCCCCTCCCGTCCCTCTCTTTCTTCCCCATTTCGGCTCGTTGAGCGCCATGTGTGCCTGGCTGACCCGCGGGCGCTAAATGGTCTTTCTCCCCCTCGGCGAAATTTCCTAAACGCCTCCGCCGTCCTGCCCTTCTCTCATCCTCTCCCCGCCTTGGCTTAGAGCCTAACACGTGTCATTGGAGGACCTGCAATTGCGCAGGAGAAATGTGAACTTTGCACCCGCGCGGGGAAAATTTCTAAACACTGCGCCGTGACCCGCCAACCCGGAAAATGGACTTTCTTCCCCGCTCGACACGTGTCCCTTTGGGGGGAAAATTTGACTCCCAAAGCCCGCCGACCCATATCTGGAGTTTTACAAGGAGTTAGGAGGACTTCTTTATATCATCGGAAAGGTGAGAAAATTTCCTATCCAATGGGAATAGTTTAGGGAAATTTTGAATGCGTTAAGTGTGATAAAAATTAATTTGAAACTATAATCCTGTTAGAGAGTGGAAATGGTGTTAATTTACCCCTTGAACCTAACTGAAACTTCTAACCCTAAAATTTGGACCTTGTAACCTCTGATAATTGTTAATAAAAGAAAAGTATGTTCTAGTGTAATTCAGACTTGTTCCGGAACCTATTAGTGACAACTGTTGTCTTGCAACCTGGTTGTAGACACTTCTAATAAAAATAATAATTATTCCATAATTTTCCTAACTAATCCTAGGTTGTTTCTGGGTCTCAAGTGGGTTGTTTTAGCGGCATCACAGATTTTTACTTATTGAAGGAGCTACTTTGTGAGACTTTCAAAGGGGATTTCTTCAGATATATTGGGAGAGACTTTGGACTATTTAGAATACTATAAAAGGACATTTTAATAGTTCTTGAAGAGATTTAAACTCTTGAAGACGAAGAGATTTTTGGGGAGAATTTGTGCTCTCCAAAATGCTGTAAAAGGTCATTGTTTGTGGAACTTTGTATTCATCCTTATAAATAAATAAAAGGAGATTTTTTGAACTGTGTCATGGTATCTTTGAAGTTAGCATGTGATCTTATATCATATCTTTACACTTATATCATACGTGATCTTATATCATATGTTTATGTAAAATCTCCATCATAAGTGTTTATTATAGTTAACAATCTCCTTGCAAACTATAATAAGACCCGAGTTTATTTATTCAAAATGCAAGTTTTTTGTTCCTTCTCTCTCAAATTTTCCTTTCCTTCCTTCTCCCCTTTCAATTTATATTCCTTTCATTGAGAGTAAAATTCCACACCCACAAATTAGTTAGTGTAGTTATTGTATATATTCTTTCTTGTTCAATTTGACTTTCAATAAAGGATGCCTCCCCTCACAATAGAATAGGAACTTTGTGCCACATGCTATGGACAAAGCTCTATATTTTTTATATGACAAAATGTTTTGCCAACAATCCCGAGTGGACGCATGACGAATCTTTATAGTTTTCCACAATGTGAATTATGGGTAGAAAATCGTTGCATAATAATATGATGGGTAACTATTGTGCAAAAGGTGTGAGAGAGTGTCACAATAAACTTTTATAGCTTTCTACAATGTGAATTATTGGTAGAAGGTGATTGCGGATATCTTCTAATATGTGACTATTGAGTATTGTGAAAGGTGGGTATAAAATTATTGTAGTGTCTTGTAATGATAGAATTGTTAAGTAGAATATTGTGGAGGTCGTTGATATTGAATTTCAGAAGATATGAACTAGGACATGAGTAATTTTTTTTGAGCATGCCGAAATCAAGGAGTGTTAGTTGAGGATTTGGATGAGTTAATGTGGACTATGCAAGCCCATTTGGAGTACATGGAATCTGCATAACATCGAGATGTTGTTGTAGAAGATCAAAGTGATGATGAAGTAGGACCTACGTAATAAGCAATGCAAACTACAAATGCAAATGCAAAAGAACAAGCACAAGATGGTCTAGAAGACATACTATACTAATAATTGATAGAATGGGAAGTAAGACTAGATGAGACACCCTTTGATATTTGCGTAGTTTAGAACTAGTGGATCTCATTGATTAGATTAAAAATCTCAACAAGTATTTTGAGTGTGATGACATGGAATATCCTAGGAAGTTCAATTTTACATACACGGAGTTGAAGGATCATGCATCTCTTTGGTGGGAGCATATCTATAGATAATGGGTATAGCGTAATAAGTAGAAGATTAAGAAATGGGATAGGCTGGTGGTTAATCTCAAAGAAAAGTTTTGGCCCATGGATTAGTAGCTCAATTTGTTTAAGAAGTTGTAGAGTTTGTGTTAGAGAGAGATTACTATGAAATAATACACTGAGGTGTTTTACCGACTCGCCATTAAAGCGGGATGTGGAATATGACATGGAGAAGATCTCTAAATATATGAATACATTGTAAATTGTGATTCAAGATTATCTTAGCATGATACAAGTGCATTCTGCACAGAAGAAGCCTATGAATATGTTTTGAAGGTGGAGGAGAAGCACATCCACAAGCAATAAAGTGCTTCTTACAGAAAAGGAAAGGCCATGCAAGGTCATGGACAATGTGGAGGTAGAAGAAATTCTGCATAGAGAGGAGGTGATTCTAATTCGATGCATGAAGTGAAGGAACATTGATATAAAGTGGAAATCATGAATACCATACCTTGCTGCCTTATCGTGTGCCACAACGAACATTGGAACTATTCCATGTGTTCCAAACTTTTGCAACATCCCCGTAAAAGCACCATGTTACTCCATCATGACTTATGAGATGTAGGAATGGTTCTATTTTTCCTTTTGGGATGTGAAGACATGAAACATACTTTTTCCACGTAAGTTCCCTGCCAGACCACTAGGCATGACTGAGCTCTCTTTCCCAAGCTTACATTGCTATATCATCGAAGTGAACATATGTTTTCATTGCAAAGGCCTAGGAAGATTCCCTCTTTATAAAGGATATGGTTGTTGAAGAGAGTAATCACAAAAAATAAGAATCAATATTCAAATAGATGATGATACAAAAATAGAGTATGGAATCCGTTTCATTCAAATTTAGATGTTACTATTCTCGAACACATGCATTTTATCTATGCACCGCTTTTGGAACAACCACATCTCATGTTTCTAATATTATGTGCTCCAATACCATTATGTATGTAGATGAATGTTCACATGATAATTTAATGTTTTGAGTATAAATGTGAGGAGTGTGGATAAACAATGTAGGGTACTAGGTGTCTAAATTTTCCCCTTTTGTCAAGTGGTTTGTGATGGACAAACCACTAGACAAATATGAGTGGTGACCAAATTTGTGCTAGATAGGCGGTCCCCCATCAAACTAGGGGCCATCGTGATGAAGTGCAATTGTAACTGGTTTGAATATGTTGCTATATGAGATAGGCTTGTTTGATGTTGTGTTTCTATTTAAGATACCCCAAGACTAGACATGAAAGCAAATTTCCTAAAAGGTGGAATTGTGTGACTAGAAAGTCAAGTGATAGGGAAACCAATGGGTTCTCAACCTATAGACATATGAATCATAGGAAAAAGCTGCGGGAAAAGATTCCTGAAAGCGTATAATATCCATGGTGTATCAGAAATGTAGGCTCGATAAAGGATGTTGCCAAAAAGGTGAGCTTACGTGACCATGAAGTCAAGTGATAGGGGAACCAATGGGTTCTTTACCTATAGACGTATGACTTGACAGAGGCAAAGGATACAAGTTTTCCTGAAAGGATGTGGAATCCTAGATGGATTTGATAAAGGCATGTTCTATATAAATTTATTGATGTTGGGTTTTAAGAGGGTCTTGGGGCCCCAAAAAGGAAGCTTATACTTGCAAAATGTGCCCTTGTTGACTAGGATGAGTAAAATGATGGGTTGGTGAGGCTTGGAGGCCAATCGATGATGTTTTGGATAAAGGGAAGGTAATCATTGACGATTACCCTAGGTTGTTAGTGATTTGACAAAATCGTTAGCGATTAGCCCAATCGCTAGTGATCAAGTGGGCGGGATTTTTTTTGATATAAAATGTGGTTTGGAGGTTCATTTGGTACATTGCAATTTGAAAACCTAGGAGACCAAACAAACCCTAATTTATGAGTTTTTTGATAATTTGCGAGATGGAGGTAGTTGGAGGTGTGCAAAGGTGATAGAGGCCCACACATGCTGAGGTAAGTGACTTTTTTTGGATTTTTGTGTTATTTTTGTTTTTTTGTTTTTGTTTTTCTAGAAATTGGAATCACTTTAAAACCGCTAGTTATTTCATATAAAATCGCTAGTGATTTATGATTCATTGGAGATTTTGATAGGGTCGCCAATCATTTAAGTAGAGTAGCTGGAGATTGTAGTGTTTTGATACAATGTTGTGATTTATTTTGATTGATTTGAGTGATTTTTGATTGATTATTTTTGATGGTGTGTTGTTTCATTGTGGATGCAGGCTAGAGAGAGATTGACTACACGGGATATGATCATGAAGATACTGGATGATGTTCGAGCTCGATTGTTAGATGCTGATTGGGATCACTTGGAGGATGTTGGATTAGGAGGGATGTGTCATTATAGACACATCCAAAGAGACATGGGTTTATTGTTGGCATTGTTTGTGTGATGAGACCATGTCACAAGCACATTCTGGTTGCCTACAAGAGAGATGAAAATGACATTGGAGGATATACAAAGGATATTACACTTACAAGTACAGGGTGAGTAGGTATTTGTGATTGATGAGGTAGGAAAGGGTGTTGTGATGCAGAGATTATATGGAGATGATGGGGACGATATGGTTTATACCTTTGGATATTTTTCGTACAGAGCATTTTATAGTGATGATGAGGAGGGGCGGGCCCTAGTCACGATGATGATGATGATGGGTATTAGCTGCTATGCCTTACCGGATACAACTGGAGGAATATTTTCATGGATGATGACTGGGGTAGTATTTGATATGATGGTCTATATGATAGAGTTTTTGCTATCCATAATTTCACCCCAATTTAAAAATGGATTAACCTACAGGTCTGGGCATTGATAGTTAATGGGGAGCAGTAAGCTCACTGCGGTGAAGGTTTGGAGCTGGGTTTATTTAAATGGTCAAGCTGGAAAAATGCATGGATTATCATCTCATTATCACGTGTCAACCATCTTCTTGATGAGCATCAAAACCCCTTTACTATCACGTGACATCATCCCTTCCTGACACGCGTAAACCATTTCCTCCTTGACGTGCGTCAACCATTCTTCTTGACACATGTCAACCACCACTTCTTGATGCGTGTAACCACTTTCCTCCTACCGTGTGACAACATTCCTTGCTGTCGTGAGACAATCCTTCCCCCCTGTTAGTGTGTCATCCCTCCTTCCCCATCACACCCCTTTGCTATCGTGTGACAATCCTTCCTTCTTGACGCACGTCAACCTCCTTTCGCTATCACGCGACAACATTTATTCTTGGTGTGTGACAATCATTCCCTTGTGGGTGACAACTCTCCCCATTTTTATTGGGTGTCAGCTGGCGGTTCCTATCGGCTGTCAACAAGGAGTTTTAGATATGACCAGGCATTAATGACACCATACAAGGTAGCTCAACAATTGGTTTTATGAGGTATGACACCCCTATTTACCGTGTAATAAAATTACTATTAGAAAGAGAACCAGTATGGTTACCCATACCTCCATACAAGAAATTAATTTAGACCATCAGTTGGTAGCTTCCCTTTCTCTATATATGTAAATTTTCCCTCATTTGACAGTAGAGACATTCTGGAATGTAAGGGAACTCTGCCAAAATTTTTCCAGCACTCTTGTGAGCCGTAAGACTCAAATTTATGCATTTTGTAAAGGATTTTTTCCTTGTGCCTACATTATAATGGATTGTGCATCATTTTAAGCAATACAATTGGTGTTTTGTGGCTTTTCTTTCCCTAACTCGAGTTGTGTTTCCTCCTTTTCCTTTCATTGCATTTTCAGGTATATTGTGCATGTTGTATTCTTTTATAGGACTTAAATTCATTGTGCTCCACGAAATTGGAAGTTTGAATGTGTTCTTTGAACTGTGGCACTTTTGTCAGCCCTCTTCTACCTCATTTCCTTCTATTTTCACTCACTTAGGATACCTTCAGCCCCTTTTCCTGGTGCTATCACCTCCCTTAGTTTAGGACTTTCATTTATGCATCTCTTTCTTCCCTGGTCCCTTGGAAAATCTAGGTTAGTGTTAGGACAGTTTCATTTCCATTTCTAAGAGTAGTTTTAGCATTATAATAGGTAGAGGAACCAACCTTCTCTGAAGGTTTGTCTCAATTGCGAGGGTCCCACACCTTGAGACAATCCCATGTTAGTCAAAATTAGGGTTTTATAGTGTGCAAATCCTAGGGTGCTACTTTTTTGACATAACAGTTTTGGCACGCTCGGTGGAACTGAAGTCAATAATTTCATGTTTATCGAGATTGGGTGTGTGTCTTGGTGAATTTTCAGCCTTTGGAGGCTTTGCAACAACACATATGGTGAATCCAATGAGAAAATAAACTTGTTCTAGCAGTGCTTGTAGCCCACTTACATGAGAAGGATCCAAACTCGGTCTAGAGCAAGAGAAGGTGTCTTCGAGTATTTTCAGTTATCCCTAAGCAGAGGAAGGAGAGGAAGAAGAGTACAAAGGTCTACATCTCCACCAAATAGAACCTTACCAACCCCTCCTACAGGTAGACCCTGCCTTAAATCAACTAGGGTTCTTAGGCCAATCAGGATGGCACATCGGCAGCCACCACAAAGACCACCAAATTCTTTTACAAATTTTATTGACAACAGTCCACTTGCCCTTAATGAACAAAATCTAGTTCTTGTGGAAACATTGAAAAACATTCAATTATTCAATGGGGAGAATCACATGACACCAATTGATCACATTCAGGACATCACAAATGTCTGTGCCATACATGAGATTATTGAAATAGATGTGGCAGTAAAGCTTATAGTTTCTTCTTTCAAAGGAAAAACTTTACAGTGGTTCAAAAGCTTAGGAGCAAGGTTAATCCAAAATTGGGATCAATTATGTACAACTATATGTAGCCAATTCGAAGAAAAGGCAGACAATCTATCTCTACTAGAGTAGCTGACCACAATAATGAGAGCACCAAATGAGCAAATGGCTGAATTCAATTTCAGATTCCAAATAATGTGGGACCGGATTCTAGTCACCGCGAGACTAATTGCTGAAGGTGCATTCCTTTATTTCCTTAAAGCTTTTAATTATGACATATCTGTAATGATTCAATCTATGGGAGGGATAACATTACTCGGGGCTTATGCCATAGCCATCAAAGCTGAGAATTGCCTAATCCAAGCAGGTAAACTAGCACCTAGGCCACCTATGCCTATTTATCCAAAAATGGGGAATCCTAGTTCTAATCAAACTCCTACATTAGCCCCTATTCTTGCCCCTAGAAATTAGAGTTCCAATGAAGCTTCTACCTCTTCTTCTAATACCTCAACTGAACTACAAGAAGTTATGAAGCAATTGCAGAACCTAGGAAATGAATTGGTGACCCTCAAGAGGTAGCATGCCCAAAATTTCAGACCTTATCAACCTCATGCAAAAACAAATAGGCCTCCATATCAGCCTAATATATCTCCTGCCCAAGCTACAAACAAAAATCAAGGACATCCCCTAGCTACTAGGCCATTCCAGCCATACAATCCTAATACACCTTCAACATCCTAGGCCTTGGTTCCAGTCTAGAATAACGTTGCACAATAATATGAATGGTGCTTTCCTTGTGGTCAACCCCATAACCAGGAAAGATATTTCAATGGTATAGTAAACTAGACCTTGATGGTACAAATTATTCATGTGCCTCAAGAGACAAGACAATAAGAAAATCAACAACAAATAACTATTCAAGAGGCACCTTCAAGTGAAACCACACTTGTGAACTAACAAGCAGAGGATTTTTGTGGTATAAAACAATTTCCTTCTCAGGGGGTAGCAACCAACACAAGGTATAAGAAGAGGAATATAGAGGAAGGGAAGTCATCTAACCCAAGTGCTTCTCAATCCGATCTCACTCTACAAGGAGTCAACAATCCAAGTGCAGCTCCAAGTATGCAGAACCAACCCAAAACCACCTTCTAGACTAGCTCATGTGCCTTTTGTAGCATCCCATGTACAAGAGAAGACAATGCCAAACAAAGGGTAGAATAAGGACAACCCACCTTCATTGAATATCATTGACCACATGAAGAAGAATAATGTAAGTATCTCTATGTGGGAATCCTTGAAAATTACAGGGCAAAAGGACCTTTTGCAAGTAGCCATAGCCAACTTGCTCATCTCAAATGAGTTGTCTAAGAATCAAGAGAAGGTTCTCACTAATGTAGCTCCACAAGAAGGCAATCAAGGCAGTCAATAGGGAAAAACATGAATCCTCCTCCATTCTATATATCTTTGATCATCAGAAACAATCTTGTGCACAACTACATGATTGATTCGGGAATAAACAGTTCGGTGATGCCCAAGCAAATAGCTGATCAACTAGGTATTAAGTATAAAATCATTTCTAGATGTGTACTATAATTAGATGGGATAAAAATGATAACGATTGGAGTAATCAAAGAATTGAGCCTCACATTGCACACATGCCCCAATGTCACAGTGTTGCAAGATGTATCTGTTAGTGCATCCTCACTACACCCCCGAATCGACCCTCAGATCTGCTATAGACAAATGGTCAATTTGGTGTGAATGCACAACATGGATTTTTCCCTAAGTGTGGGACCTTGCAAGTTGGGAAAACTCTCTAGATTGAGGCTGGTTCCTACTCCTTTGTTTAGGTGTATGCATGCAATTTTTGCAGAGGTTCTGATTCAAAATCCTACTCTAAAAATACCAAGGAGACATGGTTGAGAGAAAACATGGAAATGGAAACAAAACTAAGCAAAGAATAGAAAGGTGATACACCAAAGGAGTGCTAAACCCATTGCTTTACAAATTAGACACAAATCATGAAGATTGCATCACCAAAACACGCACAAATTACCAGAATGTAATGAAGGATCATAAGACAATGATAAATGCATGAGAGGATTGAAAATTGATCACAGAACATACATTATCATTTCCAAGATTTGATACAATATGTTGCAATAAAAAAGAGGCAAAAAATGAACTGTGGTCTCCATGGGAGGTCTGAAACTCCTTCAAATCTACCTGCTAAGGAGAAAAGAAGAGCTTGCAAGAGCAAGAATGTCCAACATTACAAAAGGAGCCAAAAATGGCTTTTAATCGATGAAAAAATAGAATGGAGGAGAGATAAATGTGGGAAATCCATTTTTTTGCACCCACCAACCGACAAAATCCATTAAAACAATAAGGGCACCTCTGTAAATCCACTTCCCAACGCATTTGAGCCATATTGGAGAAAAATGGGTGCCATATTGTATTAATTTTTGGTGGTTGGATGTATGTTATGTGTTTTTTTCCCGTACCTAGGAATTTTATTCAATTTTATCCCAAAAATATCCATCAAACATCAAAATTTAGGTTTCCATCGTGTAGATAATTTCAATACCTTTCCAATGACACCAAAATCATGAAAAACTAAGCTCTTGTTTGAAAGATATGGCCCTCTGAAGATTTAGGGCAAAACTGGTAAAAAATAGAGTCAAAATTGGGGTTCGACGGGGTCAAAATTTAAATTTTTCCCTTTTGGAAAAATTTCCAAAAAAATATATGTTCCTTTATCACTCCCAGACACATGGCATCTTCTGGTTTGCTGAGGAGATGTGGATTTCAAAATAATATCCTGTCCTCATTTGCGCAACATTGGGAAATTTTCCCAAAAATTTTCCGCGGGCCCGACTCTCCGCTGACTGATGTGGATGCACGTGGCGACCTTCCTGATGCGGCATAGAGGTGCAGCTCCAGGTTTAAGTTTACCTTTACGTGCTTTTCAACGGTTTTGACAAATTTTACCAAATTCCTTCCCGATGCCTTGACTCCTGTTGCTAATGTGGACACATGGCGCCTTTTTATTTGCTGCAGCGGGGATGCGCTAACCTATTTTCTCCTTTCTGAAGCACTGTTGACCAAATGCCAAAAATTTGTGAAATCCTTCCACCCTCACCACTCTAGCCTTAACACATGGCATCATTTCTGAATTTCCTTTTAGCGTTTGCAGGCTGAAATTTTGTCTTTGAGTTTTTTAGCCAAAAGACTAAGTGCCAAAATTTTCCCCGTGGGTCCGCCTTGGGAAAATTTTCCCTCCAAACTCCGTCAAGCCATAACTCAAAAAATACAAGGAGTTCGGAGTACTTCTTTATCTTTATAGAAAGGGGAAGAAAAATACTACCTGATGAAGAAATTTTTAAAATATTTTGAGTGCTTGTAATGTGTGAAAATTGAATTTGAAGCAAAAGGAAGGAAAGAATGAAGGCAAGTTACGGCAAAATAAGTAGGGGAATCATTTTGGATAACAATTTTGGTGACTCTTAGTGGTCATCTACCTACTATATGAAAAGATCAGCTGGCATTTGAAGCATCCATTTGTCATGGAGTCATGAGTAGTAGCCTGCATAACCAATCCTCTAATATGGAAACCCACTAAAACTGAACTGATCTGTGATCAAAATGCCAAGTTCAATGTACTCGTGTAAGGGCAAAAACCAGCACCACAAAAACTATGTACAAACATAAAAATCATACATATCCCAAGTGGGATATGCAGAGTGTGCACAAGCACTTCTTCTACTGGGAAAGAAAACCTACCTACACTACTCTAACTAGAAGTAAAGGTAAGCTAAACAAAACCCTGTAACTGCTAGTGCAAAAGTAACTTCCCTTTCTTCAAGAGATGGACAGCCATGTAAATGATTTGATACTGAATATAGCTTCCTATGTGAGTGGAAAAATGACTCTAAGCCTGTCCTCCACCCAAATCATCAAGGTATCAACATTAATGGGAAGTACCTCCTCAAGCTGATTGGAATTGGACTCATGGAGGTGTTGATGATGACCCTTGGCACTTTGATGCTCATCCTCATTCCCTGAAGTAGGCATGACCAGATTTGTCTTCTCTTTTGGCTCTAATGAAGCCAAGTACTTGATTGGGCAAGGTCTGATCCGTTGAATGTGCCCATAACTCTAATTTTCTACTCCAAAAATGGAGTCTTCTTGTAAACCTTCTTGAATGAATGGCGTGGAAGAAGTGGAAAAAATCTCTTGCTCTTTCCCTTCCTCTTCCCATGAAGAACATGGAAGATTTAAATCTTCCAATATTGGCTCCAAAAGGTTGTTACAAAATGCAAGTTGCTATTTTTCAATGTTCTCCTTTGTGGCAGCAGGCTCTTGATGTTGGAGAACGAATGGTGAAGAAGAAAATGTTGTAATTTCAGCTGGCTCCTCATCCAAACATTCTTCGAAGTCTGATAAGTAATCAAACTCTTCAATGTCATGCTGCAACAAAGTCTCTTCCTCTTGCATGGTGACTTTCAAATCTGCATTTTCTTCACCATGTGTAGCTTCATTTTCAAACATGAAACTTGTCAATTCGAAATTATTCAAAAAATCATATTTTTGGAGAGATGAAGTGAGAGAGAAACATGAAATTTCTTGTGCCTCTTGTTCACAATTTGGAGCTGTTTTGTTCACCTACATAATGGTTTCATCAATCAAATCAGCCCCTTCAAATGAAAGCAAAAATGTATCAATAATGCTTCCTTCTTCTGCTGTTGCAAAAAATGACTTGATCTCATCCACTTGCTCCTCAAAAATGGGATTTTGAGCTGGTTTTTCTTCCTCGATAATGACTAATTTTGCAGTGCAAATTAGATCAGCATTTTCTTTGGGCAAAGTGCCAACATGGACACCTAACTCATCACCAAAAAGTTGTTGATTCTTTTCCTCTTGTTCTTATTCTTGTTCTGCTGCAAACTCAGCCTCAACCACCACTGTTTCTTCAACTCCAACTTCCTCTTTTAGCTTCACCATCAAGGGTATTTTTGTAATCCCAAATTTAAGAGCCTAACTCTTCAGATTGTCTGTCATTTCTTTTCTGTTGGGCTCCTCTTCTTACTATTCTCCTTGACTGGATTTTTTATTTTCATCTTCCCAACATGGATTTGGGAATGCAAGAGGAGGGGTGGGTTGTGACTCAACTGGTTTTGTAATTTTTTGTGGTGGTGGAGGAGGTAGAACCTCTTGTTTCTTTGGAGGGAATGGCTGTTTGGAAGGGAAAAGAGTAGAGAAATCGAGGTGGGATGGGAGACTAGGAGATGGAGAAATGGAATCAAATTTTAGGACAACAGATGGAGAGTTTAAAGCTTGACACTGCTGAGATAAAATAGATTGGGAAAGAGGAAAAGAAAAGGCATGAGGTGGTGTGCTTACCTGTTGAAAAGGTTGTTGAATACTCCTCTCATACACCTCTATTCCCTTAGTCCACTTTGCAAGTAATGGTAATGTTGCAACAATGAAGTCAAGTTTCTCTTGTGGACTATAATGCCCTGGAAAAGGGTCCCACCCATGGACAAGGTGCTCTGCAACCGATTCCAAATGCTTTCATTTGTGCTTGAGCCCTGGATTGCACCATTTTGCCTCCATATTTTGGATCTTCTCCAAAAAATATGCATTTTCTTCTTGACTGCCCTCACAATCTGCGTACCCTTGTGCTTGACATGCTTTATAGCCAAACTGATTTTGGCATTGCTCAGATGGGTATGCATATTGGTTCTGAATTTGATCAAAATGCTGATCTAGAGGATTTGAAAAACATGTTGGAGGTGGGAAACATTATTGCTGTTGTAAATGCAAATTCCATGAGGGAAATGAAGTCATGATTGCACAACTTCATGGGATGAAAGAATAATGAAGAGATGGAAGGAAAAATGAAATGGAAAATGAATGGAAAGGGGGTCAGCAACTTCAAAGATGGGTTGTTGACCAGATGGAGTCGCCAGATGTGCTTGCAAGTGCCTCCAAAGGCTGAAATTTTCATAGGAATACATCAATCTACAAAAAATGAAGTGGAAGACCTATAATGTTCCACTGGGCATGCCAAAAATGTTATTGTAAATTCACATCACCCCCAAATCGACCCTCAGATTTGTTGTAGACAAATGGTCAATTTGGTGTGAATGTACAACATGGAGTTTTTCCTAAGTGTGGGACCTTGCAAGTTGGGAAAACTCTCCAGATTGAGGCTGGTTCCTACTCCTCTGTTTAGGTGTATGCATGCAATTTTTGCAGAGGTTCTGATTCAAAATTCCTACTCTAAAACTACCAAGGAGACAGGGTTGAGAGAAAACATGGAAATAGAAACAAAACTAAGCAAAAAATAGAAAGGTGATACACCAAAGGAGTGCTGAACCCCTTGCTTTACAAATTAGACACAGATCATGAAGATTACATCACCAAAACATGCATAGATTACCAGAATGAAATGAAGGATCAAAAGACAATGATAAATGCATGAGAGGATTGAAAATCGATCATAGAACATACATTATCATTTCCAAGATTTGATAGAATACGTTGCAATAGAAAAGAGGAAAAAAAAAAACTGCGGTCTCCATGGGAGGTCTGAAACTCCTTCAAATTTGCCTGCTAAGGAGAAAAGAAGAGATTGCAAGAGTAAGAATTTCCAACATTACAAAAGGATCCAAAACTGGCTTTTAATCGATGAAAAAATAAAACATAGGAGAGAGAAATGTGGGAAATCCATTTTTTTGCACCCACCAACCAACAACATCCATTAGAACAGTAATGGAACCTCTACAAATCCACTTCCCAATGCATTCGAGCCATGCTGGAGAAAAATGGGTGCCATATTGTATTAATTTTTGGTGGTTAGATGTCTGTTATGCATTTTTTCCCGTGCCATAGACTTTTATTCATATTTATCCCAAAAATCTCCATCAAAATCCAAAATTGAGGTGTCCATCGTGTAGATAATTTCAATAATTTTCTAATGACATCAAAATCGTGAAAAATTGAGCTCTGGTTCAAAAGATATGGCCGTCTGAAGATTTAGGGCAAAACTGGTAAAAAACAAAGTCAAAATTGGGGTCGGTAGGGTCAAACTTTAAAATTTTCCCTTTTCGAAAAATTTCTCCAAAATCCTCATGGCCCCACCACTTCGAGACACGTGGCATCTTCTGGTTCGGCTGTGGGCTCAAAACAACATTTTGCCTCTTTGCGCAAAATTGGGAAATTCTCCCAAAATTCTCTGCGGGCCTGACTCCCGCTGACAACGTGGATAGATGGCGCCACCCTATTAGTCGATGGGACCGCGGGTTCAAGTTTTCATTTTTTGCTTTTTTGGTTTTAGCAAAAAACTAAAAATCCTTCCCTTCCGTTGACTCCCATTGACGACGTGGATACGTGGCGCCTCCTGATTCGATGCAGGGGTCTTAACCAATTTTCTCCTTTCTCCTCCGCGGACCTGCAGGCCAGTTTGTGACTTTGTGCCTTTTAGCTAAAAGGGCTAAGTGCTGAATTTCTCTCCATGCCTCCACTCTGCCTTGACACGTGGCACTTTCTAATTAGCTGTGGGCCTGCCTAGGGAAAAATTCCCCTCCAAACTCCGCCGAGCCATAACTCAAAAAATACAAGGAGTTAGGAGGACTTCTTTACCTTTTAAGAAAGGGAAAGAAAAATTCTATCTGATGAAGCCATTTCTAGAATATTTTGAGTGCTTGCAATGTGTAAAAATTGAATTTGAAGCACAAGGAAAGAATGAAGGAAAGTTAGCCAAAATAAGTAGGGGCTCATTTTGGATAACAGTATCAGTGATTGCCTTGTGACCACTCTTTTCATTGTGCTTGTTAAGAGACTTCACAACTAAAATTGGAGGCTGCTTGTCTACTGTTTGGTCACATATGCTTTTCAGAACAAGGTATGGAGCTAAGGCTACAATCATGTTTGAGGCTATTGCAAACTTTCATATTAAGCCATATGTACCAAGCCCAATCAATGCAAATTTCTTTGCCTTTGATCAAGAAAATTGTCCAAGCACTCCATAAACGAATACCAAGGTTTGAGGCATTTCAAATTTAACTCTTGATGAATGGGAAAACAAGAGGCATAAATTTGATCAATATAAAGAGATGGAGGAAGTTGATCTGGGCATTTATTGTTTACACGAAGAGAATCCACTCCTCCCTAGCATCACCAAATCAAATGAACAAGATGATAATGAAGTATGAAGGTTATTTTTTGATGACTTGAGGAGTAGACAAGGCGCTAGAGGAGGTGTAATGCTTGTGTCACTGCAATGTATAAAATACTATGCAACTTTCCATTTTCAGTTTGTTTGTTCAAATAATACGCTTGAGTATGAAGCTTTGATCCATGGATTGCATTGGGCAAGAAAGAGGGGTATCAAAAAATTTAAAGTGTCTGGGGATAGCGAGTTGATTGTAAACCAAGTTAGAGGGCTGAATGCTAGCAAAAATGATTTGCTAAAGAGCTACAAGAGCCAGGTATGAGATCTCATCAAATACTTTGAAACATTCAACATTGAGTCTATACCAAGGAAGAAAAATGAGGCTGCGGACAAACTTGTAGTAGTAGGAGCAATGTTTGATGTTGTTGACAATATCAAGAGAGATTAGACTCAACCTTATATCAGAGTGATTGTAAGGTTGGCTATTCCAGATAATAATACAAGTTGGCAAGTATTTGAAAGTGATTTGTAGATCATAAATTTTCTCCAAGAAGAAGCTGAGTTCTCCTCAAGAAATCATGACAGATTGGAGCAACAATATGGTGATCAAGTGGTCCAGCTGAAGAAAAACAAGTTACCAAAAGGCCTAGTGACTCTTGAATCCATCTTCAATCCAAATGACCAGTTCCGGAAGGAAAAAGAAAACATTTAGGAAAAAGGTGAAGACACAGAGCCTATTTCAGTAGGAGAAGGCAAGGTGTTACACATTGTAAAGGTGAGCACTCAACAAGAGAAATCTGATTTTACCCAACTCTGTCAAGAATTCCCAGAAGTATTTTCCTAGAATTATAAATATTTGAGAGGTTTCAATCCAAAATTGGCACAACATACTATTGAGTTTGATCTAGAATCCAAGCCTATCAGATAGAAGCAAAGGCCAACGAATCCTCACATAGAACCTCTCATGAGAAAATAGCTGAATAAGCTAATAGAGGCTAGCATCATCTTTCCTATCAAGCATTCAAGTTGGGTTGCGAATTTGGTGCCAGTAAGGAAGAGAAATGGAGAGATCAGGTTGTGTGTGGATTTTTGGGATCTAAATAGAGCATCACTCAAAGACCATTATCCACTCCCTTCAATGGAGGATATTTTACAGGTTATAGCTAGTTCGGAAAGGTTTTCATTGCTGAATGGATACTCAGGCTATAATCATTTAGTGGTCAAAGAAGAGGATTAGTTCAAGACATCCTTCACTACGAAGTGGGGAACTTATGCTTATAGGAAGATGTCATTTAGACTGTCTAACGCCAGAGCAACATTTCAGTGAGATATGGATATGGCGTTTAAGGGATTGATCAATAATATGGTGATTTTTTATCTGGATGATATGACTATGTTCTCAAAGAATGCAACAAGTCTAGTTTGTAAAGCAAGGGATTGATCAATAATATGGTGATTTTTTATCTGGATGATATGACTATGTTCTCAAAGAATGCAACAAGTCACCTCTTTCACCTTAGACAAGTGTTCCAAAGATGCAGGAGATTCAAAGTGTCCTTGAATCCAAAAAAATGCTTATTCTTGGCTCACGAAGGAAAGTTATTAGGCCACATCATTTTAAAGGAAGGGCTAACAATTGATCCAGAAAGAGTTGAGGCTATCCATGCTCTACCGTTGCCATGTCATAAGAAGGCTCTCCAAAGTTTTTTGGGGAAAATTAATTTTGTTAGGAGATTTATTCCTAAATTTTCTAAGCTGGTCAAGCCATTAACATTGATGTTGAAGAAGAGCATGGCTTTCAAATGGACTGCCAAAGGAAAATAAATATTTGAAGCTATAAAGCATGCCATTAAATAGGATCTAACCTTCATTAATCCATATTTCTCAAATGATTTCACCCTCTATGCTTTTAGTGACACAAATGAATATCTACAATACTTGTACAACCAAACCAAGAAGGACTAGAGCAATCTATTACGTTCTTCAGCCAGGGACTTGAAGGTTATGAGGTGAGATATTCATTCATTGAGAAACATGTCCTTTCCGTGATTAGAATTTTAAATAAATTTAGGCATCTAGTGTCAAATAACAGAATTCATCTATTAGTTTCACATGCTGGCATAATTTTTTTTATTTTAAACAAGGACCTTAATGAAAAGAGAGCTGGTTGGATAACCAAGGTCATGGAGTATGATATTGATATAAATGTGACCAAATTGGTTAGGGGAAAA
Source organism: Taxus chinensis (assembly GCA_019776745.2). NCBI lineage: Eukaryota > Viridiplantae > Streptophyta > Pinopsida > Cupressales > Taxaceae > Taxus > Taxus chinensis. Next base: position 82,239,969 of record CM034146.1, on the reverse strand, counting down.
GGGTTGTATGAAAGTCTAGTTTCCAACTAGCATGTTGAATAAAGACATGAGGTAGAAGCTATTATGGTGTTGCAAGATAATCAGGAACGAGGTGTAGGTGGTATAATTATTCCTTGTTGGACTCAAAATGTTGTATGCTTCCTTAAAATGGGTCAAATTCCTCAAGGATTGAGTAAATCCAAAAGGAGGAATTTCATACTTCATTGCATCCCATATGTGCTTGTAGATAATATTTTGTTCAAAAGGGATGTGAATGGTGTCCTCCCAAGATGCATTAAGACAGATCAGATAGAGGGTATTGCATGAGTTTCATGATGGAGAGGTAGGTGGTCATTTTTCCCCAAAAGCAAAAACTATTAGAATCATGAGGGCTGGTTATTATTGGCTTAATATTTTCAATGATTGGTACTCATGGATCAAGAAATGTAAGAAGTGTTCCTTCTTCACAGGAAAAGAAAAGCTAGCAGCCCTCCCACTCCATCCTATCTCAGTTAAACATCATTTCATGCAATGGGGGATGAATTTTATTGGGCTGATCAATCCAAGTTCCAGCCTAGGTCAAAAATGGATTCTTACAACCATGGACTACTTCACTAAGTGGACAAAAGTAGTTGCACTTAAGGAAGCAAATGAAGCCAACACTATGGATTTATATGAAGGTATTGCAACAAGGTTTGGTGTCCCTTCTACTATAATATCAAATAATGACTTAAATTTTCTTGGAGCAAAGATATCTAATTGGGCTATTAGAAGTAGAATCTACTTGAGCATTTCTTCTAACCGCTACCCCCAGGGTAACAAGAAAGCAAATTCCACGAACAAGAACTTGCTGAGAACCATAAGAAGAACTCTCGATGAAAACTAGAGGAATTGGCATACCAAATTGAAATCAACCTTTTGGACTGATAGAATCACTCACAAGAAGTAGACTAGTTATTCTCCTTTCAAGTTGGTTAATGGAAGGGAAACACGACTATCAAATCCCTTGAGTTACCATCCTTAGAGCTTATCAAAAATCTGGAGTTGTTTGAACTTCTAGCTATGGAAGTCAAGTATGAAGAGCTCACAAAGCTAGAAGAACTAAGAAACTAAGCCATGAAAACAATGGAGAAGGACCAAACTCAAATAAATATGAGCTTTAACAGAAAGACCAAAAACATAACTTTCCAATAAAGAGAATTGGTTCTAAAATGGGAAGTAGACAAAGCCAAACTAGGAAGGCACTCCAAGATTGATGCAATATGGAGTGACTCTTACTTTATTTTAGGGGGCAAAGAAAACAATGTTTTCCAATTGTCAAAGTTGGACAGAGAAGAATTACAAATTCCAGTCAATGGGATCTACTTAAAGCATTGTTACTAAGGATGAATCTCATTTCTGTACATACTAGTTTAGGTTATTAATTCCTCTAATTGCTTCTAGTGCATTGTTCTGTTGTAGTTAGGTTTGCTTTCAGATGAGTGCTTGTGCACTCTCTGCATGTTCCATTTGGGATATGTATGATTTTGTTATTTGTAAATAGTTGCTCTTTGTTGTAGTTGCACCTTCTAGTTTCAAGTAAGGTATGATGATGAAATAATGTCCCAAGGATGTTTCATAGGTTTAAGAGGTTTCGGGCATCAGACCAGTTTCAAAAATCAGAATGACTCCATGCCCAATGGATGCAAAATCACTGGTCTTTCAGATCTAGCAGGAAAATCACCCTACAAGTCGCCAAATTGTTATCCATAATTGCACCCACCTTTCAAAATGGATTAACCTATAGGTCTAGGCATTGATAGTTAATGGGGAGTAGCTGCGGAGAAGGTTTAGATCCAGGTTTTTTTAAATGGTTGAGCTAGAAAAATGTACATATTGTCACCTTGTTGTCGTACGTCAACTGTCTTCTTAACGCATGTCAATGAACCTTTACTGTCACGCGACAACATCCCTTCTTGACGCGCATAAACCATTTCCTCCCTAACTCACATCAATAATTCTTCTTGACGTGCATCAACTACCTCTTCTTGATGTGTATTAGCTTCCACTTCTTGATGTGCATCACTGCTTTCCTCCTGTCACATGATAACATTCCTTGTTGTTGTGCGACAATCCTGTTGACGATTATCCTTGCAGATGAACTATCAAAGTCGTAGGAAACCTTAGGGTAGTGGGACATTCACCCTAAGGAGACCTCCATATTTTTAAAGAAGCTAGCTCTTCTTTGCAGTGTGAGATAAAGGTCAGAAAAGTGAAAAAAAGCATACAAATTTAGTGGGGCATAATGCGCCAAACAAGCCTAGTAAGAAATCAATTGAGAATGCAACTATCTAAAGAAGGGAAAAAATGAACGACTAAAAAGGGTGATGAAATTACACCACAAACCAGATAAGATCACATAGAACACTACCTCAAACTACTTACGCACAACTTCAAAGATAGTAACAACATTGAGAGATGCACAGTGAAATTAAAGGCGATCAGAGACAACAAAGATATGCGAAGGATGGAAAAAATGCACCATAGGGCATATTATATTTCTCCAAAAATTGTGCACAATATTACAATAGAAAAGAGGCAAGATTACTATTACAAAACCCAGGAAGAAGGCTAGAGCTCCAGGCCGCTACCTTTTACAGAAGGGGGACTGAGACAAAGAAGAAAATTGACTGAACCTCCTTTTTTATTCCTCCTTTTAAAATGAGACCCGGGTCAATATATATAACCACAAAGATATAAGAGTGAAAATCCTGAAACTACTTTTCCAACCACTTATAAGATGCAATAAATGAGTGCAATGAATGACACCTTGCTTGTAAAAGACTCCTTCTGGCCTGTGACCTGCAACAGTGAAAGAATGATGGCCATGCTTATTAAATACATTCCCAACCACTTTCCAATTGCCTCTTTGAAGTGGGATCTTTTCCTTAAATATCACCATCTATGCTTCATTAATTTATGTATTTCTTGATTGTTGTGCGTTGTGATCGATTTATTGGAGATGGGGATGTTTATTTTATTTTTACCCACCTATCCTTACTAAAAATAGGAAATCCACTTTTTGTGGAGTAGAGGATGTCAAGAGCTTTCCGAAAAGTCCAATTTTGTGAAAATCAGAGTTCTGGGTCAAAAGTTATGCTCATTTGAACTTTAGGATCACGCGTTCCATGGGGGTTCTCAAAATATTTTAAAATATCCAAAGATTTTAAAATTCTGGGTGTGTTTCATGATTAATCCAACATTGAATTGACCTACTGCCAATATTTTGCAACCTACTTTGGGTTCAGAGTCTATATGTGCTGAGCTCCACGTGGAGGCTAGGCACATCCCTAGGGTCTCTACTTTTCTTGTACCTTTTGAAAGTGCACCGAGCTGACACGTGGCACCTTCCGTGGCTCCTTTTTCTTTCCCTTTACATTTGTAATGGGAATTAATGTAGATTAATACAAGGATCCTTTTCTTGGCGAGCCCCTTACCATTTGACCCCACGTGGAAGCCCTGCGGGGTTTGGAGATTCACATTTCCCTCTCACTTTTTGGAAGTGTGCTGAGCTGACATGTGGTGCCTTCCACAAGTCCATTGCTTTGATTTGCTGACTCATTCCAGGATCTGCTTTTCATTGTGATTTGGCCAAGTTTCTTCCCCCTATTGTTGGAAGCTTGACTCTTTTTGTATCGGTTCTTGGTTCTCAGGACTAATTTGATTAATCCAGTAGGAATATTCTTGTTATCTAGTTTCAGAGGGCAGTGGAGGAAATTAGATAATAGTTCTAGCGACTCACGGGGGACCATTAGCCTGCTAAATTGAACAAACTAGCCGCATGTATCCATTTATTGGGAATGGAGTCTACATCATCATCATGAGCTGGTCTGAACCTTGATTCCAAATTTTTTGAAGTGTATTTACTTCCTTCTATAGCTACTTTTAGTTGCTCTGCATTTGTCTTGAAGTTTGCAACTATCATAGGCAACTGAGGATTTCCCTGCTGAAAATACTAAAGGGCCTGGTGCATTGTACCATAAGAGAAATACAAAAAAAATCTATATAAAAAAGAGACAAATCATACATGCCCCAAATGAGTCATGCAGAGTGTGCACAAGCACTTTTTCTGCTGAAAGAAAATCTACTCCTACTCCTACACTAACCAAAACAAAGAAAATCTAAACAAATCCTGCTACAGGCAGGGAGAAATAGCTTCCCTTCTTTAAAAAGTATGGCCATGTAATTAATTTAACAATGGTTATGGCCTGTAACAAAAGTGGAAAGATACCTTCCACTCTTCTACCCAAGATATCCAAAAACAAAAAAAATACCCTCCTTAAGATGTTCATCTTTTGGTCAGAGGTGTCGTAGCTGATCCTTGGTGTATTGAATATCATCCCCATGCTTTGAAGTGAGCATTACCGGTATTGGATTCTCCATTGGCTCCCATGTTGTTAGATATTTGATTGGACATGGGGCCCTAGGAACCAATGGGCTGATCTTTTTAATTTCCCCATTCTATTGAATCCCAACTCCATGAATGGAGTCATTTTCAGACTTTCTAGAAGAAGGTGATTGCTTACAGGCTGATCTGAATGTTGTTTCTCCTCTACAAAAAATTTTTCTTCTCCCAAAACTACCCTTTCCATGATGATTGATTTAAACTTGTTGTCATCGTATTTTTCTTCCTCCTCAAACATAAAGTTTGAGAGATCAAAATCCTCCACAAAATCAGATTCTTGCAAATATGTGATAGAAGAAGAATCTAAAAATTTATCATCAAAAGAAAGCAAGAAGCTTCCTATGATCTCTTCTTCATCCAAGGATCCAGAATCTGATTTGTTCTCCTCCACAGCATGAAGTTCTCCCTGTTTGGTTACAGCTGATGATAATGATTGTGGTGGCTCAATGTAACTTTCCAATAGCGCAACAAGCTCTAGGTATGTAGGATAATGAGGGTCACTACATTCCATTAAAACATCCTGCACTTTAGAGAGCTTTTCCTCTTTTTTTCCCTATGTTCCTCTCCTTGTGGGCTTGGGGCTGCCTCTTTCTTAGGTTTAATCAGCAAGGGGATCTTATGAATCCCGAAACTATGAGCCCATCTTTTCCAATCTTCAGCTATTTCTTCTTGACTGGACTATCCTTCGGGTTTCCCTTGACTGATTTTAGTATTTTTTTCTTCCCAAGATAAACTTGAGACAACAAGAGGAGGGTTGGGTTGGGTTACAACAAGTTTTGTAACCATTTGTGGTGGAGAAGGAAGTGGAACTCCTTTGTTTGGAGGGGATGACTGTTGGGAAGGAAAAAGGGCAGAAGAATGGAGATGGGATGGAAGACAAGGAGATGGAGAAGGGAACTCAACATTTGGAGCAACATATAATGGGCTTGAATCCTGACGAGGCTTAAATGGTAAAGCTTGAGAAGGAGAGAAAGAAGAAATATGAGCTGGTGATTGAATTACCCATTGAAAAGGTTGTCTCATACTTCACTCGTATGTTATAATACCCTTGATCCATTGCATATGTCAGGGAAACATTTCCTCCAAGAAATCAAGATTTTCATATGGGCAATAATGTCTTGGAAAAGGACCCTCCCATTGACAAGGTGCCCTGCAACCAATCCTGGATGCCTTCAATTGTGTCATAGCCCGAGTTTGAACCATACTAGCCTCCTTTCTTCAGAGCCTCTCTAGTAGATCAACATCATCCATCTAACTGTTGTCATCATACGCATACCCATGCTCTTGATAAGTTCCAAATCCAAACTGGCTTTGGCATTGTTCATGTGGGTAAGCATAGTGGTTCTGAATCTGATCATAGTGCTGATCTAGAGGAGTTGAGAAGATCATTAGAGGCTGAGTGTACTGCTAAAAGTGTGAATTCCACTGCGGGAATGAAGCCATGATTGCACAACTTCATAAAATAAAATAAAATAAAATAAGGGGATGTGGAAAGAACTATAAATGGAGATGGATGAAAGAAAGGTCTACAAATTTATAGAATGGGTTGTTTGGATCATGTAGAGTCACTAGATGTGCTTTGAATGTGCCTCCATAGGATGAATATCACCAAGAATACACCAAATTGATGAAAGGAAATGATAGGATGCTTTGAACTATCCCACTGGGCATGCTAGGAAAACTATTGTCACTTATCCTTGTAAATGAACCTTTAGAGTCATAGGAAACCTTAGGGTAGTGGGACATGTGCCCTAAGGAGACCTCCATATTTTTAAAGAAGTTGACTCTTCTTTGCAGTGCGAGATGAAGGTCAGAAAAGTGAAACAAAACATAAAAAACTAGCAAGGGGCGATGCGCCAAACAAACCTCGTAAGAAATCAATCAAGAATGCAACTGTCTGAAGAAGAGAAATGGTGAATGATTGAAAAGGGAGGATGAAATTGCACCACAAACCAAAGAAGATCACATAGAACACTACCTCAAACTACTTAAGCACAACTTCAAAGATAGTAACAACATTGAGAGATGCACAGTTTCTATGTGAAAATAAAGGTGATCAAAGACAACAAAGATATGTGAAGGATGGAAAAAATGCACCATAGGGCATATTATATTACTCCAAAAATTGTGCACAATATTACAATAGAAAAGAGGCAAGATTGCTATTACAAAACCCAGGGAGAAGGCTAGAGCTCCAGGCCTCTGCCTTTTACAGAAGAGGGACTGAGATAGAGAAGAAAACTAACTGACTCTCCTTTTTTATTCCTCATTTTAAAATGAGACCCAGGTCAATATATATAACCACAAAGAGATAAGAGTGAAAATCCCGAAACTACTTTTCCAATGACTTATAAGATGTAATGAATGAGTGTAATCAATAACGCCTTACTTGTAAAAGACTCCTCCTTCTGGCCTATGACTTGCAACAGTGAAAGAATGATGGCCATGCTTATTAAATGCATTCCCAATCACTTTCTAACTACCTCTTTGAAGTGGGCTCTTTTCCTTAAATATCACCATCAATGCTTCATTAATTTATGTATTTCTTGATTGTTGTGCATTGTGCTCAGTTTATTGGAGCTGGGGATGTTTATTTTATTTTCACCCACCTATCCTTACTAAAAATATGTAATCCAATTTTAAGGTGTAGAGGATGTTGAGAGGTTTCTGAAAAGTCCAATTTTGTGAAAACCGGAGTTATGGGTCAAAAGTTATGCTTGTTTGAACTTCAGGGTCGCGCGTTCCACGGGGGCTCTCACAATATTTTAAAAGATCTGAGCATTTAAAATTCTTGGTGGGTTTCATGATTAATCCTACACTGAATTGACCTACTGCCAATATTTTACAACCTGCTTTGGGTTCAGAGTCTACCTGTGCTGAGCTCCACGTGGAGGCCAGGCGCATCCCTAGGGTCTCCGCTTTTCTTGTACCTTTTGAAAGTGCACCAAGCTGAAACATGACACCTTCCACAACTCCTTTTTCTTTCCATTTGGGTTTTTAATGGGACTCATTATAGATTAATATGAGGATCCTTTCCTTGGCGGGTCCCTTACCATTCAACCCCACGTGGAAGCCCCGCGGGGTTTGGAGTTTCACTTTTCCCTCTCACTTTTGGGAATTGCACCGAGCTGACATGTGGCACCTTTCACAAGTCCGTTGCTTTGCTTTTCCAAATCATTCCGGGATCTGATTTTCATCGTGATTTGGCCAAGTTTCTTCCCCCTATTTCTGGAAGCTTGACTCTTTTTGTATTGGTTCGAGGTTCTCGGGACTAATTTGATTAATCCAACAAGAATATGCTTGTTATCTAGTTTTAGAGGGCAGTGGAGGAAATTAGATAACAAATCCTTCCCCCCTTGTCACGCATCATCCCTCCTTCCCCGTCATGCCCCTTTGTTGTTGTGTGAAAATCCTTCCTTCTTAACGCCGTCAACCTCCTTTCGCTATCATGTGATAGTATTTCTTCTTTTCATGTGACAATCAGCCCCTCGTCAGAGGTAACTCTCCTTGTGCTTGTCAAGCGTTAGCTGGTGGTTCATGTCGGGTGTCAAAAAGGAGTTTTAGATATGGCCGGGGATTAATGGCACCATACAAGGTAGCTCAACAATCAATTTAGGAGGTATGACACCCCTGTTCGCTGTGCAAGAAAATTACCATTGGAAAGTGAATCAGTATGGTCGCCAATTCCTCCTTACAAGAAATTAATGAAGGTTGTCGGTTGGTAGCTTCACTTTCTCTATATTTGTAATTTTTCCCTCGTTTGAGAAGAGATAAGTTCTGAAATGTAAAGGAACTCTACCAAAATTTTTCCAGCACTCTTGTGAGCTGTAGGCCTCGAATTTATGCATTTTGTAAATGATTTTTGCTTTGTGCCTACATTGTAATGTACTGTGCATCATTTTAAGAAATACAATTGGTGTTTTGTGGATTTTATTTCCCTATCTCGAGTTGTGTTGTATCCTTTTCCTTTCATTGTATTTTGAGGTATATTGTGTATGTTGTATTCTTTTGCAAGACTTAAATTATTTGTGCTCTATGGAATTGGAAGTTTGAATGTGTTCTTTGAACTGTGGCACTTTTGTCTACTCTCTTCTACCTCATTTCCTTCCATTTTCACTCACTTACGATATATCCAACCCCTTTTCCTTGTGCTATCACCTTCCTTAGTTTAGGAATTTCATTTTATACATCTCTTTCTTCCCTGGTCCCTTGGAAAATCTAGGTTAGTGTTAAGATAGTTGCATTTCCCTTTCTAGGAGTAGTTTTAACATTAGAATAGGTAGAGGAACTAGACTTCTCTGGAGGTTTGTCTCAATTGTGAGGGTCCCACACCTTGAGACAATCCTATATTAGTCAAAAGGAGGGTTTTATAGTGTGTAAATCCTAGGGTGCTACCTTTTTGATATAACATTTTGTCTGGGGCCCTACTTTGTTGGATCATGTTTACAGGGAGTTATGGTCTTAAAGTACTAGAAATATTTGGAGTGGATATATCATTTTTATTAGAGTGTTGGGCCTACAAGCACATTGCAGTGGATCGACTGTGGGGAGTTCCATGGATGAGATGGGTAGACTTGGAGTACCCAATGGGTTTTATGAGGTGGCATTCAAATCATGCAACCATGAGGGGTGTTAAAGGTTGCACCTCAAGAGGGTGGTGCGAGGGTGGGGATGAGGATGATAGGGTGGGTGTATTAGAGGCCACTATAGAAAGTTTAGAGGTTGAGAAGGCCTCGTTGCTAGCTGAGTGGGTGAAATGAGTAGTTGAGAGAGATAGTGTGACTAGAGAGTGGGATGGGTTGAGTTAGCAGCTCACTACTATGTAGGTCAAGCTTACATATGCCAAATCTGATAGAGATAGATACAAATGAGATAGAGAGGCCTTACGGAAGGCCTTTAGAGTGACAAACCCATCGATCTTAGGCATTGAGCTGCAGGAAGCTAGAGCTTAGAATAGTGGTCAGATGGGGCCACCTAGTGATGTGAGTGTGGGGAAATACTAGGTGTTGTTTGATGAGCTTCAATATTCTAAGGATATAGTGAGGCACAAGATTCCAGATGATCCTCAATATACTATATTTTTGGCTCAACAATGATAGGTTCCTTCAGGTGGTTCTATGAGCATGGATTAACCACCTAGAAGTCCGGGTGAGGGACCATCCAGATGCCTAGATGATGATCAAGGTAGCACTTCTTGTGGGAGAGTATGATTGACGAACATTCACTTCACTAGATATTTTTATAGATTTTGATGAGAATTTGATGTATGAGTCTCTTTTAAAGCCCTTGTCGATGATGTCTAGACATATTATATATGAGGTTGTTGAATCCCTTGTGATGTATAGTCAATTTTGATACACACACATGATTTTGATGTTTGAGTTATGATTTCAATTTTGTGATGATTGCAATGTGAAAAATTTAGACACAGTTGATGATGACGTTTTTAATGAGTTTAGTTATGATTAGTACAGATGTATGTGAATTGTATCTTTTTATATTAGAGATTTGTGATGTGATCTTGATGATCTTAGATATGTTTTTGATAGATGGCGATCTTCTTGTTAGATTAATCCACTATAGATGGATATGAATAGAATGTGAAATGTTTTCTTCTTTACTAGTTTAGACACATATAATGTATGATAGTCCATGATTTATATGTATGATACTACACATATGTGATTTAATCTAAATGTAATTAAATCTTAATTTCATAGTAATTAATATAATGAATGATATACAATAAGACGTAAGAAACAAAGCATATACAATATAAAACCCTAAGAAATAGAGAGAGAGGGTGAATTAACTGATTTCATGCAACTTGGAGATGATTTGGGTAGGTGAATAACTAAAAAAAACTAGAAGTAGTGTCATTAAGGATCGCTGAAAATTCTGGAACTCAGTAATGTGAAGGACAAAATTACCCATGGGAGGATAGGAACACCTAAGCGCTAGTGATTGAATCTAGGTGCTAGTGTCCACCCAGATGCTTAAGTTCAGATCTCTTCTGTGTGGGAGGAGCTTCACTATTAGTTTCCTATTGTCACTCCAATCCTTCTTCAATATCATCGATTGTGCCTCTAACCTACAAAACAATTATCTACCTGCACATGTCCACAAATCACATCAAATATAAGAAAAAAGGATGCATAATGTGGAGTCAAACTGATCCCGACGATCACTCAAAGAGTGAACTTAGTATAGAGCATTGCGTTACATTTTAGACACCATGTAGTTCTGTGTGTAAGTGTGTGTAATTGTAATGCCCGCTTCAACTACCACTTGAGACCAAGAAGCAAACTAGGAAAATTATGGAATAATTTATTTTTTGTAATAAGGGTCTACAAACAAGTAGCAAGACACTAGTTTGAAACTAAATAGGTTCTAGAACAAATTCTGATTAACCAAAAACAAAATTTCTATTTTTATCTTATAACAAGTTTACAAGGTTCCAATTTGGAGGTTACAAGTTTTACTAAGGTTCAGGGAGAAATTTATCCATAGCCCTGCTTTCTATCAAGCCCTAAACTTCAAATGGATTTTTTACACACTTAGATTTATAAAAACTTTCCTAAAATAGTCTCAACAGATAGGAAATTTCCTTAACTTTCCAACCATATAAAGAAGTCCTCCTAACTCCTTGTAAAACTCAAGTTATGGATGGGCAGAGTTTCAGGGGAAAATTTTCCCTTGGAGGTCTGCGGGGTTAGGGAGAAAATTGGGAAAATTTTCTAAATGCCACATGTTATCACGTGATTCATTTGAGCCAGTGGGTCACGGGGAAAAAAACATGAAATTTTTCCCAAAACCAAGTTTTCAATTTTCTGAAGGAAAATTTTCCTCCATGCCTCCGTGCTTGCCCAAAGTGCCACGTGGCGCTTTGTGATTGGTTGCGGGCCGGCGGAGGAAATTTGGATTTTTTGCCAGAGGGGAAAAAAGGTTAAAAGAATTGTGTAGAACTACACACCCATGGGGACACGTGTAAACACCCCATTGGCTGTGGGAATGCGGGTCGGTGGAGTAAAAAGTGAAATTTTTCCAAAAGTGTAAAATGTTAAGTTTTCAATTCTAAATCCTCGGGCCCTCCTTGCCACGTGTCAGCACGTGATTGGTGCAGGGCCGTGGGGTTGAGGGGAGAAAAATGAAAATTTTCCGAAGGAAAAAATGTTAAGTTTTTCGTTTTGATCCGTGCACCCCCTGCCACGTGTCAGTACGTGATTGGTTGGGGGCTGCGGGGTTGCGGGGAAAATTGGGAAAATTTTCCCAAGGCAAAATTTTCAAAATTTTAAGTTTTTATTAAGGGCCCACCCCTTCAAGGTGCCACGTGGCAACTTATGATAGGATGAGAGGGTGGCGGGGCTGCGGAAATTTTTAGGAAATTTTTCCAAAGTTCAAAATTTAAATTTTTTTCTAAGGTCGAATTATTTCATTTTTGGTTTGGGATGGCCCTTTTGAAGTAAAACTTCAAATGGCCATAAATTTTGACACAAAGCTCCATTTTAGGCAAACGAGGAATTTTCGGAAATCTCTTGGAGTCCTATTTGCACAAAAATCATCAATATTAGAAATTGGTTAAGTTTTGAGGGTAAATTTCAAGAAATATATCTGCAAGGTTTATAATTTTAAAACTGGCAATTTTTAAACATGCAAATTTGATAAAATTTGAACTCTTCTTCCACTCAACATGTCAAATAGACATGGAGGATCAACTTAGGGAAGAATTAGAATGTTTTAGTGAGGTCAATTCTTTCAATTATTCAAGTTGTATTTTTCTTCAACAAGAGACATAAAACGACTTAGGAAGGGAATTCATTTAAAATTGGAATGGTTAAATTGTTTCTCCGAGTTCTCTTTGTCAACCTGAGTTTAAATAGGTCATAACATATTAATTTATAATATTTCGAAGTTGATTAGGAAGTATAAATGTGAACTGTTCTTTTATTAAAAAGTGAATTTCTAGAATTGAACTTCAAAATAGTGAATTGTTCCTTTTAAATTGACTTGACAATTTGTCATTTGAATGTGCATAAGAATTATAACTTAATCACTTACAATACTTCTTAAATCATCCATCCAATTCTAAATGAAACTACATTCCAAATTTCAGTTTTACTATGCATCATGCAAAGAGACAACATTGGATTTCATTCCACATGCATCTTTTAACATACCAAAACAAAGGTTCTTATTTATTTTATTTTTCAAAACAAAATTTCTTTCAAGGACAACAATACAAATCTAGAATACATTGCCATATAAAATTTAAAAGAATCATTTCCAACACTTTATTGATAGTTTAAATAACTTAGAACTGATTTCCTTTTCAATTTGATTTCAATTTGTCCAATACATAATACATAGTATGCAACATCTTTCACATTTTCTTTCCAAGTAAAACAAGGAATATAATTCTTCTTTACATTTCTCAATTCAATTACAACTTCCATTACAATGCCATCATTTCACCTTGAAAGATATATACACTCATCCACTCGAAGTGGGATAGGTTACATTCAAATCTACTCAAGGAGATGACTGTCAAATTGTGAAATTTTTCCCCAAACAACAACACGCTGTTTTCTTCTTCCTTCATCTTTCTTTTGATGACAACAAGGAAGGGGGAAAGGCAACTCTCTCCACCCAACAAAGACATCCAATGGGAAAAAGAGAAGCCATCTTTCCCCATTGGCCCCCAAGCCCCAACCATATTGGAATGGAACATGAAAAACAACACATGGCAACATAGCTTCTTCACATATAACATACATTCACATGCACAAGGAAATGCACAAACAAAAAGATGTAGTTCTCAACTACTACAAAAATTTCAATCAAAACAAAGGCTCCTTCTCCAAGAAAGCAAGCCAACAAGAGCAAGATCTATGGGGGTCTCCTTATGCCTCCCATGTTGGAATTGGGCATCCACCAAAAGAAAACCGCCATAAACACAATCAAATCCCATAAACCTTATATCTCCCAACCCCTCCTTATGCCCCCCCCCCCCCCCCCCCCCCCCCCCCCCAAGGTAGGAAATTTAAGCTATTTCCTTTCTTAGGTGGATCCCAAACCAACACTCCCTCCATAAAGAACCAATGCCAATGGCAATCCCTTATGCCCCCCCATTTGAAACCCCATAGTCTTCTATTTTTTACACCATGTCCTAGGCATTCTACCCATCCCTAAAAGAATGCAAACACAATACCATTCAATATTTTACATGCAAGAAGGGAAAGAAAACAACAATTTATAGGAATGAGAGCCTACCTCTCCTTAATGGAGATTTTCTTTCAAACAACTGTTTCTTTGTTGCACAAATCAGTCCCAAAACAACAATGCAAACATGCAAATCAGTCCAATCTCCTTCCATAAGGACAAGCTCCCAATGCAAGAGAAAATTCAACCCCAAGAAGCAAATGGAAAAGTTTCAACAACCTCCAAATGAGGAAGAAATTCAATTTTAAAGGAGAGGATGGAGGAGGATGATGTGGATTCCAAGTGGGATGCCACATCATTTTTCCTCATCCCAAAAATAACTCACATCAAATGCAAATACATCATAATAAATTTGAAAGACAAAATTACTTACATACAAAAACTCAACCCATACCCAAAAGGAAAATGCATTTAAAATTTGTAAGACAAGTGCAATCACTTCATTCATAAAATCATGTCAAAACATAATAAAATAAGTTGATTTTGACTCTAAAATTATAATCATGGTTGGTGGAGGTTTTTAAGAGGTGTGGGACAAGTTTAACTTGTCCCACAAGCCTCCAAATTTGTCCTTCAAGGCCAAATTCTAATTTCAAAGTGGAAGGAGTGTTTGACCTTCCAAAATCAGCCTTACAACCTATTACAAATTCTTACACAACCCATACTTGGTAACTTACTCACTCTTATAAAATGCATTAACTTCTATGACATTTATTTATGACAGCCTTTTGACATAAGATTTATTTAATTACCATAAGGTTATAAAATATCTATATATCAAATTTCATTTTCAACCAAAGCAAAAACATTTAATTTCACATTCCACATCCCATTTAATTTAATTAAATTTTAACTATATGTCTCCCACATAATACTATCATATTTAAATAATTAAAATAAAAGCACATTACAAAATAAAATACACACAACAATAAATAAAAAGGGAACACATAATAACCACACACACATATGCCCCATGGTCACAAAAATGGAATCCTAACACAACACAACACACAAATCAACATAGTTTCCATGGTGACCTTGTTGATTTCACACTGAATTCCAATATGGTTAGTCTCCAGTCCCCCGACATTGTTGTGATTTTAACTTGCAAAATACAAAATACCTCCTTCGGCCTCGTGGCCATATCAAAACATCCATATGATATATAAACATTAAATCAAAATCAGAACAATATCAAGATTTTAAAATTTATCAATTAAAATTCAATTTGCAACTATATCGTCATCCAATAGATCTCCACACTAGAGCTATTCCTAATACCAATGTCACATGTCTAAAATCAACATCAATAATTTGTCCATGTCAACTAGTATATCATCATCCACATAATAGTAATAATGTCTCAATAATCCTCAAGCATAATAACTGAATCCATTAATCCATAGTCTAACATCTAGTCATCATACTAATCAAAACATAATTGTGTCCATAATAATCCCTAATACATCATACTACATCAAAACATAATAATATCTAAAATATGATCAATAGTGTCAGGATCAGTATCTCAACAGTGTCAAAGGAGAGTGGGCACTACATCCCCCTCCCCTTAGACTTGAATTCCTCCTGGAAGTCACTGGAACAAATGTGGAAACTGTGCTCGTAAAACAGTAGCATCCTCCCAAGTGGCTGCAGTCTCGTCATATCTACCGCACTGCACCCGTACCTGATCAATCTCTTTGCCTTGAAGGTCCAAGGTCCTGCAATCTATGATACAGACAAGCTCCACCATCAACTGTCCTTGATCCTGCACCTGCAATGATGTCTAATATAACACATGAGAAGGATCTGTGATATATCTCCTAAGAACAGAAACATGAAACACATCATGTACGCGAGACAAGCTGGGTGGCAATGCTAAACGGTAGGCTAACGGGCTGATACGCTCCAAGATATCAAAAGGTTCAACGAACTGAGGAGCTAACTTAGAACCTTTTCCATAATGGATCGGTTTCTTATGTGGCCTAACACGAAGGAATACCTTCATGCCCACATCAAAATTACGCTCGGTCCTATGCTGATCAGTGTACTTCTTCTATCTTTCCTGTGCCTCCTGTAATCTCTGCCTGATCAACACTACCTATTGCTCCATGTCCTATAAAAGAGATGGTCCAAGAGATACTCTATCCTCCAACCTGTCCCAGCTAAGGGGTGTCCTGCACTCCCTACAATACAAGGCTTGGAAAGGAGCCATGCCTATAGAACTCTAGAAACTATTATTGTAGGAAAACTCCATAAGATACAGATACTCCTCCCACTTAGACTGCTCATCCATCACGTACATCCTGAGCATATCCTCCAAAATCTAATTCACTCACTCGGTCTGTCCATCTGTCTCCAGGTGATAAGATGTGTTGAAGTTAATCTTTGTCCTGAGGACATACTGCATGGTAGTCCAGAAATGCGAAGTGTACAAGGGATCACGGTCACAAATGATCTTCCACGGGATTCCGTGTAACCTGATGATCTCATCCAAGTAGACACATGCCACTGTACTAGCTATATATGTGGTCTTTACCAGTGAAAAGTGAGCTACTTTTTTCAATTTATCAACTATGACCATGATGGCATCGTGGTGATATCTCGACATCGGTAATCCAACAATGAAATCCATGGAAATGGTGTCCCATTTCCACTCCGGTTTAGCATGAGGATAGAGAAGGCCAGCTGGATGTTGATGCTCAACCTTCACTTTCTAACACTCTAAACAGCGTGACATAAATTGAGCCACGTCCCTGTGAAGTCCTCTCCAGTGATATAACTGTCTCAAGGTGGCGTGCATTTTCTTCACCCTAGGATGGGCTGAATAGGGTGCACGATGTGCCTCTATCAAGATGTCCTGCCTCAAGCCTCCTTCTCTAGGAACATAAATCTGACCTCTATTCCTGAGAAGACCATTTGCCTCTAGTGAGAAACCATCAAATTTCCCCTCAAGGGGGCTCTGGGACTCAATCTCTGCTTGAGCTGCAATGTAAAAATTGTCAAGAGGAAGTTGTTGAATAATCCTGCTCCGTAAATCTATCCTCACTAAAGTAGCCATGCTCAAATGCCTCCGTCTGCTGAGGGCGTCTGCAACCACATTCTCCTTCCCCTTCACATGCTCTATCTCCATGTCATACTCACAAAGAAACTCCATCCAACGCCTCTGATGAGCGTTAGATTTGTAATGTGTTCTTTTTTTTAATTAATTTAAATGTGATGGATTTAATGTGAGAGTCACATAGTTAAACTTTATTTAAATTTAATTAGGACATGGAATGTAATTAATAAAGTTGTTGAGTTTAAATAATAATGTTGGAAGACTGTGTAAGGTAATTTGTAAGGATGTGTAAGAACTATGCAAGAGTATGTAAGGCTGATTTTGGAAGGTCAAACACTCCATCTTTTATGAAATTCGAATTTGACCTTGGAGGCCAAATTTGGAGGCTTTTGGGACAAGTTAAACTTGTCCCACACCTCTTAAAATCATCCACCAACCATGCCTATGGTTTGGAGGTTAAATTTAGATATTTTTAATGCTTTTTGAAGTGACAATTTGTAAGTTTTAATTGCACTTCCCTTACATATTTTTAATGCGGTCCTTTTGGAGTATGAGTTGAATTGGAGTATGTAAGTGATTTTTTCATGTTTATTTTATTGTGATTTGTTTGTTGATGTTGATTTTCTCTCGGGGTTGAGGAAAAATGATGTGGCATCCCACTTGGATCCACATCATCCTCTCTCTTTCCTTTCCTATAAAAGTGAAGCTTCTTGCTCATTTGGAGGTTGTTGAAACTTTGGTCTTTCTTCTTTGGGGGTCAAATTTTACTGCTGTGGGAGTCTTGCTTGTGGGGAGAGTTTGAAAATTTATTTACATACTTGGTGTTGCTGTTCTTGGACTAGTTTTTGGTCATTGAAGAGCTTGTTATTTTGGACTATATTTTTGAGCATTGAAGGTAAATAAAGTATTGAAGAGCTTGTTATTTTGGACTATATTTTTGAGCATTGAAGGAGCTTGCTATTTTGGAAACAAACTCGATAATGGAGAGGTAGGATCTTGCCCTTTTTAAATGTTGTTTTCTCTTTCCTTGCATGAGAAAAATGGTGAATATGTTGTGTAATGTTGTCTGGTTGGGTAGAATGATCAGGGCATGGTGTAGGAGAAGGCTATGTGGATTTCATATGGGGGGAATAAGGGATTGTCAATGGCACTGTATTATTGAGAAGGGAGTTTTTGTTTTGGGATCCACATTGGAAAAGAAATTGCTTGCATTTCTTACTATGGGGGGGCATAAAGGATAAACTTGGGGGGGGGGGGGGGGCATAAGGAGGGGTTAGGAGATATAAGGTTTATGGGTTTGATGTGTTTATTGGTGTTATGCATTTTTGTGGATGCCCAAATCCATATTGGGAGGCATAAGGAGTTCCCCATAGTTCTTTCTCTTGTTGGCTTGCTTGATCAAGCCTATATTCTATGTGAATGCTTTCAAATACAGTTGTGAACTATTGTCCTTGTTTGGAATGTGTATCTTATTAAGTTGTGCATGTGAAAAGATTGTTGCATGTTATTGTAGAAGCCATTATTGACATGAGTTGTCTCTCATTATTTATTTCATTATGGTTGGGGCTTGGGGGGAAATGAGGTAGGATGGCTTCTCCCCTCTCATTGGATGTCTTGGTTGGGTGGAGAGCGTGCCTTTCCCCCTTCCTTATTGTGATCAAAGTTGAAAAGATGGAGAAACTAGCATGTTGTTGTTTGGAATAGGAACATATATAGTTTTGACAGTCCCAATCTTTTGAGCAAACTCATTGTAACCTTTACCACTTTGAGTGGATGAGTTGTATAATGTTTGTAATGTGAAGTAATTGTATTGATAATAGAGTTTTGAATTGAATGGAGAAATGTAAGGAAATATATTTGTTCTCTATTTTACAAAAGAATGTAAATGATTTTCTATGCTTAGTATTTTGTAATTTGAAATGAATTCAAATTCGAAAAGTGAAAAACTACAAAAGTGCTATGGGATTATGAATAAAGAATTGAATTAGTTTTTCTAAATTGTATTGTATACAGGAATTGAATTGCTATAAAAAAAAAGAAGATATCTCTACTTAGGAAAAGAATAAGAAACAATGTTGTTTGGTTTATGTACTATATTTGAATACAATGGAAAGTGATAAGTTAAAAAGAATGCATTGTTAATCATCAAAATATTTCTTTCCCTTCTTAAAAATGTATTGCACATTTGACTTGAATTATTGTTGAAACTTAATTGATTACTGTTTAAAAAGAAAAGAAAGAAGCATGCGTATGGAATGAAGATAGTGTTATATTAATTACAAAATTGTATATTGAAATTGAAATAAGACATGCATTTCTATTTAGAATTGAATGGATGATATAATAAGAATTATATTTGACTAAATTAGAATCATATGCACATTCAAAAGACAAATTACTAAATCAATTTAAAGACACAACGCACTGTTTAAAAACTTAAATCTGGTAATGCACATTTTAATTAAAAGGAGTAGTTTAGACCTATACTCAACAATAAGTTATGAAATCTTGAAATTAATATTTAGGAAGACCTAAGCAACTCAAATTCAATATAACAGTTATGAAAGAACCTCCAAAACCTAATGAATTTCAAACGGGAACTTACACAGTCATTTTTTTCTGTCTATTGTTGGAAAAATGCAACCTCAAACATATTGGACAATTTGACTTCATTAAAATAGTCTAAACCCTCCCTAGACTGATCCTCCATGTCTGTTTGACATGTTGAGTTAAGGAGGACTTCTAATTTTATCAAAATTATAAGTTGAAAAAACTACCAGTTCACATTAAAAGCCTATAGATTGATTTCATAAAATTGACCCTTTAAACTTCATCAAATTTTAAAATTGATGACTCATGTGAAAAGAGGGCATCAAGATATTTCTGAAAAGTCATCGTTTTCCCAAATCTTACATTCATATCAAAAGTTATGGCCATTTGAAGTTTTACTTCAATTTGGCATTCAAAAAAATAATAATACGAGTTAATCTAACTATAGAAAAATTTAAATTTTGACCTTGGAAAGATTTCCCAAAAAGGTCCGCGGCCCCCGCCATCCCGCAACCAATCGGGCCTGCCACATGGCACCCCAGGAGGGGCGGACTAATTTTTTTAAACTTATTTCTTTGAAAAATTTTACTTGGGAAAATTTTTCATTTTCCCTCCGCCGGCCCGTCGCAGCCAATCAGAGGGCGACGTGTGTCCTCTAAGGGATGAGGCGGAAGCGCATGGTTCATTTTAACTTTTTATCCCTTTGAAAAATTTTGGGAAAAAATTTCAGTTTGGCCCTGCGGCTCGTAGCCAATGAGAAGGTGCCACGTGGCACTTTGGGGGGGGGGTGGCAATGGGTAGGGCGGAGCTCTTTGTTGTTTTGGGGTTTTTTGGCCCTTGGAAAAAATATAAAATTTCTTCCACGACCCGCTTCTCCACCTCCCCCTCAGACTTGTTCCTTCCACGGGTGCGCGGACCCGCATGCCCTCTTCTTCCTTTTCTTCCCTGTCGGGTGCAATGCGCCAAAATTCTCTGCCGCTCTGCCAAACTCTTCACCCCTTCTCCGTCATGCGCCAAGGCTCGACACGTGTACACCCGGGGACCTGTGGGGGCACGGATTGTTTTATGCCCTTGAGATTTGTGATGGGAAAATTTCCCTATGCCTCCCTTCAACCTGCCAAGCCACCCAAGGCGCAATCCTCCTCCTCTTGCCACGTGTCCCTCTAGGGAAAAATTGCCCTAGAAACTCCGCCCACTCATAACTTGAGTTCTGTAAGGAGTTAGAAGGACTAATTTATATCACCAGAAAGGTGAGAAAATTTCCTATCCATTAGGAATGGTTTATGGAAATTTTGGAAGTAATTATTAGGAGAAAAACATAGTTGAAGTTTTGAGTCCGTTAGAGAGCAGACATGGGGGTAGATTACTCCCTGAACCTAAGCAAAATATGTAACCCTAAAATTGGAACTATGTGAACATGAAATGGGTTAATAATGGAATCTTGTGTTTTGGGTAAATAAGATTTGTTTCTGGAACCTACCAGTAGTAAACTAATGTCTTACAACTTAGTTGTAGACTCTTCTAATAAAAAAAAATTATTCCATAATTTTCTAGCCAACCCTAGGAATTGTTTCTTTGGTCTCAAGTGGTTGGCTATTGAATACCCCCTACAGTTAATGCTATCCATGAGCAGTAGTTGATGAAGGCTTGAAGACCATTGGGCCACACTGATGAAGACTTGATGATTCCTTTGAAAACTTAAACCTAGTTATACTGTATGAATCATATGATGAACAAGCTGAGCAACTCCAACATTGTATGTTTTACCTAAAGTATGGAAGAATATGATTATAACAATAAAACAAATGATACTGAGTAGTCGCTATTGGTCATTTCTTACCCGTTCATAGATGCGCAGTAACGAAGTGAGAAAAACCTTCAGAGAAAATTCTAAAGAAAGGAAGATCAAGTAGTCATTCAAAATCTTTCTAAAAGGGTGTATTCCTTTTCCTATTCAACCAAATTAGAAATTTACTATTAAAAATACTACCACTACTTCTAGGATGCTTATTGCTTCTGCTGTTCCCGAAGGATAAGTTCCTAGGGCAGCACATGCGAATCATTGATAGGATTTGCTCCTTAAATCGAGGGTCCCAGGTATCTACACTCGACTTTGATGTCATCAATCATACCAGGAGAGAAATCAAAATTTAGAGTTAGTCATGAGGCAGATTCACCTTCAGTCCAATCAAGAGACAGGGTAAAAAAGTTCCAGCAAAGTTTGTTAAAGAGTAAATCTTGTTGTATCTTCTAGTGCTTCATCTAAAGGGATGAGTGTCCTAAAGAGTTTCCTAGAGGCTCGATTTCAGACCATAGCATGCAGTTTTAACTTCTTCCTCTAGAAATATCTTGAACCATTTTTTATTTTTCATTACTTAGGTGATACATGTGGATTTTAACTTAAAGGCCTGGCACCATTAAGCTTCTGTGGTTGCTTCAAGCTAATGTCCTATGTTCATAGAAACAGTTGGATCATGCTCTGGGGTTGCACTCTCATCAAAACTGATTCATGGTGCAGGATTATAGTCCATGGACAGAGGAGTAAGCAGGTCCCATGTAGATTCAGTCAAATCAAATGATCTTAGTTTGTATTTTATTCATTTACCAGAGATTCAGGAGTCAAACATGACTATCCTGAAGGTGGATCATCCAATAGAGGATTGATGAGTTCCATGACCTTCGCTAGGCTACCCTTTTAGTAGTAGAGTATGAGAGTAGATTTCTACATATACTTGGTAGTATGTAAAGTATACTGCAGGATGAGCAGGTGCTTAGATTCAATATGTTCATCTCGAGGCCTAAATTTAGACATTAGAGTGCAGTATGGATTCACTGTCCACAGAATTTAATAGATGACCATTGATCAAAGGCCTATATTGCAGAGGAGACTTAGGGGTAAAACCCTAATAGGCTAGAGACTGAGTTAGGAGCCGCATTCAGATAGATGTAGGATGGTAGATCAAGAGTTGTTCAGTACCTCTACCTCGTGGTGGTCAATCATTCAGCACAGTCATCCTTTAGGCCACAATTTTTCAGCAACAATAGTCCCACCCCACCGTATAGACCCTCCATTTTGTTAGAGTCTAATGACATAGAGAGGTCAGAGCACGGGGCCTCCTCCTAGGGGTCTCATCAGGACACAGGGTAGACCTAGAGCTTAGTCAGCTAGAGCTCGCTAGTAGAGGCCAAAATAGACCATAGCCAGATCATCAAGATCCACACCACAGGATTCTAGGGAACCTACTAAAGGACTTCAATTCCTTGGATAGGATCAGGTGGTTTCTTTGGATGTAGAGTAAGGTGGATTCATTTTTGGAGATTATTTCCCTCAGAACCCTAACAAGGGTAAGGCACCATTTTCTGAGCCGATATTTGGCGATATGGAATTTAGCCACAAGATATATGTAGTCATTGAGAACCAATAGGTAATGAGCACCAACAGCACATTCATTGAGACCATATGTAGCATTGGTGGTATTCCTACCTCTGTATTGTTTGATTCTGGTTCTTCAAGAATTCCTTTCATTGTCACCATCTTTAGATAGAGCGATGTAGGCTGATGGCAGTTATAAAAGGGTCTTAAGGATGGGATGTCCCTTGAGATGGCTTCTGAAGCCAAGATCTCTATGACTCCTTAGTTAAGGAGTGTGTAGAAACAGATTTGGGACCTTTTACCACCACCTCAGATCTATGTATTCTTCCTTTGGGCTCATATGGAGTGTATTTTGGATATGAATTGGCTATCTTGCACATAGGGCCAGGATGGATTGTTATCATAAGACTATAGCTTGTGCAGATGATTTGGGAGTTGAGTCGGTGATCTTATGGGAGTCAGGAAACTCATTTCTATTCGCACCATTTCCACTATGCAGTTTAAGTGGTATGTGTGACGGGGTTGTCAGATGTATGTTGTTACAGTTAGTGATAGATCAAAGGATGGGTCTAGTGGACCATCACTAGATGATCATCCCATCTTGAGAGATTTTTTTCAATGTATTTCCAGGGGAGCTACCTCATTTTGATGTGCACCCCCATGTGAGATTGATTTCCATATAGACATAGTTCGTAGGAGCAGAAGCCTATCTCATGGGAACCTTATCAAATGACCACCCTGGAGCTTTATAAGCTCAAGTTTGCAAACTTGAGGGCCATTTGAAAAAGGTCCTTATCCATCCTAGTGTATCCCCTTGGGATGCACCAAGTGATTTTTGTATAAGAAGAAGGATGGATCATTGTGGTTGTGTATTGATTACCGCCAGTTGAACAAAGTAACGATCAAGAATTGTTATCCTCTTTCTAGCATTGATGACTTGGATTTGATTAGATGAAGGGAGTCAAATAATTTTCTATAAAATTGATCTCAAGTTACGATACCATCAGTTGAGAATTTCGGAGGTAGACATTCATAAGACCAACTTTTCGTATGATGTATGGGGACTATGAGTTCACAGTGGTGCCTTTTGGTTTGATGAATGCCCCTGCAATGAAATCTGATGTTTGTGGTTACAGAAGGAAAATTACTATAACATCGATTCATGCAAAGGAGGGAACTAAGATTGTCATTGATGGGTCAAGGCTATAGTGAGGAGCACGAGGGGCACCTATCGACAAGTTCTTCCTAAAGTAAAACTTCGTGTAGCACTAATGTTTTGGGAAGTTTAATTTCTTAAGAAAATTTGTTCTTGACTTTCTTCTCGACACATTGTGGAAATGGTGCAACGTGAAGTTTGGGTCATTTTGATGGATTTTCTATTGAAAGGTTTATTTCAATGAAATAAAAAAATCCATAGCTCATGTCCTGGTCTTGGTCTACCCATATTCAAAAAATACTTGTTGATGCAAACTCACAGCACCCCTGGACGTACATCAGGCTTCTAGGTTGATCACTCAGGCATCCAGTGTGATTGCACAACATGGAAACCTCTCTCCAAGCGTGGGACTTGTGAAACTGAGAGAGGAATCTCCAGAGAAGGCTGGTTCCTACTCCTAAACTACCTGCCACAAGCTATTCCAGTGCAGGCAAGCTAATCTAATCCTAATCTAACCATGCCAAGGAGACAGAGAGAGAGAGAGAGAAAGGAAAAAAAACAAAAAAAGCCTACACTAAAACGGTGATACACCAGAGAAGGAGAATGTTGAACATCTATCAAAACTGCCATGGGACAAAGAGAGGTGAGCAATGGGAAGGATGGACAGATGCATCACAGGCCCAAGGATAGATTTCACACAGAAAATGTCCCAAAACTCCATGAACACAGCTCCAAACCTGCAATGAACATTCAAACATGCACAAATACCTGCAATGAAGAGAGGCAAGAAGAGAACAAGCAAAAACGAGCAAGGATGGACAGATGCATCACAAAACACGTTTTGTTGCTCCAGAAGTTTGCACAGAACATCATTTCATTAGTAAAAGGAAAAAATGCCATTACAGAGCAAGGGAGGAGGTTCGAACTCCATTTTCAACCCTAGAGAAGAAAAGAAGGGAGGGCAGAGCAGAAAAGATGAACAACTCTTTTTTTTTTTTGAAAAATGAGCCAAATCTGGCTTTATACAATGCATGGGTCGAGCCCAGGAGACAGAAAACATAGGAAAACATGTAAGCGGCCCATCTACCATTGACCAAAATGCAGGTTCATTAAAATCATCTGGTTGATGACATCACTTCGGATCCATGGCTGAAGAAGAATGCGACCCATGCTGCATTAAAGTCTGGTCGTTGAAACGTCACTTCTGGCCATGATCACACGTCAGATCCGTTTCTTAATTTTCTCTCTCCAGACTGCACCAAAATTTGAGATTGATCCCAGAATCATGTAGATAATTTCATAAGATTTCCGTTGATATAAAGAACGTGCAAATCCGAGCTCTGGATCGAAAGTTATGGAGGTCTGAAGTTTTAGGGCACAAAACAGGCGAAAACGTGTTTTGAAATCTTTCCCGCGCTCTGCCACCTGGATGACACGTGGCACGCATTGATTGGTCACGTGATTCTCTCTCCTCTACCTTTCGGTGGGATTTCCTTTTGAAATTTCCTTGTGGGCCCCTTAAACTTGGACACGTGGCATGCATTGATTGGCCGACAGGGGCGCGGGGCAGACCTTGGCTTTTAGCTTTTCGGCCAAAACTCATGCCAAATTCTCTAACTCCTTCCCTAGCTCCGCATTCCCTGTTCCATAGGACACGTGTCCTCTTTTGATTGGCTCGGGCTGACCCCTCAAAATTCCCCTTTAACCTTTGGACTCTTTCCCCTGCGACATGTGTCGTGATCTGGTTGGTTCTTGGCCCTTTCGGCTCCTTCGGCCCTTCGCGACTCCTTCTATCGACTCTTTTCGTCCCGGATGTTCCCAGTATTATGGCCCGATGACAATTGGTCTTGGCTATTTCAGACCAATTGTCACTCGGTCGAACCGGATGTCCCAGTGCGAAAAATTTTCCCGTTCCGCGTACTCGCGTCATCACGGCCCAAATGTCCCAATTGCTTTGGACTGTTTGTTCCCATTTCGGCCGATCCGGCCGGTTCGCGTACTTCGCGTACTCTTGTCCCGAACTGTCCCGCTCAGCAGGCCTTAGTCATTTTTCTTCTCTCTTTCGGCCGGATCAGCCTAACTTGCGCCTGCCGCGTACTTCTGTCCCAGATTCCTCAAATGTCCCGACTGGGAACTAGAAAATAAGACTTAGTCATTTTTTATGATTTTTCCTGGATCAATCTACATGCTTGGAACTGTAAAACTCTGATGCATGTTATCGAAATTTACCCTGGGGGAGGAAATTTTGACAACAGTTTGGCGACTCAGTGGGGTCATCTACCTGCTAGATGAATGATCAGTAGCCTGAAGCAATCCATTGGGCATGGAGTCATAAGCAAGCCTGAAAACTGATCTGAACTTTGAAAACTTCCCTCTGAGCCACTTGAAACCCACCAGACATGGAGTTGTTCTTACCAAAATGCCACTGAAACGAACTGTGCAAGAGCAAAACCAGCACAACAAAAACTATGTACAGAACTGAAAATCATACATGCTCCAAAATGAAACATGCAGAGTGTGCACAAGCACTTCTTCTACTGAAAGCAAACCTAGCTACTCTACTCTAACTAGAAGCAAAGGTAAGCTAAACAAACCCTACAACTGGGTGTGAGAAATAGCTTCCGTTTCTCAAAAGTGGCGGCCATGTAATTGATTTGGAGCTGATCATGGCTGTTAGGATGAGTGGAAAATCAACAAAAAGCTGGTATTCCACCCAAATCATCAAGGTATCAGCTGAAAGCAAATTCAATACCTCTTTTAGTTGCTCTGCATTTGGATTGAAGAGGTATGACAGCTGATCCTTGGTACTTTGTAGCTCATCCTCATGCTTAGAAGTAAGCATGACCGGTTGTGGCTTCTCCTTTGGCTCCATTGAAGCCAAGTACCTGATTGGGCAAGGTCTGATCCATTTGATATGCCCATAGCTCTGATTTTCAACTCCAAGAATGGAGTCTTCTTGCGGACCTTCTTGAATGGATGATGTGGAAGAAATGGTGAAATTCTTCTGCCCTTTCTCTTCCTCCAATGAAGGACATGAAAGATTAAAATCTTCCAATCTTGGTTCCAAAGAGCTTCTATAATATGTAGGTTGCTCTAAATGAATACTCTCCTCCATGACAGTAGGCTCTTGTGTTTGGAATGATGGATGATGAAAGAGAGAATGGTGGAAACTCAACCGGTTCTTCTCCATCAAAACAGTCCTCCAAATCTGACAGATAAACTGCCTCATGACTGTCCTGCTGCAAAATGTTCAACTTCCTCCATGGTGTCTTCTTGATCTGTAACTTGACCACCATGGTTTCCTTCATCCTCCAACATTGAGTTTGAGAGATCAAACTCCTCTTCGACATTGGAGCTAGAGAGAGATGAAGTAGAAAGAAGAACTGAAGGTTCTCCTGTAGCCTGCTTTGTGCTCAAACCCCTTGGATCCACAATTTTCTCCTCCACAGCTGGAATGTGCTCCTCTTCTTTTGGATTTGGAGCAGCTTCTCCTTCCTCTAATAGTTGAATACAATCTTGCTCTTGATTAGAACTCCTTCCTCTAGCATGAAGTTTGTCAAGTCAAACTCTTCAGTCTGCTGCTCTAGAGGACAAGTTGGGACTGCAAGATCTTCTTCAGATCTTCTTCTCCATGGCTGATTGTGCAACTTGAATTGGATCAGCATTTCCTTCAAATAGAGTGCCAACATGGACACTACACTCTGAGCAAACATGATTGTTGATCTGCTTCTTCCTTTTGCTCTTCTTCTGCTGCAACAAAATCAGTTATGACCACCATTTGTTCAACCTTAGCCTCTTCTGTAGGCTTAAACATCAAGGGGATTTTTGTTATCCCAAATTTAGCAGCCCAAACCTTCAAGCTGTCTGTCATTTCTTTTCTTTTTGGCTCTTCCTCTTGTTGTCCTTGATGACTGATTTTTTCAATTTCTTCTTCCCTGCATGGAATTGGGAATGCAAGAGGAGGGATAGGTTGAAACTCAACTGATTTTACAATTTTTTGTGGTGGTGGAGGAGGTGAAACTCTTGTTTCTTTGGAGGAGGAAGGTATTTCATTTAGCTCTTGTGGAGGGGATTTGGACTGTTTGGAAGGAAAAAGGAAAGAAGAATTGAGATGAGGTGGAAGACTGAGAGGTGGAGACATGGAGTATCAACATTTGGGACAGCAGATGGAGAGTTTAAAATTTGCAAGTCCAAATGAGATGATGTTGCTTGAGTAAATGGGAAGAGGAAAACCAGATGATGGTGTAGAACTTACCCATTGACAAGGTTGTTACAACACCGAATGTATAGGCCTCTATTTCTGCTTTCCATTGCGCAAGTTGGGGCAGCATCTTTATCATGAAGTCCAGCTTCTCTTGAGGGCTGAAGTGTCTTGGAAAAGGGCCTCCCCATGGACAAGGAGTCCTATCTAACTGATTCTGAAAGCTCTCATTTGAGCTGTTGCTCTGGACTGCACCATCTTTACCTCCATCTTTTGGATTTTATCCAACAGACCAGTTCATCTTGGATCTGATGGTCTTCATTGTATGCATACTCTTGCTCTTGGAAGGCTCCATAGCCAAACTGACTTTGGCACTAGCTGCTCATATGGGTATGCATACTGATCTTGAATCTGCTCAAAATGCTGATTTGGAGGATTTGTAAAACATGTTGGAGGTGTAGAATATATGTGCTGTTGTTGATGTGAAATCCATGATGGAAATGAAGTCATGATTGCACAACTTCATGGAATGGAAGAAGAATGAAAGAGATGGAAAGAAGGATGGAGATGGTTTAATGGATGGAAACGTGATAGGTCTTGGTAACTTCAGAGGATGGGTTGTTGATCAGATGGAGTCGCCAGATGTGTTTACAAGTGCCTCCAAAGGCTTGAAATCTTTACAGGAACACATTAACCTGCATGAGACTGAGGTTGCTTTGTAAGACCTCTAGGAGTAAGTTGATAGTTTCAGCGTGAATACAAAACTGTTGATGATAACCTCCTCTAGTTGGTAACATGTCTGAATATTGTGAGATGGAGATTGGAGGTTCATGGTATTGCTTATGGCATTGTGGTAGTGTTTGGCTAAATGAAGGAATGAGGAATATTATCATAGGATTACGTTTGGGTACGCTTCAGAAGATATGGGGTTCCTTCCAAGCCAGTGACCACTATTTCATCCTCGTACAAATAGGTCTTTAACGTGATCAATTAACTTTTTCATCTCCCTCCCAACCCACACAAAAAAGTGACTTTTCTCAATGTTGTAGTTGCAAGTGTTCTGGTAGATATGTATAAAAAAATGGAAGCGCGCATTTGGAATGAGAATATTTTGAATAGTTCCTAAAACATGGCCTCATGGAATGTACTGATGGCAGAACACGTACAACATGTGTTTGTAAACAGGCCGTGGAAAGATGGGCTTCACAGCCTTTTCCAACACCTTCATGCCTATGCCAAACGTGAGATCTAGGAAAAGAATATGGATATTCGTCAAAGCTTAATGTAAATCTGATATTACTTTTTTAGCTTCCTCCCAGTAGACAACGTTAGTGCCTACAGACCTGTTTAACTCTAAGCTGCCAAAAAGTACGAGTGTCCCATGCAAAGGGAACAAAGCCGAAATAGACAATGATATCGAAAAGATGCGCCGAAAGACAAAATTCAGCACACAACAATGATCAGATAGATAAGTATGCCAAGCATCAACACTATGGCAAACAGGTATAGAAAATCGGCGGCGACCAAACTAATCGGCGACGACTAAAAAAATGGACGTCTTCGAACCCAAAAATCGGCCGCAGACCAATCCAGGGCACATAATATGCAAACGGAAAACGTAAACGATTTATTTTCAACGTGACGATTGATTCAGAGAAAGCTAGATTTTTGATTTGAGCATCATGGAAGCCTCTGGGAGCGGTCAAGAAGTGCAGGGGGACACGACTTGGGGTAAGTGGTCATTCTTGAACCCATTGTTCTTAATTTATTTTTTTTTGTTTGATTTTTTTTGCATGGGAGGCCAAGGTCCGGTTCATGTCCGTGCAAGCAGTCGGCGCCGATTGGTGTAATCGGCGTCGATTGGTGTTGGATCGGCGTCGATTGGTATGGATCGGCGTCGATTGGTATGGATCGGCGCTGACTAAAATGAACGACGCCGATTTTACCAAATCGACGTCGATTGATAGATGTTCATTTTTTTTTGTTACTGTCTTGGAGGATATGATTTGGGGAAATAAGAGACTAATTATGTTTTTGATGTCGTGGATGCAGGCACGAGAGGCTCTTCATATGAGGGACGCCATTCCTGAGTTATTGGAGACTATTCTCCCTGATGTGACAGATGCAGACTGGCAGCATTTAGAGCTAGCCAGGCTTGGGGGTTTCCAGTATTATAGACGGAGTGCCACGAGATGTGGAGCTCATGCGGGCATTAGTGCGACGGTGGGACAGCCACACGTGCACTTTTTTGGTTTAGGACGGGTGAGATGACTATCACCCATGAGGATATATCAGGATCCTGAGATTGCCGATCACTGGGGACCCGATTGAGATCACACCCCGGGAGCAGCAGCAGAGGGCCCTCGGTCGGTTATACAGAGATAGGGCAGATGACTCTGAGATAGTATCTGGGGCAGTGTGGATCGCTTCTCAGTATAGGCAGGATAGTCCTCGGAGCAGGTGGATAGCCTTGATTCAGATGGCGATATCTTACTTTGCCCTGCCAGATTCAGGAGGTGGGAGATTCCCATTGTTACTGTTAGACTGTGTCTGCGACATCTTGCAATACAGACAGGTTTTTGCCTTCGTCGATGCCCTGATAGCTCAGATATATCATGAGCTATGGATGTACACCACTGGTTGGAGGACAGGGATTGACGTCAGTTTTGTGCTCCATTGCTGGGCGTATGAGCACATAGTGGTGATCAGGCCATCCGGGCTTCCTTGGATGCCAGCAAGAGTGGGAGGGATTGATTATGGATTTTGGAGATGGCGGGCCGACATGGCCGTAGGAGATACAGGTAGATCAGCCGAGTGGTACTCTGAGCGTTTCAGGACGCTGACACCAGATCAGGTTATCTGGAGGCCGTATCGGGCATTTCCGACATGGGCTGGTCAGGATGCCCACTTAGTAGCACTGAGACGGAGCCGGGTGGTTAGGGGCCGTAGGCCGGATATGTGGGAGCGAGTCCCATTCATGTGGATACTGAGACAGTTCGGCCTAGTACAGACAGTGCCGACCACCTACACGCCATATAGGCGGGATAGCAGAGAGACAGATTTGCCGATTTTGATCCCGGCAAACCCACTGAGAGAGGCCCCACCTCTCCGCAGACAGTGTGATGACGGCGGGTGGATGGGGCTACGTAGCATGGTACGACACCGAGCTTCCACGACATCTCCGCGCCATCTATAGATGCTGAGATGAGGACTATCACTATGCGGACATACTGGTGTAGAGCATGCCACCCTTACACAGACACATCAGGTAGGCTTCTGGAGAGATCAGGGCCTTGACAGAGTAGAGGGATGCCCTTGTGGAGATAGACAGACACCGCTCGCTCATGAGTGAGATAGAGCGGATCCATCAGCAGGGGATCGCTCTTCGCATATGGAGGGCCCTCGGGCCAAATATGGATAGACCGGTGCCACATCAGAGTCTGGTACACAGGGCACGACCCTAGAGGTGCCCCACCAGCGCGCCAGGCAGTCCCAGCAGCACTAGCGCATCGTTATAACGATCAGCCGGGTACTGTGAGCCTGAGCACATCCAGTCTCTCTCACTGAGGTGAGATAATCTGAGGATGCCCATACTAGCGGCAGCATGTGCCCCAGACTGCCTCGGTAGCGAGGCGAGTAGGGAAGGAACGACGGCTACTCGAGTTGAGCCTCAGGTGATGAGTACTGGGAGAGATCGAGGCGGGCTAGACCCCTCAGCAGCAGTTGCCAATCGGCTCGATAGGCGGCGGCCAGGAGAGACAGCCAGGTGCAAAGGAGGGTGGGAGGTATAGTGTCCTCCATGTGCTTCAGATTTTACATAAATAGAGATTTGATAGATTTTGTATCTGTATAGTATGTAGCCCTCATTGTAAGGCATTTGTATAGATGGCTTGATTGAAAGCCACCCATTTTTGTACAGACACACATGTATATTATGATCCTGTTATTTGTCATATTATTGTCTCATGCTTTTAATTTTGATTATACATGGCATAGATGGCTATGCATAGACTGATCGAGTATACAATCTATTGTGCATTGGATAGATCTAGAACTGATCGCTGATAGCATAGCTGGATTCAGATCGATTGATCTGTGGCTCTCATTTGCTCGCTGGCTGTGACTGTTACTTGCACGTACCCTGTAGTTTACCCTGTTTGCGGGATCGCTTTCGACTGCTGTGTTTTGTCTGTGCTTCGCTCTCGCTCGTCTGTCCGTCCGGGCTGTACCTTTTGCCGGCTCGCTTTCGCTATCGATAGATGGCCTTACCGTTGGTATGTACATTTTCATGGATAGATAGATGGATGCGTTTGATCCATGGATGTAATTTACTGGAGGAACTGACATACCGATAGGTGTTTTGATAGATCCGATACATTTTTGATAAAGATGAATTTTGATTGAATTAACATGTGAACTGTCAATTTAACTAGATGCAGACAGCGAAATGGGAATACTCCTTTCAAAGAGCCAAAGATGTACATGGAACACGGACTTAGAAGATAAGATACTCCGATAAGAGAAAAAACAATGATCAAGTCGTACTTTCCACCGACATAGATAAGTAATCCAGATAGGAAATCGAAAGACCAAGCATACAAGGCCCTATATAAGATTAAAATGAACCTGACACTAACTAGTCGCAAACCAGATCTAGGATAGAAACTGGAAGAAAAGTAAGTAAGTATCTTGTCGGAATTTACAAGGGACAGAATACATGTCCATAGTAGGAAAATAGGATTCTCCATATGATCGACAAAAGGCCCTAAATCTCAGCTTCATGATTTTGATAGAAAAGCAAACTGATCAATGCGGGAAGTTTGTTTGATATGGAAAGACTGATCGATGCGGGAAGTCTTTCAGTGATGCTAAAGAGTGTATAAACTGACTGGAAGGCTGATTAATTACAAGAAGCCTTGAATTTTTCTTTGAGAAACAGCCGTCCTTCAAGGGAGCGGTCTGTATTTTGAATTTTAATGATAGCCATCCTTCGAGGGTATGGTCTATATTTTTAGAATTTTTGATAATAGCCATCCTTCAAGGGCATGGTCTATTTTCTTTTTGATTCACTTGATAATGTATGGATAGCTGTCCTTCAAGGGATCAGTCTATCTTTTGGATAACATCTTTTTTTTTTGAAATCTTTTTGAAAGAAGCTGAGTTTAGACCTAGATAGATCAGACGGAGGGGAAGAGAACAAAGAAGAACATGTACTCATGCCCCGAGTAGATCCGATTAAGATAAGTACTTGGGACAGATGAAGTGGTGATTAAGGTATTCCTACCATGAGGAGGGACATATCCAAAAGAAACGTGCAATGAGTAGAGCCGCGATACTCATATTTAAGGTAAACGAGGCAATAGGCGGAGAACCACACAATTTCGAATCACCACGAAAGTAGATGACTAGTTATTAGGACGGATGAAAGATCTGTGTTGCGACTAGATTTGTGTAAGATAGATTTTAACAGTAGAAGGGCCGTAAATGCAAAGCATTAAGAGGTTCCGCTTCAGGTATACCATCCATGGAAGATAAACGATAAGCCCCAGACCCATATTTATGAGTGATAATGTAGGGGCCCATCCAGTTGGGAGCAAACTTACCACGTTGACTTCTTTCGAGTGTAGTGACATTTTGATTTTCCTTAAGAACAAGGTCACCAATTTTGAAGTCACGGTGCTGCAAATGCTTGTTATAAGCATGTTTGACTCGCTCAAGATAGATTTGATGATGCTCAAGAGCGTTGAGATGCCGCTCATCTAATAATTCAAGTTATGCTAGACGATTTTGATGATAATCCTCATCGGAGACGAATTCTCTGAGAGAAACATGAAGAGATGGGATTTGGACTTCCAAAGGAAGGACAGCCTCAGACCCATAGATGAGAGAGAAGGGAGTAGCACCAGTAGGAGTACGAATGCTAGTCTGATAAGCCCAGAGAGCAAAAGGGATATGTAAATGCCAATCCCTACTAGCTCGACTAGTTACCTTTGCGAGGATATTGCGCAAAGTTTTATTGGACGCTTCGGCCTGACCATTAGCTTGAGGATAGTATGGAGAAGAAAAACTGAGTTTGATATTGAAAGCGTTGCAGAGATTCTGCAAATCAGCGTTCTTGAAAGACTTACCATTATCTGTGATTAGCTTGTGTGGAACGCCAAAGCGACAAATGATGTGTTGATAGAAAAAATCAACTATGGGTTTAGCCTTTGT
Source organism: Taxus chinensis (assembly GCA_019776745.2). Lineage (NCBI taxonomy): Eukaryota > Viridiplantae > Streptophyta > Pinopsida > Cupressales > Taxaceae > Taxus > Taxus chinensis. The sequence goes on along the minus strand of CM034146.1, from coordinate 82,205,770 downwards.
TGAAGAAAGAGGGATAGCTTCTACCCACTTAGTAAAGTACTCAGTGGCAGTAATGATAGAATGATGACGTTGTGAAGAAGGGGGATTGATGAGACCAATAAGATCAAGGCCCCATTACGAAAAAGGCCACAAATCCGCTGTAGGTTGCAAAGCTTGACTAGGGATGTGCGTGAGATTGGAATGTTGTTGACACCTGACGCACTTCTTAGTGTATTCACAACAATATCGATTAAGAGAAGGCCAATAATACCCCAAACGTGAAATGCGCTTGGCTATAGCTAAGCCACTAAAATGTCCACCACAGATACCGTCATGGACCTCCTGAATAGCTTTAGATGATTCATGGGTTTTGAGGCATCGAAGCAAAATACCATCAAAGCCGCATTTGTAAAGAAGGCCGCCTAGAATAGAATAGCGATTGGTGCGTTGGACAAAAGACCTTCTACCATTGGAAGTCAGATCTGGAGGAAGTATCGAATGAGATAGATAATCAACTATCTGTTGATACCACTCATCCTGAGTATGGGTTGTGACAGCATTGATTGAAGTTAGTTGCCCAAGATAAGATGGTTGATCTAATCGTTGCACAGCCACATAAAGACACGAGTCTTCGGTAAAAGGCGGGATAAGTGAGGCTAACGAGGCCATGGTATCCACGAATCGATTTGCAGTGCGAGGAATGGCTTGGATGGTGAACTTATCGAAAGATTGGAGTTGAGCAAGAACGATGTCACGATATTTTTGAAGGATATCATTCTTACATTGATAGACACTCGTGACCTGATTAACGATGAGTTCAGAATCACCAAAGATGTCAATATGACGAGCGCCGAGATTAATGGCATTTTGAAGACCTAAGACAAGAGCTTCGTACTCAGCCATATTATTGGTGCACTCAAAGTTTAATTTGTGTGCAACTGGGATAGGCGTACCCCAAGGAGGAATCATCACAAAACCCACACCTCCCCCTTGCTGGCATTTGGATCCATCAAAGAAGAGCTTTACTTTAAATGGAGATAGACCAAAATCAATTTGTTGGATATATTCATCGGGGAACTGAGCAAGGGGGTCTTGAGTGTCCGGAAGAGGAGCATCAGCTAATTGATCTGCAATAACCTGACCCTTGATAGCCTTTTGCGGGATAAACTCGAGGTCAAATTCAATCATAAGCATGAGCCAACGAGTGATACGATCATTGTGATAAGGCTTTGCATGAATTGTCTTGAGAGGATTGACACTTGTGACAATGTAAGTTTTATGATTAAGGAGATAATGACGAAGCTTAGAAGTTGCGAAGAAGAGAGCACAACATAGTTTTTCAGCTTCGGAGTAACGTGTCTCATACTCATGGAGGGTGCGACTGATGTAATAGACAGCTTGTTCTTTACCACAAGTGTCCCGATGCGAAATCATGGCTCCCAGAGCATGGTCAGTCATAGAGATATAAAGATAGAAAGGCTCCCCCTCACGTGGAGGTGTAAGCACGGGTGGAGAAAGAAGATAAGCTTTGAGATCATCAAAGGCCTTTTGGCAATGCTTATCCCATTCAAAATGAACATTCTTACGGAGGAGATAGTGAAAAGGTTGACAACGGTCCGAAAGTTGGGAGATAAAACGACACACTGACTGAAGACGTCCTTGGAGACTGCGGAGTTGCTTCAAGTTAGAAGGGGGAGGCATCTCAAGGATGGCTTTTATTTTTGTGGGGTCCACTTCAATACCCCTGATGGAAATGATAAAACCTAAAAGTTTACCAGTGAGAACGCCAAACACGCACTTAGCTGGATTTAGACGAAGGTAGAAGTGGATAATCCTCTCAAAGAGAGGTGCAAGGATGAAAAGATGATCCTGATGATGCTTGGACTTGCCGAGGAGATCGTCAACATAATCTTCCACAGTTTTGTGCAAGAGATCATGGAAGATGTAGGTCATTGCTCGTTGATAGGTTGCTCCTGCGTTCTTAAGACCAAAAGGCATGACACGATAACAAAAAGGTCCCCCAAGGAGTTATGAAGGAAGTCTTATGTTGGTCTTCTGGTGCGATGAGAATTTGATTATATCCAGAGAAACCATCCATAAGAGAAAGCATCTCATGACCCGCAGTTAAATCTACGAGTTGGTCGATATTAGGTAGAGGAAAATCATCTTTTGGACAAGCAAGATTAAGATCCCAGAAGTCGGTACAAATTCGAATTTTCCCAGTAGCCTTAGTTACTGGTACTACATTGGACACCCATTGTGGATAATCGATGGGTTGGATGAAGTTAGCCGAGAGCAAGCGCTGTAATTCTTCTTTAACAAGAAGGGCTACTCGAGGGTGCATTTTATGTAATTTTTGCTTAACTGGTTTGATGTTGGGAAGAGTAACGATATTGTGGACCACAATATCAGGATCGAGTCCTGGCATATCCTCGTATGACCAAGCAAAGGCCTGCCGATGTTTGGAAAGAAAAGTGGTAAAATCCCCTAATTCCTGTGGATTAAGGGATTGGCCGACCTTAATGATGCGAGGGTCTTCAGAAGTCCCTATATTAAGGTCAATAGTGGCTTCGTTGAGAAGGGTAGATGTGTCAGAAGGAATAGTCTTGGGGAGATATGAATCCTCTGCCCCCAGATAGGTGAGGACAGAATCATCATCCGCATAGTGGATAGTGTTGATAGTAGGAGAGTCGTCTCCAACTATTTCAGGGAAGATTAATGGTATAGAAGCGGACCGATTGTTAGTCTCATAGGCTAACGGCCCTAAGGAAATGGTATTGATAAAAAAAAAAAGTTAGGTGGGATGGACATGTCATCGTTCACATCAAGTGATGCTTCTGACTTAGTGGGGGAAGATGGTTCTTCAGTAGGAAGAGGCTCATCGAGAATAGTGACGGTGGCTTTTGAAAGAGGTTTAAATCCTAAACAAAATTTCTGATGTGGCATGAGAGTAGGAATGGATTTGAGGTCATGTATACCTTGTTCATATTTTCCCAGGCCAAAACCTTTCCACGCGCATCGATATAGATAATTTTTTGCAAACGTGGGATTCTGTAGATAATCAAACCCTGTTGAGTAAGGTTTGGTCCTAGGAGGAGAATCTGGGCGATAGTGAGGCGTATCAAGACCACCGTAGATGAAATTAGTCTGTTGATTGGGCAGACCAATGGTGACGACGCGACCGAGACCTGGTTGATATTCAGGTTGTTTTTCTGGTCTACCATACTCATTAGGTTTGAGCTGGGCATCAAAAGAAAAGAGAGGAAGCTCTCCTAGTGAGAAATGCTGCAATGTCTCTTCTAGATTTTGTAAATCTGGTAATTTGGTTGCAGGTATGGAAGAAGATGAGGCCCCGTCAGAAGAACATGCATTTTCTTTTAAAGGGGCAGATCTTGTGGTCATGTCGCATTGTGCGGAAGGAAAAGGATCTCCTGGATGAGTATATATTTTGCCCTCATATTGATATTTTAAGCATCGATGGAGGGTGGATGGGACACAATGCATTGCGCGAATCCAGGAGCGTCCAAGGATCATATTATAGTGGAATTTTCCTTCGACAATGTAGAAGAGTTCATGAAGCAACTTCTTACCTACTCGAATGGGTAAGACCACAGTTCCTAGAGTGACTGCTAGCTGATCGTTAAATGATCGAAGGGCGAAAGGCGGGGGTGACACTACATTCTTTGGTAACTTAAGTTGTTCGAATGTGTGCGAGGAGATGACGTTGAGTGCAGCTCCACTATCGATCATAACACGTTTTAAGGTAGTGTTATTGATTTGGACTGTGATAAAGAGGGGAGCCTCCAAATCCTCTGAAGAAAGAGGAGGAATTTCCGAATCTTCAAAAGAAATGGTGGTTGATGGTCCATTCAATCCAACAACCAACTCGAAGGGCTGGGGCTCATCGGAATTCACTGCGATGCGACGCAGATTATCAATTAGGGCCTGGCGATGTTGTGGAGAGGATTGGATGAGGTCAAAAAGAGACATTTTGACCAGAGCCTGGGTGAGTTGTTTCATAACACTCTCCTCAACAGACACGGGAACTTGAGCCCGAGGTGTAGCATGAATAGAGACCCTGGGTCGTGGGGCTGATGAGGAAGGAGAAATGCCTTCAGGGGCTGCAGAAATGACAACCCGTGGTCGAGATGCTGAAGATGAAGATGGGTTATCATAGTGTTGGGTTCTAGTGGCGATATGGATTGTGTCAATTTGAGAAGGAGGAAGATCCAGTGGAGCAGAATCACCAGAGGTCTGAGTGGATGGTTGAGGCTCAGATGGGGCTAAGATAACAGGAGGTACTTGTTCCTCCTCCTCCAACAAAAGGTCACTTTCTTCCAAAAGGTTGTTGACAACAGCTTGAAGGGCTTTACATCCCTCAGTATCATGACCCGGGGTACGGTGGTAAGCACAAATCAGATCAGAGTTAAACCAAGTAGGTTTAACTCCTTTAGGGTTATAAGGTTTAATTGGAGGAAGGGTTATGGATGAAGATTGGATAAGTTGATGAAGGATTTCGGTGTAGAATCCGGTAGACGAAGAGGAGGATAGAGATGATGAAGGTGGTTCTTTTACATTAACCGACTGCCAAGGTAAAAGAACTTGCATGTTAGGTTTAACAGTCTTTTTAGGGATCATCTTATTTTTTTGGACATTTGGAGGGGCAGTCTTGGGCACTTGAGATGGGAGTAAGTGAGACATGATTGACTTTGGTGGAGGAGGAGCTCCTAAAATAGATTTTGAAGATGATGGAGATGTGACAAATTTTGCAGTCTTTGGAGACAAAGGGGGTTGCTTGGTTGAATTTTCTGATGATTTAGATAATGTCGATTTAGATGAGGAAGAAGCTCCTAGAGTAGGTGTAATCGGAGGAACATAGAGTGCCTTGGTTTTTGGTAGTGAAGATGATGATCCTGATAGAAGAGGTGACGTCTTTTTAGTAGGTAAGTCTATTTTTCGGGGTATTGGTGAAGAATGTGTTGTAGAAGAAGATGATGGCTTTGATAAGTGTGTAGAAGAAAACACCTTCTCAGCGGGCAAATCCAATCGTTTATGAGGCGTAGAGAGAGATTTTTGTGGAAGAGCACCAAGAGTCTTGATGGTCCGAAATATGGGCTTTCCTTTTTCAGGGATGGTGACAACTTCAATGGCGTAAGGTGATTGTAATCTTTTCGGAGGAAGCAGGTGGGGAGGTACTGATGGTGTAACGTTAGATTTTGGTTGTCTCGGTTTAGGTTCAGGAACCGAGTGTATAGGTGTTGATGCTACTTCTTTTGATTTTTCCTTAATAGGCGAAGTAACATTAGTGATGGAAGAAGTGAGTGATGAACAAGCAGTTCCCTGCGAAGGGACTACTTCTGATGCAGAAATCATGGGTGAAACTACTATAGGAAAAGAGATAGGAAGGGTCAAAATCGAAGATGCTTCCGTCAAATTCGGCACAATTATAGGTACGTTCACCAAGGGCATAGTTGCAGCGGGAATGGGAGCAACACAAGTAGATGTGTATGTAGTGGAAACTCGAAGGGATGTAATTGCCTCAAGTTTTGAAAGAATGTCTGATGATGAGACAGATGAGGATGACACTGTCTCGGGCATGGATGGAAGGTTAGACAAAGGAGTGGAGAGAGATGACTCCGTGCTTAGTAATGTAGGAATATTCAAAGGCAGGCTATCTGAAGATGGTGGAACTCTAGTGATGGATGAAGTGGAAGGAGGTTCTGATTTGATTGATGTGTTTGCAGATGGCTTGGTTTCAGAAGAAGATTCTTCGGTAGAGATGAAGTTGATGGTATGAGTGTTTGGTTTTTGAGACTCTGAAGCATTATGGTTCAGGGCATGATTGGGAAAAGGTTGTTTAAAAACATCGAGTGCCTGATTTGGGGGAGCATTTGGGTTATCCAGAATGAGCTCGCCTTTATCAATGAATTTCTAGACAATATTTTTGAAAGTCTGACATTGTTCGATGTCATGACCCTTGGTTCTATGATAAGGACAGAAATCATTTTCCCTATACCAGAATGGACGTTCTTGGTTTTCATCAATATTCCTAATGGGGGGAAGTTCGATCATGCGAACTTCCAACATTTTTTCTAAGATAGAGGCATATGATTCCCCCAATGGAGTGAAGGATCGAGATGATGAAGTCCCTTTTCGAGAGGATGAGGGGTCTCTTCATGATGTTTGATTAGGAGTATTTTCGGCTCATGATGCTTTTAATACGATAGCGTTGGTGGATCCTTGATTTTTGTCTTTAGAAGGGGAAGAATTTGTTTTGGTAAAAAAAAGAAAAATCTGGTTTAGATTTAGAGCGAAGTTTTATCTTCCCTTGCTCAATGGCGCGAGATTCAAGTTTGCATGCCATCGTGAAGGCTTCTTCAAAGGTATGAAAAGTTTGGATCCTTAAAGTAGAAGAAATGTGATTAGCACAAGATCGAGTAAACAACTCGATTTGTTGGGATTGAGGAAGGGAGAAAGACAATTGGTTGATTATCCCTCTCCAACGAGTGACAAAGTCTGTAATAGACTCATCATCGAATTGGTGAATGTTATAAAGATCTGTGATCGAGATCTTATGCGCGATATTTATTGAAAAGTTTTCAACAAACATCTGGGCCAATTGAGAGAAAGAAAATAAGGAATGTTGAGGAATGTTATTGTACCAGTCTAAAGCAGGACCCGCTAGAGACATAGGAAAGGTACGGAGCATAAGCTCCTGATCCTGGACTATGAGGTAGCAAGCATGTTTGAATGCTCGCAAATGTTGTTAAGGGTCTTCCCGACTATGAAATTTTGAAAATTTAGGAAGTTCCCATTGGGGAGGATAAGGCTTGAAAGCTACTGAGGGGGTGAATGGGTTCATTACACACTTCTTCAAAGGAGTATGAAGCACGAGCCCCTTTTGTGGAGGCTTCCAAGTCTGCAATTTTCTTGAAGAGAATTTGAACCATGTCGGATTGAGGAGGAGGTACATTGGTATGTCCTACATAAGAAGTAAGTGGTGGATGTTGTTGAGGTGTCAATGGAGGATTCATTTGTTGATGGATAGGATGATAAGAGGAATAACCAGGTGTTCTGGGTGACACCGGGTGGGGTATTTACTGTGAGGTGGCTTGTGTATAGGCAGGATGTGAGATAATAAGTGGTTGAGAAAATGAAGGTTAGATGACGGACGGAGCCTGTGATTGGTGGACTCCTATGTTTGTTGATTGAATCGAGACAGATTGAGGAATATGAGTGCCGGCTTGGATTGGACATGTTGGGGAACAAGACCTGAAAGGGGCCTTCTACTGCCGGATTAGGTATTAAGGGTGCCGATGTTAGAGGATGGACGAAGGTCACAGTTGCTAGAATATTGGAAGAAAGACCCCCTAGAGGACGAGAAGTAAGAGCCAACTGACTATTCGGAGGGGGTTGGCTCATGAAGAGGTATTGACCTTGGGACACGATAGAGGGCATAGATGAATTAATAGCAATATGCGGGTGTGCAGACGCATTCATTATAGCCAGGGAAGAAGACCTCTCAGAAGTAGGTTGTGGAATATTCGAGGTAACTGCGGTGTTAGGAATAGGTAAGACTATTTGAGAACTAGTTGATATGGTAGGTGGAAGAGAAAAGGGAGGCATAGGCGCCTCACCCTTCCCCGTGACTCGAGGCAAGAGCGACGATGCAAACTACTCTACAAAGGCTTGGGATGATCCACAAGGATAATTGTACACTTGTTGGATTGGTGGTCCTTGATCGGATATTTTAATAGACTTGTGTACTAGGTAGTCCATGAGGGCTATCGGATTGCGGTCAAGGAATGCCTGGAATTCAGGATCCCCGCGGGGAACATACTCCGAGCCAGATGATATTTCCGAAGGACTAGGGGAAGCTGGACGTGATGGGATTGCCTTGGCTTGATAGAAAGGATTATATGACCAGGATGGGGAACCAACTAACAGTGGTCCCGAGGAAGATAGGGGGGGAGTGCCGAAACCTCCACACTAGTGGTGATCTCGGAGGAAGAAGGAACCAGTTGAGCCATTCTTCTAGATTGTGACCGAGTGATAACCGTCATAAACACGTAGAAAAGAAGATTGACCTAACTAATGCACAGACAATTCAAGCAGCGCAAGTGATTATCTCCTTTAAATTTTGATGCTTTTAAGAAAAGAAAATGTTAGGGAAGGATTTTTAGAACAGGAACTACTCAGATAGCAAAACTAAGAATGGTTTGGGTAATGTTTGGTGAGGAGTCCCAAAGGCACTTCAGTAAAAGACCAGTATGTGGCTTGATATAGGGGCCTACCCCCGCACTTCACACACCGTTGCGATAAGGGAGTCAGGTGCTTTGCCAATATATACCAAAATCTTCCGTGAATTTATAGCGTGACCTGAGTACCGCATAGGCTCTTCCTCTTGGATATCACTTCCAAGTAGGCAAGGCTAGGGAAGGAATTTTATTTAAATGCTTTATACCTAGTGATTTTGGCTTTGTGTGCAAGGGTGAAAAATAAAAATCAAATAGTGTCACTACCAATTTTGATCAATTTTCCAGCCTAATTAAATCTAGATGAAAAACATGCAGCAATGACAAAGGAGAAGTTCTTTTTAAGCAATTAAAAACGAAGTGTTTGATTTCGATGAAGACCAGTCAAACAGATTCTTTCCCAAATGCGATTAAGTTCTTTTTAAGCACCAAAAATTCAAGTGTTTGGATGTGATAGGAAATCAACAAAGAAATCCTAAAAATGAGAAAACACCGTAAAAGACGAATACCTATAGATTTATCTCTCCAAGGTGTGTGGACTTCAAAAAGCGTATTGTTGAGCTTTTCCTCTCGAACAATCCCACGAACAAGTAAAGTGCTCCGCAAGAAGAGGTTAAGCAAACAACAAACAAGATCCAGAAAGATATATCCAGATAATGGTGAAACAAAAATTTCTATTTTTGGGGAACTAGAAAAATTTCGAAGATAACAATTTTGCCTAAAAAAAAGGCAAGATTGAAATGATGAAAAGAAATGCTCAAATAGGACTGATAGAAATCAGTGAAGAAAAGGAACAAAGTTAAAAACTAGGAAAGAAATGAACTTACCAATAAGGGACTTTGGTTGGGTCCCACCGGGCGTGCCAGAATGTAGATCAAGAATTTTGCGCTTGTTACCTGTCCAAGTTAATGCACCAAACTAAACACAAAAACCCTGAAAAACTCCAATGAAATTGATACCTGATGAAGATGTAGACGGATGAGGAAGCCGATGTAGATAAGACGGGCGTACACGAGTAATTCGCACAATAGATCCGAGTAACCTGTAAAACACCGATGCTTGATAGAAAAAGACCACGTTAAAAGATATTTAGGTGGACTGCCCGAGAAGCGGGTCCGGGAAGCGATAAGCTTCCTCGGCGGATGTCAGTCCACGTTTTCAATTAAGAAAAGAAGCATGCATGATAAAAGATGTAAGTAAAAAGCTAGATTTTCTGATTGTAGTAATAAGACAGAATCTAAACAGCAGACAGAAAGTACAGAAAACAGGGAACTATGAAATAATGCTGGATTTGTGTTACCTGTATCCTTTTACCTATCTGCAGGGAAATCGGCGTCGACTGGGTAGAATCGGCATCGACTGATGTGGTCGGCGTCGATCGAGACGAATCGGCGTCGATCGAGACGAATCGGCGTCGACTGGATGAGATCGGCGTCGACTAAAGGCAGATCGATCAATCAGGGACTGTGCGATAAGATTCGGGAATTAGAAGGTGAATGTGGTCTGCTGGATGTGCCGAAGTTGGCGAGATGTTGGAACAGAGTCACTAAATGATAGATGGTTGTGTGCGATGCTGATGTGACAGAGACAGAGTAACGGTGCTCATCTCAGGGATTGATTCGGACAGGATCTGCCCTAATTTGATACAATTGATGCTAAGAAGATGTCTCTTTCTCACAACCTATATCTCTCTCACTCTCTGTTCGTGCGTAAGTGCTTCCTTTTTTCGTCCGTTTGCTTTTTCGCTCGTTCGTGGTCTCTTTTTCGGTCCCTAGAACTGAGTTCTGGACTCGCTTTTATAATCGGCGCCGCTCCTAGAAAATCGGCGCCGACCATATGGGTCGGCGCCGATCGCGGAATAGACTCCTGAGATGGCCAAAATGAGCGATTTCAAGAAAGATAAGATTTATCCCGAATACGGGAAATATCCCGCTTAGGGAAGAGGAAAAATAGATGTGATACATAGATAGAATAAATTTGGGGTGGATAAGTGATTAAGATGCATGGGAAGAAGCGTAATCAAATATTTAATATTTAATCACTCATGGGTAAGATGTGATGGGGTGAATTAAATTTGGAATAAGTGATTAAATCACAAATTGGATAATATCCCAAGGGGATAGTTGGTGACGTAAACGTGCCCCAGGTTACCTAAGAAAGTAAACGAACGTGAGGGACACTAAATTGAGTAACCAATTTTGAGTGTCTACAATATGATCTCATTCAGACTTCGGAATCTCATCGACAAGCTCTCGTTGAAATTTTTCAAGGGATCGAGGTATTACCTAATGAAACCCTTCCTGTTGCCTCCATTATAACACCTAATCACGTTGCTTCTCTCACCAAACAACCCACTGTTCCAACCACTTCTGTCTCTGTACAACAAGCTGCGGCAGTCAGTTTCTCTGAAAATGAAATTGTTGACTTTGGTACAGAAGATCCTGACCCTGCCCTTTTTATCTCAGCTTACGTCTGGGACATTCGGGTACGTCGTGTTATGATTGACGGGGGCGCTAGCCTAAACATCATCTCTTCAAAAGCCTTCCAACAAATGAATATCCCTGCTAGCTACATGTGTGCCAATCCCATCATGTTGCGGTCATTCAATGACGCTATTACCTCTACCTTAGGCACCGTGATCCTCAACATTCGGGTAGGACCACGTACTTTACCCAAACTCTTCTATGTCCTTGAAGGAGAGTTCCAATATAACATATTGCTAGGTCGCCCTTGGATCCGGGCTATGGGATGCGTTCCCTCAACATTACATAGATGCATAAAATTTGAGTACGAGGGGAAGTCCTACACCGTAAAAGCTAATCCTCCCCCCTTTAAAACCTATAATATGTTATACCGCCCTAACGATGTGCTTGTACCAATCAAGCCACCCATTCATTCAACCCAACCGTCCTCTTCAAATGTACCTCAACCATCCACCTCAACCGCACCTACACCTTCAACTGATGAAACCACCGTCGCAAAAACAACTTCCCTTCCCGCAGCCAACATCCCAACCGCAGACCCCTTAGTAGATGTTTTTCAACACCTTACGCTGGGGGAGTATCACCTATATAACGTTAGTTATTTCCATACCCCACAGGAGTACGGACAGGTACATGCACATCCTACCTATGACTGTCGTGTGGGGGAAGTAATCTCTTATGGACCACCCCATTACCGCACTAACCTAACATATGGGGGTGTTGACGCATCCTCCATTACCCCTGAACCCCCTCTTGGTGTGGTTACCTTCCAATCCGATTTTCAATACTTGACAAATCGTCGTTTCGCCCTCACCTTCTTGACTCGCTGTGCTCGGAAAGGCTTTGGTTTTGGTCTTTATGAACAAGGCCGACATACACTCATTCCCGTGACTACACGCAAACACAATGATCGTAGTGGTCTCGGTTTTCCTGAAACACCTACACAGGAGGAACCTTGTGTCAGTTGTCTTCTAGAAGACAACGACATCACCCCTACCGAACCATCATCACCCATTTTTCCTTCGTCACCCACAGAGTCGATAGATCCCGAATCTATCCCTCCTAACTTTTTTTTTTCATAAATGCTATCTTCCTAGGTCCTCTCAATTATCAACGCGATAATGAGGACCCCTCTTCTATCCCCCTTCTATATCCAGACGTGATTGAAGAGGACTCACCTTCAATTAACGTTGTTGAGTGTCAGGATGATGACTCCATCCTCACTTACCTTGGCGCGGATGACTCTTATATTCAACGCGCCTTACCATCTGAATTTCAAACCATGCTGAACAAATCTACTATAGAAATCAACATCCACACGGAGGAGGATCCTCACATTGTGAAGATCGGATAATCCCTTAACACATCAAAACAAGTCGCCTTTACTACCTTTCTCCGTGCTCGCAACCAAGCTTTCGCTTGGTCCTACGCTGACATGCCAGGAATTGATCCTGACATTACCATCCATAACATTACACTAAAACCTGATTCCAAGCCAATTAAACAGAAATTGAGAAAAATACATCCACGCATTGCTCTCTTGGTCAAAGAGGAGCTTCAACGACTCCTTTCTGTTTCCTTCATTCTGCCTATTGACTATCCTCAATGGATTTCTAACATCGTACCTGTCACTAAAGCGACGGGGGGACTTCAGATATGCACAGATTTTTGGGATCTTAACCTCGCTTGCCCTAAGGATGACTTCCCCCTGCCTAGCATTGACCAACTTGTAGATCTCACTGCAGGCCATGAGATGCTCTCTCTCATGGATGACTTCTCGGGATATAACCAAATTTTGGTTGCCCCCGCCGATCAACATAAAACTGCCTTCATAACTCCTTGGGGAACCTTCTGTTACCGTGTAATGCCATTTGGCCTTAAGAATGCTGGTGCAACCTATCAGCGGGCTATGACCTACATTTTTCATGACATTAAGCACACTATCCTTGAAGATTACGTCGACGATCTTCTCGGCAAATCTAAACATCGTAGTGAACATCTTGATGTTTTAACCATTATTTTTGATCACCTGTTACAATATTCTGTCCGCCTTCAACCAAAGAAATGTGTCTTTGGTGTCCTTTCGGGGAAACTTCTTGGCTTTATCATCTCTTTGCCTGGCATCGAGGTCGACCCATTTAAAGTCAAAGCTATCCTAGAAATGCCCCCACCTACCAATCTCAAACAATTGCGTAGTTTACAAGGTAAGCTCCAATCTATCCGATGTTTCATCTCCCAACTCTCGGATCAATGTCAACCTTTCCATCACCTTCTTAAAAAGGACATTGATTTTCAATGGAGCGAAGAGTGCGACCTAGCCTTTGAAGCTCTCAAAACTTATCTCTTGCATCCACCCGTGCTTATCCCACCTCAGGACGACCGCCCTTTTTACCTTTACCTTTTCGCCACTGACCACGCTATAGGGGCCATGCTTGCACATCGTGACTCTGAGAATCGAGAACAAGCCGTTTATTATATAAAGTCGAACTTTGGTGGACTATGAGACTAGGTATACACATGTAGAAAAGTTATGCCTAGCCCTATCATTCGTGGCTACCAAACTCCGACACTACCTTCTAAATCACAAAACTTTCTTCATCACCAACACGGACCCCATCCATTACATGTATGCCAAACCTCATCTAAACCAACGCATCGCCAGATGGCTCATGCTCCTTGCCGAGCTCGACCTTGAGTTTGTCCACCAGAAATCAATCAAAGGAAAAACCATTGCAGATCAACTTGTGGAAGCCCCTTTACCAGGGGAACAATTTACCAATTTTACATTCCCCGATGAACTCATCGCCACTCTTTCACTTAGGGAGGAGTCGTATCCAATGACCCTCTTCTTCGATGGATCCAAATGCCAGTGCGGCAGAGGAGCTGACATTGTTCTCATTCCTCTCGACGCTGAGCCTATGCCTCTCTCATTCCGACTCGATTTCCCTTGCACTAATAATACAGCGGAATACGAGGCCCTTGTTCTGGGTCTCCAAGTTGCGTTACACTTAGGTATCAAATCTATCAATATTTTTGGCGATTCTCAATTGGTAGTCAATCAAGTTATGGGCATCTACCAATGCAAAAATGAGGAACTTCAAAAGTACAAACACTACGTGGATTCACTTCTAGCCTTATTTACTCGCTATTCTATCTAAACCATTCCCCGCTCCACTAACAAATTTGTGGATACTATGGCTTGCTTAGCCTCACAAATTCAAGCTTCATCAACTGACTCTGACATTTTCATCTTGGTCCAACAACTCTTTGCCCCATCTTATTCAGCCTCGGTTGTTTGTACGATAGATAATGTGTCTGTTAATTCACAGGATACCTGGTATCACCAATTTCACGACTACCTTACAACCTCTGTTCTCCAATCTGACCTTACTAGTACCGGCAAACGTGCGTTTCTTAAACGCGTTTCTCGTTATCTTGTTATGGGAGGACTCCTTTATAAACGTGGCTTTGATGGCATCCTCCTTCGATGTCTCACCGGTGCGGAGGTCACCCATACCATCCAACAAGTACATGACGGTATTTGTGGTGGGCATTTTAGCGGCCTTGCCATGGCCAAACGAATCCTTCGCCTTGGTTATTATTTTCCTACTCTCAATAACTATTGCTACGAATATGTTAAGCGTTGTGTTATGTGTCAACAACATGCCAACCTTCAACATACTCCTAGCCACCCCCTACAGGTCGCCCGAGATCTTTGGCCTTTCTCACAATGGGGTTTAGACCTTATTGGTGAGATTCACCCGTCCTCTTTGCAACGTCACCGATGGATTATCACAGCAACCGAATATTACACAAAATGGGTGGAGGCTATTCCACTCATTTAAACCAAAAAAGAAAAAATTGTAGAGTTCATTAACCACCACATTATCTGTTGTTTTGGTGTTCCTCATCGCCTGATAACAGATAATGGAAAATCTTTCAAAAATAAGTTATTGCAAGACCTTTGTGACAACTTTGGTATCAAACTTAGCTTCTCATCACCCTACTATCCACAAGCAAATGGACAAGCCGAATCCTCTAATAAAACCCTAACCAAAATCCTCATGAAAGTTGTCAATGAGTCTGGAAGAAATTGGCACGATCACATCCCCTTTGCCCTTTGGGCTTATCGTACTAGCATTCGTACCTCTACTAATGCTACACCTTTTTCTTTGGTATATGGTACCGAGGCTGTCTTGCCTCTCGAAATACAAATACCCTCCCTCAGGATATCTCTTCAGGATATTCTCACCAACGATGATTTCCACCAAGAGCGGTTAGCCCAATTAGAGCTTCTTGACGAACGTCGTCTTACAGCTCTCGATCACCTTCAAATCTATCAAAAACGTATCAAGCGTGCTTATGATAAGTGACTTCATGAGCGTACCTTTAAGGTTGGTGATCTTGTCCTCAAAGAGAATCAACATGTAACCAAACTGGAAAAGAGCAAACGTGGAAAATTTGCTCCTAATTGGATTGGGCCTTATATAATCACTCACACTTATGGATCAGGTACTTATCGTTTAGCTTCACTTAATGGTAAGCCTGAGCCTGAACCCCTTAATGCCTTGCATCTTAGACCATTCTACTGTTGAATTTAGTGTTACATCACTTCTTATCTACCTACTGCTCGTCCCTTGAGCTCATTCACCGCTACATACGCTTTGTTTCCTACATCTCATAATAAAAATCAAGCTCACATAGTTTGATTCTCACTTCACCTTAGCAATTCCTTCCCCTTTTAGTCTAGTCCATGACTTCAAAGTATTAAAATAAGCCGTATTCTTATGGGATTTTCTTGAGTCAAACTTCCTACAAAAAACTAGATGCTTCACGTCAAAAGGACATCTAGCTATCTACCTTATATATAGACTGCTCCCTCGAAGGACAGCTATAGGCCAAACTATTGCTACTATTATATATAAACTGCTCCCCCGAAGGACAGCTATGCACTAAAATCATATCTGCTACTATAAATAGATTGCTCCCTCGAAGGACAACTATACACGGTCAGCCTTTATCAGAAGCTTCTCGCATTGATCAGCTTTGTGAAGACCTCAAGAATAGTACAATCAATATCCCTTGTAGACTTCCCGCATCGATCAGTCTATATTCAGTAACATAAAAGCCTCATTCCAAAGAACTTTTGAGTCATGGACTTGTCTATTTAGGGTAGGTTCTCTTTCGTCAGAACACTCGCTTTGTAACAAGTTCTCTGTACCTCCGTTATATCATCCACCTCACCTCACCATTTGTTTCAACTCAAGGGACGTGACGTACACCCGATATATTGTGATTATACAACTCTTTTCACCTATCAACTTCTCATCTATGCAAGGTGCCTAGGGGTTCAAGCTCATTCTACGATATTATGTGGTTTGTTTAGTTCTTTTCACCTACGGAGCATTCTTTCCTCTTTGCCTCGCATCTAGGATTGTGTGTTGATCTTAATCAGGACATGGTTCCCTACTACTTAGGTAGGAAAACTTTCACTTCCCTTATACCTTTTACAACATCACCAATTCATTACCAACACCATCAACCTTACCTTACCAATATTAATATCAACATTTTTACCAACCAACAAATTGCCTAACCATACCTAAATTCACCTCTCCCTGGTCCTAAGGGAGAACTACATCGGTTTGAGGCCCCTCCTTGCTTTGTGAAATGGGATATGTAGGCAGCACTTCGGAGACATGGGGTCTCCCAAGGTTAGCTCGACCATCCCCTACCATAACCTATCATGTGTGGTAAATATAAATATTTTTTGTGTATTTCTATTTAATCACATTCCTCTTTTATCCTTTTTCAAAACACCAACAGTCAAAACGAAAACATTCTTATTATTATCATAACTCAAATCAACATACATATTCAGTCTTATTTAGATGTTAAACAAATACATCTCCTCTATCATCGACACGCAGGTCGGCATCCTTATTTATTCTTATACCTCTATAACATTTTCTTAGACCCTCATGATTCATCCCGACCCAGGAGATGATTGTGATCGTCGACGCCTCTCGCCGGGCCTCTCCGTCCTCAAAGGTACCGCGGCTATTGGTACCGCCCACTGATCTGCCAATCTCTCCTGTAACATATGAATACGCCCTCTCGCATGGAGGAATCCAGCCTCTAGTCTCTCCGCCTGTGACTCCGCAACCACTAACAATCCTCTTGCCTCATTCACCTGCGTTTGGAGCTGCTGAACTAAACTCTACAGAAAATCTCTCTCCACTGTAATCACAGCTATCTCAGGGTGATCACGTACACCTCGCAGCTCTGCTACCCACCATAATCTATAGGCCTCTGTCGTTCCTGCATCCATTACACTGCGATCGGCTGCTATCTCCTCTGGCCCTTCCGGAGGTGTTGGCCGGGGAGGTGAGAATGCTACCTTGACGTCGATCCTCATATATGGTCTATAAGCCAGGGGTATATCCTACACAAATCTGAATTGTCGCCGCATGCGATCTAGAGGAATCCTCTCATACTCACTTGGCCTGTGCCCCACAATCCACCTCAATCGCTCTACACCCCTCAACTCCTTAGCTATGTTCTCTGTTACCATATAGTTCCCGTAAGGCCTCCAACAGATATCCGCAATCGTCACCCTCTCCCATACCTACCTGTAATACTCAATGTCACCCATCACAGCCTGGGATCTTGCCTCTTGTTCTGTCTGGACCCATCGTCTGAACCCCAACCTCTGTACTCTAGTCTCTCCTGACTGGATGGGTCGGCCTATTGGTCGCACACAAACAATGTGCTCATAGGCCCAGCAGTGTAATAAGTATGAACAATCCAGTGTCGTCCTGTGATTTCGCCTACAAGCCCATAAACCTCTGTATAGTTCCGCCAAATATGTAGGTGCCCATGCAAAAGTCATGTTCCTTTCTATCATCTCCCAAATAACACACATCAATGCCTTTGGAAATCTTCCCCCATCCGCCCTTGGTAGTGCATAATACCCTACTGCTATCATTAATATCACTGCTAACCTTGTCTCCTCAGGGTGTGCTGCATACATTATCCCATATGTGAATGACAAACCTCGTTGTGTCAAATCTCGTGCGTATGGACCAAATAATGCTGTTATCACTCCCCGCGCCACGCCAGGTAATGCCTAATATACTAGTTTTCCTGTAATAGGGAGCCTCAAAATATGGAACACATCTTCCAATGTTACTGTCATCTCCCCTGTTGGCAGATAGAACGTATTCTTCTCTGGATTCCATCTTTCAATCAACGCCTGCAACATCGCATGGTTACGTGCGATTCATGAATAATAGCGGATTCCACTTAACCCCAAACGATTTATCAATGTCCATTCCACTGGTGTTATATCCGCTCGGATTCGTGACAACAGCACTGGCACACTATCATTCATCCTCAACCCTGCCTCTGCCTGCATACATCAAAACAACAAACAACCATTCAATCCATCAAATTTCTAAGGGTTTTTCTCACATTCTGGAAATTCCTCTAGTAACTGGTATCAGTTATAAATAACCGGTATCGGTTCAGTAACCGATACCGGTTATCCCTAACCGCTATCGGTCACTGTCAATTACATATAGCTTGCCTAAACAACCACCTACGACAATAAATTGCTCGTTTATTCCTCTCTGTATACACAGACATACCCAAAACCCTTGATTACCTACCACGTAACACTCACCTCATTTATAACCCTTGTTATCATGTTTTCTTTCTCATATCTACCCACCTACTCTCCCCCATCTTATTCACAAAACATGCAGTAATCAAATCACAACCAAAACGTTTACCTCTTGAGTTACAGCAGCTTGAGGTGGCACTTGTCTTCCCTCTCATCCCTGCCTGCTGGATGCTTCTCCTCGTTCTGCCATGATCACCACCCTTTTCAAATTCACCTTTCTACCTTCTGAATCTCAGATCACATTCACTTTCCCTGTCTCTTTTCTCCTTATCACTCAAATCTCTCATGCAATTACCTGTCTCAGTCGTTAAAAAGCGTCGCGTTCACGTATTTAACTTCTTGCATGGCTCTCAAAATTAGAACTTAAGTTGCCACCCTAGCTTTTCTATTTTTAGAAAAGCTCATACCTAAATAACCGGTATCGGTTACATAATTGATATCGGTCTACTAACTACCGGCATCGGTTACCTAACCGATATCGGTTATACACCTGCCTTTTTGAAACATAGTTCTTTTCTTCATTTTCTACCTAATTTTTTATCGCACCCGCCTCTTTTCCTGCATAACAACACCATTATCCATATTTGTCCATCCAATCCACTTCTCATTACGATTTCATCCATATCATCTATCTACATTACCAAAACAAACATGCCATCATCTAAGGATATAAAAAAAAACTATCAATCTATACACCATTTGGATCCAACTCATCAGATACATATATAACAATGTCACCAAACCAGCAACAAAACATGCCACATTTCATAAATATAACATGAATGCATCCCATTAACAACAAACATCAACATCATCAATATATCAACATGTCAATTAAACTTATCATACATCAAATATCACAAACCATCGACAAAATACTTAAAAACATTTTGAACACAGCATCTGAGTCAAATCCTCATATCTATATATCACATATACAACATTTCCAATATACAATATGCCATGCATCGGGACCTCTGTGATCTCATAATACAACAAAGCCGGCACGCAGGCCACAATAAATGACAATAATCTCAACTTGGCTCGCAGGCCGGTATCAACTATACAACCTGTACTCGGCTCGCATGCCGGTATACAATAAATGAATAAATGTAGGCACGCAAGCCTCTATCAACACAACCAGTACGCAGACCGATGCCCATGTCCATATACAAAAACAATGCAGGGATCCCTCAGCTCTCCCCACCGCCCTCAGCACCTCTCCCTGCTAGTCCCTGTGGTGCCTCTCACCTCCTGCCTATAACAAACACGCCGACTGTGGCTGCACCTCCCTGCGATCTCTGACTATGGGAGGTCTCTGCTCTATAAGCTACATATGGCTGATACTCAGCTCCGGTACCATCAAGAACATCTTGATAGTACCGAGCCTCCACTCTCGCCTCCATATATCTATCCCGTGCCACCGTAGGTGCTGAGGCTGGTCCCTAGACTCCTACTACTAGTGCCCCCTGTGCCTATGATGGTGCCGCTGGTGGTGCCTGTGGCCGTGGTGGTATCTGTGACTGTGCTTGGGGCTGTGGCTATGCCGCTGTTGGTGGTGGTGCCTGTGCCTGTGCCTGTACCTGCGCCTGGGCTAGCTGCCCCTGTAAAACACCTATCTGTGCCTGTGCAGCAGCCAGCTACCCCTGTAATAGCTACACCTGACCCCTAAGCTGATCTCACTCTGCCATCACCGTTGCCAAGTCTAGCTGTGCAGGCTGTGCTACCCTTGCTGCTCTCTGACCAGCCCACCAAACCATATATGCTCCCATACAGCCAGCATCATCTATAGTATCATCTGCTGGCCTCTCAGTAACCCAATCTGGATCCACGGGCTGTGGTGCAGGTAGTGGGGCCTCTACATCATCCCTCCTATACTGAGTGAAGGGAGGTGGCTCATCCTGTCGCAGCCCCATCTGCCTGCGTACCCTCTCTAGGGGTATCCTCTCGTACTCTCCCGGCCTTCGTCCTGCTATCTAGAAAGTGTACTGGATCAAGCGTAACTGTACTCGGGCTCCTCTGTGCGGGTGATAACCTCTGTAAGGTCTCCATACGATATCGACCGCTGTCAGGCCCTCTAATAAATGCCTGTAATAGGTGACGTCCGGCCCTGCAAGCACTGCTCGTGGCTATCCCACGACCCCCAACCACCTCTGAAAGCCGTATCTGTATATGACCTGTGGCCCTGACTGCTGGGGTAACCCTACTGGTCTGATGCATATGATGTGCTCATATGCCCAACAGTGAAGTAAAAATGTCGAACAAATCCCGAATCGCCTCATCCGGCGATAGCCCCACAGCTCCCTGTATAACTGCACCAGATATACTGGTGCCCAAGCATAACAGGTGTGCTCGTCCACCATCTCATGAAGCACCCCCATCAATGCCCATGGAAAGCAGCCTCCCTCTGAGTCTGGGAGGGCGAAGCAGGTGATCCCAATCATCATCAACACGGCAAGCCGTGTCTCATGTTGGTGCGCACGGTACATATCACCATACCCGATGCTCGGGCTGTGATATGTCACTAGCGCAGCTGCATCCCTGAAAACATGTAGGATGCTATCCATGGCCGTCTCAGAATCTACCTAGAAGACTGCCTCTCCCTCGATCGGCAGTCGAAGGATGCGATACACATCCTCCAATGTGATAGTCATCTTCCCAGTCGGAAGATGGAACACATTGGTTGCCGGATCCCATCTCTTGATGAGGGAAACCATCAAACTATGATCTCTGTCGATTGCTCTATATCGCTGGACTCCGCCGAGTCCCACCTCGCGCATGATAGCCCAGTGCGCTGCGGACACATGTGGTCGCATCCGCACCAACAGCGGAGGCATCCTGTCCCGCATCGTCAGCTGCTGACGTGCCTGCAAAACCCACCCACTACATTAGCCCTACTCTTTATCACGATATCTACCTATACCCTTCCACCTCAGACAACTTAATTTGATTTCCAAATCGACAAAGTGACAATGACCGGCCATATTTTTCTTTTTATAGGTTTTTCACATAGAACCGATACCGGTCAAATCATGCCCTAAGGAACCGCCATCGGTTACCTAACCGGTACCGGTCATAGATAACCGATATCAGTTTTTTCCTTTCCTCACCCAACTTTTTGCCCTTATTTACTATTGCCCCTTTTCCTCCAACATCGCCTATATCAACCTTTGATGCAAACATTATTAACCATTTGGGCCGACCCAAGGCCTCACCCTACCCATTTGGCCCGACCCAAGGCCACAACCCTAACCATTTGGCCCGACCCAAGGCCTCACCCTACCCATTTGGCCCGACCCAAGGCCGCAACCCTAACCATTTGGCCCGACCCAAGGCCTCACCCTAACCATTTGGCCCGACCCAAGGCCTCACCCTACCCATTTGGCCCGACCCAAGGCTGCAACCCTACCCATCCGGCCCGACCCAAGGCCTCACTCTACCCTTCCGGCCCGACCCAAGGCCGCAACCCAACAACTTGGCCCGACCCACGGCCGTACCACTTCAATACCCTACCCAACATCACCAACATACACTCTTATCCACCCATCCTATCATTTTTTTTGTTTAATCGAGCTCACCTGTTCGTGTTTTAGCATGATTAGGGTCCTTGACTTGATCCGTCGACCAACTTTTCCCAGACTTAGACCGTGACGTTTATCTCAACCAAACCAACCATTTGGTACTGCCGAACATGCCTAAACGTTCCTGTACCTTACCTGTTATATACCCTGGAGCTACTTCCTATGCCTTGGATACTAGGATTATATCACCCTTGTTTGGATAAACTATCGACCTTTGCCTATGCACTGCTGGTTTGCTCGTCAAATCATGTACCCTAGTCGTACTATTACATTTCAACATGTGTCTGCTTCCTTAGACCTATCCCACCATATCACCATCCTCTCTATAGCATTTACCCTTTATCAACCATATCCCTGATTTCCCGTTCTCTCAATCTGTGATAGATTTGAGGGGGATTACCTATACCCTTAATAGGAGAAAACCACTTCATATTATTGTCCGCGCAGCTTTACAAAACAAGCTACACGACAATAAGGGGCTAATGTAGACACCAAATTTGTGTCTTACGAACCCTTTGTGACCCACATCTCATCTCGCAACCTAACCTCATCACCTAAACCTTACACAATGATTTATTAATTACCTTGTAATTGATAAATCCACCTCACCTCACCTACCACCTCATTTTGCCACCTCATTGTGACCTAGTCCCTAACCCTAAACTAACCTAATTATGACCTATGACTTAGTCTAGACCTCACACTCATAACTAATGACCTCCTTACTCACACCCAAAACCGAAATTCTAGTCACTTGACCAAGCCCGCAACTGATCTCTTGGGAGAAAAGCAGGGAAGGTGGGCTATTTTACTAAAAATAGCCTACTTTTTTCTTACCGATGCCGGTTCCTACTCGACCGCCGTCGGTTACGTAACTGCCATCGGTTCCCTGTAAAATGGGCTCCCCTAAACCAGAAATCAAAGGTGGAAGGATTTTTGAATCAAGAGAAATCATTGGGAGTGATAAACAGCAGTCCAGATCTTCGCTTGGGCCGGGCAGAGATGAGTGAAGAGACAAGGAGAGTTACAGCAAAAGGAGATCAAGCCCAAGATTGCAACGGAATAGCCAGAAACCTGTGATACTCAGCTGATCATCGGGAGGGAGATCTCTCATCTTCTATGTGTCAAGCCATCCCACTTGAGTTCTGCCTTTGTCATCAGAGTTCCTGGACCTGCATCTTCGTCAATAAACCAGTAAGTCACACCTTGCATGTCTTCTGTTAATAACGTTTCTTATGCCTTTTTGAATCACAGTCCCCATAAATCCATTTCTAGAATCCACTACCCAACGCGTGCCATTTCATCTAACCATCATTCATCTACCTCTCATCACCTCATTTCCTAATATCACCCATTTACAGCCTTACAAATAACACAGCTACCAAACAACACAAACACCCCACAAAACAACCAACCTACAGATCCTAAACCCTACCGACATTGGTTACCAGAGATCAGTATCGGTTACCCTGACTACAACCAGAAATTAGCCTTTCCCCTATCCATTCCAACGAAGTAATTTAATTGATACTTCACAGTCTTTTGTGTTAATTCATATTAGCAGGGAAACTGACCACCTTCAAAAGGAAGTTTTATATTTCCTGGGCCCAAGGCAGTTTCCTCATTTATTGTTTAATCAAAATCTGGTGGTCTTGTATTCTTATTTGCAGGTAGTCCTTCTAAGACAAAAAGGAGTTCTTCGCAGTCAACCTGATCTTTCTCTACGGTATGCGCACACCATCTCGACATTTAACAGGTATCCCTCCTAGCCGTAACCCTATCTATTTCTAAAAGGAATGAAAGGATAGAAGCAACTCTATCCTCAGAAGCCGAAACATTCCGAGCGAAACATTAGAAGCAACTCTAGCCTGGGAGAACTACATCGGTCTGAGGGCCCCCTCCTTGCTTTGTGCAATGGGCTATGTAGGCAGCACTTCGGAGACATGGGGTCTCCCAAGGTTAGCTCGACCATCCCCCTACCCATAACCTATCATGTGTGGTAAATATAAATATTTTGTGTGTATTTCTATTTAATCACATTCCTCTTTATCCTTTTTCAAAACACCAAAAGTCAAAACGAAAAACATTCTTATTATTATAACTCAAATCAACATACATATCTCGTTTTATTTAGATGTTAAACAAATACATATTCTCGTTTTATTTAGATGTTAAACAAATACATCTTCTCTATCATCGACACGCAGGTCGGTACTCTTATTTATTCTTATACCTTGCTAACATTTATTTAGACCCTCATGCCTCATCCCGAACCCGGTGATGATCATGATTGTCGACGCCTTTCGCCAGGGCTCTGTGTCCTCAAAGGTACCACGGCTATTGGTAACGTCGTCGTGGTGGGATGGGTGGTGGTGGTCCAGCTGGTCCAGCCCCTCCTGCTCCTCCTGGCTATGCCATGGCTCTAACTGTCCTCTTCTGAGTCCTCCACCAATCAATTGTTGCCCTCCTCCTCACTCGGGCCCCACTAACAACTCACTCCTCCACTAAAATAGCTCCACCTCAATCAACAAATGCTCCAATCTCCACTCTCCACGTCAGACAACTCAAATTGGTTTTCAAATTGCAAATGTGACAATGACAAGCCATATTTTCTTTTTATAGGTTTTTCACCCATAACCGATATCGGTTTCATTTTTGCCCCTAATGAAACCGGTATCGGTCCCTTAACCGATATTATAGGTTTTTCACCCATAACCGATATCGGTTTCATTTTGCCCTAATGAAACCGGTATCGGTCCCTTAACCGATATCGGTCATGTAGAATCGACATCGGTTCTTTCTTCCAACTTTCCCCCAATTTTTTTGCCCTTATTTACCATTTGCCCCTTCTTCACCACATATCACCTATATCCACCCTTTGTTAAACACCATTTGTTTACCTATTTCGGCCCCGACCCAAGGCCTCAACCTACCTATTCGGCCCCGCCCCAAGGCCTCAACACCTACCTATTCAGCCCACCTCAAGGCCTCAACCTACCTATTCGGGCCCCGACCTAAAGGCCTCGCCCTACCCCTACCCGGCCCAACCCAAGGGCCTCGCCCTAACCAACCCGGCCCCGAACCAAGGCCTCGCCCTACCCCTAACCGGCCCGACCCAAGGCCTCGCCCTAACCAACCGGCCCCGACCCAAGGCCTCACCCTACCCATTTGGCCCCAACCCAAGGCCTCGCCCTAACCAACCGACCCGACCCAAAGGCCTCGCCCTAACCAACCGGCCCGACCCAAAGCCTCGCCCTACCCCATTTGGCCCGACCCAAGGCTGCAACCCAACAACTCGGCCCGACCCCACGACCGTATCACTCCAATACCTTACCCAAAATCAACACCATACACTTTTTTTCCACCCATCCTGTAGTTTTTTGTTCAATCAAGCTCACCTATTCATGTTTTAGCATGCTTAGGGTCCTTGACTTGATCTGTCGACCAACTTTTCCTAGACCTAGACCGTGACATTTATCTCAACCAAACCAACCATTTGGTACTTGCCCAGAACATTCCTAAACGTTCTTGTACCTTACCTGTTATATACCCCTGGAGCTACTTCCTATGCCTTGGATACCAGGATTATATCACCCTTGTTTGGATAAACTATCGACCTTTGCCTATGCACTGCTGGTTTGCTCGTCAAATCATGTACCCTAGTCGTACTATTACATTTCAACATGCATCTGCTTCCTTAGACCTATTCCACCATATCACCATCCTCTCTACACCATTTACCCTTTATCAACCCTATCCCTGATTTCCCGTTCTCTCAATCTGTGATAGATTTGAGGGGGATTACCTATACCCTTAATAGGGAAAACCACTTCATATTATTGTCCGCAGCAGCTTTACAAAACAAGCTACACGAGCAATAAGGGGGCTAATGTAGACACCAAATTTGTGTCTTACGACCCTTTGTGACTCACATCTCATCTCGCAACCTAACCTCATCACCTAAACCTTACACAATGATTTATTAATTACCTTGTAATTGATAAATCCATCTCACCTCACCTGCCACCCTCATTTTACCACCTCATCATGACCTAGCCCTAACCCTAAACTAACCTAATTATGACCTATGAATTGGTCCTAGACTCACACTCATAACTAATGCCTCCTTACTCGCACCCAAAACCGACCTTCTAGTCACTTGACCAAGCCCGCAACTGATCTCTTGGGAGAAAAGCAGGGAAGGTGGGCTATTTTCCTAAAAATAGCCTACTTTTTCCTTACCGATGCCGGTTCCTACTCGACCCGCCGTCGGTTACGTAACCGCCATCGGTTCCTTGTAAATGGGCTCCCTGAACGCAAAATCAAAGGTGGAAGGATTTTGAATCAAGAGAAATCATTGGGAGCGATTCAACAGGGTCCAGATCTTCACTTGACCGAGCAGAGACAAGTAAAGAAACCAGAAGCGTTTGCAGCAAAGCGGATCAACTTGCATCTTCGTCAAAACCAGTAAGTCACATCTTGCATGTCTTCTGTTATAACATTTCTTATGCCTTTTGAATCACAGTCCTTATAAATCCGTCCCTGAATCCACTACCCAGCGTGCATATTACATCTAACCATCATTCATCTACCTCTCATCACCCCATTTCCTAATATCACCCATTTACAGCCTTACAAATAGCACAGCTACCAAACAACACAAACACCCCACAAAATAACCAACCTACATATCCTAAACCCTACCGACATCAGTTACCAGAGACCGGTATCGGTTACCCTGACTACAACCAAAAATCAGCCTTTCCCCTATCCATTCCAACGAAGTAATTTAATTGATACTTTACAGTCTTTTGCTGTTAATTCATATTAGCAGGGAAACTGACCACCTTCGAAAGGAAGTTTTATATTTCCTGGGCCCAAGGCAGTTTTCTCATTTATTGTTTAATCAAAAATCTTGTGGTCTTGTGTTCTTATTTGCAGGTAGTCCTTCCAAGACAAAAAAGGAGTTCTTCGCAGTCAACCTGATCTTTCTCTACAATACGCGCACACCACCCTTGACATTCAACAGGTATTCCTCCTAGCCCTAACCTTATCTGTTTCTAAAAGGAATGAAAGGATAGAAGCAACTCTATTCCCAGAAGCTGAAACATTCCGAGCGAAACAGTATTGATGTTAAATATTCAAAATAGAGTGCATTTTGAATTAACCCATGCACAGATAAAAATTTCCATGATAAGATCGATAGTATTTCCCTTAGTTTTCCATTATTCACAACCCAATTCAATTATATCATTATTTATTTCCTTGTTATATATTCACAAGACTTATCACAGGAGAAAAAATCTAATACCAACCAAAACTATAAAACTAGGCATCATATTATTTCCACCAAGTCTGCAAGTTTATATTTCAACCAAAATGACATACTCATCGCACAAAATATGGATTTTTCTAAGAATAATATTCTAAAAAACATCTAAGAATTTTATCAAACTCATTATAAAAACAAGAGATTTGATTAAAAATATGATAATAACATTTCGCATACTTCTTTCCCAGTTTCTTTAACAGTTAGAGCTTGAACTAGGTCTGAAAATCCAATTGTATGTGACTAAAACTAAACTTACTGCCAAGTAAATCACTCTTTTGTTTAAAAAAAATTTACCCACAT
This sequence comes from Taxus chinensis, assembly GCA_019776745.2. Lineage (NCBI taxonomy): Eukaryota > Viridiplantae > Streptophyta > Pinopsida > Cupressales > Taxaceae > Taxus > Taxus chinensis. The sequence goes on along the minus strand of CM034146.1, from coordinate 82,178,156 downwards.
CCTTATTCATAAAAAATATAAATTTTTAGCAAGTGGGTAATGAAAATAATAATAAAAATGTGAGAATATTGTTTCAATGATTTGACTATATAAGCTTCATCAATTGTTATGACTCATTTACTTATAAAAATGATGCATGCATGAAAAACAAATGAAAAATGACCCAAATGAAGTAAAAAAAATTGCTTTAATCAAGAGCAACATACATGTGGAGCCTTGACATATGCTCACTTACAATGGTGGAGTCCAAAACAAATAGCTACGTAGCCAACAACTCAAAAGATCACCCAAAACCAGACTTCTTCCATAAACAAAAAAACACACAAATGACCTAAAACTCTAATTTTTTCCTGGCTTGAGGGCCATTAATAGGGTGACATCAATGCACATGTACACATTCAATATGCCACTACGGGGCCAACCACTACACAACCAACACCCCAAGCTTAAAAATTACCCATGTCCACAATACATTGAAAATCAAAGTATACACCATAGTCCAAGCTCAAAAGTATACTTTGATTTCCAAGTGTGCTGGACCCATTTCCCTACCAAATTTATATAAAAAACCAATAATTTTTCCTGAATCATTGGTTGGATTTCATTGAATTTGACTGCACCATTACTCTGCCAAAATATTTCCAAGAAGCATACAAGAAACTCAGAGTTTTTCATTGTTTTTACTTGCCTACATTTAAGACTAGCTAGCCTACAACTAATCTATTCCAACACCTACACAACTTATTTTGCATACCAACAATCATAGCTCCCTGGACTATTTGGATTCATCACTAGAAAAAAAGCTAAGGGGATCAATAAAAGCACAAGTGCCTCTGGATATTATCATAGTTCTACATTTCCAAGTTGAGGGGTGTAATTTGAATTCTTTGAAGTTTTCTTTTATATGTAGAAATTATATTTCTTTATCAAATCAATAGCTTTTTTTTAGAAGGTGGAATTGGCAAATAGTCACTGTAGGTAGCTTCCATTGATAATTCCTTTTATTGGTGTAATTTATGGGTTTGCACACTTTACTCTATTTCTCCATGTTCATTTTTACTACAAAACGTCCTTGTGGCTCGAGCTGAAGATCTGTAACTTGTTTTATCCAGTTGAATGTTTTCAAACTGCCCTCAATATTGTTTTTCTACATTAAATTGAAGTAAAATCCAAGTTCCCCCCCCCCCATTTGTGCCCTAATTTATTCATTTTTCACAGGTTGTACCATTTTCCTCCTTTTCCAAATCGTGAAAGAGCTCGAAATTGATCAAATCCTGAATTTGTGCAAGTGTTTCCCCAATCCCAAGGTCGCAAATGATGTCAAAAGATGATTCAGTTGGTTTAAAATGAAGAATTCTGCCTTCCTTGTCAAAAAATTTGATTTCAGAAGCATCCCCTGCGTTTTTTGCACTTTGACGGGCATACGGGCATGTTCTACCCATCAAATTTATCATTGCAACGTTTATGCTAACATGGCAGGTTTCTATTGGCCAAGGATGTGCGTAAAAAATGTTATAACTTCTCAAATTTTCAATTCTTGGTGAAGGGAAAAAATTTCTCTGTGGCCCTGCATTTGCATAGTGTGCCTATGTGCCATGATTTGATTGGTCAGATGGAGCAACGGGTGGTAGAGGTCACTTAAAAATTTTGCCTTCATTTTTTTGCAAATTTTTCAAAATCAAATGTTTGCCTGAAGACCCGTAGTGAATTGGCATGATGACACATGTCCAGGAGGGCCAAGCGGATGGCGAAGGACTTGGAAAAATTTTGATGTCTTTTGGCTCAAGGTGTCAGGGGAAAAATTTGGCCCGCGCACCCGTGCTCAATGGGAAGGCGACACGTGGCACAGGAGGATCAAGCGGGCGGCGGTGGAGTTGAAAATGTTTCAAATTTTTACTCAAAATGCCAAAGGAAAATTCTAACTCGAAGGCCCGCACCCAATACGAAGTGGACACGTGTCCAAGAAAGTTAGCATGCATCAGCGGAATTTGTGAAAATTTTGAAGTCTTTTAACTTCAAAATGTTAAAATTACAATTTGGCCCGAAGGCCCGTACCCAATGGAATGGCGACATGTGTCTAAGGAGGTCAACCGGAAAGGCAGGGACTTGGAAGAGTTTGAAAATTTTTGCTTCAGAATGTTAGGGAAACATTTCGACCTAGAGGCCCGCATCAAATAGCAAAGTGACATGTGTGCATGGGGATGAATTGGAGGCGCGGAGGTTTGGAGAAATTTGAAGTTTTTAAACTTCACTTCACAAGGTAAAAAGAAAATTTTGGGGGCAAGCTCCCGCCACCAATGAAAGAGGGACACGTGTCTAGGAGATGGCAGGAGATGTGGAGCATGCAGAGAGAAAGCAAAATTTTTTCCAAATTTTAGCGAAAAATCTCAAAGTGAAAAATAAACCCTTGAAAAAAATTGAGGGTCGTCTTCGCATCCAATATGACAGAGACATATGGCATGTTTTAAAGGGAAAAGGAAGAAGTGCGGCCCCACAAGGGATTTTGTGCCCATGGAGGAATGAAGTAAAAATTGATGAGTCAGCTCCACATTTAATGGGAGAGCGACACATGGCAGAGAAACAGTGGGCGTTCGGGGGCGCGGAGAAGTTTGAGAAAATTTTTTCTTTTCTCAAAACAGTGGCAAAAATGCATCAAATTGGCCCCGCAGTTTTGGTAAAGGCCCACAGAAGGACACGTGGGCGCATCCAGGGGCTCACGGGGGAAAATTTTAAAAATTTTCCCCAAGGGCAGAAAAGGTTCAAAATGCATTTTTAGGATTGGGGGCCCACCCCAATCGTATTTGGACACGTGTCCCACCCCATCCAAAGACAAAGAGGAAGAATATTCAAGATATCATCTAACACGTGGAGGGTGGAATTTTAAAGTTGATTTTAATCAACGGCAGCTGTGCATTTTCATTTTTTGGGCACCATTGGAGCTCCAAGAAGTGTGGAATCATCATTTTTGCACCAAAACACATGAAATTTTATATGAATCTACATCCCTTCGGAATTCTGAACACAATGGCATCATTTATTTGAGCTGATTCAGTGCCCTATAGTGTTTTTTCGTGAAATATTTTCCTCAGCCCATGAAAAACACATGAAAGGTGAAAGTAAAAAGTTGCAGAGTTAAAATTGGTGAGGGAAAGAGATAAAAAATGATAGCAAATGCATGTTGGCATGGTGGAATGCCAAAAACGTGACCCTGGGATGGATAAGGATCTGATTTCATGCAATATTTTAAATAATTTGTGCATCTCTGGCATTTGACGAGTTGTTTCACAGTTTTATATCATTTTTCATCAAATGGATAGGGTTTAGTAACAAATTTGATCCCTTTGGCATATTCTTTGCTTGGGATGCAAGGATCCAAGATGGCAGGGTATATCATGTAGTTTGGAAACATTTTGTAACTCTGTTGAGAATTTTGGAGAAGGAGACAAGAATTTTCACAGGGAAAACTGGAAGAAGTCCATTTCCTTTTTGAGAAACTACTTGAGAGCCATTTTTTATTCCAGTTTGCATCAAATGTTCATCATGTTGAGTTGGTTTCAGCTCTAAAGCCATCAAAAATCTTTGAGATTCTCTAAATAACATTCCCTTGCTGATATATTTGATCAAATTCTTGGATTAACTGGTTTTATCTCTTGGCAAAGCTTGCATGCACTTGTATTTCAGTATGTTTTCAATTTGTGTTTTTATGCTCATGTTGCAATCTTGTGTTTGGGATCTTTATTGGTCATACATGGTCTCATTTCTTGTAGAGGGTTTGAAGGCATCTGCAATCTTCCATTCAGAAGAGCATTCATTTGAGTGGAGGTAAATAGATTTAAATTCATCTTACCTTCCTTGTAAATTGAGGGTGTTTGTAAACCTTTGGGTGTACCTTTAGGACATGATCTAACAAGGGGTTCTGAATGATTTATTGATATTTTTCTTCAAGCCTTTGTGGTAGGGCTATCAAAGTTTGTATGGAATAGTACAGATTTGGGCATCCATATGTGCACACATCCTAGTTGAAAGAGCACTTCAAATTCATTGAAATATCTATGTTGTTTAGGTGTTTTTAACTCTTTTGCAAGGTTTCCCAAAGAAGGTGATGACTCCTAACTACTCTTGTCCCAACATCTCTCATTATAATTTCACTTTAAACTAACTCATCTTACCTATAATACCCCTTCATCTGCATTGTGTGTCCATAAAAGAATTCAATCCCTTCACAAAAAATGCACAAATTTGATCAAGGGTTTATCATGTCTTTAGCAACTCTAGATTTGTTTTGAGAACATTTCCATCATTTACTAGTGACAACTCCTTTGAATTTGGATAATGGATATTTGATCATGTTTTCATAAAGCCTCCTCCACATCATACACAAAATACAAGGATATCTCCATCTCCTTACCATATAGGGGCTGCAATATAGGTTCTCTTACCTTGGTTGATAAGCACAATCTAAAATAGTGAGGGTTAGATCAAAAACCCTTCTGAAGGTTCTATCCACTCCCTCAATTCTTGAATGCAAACAAGCAGATAGGTGTGATCCCTAGCTACAAACGACATAAAAAACATCTATCTATCCTTGAGTGTCTTGTGCAGATTCATGATGATGTTTAAGTTGTGAAGGAGATTAAATCTAGATACCAACATAAGGGAAAATTCCATTGGGGTGAGAGACACCAATGTACATTTTAGACCTTGAAGGAAAGGTTTATTTCTACACCTATTCTATGCTTTCCTTCATGGACCAAACTATTCCATGTGCATGTAGATGCCTCTAGCATATCCATTGTCACAATATTAGCCCAACCTAGAGAGGGTATTTTTGATGATCATATTTTATTTACAAGTAGGAAGTTGACCTCGGCTGAATAGAACTATACAACTACAGAGCGCGAAGCATTGTCTATGATTTATGCATTGCATAAGTTTAGGTAATATTTTTTGGCAACTGCATTCATATTTTATATAGATCACATGACACTTAAGTATCTGGTCAATAAGCCCATTTTGCAAGGGCGCATATGCCGTTAGATTATGTTATTCCAAGAATTTTAATTTATAGTAGTTGTAAAGCCAGGAAAGAGTAACTTAGGAATAGATCATTTATTAAGGATTAACTCAAGTGAGGATGTGTAGAGCATTGAGGATACAATGCTGGATGCACAAATCTTTAGATTGAACTGCACACCCTCTGAATTAGAGGATATTACTAAATTCTTGTAAACATGTATAATTCCTGAAGGGATGCAGGCTTTGGAGAAGAAACAACTTGCTATATGTGACACACCTTACATGTTAATTAGTGGAGATTTATACAAGTTAGGCCAAGATGAGGTTTTTCTCTGATGTGTACTTGAACATGAGCGTACTTCCATTACGGAGGAATCTCATGGTGGGATTTTAGGTGGACATTATGCAAGAAATGCTACCACATACAAGATTCTATTGACATGCCTTTTGTGGTAAACAATTTACAAGGATTGTATAGAATATTTTAAGGCCTGTGACCATTTTCAATGCCTTGGAAAACCTGATCATAGAGATGAAATGACTTTAAGGTCTATTGCTAGCGCATAACCTTTTGAAAAGTGGGAAATTGACTTTATGGGTCCTATTTCCCCACCCACACGTAGGAATGGATTGTGCTACATTATAACTTGTATATATTATCTTACAATGTGGGTAGAAGCAATGCCTACAAATGATTTCATGACAATGACATCGACAAGGTTCTTATGGGAGAACATAATCAATAGGTATGGATGTCCAGTGAGTCTGACAAGTGATAGGGGAACTCATTTCCTTTATGAGACCATCAGGATACTATTGGAAGAATTTATGGTGGCACACCATAAAACAACACTCTATCACCCACATGCCGATGATATTGTTGAGGCTTTAAAAAATATATTAAGACACACATTGAATAAGATCTGTGATGTTGGAAGGAAGGATTGGGATTTAAAATTCTCTATTGTACTTTGGGCATACATGACAACTTACAAGAGGTTGAATAAGGCCACACCCTTTCAGTTGGTTTTCAGCACAAAGGCTATTTTATTAGTGGAATTTATGTTACCTTCCCTACATATTGCTCACATAGGTGGATTTGATGATGAGAAAGCACTTGAAAAATAGATTGATAAATGGATGGAGTTAGATGAAAGGTGTACTATAGATTATTGGATACAGAAGATAGAAAAGGCCAGGCCTAAGGCATGAAATGATTGACATATTAAGAATAAACATTTTGAGGTTGGACATATGGTAGTTCTGTAGGATTCAAATTTTTTACGCCACCCTGGAAAGTTCCAAGTGCATTGGTTGGGACCATATGTTGTGAATTATATACTTGATTTAGGCGCTTGCAAGTAACATGCGTTAGATGGAACATGGTTTTCCAGTTACTTTAATGGGAGCAGGTTTAAGCCCTACTATAAATACGTCTTATGGGTGTTTGTAATAAGGTAGTCTTGCCATTTAGATTAAATGTATGTTAATGCATTTATTTTATATGTGTTTCCTTTCAACGTTGCTATGCTTAGTCAATTTAGTTCATTGTTTTTTTAATGAACATGCTTATGCGCTAGATGCTGATTACTATCTATTGAGTTCATACGTAGAGGAATGAACATATATTTAGTGTGGGGTAGAAGGGAAGTAACAACATGCTGGAGAAAGTGGAGACTTGTAAAAGCATAAGTACCATATAGGTGTACGCATGTGTTGGTGATGGTTGGTTGCAGAAAATGGATGATAAAGTTTCATAAGAAGGATGGTGATAATAAAGATGATGCAAAAAGGAAAATATATGTATAGTGAATGAGCACATAGGGCAACGTGAGGTAGGAAGCAACATTGAAAGCTACTTGGTGTAAGGCATAGAGGTGGATGTACTTTGGCACATGGTGCACGCGTAAAGAGGTTTACAGTTGGAGAAGTAGTTTACATGTTAGAAGGTTGTAGTTGGTATGCACATTAGATGCGTGGAGGAATCATGCTTGGAACTGTAGAAATGGTGGGAAAAAGTAGGAAAGCCAAATTTAATGCACTTGTATGGTGGTGGTTAGCAAGAAATTAATGTGGGTAAAAATTAAAACACTATAAAAGGAATGTCAGGGTAAAATAATTTATTACCTTACCTTACGTGAATTTGTGAAGAATTATCATATAACCTAGGGAAAAATTTGGAGATCGAGGAAGAAATCACATGCAGAGTTGAAACATTGTGAACTAGAGGGTAATGGAGAACATGACCGAGTGAGGAGAGTTCCTTTAGAAGGGGTCTTGTAGATTGAATGGAGTGGTATGTTTTTCAATTTTATTTGATTATGGTTTCATGAGCTAGGGTACGAAATTCAAAATTAAACAAGAGAAGTACAATAATGTTGTGTCTAGTGTTTGTGGTAGGAGGTTTGGAGTATCAAGGAAAGTAAGAAAGAAGGTAGAGTTTTGATTTTACATGACTAAAATGACACCAAAGAAGGTAGTAACCACATCACCAAAGAAGATAGGAAAGGGAAAAGAAAAACCAAACCCCAAAGTTGATGTTCATGAGGAATGGAACTTAGAAATTCAATACCCAGATGGAGTGCTAATGGGAAAAGAGTGGGTGTCCCCATGTTAGAAGTATGATAGTTAGTGATTATAGCCATTGAAATGACCTAACTATGGGCAACATGGCAACAAAGCTTGTCCAACTAATAGAGGAAAGAACCTCAGATGAAAATCCAGTGTATGATGACAAGGTGAAGAGGGGTATTGAAGAATGTACAACTATTGCAACTATATGAGCTTCCATTTTTTAGGAATCCTGACATGATATATCAGTGGTTATTGTCGCACGTGCATGAAGAATATTTATATTTTACAGGTAGAAGGATGCAAATCACTGCAAAGTTGATTGAGAAGTACATTGGACTTTTTAATACTGGTATCTCTTTTGATGATGACTTAGGTAATGATGCTAAAGTGAAGAGAGCTACAAAGGAGTATGAGTACAAGAAAGGGAGCCACACATTTAACATTGTGAAGTTGGATGATCCTCTCATGAAGATGGTAGTGTGTTTGCTCACAAAGCTAACTGGGCAGGAGAGATGGTATCATGTAAATAAAAAGTGGCTTTATGTATGAAAAAATAGATAAGGAACCATATACAACATTGCTTCCTTTATAGAAGAAGATATTATTGATTCCACCCGTGATGGAGATAAAATTATGTTTGGGAACATTTTGTTAGTAATAATATTTTCTGAGATTGAAGTGCTTGATGGGCCTAAAGAAAAGATATGGGAGTATCTTGAAGAATATCCCTCCCCTACAAAATGATTTTCTAAGAATACCTGTAACACGTTGACACTAGTATATAAGGAACGTGTGGAAAAATGGTAAAAATGGATGGGTGATGCATTTGGTGTGGAATGGAGGATTCCATAACAGTTGCTTGTTCTTATGAATGGAATTTCTAATTTTGTTGTGTATCAAAATTATTTTATTGAGAGGTTTATGTTTACTGATGGCACTAATAGCCCATGGTGAAAACTCCTGTTTGCTTTCACAGTGCAATACTTTGAGAGTGTTGTGAATAGATTCAAGGAGGTGCATAAATTGAGGTATAATTTGAGTGAAGTAGATAATGAGCACCATAAGATGCTCCAAAAACTTGTCTACCCCAAAAAGTGTGCTTATGAGGAGAAGTATGTTTTAGAAATCATACATTTGATGAAACCAGTAACATTGCCTATAGCTTCAACTGATGCAGCTAGAATCTATATTTACCTAAGGCCAAAATTTGTTGATGGGGAATTAGTAGAGGACGATGTGAGTATTCTTGAGGATCCATCTACGTAGAAGAATTTAAACTTGAAGAAACAAGCGTGTGAAGAAACTCCTCCTGTCAGTAGAACTGAAAGAGTAAGAAAAGATATAACTCTAATTACAAGCATGCCCACAGGAAAAGGCTTAGAATGGAAGGAGGTAGGGACAAAAACTTATGTTAGGAGGAAGCCTATTAAAATATGGTCTCCAGCACAGAAGAAATAGAAGATAGCCCATAGCTTGGATTATGAGAAAATAAAGATTCAGGAGGAAGAAGGAGATGAAAGTGAAGAAGAGCTGATTAAGAATTTGGGTCCACAAGTGCACACTTTCGAAGAATCAGATGAATAAGGCCATGATGAACACTTTGAAGATGTACATATAAATGATGTGTATGAAGAGGATATCAGTGTGACCAGTACATAGTTATGAAGGAGAACCTGAACCCTAATTAGGAGCATGAGGATAAGCACATAAACGACCCTAAACTAGAGAGAAGAGTGGAGAAGGAGGTCATGAAGATTATTGAACACTTGGTGGAGCATGAGGTTGTGCGCAACGTAGAGGAAGAAAATAATGGAGAAGAAAAGAGTGAAGGACAAGAAGGGATCATGGGTGAAGAGTCACGCCTTGCTATAGGTTTCCCCAAGGGTGATCAAAGAAAGAGATGAACATACATCCCCTAAGGACCTATTATGTAGTAGGTAGAAGATCCCAAAAAAGTTATATGTGCAAGACACCAGAGCACAATACCTGCAGATCAACTATTTTATTAGTCATCATTTGATAAGAAGAGTGCACTACCATGCACAAGAAAGACGCTGTCTTGGGAATTCGAGTCACACATTGAGGAGCAAGAGTTTGAAGTAAGCACCCATTCATTATTGGATACTTGTGAATAAACATTTTCAAGAGACATTACCCGGTAGCTGATTCTCAACAGTTAAAAGATGAACAAGCATATAATTTTCTTAACAAGCTATCGGTGGAGGTGGGTTTCAATTTTTTTGATAAGAACAATAGTATAAGGTTCATACAACAGAAGGTGAAAGAGAATAATAAATAAATCATTGAAAGGGATAAGAAGATAAAGGAGAAGGAATAAATTATTGCGCAGTTAAGGCAGGAGTTAAAGGATGAGAAAGGACGGATGTGTACATTGTACAAAAAGGAAGAGTGCATAGCTGATGCAATTTTAATTATGCACCTAGACCTTACACCCCCGGATAAGACAACATATGAGTATTCATTTAATTGTCTTGAGGATATAACACTCATAATTAATTCCCAACCGGAAATGCTTACATTAGAGTCTGTAGAAGAAGTTATGGCATGACAAAAGCAACAAGAAAAATAATATATTGAAGACACCATAATGGAATAAAATGAATTGATGGAAGTGGTGAAGGCATTTTATCACATGGAAGAGATCGTATATGAAAATTACAAGGATCAGGACCATGTGGTGAGATTGCTTGTTACAAAATATGAAGTAGATCTCAAGGAGTTCCGGGCCATAAATAAAGGGAACATGGCAAAATGAGAGAAGATATTGGCCAAGGTTGAACAAAAGAGGGAAGTAATTGATTCTTCAAGGGATTCAATTAAAAATAAGTTGAAGGAACTCTACCTACAGTTCACACACAAGATGGATGTGCTTACAGACATGGGAAAAAAATCAGAGACCTTGGTAGACACACTAAAGGCTAAGGAGGAGGAATTAACATTTGAAGAAATTGTTGCTATAATAGGAGATGCTTAGGCATGCAGTGAACTAGAAGGGTGGAAAGAATTTGAGGAATTGGTGAATAAGGAGTCCCCCTTCCTTTTTACATAGTCTAAATTAAATTATTTTTATTCATTGGCATAGGCTGGACATATATTCTTTCATTCTGTGATTCTAGGAGGATTCTTTATCATTATTTAGGATGATAAAAAAGAGTGTTGCCGAGGACAGAAAAAATGCCTAGTGTGGGATAATGTTGGGCCTTAAAAAAATAGCTAAGTATTTGGAACACACACACACAAAAACTACAAATGATACACATGTATGAAAGAATATGGTGAAAGTGCACATGGATGAAATTATTTTTCACGCAGGAGAATGGAAAAAGGGTGCTCAAGGATTACTTTAGGAGAGTTGAGGAATTAGTCAATTTTAGGAAAGATGATAAATATATAGATAGAGTGGGTGATATGTAAGAGAATATTCCATGCAGGAAGAGTCTATTTTTGGAGTATGGAACTAGAATTTTGAACTAGAGCAGGAAGACTTGGAGGCTACTCAAAGCTATTTTGGGATAAGTGGAAGATCAAGTGACATGTAAAGTTTTGAGATAAAAATAGGATTGGAACTAAAGTTATCTATAGATGATCTATTGTTAGAAGTGCTTGCATGCTCTTTTGTTATATTTGTAAGTGACAAATGGATATTCTTAACATACAACCTATTTTGAGGATGCTTAGGCAGTGAAGGGAAAGTCCCCACTGCCTATAAATATGTATTGACTTGCACGGTTTAATAGACACATTTTTGTAGTAGATTTATGCTACTGGTTTATGAACATGCATGACTCATGGTGATACCTTTATGTATGTATTAAAATTATATGTTTTACAGTGATTAATACAATGGATATATGTGGTTTGATAATGGTTATTGACATATATGTTTCTGGATCTTTTATGGTAGATTTGATCTTGGTTCTTGTTTGGTTCATTCTTGCATATGGTTGTGATTTAGATCTGTTTATGCTTTAATTTTGAATGGTTATTATGGATTTGGATTATATGTATGCTTATCATGCTAACTCCTTAACAAAGTTACCATAAAAAAGGGACCTGGCACCCTTGCACTCTTTGGGTGAACACTACGGTCTACCTGAGTGATGTACCAATGTGCCTTACGATTTTATTGGTAAAATAAAATATTACAAAGAGTTTTAGTTGTCCCATTATCTTGATAAGTCAAATTTCCATGTGTGATGGTATCGATTAAAAAAAATTCAGATTAGATAGATACAGTGTCATCAACATCAAAGGATGGGTTTGATGATGATGATGATGAGTGAGGTTATGATTCTGGTATTGATGGTGATATATTAGAAGAAGGTGATTTGAAGTTGATGTTATGTTTCTTATGATATTTTCTCAGATATTCAAATGGTAAGTCATGCCGACCCTGCTCATATTGACCCAGCCAAAAGGCCTTCCATGCACAATGGTGGAGGTAAGTATGGGTAAACCAATGTTTATCCAAGAACGAAAATTTAGAGGAAATGGTTTTGCATGCATTTGATCATTGAAATGAGATGAAGGGTGGTTGATGCCTTTGTAATTTTATTAAGAGGAAAGTAGGGCCAAAGGAAATGATATTTCCTACGGTTGGTTCACAGAGTGGATTTTTTAGGTCTCCCATACGTTTTAGGTGTAGGGAGTGAATTAATATATAAAAATTGATACTCCCCAGGGAGAGGTGTTACATGATGTATTTGTAGGATTTATCATTTGTTAGTTTGGATGATGGGATGGAAAAGATTGTTGAAGCATGAGATAAAGATGTAGAGTCTTGTAATAGAAGTACTGCATAATTGGGTTTGTAGGTCATGTGACATAATTTTAAGGGATTAGGGTTGGTGGGGACCATGAAGGTTTTACTCTCATGTTCATATTTTAGACATTTATATAATGTTAATGGGATACAATGCATAGCGCATTGTTTCACCTCAAAGTAATGCTATAAAACAAATAAGGGTAACATGCGTAGGAGGAATACCTGTGAACTATAGGGATAAGGTTGTGCACATTTTAGATGTTGAATCAGACTGATTGTAGAGATATTTCCTTTGGCTAGGAGGAATTACCTGTATAATAAACACAACAAAACAACCAAATAGTATTAAATGGAAAGAATCATAGGACTACCTAACAAGACTAGATCCGAGAAGCACGATGTTTCCTTGAATGAATGTCAATCCTCTGTTTAATACAACTTAATGCAAAAATAAATGATAAACCAATGATTCTTACTGTAGTTGATAAGATTTAGGTATCTCCTATAACATACAATAAGTGAATTTAATTTAACAGGCAAGGTCAGGATTAAATCTGGATGGTTGGTTGGCTGGTTTAGGTATGCATATTTGATAAAGGATATAGGTGAGGTCTGGGTAAGACTAGGCAAGGTTCTGGGTTATTTTGGAAGCGTTATGAGCTTACTATTATAGAAGAAATTTCCAAGCTTAGAGACCAACGTCAGTTAGGTGACCAATGCTGATTAGGGGAGTAGACTGATGTCATTTGGGTGAATGGTGTCAGTAGGGGAAATTTGGTCATAATGTCAAGAGCTAGGAATTGGGCACTCTTTGTGATTGCATAGAGAGTGATGGGGATTTGGATAGGTTTTTTTATAATTTTTGTTAAGGATCAGAGATACTGATATTTGGGTTTGGTTAAGGTATGTAAGGTGAAATGGGTAGAAGGTTGGCCAAAGGTACTGGGGAGTAGATCTGGGTGAGGTAGAAAGGTGGTATCTAAAGTAGATGGCTTAGTAAAATAATATGAGCTATTATAAATGAAAATAGAGAGATACCACTTACTTGTTTCATATAACGTGGATGTGGATGATACTGGTGATTGTAGAAGGTGGTGATATGGAGTGAATATGGCTGTTGGGTGACACAATGCTTCTTGGTGTGTGTGATGGAGCTATGAAGAAGCTGTGGATGAACCAAATGAAGTTTGAATGCTGAGAGAGGATTTGGTTGGTCGCAAGGTTGCAGGAGTGTTTGAACATGCTAATGCAATAAGTGTAATCCAAGAAATCTAGATTTAGAACATAAAAAAAGAGTCAGAAAATCTTATTTAACCTAACTGATGGTGGTTAGGTGACCAGTGCCAGCCAAGGGATAAACGACGTCGGTTAAGGTGAATAAGTCCAAGTTGCCAAAAATAGCCTAATCTTTGCTATTTTTGGCATTATTTAAATTTTCATTCCGAGTCCTAAGTGGAGAATAGCACTTAGATAAGTAGGAGTGTTATTGGAGAAGAAATAGGGAATTAATGTTAGGGATAGACTAATTCCCAGTTAGTTGGGATAAGTAGGGACTTAGTCTTAGTTAATTACTAGGTTAGGAATAGGTCTTGGGTAAGGTGTAAATCAACTTAATTAAAGTAATTAATATTAGTTGATAATGTGAGGATGAATATTAATTTAATTAAAGGTGATTAAATTAATATCAATGTGGGGAAGTGTGCCATGGCTATGTGTTCTCATGTAGTTTTTATTGATAAGCAATGCTGAAAAAAACAAGAGGTAGGTGTTCGAGGTATGGGCAAAATTTAGGTTTCCCAAAGTATGGGTGGAGGTGATCCCCCTCAAAATAGGAAGTGATGAAGTGATAGACTGAGTTAGTGGGTGTATTAATAAAGTGATAAATGATGAGAAATGAGGTATAGGTGGGGTGTAGGTGATAATGATGTTGGTGTAGGGAATAGGTAGTTACATTCAAATGCATGCACATGTATAAAATGTGACAAGGCACTAGGCTGAAGAGCGTACAAACTCTACTTTGTCAAAGGTCAATAGGATTATCCTTACAAGGTTGATGTGGTCTAGGTATCTAAGGTATAGGATACAATACTGAATCATAACTAGGTGAGGTGCATGAATGGGTAGTAGGTATGTCCCAAATCACCAAAAGGTTTGGTTGAGATAAACATCTAGACATTTAGGAAAGGTAAGGTTAGTAGGCAAAACAACTTAAGTAAAATCATCGCCAGGTAGAGCGAGAAAGAGAATTTTAGCGTCCAAGGGGTTTTGGGTGAGGTCGAGAGGTAAGGTCATAGGTATATGAAATTTTTTTCCCCAAATTAAACAAAGGTCACTTATTAGGTAATAAGGGGATAGGTGAAGCCACAAGGGCTTGGGGTGTAGCAATAAAAATTGTAGTAGATAATCAAATGTGATGAAATATGGAATAACGAGTTTTATTTGTGTAACATTACCATTTTAAGACTTTAGAACAATGATTTTTTTTTGAATAATATTCTCTTCTCTAAATAATCATAATTTAGAACACACATTCCATGCCAATCAATCTCATAACAGATAACCATATGCAGCTGTAGTGACTCAGTGAAACACCGATCCCTCATTTCACGAATTGGTATCATACCGATCTCTCATGTTAACTCATTGAATTGTATACTAGGTATACTTGGTTCTCTTACTCTTTTTTGGGTATTAAGAGTTCTGTTTAAGAGGCCTATTTGAATATTTGTTACCAATATTCATATGAAATACTGTTTCTTAAACTAGGTGACATAGGACAACGCAACCAACAACTTGCGATACTTTGGCCAAATATTTTCACATACTATTCATGTTTATATTCCTAGATGACATACTTGTCAAAAGGAATATGGACTTCACCCCATTTCATCTGTTATCTAGAATGGTCTTCATTAACTCCTATCAGTCCACTTGTTCAAGGTTTAACCCTAACCTAGGTTAGTAACATAGTTTGGTATAGAGAACCACTCATGGTGACTAAGGGTACATAGACATACTTAATCGACCTGAGTGGATTATGTGTGTCTAGTTAACCTAAGTTGTCATGAGTTTCCCCTATACTAAATCATGCTTCTAAATTGACCTAGAGTATAACTAAGATCAAGTCCGAGTTTATGTAGATCTAGATGATCCAATTCTGAAGGATGTTGCAACATGTCATCTGCAACAATGTATCCTCATGAAGACCTAAGTCTTCACAAAGGTATAGTTCTACAGTTGGCATGTGCCAACATCTAACTAAATCACTCCATCTGGATGTACATACCCAAGCAAGAAGTTAACTACTTAATTATTTTTCTTACTTAAGATTTAATTACAACAACCTTGCAGAATCCCTAGTTTCGTTAATCATTAAGGTTGAAATCCATAAATGATTTGTAATTGCTATGTAGATAAATCTGCATCCAAACCCCTTTCCCAAAGGTTTGTATTTCATTCATTAATTTCCTAATTTAAGATTTAGTCTTACAATCAAAATCAACATACCAATAGTAAGGTTAACTTACTTAACTTAGCCAAGTCTAAGCTTGATTAAATTCTATATTAGTTTCTTTTATAATAGACTTCATTAAGATGAAGTCTATTTATTATATAAGTATATATTATTTTTCAGATAATTTAATCTATTTAAGAGTTAATAAGGGAAATCACACTTTCCTCTTTTTCAAATATAATTTGGGTATGATTTCAAAAGGTCTTAATGGACCGCATATCCTTGCAGAATGTTTGTATTTTCTTTTTGAATTATAAGAGTTAGGGTTCATTGTAACCTATTATATTGTTCAAGATATCATAAAGATTTTATACTTCCATTATCATCATTTATTAAACCATAATGATTTAGCTAAATGATCAGCTGTGTATGCCAACTTGATAAGTTGCATTTTAAATAAGGCACAGTGCATCTGATTCCATTACCACCTAACTAATTTTAAGTCAACTTAAAAAGAGTTCCATACATATATGGTTATGAAAGAATAAAGATGAGCTTACAAATTCCCTTTACAGAATACACAAAGATAATGACACACCAAGTACAAGTAAACCCTCAATCCTTTCCATTCATCAAGGTGGAATACATAGTTTACAAGTCCAAACATTGCAGACATCTTTAGTGTCAAACAATATCATTAAACTCAATTAAGAAATATAATTTTTTCCTTTTACAATTACATTTCAATAAAGAATCATATTTCCTTATATAAGATCCTGTCTTTAGGTAAGTAAAGTAACATCATAAAAGATCTTGTCTTCCTTTATCACTTACGAGGTCCATTTGCAAAAATTGCTAGAACAGGTCAGTTCAGTGAACTGAGCATGATAAGCAATAAGCATTAAAATGATGTGCTTTCAACTAACTGTTTCATAAAAAGAACTATGATTTTATGAAACAATTAAGCATTTCAGATAGATACATCATACGGAATAATAGTCATAAAAAGGAAGAACAAAGTGACAAACCATATTAACATTAAGTAAATAACATAGTGTAATAAAACAATTTTTACCAATGTTTTTATAAAGAGTTATATCAGATGAGAAATACTCCATCCAAATTACATACCATATTTCTACTTTAAATATTTAAAGTATAGCTCTGAATTCATTCTATCCAAATTTAAGAAAGATACTAACCCTAATAAGTCATGAATACAAAATTATTTTAAAGAAGCAATGATCCATAATACTCAACATTAACTTAGTCCATCCTAGAATACCTTAGACCAAGCTCATTCAATCTTTAGGACAAAATTAGGATGAACCAACAACATCTTAAAATAAGAGTTTCCCATTTAAGATGCTACATCCAAATTCAAGCCACACTTTAGCCTAAGTTTGAATTAAGCATCCACGAGCTTGATAAAGGATGTATTTTATTTACATGTAACTGGAAATGGGTCACTCATCACCATAATTATATCCCTATCAAAACATTAGTCAAGGAGAATAAGATAAAAGATTTATCCTCCAACTACCCTCTCTGTAAATCCCTCAAAATAAGACAACTGAACAGGTTAGTTCCTTACTCAGGAACAGTACGGATGAGAAAAAGGTGAAAAGAGGTAGAAAGAAAACAACACATGACTTTCAAGGAGGACAGTACAAAATACCTTAACCCAGAATGGGGAAAGGATATCATCAAACAAGGATGAGACAAGATCTCTTTAATCCATTCTAAAGAGAGGAATACATTCTAGAATCCAAAAGAACTGAGACATATCTGACCAAGAGATCATTCAACTCCAACAACCAATGAAGCAAAAAGAACCATTCAATATAGAGATCGTTATCTACGACCGAAACAAGGAAGTTAGAAACCAAAAGTGAAGTTTCCCATCATACAATTAGTCCAGTCACTGTAGCACAGAAGCTATAACTGCAATGGTTATTCAAATGTCTTTCTTTACAACTGTTCCCTAAGAAACAGAAGAGTAACCACAACTAAAAAATAAATTCTTTCAAACTTTAAAAAAATCAACCAAGGAGTTTCTTAATTTTCCCAAACAAAGAGAAACAAAGTAGCGTTAACCTTATGTGGCCACAATTTCTTCTTAAAGAGTTAACTCACAAAAAATCTTACCCATCCCTTAAGGGTGAAACAAAAAAGATGAGAACCAGACCTAATAATCAAAGTTTCCATACAAGCCAACCCAGATCCACCTACATCACAAGGATCAAAGGAACATACCACTAGTTTGGAAAGAAAGACCCATACCCAAAATTGATCACAAAGAGAAGAAATGATTAACAATACGACTCCACATCAGGTATATGAAGTCAAGCTCAAAGAAGAATAGAAAAACCAAAATCATTCTATTCCATTTCCTTAAGGAAATGCTATCAGTTAGATTTATTTTTTCAGAATCATTTACCAGTTTGGTCACGAACAAATATTCCCACAACTTATAGGTTTAAGTAAGAATCGACTTAATTAAAGCTCAAGTAGAAACTAAACATGATTTAATCAAATTTCATGCAAGGGAGAACCAAAACCTGATTATAATTCTTCCATAGCAGAAAATTCTACTATCCAGCTTCAGAATAGTCTAACATGAGTTCTTAGATTCAAAACATATCAAGATCAGCAGAAGTAAACACATTTACTATTATTTGCAAACAATAACGAATCCCGAAACATTAAATTTGAACAACGATTTCAGCATAGTTCAAACAGAAGTAACAAGATTAAAAAACAACTTCGAATTTTCAGCATAAGATATCACATATCATACCTTCAACTAAAAAAGGGAACAAAACCAAATCATGCTTTTATCAATTAGTAAATTCAAGTAGAAATATACAGTGAAAAATAAAAGAAAGAATGCAAGATAATCATCACGTAAAAACTCATTGTTTCGCAAGAGCAGAGTTGTTTTTATGAAGACATTTAGGAAAGAGTAGAACGACTTAATTGGTAGAGCCTATCATGCCTAATAGAGCTTCTTATCAATTTGCAGAAGATTTCCAGCTGAGCCTCCACAGTTTCTTCTTCTTTCCAAAATGACATCAACAACTCCAAACTTTCTTCTTCTTCTTATTCTTCCACTAGATCCAGAAATAGATCAAAAATTTGAAGAATATTGATGGATAAAAAATAGAACTGCTAGTTTGAAGAACCAAAACTTCATGCAGAGAAAAAATTGCAAAGAATAGAAGATTAAACAACCTTTCCAAAATCCACTTACATCTCTCCTAGGTGGTTTCTTCACCACAACCGAGACCATTTAATGAAAGGACTGCCATATTTCCCTCCTATTTCTCCATGCCACCACCAGCCAAGTTTGGCAAAATTCAATTCAAAATTTACATGCATTTTATATTTAGTGATGATGCCAACTAGGAATTCCCCTAACTCCCCATGCCTCCGCCAAAACTGGCAGTTTAACGATATAAATATAGAAATTAATCCCCATTAATGCCTTTAAAACCAACTTCACCGACTCACCACTTACCAAGTAGCCCATAGGTACCCCTTAGATTAGTATTATTTTAGGTTAGATTATCATTAGGTTAGGAATCAACCTTAGTATTTAGGTAAACACTATTTTCCTTATGTTATTTCAAAACTAGACAACCATAAAACATACCAACTAAGGTTAGGGTGTCAACTTGATTAGTTTAGTAATAGGTCCTAGGTAGGTCTTAACAACTGATGCAACCTAGAATTAAGTAATACAAGCCCAATAAGACCTTCGACACACTAACACATCACTAAGCCTAGAATGAGAGCTCAATCGAAGCGTACAAAGGTACCAGGTCTCTCTTTAGGGTTGCTGTTGCAGGATGTTAGCATGATAAAGACTTAACACATGTAGTTCCATTACTATTACATCATTCTATAGAGCATGCGAGATCTATATCTAAGGGAGAAAAAAAATAAGTATTAACCATGATGAAAACAATAACATACTAGATTCAGATATATAGAACTAACACTTAGATTCAGCCAATATCCTCCATTATATTAAATGCAGTAAGTATACAGAAGCTTCATTACAAGAACAATAATATGTGCGTAACAGATTTAGCAGCATAATCTCACTATATATCCATGTATGCCTATCTATCTATCTTTATGTATATCTACCACACAATTTACTACATACTTATAGGGGTGGGGACTTTCCCTTCACCTCTTATCTAATCCCAAAATAGGTCACATGCTATTACTAGCCACACACCATTACAAAATAGCCACACATGCAAGTGCGCTAACAATAGACTACTGTTAGTTGACTAACAATAGTAGATCTATTTCTGGACTGTGTCCATGCAAAGAGCTTCATAGCTGATCCTCCAAAAATAGACAATGCATGATGCACAAGTGTCCAATCAGTTTGAGTTCTCTGCACGCTATCTCCAAAAATAGATCCTTGTCATGAAAATGGCTAAGTCCTGAACCTGCTTCTATTCTTCACGTGTGAGCCTTTTCGATATGTCCGCACATTTGAATGCACTTTTCTCTCCCATGCAAACCTTCTATATTTTATTTACTAAGTGGTAGGGTATGACTGATCAATAACTACCTTAGGTTAAAATCCATATAGTATAGATTGTAGTCATTTTTACACCCACCAAAGGACAAGGGAATCCTATGCGCATCGGCCTATCACCCAGTGGGTGCTGAGCATTCACCTGAGGCACACACGGGTGTCGAGTCTCTATTTTATGTGAGTTAAGTGGGAAATAATCATCTATGATCATAAATTTAAAGGAAGTGAGTGGTAATGAAACATGCGAACATCATAGATCTCATATCGTCTCTAGATCATTGCAGTCATTATAGACAGAGATACTTCAACAGAATTAAAGAACTGAAATAAAACAGAAAGGAAAATGCATATGAATTCATATTCATCTTATAAACATACATGAAAAGGAACTATGAAGAATCATGTATGAATCCGAACTAAGAAGGATCATATTCAATTAACTTGGTAACCTCATTATATTCATTAGACTTACTATAAAACACCACATTATGGCAGACCAAAGTCATGCATCATAACTGGATCCATATCATTTAGCTCTCAAAAAGAAATTTTATAAACCCAATCCCTTGATACCTCCTTCTCCTATATTTCATCTACCTAACCCAATATGACTCCTTGTGGCATTTCTGCAGAGCTCAACTCTTTACTAATCTCTCTCTATCCGATTCCACCTCTCTTTTGTTCTGTGGGTGCTTATGTATATAGGCATCCTGAAGTGCCAAATCATCCTTCAATGGCCTCATATCTATTGCCAAGTTTCTAGATGTGGTCCTCCATGGGAGCATGCTCCATCAGGCCTGAGCTCTCCACTTTTTTCCATGATGGTCTTCTAGAAGCTTCCATCACATGACATATTACTTCCTAGGCCAACCTATCACTAGGTTGGTACCTTATCCACTTCACATGCGTAATTGGGTCATGCTTTTCTCGTGTCCTTCCCAATACACCAAATATGGCTAATTCCTGAGACCTTGTATTTCGGCACACAACACGACCCTTCTAAAACCCTCCTAGAACCTTGCCTTATGCGCCTTCTCCTTGTGCACCCATCGTTCAACCTAGGCCTTGCGTGCCCATGCACCCATGTGTACTTAGTCAATATTCTAGGGCCCTAACATCACCCCACACTACGCCTATTCTCCACCAGTGGGAACACTTCTCCAAAGAATAAAGAATCACAATATATTTAACGTCTTGGGAAAAGAATAGGGGATGAAGAATTTGGAAAAGAAGAAAGAATGGGGAAGTGATGGCATCATTACAACAAGCTAGGAGAATATTTTTACAAGTCGACCTCCAACTTGTTCTAGGCATCGAATTCATTTTGTGCTCTCTGGAAGAGGTCACCGACTAGGGCATTTACCTCCCCAAAACTCAGTCCATCTCCTTGAGCATTCATAGTGTCAATAGTTTTCTCCAACTCCTTACCTACATCTTTAAGCGTGTCCATCCTTCTAGTAATCTGTGGGTATAGCTCCTTTAGCCAGTTCTTGATTATACCCCTTAGGGCCTTAATAGCTTCTGAATTCTTTTTAACCTCGGCTAGGATTCTATCCCACTCTGCTATATTCCCTTTGTTCTTTTATCTGAACTCTTTAAGCTCTGCTTCATAGTTGGCGACTAGAATACTCACCACTTTATCTCTGTCTGCGTAGTTGTCATAAGCGGCCTCAGTGGTATGGGTAAAAATCTTTACATTAGCAAGGAATTTTCTATATTTAGCCATGATTTCTACTACCTTTAACTTATCCTCATTCTCTAGGCATGCTACTACTTCTTCTGTGGATTCTAAGGCTAGAGGTTGCCTCTCCTTGGTGAGGATGTGTGTTAATTCTTCAAGGAACTCAAGAGAAGATCCATACTTTTACATGGGCGGTGCTAGGTCTAGATGCTTCAAAAAAATGGCATATGTGAGGGATTATACCTTCTTATATACTTCACGCACCCTTGCCTTTTCTTCTCTGAGTTCAAGCTTTAGCTTAGCACTAATTAACTCCTTTAAATCCTTGGCCTTATTTTCTAGGTCTTCCTCCTTTTCTAGTTCTACTTCTAGAAATATTATCCTGTCATTCCATCCAAAGAGCCTAGCTTCAACCTCAACTGAGACCTTGTTGAGTGCATTACATAACTTCTCATCTAAAAGCTGCTAAGAATTTATCAAGGGGTTGTCTCCTTTTGACTCTGGTATTTTCATTAGTTCCCCCTAGCTTACCTCAAACTTTGGCTCATCGATGTGGTACTCAATTTCCTAAGAGAGCATCTTCCTCATTCGATGGTATGCACCTTCTTCATCAAACAACTTCATTGCCACGAGTTGATCTATTGGAACGGTGCTTTGGAAGTGTGTGCACAACACCTTTTTAGGATCATTAATGTAGATCATTCCTTGCCTCTGGATCTCTATACACTTTCCCTATGTGCACGTGCCCTTAGGAAAAATTACGGATAGACTGGGGCCTCCCACGCTACTGTGATCTTTCCCTACACTGTCTTCCTTATCCTCTTCCATCACTACGTTGGCGTTGTGCTCCAATTATTGTTCTACCAAGGCTTCATTTATTTTATCCTTCATGAGGATTGGAGTTTTCTGATCCTACATGCCAACTTCTTCATTTATTTCCATGTTCTGGGCACCTTCCTCCTCCTAGCTACCATTGTGCCACACGAAAAGGAACTCATGTTATTATTCTCCACCCTCTTATTTTGAACCATGCATGCTGAAAACAAGTGGCTCTTGGTCCTCTTCAGGATCATCTTCTTCATCGTCATCCCTCTCACCTATGTATTTCTCCAAGCTCTCTGTCTCCTCTGAGTCAGCTTCCTCCATCACCTTTTGTTTCTTCATAACTAGGGATTCCCGTATAGGAGACTCTACTTTCTCTTCCTCTTCCTCTAGTGATTTCTCCTCTGTGATAAGATTTTCTTGTGTTGGCACCTTCTCTTTGATTAGGGACCTCTTCTTGTGCATGTAAGTACTCATTCTAGCACTTATTCTTGGGGCGCCTACCGCTTCAGTATCTTTGGAACTTGGTGCCTTATTTTACATTTATTTTTCCTTCTGTCTAGGTGTGGGATTCTTCCTACTTGTTAGGTCCTCAGGTATAGCTATCTCATTTTCAAGATAAGTAGCCTTCTCAAACTTGGGCCTTATCTGAAGGTATACACGCGCCCTGGACCTCCCTGCAATAGTTAGAGTTTTGGGTTTTACCATTTGGAATTCATGCAACACGTACTTTTCCATGTATGTGCACTTGTTGGGGTAGACCAACATCCTACGCATCTCCCTGTGGTCTTGGTCTAAACTTCCAAGGTCAAGCTTTAACTTTTTGGACTCCTTGAATCTGTTAACTCACGCCTATAAGTATTAAGCTATGAAGGTGAATGGGAGCTTACACTATGGGTTGATGTTTTCATTAGTCAACTTGAACTTACCAATACAAAAGTGTTGGTATATAGTGAACTCAACTTATCCTACTGTAAGCACTGGTAGTTATTCTGGTATTCTCCATTATACCCTCAACACATTCCTTGAGTGCATATACCAATTTTCAAGACATGCCTTGTGAATAGGCGTCATGCTATCACAAGTGTATTTCTCAAATATTTTTGCAAGTGAGGGGTCTTCCTATGGGTACTCCCAAATGAGCTTGTCTGCTGCATTTGGTACCCCAATCTCTGAGAACACAATGGTTAAGAGGACATTACTAAAGAAAATATTGTCTCCTTCCTGTGTGTTGGTGATAATTTCATCTGCAATGTATGCAGATAGATTGTAGATGGTACCCTTTGATATTTTTCTACAAACATTCAACCAGGACTTGTTTACCTACATCCATCTCTCTTGCGCATTGAGTTTTGTTACTAGGCATGCAGCCATTCTCATCACTTGGTCTTGGATATCCCCGATATCAAAATACCTTAACCC
The DNA here is from genome assembly GCA_019776745.2 of Taxus chinensis. NCBI lineage: Eukaryota > Viridiplantae > Streptophyta > Pinopsida > Cupressales > Taxaceae > Taxus > Taxus chinensis. The sequence continues at coordinate 82,153,840 of CM034146.1, read as the reverse complement.
CTTCTTATATGCATATGTGGCCGCTATTTCCTTAATTGCTTCCTTGTCACATAGGTCGTCCTCTAATATTTCTCCCTCACAGATAAGGCTTGTGAATTTTGAAATTAGCTGAGGGGTTATGCGCATCTTGTGCCCTGTGAAGTGAAATTGGTTTTCATGTATGCACGACATTACCCACTGATAGAGGTGCTCTGGCTTTCTGAAGTAGGGAAACTCATAGAGTTGCAATAATCCTGTCTTCTCTAACTTTACCTTGACTTCGTCGCTATAAATTGGTAACCCCTTAGGTGTTCTTTGGTTATTTAGGTGTAATAAACCCAACTCCATTTCCTTTTCAATCACGTTTGTGTGATGATTATAGTCACTTACTTTCATTTTTCTCAAGTGGGATTCCCATTCCATCTCGAGTGAAACCCCATCTGAGTACTGCATCTCTGGATACCATTCCTCATTGGTACTTGTAGTAGTCTCTTGTTATTTTCCCTTGCCCTTACCCTTCTTAGGTGTTACTACTGGTTTTTTGGGTGCTGTTATGTAGGTTTTATCTACACTTCAACGTCTCTTCCTATCTCTACTCTTCTATCTTTTCCAAGTTCAAATCTCAAACCTACAAAGAATACTATTTTCCAACCCATGCCCTACCTGCCAAACCCCAACTGGAATATCTTTTCATAAGATGGTACTCCTCCACAACTCTCCCCATGCCCATGAATTACTTCCCCCCAATTTGTAAATCCAAACTAGTCACTCACGGTTAAAATATTCCATTTTTTCTTTACACGGATCAACTTTGGAAACCCTAGTTCGCAAAATATCTTCCTTCGTATTCATAAAGTAAATAATGAAGTGCCAAACCTTCTATTTATAGTTTTTCCCACTTTTAAACATTAAATGCTACCTTACCTACCACCATACTTTAACACTTAATGCAAAATTTTCACCAAAGTATGACTTTAGCACTTTAACTCATGCGCCCAACCTTACGTAAACAATTCTCCAACCTTCTGATGCACAACTAATCCATCTTGACAGGAGACTCTTACACACACATAACCCATGCTGAAGGTACTTCCATCATGATTTTTTCTCTCGCCTACCTCATGTTTCTTTTGCACTTTTCCTCTCTTTTACATGGATCCTCAATGTAGCCTAACCCTTACACAAACCATCCTTTTTCACCTTTCCTTACATGTACTTCCTTCACAAGGCCATTCAACTGGGCTTTCTAATGCAATCCTTTCTAGTGCTTCACCCTTCAATTTATTCCACCTTACTCCACCCCACACTAAAATGATGCACGGTCCTCTGCATAGTTAAAACCTTCAAAAAGTAATGAGATTATTGGTGCCCAAGGTGCAACAAAAAACAAAAATGAGAAAGGGAAACACAAGAAAAAAAAAAACATTAAAGGGAAATCTTAAGCTAACTAGAAATACTACCTTATTTACAAATTCACCAAGAAGACTTATTTATAGTACGGATTCAACCTACTCCCATTGAAATGACTTGGTAATCTCGTCCCATCTAGCACTTGTAATTGTCAATCACTTGAATCAACAATGCACGAGATGATGTAAGGTCCTAGCCAATGGACTTTCAACTTCCTCAGATGGAGAATAAACTTGGAATCTTATAACAACACCATCTCCCCAACCTCAAATTACTTGTTTTTGATATAATGATCATGCCATGCCTTTTGTCTTTCCTTTTTTGTCTTCTGACTCCATCTAGAAAGTGATCATCTTTTGTCTAGCTGCATCAACTTATCAATCCTCTCTTCTAACACTTGTTCATCATCCAACCCTCCTACACATGTTATACACAATGATGGTAACATTAATTCAACCAACAAAAAAGATTTTGTGCCAAACACCAATTGAAATGACGTGGTCCTGTTTTAACCTCTTATAGGTTGTCTTGTATGCCCATCAAACATATGATACTTTGTCATCCCAATCTTGTCTTCCAATGTCATAGATTTTGGTCAACATGTGACTTAGTATTTTGTTAAATGCCTCAACAGTTCCATTTTCTTGAGGGTTATAAGGGGGTAGTCTTGTGATGGGCCACCATAAATTTTGCTAATAGAATCCTGACCATTTCATTCAAGAAATGTCTACCTCTATAAATTTTTAAGCTTAAAGGACAACCATACCTACTGATTATGTTCTCCCATAAAAATCTAGTAGCTATATTTGCAGTGCAATCCTTCATAGGTGCTACCTTTGCCCATATTTTCAGGTAATCAGTGAAAGTAATGATATACCGTGAACCACTCCTTCACGTAGCTGGAAAAATTATCCCTACAAAGTCGATTGCACATTTTTCAAATGGTTCAGCAATGACTATTGGTCACAAGGGAATTTCATCCCTCTTTCCAAGTTTGCCAAGGCACTGGCAATGGTCACATGCCTTGCAAAAATCAATACAATCCTGGTAGATGGTTTCCCACCAAATCCCTGTCAGTAGAATCTTCCACGCGGTAATGTTTCTTGTGTAGTGTCCTCATATAATCCCACCATGTGCTTCCTCCATAATTTCCACACACTCATGTTCCAATACGCATCGGCGCATAACCTCATCACATCCTAACTTATACAGATATCCATTAATCAACATGTAGGGCATGAAGTGTATTGCTAAATGCTTCCTCTCTAGAGCCTTCATCTTGTCCAGCGCCACACTAGTTTTAAAAAATACAACAATAACTTCCATTTATGAGGGTGCACGCTGCAACCTAAACAGTTTTGTATCCAACATGGTATCATCAATGCTTTACGTGTCCTCCCCTGATTCAATTCTTGATAAGTGGTTAGTCCCTGTATTGCTCTTCCCTGGTTTTACAACCACTGTGAACTCAAAATATTGGAATAATAGGACCCAACAACATATGTGCCCTTGTAAAACAAGATTATTCACCAAGTATTTCAATGCCATGTGGTCTGTGTAGAAAATAAAGGTTGTTGCCAATAGGTACTGTCTAAACTTATGCAACACATAGATCATTTATAGTGCCTTGCACTCAGTAGTTGTGTAATTCTGTTTTTCTGGTGTCAACTTCCTACTTGGAAAACACAAGGGGGTGATCAGTAATCCCCTCACAGGTTGTGCCAATAATGCTACCACGACTGTTCCTAAGGCAATCACCATGCACATGGAAAGGCTTATCCGAAGAAGGAAATTTTAGTATGGGCATAGTGACAAGCATATCCTTCAAAGTGTCAAATGCCTTCTACTGTGCCTCTCCCCAATGAAAGGCACTCTTGTGTTTTAGCAATTCCTCCAAGGGCACGATGATCTTGGCATACCCCTTGATGAATTTACTATAGTACCCCGTATGTATAAGGAATCCACACACTGTGCTTTGACTATTAGTCTCCCATAAACCCACAATAACTACAACTTTGGCGGGATCCACTAGTAATCCTTCTTTACATATAATATATATGTTGAGTAGGAAAAAATTCCCCATTCAGTGGTGAAATTTCTCTTTCTCTGGTCTTCCTTTGAAATCCTAACTTAGTGATACCCTAAGAACCCATCCATGAAAGAGTAGACCTCGCGCTTGGCCACTCCCTCTAGAATTTCTTCAGCAAAGGGGGTTGGGAAAGGATTGATGACACATACTCCATTTAGGTCCCTGTAGTCCACAAAAATCCTTATTCTTCCATCCTTCTTGATACTGATGGACCATTGGGCTTATCCATTCTGATTCCTCCATAACCTCAATGATATCAGATGATATCATTTTTTCTATTTATTCCTTGACCCATACGCGTAAATTAAAATTTATCCAATAAGGCCTCTTCTGAATAGGGTGTGCACATTCCTTCAACTTGACTTCTCATATCCCATAAGGAATGGTGAACGCCTTTGAGTTCATGGTACCCATGCGGGAAAAAATCTTGGAACTCGCACAATACATCAATGACCTTTGAAACTTCCTTCTTCCAACCAATAGTCTCCTGATGATAGCTTCCTTTAGGTTCTATCATCTAAGTCCCAATGTTAAACTTCTTTGTATTTCAAGGGCTCATGGTAGGCACACATATGCTCACTCAACAGTGTTATCTAAGACTTTACATGCCTACCTTCAGAATGGTTAACATTCAAACTTTCCACTTCTTCCTCATCATCTACTGCATAGACCATCTTCCCTTTTTCCTTTTCCATACATGTGTGCTCAAATTGTATTTCTTTTGTTTCTTCTTTCTCAAAGTGCACCTCTAGGCTAGGTTCACCTAACAACTCCAGTAGCCTATCTTCTGCCATGACACTATCCCCAATAGTAAGGTGCTTGAAAACCTGCAATGCCTTATCCACTAAGAGTTTTGTACTCTGATACTTGAATGTTTGAATGAGATCAGCTGCTAACTCTTGCCAATTCCCTGTCTGACAGCATGTCTTAGAATGAATGTGCCATACATGCACACAACCTTGTAATGTGGAATACAACTTGTGAACCCATAATGAAGGTGGCAATGCTTCTATGCTTCCCATCCAGGTTGTCTCACATGCTTAGATATGGAGGGAAGCAATCTCTTTACCATGGTAGTATTTTATAACTGTGGGTGCGTTGCTATTGTAAAACCTTATAGAGAAGGTAATTCTCACCTTGTGCCATTCCCAGAGATTATCCCAATGCGTTGCCCACAAATGTACAACAGTTCTGAGTAGGATGTAACTTAACATCCCCCTTCATTAATTTTCCTCCTTCCATTGAGCTTCCATCTCTTACAAAAATACCTCAGGGAAGGCTCCTCCTGAGTACTTAGGTAGCTCCTTTCCTCTTAGGTGCTGGACCGTATGTGCCTTTGTCACCTTTGTTACTGATCCTCTCAAATTCTGTTTGATTAACTCATAGGTTTCATGTGCCTAATTATCACACACTATACTAGTGATGTCACTTAGGGACTGAGCATCCTCAAATTGGATACCTCCCTCTGTGGGATGAATTATCTTTGGATCCCTGATTGAGTGCACATTTATTCTATCCAGGACCTCTTCTCTCAAGGGTTTAATATAGGGTGTTGATTTTCCATCAGCTAGGGGTATGATGACCCATTCCTCCTTATTTTCAAAGCTTATGTATCAACAACTACCTTAGGTTAAAATCCATATAGTATATATTGTATTCATTTTTACACCCACCAAAGGACAAGGGAATCCCATGCATGCCAGACTATCACCCAACGGGTGTTAGGTGATCACCCGAGGAATGCATGGGCACCAAGTCTCTCTTTTATGTGATATGAGATGGAAATCATCATCTATGATCCAAACTTTAAAGGAAGTGAGTGGGAATGAAACATGCGAACATCATATTGCTTATAATGGTTCTAGATCGTTGCAGTCATTACAGATAGAGATACTTTATTAGACTTAAAGAACTGAAATAAAACAGAAAGGAAAATGCGTAGGAATTCATATTCATCTTATAAACATATATGAAAAGGAACTATGAAGAATCATGTATGAATCCAAACCAAGAAGGATCATATTCAATTAACTTGGTAACCTCATTACATTCATTAGAATTACTACAAAACACCACATTATGGTAGACCAAAGTCATGCATCATAACTGGATCCATATAATTTAGCTCTCAAAAAGAAATTTTATAAGCCCAAGACCTTGATACATCCTTCTCCTATATTTCATATACCCAACCCAATATGAATCCTTGTGGAATTTCTATAGAGCTCTACTCTCTATTGATATCTCTCTATCTCATTCCACCTCTCTTTTCTTCTACGAGCACTTGTATAAATAGGCATCCTGAAGTGCCAACTTATCCTTCTACGGCCTCAGATCCATTGCATGGTGTCCAAATGTGGTCCTCCATGGGAGCATACTCCATCAGGCTTGAGCTCTCCACTTTTTTTCATGATGGTCTTCTAGAAGCTTGCATTACAGGGCATATTCCTTCCTAGGCCAACCTGTCACTAGGCTGGTACCTTATTGACTTCGCATGTGAAGTTGGGTCATGATTTTCTCATGTCCTTCCTGATACACCAAATATGGCTAAGTCCTGAGACCTTGTCTTCTGGCATGCAACACCTCTCTTCTAAAACCCTCCTAGAACCCTACGTTGCATGCCTTCTCCTTGTGTGCCCATCCTTTAACCTAGGCCTTGCGTGGCCATGCACCATTGTGTACTTAGTCAATATTCTAGGGGCCCAACATAGATCATTACAACTCATGTTAAGGTGTTTACCTTAGAAATTAGTAATAGGTCCTTGATCCTATTATGCTATTCAACGATATAAAATATTTAAGAAGAAGGCCGAGGCTTACCAATTACAACATGATGTAAAGCAAGGACACCTGAAGTTGGGTTTTTTTAATTATAAACAAAAAAAACTCAGTTCCACTTCACCTTCCATTTCAGAGTGCCGAGTCAACCAGATGAATCAAGTAAGGAGAATTGAAGCATACCTTGGATTAATGGAATTGATCTAAGGTTTTGCTGTCAACACAGAATGAGTTTAGACATCAACAACACAAGCTCTAAATCCTTTTAAAAAAAAATGAATTAAAGTTGTAAAAAGATGAATGGCCTCATTTTCAAGTAAGTAGAAATCACAACAAAGTGAATCTATTCACAATAATAATTTATCCATTGCAAACATGATTTCCAAAAGTTATAAGGGTATACCTTCCTAAGAAAAATCACATGTCAAAATTTGTAATGTTAAGATGGAAAGTAATTAGAGTAATAGTTTTTTCAAAGATGTTACAAGTTGGGTGACTGACACTGGTCAAAAGTAAACTGATATCAGTCAAGAGAAACCAATTCCGGTCAATTAGGGAATAAGAATGAAGTGAGTCAATTCGTATTTGGTGTAAAAAAGTAAAATCCATGTGACAAAAGTTCATTTGAACTTTTTTCCTTTTTGAATATAATGTTTTGAGCATATTTTACGCCAAATAATCAAGCAATAGTATGAGAAGGTTGAGTTGACGATAGGGGAGTGGGTGGAGAGGCTAAGTGTACGGGTCCACAAGATCTTTTAGAGTGATTTAATTGGTTGGAGGTGGAAAGAGTGAAGTGAGCTATGGAAGAGGCTAGAGAAGGTGCGGGATGACCTCCAATGTAGAGACCAGACATCTACCAAGGAGACGACATCAGGTAGAGGTACGCTCACTCCCAATTTGTGTTTAGTGAATCAAAATTACTGTAAAAAATGAAAGACTTAGGTTTTAATTTTGGTTTGGAAATTTGGGTAAAATTGATGAAATTAGGTATGGGGGGGGGGGGAAATGTAGGCTAAATAGATTGGAAAAGGAATGGGGGTAGGGATTTGAGGGGTTTGGGTAGGTTTTTAGGTTGTTTTGTCAAATTTATCAAAGTGGGGGGTGTGGGGGTTTGACTTTGGGATGAAATAGTAATTGATGCCAGTCAAGCCTCAGGTAATGTTGGTAGGATTTCCACCATTAGTGGGGTTAATGGGTGATTGGTACTGGTTTGGGTGACCGGTGCTGGTCACTATATAAAGTGACTAGGACTTAAAAATAAGGGTGGATATGGAAATAATAAGGAATAAACGTCATGGTAGGATAAATGGTGAAGTGAAAAGGTAGGGGTAGATAGAGTAGGTGTGTAAAATGATAGAATAGGTGGGTGAAGTATGTAGAAAATAGATAGATAAATAGGTAAATTTAGGTGTGGGATGAGGTTAGGTAGGAAGAAATAGATGATTAAAATAGGTAAGTACCTGGAAATTTTTTATTGATAATTATGAAGGTGCGTCACCAGCTAGCTATGTGTGATAGGGTGCCACTGCTATTGGTACAGATGTGAATGAGTGTCATAAAGGATGAGTGGGACCATATGAGAGATGTGGGGATTGTGGATGTGTAACAATAAATGAGTATTGTTGAAGATCATGTTCTGATGGTCTCTCTCATAGATAAATGGGACGTAGTGACCAATACCTTCCATATAGCCATCGATGAGATGACTATCACGCTAGAAGATGTGTACCAGATTTTATGTCTGCCGATCACATAGGAGCCAATATATCAGATTTTGCTAGATGAGGCATTTGATCCTATGGTCACCGTATTTGGAGAGGTGATGGGTGAATTGACTGAGCACAGTACCAACATCATTTATTGGCCGATGTACACTACACATCCTCAGGAGACTGGGTTGGAAATGTTGATGATGGTAGCGATGGGATGCTATGCACTCCTAAAATCAGAGGGTAGTAGGTTTCCCTGAGCATTGATGGGGGTATTACAAGATATGACTGGGGAGCATGTTTGTTTTACATGGGCACCTATAGATCTGGTGTAGCTAAATAGGGAGCTTTGGGCTTATCAGAGGATGAAGGGATACAATATATGCTATACCTATTTATTACATTGCTGGGCATATGAGCACATAGTGATTGTGTGCTCTGTTGGGTTTCAGATTTGCACTTGGAGTGAAACCGTAGTTAGGGGACAAGAAAGTCCCTCCTCTTTAATGGGAGAGGTTCCCTTATTGAAAGCAGGGGAAAAACCTATATACAAATGCATAATATTTCATTTAATGGTGGTTTCCCAATATCCTGAAAAGTGTTTTATGCCTGGAAAGTTATCAATACATGAGGATGGAAGACTTGAAGAGAGGAGGGAGGTAGAAGAAGACAATACTTTCAGGGAAAAGAAGTGGCAGAGAAAAGCCTTATATTTATTGTGCAAATGAGATACAAAGTAGAACCATTCACATTTATAACGGGCCCAATCCTTAGACTCAAAGTTCTATAGATTTTACAAACTAGAACACAAAGTTTCCAAGCATGCAAGGATTAGATGATTCACATATCAAAACCAAAAGGAAAGAGAAAGTAGAAGAAAAAGAGAAAAACATTTGTATTGTTTTCTTCCAATTCGAAATTATAGTTCTAGAATAATCAAAATTCCAACCCATACAATGGCTTTGAAAGCTCATGATATAGCTCACAAGAGATAGTTACAACTTCCTCGAGAAAGAAAGGAATAATTACATCTTATTCCATCATCCATGCCCTTTCGAATTCTTGAAAATGTAAAGAAAATGTTAATGGCAGAAAAACCAATTTTTTAAATATACGGCCATTACATTATTTTACCAGTTAAAACATGGGCCATTCGATTTGCTTTTACAACTTCAAATTTGGGACACCCACGTGAGAGAAATTGATTGAAGCGGGACTGCGAACACCTCTTGCATTCTTTGCCTTTGAAGCAGTGTTAGGTTGACACGTGGAGAGCTCCACCGATTCCTTTATACTTAGCCGATTCAGGATAATTTTTTTCTTGACTTATGTTGACCCCTAGACACGTGGAGGGCTGGTGCTCATTTGAGTTTCTGATTCGGAAATTCCCCTTGAAGTTGCACTAAGCTGATGCATGTCTCCTTCCACTAGTCTTTGACTTTTCAACAACCAACTCCACCTTCATATTGAATTTAACCACGTGGCAAGCTGGCGCTACTTGGAGACTGAGCCTTTGATTTCACTTCCAAAATGGCACCGTTAAGGCATGTGGTGGCTTCCACCAACCTGCCCATACTTAGTCAATTTTAACTATCGGCTCTGTCCCTTTTTGGACCTAGGACACATGGAGGACTGACACAAGTTTGAGAACCACCCCTGAATTTGAATCTTGAAGCTGCGCCGATGAGGCACATGTCACTGTCCGCTGAACCTTCCATACTTAGCCGATTTTAGCTTGTTCTATCTTCATTTTGTACCTGGGACACAGAAATCCTGTGCTTATTTGAGGACTATCCCTTGGACCCTGCTCCTAGAGTTACACTATTTGGACACGTGGAGGATTCCATTGAACCTTGAAATATGACCAAACCACATTCAATCAAAGATATCCATGTATTACTTGTGGGCTCTGGGGCAAAAATTAACGTGGAAAATACGCCTATCATTCCCGACTGTGGGAAGAAAATAAAAAAGAAGGAAAGGAACTTCACCATACGCCTGACTTTTAAATTTTTCTCCATGAATAGGAAAACTACAAACCATGCTAGGCTTGACGTGATTCAATACTCCAAGGTACAGACTCGATTTTTTTGAAACTTGACTTCATTTACAAGCTTTCTAACTATGTTTATCAAGTTCTTGTTTGTTGATTCTTCTTGTCCATTCCCTTGGGGGTAGTCATCTAAATAATGAGTAAGGGAGATCCCATACCCATAGAAGAAGTCCATCATCTTAGCAAAATAAAATTTAGAAGCGTTATCAGTCACAATTTTGTTTGGGATCCCAAACCTAATCAATATGTTCTCTTTAATGAAGTTGCAAACTACCTTGGAGGTAGTGCTCTTGACTAGGATGGATTCCACCCACTTGGTGAAGTAATCTGTGGTAGTAAAAACATGAGTATGTCCAGCACTGGAAGATGGATTGAGTGCTCCAATTAAGTCTAAACCCCATTATTGAAATGGATCTTCAATCACTACAAGCTTGAGAGGCAAAGCAGCCAGCTTAGGTATTCCAACAAACGTTTGGCATGCTGCACATTTACCAACCCATTTTGATGCAGATCTGAATAGAGTGGGCCTATAATAACCAACACGAAGTATTTTTTGAGCTGTTACAGTAGAGGAGAAATGACCTCCACAACCCTGGTCATGAAAAGCAGAGAACAACTTCTTTTGTAGTTCCTTGTCTACACACTTCAAAAACCTTCCATCTATGCCTCGTTTGAACAAAGCATTTTCCCATAGCACATATTGTGCAAACCTCAGTTTGATGGATCTCTTCTCTTTGGCACTCAAGTGAGATGGACACTCTCTAAAGGTCAGAAAGTGAGCAATGTCAGCATATCATACATCTGTCGAGCTGAGGAACAAAACAACAAGAACATCAACTTCATCTTTGGAAAAATCTTTAGCAGTTCCCTTAGTAATGAGTTCACACAGGACCTTACCCCGAACTAGCTTTGTTGGCCTGATATCAAGATAACATTCTTGAACCTTTGCTACCCAATTATCTATCTTGGTTCCAAATTCTTGCTGAGTAAGAATGGATTTGATTGTTATATCAGGTACCAGCACCACAGAATGAGAATTAAGGATGTAAAACCTAAAATTGCTTATAGATTTGACAACTACAAAAGCATGCTTCTCCATCATGGTGTACTTCAGCTAATGATTTTTCAAGACATAGCTCATGAATGTAATTGGGAGCTCGTGATCTTCAACATTCTTCTGGGATAACACAACAACTAGGGTATTTTCAGTGGCATAACAATAGATAATGAAATCTTTTCTAAAATCAGGGCATGCCAAGATTGGAGTCTTTGCAATAGCCTGTTTAATGTCCTCAAATTATTTCTTCCCTTGAATCATGTGAACAATGCTCATAGTAAGTTCTACAAAATCAGGGATGAATATCCTTAGGAAATTGATCTTACCAAAGAAAGAATGGACACCCTTCTTACTTGATGGAAGAGGAATTTGCTAGATGTCCTAAAATCTCTCTGGATCAATCTTGATCCCTTCCTTTGAAACAACATGTCCCAAAAACTTTCCTTCTATGGCACAAAACATAGACTTCTTTGGGTTTAAAGAAATCCAATGCTCTCTACACTTCTGCAATACTATTTCAAGGTGTTGGAAGTGATCTTTTCTTGATTTAGAAAACACTATCAAGTCATCCAAATACACAACAATGCATTTCTCTTTAAAACTACCAAAAGCCAAGTCCATGGCCCTCTAGAAAGTAACACCGACATTGATGAGACAAAATGGAACCCTCTTGTATGTAAAGGTGCCCTAAGGAGTTGTAAAGGCAATCTTATCTTGATCTACAATATTCACCTCCACTTGATTGCACCTCAAGAATCCATCTAACATAGATAGCATCTCTAAGCCTATAACAACTTCCAATACTTGGTCTATCATGGGGAGAGGGTAGCTGTCCTTCAAAGAACTCTGATTTAGATTTCTGAAGTCCACACAGATCCAGATCTCACCATTCTTCTTCCTGACAGGCACTATATTAGCAATCCACATTGAATGGTGGATGGGGAAGATAATCCTAGCCTTCAAAAGCTTTTGTATTTCTTGGAAAATTGTATCATCTATCTTTGGATTATATTGCCTTTGCTTCTGTTTGAAGGGTTTGATCCTAGGCTTAAGAGGAATGAAATGTTGCATTTCTTTAGGCTGAAAAGCCTTAAGATCATCATAAGAGTAAGCTAGAACATCAAAATACCTCTTCGATAGATTCAACACCTTATTTTTCTCTTCATGAGTGCAACATTTTCCAATGTTGACCATTTTGGGATCATTAAGACTCCCAATATTTACTTTCTCAATCTTAGCAAATTACCGGGCTCCTTGGGAAACTTTAGACTTCATATATCTATCATGTTTATCAAAAATATCCTCCAAAATCACCAGTCCTTTAGGAATTTTGTTACCTTTTAGTTTGATGCATCCATCTTGATCCATCTCTTCTTTCACACCCTCTTCATTTGATGACACACACTCTCTAGGAAGATTGTCACTTCCTTCAAAGTACAACTAATCAAAGTTGTCTCTGAGCTCTAAGAAAGAAAGCAAATGCTGGTCATCATTAAAAACTTACCAATTATTTGCATTGTTAGGGACACTGGGTCTATGGATCTACTCAATGGTGAATTTCTCCTGAGGGAAAACAAGGCGAGGAATCAACAAGAACCCAGAAACAACTAGAGACTCAACCCTAGTGTTCCTCTCCCTTGGTATAACTTCAATGGAAAAAGCATCAAGGAATTCAATGGAATCCCAGACCAGATTCCTATAGTGTTTTAACCTTCTAATCTTTACCTAATAAAGGTCTCTAACTTGTTTTACAATTAGCTCAAAATCTCCACAAGCAAGAAGGTTATTCACTCCCATCTCCTTTTCCATGCTTAACTTAAAGATAAGGGCCTCATACTTGGTAGTATTGTTGGTATTTTCAATCTGAAATTTGAAGGAGAAAGGATGAACCTCACCCCTAGGATAAATGATCACTACACCATCTCTAGAACCAACTAAAGAACAACTCCCATCAAACTCCAAAGTCCACACACCATTAGGATCAAGAGACACTCCCTTTGGTAGACTTGTCTCCTCTTGTGACATGATCATGTAGTTCCCATGCCCTGTATCTGCATACAATATTTTTTCTTTAGGATCATCTGTCATTTACACAATATACTCTACTTGTTTCTCAGGCACCAGCTTCTTCATCTTCCCATTGACAGGGATCAAGGAATGTGACCAATCCATTTGAATTTCCCCTCCTACCTTCCTGTAGAAATTTCTGCTCAACAACATTCCATATGAAGGAGGAATATTAGCTACCAAAATGGTGGCTAGGATTCTTTTCTCTAGAAAAGCAACAAAAACTACTTGTGCATCTTTAATTCTGCCCACCAAAGGTACTTTCTTACTCTCCATGGAATAATAGGAACCAAAGGCACATGTTAGGGTTTAACCCAAAGCATGGGCTAACTTTACAGGCATAACATTATATGATGCTCCTGAATCTATGACACAATTACTAAGTTTTTGGTGAGCTATGAAAAGGGTCACATAGAATGGTTCAATTTTCTCATTAGAAGAAGTGACTGTAGCCACAAGGCTTGATTGAAGTGAGGGAGAGGGAGTGGGAAAAATTCCCTTAAAAGTACTAGATGAGACTTTGGATTTAGAATTTACAAAGTTAACCATTTTGGCAAAGGCTTTAGGATGGGTTTGATAGAACTCTTCTTCAGAAATCTGAATCTTGGTCTTTTTAAGATGGTCTATAATGTCAAAATATCTAGATGTGGATGGGGAATCACTACTAGGAGTAGGAGGAGATTTTGATCTATCGGTTTTATCATTTGTTGGGAAATAATTCCCAGAAGCAAAAGTAGAGGGAGAAGGACTAACAGAGCTTACCTTTTGAGTGGAAGTAGTAGGAATAGGAACTCCTCTTCTTGCAATTACCGGGATGATGATGGGGTACTCCTTGGATATTTTTGTAGGTTGCACCACTTTTTCCTTTTTGTTGGTCTGGTCCCAAGTCATAACAACATATGACTCACTATTCATCTTAGCCACTACATCATCATAATCATCCACATCATCCATACCCTCAGTAGTGAGGAAATGAACTCGAGAACCACCAAGATCCTCCAGTTCTTCATCATCTTCCTTTTCTTGTTCATCATAAAGCCCATTTTATTCCTCATCATTAGGCTCAAGAATTTAACAAGTAGCATTGACAAGCACCTTGAGGGGTGGACCTTCAATGGCCAAACTGGTTTGAGAAGAGGGCAAGATGTTCTTAGGTTAAAAGTTCTTCCTTGGAACATCTTGATATGGAGCATGCTAAGACAATTATTTCTTAATGGCAATGAGGTCATTAGCCAAATTTTGCACCAACTGATCTGCATTACTTCCAGGAGAAGAGGAAGAAGAAGATGCTTTGGATTTGAAAGGCTTCCTTTTCAGCTTTCTAGACATGATCAAGTCATCTTCCACACTAACAACCAATCTCTGATCAACATCCAAAGTTGCAAGATTTTCTCTCCTCAGGGCATAGCTTACTTACAACAATTGAGCATTCAAGAAGAAACACTTCTGAATCTGATCAATAGGTATAGTATCTAGTTGAATCTTATTAACCAACTTGTTGAACTTGGCCACAAATTCTGTCATAGGCCCATGTGTATCCTTCTTGATTTGAGAAATATGAGCTAGCAAAGCATGCACATCCTCAGCAGGTTTGAAACGTTGCTTAAACTTAGTTCTCATAGTAGTCCAATAAATGATGGTCATAGCAAGAAGATGGTAAAACCAATTTGCAATATTATCTTGAAAGGTTTCCATAAACAACCTCACAGAGACATCCTCATGTTTAAATCTAAGGACCCCACATACAACAATGAAGGGTGTAATGTGTTCATCAGGGTGCACTTTTCCATCACCTCTAAATTTGGGAAAATTCTTCCTGTTACCCCTAGGTAACTCATGCAATGGTTAAGGAAGAGCCAGAGGCCCAACTCTTTTTCCCCAAGGCCGAGGTACTGCCATCCTTGGAAATATTTCTTGAAGTGGAACTGAGACACCAACAAGAATTAGGGCACAAAGATTAGGGCTAAGTTGTGCTTAAGGAATGCTACTACCAGAAGCTCTGTCTTCAACAGGAGGTGTGCTTTTGAAATGAGATCTTCTATTTATTCTTGTTGGAGGAAGTTGAAAACCTTGTTAATCTAAGAGTTGAAAATGAGTATCTTTAATTCCAAGAGCCCTTCTACCACGAGTATATCTTAGATTTTCCATATCAAATAATTTGTCACCAAAAACTATTGGGTTTCAGATTTGCACTTCGAGGGAAACCATAGTCAAGGGAGAAGCAAGTCCCTCCTCTTTAATGGGAGAGGTTCCCTTATTGAAAGCAGGAGCAAAACCTATATACAAATGCACAATCTTTCATTCAATAGTGGTTTCCCAATATCATGAAAAGTGTTTTATGCCTAGAAAGTTATCAATACATGAGGATGGAAGACTTTAAGAGAGGAAGGAGGTAGAAGAAGACAATACTTTTAGGGAAAAGAAGTGGTAGAGAAAACCCTTATATGTATTGTGCAAATGAGATATAGAGTAGAACCATTCACATTTATAATGGGCACAATCCTCAGACTCAAAGTTCTGGAGATTATACAAACTAGAACACAAAGTTTCCAAGCACGCAAGGATTAGATGATTCACAGATCAGAACCAGAAGGAAAAAGAAAGTAGAATAAAAAGGGAAAAACCTTTGTATTGATTTCTTCCAATTCAAAATTACAGTTCCAGGATAATCAAAATTCCAACCCATACAATGGCTTTGAAAGCTCATGATGTAACTCACAAGATATGGTTACAACTTCCTTGAGAAATCAAGGAATAATTACAACTTATTCCATCATCCACACCCTTTCAAATTCTTGCAAATGTAAAGAAAATGTTAATGGCAGAAAAACCTATTTTTTAAATATACGGCCATTACATTATTTTACCAGTTAAAATATGGGCCATTCAATTTGATTTTACAACTTCAAATTTAGGCCACCCACATGGGAGAAATTGATTGGAGCTGGCATGAGAACACCTCTTGCATTCTTTGCCTTTGAAGCAGTGCTAGGCTGTTACGTGGAGAGCTCCGCCGGTTCCTTTATACTTAGATAATTAGGACCAATTTTTTTCTTGACTTATGTTGACCCTTAGACATGTGGAGGGATAGTGCTCATTTGAATTTCTACTTTGGAAACGCCCCCTGAAGTTGTGCCGAGCTGATGCATGTCTCCTTCCGCTGGTCTTTGAATTTTCAACGGCCAAGTCTGCCTTTATATTGAATTTAACCATGTGGCGAGCTGACGCTACTTAGAGACTGACCCTTTGATTTCACTTTTGAAATGGTGTCATTAAGGGACGTGACAGATTCTACTAACCCGCCCATACTTAGTAAATTTTAACTATCGGATCTGTCCCTTTTTGGACCTAGGATATGTGGAGGATTGGCGCAAGTTTGAGAAATGCCCCTAGCTTTGACTCTTGAAGCTGTGCCAATAAGGCACGTGTCGCCATCCACTGAACCTTCCATACTAAGATGATTTTGGATTGTTCTATCTTCATTTTGTACCTAGGACACGCAGAAATCCTGCACTTATTTGAGGAATATCCCTTGGACCCTTCCCCTAGATTTGCGCCATTTAGACACGTGGAGGCTTCAGTTGAACCTTGAAATATGGCCAAACCACATTCAATCAAAAATATCCACATATTACTCATGGAATCTGGGGAAAAAATTATCGGGGAAAATGTGCCTATCATTCCCGACCGCAGGAAGAAAATAAAAAGAAGGAAAGGAACTTCACCATACGCCCAAATTTCAAATTATTCTCCATGAATAGGAAAATTGCAAATAATGCCAGGATCAACGCGATTCAATAATCCAAGGTACAAACTCAATTTTTTTGAAACTTTACTTCAAAAGAGGGGAATTTTGGGGCCGAAAAAACTCCCATAGGGGCTTCATATAGCATATTGGAATCTTGGTGTTACTAGAGATGAATACAAGAGATGGGTGGAAGTAGGGGCTCATCCACGGGTTATGGAGGCAACACATGATGTGACCTATTACAGGAAGCAGTTAGAGGATTTATATGATATGGACATAATATTATGGCCATATGTGGATTTCCCATCATATGGAGGTATGAAAGAGGAACTATAGGGTTTATAGTTAGTTAGATGGATACAGGAAAGGCATGCTGGTGAGCCCGAGATGATTCCAATGGATATGGTCCGATGCTAGTTTGGGTTACAACAAGATGTGCCTCCACCATTTACTCAGTATCACAGAGATGATGTAGAGAGACCGTTATCTCCACCACATCTAAAAGGCCCAGTAGGGAAGGATGAGTAGGTGGTGGATTGGAAGATAAATGACGTAGGTGTGATAGATGGTTACAGACACTAGTGGGTAGCCTAGCTACATGTATTATTACCATGAGTAAGTCAACCAAATTTTGAAATAGTCATAGTGCATAGGGACACAATACAAGGAAAAGTTACTACATCACAACTACATCTGACTTAGTCTCAAGCACATTTGACCACCCTCCAGGGATAAGTGGATGGGTTTAAGGCACATGTAGCTATGTTGTAGACCCAAATAGCATAGACACAGGTAGGTGATGGGGGACATGTTGTTGTATTATAGGCACATGTTACCATACTATAGGCACAAGTTTCTACCTCATAGGGCTAGTTAACAGTTACACATGCTCAAGTACAGGAACAAGTACAGGTTCAGGTGTACGGCCCACCTCCACAGGCACTAGGAAAGGGTCCTGTATTGTAGATAGTAGGGAAGGCACCACCGATACCAGCACATGGGATATAAGTAGGTGTTAGAGCTATGACACCACCCCAGATGATATCCATGGCTAGTTACATATATTTAGTATCGGAGGCAAGATATTATCAGGACTAGTTGTTAGAGGCTGGTATATATGTTGTATCATACACTGAGTATATGGCCCAACAAGATTCTAGCTAGAGGACTCACAGTACCAGTATGATAGGTCATCATTAATCTTGTGTTCATGGTGAGAGGGAGGTGACGATTTCACAGAGGCTAAGGCAAGATGAGGGTACATGAGATATGATGAGTGGGCGGAGACCAGGACCAGATGAGGGTACTAGAGAGTAAAAAAGATGTCGGGCCCTCACATGGGTGAGACAAAGATGCTATTTTCCATTGTATTTTGATTTTTTATATGTACCAGAATGCATACCGAAGATGTAAGATTGTACATGAGAGGTTTTGAGATAATTGTATCATTTATATCTGTGTATAAGTGTATTGACACAAAAACCTTCCATTCATGTAGTTGACAATGAGATGATATGTGAGAGTATATTTCCATCATATTTCTTTCATGGAAACTTGATTTGATTAATGATGTATGATTTGATTACAATTTTTTATATTGAGGTTATGTAAACATAGAGTTTTAAGCAAGGTTAAGGTTAGATGTAGGCATGACGGAGTTAGGTATAGGCATCATGGAGGTAAGTATAGGCATGGTGGAGTCAAGTGTAGGCATGTTTGAGTTTGAAAATTTCCAAGTTATCATTTTTATGGAAATTAGATGATTTTGGCTTGATGGAGTCATTGATGTATGATGTGATTGTTTTTTATTAGATAAGGTAAAAATAGGGATCGGCTCCCAGGGGCCTTATAAAAGGAGGAACAAGAACCCACTAGCAAGAAATATATAGAAAATTCCTCTAAAGGAGTTAAACATGCTTAAATAAGACAACGAAGATTAGGACTTAAACAAAAAAATGATAGAGAGTAAAATAAAGAAAAGAAACCAGCTCTAAAACATCAAACTACAGAAGTTCGTCAAAATTCTGCCAACAGTCCAGAATACCCAACTAATCTTTAGGAAAAAACTCACTACTTCTAGCATGACTTTCTTTGATCCCAACACCTTTAGTATCCTTGTCATTCATATCTTCCTCTAGCTCATCCTCAGAACTACTGATGCGTAAATTGAAAATTCTCCTTTTAGTTCCTTCCTCCATCCCTTCCAACCTATAAATCAACTTTTTGACATGAAAATCCAGATCCAAAACCTTTTGTTTGGACTTCACCTGGGTTGAGAAAATTTTCTTTGAAACATTAATGACATCCAACATGGTTTCCCTTTGACCAACATTGGTTTCCTCCATCTCCTGAAGCACCCCCTCTAAATACTACACCTTTCTACTCCACTCCTTGAAACCCTTAAAATTACCATCACAACCCCTCTTTCTTGAGGTGCTCGCTTCACCACAACCACCCTCACTCTTCTCCTTTTCAGAATCCTCCCCCCCATTTTTTTTCATTTCATATCCTTCATCTTAATAAGTCATTTCGTAAGAGTAAGATCATCCTCCTCCACCTTATCTTTCAGGGAAGAGTTTAGAATAGTCAAACAACATGAGGATGATCCCTTCATAGAAAGGAATCTACGCCTTATCCTACTGGAACGCCATCAGAGAATTTTTCATTGACATAAATAGGAAAAAAGGAATGCTCACCATGACTTTATGATGAAACATATTCAGAAGGGTCATATGATGAGTATAGATTTTTTGGTATTTTCCTTCTAGAGTGATATAATTCATGATCTTAAGGCACACTTCTCTTCATATTCCTAGGATACATGACCTGGAAATACCATTAGTAAAGAAAGAGAACCTTTCCTTGCCCACAAAGAACAACTCAATTTCATACTCTCTGCGGGTTCTATCCTTAAATATTTTGAGCCCGTACATTTTCATCTCCATCACAAGGGAAATGGTAGACTATAAAACCTCAATTTCCATACCTCTAACCTTGAACTTTACCTCTTTCTAAGATCTTCCAAATTCCTTTGATAGGGAAGGGTCATGACCATGTAATTTAGCAATGAAATTACTAAAACCCCCAATCTTAATCTTGTTCCACAAAAGCTGATTACAAGCTTCAATGTTCTGGTTAGCCGGTTCAAGCCTGATTCTATCACCACCCATATTCACAAAACTAAACTTCCCCTATTCAATAACACTTCTCAAATTCAGACCCCCTTTAATGCCAACAATACCCAAGGAATAGAACTTTTTATGTAAGATGTCACAGTACCTGAGATCACTTATGCCATCATCATCAAATTTAGTGCCCTCTATCTCTAATAATGACTTCATTAATTTCTATGGGAAAATCATCACTTTTACACCAAATCTTATAATCATGACTATGAACTCCATAATTTTCCATATTATCTGCACACACTTATTTCCTTGCCATAAAGTGTGATTAAAATAAACCTTTACAAAACATTTTAAAGTTTCCTTAACATCATTGAGGATATTTCTTAAGGGCTGATTAATGGATCCCTTATTGTTAAGAGCATTAATAATGATGAGTGAATGACCCTCAATCTGGATGTCCTTGAATCCTTTTTATTTGGCCAATAAAACCCCTCAAAGAAGAGCTCTAGCTTCTTCCATATTGTTTGTTTGACGCCTTAATGACCCATCATAACCAAAAAACCATTCACCTTCACTTTTGCTTAAAATTCCACCTCCCCCAACTTAACTCAGATTCCTTTTAGATGCCCCATAAAATTTTATCTTAACAACATTTTTCTCAGGCTTCTTCCAAATAGAGCTCTTTCTAGGTCTGTGTAATTCCACCAATATAAGGGTGAACTTATCAAGAACTTTCTGCTCCCATTTTGGGCAGGGTTTATTTTCCTTACCTTTAAAGAGTTTGATATTTTCCTTGATGGCTTTGAAAATTTTTCTTTTAAATTTCAAGAGAAGAGATTTCTAGTCCTAGAAGATACAATCATTCCTAGCCTTCCATAAACCCCAAAAAAAGTGAGGGAGGGAAATATTCTAGGCCTAGATCAAGATGGGAAAGTAGAAGGGACTCTCCCATTGAAAACAACAGTCCTCAATGGTCAAAGAAAAAATCCATTGGATATCAAATAGATCCATAATGGAAGAAAAAACTTCATGGGATAAGGAACAATGAAGGAGAAAATGGTTGACAATTTCCTCCTCTTTCCTGCAAAGAGAGCATCTATTGGGTAGTTTCATTCCCCTTTTCCTGAGATTGTCCATAGTCAGAATTCTATTTTGGAAAGCCAACTGGTAAAATATATTAACCTTAGGGATAAGATCCTTCACCCAAATCTTACCCCAATAGTCTTTTTTAGATCATACTTGAAATTTAACATATAGGAAAATTTGACCGAGAAAATTCTTGATTCTTCCTCTTTCCATTTAATGGAGTCCTCTTTGGTTTGAAAAATGGGGATATGGAAATCCCTTAATTTCTTGTTGAGAACCCGAAAGGGTTGGATATCTCCATCAAATTCCAGAGGAGGATCAATGGTCACTTGACAATATCCTCATGAATCCAAAAGTCTCTTATCCAGAATTTTCCTTTTTCCTCATAGAACTGAGCAGCCCTTTTCCAGATTACCAGGTTAGCTAAGGGGAAACCCTTAATCTAACTATCTTACCAGAACCTGATTCTATTACCTTTTCCTATCTCCCATAAAGTACCTTTGGATAAAATTTATGTAGAGACCACAAAAGAGTTACAAAAAAAAAGACCCTTTAGGAAAATTGTCTTGATTAAAAAAGTACTCCATATTACCTATATTCTACAAATATTTCATCTTTATGATTTCCACCTAGAGACCTTCCTCTCTAGCAATCCTCCATCCAAATTTGGCAATCAAGGCCTCATTCATAAGTGAGATATTTTTTAACCCCAAGCCCCCACAAAACTTTGATTTAGTGACTTTTTCCCAAGCCACTAGAGGGAATTTAAACTTCTCCATAACACCTATCCAAAGGAATCTCTTCTGGATTTTCTCCAAGGACCCAATAATCTTATCACAGAGCTTGAAAAGTGACATCACATAAATGGGAATACCTTGAAGGGAGCTTTGAAGAAATTGAATCTTACCAGCTTGAGAGAGAGCAAGAGACATTTCCAAGATGAAATTTTACTATTTACTCTTTCCATTAGAGAATTCCACACCGAAATGTCAGGATTCTTTTGGATCCAGGTCATACCCAAATAAGATTCCAGAAAATGCTTAATCCTACACCATAGGATGCGAGTTAAACTGGCTTGAACTTGATTCTCCACATTGATGAAAAAAACAACAATTTTATGGAAGTTAACCATCTGTATTGAAACCAATTCATAATCATTAAGAGCCACCTTAAAATTGGAGGCTTCTTAGACAGAGGCCTTACACATCATAAAATTATCATCCACAAACTGATTGAGACAGATAGAGGGGAGACCATTAAATATTTTTTATACCTTGGATATAGTTAGAAAGCATAGCATGTTAGCAGATTATACTCAAGGATTCAATCATTATAACATAAAGGAAAATAGAAAGAGGATCACCTTATCTCAAAACTCTACCTACTTGGAAAAAACCTTCCTGTTTACCATTCACCAAGACCGAATAACTAGAATTGGATATACAGGTCATTATCATATTTACCAGAATGTTATCAAAACCAACCTTTAACAAAATATCCTAGAGGAAAGACCACGTAAACCTATCATAGGATTTATGCATATCCAACTTAAGAAACATAACCGATCTACCAGAGCTATCAATGGAATGGATGGCTTGTTGAATCAAAATAATGTTGTCAGTGATTTTCCTTCTCAGAACAAAAGCCCCTTGATTTTTTGAGATGAAATTTGAAAGAACCATTCTAACCTGCCTACTATGATTTTAGTCAATAATTTATAACTGGTGTTATAAAGGCTTATTGGTCTAAAATCCTTAAATTCTTTAGCTCCAACAATTTTTGGCACTAGGACCAAGAAGGTGTTATTCATTTGCCTCAGAAGATGACCATTATTGAAGAAATATATGACCAGTTCAATGACCTCTTACTTTATCACCTTTCAAAATTTTTTAAAGAAGAAGGCTAGGAAACCATCTAAGCCTGGAGATTTATCTGGTTCCATATCAAAGACCACGAAATAGATTTCCTCATCCGAAGGAATCCTTAAGAGATCTCTATTTTCAAGGGGGGTGATAAAATTCTAGAAAATATCCATGACTTTATTCTGAACGAACTCCTCCAACCTATTCCCCTTCTTAAAAATCTCCTTGAAGTAATTTATTATACTCATATTGATATCGTTACTTTATGAGAAAATCTCACCATTCTCACTTCTTATCTCATTTATCTTAAGGAGATTAGCTCTGGAGGTGGCAGAGAAATGGAAAAATTTAGTATTCCTATCACCCTCCTTAACCCATTTCACCCTTGATTTTTGTCTCTAATAAACCTCTTCTTTAGCCAGGATCTCATGGTACTCAGACAAGAGTTTTTGTTCTTGATCCTTGAGAATTGTATCAAGACCATAGTCCTCCATAAGTTCCTCAATATTTCTTAAATCCTCAGCAATTCTATTTTTTTCCTGGAAAATATTTCCAAAAGTCTCCTTATTCCATCTTTTAAGGTTACTTTTAATATGCTTTAGTTTTAAACACAATTTGTAACTAACAACCCCAAAAACTTGAATGTCCCACCATTCTTGAATTCTGTTAAAAATATCAAGGTGATCTAACCACATATTTTCAAATATGAAGGATCTATATATTTTAGATTGATTCATCCCTAAATCAAGAAGAAGGGGGTTAAGATCTGATCCGATTATGGGGAGAGTTTTTAGAGAATATAGTTAATTGATCATACAAAGATGACTCACCAAAAACCTGTCTAATATGATCTAGATGAGGTTAGGTCCCATACTCCTGTTTTCCCAAGTAAAATTTGATCCCTCCAATTCTAAATCAAACATACCATTACTAGCCAGTAAATTAGATAAATCCTCCATACTCTCAAAATAAGAGATCTAGCCCCCCTTATTTTCCCCAGGGGAAAGGGGCGTATTGAAATCTCCTCAAATAATCCAATATTTATCTTTAAACAGTTGTCTAAAACTTGAAATATCCCTCCAAAACTTCCTTCTTTCAATGAGTTTATTGGGAACATAAATATTAGAAACATACCAAGTTTTTTTAGAGACAATTTCTATGAAACTCATGACCACATGACTAAGGGAAGAAAGAACTAGAAAACCTTGCATAATTCTAGGATCCCGCAAAGTGACCACACCTCCCAAGGCTCCCGAGGAGCTACACCCCTCCCATAAAATTTCTTTCTAAATAAATGTACCCACCTCTTTAAATATGTCCATATTCATTTTGGTTTCTTGAAGCATGAAAATATGAAGTTTGTTTTTAAATCTAAGATCCTTAGCAATTCTGTGTCTATTGGGACTATTTGATTCCCTAATGTTCTAAGAGATAAATATCATTTAACATTTCTTAATACGAGGAAAACAATTCCCCAGAGTACACTGAATACCAACATCCACTTCCCTCCTAGAATTAGTCTCCCTTAATTCCTTATTACTCTTCCTACCCTTAAGAGCCGAATCTTTACCAATATCATCTCTAGAATAAATACGAGTAACAAGTTTAGATTTAATTACTGGAGTCTTAGGAGAGGCTGCCATTTCATACATATCAACAACATAGTCTGATAAAATCCCAAAGACATTAGACATGGGGAGGGATTCTTCTTGTCTCTGGCCAAAGGAACTCTGGCCAATAGATGAAACCTCATCCAATAAAGGTCCACAGGCCACTTGCAGAGAAAAAGCATTACCTTATAAGTCATGTCTAGCCACTTCCTCTGTTTCTAGAACTACCTCTTCCAAAACCAAATCTTCATTTTTATCTTCATAATATTTTACATTTTCTTGAAAACCAAAAACAACCAATTCCTTGCAAGGGGTATTAATATGATCCAATGATTCCACTTCTTTTACAACTTCTTGGATGATCAAATGATCCTTAGCTTCTACAACTCTTCCATTTTTCCCTATCAACGTCCATTCCTTAGCCTCCTTATTAGTTTTCCTTTGAGGAACAACAATGGGATCAATATTTTTTTCTGAAGAGGACAATTTCTATGATCATGACCCACCAACTTAAATTTTTTGCAAGCAAAGGGAGATGGATCATAGTCAAATCTTTGCACCCAAACTCCCTCAGAAGTCATAAGTTTGATATTACTTTCCAGAATAGCATCTTGACCCATATTGACTCAAATTATGGCATGAGTAAGTCTACATTTATCCTTAGTGATTGGATCTAGAGATATTGTCTTACCCAAGATTTTTGCAATGCCAATAAGGACTTCCAGCTCCCAGAATTCCAGGGGTAATCCCAGAAGGTTGACCTAGATCGAGAACTCAAAAATAGATGTCACCTAAGGATTAAAGGTAAGTTCCCATTTCTAAACAACCACATGATATTTTCCAATAAACCATGGTCCTCCAGCCAAAATCTTTGCCAGATGGTATTTACTAGGAAAAGAGACTAAGAAGAAACCATTTGCATATGCTGAAACTTCAATGGCACCATTAGAAGACCATCTCTTCGTGAACCATCCTACAAAATAGTCAATATTTGGTCTAGAGCCTAGGTAATTTGCAAATAAAGCACCTTCCATGGAGGCTTTGGTTCTAGCCATAAGAATCTTAGGAATTTTAAGGGATAAATTAACTTTCTCTTTAGACGATTTCAGTACCTCCAAAATCCCTTTGTTTAAAATTTTACCAACCAAACGTTCTGACCATGTGCTTGCCACCCCATCCTTATCCTTTTTGTCCTTGGGATAAACAATCACGTGATAATTTACTAGGTTTTGAACCCACTCATCCTACCACTCCGTCTTCCTTGCTGGAGATTCCTGCTCATTTCCTACTTTCAAATATTCCTTTTCCAGCACCTCCCGCTCCCGCTCCCACTCTCACTCCATTTCCTATGTATGATGTGATTGTAGTATGAATTGGTTGATTTTTTTTTGAAATGAAATGAAAATATGCTAAATAGTTTGATTTCAAATCTATTGATGATTTGGAAATTAGATCATAGTCATGGTTAAGTTTGTTTTGTTTTGATGAAAGATGAGATATATAATGGATGTATGATTTTGGTTTGAGTTAACTTCCTGAATTATTATTTTTATAGGAAATAACTAAGTGTTTTTTTTTATGGAGAAATGATGATGGGGTAAAAGAGTGGCCGAGATAACCTCAAAGGATCCCATGCCCTAAGAGTGCTGCCTACATAGCCCTTACGAAAGGGGACTCAGGCTGATGCAGTTCTCCCATAGGATAGAGAAGAATAAAATGAGGTAGGTGATTAGGATGGTGAGTTTAGGTATGGGTGAATGGGTATGGTAATTTAGGCATGGTTATGTATAAGTTGATTAGGTATGGTTGAGTCTAGGTTGATTAGGCATGGTTGAGTCTAGGTTTATTAGGCATGGTTATGTCAAATTAGTTGATTCAAGTAGATGAGGAATGTAAATGTAGGTGAAAGGAGAAGAAATACCAGAAACTAAATGTCAGAGGTCTTGTCCTATTAAATATGTAAGTAAAGGGAAAACGTTATAAGAGGAAAAAAGACTCCACAAGTGGCAAGAACCATTATGATCATACCAAAGATAGGGTTATGAACTTAAGCCTTATAAAGACATTGCATGATTGAAATTTCTAAGGGTTAAAGAATTTACATGATCACGAAGTGTTGCATTTGCACCACATCCCTTGAGTGGGTAGAATAAGAGAAATGGAAGAAGGTGAGGTGGAGTGATTTTTTTAGCATAACCTTGTTTTGAGACAACATGCCCCTTATGCAAGATACCCAAAACCAGAATAGGCAAGTCCATGAATAAAAATTTGTATTGTATTTTCTTTTTGCTTTTGTTTTATAGACTGATTGATGTGGGAATTCTATGTGGGATGAATAGAATATATCCACGAGGTCTTCGTGAAGTTGATTGATGTGGGAAGCTTAAGAATATTTTTATTTTACTTTTCCATAAATAGTCTTCTTGTTTTTTTGGATAGACTATGTATAATAGGGCTAGATTTTTATAGATGTCCTACGAGGGAGTAGTCTATTTATAACAACAAAAGAGAAAGATAGATTTCCTTTTTGAGGGATTCATCTATTTATAAGAAGTTTGACTCATTGAGTTGAATTTGAAAATCCCATATATTACTTTTGAATTTTTTTTTGGAATTTTAGGTCATGGATAAGAATATAAAGGTTTATAAGCATCTTTTATGAAGTCAAAACCATAACATGCAGAGGTTAGCTATGAAAGAGAGGTTTTAAGTGATGAACAACCATGGGATTCCATCCTGAAAAGGATAAAAAAATATCCATGAGAATCATGCCATGAGTAGAGTAGTGGTACTCATATTTAAGATAAGGCTAAAAGGTGACAGATAATCACACAATTTTGGTGTAGTTGTTGGTCCTTAAAAGAGGTAGATGAAAGGAATGATTACTCAAGGGACAAGTATGTAATAAACAAAAGGTGATATAGTACTTGATTCAAATGTAGAATGGTCAAAGATGAAATGAATTAAGGGGATTAGGCTTGGGTTTACCTTTGAGAGAAGATAAACGATAAGCACTTGATCCATAGGTATGAGTGATGATATAGGGTCCAAGCCAATTAAATTAAAACTTACCCAATTTACTTTTTTCCACTTTGGTTACATGTTGATTTTCCTTCAAGACAAGGTCACCAACCTTGAAGGTTCATTCATGGAAACATTTTTCATAGGCACGTTTGATACATTTTTGGTAAATTTGTAGGTGATCGAGAGCATTTAAATGATGTTCGTCTAGAAGCTCAACTTGGGCCAAATGGTCTTGGCAAAAGTTGAGAATGTATTTGAGTGAGATATGAAGAGATGGAATTTGGAATTCAAGAGGGAAGAAAACCTATGTACTTTAGACCAAAGAGAAAGGTGTAGTAGTGGTTGTGGTATGAATACTAGAGCGATAAGCCCATAAGGAAAAAGGAATGTGAGTGTGCTAATCCTTACTAGTATCGTCAACCAATTTCATAAGAATTTTGTTAGTCGATTTGTCTTGGCCATTTTTCTAGGGATAATAAGGTGAATAAAAAATGAGTTGAATGCCAAAGGCATCAAAAATTTTGTGTAGGTTTTTTTTTTTGAATTGTTTTCCATTATCAGTGATGAGGCGATGAGGAACACCAAAGCAAAAAATGATGTGATGGTTGATGAATTCACAAATATTATCAAATTTTGTAGAAATGGAGGGAACACATCCACCAATTTAGTGTAATGTTTATTCATAGTTATGATCCATTGATGATGTTGAGAAGAATGAGGTTTAATCTCTCTGAGGATATCAAAACCCCATTGGGAGAAAAGCCAAAGGTATCTGGTGACCTGTAAGGCATGAATAGGGGTGTGGTGAAGATTAACATGTTGCTAACATTTCACACAACATTTGACATAGTCACAACAATCTTGATTTAGGGTTGGCCAGTAATAGCCAAGGGAAACAATGCATTTAGTGATGACAAGGCCATTAAAATGGCCACCACAAATCCCATAGTGAACTTTTTTAATGGTGTATGAGATTTCAAAACTTGTGAGGTATCATAGGAGGATACCATCAAAGCCACATTTATAGAGAAGACCCCCATGATGAAATAGTGAGATAAACCTTTGAGCAAGGCTCGTTTTCCATTATGTAACGCCCACTAAAAACAACCCACTTGAGACCTAAGAATAACCTAGGATTAGTTAGAAAAATTATGGAATAATTTTTTTTTAAATTAAAAGAGTCTACAACCGGTTACAAGACAACAATTATCACTAACAGGCTCTAGAATAATTCTAATCCATTAGAATATAATTTTCTTTTATTAACAACTATTAGAGGTCATAAAGTCCAAAATTTAGGGTTAGAAGGGTTAAATTAGGTTCAGAGGGTAATTCCTCACCATACCCACTCTCTAACAGGCTTAAAGTTTCAAATTAATTTTTCTCACACTTAACACATTAAAAAATTCCCTAAATCATTCCCATTGGATAGGAAATTTCCTTACCTTTCCATTGATATAAATAAGTCCTCCTAACTCCTCATATTTCTCAAGTTATGGGCCGGCGGGCCTTGGGGTGAAAATGTTCCCCAAGAGCGGGCCTGTGGGCCTAGGGGTGAAAATTTGCCCCAATGTAGCATTCCCATTTTAAGACTTTAGAAACAAGGGAATTTATTTTTATTTTTTTAAGTAATGTTCTCTGTCCTAAATACTTAATTTAGAACACACATTCCATAACATCCAATCTTATAACAGATAACCATATGTAGCTGTAATGACTCGGTGAGCCACTGATCTATTCATTTCATGACTCGGTGAACTACCGATCTATTCATGTTTAACATTAAGTATTGAATACTTTTCTGTATACTATGTATACTTGGTTCTCTTACCCTCTTCGAGGTATTGAGTGATCTATCTAGGAACCTATCTGAATATTTGCTACCAATATTCATCTGCATCTCGAACCTTAGACTAGGTGACATAGGAAAACGTAATCAACAGCTTGTGATACTTTGGCCAAAGTTTTTCTAACATACTATTCATATTACTCATTCCTTGATGGCATACTCATCAATATAGAATACATCCTTCACCCCACTCAATTGTTATCTAGAATTTCCTTTACTGACTTCTGTCAGTCCACTTGCCCAAGGTTTAACCCTAGTTCTGGTTAACAACATAGGTTATGATAGGAAGGGGCTCACAAAGACTTAGGATATATTGGCATACTGGGTAAACCTAGGTCAACCCCATGTGCCAAGGTACCCTGAGTCCTAGAGGGCTACTTCATATTGTAAATATGCTACTACCCAGTCCTAGAGAAAAACTAAGTTCAAGTCCATAAGCGTGTAGATCTAGACGATCAATGCAGAAGGGTGTTGCCACATGTCAACTGCAATGTTGTATCCTCGAGAAGATCCCAATCTTCTCAAAGGTACAGCCCTACAGTTGGCATGTGCCAGCATCCTACAGAACATCCTTGTTGAGATGTACATACCCCTAGGAGATTATTAATATTTAATTAATTTGGATACTTAAAAGCAGATTTCAGCAACCCTGCCCAAACCCTAATCCAACTCTCCCTAAGTTCTTTTCCAAATCAAGTTCCATTAATCCTTGAAGAACTTCCTTAACTTAAGATTTCTTTTGATGTTCATTAATTTTGGCTTAACAAGCAGTTACCAAGAAGAAAGGACAACAACCTCATAAGTTCCATTTAATGTGACTTAACCATTCAAGGAAGTGTAACAACCACCTAGGTTGTAACTTAATAGACTTTATTAAATGAAGTCTAATGATTATAAATCATATCTTCCTTTTTGTTTACTTTTTCATAAGAGAGGAAGAGTCTTCCTCTTCATGGTTAAGTTCTAGGGTTTAACACACCCTTTATGTCCTTTACAAATTCTATAGTTTTCATTGTAAGTTCATTACACGTTACCTTAATAATATGAATTGTTTAGATAAGAACATTGAATTCTACAACTTATCTAGCTGCATCACATTTAGGGAAATTACTCTAATTCCCTTTTTCCATACTTATCCAAGAATACTCATTTAAACATATAAATAACATGAATAATATCAATAGGGTAGGATTCCATTTCTTGTACAAAGGT
Source organism: Taxus chinensis (assembly GCA_019776745.2). Taxonomy (NCBI): domain Eukaryota; kingdom Viridiplantae; phylum Streptophyta; class Pinopsida; order Cupressales; family Taxaceae; genus Taxus; species Taxus chinensis. Next base: position 82,123,176 of record CM034146.1, on the reverse strand, counting down.
ACAAGATAATTTACACAACCCATGCAAGTAAACTCTCATCCTTTAATTCATTTTCAAAAATTATACATCTACAAACTTATGCATTTTAGGAATATTGCATGATAACAACCTTCATTTAAAAAGAATATAACTTTTCTTTTTCAATACAACTCAAGAACGAATCAAAATTCTTCACAAGAATCAAACTTAGATCAGCCAATGCATCATATAAGTTTTTGCCTTCTTTTATCACTTACGAAGTCCATCTGCAAAAATTGCTAGCACGGGTCAGTTCAATGAACTGAGCATGATAATAACTAAGCCTTAAAACAAAGTGCATTCCACTAATTTTTCCTATAAAAAAAACCTTGCTTTAATGAACAATTAGTATTTCATACTCTAAGCATAAGTAATAACAATAAAAAAGAAGAGCATTAATGAACCAGAATTCACTTCTAAAAGAAGAACATAATATAATCTATAATATCTGTCTTACAAGTTAAAGTATAATTGATCCCATCAATTATCTTTACCAAACAACAGATCATAACATCTCATTGTTTCCAATTCTACCAAAATATAATACAACACTTATCTTTACTATAAGATACAAGAAGTGTTTACAACATATTCTCACTAGGATGTTTCATCTAACTTTCAAGTAAAGAAGAAGAGAAACCATTTCCATTATGCCAAAGTACATAACATCCGCTAAAGCAGAAACAGGTGCATATCATGACTTAAACTATTTCCTTTAAAGGACATCTACTTTAAAATTCAACATTTTAAGGTATTCATCAGAACAAATTCACATAAAAGAAATCCAAGAATGAGTGATGGATTAACAGTCAAACAATAAGTTTACATTTACTTTTACCAACCAATCATCAATCTCTTTCTACTTCATTTCAGTCAAACGACAAGAATAAGAAGACTAATTAAGTAATGATTCTCTTTTTCCCATAAGAATAATTAACAGAAGGTTCTGAACCAATGAACTTAACCCAACTGCATTAGAAAAGGAGTCCTAACAAAATATGATCCCAACCTGTAATCATTTCTTTCAACTTAATTAACATTTTTACCTTTTCGATACATACAATTTATGTTTATGCAAGAGTTCCCAACAAAGAGAACAAGAACAAATTCAAGGAAAGAGAAAACTTAATGCTACCTTCCTTTCAAAATCTTCCCATTATAATGCATGAATTCCACTTTCCATTCGGAACATTATAACCATGAAGTTCATACACAGCCCACAAACACTAAAGAATCACAATTTATCTTTTAAAGACTCAACATTCTTTCATTGGACCCAACAAGAAGTGTGAAATCTAAGTAGATGCTAACACTCAAAATTTCCCAATAGTTTAGTCAAGACAGAACTATATTGACAGTATTTCAACACATCACTATAAGAACTAACATATTGGGATTCCAATAAAATGAAAAACCAACAAGCTAATTCCAATCAAGATCTCGAAGAGTTTACCCAACAACCTACTAAACCATTCTTCTAGTTTTCTCCTTACGCATGTGGTTTGTTCAAAAGAATTCTGAATTTAGAACCATTCAATCTAGTAATAAACTCAATTTAAATGACAAGATCAAAACAACATATTAAAAATAGGTTATGTCCAAGACTCGAATTACAAATCTGAGCATAATGTAAAGCATAAGCTCCCTCAAAGGATCAAGATCATTCAAGTGGTTATAAACAAGTTCGGGCAACAACATGTTCCCTTTTTAGTTTATAAAATAGTCAAAGAAACCAAAAATGCTATAAGATCTGAACCAATACATCATTCAGGTTACAATTTTTTTAAAAACACCAAGTAACAAATTGATTGTATAGTGTTGCATCACAATATCTCAATCACGAGTTCATATATACACCAACATCGTAATGCTAGACCGAATATAATGAAATTACTTAAAAACAGTTCAAAATAAGAAAAGAGCTTCCATTTTCAGTTAACATCCTATCAAACCCTGTTTCCCAACTCAAACGGAATGTAAGATTCTTAACAGAGCTCAGACCAGATGACAACAAAACATGAAATCCGTGTTCATAATGAACCTTCAATAACAATTTATATGGTCATAAGGACAATAAATCACAAGCACCATGCCATATGCGGACTTCAATCAACAGTCCAATTTATCCAAGATAATAAAACATAGGTTCCAAGTTAGATGCGGGTTTCAACAACAGTCTAAGTTTTCATAAGATGAAATACAAGAACCAAGCCATATAGGGTTTTATCCATAGTCCCATTTATCTATGAAATAAAATGCAAGCACCATAGAACTGAGAATCTCCAACAACAGTTCTCTCATACCCAAACAAGTTTCCAATAGAAAGCTTGAACTTGCATACAAGTTTTCATAAGAAAACATGAGTTCTTTACTAGCTCGAGATCACAAATCACATTGAGTTCACAAAACACTAATCTCAAAAAACATAGGTGGAACTCAGAGTTTCCATAAAAACTTAGCTAGTAATTTATTGGCAAAAAAAGTAGTCGGAACTAAAACCAATCAATTTCCAACAATCGAAAAAGCCAAACAAAGTTACCAAATTTGTTCTTGCATGCATAGTTCTTTTGTGCTAAAACAATACAACGTAATTTTCCAACAAGAATCACATATACCATGGATTCAAAACCCAAAATGCAAGATTTACTAAACCCATCAACCACTTAACCAGATAGAGCATGCAATGCATAAAACTCAATAGAGCAGAGTTTCTTTAATGAAAACACTTAGAGGAAAGCAAGAGATTTTAACAGTTAGAGCCTATCATGCCTGATAGTGTCTCTGTCAAATCAAAGAAGACCTCCAACCGAGCTCACTACTTCTCCTCTTCTCCAAGAAAGATCAAACAACCAGATACCTCTTCCAAAATGCCTCTTATAAATTCTGGTAAATGAAAATAGATTTGAAACTTCAAAAATAGCCATGAAGTCCAGTTCAATCTGCCAATTTGAAAAACCAGAGAGCATGCAGAGTAAAAATTGGGAAACATGCAAAGTGAAACAACCTAAGAAAAATCCACTTGCATGCCTACCAAGATGGTTTGAGCACAAAAAAATGAAGGTAATAAATTCCATTAACTCCAAATCTCCCGCCTAATCTTCCTTGACACCGCCTACCAAGTCTGGCGAATGCCAATTCAAAAATAACATGTATTTCCATTTTAGTGACACTTCCACCTAAGCCTCTGCCAAGTCATCTAGCCATTGCCAAAATTGGTAGTCCGTATGCATTTACCAACCTTATCAATAACATAAATGCCATAGGAACCGTCACCTAAGTGTATGCGACCTCTTAAGTCCCCATATATATATCCATTAGTTTTGGATAGATTAGATTGCTTAGGTTAGATCTTAGGTAGATTAAAATTTATACCTTACTATATAACACTAACAACTAACCCCCCCACCATAGGCCTTAGCAAATAGGTTTAGATAATTTCCACATAGGAAGAATAAATTCAAAACATAATAGTTTTAGGCATTAGGTTAGATTACAATAATACCTTGTAGTGTTAGGATCTAGGTTAATTTAATACCTAGTAACCTTTCCAATTCCATTAGCACCGAGCTTAGGTTAGGTTACAAATCAACCAATCAACCAATCAAAACAAAATAAGGAGCTTTAGGTTAGAATCAGAATTCTATCGAGTTTCATAGCTTAGGTAGAAATATATTTTTTTACCTAGCTTAGGATCCCGTAGGTTAGTTTTATATAGGATACTGGATCTCTCTTATGCTGTGAATGGGCTGCATTTCCATTTTTGTCAGCAATGACCTGCCATGGTCAATCTCCAAAGACCCAAGCAAAACAACCCACTGAATGGAAGTACGTTCACATAGAAATCAAAGAACTTGCAACTACAAAGTTCAGTCCAATGTGTATCTTAACGCATGGAATGTCAATTTTACCATTCGTTCAATAGAGCAGATTGAAAAAATTCCTTAGATCACTGAAATTGATCTAAGGATGAGTCAGATAGATAGATAAGTTTACAAATCTTAAACCATATTGTAAATCACCTACAAGAAGTGAAAAATGGATTCAGGAAAGCCATTCCAATTCAGTCAAAGGATCTTAAGAGTAGAAAAAACTTATCCATATCAAGCATGATTTCCAATAATCAGAAGAACATATCCTTATAAGGAAAATCACATGTCAACACTTGAATGTTGAGGAGGAAAATAACAGCTGTCAAGGGTGTTACACCCAAGGGTGGTTTTGTATGCCGCGGGGAGATTTTTGGAAAATTTCCCATGCGGGGAGAAAAAATAACTTTATGCCCATGCACCTATGGGTCTGCAAGTCCATAAGGGACACATGGCACCTCCCAAGCAAGCGCGGGGAGAGCAGGGTGGTGGGAGACATTTGGGAAAAATTCCTGCGTTGGGTAAAAAGCCAACATTGCACCCGCAAGTCTGCAAGCTGCAAGGGACACGTGACATCACCTAAGCCAATGCGGGGAAAGCGGAGTGGTGGGGAGAAATTTTTTTTAACACCTTAAAGGGCTAAGAGGGTAACATTGACCCGTGCCTCTGCCAACTCCTCATGCCACATGATAGCTCCTGATTGGCTACAGGTCAGCGGGACAGTGGGAAAAACATGGAAAACTTTCCCTAAATTTTCTGAAACAAAAAAAGGAAAAAGGGACCTGCTTCACCACCGATGCCTCATGACACCATGTGGCATCACCAAATTGGTCGCGGGTCGGTGGGGAAAACTTGGAAATTTTTACCAATTTTTTTTGGATGCACTAAGTTTAAAAAGGGGTCCACCCCTCCGCCAACACCTTGTGGTGCCATGTGGCAGCCTCTGATTGGATGTGGGCCGGTGGGGCGGTAGGGAAAAATTTTCAAAAAATTTTCCTAAGTGCTAAGGGAAAAATTTGGGCCCGCGGGCCCACCAAGGAAATTTTTCCCAATTTATTTATTTTTGATGCCAAGTGAAGGAAAAAATTCAGAGGGCCATAAATTTTGATAGAGAGATCTATAGTGGTTGGTCTCCAATCCCCCAATGTTTGTTGCGATATTTTTAACCTGAAAAATACAAATACCTCCTTTGTCCTCATGGCCATATCAGAACATCCAAATGAATATAAATATAATTTCAAGATCATCAATTATCATGAAAATCAACAATATCACTCACAATTTCATTAACTATATAATCATCAATTTTAATCAAATTTTCATTTTCTAGGTCTAATCAAAATATCCAATTATTATAAGTACGAACGACATCCATAATATAACCATGTCAAACAGTATATCAACATCAATATATAAAAGTATCTCTAATAATCATCATGCATCATATAAGAATCAAAGTCAACAATAATCCATGACCAAATATCTAACATCATACTAAATCAAAAACTATAATAATGTCCATAATATAGTCAACAGTGTCATGATTAGTATCAAAAGGGGGTCAAAGGGAAGTGGGCACTATATCCCCCTCCCCTTAGACTCGACTTCCTCTTGGAAGTCACTAGAACAAATATGGGAAATGAACTCGTAACAAAGTAGCATCCTCCCATGTAGCTGCAGTCTCATCATATATGTCCCACTGCACCTAAACCTGATCAACTTCTCTACCATGAAGGCCCAGGATCCTACAATCTAGGATGCGAACAAGCTCCACCATCACCTGCCTCTGATCCTACACCTGTAATGATGTCCAATCTAACACATGAGAGGGATTTGCAACATATCTCTTAAGAATTGAAACATGAAACACATCATGTACATGAGACAAGCTAGGTAGCAATGCTAGACGGTAGGAGAAAGGGCTGATATAATCCAAGATCTCAAAAGGACCCATGAATCTAGGAGCTAAATTAGAGCCTTTTCCATAATGGATAGGGCCCTTATGTGGCCTAACAGAAAGGAACACCTTCATGCCCATATCAAAACTACGGTCAGTCCTATGCTGATCTGCATACTTCTTCTGTCTATCCTGTACCTCTTGTAGTCTCTTTCTGATCAAAATCACTTGCTGCTCCATGTCCTACAACAAAGTTGGTCCAATAGAAACCCTGTCCTCTAGCCTGTCCTAGCTAAGAGGTGTCCCGCACTCTCTACCATATAAAGCCTGAAAAGGAGCCATGCCTATAGAAGTCTAAAAACTATTATTGTAGGTAAACTCCACTAAGTACAGGTACTCCTCCCATCTAGACTATTGATCCATCACATACATCCTAAGGATGTCCTTTAAAATATGATTCACTTGCTCAGTCTGTCCATCTATCTCAGGGTGATATGTTGTGTTGAAATTAATCTTCATCCTGAGGGCATGCTACATGGTAGTCCAAAAATGGGAAGTGTACAAAGGATCACAATCACTTATGATCTTCTGCAGAATCCCGTGCAACCTGAAAATTTCATCCAAATATACCCATGCCACTGCAGTAGCTGTATAAGTGGTCTTCACCGAAGAAAAGTGAGATACTTTTGTCAATTTATCAACCATGACCATGATGGCATTGTGGTGATATCTTGACATCGGTAGTCCAAAAATGAAGTCCATGGAAATGGTGTCCCATTTCCACTCCGGTATAACATGAGGGAAAAAAAGGCCAACTGGATGTTGATGCTCGACCTTCACTTTCTGGAACTCTAAACACCATGACATGAATTGGGCTATGTCTCTATGAATTCCTCTCCAATGATACAACTGTCTCAAGCTGGCATGCATCTTCTTCACCCCGGGATGGCCTGAATAGGGTACATAATGTACCTCTACCAAGATGTCCTACCTCAAGCCTCCATCTCTAGGAACATAAATCTGACCTCTGTTCCTGGGAAGACCATCTTCCTTTAAGGAAAAACCATCAAACTTCCCATTGATGGGTCTCTGAGACTTTATCTCTACTCAAACTGCAATGTAAAAGTGTCAAGAGGAAGCTGCTGAAGGATCCTGCTCCACAAATCTGTGTTCAATGAGGTGGCCATAGCCACATGTCTCCATCTGTTGAGATCATCTACTACCACATTCTCCTTCCCCTTCACATTCTCGATCTCCATATCATACTCACAAAGTAACTCCATCCAACGCCACTGATGAGCGTTGAGATTGGGCTGCGTGAAGAGATGGCGAAGACTCAAGTGATTTCACCTCAGTGTGAATCTCTGACCAAGAAGAAAGTGTCTCCATCAAACCAAGGCATGTACAACTTCCGAAAGCTCAAGATCATGAGTCAAATAATTAATCTTGTAATCCTTGAGTTTGTGAGACTCAAAAGCCACTACTCTGCCCTCCTACATCAACACACCTCCAAGCCCTACTAAAGAAGCATCCGTGCAAATGAAAAACTCACCTTGTGGATCTGACACTACAAGAATAGGTGCTGTAGTGAGGCATTCCTTAAGTGTAATGAAGGCCTACTCACACTTGTCCAACTAAACAAACTTCTTCCCTTTCCTCTGTAGGGAACTGATGGGGTGTGAAATCTGAGAGAAGTCCTGAACAAATCTCTAGTAGTAACCTGCTAATCTCATGAAGCTGCACACCTCATTCATATTAGTGGGTGCTGGCCAATCCATAATAGCTATAATCTTGGAAGGATAGATGGCGATACCTTCCCCAGAAATGATATGGCCCAAATACTGCACCTTCGTGTGAAAGAATGCACACTTCTCCAAGTTTCTAAAAAGCTGCTGCTCCCAAAGACACTGAAGAACCTGGTGAAGGTGCCCCTTGGGCTCCTCATGCGTACATGAGTAAATCAAAATTTCATCAAGGAAGATGAGCACAAAGCGATCTAATAAGGTCTTAAATACCCCATTCATCAAACTCATAAATACTGTGGGGGCATTAGTCAAACCAAAAGGCACCACTGTGAACTCATAGTGGCCATATCTCATACAAAAGGTGGTTTGATGAATGTCCACCTCCGAAATCCTTAGCTAATGGTAACCTAACTTAAGATCTATCTTAAAGAAAACCATGTCTCCCTTCATCTAATCAAACAAATCATCAATACGTGGAAGGGGATAACAATTCTTAATTGTTACCTTGCTTAGCTAGTGGTAATTAATACACAACCGCAAGGATCCATCCTTTTTCTTCACAAAAATCACTGGTGCACCCCAAATGGATACACTAGGATGGATAAGGCCTTTCTCTAAAAGGCCCTCGAGCTGCAACTTGAGCTCACAGAGCTCTGGGGTGGTCATTCGATAAGGCACTCGTGAGATAGGCTCTACTCCCGGAATCAAATCTATATGAAAATCAATCTCACATGGGGGTGGTAACCCCGGTAGCTCCCTAGGAAAGACATCTACAAAATATCTCAAAATGGGATGATCATCTAGCGATAGTCCACTAGACCCATCCTTTGATCTGTCACTGACTGTAACAACATACATCTGACAACCCCGTCGCACACACTGCTTAAGATGCATAGTAGAGATGGTGTAAATAGAAACGGGTCTCCTGACCCATGAAATCATTGACTTAGCTCCCAAATCATATGCACAAGATATAATATTATGGTAACAATCCACTCTGGCCTTGTGTGTAGACAACCAATCCATACCCAAGATGACTCCATATGAGCCCAAAGGAAGGATACAAAGATCCAAGGTAGTGATGAAAGGTCCCAAATCCACCACACACTCCTTAACTAAGGAGTATACAGAGATCTTGGCTCTAGAAGCCATATCAACATCCCAACTATGACCCTACCTAACTGCCACCAACTTGCATCGCTCTACTAAAGATGGTGTAATGAAAGAATCAGAAGAACCAGAATCAAACAAGATGGAGGTAGGAATACCACTAATGCTACATATGGTCTTGATAACTATACTATGATGTTCTACCTGGTAGTTATTGACCACTACATACATCCTATGACTGTACCCCATATCACCAATAGTAGGCTCTGAGATCTATGTCTTACCCTTGTTGTTAGGGTTCTGTGGGTGGTCTCTCAAAAAATCTCTAGTAACACCACAACCAAAACAACTGCTTGATCCTCTCCCCTGTGTAGCAGGTCCAGTCAATACTCTAGAGGTCTATGGTGTCGATCCTGATGATCTAACTATGGTCTCTACTGGAAAGCTCTTACTGAGTGAGCTCTTTGGGCACCTTGTGTCCTGATGGGACCCCTAGGAGGAGGCCCCGTACTTCATCCTCTCTGTGCATCAAACCTTTGTGCAGGTCTATAAGGTGGGAAAGACTGCTGCTGCTACTACTACTAGGGTCTAAAGGATGACTGTGATGAACCCCATCCACCATGAGGAAGAGGTATTGATCCCCTCGACCTACTGTCCTGCATCTGCTGTATGCAACTCCAGACTCGGTCTCTAGCTTGCTGGGTTTTTCCCCAAGTCTCCTTTGGTATATAGGCCTTCTCGATGGCCTCAGCTAATGTCTGTGGATAATGGATCTTCACTGCACCTCCAATGTCTAGATTCAAGCCCTGAATGAACTTGTGGATCTGCACCTACTCATCCTACATGTAACCAACATGTTGGAGTAGATCCAGAAATCTACTCTCATACTCAACCACTGTAAAAGATGCTTTTCGGAGGTCATGGAACTTGTCTATCCACTACTGTATGAACCTCTGTGACAAATATCTATTCCTGAAATGCTCCTCAAGAGCTCCCAGGTAACTATCTTAGAATCAACATGGAGCTTCTACTTCTTTATCCTCCACCAGACACCATCTTCATCCCTCAGTAGATGGATTGCAACATGAGATTTCATGTTGCTAGAACAAGGACAGAGCTTGAAGCATCCACTCAAGCTCACCAACCATGCCTTTTCTTGAAATCCACCTATGTCACCAGAATAATGTGAGGGCCAAAGCTTCAGGATATCCCTGATGTGATTTGCAGCTGTGGTCTGATGGCCTTTAGGCCTCTTTGCATGCTCATCCCTAAGCCTAGGATTCTGAGACCTCTATCTATGTCCTGAAACTCAGTCACCCTGTACCCTATGTGGTGACTCTGATCTAGCTGAATCTACATGGGAGTTCTCTCCTCCATACTCCTCACTGGGTTGAGGAGATACCTGACCCTCAATGGAAGGGACTATGTCATGTTTGGCTACATGTCCTCCTACTAATCCTTTGTGTAGAGTGGCATTAACATCCTGAAGAGTCTGCAAAATCTAGGGTAGGATGGCTTCTATAGCATGATCTGGTGGTGGTAAGTCTGGGTCTATTTGAAAAGCCCCCTCGTCTCATTTGTGCCTCCTACATAGACCAAGGCTTGAGTTAGTTCATCTTTCTAAGTTTTATTTAGTTTCCATTTTTACTAAAATATGTAATTTCTAAACTAAGTTGTTTTCTAGATTTAAAAGTGTGATAGGTTTAAGTTTCATGTCTCAAGTTTTCTAGTGTGCCCAATGGCCCAAGATTTTGAACCACTGCTCTGATACCAAGTGTAACACCCGCTAAAAATAACCCACTTGAGACCTAAGAACAACCTAGTATTAGTTAGGAAAATTATGGAATTTTTTTTTTGAATTAAACGAGTCTACAACCGGGTTACAAGACAACAGTTGTCACTAAAATTCTCCAGAACAATTCTAATCCATTAGAATATAATTTTATTTTATTAACAATTATTAGATGTCGTAAGGTCCAAAATTTAGGGTTAGAAGGTTCAATTAGGTTTAGAGGGTAATTCCTCACCATACCCACTCTCTAACAGGATTAAAGTTTGAACTTGATTTTTCTCACACTTATCACATTAAAAAATTCCCTAAATCATTTCCATTGGATAGTAAATTTCCTCACCTTTCTATTGATATAAAGAAGTCCTCCTAACTCCTCATATTTCTCAAGTTATGGGCCGACGGGCCTTGGGGTGAAAATTTTCCCCAAGAGTGGGCCTACGGGCTGAGGGGTGAAAATTTTCCCCAAGAGCGGTTTTGTAGGCCGCAGGGAGACTTTTGGAAAATTTCCCACATAGGGAAAAAAACTAACTTTGCGCTCTCGCACCTGCTGGTCCACAAGTCCACAAGGGACATGTGGCACCTCCCAAGCTAGCGTGGGGAGAGCGGAGTGGCGGGAGATGTTTGGGAAAAATTCCCATGTGGGGTAAAAAGACAACATTGTGCCTGCAAGTTTGGAAGCCACAAGAGACACGTGACATCACCTAAGCCAATGCAGGGAAGGTAGAGCGGTGGGGAGAACTTTTGTTTAACGCCTCGAAGGGCTAAGAGGGTAACATTTACCCGTACCTTTGCTAGCTCCTCATGCCACGTGGTATCTCCTGATTGGCTATGGGTCAGTGGGACAGTAGGAAAAACATGGAAATTTTCCCAAAATTTTCTAAAACACAAAAAAGGATTGGTCATGGGTCAGTGGGGAAAACTTGGAAATTTTTCCCAAAATTTTTCCAGATGCGCTAAGTTTAAAAAGGGGTCTGCCCCTCCGCCAACACCTCATGGTGCCACGTGGCAGCCTCTGATTGGCTACAGGCTAGTGGGGTGGCGGGGAAAATTTGGAAAATTTTCCCAATTTTCTTTTTGATGCCAAGTGAAGGAAAAAATTCAGAGGGCCATAACTTTTGACAGAGAGCTCAGTTCTGGTAAACAAGGACTTTCTAGAAAGCTCGATGATGTCCTCTTCACTCAAAGATCATTAATTTTTGGTTTTGAAAAAGTTTAAGGGTTCAATTTTAAGAAAACGACCTACAGGATTTTACAGTATGAACTAGTAAATTTTAACTTGTGAGATTTATTCAATTTTATCTTCTTCCTCTCTTTAAATGTTGAATAGACATGGAGAATTGTTCTTAGGAGGAATTAGGATAAATTTGTGAGGTAGATCTGTTTGATTGAATTCCAATTCGAAATTTACAATTTTGACAGCAAAACGACTGTAAAACAGCTGAGCCTGATTTTGGTAAGTTTTGAAATATTTCCTTTAAGTGTTTTTATCTAATTGAACTCATTTAGGGCCTATTACTTCAATTTAATCATTTGATTTGTTATTTTATTGTTGCAGGTTCGAACTATGCATTTTTGGTTTATATAATTACCAGTTTGAAAGAACAAAATAGAGGTCAATTTTTTTTAAGGATCTATTTAATTACTTTTCATCTCCCAAGTGTGGAAATTCATTCTAATCCTAGCCTAATACATTTAGTTGATTCAATCAAACCATCTACAGGATAAAATGTAAATTTTGATTTCCAATCTTAACATTTTTCAAGGAGAACAGAGCATTATATTTTTCCTCACACGCATTTCTTCTTTTCAACAAAGATTTCAAAATACAATAGATGATTAATTTCAATACAACAATACAGATTGAAAAAGGTAATGTAATCCTTTTTTGATTCCAAAATGAAACATTACAATCCTTTCTTCTTTTATTCCTTCTAAAACATATATTATATATAGAACAAAATAATACATTTTCTTCTCACATGTTTTCACTTTACCACTTTTCAAAATAGGGATTTCATAGTGTATGCTACACATATATTTCCAATGGAATAACAACATATGGGTAAGACAAAAACCACTTCCATTAATTTAAATGAACTCTTACAACTTCCTTTCCATTTGGTTTCAAAATGCAACATACAAAACACGTATCATTCTTTCACATTCTTTCCAAAACAGAATACAGAGTATAACTCTTTTACATTTCAATATACAACTTGCAATCAGTACAACATCTTTCCATTAAAACATTTACAAGCTCATCCACTTCAAGTGGGAAAGGTTACAATGAGATTTAATTTCACAAGGGACTGTCAAACTGTCTTTTCTCAGCTCTAGAACAACAACATGCATACTCCTCTTTATTCCAATTTGATCACAACAAAAGTAGGGGAAAGGCAACACTCTCCACCCAACCAAGACATCCAATGAAGAGGAGAATCCATCCTTCTTCATTGGATCCCGAGCCCCAACCACAATGCAATAAAATATGTGATCCAACTCATAGTAACAACAGGCTTCCACAAACACACAAGCAACATTTTTATCATAAAACATAGTCCAAAACAAAATGTAGTTTATAACTGCATTAAAACATAACAAACAATACAAAGGCTTCATCAAGCAAGCCAAAGGAGCAAGAAGCTATGGGGGATACTGCTTATACCTCCCAAAGGGGAAAATGGGTATCACCACCTAAGAACAACCCACCAAATATATGTATGTATGTATGTATGTATGTATGTATGTATGTATATATATATATATATATATATATGTATATATATATATGAGTATAAATTGAAAACCATGTCATGCCCTTATGCCTCCCCCAAGTACCCCTTATTCCTCATATTTCTTATGTCTCCCCAACCTCTTATGGGACCCCATAATGAGTAAAGAAATGCAAGCTATTTATTTGAAAGGTGGAACCCAAATCCCAACTCCCTCCACCCTTATACCTCCCTAAAATACACTTGTGCCTCCCACAAAATAACCCCATAGTCTTCTCCTACACTATTCCTAGGCCATCTACCCAACAGCCCACAAATATGCCAAACATTCACATAAGAACATTTACATATATAAAAGGAGAGAATTTCAAGAGCCAAGCTCTTACCTCTCCATGATGGAGTTGTTCCAAGTTCCAAAAACAACAAGCTTTATCCCAAGAATGCAACAATCTTCTAAAAACTTCTCCAAGCAAGAGCTCTTAAAACAATAAGAAAATTCACCCCAAAATGAAGTCTCCAAAGTGAAGCAACCCAAAACAAGGAAATCAATTCAAATTTTATAGAAGAGGGAAGAGAAGAGGATGAGGAGGATCCTTGTAGGATGCCACATCACACATCCTCAACCCCAACCCCCAAAAGTCAACTTCATTATCCAAAGCATAATAAATAAGTGGGTGAAAATATGACAATTTACTTACACACTCAAATCCAACCCACACCCCAAAGGATTGAAATTAAGTTATGTAAGAAAAGTGCAATTACAACATTCAACTTGACTTGTAAAAATACATAAAAGGTATAAGTTTAACCCTCCAACCATAGTCAAGGTTGGTATGTAAATTTAAGAGGTATGGGACAATTTTAACTTGTCCCACAAGCCTCTAAAACCAGCCTCCAAAGACAAATTCGAATTTCTAAGAAGGTGGAGTGTTTCACACTCAAAAGTTAACTTACACATCACTTATAAGGTCACTTACACTTTACTTACACATTCTTACAACACTTTAAAACATGGCCAACAACTCTATTAATTACATTATTATGACATATTTTAATTAATTAACTAAACAATATGATTACTCACAATATTAACACCACATTAAATAAATAATGAAAGGGTAAGTGCACCACATAAAACACATACAAAAATTAAACAAAAGGGACCAAATAAAATAAAACCATAAAATCCCTTGGTCACATTTAAAGGTGATCCCCCCATGGGAATCCCTAACACAAAAAAACACACACAAACAAATACAGTTGCCATGGTGACCTTGTTGAATTCATCTAGAATTCCAAAGTGGTTGGTCTCTGATCCCCTGATGTTTGTTGTGATATTTTTAACCTGGAAAAATACAAATACCTCCTTCAGCCTCATGGCCATATCAGAACATCCAAATGAATATAAATATAATTTCAAGATCATCAATATATATGTGAATCACAACAATTATCACGAAAATCAATAATATCACTCACAATTTCATTAACAACTATATCATCATCAATTTTAATCTAATTTTCATTTTCTAGGTCTAATCAAAATATCCAATTATTACAAGTCCGAATGACATCCATAATATAACCATGTCAAACAGTATATCAACATCAATATATAAAAGTGTCTCTAATAATCATCATGTATCATATAAGAATCAAAGTCAACAATAATCCATGACCAAATATTTAACATCATTCTAAATCAAAAACTATAATAATTTCCAGAGGTAGAATTGAGAGGGAAAGGTAATCGAAAAACTACTTATACCAAATATCACATGGATCAATTTCATTTCTTCCTACAAAGTTAACATCTTGAAATAAATAAGAGGATGATTGTAACCTTTGTACTTTGAAAAATATTTTTGAGTCAGAAGGAGAAGTAGGTATTTGAAAAGCAAGTCAGGACATGGTATCCATGAATTTTTTAGTGGAGCGTGAAGTGATTTTAAGTTCATAATGATCAAAGGTAGTCAAAAGCATGTTGACGTGATGTTTAAACTTTTGAAGTACCTCGTTATGACACTGATATAAACCATTGAATTGGTTGATAACTAGTTGGGAGTCACCAAAGATATTAATGGATTTAACGTCTAAGGATATGACAGTTTGAAGACCTAACATGAGTGCTTCGTATTTAGATATTTTATTGGTGCATTCAAAATCTAGTTTGAAAGATAAACACATAGGCTCACCGTCAAGAGGAATAAGGATGACCCCCACACCACCCCCATGCTGACATTTAGAATTGTTGAAAAATAAAGTCATCTAATAAATGGTTTCATTAAGGGAGAGGGTAACAATGGATTCATCAGGTAAATTAAAGTTAGAAGATTGCTTACCAAAAATAGGTGCGTTTGCAAGTTAGTCAGCAATGGTTTTTCCTTTAACAAAATTTTTATGGATGAATTCAAGATCTAAGTTTGAAATAAGCATGAGCTAATGTGTAACACGTTGGTGTTGATAAGGCTTAGCATACATGTAATGTAAGATGTTGGTGACAATGGAGGTTTTTTGGTTGAGTAGGTAATGGAAAAGTTTGGTGGTGATGAATACTAGGGCTAAGCACATTTTTTTATAATGAGTATATCTAGTCTCGTAATCTAAAAGAGTATGGATTATATAATAAACCAACTTCTCCTTGTACTACTCATCGTGATGAGCGAGCAAGGATCCAAAGGAATGATTGGTGGTAGAAATGTAGAGATAAAAAGGAATTTCATCCTTTAGTGGGATGAGCATAGGTGGATGGAGGAGGTCTTCTTTTAGTGCCCCAAAAGCTTTACGACACTCATCATCCTAGTTGAAGGAAACATCCTTTTTAAGAAGATGATGAAAAGGGTGACATCGGTTGGAGAGTTGAGAAATAAAGTGTCTAATAGATTGCAACTTTCCTTAAAAACTATGAATTTGTCAAAGGTTAGTAGGTGGAGGCATCTCAAGGATAGCCTTGATTATGGCAGGATCAACCAATAGAGAGAGATAATGAAACCAAAGAGTTTTCCAGAGAGGACGACGAAGATGAACTTATTTGGTTGAAGGTGAATGTAGTATTTGATGAGGAGGATCAAAGATGACTTTGAGAACCACAAGGTGTTCATCCCAATGCTTAGACTTAGCAAGAAGGTCATCAACATAATCTTCTAAAATGTCATGCATGATATCCTGGAAGATATAGGTCATGACACGCTGATATGTAACACTAGAGTTTTTAAGGCTAAAGGGAATGACATGATAAAATAAGGTCTCCCAAGGGGTGATGAAGGCAATTTTGTGTTGATCTTCTGGTATGAGTAATATTTGGTTATAACTCGAGAAACCATCCATGAGTGATAACATCTCATGGACTGTAGTGAGATCAACAAGTTGGTTGATATTGGGTAGAGGAAAGTCATCATTAGGGTAAGCTAGGTTAAGGTTGTGAAAATACATGTAGATGTGGAGTCCCCCTATTGCTTTGGTGACAGGAACTACGTTAGAAATACATTGGGGATAGTCAATGGGTAAAATAAAAGATACAGAAAGGAGGCACTGAAGTTCTTCTTTCACAAGAAGGGAAATGTGAGGATGTATTTTTTGTAGCTTCTGTTTCACTGGTTTGGAATTAGGAATATTTACAATATTGTGGACCATGATATTTGGGTCAATACTAGACATATCGGTGTAAGGCCAAGCAAAAGCACTGTTATGATCTCAAAGGAGCAAGGTGAAGGCTTCTAGTTTAACAGAGTCTAAATATTGGCCTATCTTTAGAATGTAGGGTCGTCATGTGTGTGAATTTTGATCTCTATGGTCGATTCATTCAACATGGTTTACATCTCAGAAGGTAATGACTAGTGGATATAGGAATCCTCGGCACCTAGATAGGTGAGAATGGAGTCATTGTCCTAAAATTGAACAACATTGATAGAAGGCATGTCATCATTGATCATGTTAGGATAAAGGAAAGGAAGAGAAGAGGGAGCCTCTCCATCACGCTAATAGGTCAGAGGTCCCAAGGAAATGGTGTTTACGAAAATAAAAAGATAAGAGGAATGGATTATGGATCCATAGACTCCGTAGGTGAAGGTGGTGAGGTAGGTGAATGAGGTGGAGAAGGTGTACCTTCATCTACGAGGTTAACACATGATTTCTTAGAATAAGGTTCCTCATAAAATCTAATACTGCGATGGTCCTTGTGTTTTCGAGTAGTTTAAGGTATGACTGTGTGATGAACCTATTTGTAAAGACCAAAGACAAAGCCTTTCCAAGCACATCGATGAAGGAATGTCTGGGAGAAATGATGATTGAAGAGGTATTGGAAATCATATGAGAATGGACGAGTTTGAGTTGGTGGTTCTAGAGTATATGAAGAAGCGTCAAGTCCTCCATACATCAAGCTAGTGTGAAGATGTGGCAGACTATATGGAAAGACCTCACCTACACGTTGGTTGTAATATGGGTGTTGATGGAGGCTAATATACTCTTGAGGAGGAATGAAGGTATTGACGTTATAGAGGTGATACTCCCCCAAGGTAAGGCATTGGAAAACACCTACCAAGGGATCAGAAGTTGGTATTTGGTTAGTGGGAATGGGAGAATCACCAAGAGCCTAAGAATAATAAGAATCTGGTGTTTTATAAGTAGATGGGTTAGCTAACGAGCTAGCCGTAGAAGCTGTAGTGGTAGTGGGAATAGAGGAGTTGGATGTGGAAGATGTAGTGGTAGAAGTGGTGGATGAGGAAGTGGCTGAAGAAGAAGAGGTAGTAGTGTTAGATGGGGTATCAGCTGAAGAAGAAGCGGTAGTGGTGGTAGATTCCTTATCTAGTATAAGGACATCATTAGGCCAATAGAGCATGTTACAGGTTTTGAATGGTGAGGGATCTTCCTAAATAGTGTAGTTGTGCCCTTCATGTTCGAATTTTAAAAAATGATGTAAGGTAGAAGGGAAACAACCCATGAAACAGATCCAGGGTCGGCCAAGTATCATGTTGTATTATAATTCTCCTCGTAAGACAATACTTTAGGAATATTACGGGGGCCCACATGAATGTGGAGAAGGATGGTACCGAGGGTGGAAGTCATAACATTGTTAAATGAACACAACATAACTGGGTCATTATGCATGTAATTGGAAGGGATACACATTTTTTATGCATGGGAGGAAATGATGTTGATACTGGTACCTCCATCGATCATAACACGTCGAATGTGTGTATTATCAATGTAGACAAAAATTAATAAGGTGGGGTCAGGGTCATCGGATTAGAGAGGTAAAATATCTTCGTCAGAAAAACTAACAACAAAGACTTGATAAATGGTAGTGGGGAAAAAATATGGAGGAAAAGTGGTGAGAGTGGCCACATGATGAGGATTAATAATGGTGGTAACATGTGTGGGGTCATTAGGTAGAACCTTAATAGATTGCAACACCTTGATGAGGGCCTGACAATGAGACTCAGAGGTTTGCATGAGGTCATACTAAGACATTTTGAGAGGAGACTAGTGCAGTTGTTTGATCATGGTAAAATGTGAAAATCCATTAGAATTGGGATATGTTGGCCCACAGATAGTGAATTTGGGTTTAGGTGTAGATGGAATGTTGGGTAAAGGTATAGTGGATGGTTTGCCTATCTTCTCTTTTCCTTTTTCCTTTTATATGCAAGTGGCAACTTGAACCATATTAATATAAGAAATAAAGGGAGATGAATCATGAAATGTATAATGACAAGAGGGACACAAACCTAGTGCAGGGTAAGAACGCTATGAAATAAGTATGGCGCACTGACATTTCAGAGGAGTTTTGGTGAGTTATCTAATCTGGACCATATAGATCTCAAAGTTCGGAGGAGAAAAAGAGGTCTACGGAGGTGGAGGTGAAAGTCGCTAGATAGAAATGGGACAAGGCTGCATGGTGATAGGTAAGGGTGAAATGGGAGCTTCATCAAAATGGTCATCTTCTTCCAAGAGCTCTTTAGGAGAACACAATTAAAGAAGAATAACCTTAAGGGCCTTATAATTTTCAATATCATGTCTTGACACATGATGATAGACACAAATCTTGGTATCGTCAAACCCTTCTGGTTTAGGTTTGAGTGGGTCATATGGCTTTAGAAGTGGCAATGTGATGATGAAGGTTTCTATAAGGTTAGTAAGGATTTTAGCGTAAGACCCTACCAAGGGATCACAATGAGAAGTGAGAGTGGGTTTGGATGAAGGTTTAGGTGAATTATGTGCAAGAGGTACTATTGGAGGTGACATTGATTGGGATGTAGGTTTGGGTGAATTCTATGGAAGAGACACTATAGAAGGTGGAGTTGGAGGTTTAGTAGGTTTAACTACCCTTGTGGTAGGTAATGTGGTTATGGGCTTGGATTGCACCTTCTTGGGTAAAGGTTTTAGGGGAGTGCGTGAGGTATAAGGGAATGTAGAAGATGGAAGGGGACGAGTCAACCATGGTGAGAGTGGAGGTGAGGTGAAGGTAGTGGTAGGAGGAAATACAGGCCATGGAGGTTGAAGAGAGGGTAAAGGTGTGGGTAATGATGAGGGCATGTGAAGCAGAGAAAGTATGGGAGATGAAAAAGGTGTAGGTAATGTAGAAGGTTTGGGTGGGATAGAAGATTACAATGAGGATGTAAGTTGTTTTGTTTTAAGTTTACCTGGAGAAGGAGGCTACTTGACCAGGGTTGATGGATGAGGACCTAAGATGGATGGAAGTGGAAAAGGTGAGAGAGGAGTGGGAGAAACTGGGGCACGAGGTCTAATAGGGTGGGTCTTCCACTTATGTGGGGGGCTAGTCTTAGTGATAGTTTGGGATGATGTGGCTAAATTGATCTTAACAAGAGGATGGACTAGAATCGGTGTCGATATGAACCCTAATGTAGCAGTAGGTTTGGTTGCAAATGCAAGTATAGGTGTAGGTAGAGGTTTGGGTGTAGGTAGTTTTTAGGGTAATGGTAAAGGTTTGGGTGTAGGTGAAGATGATGCAGAAGTGGCTACTATAACTATCTTAGGTGTGATGGATTTAATGGGCTTGAACACTTTACGATAAATTGTTGAAGTTTCCATAGGTGAAATTTACATTTGAGTCGGGACAGGAAGTCGAAGGCATCCCAAAAGCATGGAATAATAGACATAATCCAAGCGGTCAGCCAAATGTGAGAATGGTGCAACAGTGGAGAGGGATGATGTTGATTTGGTAGTTATCCATGCAAAGAAATCATACATCTGTGAGACAGGGAAATGGCTGGCTTCAGGCTCTGTGGGTAGAAGAGATGCTAGAAAATTGATAGGGTATTTAAAAGCTAGTGGGAAATTTTTTCCAATAGGAAGAAAGGCCACTAGTGGGTCCTTTGTGGGAAGAGGAGGAGGCAAGGTTAATTGTACAGGATTTTTTTTTGGTAAAGAAGAAAGTAAGTTGGGCTCTTCTATGGGTAGAAGAATTGGTAATGTGGGTTTTTCAACAGGTAGAGAGATGAGTGGGGTAAATGACTTAGAAGATAAGGTGGACTCCTTTGTGGATGAAAGAGCTCATGTAATAATTTCCTCAATAGACAGGATGGGAGGAAACTAACTAGAAGGAGTTGGTATGATATCAAAAATGGGCCTCTCGAATGTTGGTATCATTAGTTGAGGTTTCACCATCTTGATTTGGGAATGACTTCTTAAAGATGTGGAGGTTTTGGTTAGCCGGTGTATTGGGGTTATCTGAGACGAGATCTCCATTATCTAACATTTCTTTGACAATGTTTTTGAAAGCTATACAATTACCATCACTATGACCTCTAAAACGATGATAATTACATAATATTTCACCTTTTACCATGTAGGCATAGGATGGGAAGGGTCAAAACTAGTATGTGTTATGATGGGTGGAAGAGTGATTGCTCCAAATTTTAGAAGATTTTCAAAAACTGAGGAGTAAGGTTCTCTAATGGAAGTATATTTTCATTGTTCCCGCTTAAACTAGAAATTATGAACACAAGAAATATTATAAGAAGGTTTTGATTGGTTGGATGGATGAGATGGGCTAACATTCAAAACCACTACGTTGGTAGATCCTTTTTCTTTAGAATAATTATTTTATGGTTTAGAAGAAGAAGAGGTGTCATTTGATTTAAACGAAGTGATTTTGTTGCGCAATTGTAATTTTTTCTCTTTGATAGCATGGATTTCCAATTTTTAGGCCATGGTGAATGCCTCATCGAATGTTTGGAAGGTTTGAACTTGCAGAGTTGGAGAGATATTTCTGGCACAAGCTATAGTAAACACCTCTATTAGTTTGGTTTGAGGCAATTGGAAAGTGAGTTCATTGATAAGGTTCCGCCAACGCGTGACAAAATTTGTGATAAACTAGTCCTCATATTGTCATAATGAATACAAGTAAGTCATGGTAACCTTATTAACAATGTTAATGGAGAAATGAAAAATAAATTCTTGGGATAATTGATTGAGTGAGAAGATAGAGTGCCTAGGTAAAGCACTATACAAGTCTAAGGCCATTCCTGTTAAGGACATTTGGAAAGTTTGGATGTAACACCCTGAACTGTTGTTACTTTCTCCTAAGCATTCAAGTGTTGATATGTGATTTCTCGTAAAAGGATGTGTTCCTCGATTCAGAAATCATGCTTGATATGTACCGAATTTCTTGCAGATTGCAGATCCTGACTGAGTCAAAATATAAATAGACTCTTTTATTTATTTCATTTTGTGTCTGAATATTAATCTGATCACGGAATGAATTATAGAGATATTCATCTATAATATCTAGACTTGGATCAGTGGAATTGATCCAAGTAATGCTTTAAATCTGTTGTGATAAAATTTTATATCACAGACCTTGAACAGGTTGCAAGATAAGGAAGCATTTAATAAGCTGGTCAGGAGTATGACTCAGGCTGATCTTGAGAAATGAAACGGTTCCCGATATCAAAGTATATCTGGAAGGTCTCGATTGTAGACCAGGTAATAATTCGTGGACATACAATTCTGCAATGAGAACAGGAGCTAACTCTGTTCTAGAAGTATGGTACAGGTCTTTCCGAGTTTCAGGACAAGGACCAAACTGAATTATTAAGGGTTAGTAACCTAAAACTAAAACCTAACCTAGGGGTTAGATTATTGTTAGTCTAACCTAGACCTAGGCTATTTGTTAATATCCTAAGTTAGTATCTTTGTGTAAATTTGTTAGTATGGGTATTACCCTAAACTCTAACCTAAGATACTAACCTAACTTGGAGGAGATTATGAAGGGGACTATGAAGGGTGGCGGACCATGGGCGGTGTTTTCCATGGCAATAAATGTAAGGGATAAGGATGAGGGACAGGTCATGGCGGAGGCTAAAGCGGCGGCTAATCTGTGCAGACTTGGCAATTGCTAAGTTTGGAAATGGACTTGAGTTTTTAGTTGGATTGTCGCCAATTCTGGCGGTCGGTGGGAGTAGAGTTTAAGCGGGAAAATTGGTTTAATGGCATTCAATACTCTCGGAAGTCGAGCTCGGAACTCGCGAGAAGGCATGCAAGCGGAAATTTGGTGGTTTGTTTGGCTTGTCGCGATTTTCGGTCTTCTCTCTCTCTCTGCTTGTTTACTGGATCTTCGCACCAGTTCTCTTCGAGTTGCATGGCAAGTATGAACTGCCATAGCTCTTTCTCTGTCATGGAAGATATATTTGCGATGAAGACAGCGAAATTTTGTTGGTCGCTTCATCGTGGAAAAAGAAAAGGAAGTTTGAGCTCTTCCTGTGGTCTGCTTCGGAAGTTTGATCAAAATACAGGCATGCTAGGCCCTAACCTTTAAATATCTTGCTGTTTTTCAAGTGCTTTCATTAAAACAACTCTGTTCAAATGTTCTGTGAAGATTGGATGAATTTTCTATGAGATCTAGTTTGATTTTTAGCACTGTATCTCGTCTGGTTCGATTTTTCAATTTCTTCTTGATGGGTGTTTGTTTAAATCGAACTTCGACTCTATTTATTTGAGTATTCATTCTGGCTTATACACGTGTGGTATTTATTCTAAAGTTTGAATGTTCGGCCTGTTTGGCGTGAGCCCTTAGAATATACCTGTGTGTAGTATAAGACCACTGTATGTCTTGATTCGTGGTCGCTGTTTCTTGTTATAGAAACTGTATGAATGATTTGAAAGAATACTATAAGAATGTTTAGTATTATCGCTTCTTTGGGTACTCGGTCGTGGGATTTGTTGACAACGACTAATGATACTTTCGGGTTTCATTTTGTTTTCAATTTTTGGCTTGGAATAGGTAACTGTAGGGTTACCATAGTCTTTTCGACCTAGCGGAAGTTGTTTTCCTTGTTATTAGGTTAGCGGGATTACTTGTGCAGTGTGTACAATATAAATACGCCTGTACTTTGTTGTATCGACTCAGTGGAGTCGATGATTGAATCGTATTGCTTTCTATTGCTGGGAATGTAGATTCATCCACAAGTTTTGTGCTTGGATTTTTGTAAAAGCCTGATAAGATGAAACAGGGCTTTTGGCTACTGTTATTTGAAGTAATTAAAGGATAAAGACTTCCTGTATATGCATTTTCCCTTTCTATGTGAAAGCTGTTCGAAAGTTCGAAGCGGCTCAGTTGCTTTCCTTGCTAGAAATGGATATTCGATTTGCTTCGCTTGTTTCATTCTGAATGTTAGCCATGAATAGCATATATGGATTTATCAATCAATGTCATTGTACGTTGCTGTAGGGTTCAGTGGTTATGCGTGCAAACCTTTAACAGTCACTGTGTGAATATATAGATTATGCTATTACGACTTGGACGACTCTGAGGAGTCGATTGAATGATTCATTTTATTCATGAGCCGATTAAAGTTAAGTTGTTGGTATTTTAAGTGCCGGCGACTCAATGGAATAACATGTACTTCGATCTTGTTATTGAGATTGGAATTCCTTCGTGTTTTGGGATTCTGAGGTTCAGATTCTTAGGTAGGCATGTACGTCTTCGACCTGTGCAAATTAGTGTAAAATGATTGACAGGGAGTAATTTGTTGTCTGATTCTTGTTATGCTTCGTTGACTAATGTCAGTATGAATTCATATGCATTTTCTTGAATTGTTACCTCCGTTTGAATCCTTGGAATTCTGGAAAGGTAACTAATACTTCTGTCTCTTTCTGAGCTTGACCTTGGACACTGTCTTGTCACTTTTTGAGGTCCTTGTGTATGGATGACCGTTTCGTGTTCTGACCTTGTTTGGGTAAGTCGCGAACATCACTCCAAGACTTGCATGCGGCAAGGTAAGGATCGTTTGGTTGAATTCCTTTCTTTTACTTTAGTCTGATTTTGACCGAGCAAGAATATGTATGCTATGTTCTTTTCCAATCAACCTGTCTGATTTGACTGTGCGTGATTTGGAAATATCGTGTGGGCAACATAGCATAGTCCATTGGAAACCTTCGATTTCTTGATGCAATAAGGTTGTTGTTTTTAGCGATACGCTTGTAGTTTCTTGTTTTCAACTTGTGTCAAGCCTTACTGTATAAAGGAATTAGCATTGGGCTTAGGATTGATTCATGATTTGTGGATGTGTTGGTTGCTGTACAAGAGTTTGCTGTGTTTCTGTTTCTTGATTAAACAGTGATCTTGCTTGCGGCTTGTCTAACTTGTTCATTTATATACTGGTTGAATGTTTTCATATGTGAAGGCAGTACAGTGATGAACTTATGTGAAAGGAAGCATGAATGGTTTGGTTCTTTCTCTTCCTTTATTTAATATTATTGATAATTGACTATCAGTGGGAAATTGTTGTAAACATATTGGTGGAATCCCGAATTGTTATGTTATTTCCTTTTTGGAGAATGAAACAATCTGACCAATGTTGTGATTTTGGATTTAATGATTGTTGTGTGCGTTCGTTCCTTGTTTCTTAATATTTGATGGAATATTAGAAAATGATTAAGACTATTTGTAACAATGATAGAGTTACATATTTGTAATCATTCTGTATTACAAGGACATAGTCTGATTATGTTTACTTATGTGAATTTCTGATCTCATTTAAACAGGGTGTTTAATGAAAACAATTGATGGATTGCAATTGTTTTAAAAGTTAGTGCTTATCATGCTCAGTTCATTGAACTGACTCATGTCGACTATTTTTGCAGATGGTTGCCGTATGAGGTAAAAGCAATGCAGAACTGATAGGCTGATCAGATTGTTTATTTGATTTATAAGGAATTACAGCTTGATTTTATAGATGTACTATATGAGAAAAGATGTTTCTTTTCCGTTAGCATTATATCAAGTATGCTGTTGCATAAAATGTAATTGTATAAGTTTGAAAGGAATGAAAATAAGTGTTTGATACTTATGTGTTGTATTCTATTATGAAAGATGACCTTCTTCGGTATATGTAACGAAGGGGCATTGTTATCTTTGTATAATATGGATGCTTTCGAGATTGATAATGAAAGCTTGTAAGTAATAAGACTAAATTCTTATGAGTATTTAGTAGTTCTAATTTGATCTAGCAAAAGCAATATTAGAATTAAATGATTGTCTCTCTAAAAGATAGGTTAAAATTGAGCCTAAAAGAGAGAACGCTAAACTAAATGGATTGAATTACTAATCCCTAGTCCTAAGCATAACAGGACAATAGTAAATTGGATTCTTAATCATTTATATCTTTAAACAAAAAAAAAAGTATGATATAAATTCAGTTAAGAGAACTGATAGGCAATCAAATGGAGTTCAGAAGGCAATCTCAAGCATAGGTTATGAGATATTGTTCCATTCTGTCGTTTTAGAATCAGGTGTATTCTGATGACTTCTTGATAAAAGCTTGACCGTAATACCTCTACCAAGTAATGAGTCTTTTAGAGGAGGGTCGTCTTAAGACGAAGAATCCAGGGATCGGAAAGGCTAACCTCAGGGTAAACGTCTTTAAAGTAATTTGTACTCAAGTGCTTAATGCATATTGACGAGTAGATATTTTCGAGGCGGATTTAAAGGATGACGGCACAAGACAACTGCAGGGTTGTACCTCCGAGAAGATTAGGATCTTCTCGAAGTTACAACAATGCAGGTGACTTCTGACGACACCCTTTGCATTGATCGCTAAGATTTACATTTGTGACTGGACTAGTTACTCAGGGATTAATTAGGAACGTGGTCAGGTTGTAAGGCTGCCTGGGAGGTTCGGGGTATCTTGACACATTGGTCTAACTGTAAGGTTAAACCAGTATGTCACCGTATCCCTAACCCTCTGGATATCCCTATAACGTTATCACCTTGTTAATCTATCTCCGAGTGATTAAGTCGTGAAAGGAAGGACTGACAGTAGTCAGTTTAAGACATTCTATATAACATATGAATGGGGTGAAGGACGTATTCCAGATTGACGAGTATGCCGTTAAGGAATACGAGACATGAACAGTATGTTTCAAATCTTTGGCCAAAGTATCGCAAGCTGCTGATTGCGTTGTCCTAATTCACCTAGTCTAAGGGATGAGATGCCGATGAATAATGGTAACAATTATTCAGTTAGGTTCCTTGGACAGAGCATTCTGAATCCCAGATTAGGGAAGAGAACCGCAAGAGTATTGTGTTAAATAAAAACACTAACTCTTTTTACTCATGAATAGATCGGTAGATTACCGAGTCATGGAATGAATAGATCGGAGGTATTCTGAGTCATTGCAGCTGCATATGGTTGTCTGTTATATAAATGGTTATTTGAATTATGAGTTCTAAATTATGTATTTAGAACCAGTATGCAATTATAAATTTTTTTTTTTTTTGACTTGTTCTATTGTCTAAAATGAGGATGTTACATTGGAGAAGCAAGGCGTCATCATGGGTAATTAGATAACACACATGTTTAAAATATCACAAATGCTGTTGTGGATCTTCCTTACTATTAAATCAGTTAAATTTTGGCATTTCCCAATATGCGGGGTATGGATGAATTGGAATAGAAGGGTGAATAGGCTCATTACAAATCTCATTGTAAGTAAGAGAATTGCGAGAGCTCGAAACAAATGCTTCTAGGCTTTGCATCTTGTCCATAATCATTTTGATTAAATTATTAGTCAGATTGGATTGAGGTAGACCTCTAACAGTATAAGGAGGCAGATATGATGAGTAGGACATAGAAGGGACACATGTATATGGAGGTTTTGAGTAAGAAAATTGAGAAGGGGGGATATAAGTTACGGTAGATGATGATGGCATATACCCTGAATGGGAAGTGTAGGTGACGAGAGGTGGTTAAGACAAGGTATAGGTAGGAGGAATATGTGTAGAAACCCTTGTGGAAATAGGTTTCAGAGTAACATGTATAGAAATGACCAAATTTTGAAAGGGGGATGATGTAACTAGAGGTTACAAGGTAATAGGAAATGATGAGTTGGAAACCCCTACACTACAGACCATAGAGGATGGTGAGGTGGATGTCGAAGATGTGATAGGTGATGTAGGCATGGTAGATATAGTAGACATGGGAGTGATATAAGAAATGATAGGTGGTAAGGTGGAAGTAGGTACCGCTACACTAGTGGTGGCTGGTATGAAAGTGGGGGCCAAAGTGAGAAGGATGGATACAAGCATACCATAGATAAGATTTCTTGATTAGTCATGCATAGATGAGTGAGCAAGATAATGTTGTAAGGTTAAGGTATTGTGATCAAGGAGTTTTGTAAACTCCTCGTCACCTGCTTTTATAACAATAGGTGAGGTGGGGTCCATGAGTGAAGAAATAAAAGGTGGTGAAGGACTAGGTGTTAGTGGCTGGCAGCTAGCGTGAAAAACTATAGCGTTGGCTTGTATGCGAGTCAAAACCATGTCAATGGCGGTATAACAGGTAATATGGATCTGTAGATGGTATAAAAACACATAAAAGGATAACATAAGAAAATATGGAAAGTGGAATTTGATCACTTTTTTGATAGAAAAATCAAAACACAAAGATTGACGCCGGTTGCCTAACCGATTCTGGTATAGGGTTAACCAGTGTCGGTCATTGGACTGATGCCGATTATAGTGAATACATGGAAGATTTGAAAATATGGAAATGAAGGGTGAAAATCAAGTGAACCTAGACTTTGACAATTATACCATAGAATCAGAAATATGATGAAGTGACATAATAAGTCATAGAAAATGTCTATTTGTGAATTGAACATTATTTTTGGAGAAATAACCAAAACAACAAGGAACCAATGCCTATCAGTAAACCAAGGCTGGTATGAAGAGGTAACTGATGTTGGTCATTGGACAGTTAACGGTTATTGTGAAATCAGACAGGAGATGAAAATTTGAATTTTTGGTAATTAAGTCAAATGAAAATACCAACCCAACAACTGCGTATGGTAGTGATGAGTCCTAACACACCTAGAATAAACTAGAATACACCAGTTATGATGGTGGGGCGTGAAGGATAAGAATAACAAGATAAAATGACCTCACACCTCAAAACCAAATTAGTCAAAAGATAACAAAACACGTAATCCTATGTTGTAGATTTTATGTTGTGTGGATTATGCCATTTAAAACTAACTATGAGTGTTTCACCAATAAGTGGAAGCCTTCTAGGATGAAACATATAGAAGTAAGTGGTTAACGATAAATATCTGTGAAGTAAAGGTAGAATGTAGAATGTGCGTGTTGTTGATGTTATATAAGTTGATCGTAGAGCACTCCTTTTTTCTTGGGAAGGAATACATATAAATACAAAACAAGATCACAAAAGAGCATTAAATAACATATGATGATGGAATTCCTAACATATGATATATCCAGGAAGTGTGATGGTTCCTAGAGAGGTTGTCAATCCACTGTTTAATTTAACGTAAATAGGAAACTATAATAAAAAGGTCCTATTATAATGTAATGATTTAGGTTTCTCAATACAAAATAATATGCTAGATTTAATGTTAATAATGAAATGTATCACTCAATCTAATGAAACCAAATGTTTGTTCAGGATGGGTAGGTTTGTTAGAGGTCTGGTAAAGGTCTGGGATTGATTAGGTGAGTTCTGGGTTGGTTTTGGTTGAATAAAAATCTTGTTGGTATGAGGGTGTAAAATAACACAGAGACCGGTATCGGCTGGGTGACCGATGTTGGTATAGGGATGAAACTGATGGCAGTAAGGTAAACTGACGTTGGTAGGGGGAATGAGTGATAAATTAATAAAAATGGATTTTTAGCCCCTCTGTGATTGCACAAAGAATGAGGAAGGTGTGGTTAGGATCGTAATATGGCTAAGAAGGATCAAGAATGCAGAGGAAGAGGTTAAGAAATGTGGAAAGAATTTAAATGGTTGGGTGGGTGGATTGGTGGGAAGATGGAGATATCCGGGTAATAACAAAAATGGAAATACTGAAAGAAGTAAAATATCTATAGAAAAGTAAGCACAAATGATGAAAACCACATTACTTACTTATTGCTATGAAGATCTCGTGAATGAAGGTGGCTGGTGGTTTATAGGAAAGGTGATGGCTAGTTCAATGCCATGGTAGTGCAACCTGTGTGTTTCCGTGGATATTCCAACGCTCTCGAAGAGAACCTATTGTTTGAGGAAAAATTAGCTAACTGCTGAGAGGGTCACCTTCGGGACGAATGGGACAAATGGACGTGAAATACCCGAACCGGACGGTTCACGTGAAATCAGCACAAGGAGCCCAAAAGCAATTGGGACGTGCGGGACAAAAGGGCGCGAACCAGCCATGAACTTGATTGCCGAATATAGATCTCAAGTCAGGGTCCGTGCTTAGCAAAGTGGGACAAGCGTTGGCCATAAGGAATAGGAATTTAACTTTAGGGTTTGAACCGAGTCTGAATTATTTAAGCACAAGTAGGGCCCAAATATCAGTTAATGGGACATAGGCTAGGAATAAGTCCATGGTGAGGTGTCTAGGTGACGTGGCTAGGTGAGCAGTAAATTAGCTTAATAGAAGTAATTAAGTCAATTAATACTGCCACGATGTCCATCAATTTGATTGTAAGTAATTAAAGTCATATGAATGCGGGGTAAGGGGTCATCGTTAGGTGAATACGTTGTGTTAATTAATTAAAGGGGACAAAGGGGGGTGTGACCCAAATTTGGTGTCTACAATGACTAGAATAGAGTTTTTGGTCAATGAGGGTGTCCTATATGTAGTCTATGGCTTGTTTCAGGTGTGTTTTGGATAAAGGAACCGCAAAAGACCTTTTGGTATGTGAGAGTAGAACTTTGACATGATGACTGGCCAAATCAGCACGTTGGATCCACGTGTTAATCCAATTATTTGTCCTTAACGAAGATTGCTGAGAAGGAAGATGTTTAAGAAGTGTGTAATTTGTTCAAGTGATTTGGTTTGGGATGTGTGTAAGAAGTGAGCTATGCTTAATTCCTACCAACCATCAACTAGTCATGACCTCCACTATATAGGTTGTAAATAAATTTTAGTGAGCTAAATGCAACATACATAAGGATGAAATGTAGATATTTTAAAGCCCAAATTGAAAATGAAATTAGATGAGAGAAGCTAGTGAATATCCAGAGAGCATGTCTTTCACTGGGGCTAATACAAAATGAGTTTTGGTGTAGTCTTTTAGAGACCGAAAATATGAGATTTCACTTGGACAAGTAGACGAAGAACAATGGTCCCAGGGACAAAGTTTAATGTGAACTCTTTCGAAAGGAAATAGATCCAAAAATATTCCCTAAGAATGAACAATGCAAAAGAACCCAAATGATAGGGTCCCACCGTTTGTGCCAGGATCCGTTTCGCTTCAAAGTACCATGTGATGAAACAGATTTAAGGGTAACAAGCATAGGAGGAATACCTGTGAACTATAGGGAGAAGGTTACACATGTTGTAGACGTTGAATCAAACTGATTGTAGAAATATTCCCTTTGGCTAGGAGGAACTACCTGTATAAGAAACACAACAAGACCACCAAATAGTATTAAATATCAAGAATAAGAGGACTTCCTAGCAAGGCTAGATCCAGAAAGTGTGACACTTCCTTGAATGGTTGTAAATCATATGTTTAATTAAACTTAATTCAAGAAGAAATGATAAACCAATGATTCCTATTGTAGTTGATAAGATTTAGGTATCTCCTATAACATACAATAAGTGAATTTAAGTTAACAGGTAAGGTCAGGATTAAATCAGGATGGTTCTTTGGTTGGTTTAGGTCTGCATATCTGATAAAGGATATAGGTGAGGTCTGGGTAAGACTGGGAAAGGTTATGAGTTGTTTTGGAAGAGTTATGAGCTTGCTATTATAGAAGAAATTTCCAAGCTCAAGTATTAACATTGGTTAGGTGACCAATGCTGATTAGGGAAGTAAAATGATGTAAGTTGGGTTACTGGTGTCGATAGGGGAAATTTGGTGATAATGTAAAGAACTAGGAATTGGGCACTCTCTATGATTGCACAAAGAATGATGGGGATTTTGATACGTTCATTGATTTTTGTTAAGTCTTAGAGATGCTGATGTGTGGGTTTGGTCAAGGTATGGAAGATGAAATGGGAAGAAGGTTAGCTAGAGGTATTGCGGAGTAGATCCGGGTGAGTTAGAAAGGTGGCACCTAAAGTAGATGGCTTAGTAAAATAATCTGAGCTATTAGAAATAACAATGTAGAGATAACAATTACTTATTGCATGTAACCTAGAGATGGATGGTGGTAGTGGTTGTATAAGGTGGTGATCTGGAGTGAATACGCCCACAGGGTGACACGATGCTTCTTGGCATGTGTGTTAGAGCTCTGAAGAACATGTGGATGAACTGAATGACGTACAAATTTTGAGAGAGGATCTGGTTTGTCGCAAGATCACATAAGTGTTTGAACATGTGAATGCAAGAAGTGTAAGCCAAGAAATCTAGATTCAGAACCTATAAAAAGAGTTAAAAAAACTTATTTAAACTAACCATTTATGGTTAGGTGATTGACATTGGCTGAGGGATAACCGACATCGAATAAGTCCAAGTTGCCAAAAATAGCCTAATCTTTGTTATTTTTGGCGTGATTTGAATATTCATTCTAGGTCCTAAGTGGAGAATAGCACTTAGATAAGTAGGAGTGTTATTGGATAAGAAATAGGGAGTTAATGTTAGGGCTAGACTAAGTCCTGTTATCCAAAATTCACCCCCCCAGGGTAATTTTGATAACATGCATTAGAATGTTCAAGTCCCAGGCACATTGATTGATTCAGAGCAAACATCATGTTTCTGAGGTTCTCTCAGATATTTTTTTTAACTCCCCTGGCCGAAGAAGGAAGGAGCAAGCTCTGAGAAAATGTGAAAAAGTTACAGAAAGGCAAGTAGATTGATCCAGGAAAAAATCACGAAAATGGCTAAGTCCTTGTCCTAGGACAGTCAGGACATTTGGGACGTCAAGGCGCGGATCGACCGAAAAGCCTCTAGGTAGCCCACTAAGCATTTGGGACAAGTGGGACAAAAGTATGCGACGGGCGCGAAATGCCGGTTCGACCGAGAGGAAAAATTAGCTAACTGCTGAGAGGGTCACCTTCGGGACGAATGGGACAAATGGACGTGAAATACCCGAACCGGACGGTTCACGCGAAATCAGCACAAGGAGCCCAAAAGCAATTGGGACGTGCGGGACAAAAGGGCGCGAACCAGCCGAACCGGCCGAAAAGGGTCAAGTCAGTCCGAAGCAAAGTGGGACAAGCGGGCCAAAAATGCCCGAACTGCCCGAACCGGCTGAAATGAGCACAAAGGGCCCAAAATCAAATGGGACATCTAGGACAAATGGAAGCGAAGTACACGAAGGAGCCGAAGGATCCGAAGACCAATCAAAAACTGCCACGTGTCCTCACAGGAGAAAAAGTCAAAAGGTCAAAGGGGCGAGTTATCGAGCGCTGAACCAAACCAATGAAATGGTGCCACGTGTCCAAGTTTAAGGGGCCCACAAGCAATTTCAAAAGGAAAGCCCGCGAAAGACGGAGGAGAGAGAATTTCTCGTCCAATCAGCACGTGCCACGTGTTGTCCAGATGGTGAAGAGCGGGAAAACATTTTAAAATTCGTTTTGATCTGTTCCGTGCCCTAAATCTTCAGATCGCCATATTTTTTGATCCAGAGCTCGGATTTCCATGTTCCTTATATCAACGGAAAGCTAGTGAAATCCTCTACATGATTTTGGGGCTAATCTTGAGTTTTGGTGTAGTCTAGAGAGAGAAAATTGAGAAACGGCTCTGACGCATGGTAATGACAGAAGTGACATTTCAGCGACCAGTTTTAATGCAGCAGACAGCCCACCGTTTTGCCAGGATCCGTCGCTTCTACCATGATGAAATGATTTAAAATACGACCTGGAGGTGGTTGGAGGAGATCTGACTTTCCTCTTTCTTCCTTCTCTCATTCTTCCTATATATTGTAAGGAGTGGCAAAATATAAAAAAGAAGTGGTTCATTCTTTCTGCTCGGCCCTCCCTTCTTTTCTTCTCTAGGGTTGAAAATGGAGATTCGAACTTCCTCCCTACTCTGTAATGGCATTTTTTTGCCTTTTAATAATGGAATGATGTTCTATGCAAACTTCTGAAGCAACAAAACGTGTTTTGTGATGCATCTGTCCATCCTTTCTCATTTTTGCTTGTTTTCTTCTTGCCTCTCTTCACTGCAGGTATTTATTGTTTGAACGTTCACTGCAGATCTGGAGCTGTGTTCATGGAGTTTTGGGACACTTTCTGTGTGAAATCTATCCTTGGGCCTGTGATGCATCTGTCCATCCTTCCCATTGCTCACCTCTTTTTGTCCCATGGCAGTTTTGATAGATGTCCAACATTCTCCTTCTCTGGTGTATCACCATTTTAGTGCAGGCTTTTGCTATTTTTCCCCTCTCTCTCTCTCTCTGTCTCCTTGGAATGGTTAGATTAGGATTAGATTAGCTTGCCTGCACTAGAATAGCTTGTGGCAGGTAGTTTAGGAGCAGGAACCAGCCTTCTCTGGAGATTCCTCTCTCGGTTTTACAAGTCCCACGCTTGGAGAGAGGTTTCCATGTTGTGCAATCACACTGGATGCCTGAACATCAACCTAGAAGCGTGATGTGCATCCAAGGGTGCTGTGATTTTGCACTAACAAGTCCCAGTTAGTTGGGATAAGTATGGACTTAGTCTTAGTTAATTACTAGGCTAGGAAAAGGTCTTGGGTGAGGTGGCTAGGTGAGGTGTAAATCAACTTAATTAAAGTAATTAATATTAGTTGATAATGTGAGGATGAATATTAATTTAATTAAAGGTGATTAAATTAATATCAATATGAGGAAGGGGGCCATGGATATGTTCATGTGTCAAATTGATGAGTCAAAAGGGGTTAAAAGGGTGGTGACCCAATTTTGGTGTCTACATGCATATCCAAGGACAACCTAATAGCATGTTATATTGGAACTATCCTTATACGAGATATAAGAGTTCATAAATACTTTTAACACCTATTTTGATAGGTAAAATGATCGTGTCTAATGTGGGGGTGATGGTGTTGTTGAAGGCACATAAAATGGTAGGTGATTGGGAAATTATGGTTTCAAGTAATTAATGTTATTTGAAGGTGTGAGATGATATTATGTTAATGTTAGCATCATTATCAATCATAAATCTATTAACAAGAGTGTAATTGGTTTGGGTAGTGAAAAGAGAGGAATATCATGGTCTTAAGACTGTAAGGTTGGAGTTTTAGAGTCTTAAAATGCGATAGCGGTAGACATTTTAAGATTTCCCATGAGGTTGGAAAATTGTTGGGGGTCGTCTGATGGTACTTAAATATATTTAAGATATTAAATCATGGCTTGTTGGTGCTATAAATTAGATCACAGATTAGATGATTCATGGGGAGAAATGGTGATATAGACTTTATGACCATTTTGGTTCAGGGATTTGGGGTCTTGCGTACGTGCTCTTGTGGTAATATGGATGACATCTATTTGGTGAAGTGGAGCTTTACTAGAGGAAGCCTTAATTTTAATAGATGTGATGTTGAGTTATTGTTTAGAACTGATATGTTTAGGGATTTGATGGGTAGGTTTGATTTAATGTCTGGATTTGATTATGTATAGATCATAGGGTAGATGGTTTTTATCTACGGGGATAATTCCTTTACTTGTAAGACTTTGAATTATGATGTGGAGTGATTTACAGTCCTATTTGACTTGTCCTAACATCTGATGGTAAGAACCAAATACATCATAGTCACACCAAGAGGGATTCCACCCTCGAGGAGAAGATGGTTTTCTAGGTGGTAGTGTTATGATCAATGATCAAATAATATTCTTGAGGATTTTAATATAATATCTTGTTGTGGTTGACTAATATGATGACGAAGGTGAAGGATTTTTGATATCAGTTGATGATTCATAGGTTCAAGATACTGAAGTCATGTTTTATGTGGAATGTTTAGGTGTTGGTTGAGGAAAAAACCTTAGACTTTGTTATCGTGATGGAAAACTTGGATGAAGGATGAAGCCCTAAGATAGAGGAAAAAGGTTGCATGTTTCTTGGTATGGTTGTCTGGTGAATAATAGGTAGAGCTTATGTTTTTATAGATGAATGATTTGTATATTGTTGAATCAAATTATTAAGAATTTTTATTTGATGTTGGATGACATGGTATTGGAAATAGTTATTCAACATTTCAACGACATGTTTCTTTTCTTGAGATTCTCAGGGGATGATAGAAGATGCTTGTGTGGGATTATTCATACAAGAATATAAATTTGTGATGTGAATGGGATTAAAATCTCAATAACTAGGAGATACAAGGAGTGATGTTGTTTGGTTGATGTTTTATCTGTGGAAAAACTTGATATAATATGTGCATGTGTGAATTTATTGACAGTGTTGATGATGTGATGAGATCTTATAATATTAGACTGAGGTTGATTACTTGATGGGGAGTGGTTCGGAAAAGGTTGTTTAAAAACATTCAAGCCTTGATTAAGAGGTGCATTCAAGTTATCAAGTTGCAAGTCACTGTTGGAGATCAAAATTGCACCTGTCCTGAATCAAGATGATTCAAGGGTTTGAGGAAACATGGGATTATCTCCAAGTTATGGGACCTTGTCCTTGAGACAATGATGCAGCCTAAAATTTACCAAAAATAATCCATGCATGCTGACACATCACTCAGCCTAGACTGAGCACTCACCTGAAGAGCACAAAGGTACCAAGCCCCTCTTTAGGGTTACATGTGTAGGATGTTAGCAAGATGAAGAGTTGATGCATTCAGATCCATAAATAGTATAAACATTTTATAGAGCATATTCTAGATCTAGATCTAAAGAGTAATGGATTTAAACAATAACCATAATGAATTAAACCATGCAATAACTAGTCACGATCATGTTTAACACCTTGAATCAGTCAATACACTCCATTATATTAAACACAATAATTACACAAAATATTCTTACAATTTTTAGTATCATAAAATTATGTGCGCATCAAGTCTAGAAACATAACTCCATAATAGTTCACTACTCACTCTCTCTAATCTATGCATATTACTACATATTTATAAGGTTTGGGTTGGGTTTTGGGTTGGGAAGAGGAAGGGGGATAGTGGAGAAGATAGGTGGCTAGAGGGGGGTGTTAGAGAGTTGGGGTGTGGTCGGGGGGATAAAAAGGGGGTATAGAGGGTAAAGTAGATGATGTGATAAAGAGTAGGTCTAAGGTTGTGGGTTGGTTTTGCAGGCACGTCAGTAGTTGACGATGCGGGATAGGATGCCCCCGTTGTTGGTGCGGATGTGGCCACACGTATCCGCGGCACACGGGGCTATCATGCGTGAGGTGGGACTCGGCGGAGTCCAGCGATATAGAGCTATTGATAGAGATCACAGCCTGATGGTTGCCCTCATCGAGAGATGGGATCCAGTGACTAATGTGTTCCATCTCCCGACTGGGGAGATGACTATCACATTGGAGGATGTGTATCGCATCCTTCGACTGCCGATCGAGGGAGAGGCAGTGTTCCAGGTAGATTCGGAGACGACGATGGATAGCATTCTGTAGGTTTTTGGAGATGCAGCTGCGCTACTTACCTATCATAGCGTGAGTATTGGGTATGGTGACATGTACCGTGCGCACTGACATGAGACATGGCTAGCCGTGCTGATGATGATCGGGATCACCTGCTTCACCCTCCCGGACTCAGAGGGAGGGCGCTTTCCATGGGCATTGATGGGGGTGCTGCTTGAGATGGTGGAGGAGCACACCTGTTACGCTTGGGCACCAGTATACCTGGTGTAATTATACAGGGAGCTATGGGGCTATCGCCGGATGAGGCGATTTGGGATTTGCTCTACCTTTTTACTTCACTGTTGGGCATATGAGCACATCATATGCATCAGGCCAGTAGGTTTACCCCAGCAACCAGGGCCACGAGTCATATATAGATATGGCTTTCAGAGATGGTTGGGGGTCGTGGGCCAGCCACGAGCAGTTCTTACAGGTCGGGATGTGGCGTATTATAGACATTTGTTAGAGGGCCTGACAGCGGTAGACATTGTATGGAGACCTTACAGAGGTCATCACCCGTGTAGAGGAGCCTGCTTACAGTTACG
The DNA here is from genome assembly GCA_019776745.2 of Taxus chinensis. Lineage (NCBI taxonomy): Eukaryota > Viridiplantae > Streptophyta > Pinopsida > Cupressales > Taxaceae > Taxus > Taxus chinensis. The sequence continues at coordinate 82,085,510 of CM034146.1, read as the reverse complement.
CTGGATCCAGTGCACCTTCTGGATAGTAGGACGGAGGCCGGGAGAGTACGAGAAGATACCCCTAGAGAGGGTATGGAAGCAGATGGGGCTGCGACAGGACGAGCCACCTCCCTTCCCTCAGTACAGGAGGGATGATGTAGAGGCCCCACTGCTTGCGCCATAGCCCGTGGATCCAGATTAGGCTGTTGAGAGGCCGGCAGATGATGGTGTAGATGATGCTGGGTGTACGGGGGCATTCATGGTTTGGTGGGCTAGTCAGAGAGTAGCTAGGATAGTACCACCGACACAGCTAGACTTGGCTGCAGTGATAGTAGAGCGAGATCAGCTCCGGGGCCAGGTGCAGCTATTACAGGGACAGTTGGCTGCTGCATAGACACAGATAGGTGTCCTACAGGGGTAGCTAGCCCAGGCGCAGGTACATGTAGAGGCACAGGCACAGGCACCACCACCAGCAGCGGCGCAACCACAGCCCCAGGCACAGGTACAGATACCACCACCACCAGCGGCACAGCCACAGGCACCACCAGCACAGGCACAGGGGGTACTGGTAGTAGGAGTCCGGGGACCAGCCCCAGTACCGACGGTGGCATGGGATAGATACATGGAGGCAAGAGTGGAGGCCCGGTACTATCAGGATGTCCTTGATAGTACTGAAGCTGAGTATCAGCCATATGCGGCACACCGAGCGGAGACCTCGCATAGTCAGAGATCGCAGGGAGGCGCAGCCACAGCCGGCATGTCCATTACAGGTAGGAGGTGAGAGGCACCACAGGGACCAACAAGGAGAGGTGCTGAGGGTGGTGGGGAGAGCTGAGGGATCCCCACATAGTTTTTGTATATGGACATGGGCACCGGTCTGTGAACCTGTTGTGTTGATAGAGGCCTGCGTGCCTACATTTATTCATGTATTGATTGATTCATTTATTTATTATATATACTGGCCTGCGAGCCGAGTACAGGTTGTACAGTTGATACTGGCCTGCGAGCCGAGTATGTTTTTGACAGGAGAGACCGGCCTGCGAGCTAAGTTGATATTATTGACAGTTATTGCGGCCTGCGTGTCGGCTTTGTTATATTATGAGATTATAGAGGCCCCGATGCAGGGCACATTGTATATTTGAAACTTGTATATATATATATATATATATATATAGAGAGAGAGAGATGATGTTTTGATCCATATGCAGTGTTGAAAATATTTTTAAGTATTTCGTCAATGGTTTTTGGTATAGAATATATGATGAGTTTAATTGACATGTTGATATATGGATGATGTGTTATATGATGAAATGTTGCATGTTTTGGTGCTGGTTTTGGGACATTGTTATATATGTATCTGATGAGTTGGATTCAAATGATGTATAGATAGATAGTTTTTTGTTTTGTTTTGTTTTGGTTTGGTATCCTTAGCTGATGGCTGGTTTGTTTTTGTAAAATAGATGATGTTAATGAAATTGTAATGATATGTGTGGTGGATGGAAAAATATGGATAATGGTGTTGCGATGTAGGAAAAGAGGCGGGCGCGACAAAAATTAGGTAGAAAATGAAGAAAAGAACCATGTTTTAAAAAGCCAGGTGTGTAACCGATATCGGTTAGGGAACCGATGTCGGTAGCTGATAGACCGATATCGGTCATATAACCGATACCGGTTATTTAGGGATGAGCTTTTCTAAAAATAGAAAAGCTAGGGTGGCAACTTAAGTTCTAATTTTGAGAGCCATGCAAGAATTTAAATACGCGAACGCGACGCTTTTTGACGACTGGGACAGGTATTTGCATGAGAGATTTGAGTGATAAGGAGAAAAGAGACAGGGTATTGCATGAGAGATTTAGGTGATAAGAAAAGAGACAGGGGAAGTGAATGCGATCTGAGATTCAGACGATAGAAAGGTGAATTTGAAAAAGAGTGGTGATCATGACAGAACGAGGAGAAGCATCCAGCAGGCAGGGACGAGAGGGAAGACAAGTGCCACCGCAAGCTGCTGCAACCCAAGAGGTAAACGTTTTGGTTGTGATTTGATTTTTGCATGTTTTATGAATAGGAGGAGGGAGAGTAAGTGGGTAGATATGAGAAAGAAAACATGATAGCAAGGGTTATAGATGAGGTGAGTGTTACGGGGTAGGTAATCAGGGGTTTCAGGTATGTTTGTATGTACAAAAAGGAATAAACGCTCAAATTATTGTCGTAGGTGGTGTATTTAGGCAGGCTGTATTAAGGTAACAGTGACCGATATCGGTTAGGGATAACCGGTATCGGTTACTCAACCGGTACCGCTTAGCCGTAAACGATACCGGTTGCTGTAGGAATTTCCAAAATTTGAGAAAAAACCCGGGGGGATTTGAGGAATTGAATGGTTGTTTGTTAGTTAGATGTATGCAGGCAGGGGCAGGGTTGAGGATGAATGATAGTGTTCCAGCGCTGTTGTCACGAATCTGAGCAGATGTAACGCCAGCTGAATGGACATTGATAAATCGTTTGGGGTTAAGTGGAATCCGCTATTATTCACGAATCGCACGTAACCATGCTATGTTACAGGCATTGATTGAGAGATGGAATCCTGAGAAAAATACCTTCTATCTGCCAACAGGGGAGATGACAGTAACATTGGAAGATGTGTTCCGTATTTTGAGGCTCCTTATTACAGGAAAACCAGTATATCAGGCATTACCTAGCGTGGCGCGGGGAGCGATAACAACAGTATTTGGTCCATACGCGCGAGATTTGACACAACGAGGTTTGTCATTCACATATGGGATAATGTATGCAGCACACCCTGAGGAGACAAGGTTAGCAGTGATATTAATGATGGCGGTAGGGTATTATGCATTACCAAGGGCGGAAGGGGGAAGATTTCCAAAGGCATTGATGTGTGTTATTTGGGAGATGATAGAAAGGAACGTGACGTTTGCATGGGCACCTGCATATTTGGCAGAGCTATACAGGGGTTTATATGCTTGTAGGCGAAATCACAGAACGACACTGGATTGTTCATACTTATTACACTGTTAGGCCTATGAGCACATTGTTTGTGTGTGACCAATAGGCCGACCCATCCAGGTAGGGGAGACCCGAGTACAAAGGTTGGGATTCAGATGATGGGTCCAGACAGAACAAGAGGCAAGATCTTAGGCCGTGACGGGTGACATTGAGTATTACAGGCAGGTATGGGAGAGGGTGACGGTTGCGGATATCTGTTGGAGGCCTTACGAGAACTATATGGTAACAGAGAACATAGCTGAGGAGTTAAGGGGTGTAGAGTGATTGAGGTGGATCGTGGGGCACAGGCCAGGTGAATATGAGAGGATTCCTATAGATCACGTGCGGCGACAATTTGGATTTGTGTAGGATATACCGTAGGATTATAGACCATATATGAGGATTGACGCAGAGGCAGCATTCTCACCTCCCCAGCCAACATCTCTAGAAGGTCCTGAAGAAGTAGCAGCCGATCACAGGGTAATGGATGCAGGAACGACAGAGTCCTATAGATTATGGTGGGTAGCAGAGCTGCAAGGTGTACGTGATCGTCCTGACATAGTGGTGATTACAACAGAGAGGGATCGTCTCCAGTGTTTGGTTCAGCAACTCCAAACGCAGGTGAATGAGACAAGAGGATTGTTAGCGGTTGCGGAGTCACGGGTGGAGAGACTAGAGGCTGGAGTCCTCCATGCGAGAGGGCGTATTCATATGTTACAGGAGAGGTTGGCAGGTCAGTGGGCGGTACCAATAGCCATGGTACCTTTGAGGACAGAGAGGCCTGACGAGAGGGGTCGACGATCACGATCCTCACCTAGTTCGGGATGAGGCGTAAGGGTCTAAATAAATGTTAGCAAGGTATAATAATTAATAAGGATGCCGACCTGCGTGTTGATGATAGAGAAGATGTATTTGTTTAACATCTAAATAAAACTGAATATGTATGTTGATTTGAGTTACGATAATAATAAGAATTTTTTTGTTTTGACTTTCGGTGTTTTGAAAAAGGATAAAGAGGAATGTGATTAAATAGAAATACACAAAAATATTTATATTTACCAAAAATGATAGGTTACGGTAGGGAATGGTCGAGCTAACCTTGGGAGACCCCATGTCTCCGAAGTGCTGCCTACATAGCCCATTGCACAAAGCAAGGAGGGGCCTCAGACCGATGTAGTTCTCCCTTAGGACCAGGGAGAGGTGAATTCAGGCAATTTAGGTATGGTTAGGCAATTGGTTGGTTGGTAAAGGTATTGATAGTAATATTGGTAAGGCAAGGTTGATGGTGTTGGTAACGAATTGGTGAGGTTTGTAAAAGGTATAAGAGAAGCGAAAGTTAGCCTACCCAAGTAGTGGGGAACCATGTCCTGCTTAAGATCAACACACAATCCTAGATGCAAGGCAAAAAGGAAAGATTGCTCCGTAGGTGAAAAGAGAAAAACCCAAGAAAATCCCTTAATAATACGGCTTAATTTAGATGACTAGATGTTCTTTTGGTGTGAAGCATCTACTTCCCAAGAAAATCCCATAATAATACGGCTTATTTTAATACTTTGAAGTCATGGACTAGACTAAAAAGGGGAAGGCATCATTGAGGGGAGGTGAGAAGTGAGCTTGATTTTATTTTGAGATGTAGAAAACAAAGTGTATGTAGTGGTAAATGAGCTCAAGGGACGAGCAGTAGGTAGATAAGAAGTGATATAACACTAAATTCAACAGTAGAATGGTCGAAGATGCAAGGCATTAAGGGGCTCAGGCTCAGGTTTACCATTAAGCGAAGTTAAACGATAGGTGCCTGATCCATAAGTGTGAGTGATTATATAAAGCCCAATCCAATTGGGAGCAAATTTTCCACGTTTGCTCTTTTCTAGTTTGGTTACATGTTGATTCTCTTTGAGGACAAGATCACCAACCTTAAAGGTATGCTCATGAAGTCGCTTATCATAAGCATGCTTGATGCGTTTTTGATAGATTTGAAGGTGATCGAGAGCTATAAGATGACGTTCGTCAAGAAGCTCCAATTGGGCTAACCGCTCTTGGCGGAAATCATCGTTGGTGAGAATATCCTGAAGGGATATTCTGAGGGAGGGTATTTGTATTTCGAGAGGCAAGACAGCCTCGGTACCATATACCAAAGAAAAAGGTGTAGCGTTAGTAGAGGTACGAATGCTAGTACGATAAGCCCAAAGGGCAAAGGGAATGTGATCGTGCCAATTTCTTCTGGATTCATTGACAACTTTCATGAGGATTTTGGTTAGGGTTTTATTAGAGGATTCGGCTTGTCCATTTGCTTGTGGATAGTACGGTGACGAGAAGCTAAGTTTAATACCAAAGTTGTCACAAAGGTCTTGCAATAACTTATTTTTGAAAGATTTTCCATTATCTGTTATCAGGCGATGAGGAACACCAAAACGACAGATAATGTGGTGGTTAATGAACTCTATAATTTTTTATTTTTTAGTTGAAATGAGTGGAATAGCCTCCACCCATTTTGTGTAATATTCGGTTACTGTGATAATCCATCGGTGACGTTGTGAAGAGGATGGGTGAATCTCACCAATATGGTCTAAACCCCATTGTGAGAAGGGCCAAAGATCTCGAGCGACCTGGAGCGGGTGGCTAGGAGTATGTTGAAGGTTGGCATGTTGCTGACACATAACACAACGCTTAACATATTCATAGCATTCGTTATTGAGAGTAGGCCAATAATAACCAAGGCGAAGGATTCGTTTGGCCACGGCAAGGCCGCTAAAATGTCCACCACAAATACCGTCATGGACCTGATTGATGGTATGGGTGACCTCCGCGCCGGTGAGACATCGAAGGAGGATGCCATCAAAGCCATGTTTATAAAGGAGTCCCCCCATAACTACATAAGGAGAAATGCGTTTAAGAAAAGCGTGTTTACCAGTACTAGTAAGGTTAGAAGGGAGAACAGAGGTTGTAAGGTAGTCATGGAATTGGTGATACCAAGTATCCTGCGAGTTAGCAGACACAGTATTTATCGTACAAACAACCGGGGCTGAATAAGATGGGGCAAAGAGTTGTTGGACCAAGATGAAAATGTCAGAGTCAGTTGATGAGGCTGGAATTTACGAGGCTAAGCAAGCCATAGTATCCACAAATTTGTTAGTGGAGCGGGGAATGGTTTGGATAGAATAGTGAGTAAATAAGGCTAGAAGTGAATCCACATAGTGTTTGTACTTTTTAAGTTCCTCATTTTTACATTGGTAGATGCCCATAACTTGATTGACTACCAATTGAGAGTCACCAAAAATATTGATAGATTTGATACCTAAGTGTAGCGCAACCTGGAGACCCAGAACAAGGGCCTCGTATTCCGCTGTATTATTAGTGCAAGGGAAATCGAGTCAGAATGAAAGAGGCATAGGCTCGGCGTCGAGAGGAATAAGAACAACGCTGGCTCCTCCACCGTGGTGGCATTTGGATCCATCGAAGAAGAGAGTTATTGAATACGACTCCTCCTGGAGTGAAAGAGTGGCAATGAGTTCGTCGGGGAATGTAAAATTGGTAAATTGTTCCCCAAGTAAAGGGGCTTCCGCAAGTTGGTCTGTGATGGTTTGTCCTTTGATTGATTTCTGGTGGACAAACTCAAGGTTGAGGTCGGCGAGGAGCATGAGCCATCGGGCGATGCGTTGGTTTAGATGAGCTTTGACATACATGTAATGGATGGGGTCCATGTTGGTGATGACGAAAGTTTTGTGATTCAGAAGGTAATGTCGGAGTTTGGTAGCCACGAATGATAGGGCTAGGCACAACCTTTCTACATCTGTATACCTAGTCTCATAGTCAACCAAAGTATGACTTATATAATAAACGGCTTGTTCTCTATTTTTAGAGTCACGATGTGCAAGCATGGCCCCTACAGCATGGTCAGTGGCGGAAAGGTAAAGGTAGAAAGGGTGGTCGTCTTGAGGTGGGATAAGCACGGGTGGCTGCAAGAGATAAGTTTTGAGAGATTCAAAGGCTAGGAGGCACTTTTCGCTCCATTGAAAATCAATGTCCTTTTTAAGAAGGTGATGAAAAGGTTAACATCGATCCGAGAGTTGGGAGATGAAATGTCGGATAGATTGGAGCTTACCTTGTAAACTACGTAATTATTTGAGATTGGTAGGTGGGGGCATTTCTAGGATAGCTTTGACTTTAGATGGGTCGACCTCAATGCCACGCAAAGAGACAATAAAGCCAAGAAGTTTTCCCGAAAGGATACCAAAGACACATTTTTTTGGTTGAAGATGGACAGAATATTGTAACAGGCGATCAAAAATAATGGTTAAAACATCGAGATGTTCACTGCGATGTTTAGACTTGCCAAGAAGATCGTCGACATAATCTTCAAGGATAGTGTGCATAATGTCATGAAAAATGTAGGTCATAGCCTGCTGATAGGTCGCACCAGCATTCTTAAGGCCAAATGGCATTACACGGTAACAGAAGGTTCCCCAAGGAGTTATGAAGGTAGTTTTGTGTTGATCGGCAGGGGCAACCAAAATTTGGTTGTATCCTGAAAAGCCATCCATGAGAGAGAGCATCTCATGGCCTGCAATGAGATCAACAAGTTGGTCAATACTAGGTAGGGGGAAGTCATCCTTAGGGCAAGCGAGGTTAACATCCTAGAAATCCGTGCATATCTGAAGTCCCCCCGTCGCTTTAGTGATAGGTACGATGTTAGAAATCCATTGAGGATAGTCAATAGGCAGAATGAAGGAAACAGAAAGGAGTCGTTGGAGCTCCTCTTTGACCAAGAGGGCAATGCGCGGATGCATTTTTCTCAATTTCTGTTTAATTGGCTTGGAATCGGGTTTCAGGGTAATGTTATGGACAGCAATGTCAGGATCAATTCCTAGCATGTCAGCGTAGGACCAAGCGAAAGCTTGGTTGCGAGCACGGAGGAAAGTAGTAAAGGCAACTTGTTCTGATGCGTTAAGGGATTGTCCGATATTCACAATGTGAGGATCCTCCTCCGTGTAGATGTTGATTTCTATAGTAGATTCATTCAGCATGGTTTGGGTTTCAGATGGTAAGGCTCGTTGAATATAAGAGTCATCCGCGCCAAGGTAAGTGAGGATGGAGTCATCATCCTGGCACTCAATAACGTTAATTGAAGGGGAGTCCTCTTCAATCATGTCTGGATATAGAAGGGGAATAGAAGAGGGGTCCTCATTATCACATTGATAAGTGAGAGGACCTAGGAAGATAGCATTTATGAAAAAAAAAAGTTAGGAGGGATAGATTCAGGATCTATCGACTCGGTGGGAGACGAAGGCAAAATGGGTGATGATGGTTTAGTAGGGGTGACATCATCGTCTTCTAGAAGATAACTGACACGAGGTTCCGTCGATGTAAGTGTTCCCAGAAATCCGAGACCACTACGATCATTATGTTTGTGTGTGGTAATGGGGATGAGCGTATGTCGGCCTTGTTCATAAAGGCCAAAACCAAAGCCTTTCCAAGCACAGCGAGTCAAGAAGGTGAGGGCGAAGTGATGATTTGTCAGGTATTGAAAATCGGATTGGAAAGGAACCACACCAAGAGGAGGCTCAGGGGCAACGGAAGATGCGTCGATACCCCCATATGTTAGGTTAGTACGGCAGTGTGGTGGTCCGTAGGAGATTACTTCTCCCACATGACAGTCATAAGTAGGATGTGCATGTACCTGTCCGTACTCCTGTGGGGTATGGAAAGAACTATCGTTATATAGGCGATACTCCCCCAGCGTAAGGCGTTGAAAAACATCTACTAAGGGATCAACGGTTGGGATGTTAGCTGTGGGAAGGGAAGTGGTTTTTACGATGGTAGTTTCATCAGTTAAAGGCGTAGGTGCGGTTGAGGTGGGTGGTTGAGGCACAGTTAAAGAGGATGGTTGAGTTGAGTGAACGGGTGTCTTGATTGGTACAAGCACATCGTTTGGGCGGTATAACATATTGTAGGTTTTAAAGGGGGGGGATCAGCTTTTACGGTGTAGGATTTCCCCTCGTACTCAAATTTTATGCATCTATGTAATGTTGAGGGAACGCATCCCATGGCCCGGATCCAAGGACGACCCAACAATATATTATATTGGAACTCTCCCTCAAGGACATAGAAGAGTTCAGGTAAAGTACGTGGTCCTACCCGAATGTTGAGGATCACGGTGCCTAAGGTAGAGGTAATAGCGTCATTAAATGACTGCAACATGATGGGGTTGGCACACATGTAGCTAGAAGGGATATTCATTTGTTGGAAGGCTTTTGAAGAGATGATGTTTAGGCTAGCACCCCCATCAATCATAACACGACATACCCGAATGTCCCGGACGTAAGCGGAGATGAAAAGGGCAGGGTCAGGGTCTTCTGTACCAAAGTCAACAATTTCATCTTCAGAGAAACTGACTGCAGCAGCTTGTGGTACAGAGACGGAAGTGGTTGAGGCGGTGGGTTGTTTGGTGAGAGAGGCAACGTGATTGGGTGTCAGAATGGAGGCAACAGGTAGGGTTTCATTAGGTAAGACCTCGATCCCCTGAAGAATTTCAATGAGAGCTTGTCGATGAGATTCAGAAGTCTGAATGAGATCATATAGTGTCATTTTTACGGGTGATTGGTGAAGCTGTTTGATCATGGCTCGATGGGCAGCTCCATTAGAGACGGGGTAAGCGGGTCCATGAATAACCACTTTGGGTGGTGGTGCAATTGGGATGCTGGACGGAGAAGGAGAGGACGTAGGTGTGCTTTCTTTCACTTTCTCATTGTTTTTCTGTGCTCGAGTAGCAACACTAATCATATTAATCTTGTAAACCTGAGATGAGGAAGATGGTTGGGATAAATCATGGTTTTCAAGAGGTGGGGTTGTAATAATGATAGATCTTGGTGAGGTGGGGATAGATGGTAGAGGAGAGAGAATGGAAGCTAAAGGTCTCTCCCTTCATAAGTTGTCTTTCTTAACCTTTCTATCTGGGAGAGGTGACTGACGAAGGATGGTTTTTAAAGCTTTGCATCCCTCCACATCATGTCCTGGTGTGCGGTGATAAGCGCAGATTTTAGACTCATCATAACCTATAGGGCGAGGTTTAGAAGGGTCATAAGGTCTAAGTGGGGGTAGAGAAATGGTCGCATTCTCCACCAACATAGCAAGGATTTTGGTGTAAGATCCTTTGAGTGGGTCAAAATCGGAGGAGGATGAGGGCATTGGTTGTGAAGGTTTCGATAATGTTTGGGCGTGGTTGGTTCGTATGGGTGGTGGTTTAGCCAAGGGGTGTTGACACGTGGTTTTTACCAAATGTGGTTTCTTTGGCGCAGGAGCTACGTTCGGTTGGTTAGATGATGAGGCTACAGATGACGTGGTAGCGGGAAACAACCACGGAGAAAGGGGAGTGACAGAAAATAAATCCTTTGATGATGGAGTTTGTTTAGGGTTGATGGGTGGACAGGATATGTGGGGTGATAATGTTGATATACCCTTAGATCTCTGTATAGGTGCAGAAGGCGTAGGTTGTTTTGAAGAAAACGCAGGAGGTATGATATATTGATGCAAGGTGGAAGGATGAGGTCCCAATATGGAAGGTAGGTGTGACGATGATGGTTTTGATTGTGATAGAGGCATGGATTGAGCTTGTCTTCTAGGTGGTGGGGCGGCTTTATTCTTGGATAAATCTAGTCGCTTAGGCGGGTGTGTTAGACTGGGTATGGGTGAGGTCCCAAGTGTAGGGGAAGGTTTGGTTAGGTTAATAGAGGTGGATGGGATACTTGATATAGATACGGGGGGTGAGAATGAGGAAATAGGCATTTTGAGTTTCTGTAAACACTTAGGATATATGGTAGAGGTGTCAGGATCGGTCATCTGCATTTGAGTAGAATAAGGGGTACTCAAACGTTCCCATAGGATTCGTCTATCTTCTGGAGAATGACAGTCTTCAGGTTTGAATTGTAAATTTGGTACGGAAGAAAGGTGGGTTGTGATTCCAATCCACTGTGGGTGTGATACAGGGAGTAGATGAGGCACTGTATCAATAGATGTTATGAGGTCAACCGGTCATTGAAAAGATTTAGGCAATGAAGAACTAATAGGTAAGAGGGCATGTTCGAGAGGATCCGTCATGGTTAAAGAATTTGGTGATGTCGGTGCAAGAGATTTCTCGTCTAAGGATGTCAAAAGGAGTGGCGTACCTTCCTCTTGTATAGCAAGAGCGGTAGAAGGGGAAGTTTGGGAAATAGATAGATTAGATAACATCCGTTCGCAGTCTTGTAGGGATGTGGTATAAGAAGACTCATCGATGGGAAGAGAAGTCTGGGCAGTTAATTCCTTTATGGGTAAAGGAATGATTTCACTTTGGCTTGATGGTGGTAAAGGAGGTTCGGGCTCCTGTGTTAGCGAAGAGGCTTGATTCAAAATTTTCTCGATAGAGGCTTTTGGCTGGGTATCAAAGACTGCATGGATCTCATGAACACTCTCCTCGGCTAAGATATCCTGGTTTGTGTTACTGTTGGGAGAGTGATTCAGGAATGGTTTGTTGAAGATTTTCAAATTTCGGTTGGTAGGGGCATTAGGATTATTGAGGGTTATATCCCCTACGTCAACCATTTCCTGCACTATGTTTTTCAACATCTTGCAGTTTTCATGACTATGTCCTTTTACACGGTGAAAGTTACAGAAGTCATTTTCTTTGTACCAGGAAGGTATAGCGCAAGTGGAGTCAAACCCAGAGTGAGGTTTAACAGGGGGCAAGGTGATAGCTCCGGCCTTGAGTAATTTTTCCAAGATGACACCATAGGTTTCTCCCAAGGGAGTGTAATTGATGGGCTTTGCTTTATACTTATAGGTGGTTTTTGGTGGGGTATTAGACGGTGTTTGAGATTTAACCATTACCGCGTGGACAACTCCTTTTGATTTAGAAGAAGTGGACGCATGAGGAGTGGTGGTATTTGGTTTATTGGTAGAATCAGGAGTTCAGAAATTGGGGTTTTTGTTGCGCAACCGCAATTTCTCTTCTTCTAAGGCTCGAATTTCTAGTTTCCAAGCCATGGTAAAGGCCTCATAAAATGTGTGGAAAGTTTGAATTTGAAGAGTAGGAGAAATGTGCTTAGCACATGCCCGCGTGAAAAGTTCGATAAGTTCAGCCTGAGGCAAGGCATATGTAAGTTGGTTGATAAGGCCGCGCCATCGTCCGACGAAATCTGCGATAGATTCATCTTCGAATTGTCGAATGGCATAAAGGTCGGTGATGGATACTTTCTTAGCAATGTTAATGGAGAAGTGATCCAAGAAAGATTGGGCTAGTTGGTTAAAAGAGAAGATTGAGTGCTGGGTTAAAGCACTGTACCACTCCAAGGCGGGTCCTGATAAGGACATGGGAAATGTGCGGAGTAACAAGGCATCATCATGGGCAATCAAATAACAAGCATGTCTAAATGACCGCAAGTGTTGTTGAGGATCCTCTTTACTACTAAAACGAGTAAATTTCGGCAATTCCCATTGAGGAGGATATGAGTGAAGGGGGACAGAAGGGTGAATAGGCTCCCGACAAACTTGCTCGTATGTCAAGGCACTACGACTTCCCGAAACAGAAGCCTCTAGATTTTGCATTTTGTTCATCATTTGTTTGATGAACTCTGTGGTTGGATGAGATGATGGTGCGGTTGTGGTAAATGGAGACAAATTGGGCCAAGGGCCTCCGCTGGACAATGGTGGGGTTAAGTGTTGATAAGGTATGAAGGATGAATATGTTGAGGCGACCGAATAGGGATGTCCCATATAAGATGTTGAGGTTACTGGATACGTGTATGGGAATGAAAAGGTAGGCGGAGCTTGAGAAGGAAAGCTCGTGTCGATAGGTGGCAGAGAGCAAGTCATGAATGGAGTGGTCTGCAAGAGAGATGAGGTAGGGGCAGTTGGTGGTAATGATATGTGGGGTCCAAGATTAGCCAAAGGAAAGCCAATTTGAGTCGTATGAATCTCTGAAGTTGTCGGATTGGGAGATGGGGCTAAAGGTGCAGGAAGCAAGGCGGTGTTATCAGGCGGAGTGGGCGCTAAATGAGCAGCTATACTAATAGGCATGCCAACAAGGAGCTGACCATCAGGCGTACGGTCAGGGGCATGAGACAAATAGTATTGTACAGCACTAGGATTAGCATCTAGAAACGTGGCAAAGTCCTTATCTCCCACAGGAATTTTAGGAACCTCGCTGGTATCCGTAGGATTCCCCACAGAATGTGAAGGGGGTGATTCAGGTAAAGAAACAGAGAAAGCATGTGAAACCATAGCGGCGGCTTGCTTTTGAGTGATAACAACCATGGACAGGTGTTCACAGTAGGGTTTCAATCTGTCAGGAACAGAAACAAACTCAGACTGGTGAAATTGGTAGGTTGCTGGTTTGTCAGAAATTGGGAAAGACAGTAACCGATATCGGTCTAGTAACCGATGTCGGTTATACTATAGCCGACGTCGGTCAGGTAACCGATGTCGGTGTAAGAAGTCTGGGCTAACAAGATATAAAAGGCTCCTAATTTGATTTTTAACAATGTTTAGTATACTTGTCCAATTATTGATCACAGAAGACAGAGTATGAGAAAGAAAATAGAACTAAAAACAAGCAAGATGTACACGTAAATCCAGAGATTAACCCTAGGGTTAATTTTAATTATTGTGGGCTTATGCCTTTAGACGTAGAATGATGTCAGAATCCTAAACAAAAGACTTAGGGGAAATGTCAAGTTTGTTTTGGCTTATAAGGTTACCTCAATCGGGTGGAGGAATACTGCGGAAAAAAGGGGGGATGTTTGAGCTGTTGTGTTAATTGTGAAGTGATTCGGTATGTGTTGTGCAGTGAATGTAAGATTAATTTCTTGTCAATACCGTGGATATCACCCCCACGTGTACGACCTGTTACTTAATCTATGTTTACTAGAATTGAAAACAACAAGCAAGGATGCCAATGCACGTGTTTTAAACCCAAATCGAAAATGATATTTAATGAAGCAAAAGAGATGACTTTCACTAATGCAAGATGCAAAAAAAAACAAAGAAAGTTCTTTTACCAAAATAATAAAATACCTTGTGAATATCTTTAGAATAAGGAAACAGCAAGTATGCTCCCTATATGAAAGCAAGCAAGAAATAAAGAAACCCAAAATGGGTCCCACCGGGCGTGCCAAAATGTTTCGCTCGGAATGTTTCGACTTCTGGGAATAGAGTTGCTTCTATCCTTTCATTCCTTTTAGAAATAGATAAGGGTTAGGGCTAGGAGGAATACCTGTGGAATGTCAAGATGGTGTGCGCGTACCGTCGAGGAAGATCAGGCTGACTGTGAAGAACTCCTTTTTGTCTTGGAAGGACTACCTACAAATAAGAACACAAGACCACAAGATTTTGATTAGACAATAAATGAGGAAATTGCCTTGGGCCCAGGAAATATAAAACTTCCTTTCGAAGGTGGTCAGTTTCCCTGCTAATATGAATTAACACAAAAGACTGTAAAATATCAATCAAATTACTTCGTTTGGAACAGATAGGGGAAAGGCTAATTTCTGGTTTGTAGTCTGGGTAACCAATACCGGTTACTGGTAACCGATGTCGGTAGGGTTTAGGATCTGTCAGTTGGTTGTTTTGTGGGGTGTTTGTGTTATTTGTAAGGCTGTATATGGGTGATATTAAGAAATAAGGTGATGAGAGGTAGATGAATGATAGTTAGATGTAATATGCACGCTGGGTAGTGGATTCAGGGATGGATTTATGAGGACTGTGATTCAAAAGGCATAAGAAATGTTATAACAGAGGACATGTAAGATGTGACTTACTAGTTTTGACAAAGATGCAAGCTGATCTCCTTTGCTGTAAACACTTCTGGTATCTCCACTCATCTCTGCTCGGTCAAGTGAAGATCTGGACTCTGTTCCTCGCTCCCAATGATCTCCCGTTATTCAAAAATACTTTCACCTTTGATCCAAAATGAAATTTTGATCCCTTGTTTTTGGTTTGGGGAGGCCATTTATAGGGAACCGATGGTGGTTACGTAACCGACAACGGTCGAGTAGGAACCGGCATCGGTAAGGAAAAAGTAGGCTATTTTTAGTAAAATAGCCCACCTTCCCTGCTTTTCTCCCGAGAGATCAGTTGCGGGCTTGGTCAAATGACTAGAAGGTCAGTTTTGGGTGCGAGAAAGGGGTCATTAGTTATGGGTGTAGGTGTGGACCAAGTTATGGGTCTTAATTAGGTTAGTTTAGGGTTAGGACTAGGTCATGATGAGGTGGAAAAATGAGGTGGAAGGTAAGGTGATGTGGATTTATCAATGACAAGGTAATTAATAAATAATTGTGTAAGGTTTAGGTGATGAGGTTATATTGCGAGATGAGATGCGGGTCACAAGGGGTCGTAAGACACAAATTTGGTGTCTACAGCCTACTGTATTCTAGAATCGTGCATAGAAAATTTTACTTGTGTCCTCATCATAGCCCATGATTGGGGCAACATACTCCCCACTTACCCTCTTTGTTCTTGGCCTCTTAGGAAATTGAGTGCCAAGGTTTGGAGTTGGATCTTCTATGTTATAAGAAGTACCTTGTTCCATTTCTCCTACCTCCTTTACTCCTCCATCCTTCATTTATTCATCCTTCATTTATTTTTCCTTGGGTTCCTCCACATCATCTAGTGGTACAACAGTTCTAGGCATGTTCTCTACATACTGCTTTGCCTCCTCATTCAACTTTAGCTTTCTCCTTCTTTTCTCAACTTCCTCTTTCTGTGGAGAGATTCATGGTGATCGTCTTACTGAATTTGGAGTTCCTGTGCCTTGTGTTCTTGTTCTTCTGAAAACTCTCTTGAAATGACGATCTCCTTAGACTACTTGTAACTCCTCTTCTTCCTCTTGTACCTGAGGGGGGTACTTGCACACTCAGTCTCTACTTTGTCCGTGGGTTTCCTTCAACCCCTATGCTCTAAGCCACCACTATTTTCATGTTATTATTCCTCGTCATCTACCTCTATAGGTTCTGTGGGCTTTAGAGCCGGTACGTTCTCCACTGTATGCTTTCCCTTAGGTGGCCATAGGAGCACAAAATCATTCTCCACATATTTTTTATTCTTCATCTTGGGATTAAGATGAAGGTATATAAGCACCACTCCAATGCCTCCAATTTCCAAGCTTACATGCTTCATGCCTATAACATATGAAATGAGATTCTCAACATATACAGTCTGACCTAGAAATACGTATGTCTTCCTCAGAGTGTGGTAGTGAAAATATACCTTGTTTGCAATAAAATCCAGGTAGTAGGCATTAGTAAAATGGTGGACTGATTCCTGGAAGTAGCGTACTATTAAGGCATGCAATAGTTTGCACCATGGACTCCAAGTCCTATCCCTCATAGAAAATTGCATGATGCAGAAGTGTAGGTACACTGTGAATTGTACTACCTTTCCCACCACTGACAACAAATCCTTAGGAATGTGCCACTCCTCTTAAAATTCCACGCGGATCCTTTCATACCACATCTCCACCCTCTGTTTGAATGGCACACTCATCGACCCTTCACATAAATACTTATTAAACCTTTCTACAAGGGACTTGTTCTCCATGGGATACTCTCGGATCTTTTCCTTTGGTCCATTGGGCACTCCAATATCCATAAATACTAAAGAAAGTAAAATAATGCCAAAACTAATTTTATCACATGTGCGTGCTTCCTCGATAATGTTCTCTAAAATTTAGTCTGCTATGTTGTAGATCACTACCTATGACATTCTCATCATGATATGTAGCCACATTGTATTCACTTATGACCACCTCTCTTGGTCATTCAAATTTGTTATCAGATGTGTAATTGCCTGAACCACTGGGTACTTCTTCAACTTGTCAAAATCCATACCACACAGACCCTTTGTATATCCTAACTCTTTTCATGTTTCCATGATTACTGATTTATCAGTCAGGTCACTGGCTAGGTCTACCCCTATTCCTTTTAATCTTGTCAATGTCGAAATCAAGGCGGCTGTGATTCTGACCCTCCATCTGGAAAAATAGAATAATTCCTCATGGAATCTTCTCATTAACCACTGGTATAATGGTTCATACTTACCAAAATAAGAGAGCTCGTATAACTGATAGACTCCAACCTACTTTAACAAATTCTCCCCAATGTCATCATATATTAGCATGTCCTCTGTTGTGCTCTTGTTGGTCTTCGTGCTCAACAACGCATCTAACCCCTTCTTGTTATCCAATGTGCGGTGGTTGTAATCACTTATTTTACACTACAAATGTGGGAATCCCATTCTTACCCAATTATAATACCTTCTGAGTACTACATCTTTGAAAAATTACTCTCAGGTGCAACTTCAACTTCTGCCTTCACTTTCTTCTTTCCCTTGGCTCCTGCGGCAGGTACTTTCTTTGGTGCCATCTAAAAAACCTAAACTTTCTTTCCTCTATAGTACACAAATGATTTTCCTTATATCCTTTGTAGTGAGAAGGTACAAACCCTAGCTTGGATCCGCATGCCTTAGTTGAAATCATGTGCCCTAGCTCTTTCGCAACGCTCCACTTTTCTCAAACCCTTCAAAAATGGGGACACAAGCATCTTCTGCGCACAAATATTCTCTCCATGCCTAGTTTCAAACTCTTCACACCTCAATATTCTTCTTTTGGATTATTCGCACTTAGCTCGTTCAAATTCTTGTGATTAAAATGGTAAAAATGAACAAAAATCATGTCCTTATATATATTTTCAAAAATTTAGTGCATTTATTGCTCCTTCACCTACCAACAATTCTCTCATTAATTGACCATTTTCACAATTTCCGTATGGTACATCTTTACACCTCAGCTATAAACTTCTAGTGTGCCTTCCTACCTTCTAGCTAAAAACTTCTCTTCAGCGTGCTTCCATGTGCCTAATTACCTCGCCACTGCACCTTCTCCTGGTAGTCTCCACAGATGCTGCTTACCTCACATTATCATGTTCCTTCATTTATCCCCATCTATGGTCATCGTATAGAAGCAATATATTTTGTAACAAAATCCTTTCCAAACTCAAATAACACCTGTAACAGTTTACTCCTTGATTTGTACCCAGTTTTAAACATCCATCCCACACCAATGATATGTGCAGTCCTTTGCGCATAAAAATACTGTAAATGGTAATTATCTTCTAGCGTGCAAATGTGCTCATTTATACAAAGCACCAACTAAATTGAAAAATCATAGTGATGAAGAAGGAAATACATTAAGGGAATACATAATTAGAAACCTAATATAAATGGAAACACTACCTTATTAAAAACACCAAGAAGTCTTATTTATAGTAGGGCTTAACCCTACTTCCGTTGAAATAACTAGGTGACCGTATTCCATTAAGCACCTCTAACTGACAAGCGCTTGCTTCAAGTATGTGAGTGATAACATACAGTCCTAACAAATGTACTTTAAGTTTTCTTGGATAGCGTAGAAACTTAGAATCATAAAGAAGCACCATCTGTCCAATCTCAAACTTTTTGTCCCTAATGTGTCGGTCATGTCATGATTTTTTCCTAGCCTTTTCTTGCTTCTGAATCCAATGTGCTATTACTCATTACTCATCTAGTTTGGTAAAATTTTCAATTCATTCTTCTAATGCTATCTCATTAGCTAGACCTCCAAAGTGTGCAATACACAAAGAAGGTAACATGAATTCCATTAGAAGAACTACTTCTGTGCCAAACACTTACTGAAATGGTATGGATTTGTTTAACCTCTTATATGTTGTTATATACACCCAAAGCAAGATAAAAATTTATCATCCCAATCTTTCCTTCCAACATCACATATTTTTGTCAATGTTTGGCTCAAAATTTTGTTAAAGGCCTCAACAGTCCCATTTATCTAAGGATGATAAGGTGTAGTCTTATGGTGCACAATCATAAATTCATCTAATAATATTCTGATTGTCTCATTCAAAAAATGTGTGCCCCTATCACTTGTCAAACTTAGCGGGCATCCATACCTTGTAATAATATTTTCCCATAAAAACCTGGTTGTTGTAGCTATTGTACAATCCTTTGTAGGTGATTCTTCTACCAATCTTGTCAGATAATCTATGTAAGTGATGATGTAGTGCGATCCATTCCTATGTGTGGCTGAAAAAATAGGACCCTCAAAGTCTATATCCCATTTTTCAAATGGTTTTGCACTTGTAATAGGTCGTATAGGAATTTCATCTCTTTTTCTTGGGTTGCCAAGGCACTGACAGTGATTACACGTGTTATAATAGGCTTTAAAATCCTTGTAGAGGGTCTCACACCATAATCTAATGAGTATAATATTACACACAATAGCGTCACCTGCATAGTGCCCACCTGCAATACCACCATGAGCCTCTTCCATGATATCAGTGTGCTCAAGCTCTAATACACATCAGCGTAGTACTTCATCTCGGCCTAACTTGAATAGGTCACGAATGATCAACATAAAATGTGCTGTGTGAATTACTAGTTGTTTCTTATCTAAGGATTTCATTCCTTCTGGCACCATACTTGTACGTAGAAAGAAAAAATGTCATCTAATTCTGATGGCGTGCATTGTAACCTATATAAGTGTGCATCAGGCATGGTATCTTCAATTATCTATGCATCTTCTCTTGATTGTATCCTTGATAAATGGTCTGGGCCAGAATTACTTTTCCCTAGATTTACAATAATTCTAAAATCATATTCCTAGAATAAGAGCACCCATCGACATATGCACCCATGTAAGATGGGCTTATTTACCAAATACTTCAATGACATGTGATCATTATAGAACAAAAATGGTGTTGCTAACAAGTACTGTCTAAATTTATGCAGCACATAGATAATCGACAAGGCCTCATGCTCTGTTGTTGTATAATTCTTCTCTACAGGGGTCAATTTTCTACTAGCAAAATAGATAGGATGATCTATAATACCTTCTCCAGGCTGAGCCAAAACCACGCCAATGGCCATGTCAGAAGCATCCACATGTACATGAAATAGTTGGTCCCACAAGGGAAAGCAAAAAATAGGAGTTGTGGTAAGTTTTTCCTTTAATGTCTTGAATGCGCGGTGCTGCGGCTCCCCCTAATAAAATGCCCCTTTTCATTTTAGTAACTCTCTTCTAAGGGTGCGGAAACCTTAGCATACCCTTTGGTAAATTTTCTATAATACCCAGTGTGACCTAAGAATCTGTGCACTTCACTTTGACTGGTAGGCTCTTCTAGGCTGATAATGATTGTAACCTTAGCTGGATCAACTAACAAACCTTCCTTATAGATGATGTGCCCTAAAAATGTGCCAAATGGTGTAGAAAATACACATTTCTTTATTTTCAAAGAGATGCTTAACTAAAGACATCTTTCAAACGTTATGAAAAAATTATCCCAATGATCCTTAACAAGTCCATACACCATCTATTCATCTAAACAAACCTGCAAGAAGTTGTGAATAAATTATTTGAATGCTTGGACAACTATACATGAAAATATAGCAGGTGCATTTTTCTAACCAAAGGCATCACAATATAGGCAAAACTTCCCCATTTAGTGGTAAAATTAATTTTATCTTGATCCTCCTATGTAATTCTAACTTGATGATACCCAGAGAATCCATCTGTAAACAAATAGATTTTACACCTTGCAACGCCTTCTAGTATCTCCTCCATGAAGGGCATAAGAAAGGGATCAATTACACATGCAAAATTTAGTTCTCTGTAATCCACACAAATCCTAATCTGACCATCTTTCTTTATACTGATAACCATGGGACTAACCCACTCTCATTCTTCTAGGGGCTTAATGATGCAAGAATTCAACATCTTGTCGATTTATTTCATAACCTTTACGCACATGTTAGGATTCATTCTACAGGGTCTCTTCCTGACTAGTCGTGCACCTTCCTTAAGCTTGATTTTCATCTCCCCTAATGATTCATGCACACATTTTAATTCATGGTATCTCCTAGGAAATAAGTCCTGAAAATCTCATAGTAACTCAATGATTTTTGCCACTTTAGACTCATACCACCCAATTATGGCCTCCTTAGATTCAGCATCTGAGCCAATATTCACTTTCTTTATTTTCATAGTTTCATGATAGGCACATGTGGTCTTATCTACAATGTCCAAAACCTCATGCCTACTTGTTGAATGATCTACATCCAAATTTTCTACTTATTCATCATTCACCAAGTAGACCATCTTTCCTTTTTATTTCCCAAAGAAAGTACGCTTAAGTAGTGTGGCATCTGTCCCTTCTTTTTCATCAAAGAATTCTTTTGAGTATGTCCCACCAAATAGCTATTGTCCATTCCCCCCCCCCCCTTGGGTAAAAATGAACAACGACGGTCTACAGGCTAAAATGGTCAGAGTTGGTGTATACATTTTTTTGGCATTTTATTATGAATTCTATGATGCCTCAAAACTGAAGGAATCCTGTGATAATCATGTTGTTCACAAGAAGGCCAAGCCATGGGTGCATTAATATGATTTTGAGATTTTATGAGTAACTCAGCGTATGGGGTGAGCATTTTAGTAGCTCATGTTGGTAATTTCAAAAAAATAGCTCACCATTCTTGGTTTGATCGAGCTCGTCGATAAATCTTGGATGGTGATTGTCACTAAAAGGGAATATTTAAGATGATTTTTTAAAGAAACTTGGACCATAAAAATTGAATTATGAGTGAGCCCATGTGGCTAGACTGAGGATAGAGCTTGGTCATCGATGTTGGCCCCGTTGGAAGCAAGAATGGTATGTATATGAATCAAACAAGCATACCAAATAATCATTTAATGACTCAGGCTGAGCTAATGTTTGTAAAAAGTATGAGAAACTTGGTGGTGTGAGATCAGTGTCGAGCTTGGTTGGAATAGGCAAACTTAAACAACATAGGGCTGAGATACTCAACAGGGGGGTTTAGGCCTGAGTTGGAGGTTTCGAATGTGGAACAAGTGCAAAGGAGCCATCGAGTTTAGTTACAGGAGACAAACTCGAAGAGGTTCCAAACCATATGCTAAGGTGTTAAGAAATGTGGCTAGGGAGCTCAGCCCTAATACTCCATGGGAGGGGAAATTAAGGAACTCACTCACGGTTTGGGAGGATGAGTATTGTTTTAAAGCTCAAGGGATTGAAAGATGAAGTATTAGATGCAGGTCTCAAGCTCGGGGTTCTATAAATGGAAATGCATGATGAAAGGATGTCAAGCCGTCAAGAGCACATGAATTGGTTTGGAAGATGCATTGTTTCTTTCTAGGATCTTGTCTAGGTTTGCAAAAATTAAAGAGCTCAGGTTTAGGTGCTTAGTTTTGTCCACACAGAGCTTGAGGAGGATTTTAGGTTCTCTGGAGAAGCTAGAGGACTCAGATAAGTGTATGAGCTTGATGGCCACCGATAGGTAAGCTCAAGTGTTTTCATGACTATCACCAAATTGATATAATATGCATCGAGTTGGGCTCATACGTAGAAATCCAAGGAAGAAAAGCTGGTGGAACCGAGTTGTGGAGGAAAAGGAGTCGAGATTAGACTCATCGGGCCCGTTCAGGATCGAGTCATTTAAATATGATAAGGAGCTAATGAATATTACATGGTTGAGAATGGGTTTATTAACTGATGCCTTGAATAATGGATTGGTAATTTAAGGATGTCGAGTGGAAAACCAGGCTCAGTCCAAGTGCGAATCCATCCAAATGCTATCATTGGTTTCAGGGAGTATTTTTTCAGAAAGACAGAACAACGAGAAAATCACATAGATGGAATAAAAATTCAACCAAATTAATGAAAGGTGCTTGGTTTGACGATAAAATGAAGCTCCACTACAAACTCAAATAAAGTTTGGGATGAATTAGGCTTAGCAATGGAGAACTTCAACACAACATTTCCGATCGAGCTCATGGATAACTCCTAAAAACTTTGTCGTTCAGTGAAGATCAAGGAGGAGAGCACAGGACGTGGTTGAAGCTTTGTCATGCTACAGGTCAACTGAGTCTGTGAAGAGAATGAGGAGGCTCAACCATGGTGTATGAAAGATAAATGCATGGATAGAAGGGGCTCGGTGAACCAGAATGGCCAGTATTAGGGAGTTTGGTGGGTTGGTTTCACAAGTGAGTTATTGGAACGACATTGAGCCAATGTATTCAGCAAAATAGGGGGGTCATCACTCATTTGGTCGACCGAGCTAAGTAAACTCGTGAATAGCTTGATGAGTGAGGATGGTCACTACTCGAAGACAAAGTTGGTGGAAAACCCAGTGGGTGGATGTCGATCCTGGAAAAAAGGAAGGTTCTATAAACAAGCTTTGGCGAGATCTCATGTACCATGGTAAAAACAAGAGTATGAACATGGAGAGATTTTAGGATTCTTTGAGATTGTTGTAAGAGCTTGCATGGAAGAATAGTGAGTTAGCTCACCATGGTTGAGATCGCTAACTCGGCACAGGCCCATTCCATGGAATAGAAGAAAGTACTGAACTCAGCGAATCCTAAATCATGCATTGTGAAGGGCGATAAGATTGGTGGATCTATCGGAAAAATCTAGGAAGTAATACTTGGAAGGAGGGCTCACATAATTTGAGCTTGCAAGAAAAAGAAATAATAGTTGAGTTTGGCATGTTGAGCTCGAAGTGGCTCATAAGTTAGGGATTATGGGAGGATCAATTTACAGAAAGGTGTGAAATTACAAAGGCATTTAGTTAAACACAAAGATCATGAGGTGAAATTTCAAGTCGAGCTCATAGGCCATGGCACGGGAGGCAGGGTGCTCAAAAACAAGGCTCAAGCATCAAATAACTTAACATTGGGAGCTCGATAAGATATTTAAGAGAACACCTCAAAGATTAAGAAAAGGTAGAAATCTATTCACCGGCTCGGGGGGGTTACTTTGTGGACCTAAGTTGGTACCCAGTGATTGAAGATCACCACGAGCCTTATTCGTACCTCAAAAAAATTGACAGTTACAGTATGATGGATGGCTCAATTAGGAATTTGAAACAATCTCAGAGTATCAGTGGCTTACCATTTGTAGGAACTTGTCCATGTTAAAACCAACGAATGCTTCGCTCGTAGGAGCTTGAGATTATTTGGCCGAGTTGCATTATTTTTTGGAAATATTTTTTGGAAAAATTCCTTTTAGTTTTTTGAAGTTTTTAGGCTGAAGATGTTGAGCAGGTTGGATATCTTCAAAACCCAAAATTCCGAAACTCTGAAATTTAGAGTTTCAACATTTTGGGGTTCGGATATTTTGGGTGTTGAGAGTTCTACATAGGGGAGATGTTCTTCGAAGTCTGATGTGCCACCAGTCAAGTAGGTCTAAGTCATGCGCTGAGATGAGAGGGAGATCAAGTCAGGTGCTAAGCGGTGTGGAGGTAGTAAACGTTATGTGAAAGGTTATTAGTGTTAGGAATATCTTGTTTAGTTCTTCACATTATAATATAGTTTGTTTATTATTAATTACGGAAATGTAAAAGAAATTACTATTGTAATTAGTTGTTTTATAAACAACTAATATTTTTTGGCTTGTGTAGTGGTTGAGTAGGTTGTACTCACCCACGTAAATAGGCTTGATGGATCTAGTGGTTATGCTTGTTTCCTAAATTATAGGAACAAGTTATTCTATATATTCTGTAATATAAACCTGAATGAATATAGTGAAGAATATTATTTTGTGTATTGTTTACATTTGGTATCAGAGCAATCTGATTCTAGTCACCTTGTGATGGAGTAAAAAATTATTTGGAGGGACATTAGATGTTCTTTGTTGTCCCGTATATGAGTAAACATCTTTGAAGGCTATTGCGTAAAATTAATTTGTGAGTGATAGAAGGGTCAAAATCAATTCTCTCATTGCCAATGTTGATGGAAATCAATATTTGAAGGAGTGCATCTGCAGAGCAATATCAAATTCTTCTATGCGGCCTGTGCACATTTGACAAATATGGTTTTTTCATTGGATTATTTACTAGCCTGGAATCCCATTTGAATGTCGCATTGCATGGTTTGATCAAGTTGTATTGGCTCTCAACATCAACATTGACATGGATTTTTATTGCATGGATTTCGGAGTTGCATTGAATACTGCCACTAGCAGTTCAAAGTCGCCCCCAAGCATACACTAAATGCTCCTGCGCACTATTTTTCATTCACAAAACATTGATAATTGTGCATTGATTCATGAATCTTTCTGCCATCCAGGTTAATTGCATTGAATGGGTTTTTATAACAAAATGCGTAATCGGTCATTGCTGTTGTCTATCTTGATCATTGCTTGAATGATGAATCACATATGTGTAGAATCTGTTGAGTGGGGATCTAAAAGCTTACTTCTAGTTGTGTGTCTAGATTCATGTATGATTTTGGATCTTCCATAGACCTATTATCTGCTATAGAATTATTTTGATTCAATCTCTTTTGGTGATCCACTTCGTTTTCTCATCATTTTGCATGCACTGAACCGACACCTGTGCATAGTTTTTTTGACCCTATACATTCATATCGTGGCCTTCTTAAAATATAGCACTGTGGCATTCACGTGTTTGGTTAAAATCTAAACATATTGGTGTAAGGAAAGCTTACATTGATGCTAGATAAATTTCTCCTTAGCACTACCGTAATTTGATTCAGCTGTATCCTTCCTGGTACCTGGTATCATTGTCTCATGACTTGTGTGCATCTCTACGTATTATGTGTGAAACTGATCAGTTGAGACAATAATAGCAAGTAAATCCACGTCATTTGGATGCATCCACATCATTTTGGTGCCACGTGTCTCTATATATCCATGTGCAAGTATGCAACATAGTGAATGGCTTGGTAGAAATTTGTGCATCGAAGACCTAAATTGAAGGCAATTTGAAGGTGACATGTAAATCAGTTGTAATTTCTCCACCACGTAAGTATTTGTGTCACTAGATTCTATTCAAAATTTGAGTCATTTTGTTATTTTAATAGTATATGTCAAAATTTTAATCAATAGCTTTTAGCTATATTAAAATTTTAATTATTTGTAAAAAAGGGTGCATTTTCGGTTGTATTCGACACTTATCTCACAATGGTCAAGAAAAGAAGAAAACAATTTATTCTCATGGAGAAAGACATAAAAAATATACAAGATCAAGAAAATTCAGCTATGCTAAATTTAGAAGAAGGATACGAAGGTGATAGTGAATTTGAACCACCTAGATCTCTAAAAAGAAAAAGGTTGACAGCTAAAGAATACAAAGACCATCTTTTACGAAAAATGAGAAGTTCAGAAAATAAGTTTGAGAACATTTCTCTGACCTAAGTGGTATGTATAAATGGAGGAAGGAGGCATGAGAGGAAGGAGGTTGAACATCAACCTATCATCAGTCACCAACAACGGGGCCACGCAGAAGCTGTGGTGGTATATGTATGGTGTGAGTATATGATTTTCAGTGTGGTTTCCATTTTCTCAGTGTGCTTCAGTTTGCAGTGTTCCTGTTTTGTGTGGTATTTGATGGATGTTAGAAAGAGAGTTGTGTTGGAGCACAGATGACTGTCAGTGATCCTCTGACTGACTTGGTCCTCTGAATGCCATACTTCTTTGAAAGATGGTCAGCTACAAGAATATGTTCACTAGCATTAGTGACCATGTGCAGCAAGACCTAACTAGCAAGATCCATTCAGGAGTATGTTCTTCAATGTATTTTTCTTCTTAGTATCTATATGAGTGGACTTTCACATTGTTGGGGGAATACATACCAATGTTCCATTCCCATTCTGTACCCAAAATGACTTAGTCAAGGAAAGATTCCAGTGGTAGTGGCAGTTTTCTATGCTATTCGAGATTGAGTGGCAGTGATCAATGACAGAGACTACGATTAAGAACATTACGATTCTTATAGGAAGTAATGTGAAATTTTTTCAATATATCTTCTATTGTGCAGTTTTGTGATATGCATGTTGTGTTTCCTACATAATTCCCTGATGTATAAGCATAGTATTGAACAGTAGCACCATAGTAAGTCAGTTCATGGATCTTGAAAGGGTTTGTGGGAGGATCCAGAAAACCACATGAGGTGGATAGTTGATGAGGTTCATGTCATGTCAAGGTTTGTGGTAAGCCTATTTAAAACCATGGAAGGAGCAAGCCTTTCTTTTGGATCAAGGTCATGAGTCATAGAGTTGGACATGCCACAGGGGTGAGCATACTACAGAGGAGTGTGTGGATGTTTTTCTACCATGTTCAAACTAAGGGGGGGGATGTTAGGAATATCTTGTTTAGTGATTCACATTATAATATAGTTTGTGTATTATTAATTACGAAAATGTAAAAAAAAATACTATTGTAATTAGTTGTTTTATAAACAACTAATATTTGTTGGCTTGTGTAGTGGTTGAGTATGTTATACTCACCCATGTAAATAGGCTTGATGGAGTTAGTGGTTATACTTGTTTCCTAAATTATAGGAACAAGTTATTCTATATATTCTGTAATACAAACCTGAATGAATATAGTGAAGAATATTATTCTGTGTATTGTTTACAATTAGTGTCACTGAGTAAACTGAAGGAGATGACTCATGTGGAGTTAGAATCAGATTTTTAGTTTGGTAAATCCGTGAAGATATTGATTCACATTAAGTAATGAGAGAAAATGACTCAAGCTTAGCAGTGGTGTTAGTCGAGGAAGGAATTTGGCCATCCAAGAATGCGTGGATCTCGATCACTTAGTTCAGTAGGCTCGTTTTGTGATCTCTTCGGAGGGAAAATGTTGGTAAGTGATGCATGATGAAGCCCAAAAAAGTGAGTTCATTTGTATCTCGTTTGAGGGAGATTTGTTCGTGTTCAAGGAAATGGTGCAGGTTGTACGTCGAGCATATTAATTGTGACATTTAATAGAGTCAATGAAAGATAAATAGGGTTTAGCGAATTGACTAAATGTAGGAGGAATACATTTTGTAGGAGTCTATAGAACTCAGTTGAGTAAGGTGATCAATCCACATGGTCGACTAACTAGGAATGGATCGGTTAGAGCCATATCGATTTAAAATTTGTAAGCGGATCTTGTGTAAGTGTACAAATCTAAGCTACTCGGTTTGAAGGATGAAACTAAATTTAATGGTGAACATGAGGAGAAGCTGTGTTTAACATGGTGAAGCAAAGGAGAGTTTGAACACATTAATACGAGTTAACGGTAGCTTGTGAGGGAAATAGCTCAGCTAGATTTGGGCTCCTGGCAAGGAGCTCATTCACTGTGAGGATGACGTGCTCAACTCAGAGATTATGACGATGGAAGAGCTCAGAATCAACTCTGTGAGCTAGGCCATTTTTGGCTAGAGCAGACTAGTCAATGGGAGGGTACAATTCTTATTTTTTAATTAAATTAATATTTTTATTTAAATATTTTAAATAATAATATTTATTATTATTATTATTATTTAAATATTATTTTAATTAATTATGAAGACTATGTCAACAGGCATTAATTGCACATGGTGAAGCCTTTTCAGATGGTTCAACCGAATGTGATAAATGATACATCATGTTCCTTCTGTTTAGGGATGCAATTATGACTCCTCTCCTCTCTCTCATTTTTTTTCTATAAATGTAATTGGAAATTCATTCTAAAGGTTCCAACAAGTGGATTCTAATAGGTCACACAAGTTGGAGGATTAGACACTTTCCAAGCTTCCCCTTCTTTTCACAATTTGTGAATCTGTAGGCTCTCAAGCCTTTCTTCTCAAAATGTAATGGCAGCTTATGCCCTTTTCACCTGATGTAATGATGCACTGTGCAAGTGCTTGAAGTAATGAGAATTATGTTTTGTGATCAAATATATGTCCTTTCATAATTTTGTTGCTTCTGTTTTCCTCTCTCATGTTTTCAGGTGTATAGTGCAAGTTCTGGTTTCCATTGTAGGTTCGTGGAGTTTTGTGCTTATCAAACGGTGAAATATTACATGCAGTTGAGTTGTGGTGCTTGTTAACCCTTCTTAAGTTCATCATTTTTCATTGGGAGATTGGTATTTTATTGTCTGATCGAGTTTAACAAAGGAACGCATGCTGCCAGTCTGTGGTATTTTATACCCTTTCCAAGTTGCAATAGGTGAAGGTGATTGTTGATGTAAGCATACCTCCCACATTAACCCTTCCAGATGTTAAACATCCCTTAATTCAGTGCATTGCCACTTCTAGTATAGGTTTCATTTCCTTGCAAATCTCTTTCCCTAATCCCATGAAATGTTAGCATAGAACTAGTTAGCCATTTTTCTTGCATTATAAGTAGTGTTTTGTTTAGTTTAGGAAGAGAACTCTAGAATTCTCTGGAGGTTCACCTCGAGCCCAAGTCCCACAGCTTGAGAGGTGATCCCATGTGTCCTAATCACACCGAATGTCATGACTCATTCTTAGGCCATTCGGGGGGTGCAATGATTTGGTGACAACAATAGCTCCTGGATGTGTGCTTCCACCTTGACACTATCTCCCATAGTTAAGAGTTTTATAACCTTTAGTGCCTCTTCTTCTGAGTCTATCCCACCAAATATATTCCAAGTCTGTCCCGTTAAATAGATTCCAAAGACCATTTAAGGAGAACAGCAAGAGGAGAAACCCAACAGAGAAAAAATGATAGAGGATCTGAAGAGTTGGGTTTCTAGATTTGGGTTTACAAAGATCCCCTTGATGGTCAAGACAATAGAGGAGGTAAAGTTTAAAGAGATAGTGGTGGTTGAGGCTAAGTTTGCAGTAGAGAAGGAACAAAAACAATAAGAAGAAGATCAACAGTCTATTTTCCCTAAAAATAGTGTCCCTAATGGCACTATGTTTGAAGAGAATGTTGATCTAATCTAAGCTGCACAACCAGTTAAAGAGGAGGAACAATCAGCTCCAATTCCCATTGAAGAGGAGCAACTGGGAGAGATCAAATTAGTGTTGAATCCACTCAATTAAGAAATCATCATTGAATATTATTTTCTTTCATTTCAAGGGCTTGATTTGATTGATGAACCCATGATGGAGGAGGACCATACAATTCTAGAGGCTCCAAGTGTGGAGCAGGCTATAGAAGAACCTTTAGTTCTTCCTCCCACTTCATCCCCTTCAATATCTAATGTTGAAGAGGAGTTTAAACTTTCAAAATTCATGTTGGAGGATGAAGGGAAGCATGGTGAGCAAGTTTCAGATTAGGAGAACACCATGGAGGAGGTCGAGCACATGCAACAATATAACAAGGAGATAGATTATCTATTTGAATTAGAGGATTGATTTGATGGAGAAGATCCCATGGAGATTACACCATTCAATCCTCCATCATCCACCTTCCAAGCATATGAGCCTACTATCATGAAGGAGGAAATTCAAGGATAATAACCTGCACTTCATAACAGCTCTCTGGGACTAAGGTTGGAAGATATGAGTCTTCCATGTTCTTCACAAGAGAAGGAAGGGAAAGAGCAAAAGGATTTCATCATCTCTCTCACACCATCCACCCAAGAAGGTCCACAAAAAGACTCGAGTTTTGGAGTTAAATATCATAGAAATGGGAAGATTCAAGGGATCAGACCATGCCCAATCAGATAATTGGCTTCATTAGAGCCAAGGGAGAAGAAAAAACTAGTCATGCTTGCTTCTAAGCATGAGGAAGAGCCTCAAAGTGCCAAGGGTCACCATCAATGCCTCCAAGATTCCAATTCAAATCAACTTGAGGAGGTATTTTCCATTGATGTTGATACCTTGATGATTTGGATGGAGGAATGGCTTATTGTCAGTTTTTCACTCATCTAGGTAGCCATATTTAGTGACAAACCATTTACATGGCTGCCCCTTTTTAGAAAAGGAATCCATTTTTTCCTACCTGTGGTAGGATTTGTTTAAGCTTTTATTTCTCTCTGGTTAGTGTAGGAATAGGAGTAGACTTTATTTTCAGCAGAAGAAGTGCTTGTGCACACTCTGCATGTCTCAGTTGAGGCATGTATGATTTTTTCTTTGTACATGAGTTTTGTTCACATTACTCTAGAGCTACCAAGGCCAGGCCCTTCAGTATACATGGAAGAAGACCCATGTTTACTGTAACATTTGCTAATTTCAAAATAAAATAAATGTAGATCAAATAAAAATGTTTTTGAGAAAATCTATTTCTGGGATAGGTTCAAGGTCAGCAAGTACAAGAAATCGGGGAGTCCATTTCAGGAAAAGATCAGTACTAGGCTATCATTTACAACTCCATGCCCAATGGATGATTCAAGGCCACTGGTCTCTTCATCTAGTAGGTAGATGTCCCTGAGAGTCCCCAAATTGTTATCCCAATGTTTCCCCTAGAAAAATTGATCAAACACGACCCCATGTAAGAATAAATTAAAGAAACGGCTCCATCGAATGAACCCACACTTCAAATCCAACAAATAGGTTGTAGGCGAGCTCTAAAATGGAATATCAGGGTCGGGGAAGAGAAGATAGTGTCAAAGAAACTAGAGGCTTAAAGGAAAAGAAAGGGTGAAGGTTTGAAGTCTTCGAGCTCTACAAATGATTTAGAACAAGCCCCAAAATTGGCCAAGTATAAAGGTGTTAGCAGAAGCTGCCAAGTGTCCAAGCGGTGCACCTCCAAAGGTTAAATCCAAAAGGGAAAATCAAACAAGTGCTAAGTCCCCACATGTCCAAATCCCCAAAAATTATACCGGCCATTGAAAAGTCTTTGACTCAGTGGAAGGTGCCAAGTGTGCAAATGACACTACTTTAAAGATAAATCCAAAGAGTGGGGACCCAACTAAGTGCCAAGCCTCCGTGTGTCTAGGGTCAAACTTTTGGCCTTGCCAAGCAAAGAGACTTTAGCAAAATACAAAGGAGCCCAAGGATCTCGTGGAAGCTGCCATGTGTCAGTCCAACATGATTTTAAGAGCATAAGGAAGGAACCGAATCTCTAAGATGCATGAGGCCACTATGTGGACCCTGTATGGACATGCTCTTTAAATATTGTGCTCTTGCGACTTGAAACTTCAAATGGCCATATATTTTGACTAGAAACTCAGTTTTTGGTGGGAGAAGACTTTTTGGAAATGTCTCGACACCCTCTATGCCATGGAAACATAAAATATCATTCTTAAAAGGCTTTAGTAGGTGAAAAATGGGAAAAATCCTTCCATACCATTAATGCAAAATATGATTTCTTCAACTACCAGATTAGATTTTATTTAATTTGTCATTCTTCTTCCTTAGTATGATAAGCAGACATAGGGAACCAAAATCGATATATTGTAAGTGGATTTAAGAGAGGGCTTTGATTGATGGTGGTAAAATTTCAGAGTAGGATTCAATGCATATCTCAAGGTGGTTGAAGCTGGATTCAAATTCTTCCCTCCTCTCTCTCTCTCTTGTTCTTCCTATATATTATAATGAAGGGGCATATTCAAGTGGTTGGTCATTATTTCTCATCTGACCCCTCTCTCTTTCTTCCTTAGGGTAGAATGCGGAGTCTAAGCCTCCTCCCATGGCCCTGTAATGAAATTTTATTGCCTCTTGCCCACTGATGATGTACGTGTAACATTTTGGAGTAATAAAATCTATTTCGTGATGCATCTTTCCATCCTTAGCTTATTTTGTTGTCTCTTCTTACCTCTCATTGTTGTAAGGTATATTGTGGATACTATGATGTTTATTTTAGGTTCTGGGAGTTGTGCTTAATGGGTTTTGAAGTGGTATTCCATGTGAAATCTATCTCTGGTCTGTGGTGCATTTGGTTCACCCTCTCCTCTGCTCACGTCTCTCCACTTCAGACAGTCATATCTATGATTCAACCAATTCCTTTTCTAGTGTATCACCACTTATTGTAGGATCTTTCATCCTCTCTCTCTCTCTATCCCCTTGGAATGGTTATATTAAGATAGAATAGGTTCTGCATGCACTGGAGTAGCTTGTGGCAGGTAGATTAGGAAGCAAGAACTGGCTTTCTCTGGAGGTCCATCTCAAGTTTTGCAAGTCCCACAACTTGAGAGATGGTCCCATGTTATGCAATCACACTGAATGCCCCACTTCACACCTAGGCCATTTGAGGGTGCTGTGATTCTACACTAACACTTCCTACCCCTCTATCTAGAGTCTCTCACACTGCTGAACGTGGTACTAAACAAGTTGATTACCATGATAAGTGTAGATTTGAGTAGGTGTATTGATCCTAAAAAATTTAGTAGAAAGAGAAATCCCGATTTCATCCCATTCTGTAAGATTATCTCTATGAACCACCCATTAGCACGCTGCTGTCCCACGTAGGGTATATGTCAACATATTTCTTCTCTCCACTTTGTCTATCCACTGTTCCTCCATGGCATGTAGAAATATTGTAGGATCTCCTTCTCTAGTGTACCGAGGTATCGAGTTGTTACCTATCCTCTTGATATAACGAGCTCTGATCCTTCATGCAAATGTGGTCCTTAATTCACAACCAACTAGTTCATAAGTACCATGGGCCCAATTATCACAAGCAATACTTGTTGTGTCACTAATAGACTGTGTATATTTCCACTGAAGGATACCCTCCTTAGATGGCTCAAGGACCTTTGGGTCCTGGAAGGAACGTATATAGATCTGGTTCAAATATTCTTCACTCAAAGGATCAACATAAGGCATATATTTCCCATCGGTTAAAGGGATGATAACCCTTTCCTCCTTATTCTCAAAACTGATATATCCCTTATTGAACCGAAGATAAAAATTATTTACATAACACTAAGGGCACCCAAGTAAAGCTGGGAAGCTGTCTACTTTTATAAGTGCCAAAACTTCAAAGTCCCCTATGAACTTGGCCCTTTGTATAGTAATGGATACATCCTTTAAGACCCGAATGGGAGTTGCCTTGGTTCGACTAGCCATAAGATGCAACCTAGAATTTACTAGAAATAAACTAGGCATGATGGTACATCACTCAGCCTAGACTGAGCACTCACCCAAAGTGCACAAAGGTACCAGGACCCTCTTTAGGTTGCTTGTGCAGGATGTTAGCAAGATGAAGAGTTGATGCATTTAGATCCATAAATAGTATAAACATTCTACAGAGCATATTCCAGATCTAGATCTAAAGAGTAATATATTTAAACAATATCCAAAATGAATTCAACCATGTAATAACTAGTTACAATCATGTTTAATACCTTGAATCAGTTAATACACTCCATTATATTATACACAGTAATTACAAAGAAGCTTCTTAAAATATTCAATAATATAAAATTATGCACGCATCAAGTATGGCATCATAACTCCATAATATCTCACTACTCACTCTCTCTAATCTATGCATATTACTACATATTTATAAGGGCAGGGACTTTCCCTTCACCACTTACATAATTCCCGAAATAGGTCACATGCTAAAAATAGCCACACGCCTTTACAATAATAGACACAAATGTAAGTGCACTAATAATAGATATCTTCTGGTTAAATTGCAGTAGTAATTCTATTATTAACTTGAACCCATGTAAAGTGCTTAGTAGACATTCTTCCCTATACATGTCACACAAATCTTTATCCGGTTTGTGTGCTCTACACGTTATCTCCAAAAATAGCCCGTAATCCTAAAAATGGCTAAGTCCTGAATTTGTCCTTGTCTTTTGCACGTGTTTCCTTCCCTATCCTTCCATGCCTTTTAACATGCCCTGTTACCACACACAGAACTTCTATGTGCCTTCTGCTAAGTGGCATACTTTTTCTGTTCAATAGACAAACCTATAGAGAAGGTCGCATTTCTCTACCTATTCTTAATGCTAAACTACTCCCAGGGAAGGGAATGTAACTATCTAATCCTACTCTAACAAACCAAAGGACCAGGGTGAGAAAGATGCATGAAATGGGAAATCCCAAGCTAAAAGAGGTGATAACACCAATAAAAGGGATATTAACACTCTATAAGGGAAAATGGGTAGAGAGAGGGAAGACATAAGTTTTACAACTCAAAACAACATTTAACTTGCCACTTTTACATGAAACATAATAAAAATGGATCCTATAAATGATAGAGATATGAAAAGCACATCACAATAATAAAAGAGAGGAAATATGTAGATAAAACAAAAGTATATGGGAGAAGAGAGCCACAAAACCTTATTTTATTGCTTAAAAGTGTGCACATTACATTACAATTGAATCAGAAGGCAAGAACAAATCTATAGAGGCCAAAATGAAGTTTCACGACTCTCAGTTACTTGAGAGACAATTTTGACATGGTTTCTTTGTAGATTAGAATTTCCATCCATGAAAATGATAGAGTTTTTACAATATATAGAAGAAGGAAGATAAAAGAGAGGGAAAGAAGGAAGGGCATGACTTTCCAGTTTCAACAACCAAAAATATGCATTAAAATATCTTAAAATCATCATGGGAACCTCTGCAAATGCATTCTCCCACATCCTATTGCTTTTGGAATAAGGAAAGAGATACATATTTCATCAAATGTGACGCTTGAGCTAATGTATTCACATTTAATTACTTATATTGTTTTTCCCATTTATTCCCATCGAATGCGATCAATTTCCTGATTTGATTTTATCAAATTTAAGGGCTTGAGGAGATATTTGCAATGGTACCAAGTTTGTGTGATTTAGAGCTCTATAGAAGAAGTTATGGTGATTTGAAGTTAGTTGAAATGCATAGGAACATGACACGTGGTAGTTTTGGTTGGTTGTTGACACTAAATACTTTGAAATCTAGCTCATTTATGGACTTCACATCTATGGGAGCCTATATGTTTTCCCTCTTCCAGAATAATGACACATCTCTACCATCGACCGTTGACATGCACCATTTGTCATCCACTTACTCCACCATGTGTCCTTATGACCGCACTAACCCTACCTTCCTTTTCCCATGGACCCAAAGCCTCAAATTAACGGGGTTTATTCTACAAGTTCATGTCTATTAGAGTGAAAATGAAATGAGGATCCCAAAAATTATGACATGTGGCCCTGCTGATGCATGGTGCTGAATTTGACAACAATATAAACGTCATTTCCCCTATTTAAATAACTAAGCCCATTTGAAGGTAAGTTATACAAATTAATCTAAGGTTTAATTTGGGATAACAGTTTGGCAACCTCCAAGGGTAATTTTCCTGCTATATTTTTACTAGTATCCTTATGCAATCCATTGGGCATGGATTTAAGCGTATGAAAACTTGAAAAATATGATCAAGACATTGAAAATCTTAGTGCTGAGCTGTATGAAGAATGAATGGACTTAGCATGATCTATGAAGATCCAAATGATTTGTGGAATTACTCCAAATATTTGATTCCACCATGAAAGCTTCTCTAACTGAATTGGAACAAAAACAAGGGCAAAAAAACTATGTAACAAATTTGAAAACCATACATGTTCCAAGGGGAAACATGTAGAGTGTGCAAAATACACTTGTTTTGCTAAAAAACAAACATAAACTAACCTAATCTATCCATATAGAAAGGGAGATAAATAAAACCTATAACAGGAAGGGAGAAATAGATGCCTTTATTTACAAAATGTGGCCATGTAATTAATTTAGAAATAAACACGACCTTTAATGAGAGTGGAAAACTATTTTGAAGTTTTATCCCCTCCCTTCTTCAAATTATCAACTAAAAAATAATGAATCCATATTTTAGTTTCTTTGTATTTAGATTTGAGATTCATTGCAGCTGACCTTTGATGCTTTGATGATCATCCTCATGCTTTGAAGTGAGCATGACTGGTTATAACTCTAATTTTGGATCCAAATTAGCTAGATATCTTATTGGGCATGGGGCCTTTAGAACCAATGGACTGATCCTAGTGAACTTCCCATTCTTTTAAAGCTCAACCCCATAAATGGGGTCTTCATATGGAATTTCCTCTTAAAGGATATTGTTTGCAAGTTGGTATTAAATTTGTGGTGCTTTAACAATCAAACATTCCTCCCGAGATCCTCTTCCTATGATTCTAACCAATTTTATTTTGAAGTAGGTGCCCCTACTTATACATTTTGTAAAATTTCATCCTCCTAGTAAGAATCATACCATTATTCAATGGTCCTACAATCATCATAACATGATGAAATTGGACGAAGATGAGACATAAGAAAGGGGTTGTTGATTACTTGCATTGTTAGACACAGAGGATTTGGAATAAGGTGGAAGAATAAGAGCAATGGGGATGGTTTTATTTTTACCATATATAATGAGCACCTTATTAGCTTATATGGTAATGTCAAAATCCTAAGGAAGAGTGATGCCTCCTAGAGTTTGGATTAATATAGCCAAATCAAAATAAAATTCCCTCAAATAAAACAAGAATGCCATACCTTGTGAGGGTTTGAATTCTTGAGGAATTCTATGTCAGGTCTTTGTGAATTTGATGTTGAAGTCTAAGATGTACACCATTGAAACATGTTGTATTGTACTGAGATGTTGCATAAGAATAATGACATCTACATTCTCCTTGAATTGATTGCAGAATTGTTCTCCCAACTGATCCCAATTGGAAATGTATTGAGAAGTCAAACCATTTTACCATTTTTTACTCTTCCGCTAAAAGATGAAACAATAATCCCAAGGAAATTTTTTTCTTCTTTGGCATTGTGAATGACACAATGGTTGACTATGTCTTGGATGTGATCAATAAGATACTGATATCCATTTCCATTGAAAATAGGTAAGTTTATAAATGTTGTTTTGGAGATATCATCCCATGCTAAAAATGGAGCGGAGAAGAAATTAAATGAGAAAATGGATGAGCTCTTTGAAGAGCCATGAATGAAATGGAATCATGAAAATGGATGAAATAATGAAGGGAAAGGTCTGTAAATAAGATAATGGGTTTTTTGGATTAGTGGAGTCTCTAAATGTGTTAAGATATACCTCAAAAGGATTAATACCATCAAGAACATTTCAACCTTAATGGTCTGAAGTTGTAGATCACTTCAAGATTGTCCCACCAAGTGTGCCAAAACTGTTGGAGCTCAAAATTGCACTCGTCCTGAATCAATATAATTCAGGGATTTGAAGCAATATGGGACTATATTTAAGTTGTGGGACCTTGTGCTTGAGATAGACCTTTGAAGAATTCCAACTTCATATACCTATTCGTAATGCTAAACTACTCGTAGGGAAGGGAATGTAACTATATAATCCTACTCTAACAAACAAATGGAATAAGGTGAGAGAGATGCATGAAATGGGAAATGCCAAGATAAAAGAGGTGATAACACCAATAAAAGTGGGATGAACACTCTATGAGGGAAAATGGGGAAAAATGGGCAGAGAGAGGGAAGACAAAAGTTCCACAACTCAAAACAACATTTAACTTGCCACTTTCACATGAAACACAATCAAAATGGAGCCTGTAAATGAGAGAGATATGAAAAACACATCACAATAGTAAAAGAGAGAAAATATGTAGATAAAACACAAGTATGTGGGAGAAGAGAACCACAACACCTTATTTTATTACTTAAAAGTGTGCACAGTCTATTATAACTGAATTAGAAGTAAATAACACATCTATAGAGGAAAAAATGAAGTTTCATAGCTCTCATCTACTCAGGAGACAATTTGTACATGGTTCATTTACAAATTAGAATGTCTATCCATGAAAATGATAGTTTTTTTACAATATATAGAATAAGGAAGAGAAAAGATAGGGAAATAAGGAAGGGAACAAATTTTTAGTTTCAACAACCAACAAGATGCATTACAATATCTGCAAAGCATCATGGGAACCTCTACAAACCAATTCCCATACGTCCTATTTCTTATGGAAGAAGGAAAGAGCCCCATATTTTATCAAATGTGGTGGTTGAGATGTTTATATTAACATTTAATCACCCAAACTATTTTTCCCATTTTCCCATCGATTGTCATCAATTTCCTAATCCAATTTTATGAAATTGAAGGGATCAATGAGATCTTTCCATCAGTATCAAGTTCGTATGACTTGGAGCTCTATGGAAGAAGTTATGATGATTTTAAGTTTGCAAGTCAAAATGCATAGGAATATGACACATGGTGGTTTCTAGTTTGCTTGTGATTGCCTCTACCTACTTGTGCACTGTTTTTTCATTTTTCACATGTTAGAATTTTATTTATTGTAGGGGGTTGACTCCTTTGATTATAGCATTACATACTACCTCTGTGGACCCAAAATCCTTTAAAATTTGGTTCATTCAATGAACTTCACATATGTGGGAGCTTATATGCTCTCCTTGTGCTGGAATGGTGATGTTTGTTCACCATCGCTCATTGATTTGCACCATATTCCATCCCATAACTCTGCCATGTGTCCCTTTGACCACGCTGACCCTGCCTTCCTTTTCCCATGTACCTGAATCCTCAATTCAATGTGGTTTATTCCGTGAGTTCATGTCTTATAGAACCCAAAAGTAATGAGGATCCCTAGAATTATGAAACATGGCCGTGTTGATGTTTGACATTAAATTTAATGGTAATTTAAATGTCATTTCCTCTATTTAAATAACTAAGGCAATTTGAAGGTAAGTTATCTAAATTAATCCAGGGGGTTAATTTGGGATAACAGTCACCTCAGCTAATGAGGTCTTGTAGGAAGTTTTTCAATGAATGAAACCTTTCAATGTTGCATCTTCAGACTTGTTGGTATTTACAATAGTAGTTATCCCTATACTGTGAAGGTTTACATGTGGAAACATCAATAGGTCAGATGGGAGGGAGCTTAATCATACAAATAGAAAAATTATTATCAAATACAGTGATATAAGACTCTCTCATAGGTGTATAATTATGGTGAAGTTAGGACCGTTTAGAGTCCCAATGACCTTTGGACATATTTTCAGAACAACCACATTTGCCTACAATTTATATTTATCATTGTTAGAAGAAGTTTTAAAAGAGGATTTAGGTTTTGATTTTTTAAATCAGAGTTTAACTTTACCTCTCCTCGAGGGTGCAAAGTTCTAGTAAAGGATTTATTAAATGTTTCAAAGGATTGAATTTTGAGGGGTGATGATATGTTTTTTTATGTAGGATTTAGGAAATAGATTGACCATCTTAGTTTGTGGAAGAGAGAAGAAGAATTAGTTGATAATCCCTCACCATTTGGTGATGAAATCAGCAATAGACTCATCCTCAAATTATTTGATGGCATAGAGATCATTGATGGATATATTAAAAGAAATGTTGATGGAGTAGGAATAAATGTGTGAGTTTTAGAAATGAGAAAAGAGAATGTTACGGGATACTATTGTACCCATCAAGTAGGACTAGCTAACGACATGGGGAATGTCCTCAACATGAGATCGTGGTTGTGGGGGATGAGTTAAAATGCATGAAAAAATGCCCTGATATGTTGTTATAGGTCATCCTTACTATAAAATTGATGAATTTCACTAGTTTCTAGTGTGGAGGATAGGCCTTGAAAGGTACACATGTGCTGATAGGTTTGTTTTAGATTGTTCATATGAAAGGTTGTTCTTAGGTCCCGTAGTGACAACTTTAAGGATAGCTATTTTTCTCAATGATGCTTACATGGGATCATTTTGAGATTGTTAGACATTTGAAGAGGATGGAGTGGCTTGATTATAAGTGTGAGGGTTTTATTATTGATATAAGTGATACCATAATGACATATTTCAAGAGGGAGAAATACATGCTAGGATATTATAAGTTTACTGAGAGACTAAGGGTTGTGAAGAGGATTAGATGTATTGATAATGAAGAGTAATATAAGTGTTGATAGGGGGTATTGATGGTTATGGGATGTATTAAGATGATATGTAAGTATATTATGAGACAGGCCCATCGGATAATTATTGTAAAAAGGGAAAAGTACTAGTAATAACACTCATGTTGATAAGTGGTGTAGATGTAGGGATAGATAGGACTAGATTTTGGATTGAAGACATAGGTTGTTTTGATGAAATAGGTTGAAACATGATCAAAGTATTTTTAGATAGAAGGAAACCCACTGAGCTTGTGGGAGGAGGAGGAGAGGTGGATGATGCATGACTATATGTGGGTGGGGAGGTAGTAGTATGAGTTTGTGTATCCTACGAGCTAGATGAGGAAGCCAATGAACATGTTCTTATTGGTTTTCCATTTCTGTGATGATATGTTATTAATTTTGAAACTAGCGATAAGAGTGGATGAAGAAGGTGTTGAGATCCTAGTATCACTAGTAGACAACTAAGGATATATTTTCTCAATGATGAGTTGATAGCTAGGGTCATAAAATTTGGACTAGTTACAATTGTCGATTATAGAATATGGACAATTTTTTGGATAAGGGGTATAACTGATACAAATACCTTTGGAAAAAAGGTAGCTACAAAGGGAAATCAGATTGCCATCTAAGAGTTATGAAAAGACTCGGTCACTAGTTTGGAAGAACTATAGAGAGTTAAGATAAGGAGCTTTTGATATCACATATTGAGTACTGGGAAAATGAGGAGGTTCTTGATTTAATTCTAGGGAATCTTGCAATGGATTCAACATGTTTAGGATGTTTTGAATATGATACTGGGTTGATTCTAAGGATTTTTGTAGTGGTTTTGTCATGTTCATGATGTTTTGAAGATGACACCATCATCTATTCAAAACTGTGAACTAAAAAAATAAGTAATAAAGAAAAGAAAGATGGTTGTTAAGAGAAACAAAAACTAGACAATCGTAAGAACATTTTAGATTATCTTGATTAAGTTAAGAAAATCATGAAATTAAAATGGCTAAAAGGGAACTAGAAAAGGCTAGTTTCAGGTGACTTAAGGATGAAGTCCTTGATATACCAAGAGGTACATGAGGCTCAATTATTTATTGGTGTCGGTACGAGGCATGGTATTGGGGACTTTCCCCTCACATCATAGTCCCACAATGATAAGGGTGTCAGGTGCTTATCCTATATACCACCCACCAATTATTTATACTTCGCCAAAATCATTCAGCTTCCCCCTTAGTGATGAAATCCAAGTAGGTATATTTTCAAGGGATTATTTAGATGCAATTTTTATTTGTTGCGTGGTTTGGTTGTGTGTGAGGGGAATTTTGTGAAAGCAATCGTTTAACCCCTAATTAAACTATGTGAGCGAGTAAAATGAAGGTTTGTTTTAAGACCTAAAAGGAAATGTTGATTTCGATGAGGATAGATTAAACAAAAAAATGCAATACTAAAAGAAAATGAAGGAAAATAAACGCACCTATGTTTTCTATTTATTTTTTAGTTTTTTTTAATTTTATATATGCTTTTGAAGAAGTGATAGAAAATCACTCCAAGATAATTTGACAAGAAAGGAAACAAGAATATATACAGTCTAATAAAAAAGGGATTGTGGGTAAAACCTTCACGGTCCCATCGAGTGTGCCAAAATTTTCGTAGTGAATTTTGGTTCATTAACTATATGTCAAAACACCAAAAAAATTGGAATAAAACATGCTTTAGTAATACCTGCATTGACAATGCAATGTCGAGATGTGTGGATTTATAAGATTTGAGAGACTCCTCATTATAGTGGATGAGAGAAACATATACACAGAAAGATGAATAGAAAATATATATATTAGATAAAGATATAATGAGTTACTCGAAAAAGGCCGTTACCAGGAACCAAAGGGATTCCTTGAAGGGTTTCAACTCGTTTTACAATCAAGTGATAATGATATGAAAATGTAGAGGAATAGAGAGATCTTGCTTTGTGTGATAGGTGGCCTAGGTGAGGGCTATGACAAGATAAAAATATGAGAAGTAATCAAACTAGGATTGTTCAACATCATCCCATTCTTCACATATGATTTCAAGTTGATCTTCAATGTCTTCAACGTTTAGTGTCAAGGAGATCATATAGAGGCTGAGTTTGTGTGTAATGTCAAATAGCTCCCACACTAGTGGTTGTGAAACAATAGGAAGGTTATATATGATTTTGATAGGATGTTCCTAACCTGGTACAATCATCTACAAAGAGAAATTACTTGAAAATAAGAAGGTTAGACAAAATAAAAATTGATATATTGGTTACAAATTTGAAGAAAGTGATAAAATGAAAAGATTTGCTAATGATTATGTACGGTTGTTGGTGATTCAGATGAATTGCTGGAGATTACTTTAAAAAGGATGGATTTTTTGATAGGTCACAAATTATATCTAAAAAAACTTATTTATGACTTGATATGGGATCTAATGTGATGTATTGACAAGTTAAATATAAAAAAGAAATAAAAAGACTTAACTTTGTTGATGAATACTTAAAAATGATGTCGTAGGATTCTTATAAATATTATAAAGATTCCATGGATGTGATACTGATGTTGAAGATGCCAAGATGAGTGTAGTGATGTTGTTTAGGTCACCAATGAGTCATAAATTTTGTAAACATCCGAGGATGTCATTCATGAAGTTTGATGTTACTTATATAATCATCAACAATTAGTTAGAATCATTAGAGACTCAAGAAAAGTTGGGAAACCAACCTAGAAGTGGTTTCAACCACTTTCAAAAGGGTTAAATCGGGTATAGGGGTGAGTAAATATGGTTAGGAAGAAGTTAGGAATGTTACGAGGTCAGATGGTTATGGTTCACATGGGATAGGATGAGTTATAGGTGGTTATAGTGGTTTAGGTGAGTAAATAAGTATTTAATATGGGGTAAAGTGTGATTTTACAAGGGTGGGGACACAATTTATATGGATAATAAGATAATTTAATGTTTTGAGTATAAATGTGAGGAGTATGGAGAAACAATGTAGGGTATTGAAAACATGTGTCTACACTTAGTTTTGCATACATTATGTAGATGATGTGGATCTCATTGGATTCAAATATTGTATGTGTTTTTGGGCCATTAGGATTTTAGGTCCAACACTTTCAGGTGGAAGGTTGGTGGATAGAATATAGAGGTTACAATGACATTGTAGCATGTACATGTGATTTATGGGCTTCCCATTTATTGTGATTTAGAAATTACTTAGATAGATCTGAATATTGACAATAGTAGAACATCAAAGAACAGCAAAATATAGATAAATGCTCGCAATATGAAATTATAATGACTTAGCCACTTTGAGGGGGAAACCTCCAAACCATATAATAAGAATCAAGTTATCAATATGATGATAATATCATACTCTATAACTCCTATATATACCCTACTATACTATAAAAAATTGGCTATCCATATTCAAATATATGACTTAGGGTTTATGGCATTGCATTCCCCCCCCCTAAACCAAAATTGTCCCCAATGTTGGTAATATATGGATGTTTCTATCATAATGCTTCATCATCCCGTGTTGTGTCTTTAATGTACAAATAATTCCATTCAATTAGATACTCAGTTATGACCCCTGTCCTCAAATTTTTAGTACATGTTTGTAGGATTCCTTCAGGTTCCAAGATGATGTGTCACTCCTTGTCAAGCTCTGGTAACATTGTCTAAGAAAACTTCTTCTACCCAATGAACTTCTTCAAGTAAGAAACATGGAAAAAAGGATGTATTTTAGTTGATCGAGGAAGCTCTAGTTTATATATAAAATACCAATTTTTTGCAACACTTGATAAGGGCTATAGTATTTGGGTGGAAGTTTTTATATTTTTCTATTATTTCAAAGGTAATTACTTGTATGGCTATAATAGTAAAAAAAAATCCTCCAAATTAAAAGTTTCTCTCACCGTGGTGTTGACCATCTTGTTTCTTCATGCGGTTTTGTGCCATAATAAGCTCTTTTTGAGGATAGAGAGTACATCCTATTGGTGTTGAATGTGATCTTAAACTGATCTTACTT
This sequence comes from Taxus chinensis, assembly GCA_019776745.2. Lineage (NCBI taxonomy): Eukaryota > Viridiplantae > Streptophyta > Pinopsida > Cupressales > Taxaceae > Taxus > Taxus chinensis. Next base: position 82,040,873 of record CM034146.1, on the reverse strand, counting down.
TAGGTTGGACCCTTAATTTTGAAATGAGGGATGGTGGATGGTAATTATATAATGCCAAGAATGGGGAAATTTTGGAAGAAGTATGAAATGAAGTGTTATACCACTATTATGTAAGTGGTAGCCACTTAACCTATCTCTCTTCTTATTTGAAGCAAATCATCATAGATTCCCCTCCAAAAATTTGTTTACTATGTTTGTCTATCTATCAGCTTAGGGATGATATGATGAAATATGAGTCAATTGATTACCTAAGCATGAGAATAAAATAGTCCAAAAATTGCTAGTAAATATAGGATCATGATCAGACTATAATCTTAGGTGTTCCATGTAGCTTATTAACTGTATCTATAAAAGATATGCAAATTGTACTTGTAAATGGATGTGATAAGGCAAAATAATGAGCATGCTGGGAGATTCTATCTACAACCACCATAATTATTCTTTTCCCTTTATATTTCAGTAATATTGTGATGAAATCCATGGAAACCTCTTCCCACTAGTAATTAGGAATAGATGGAGGCTATAAAATTCCTAGAGACTTAATAGTTTCACCCTTGTTACATTGACACAACAAGCATTCTACCACTAATTTTAGACATTATTTTGACCCTTCCTAGAAGAAATATTACTTAATTCTATGATAATTTTTTAGGAATCCTAAATGGCCACCATTAAGAGGCATGGATCTCTAAGAGAACCTAAGTTTTAAGGGTATATTTTTTGTGTAAATATAATCGGTATTTGTACCAAAATGTATCCCATTTCATATATTTTTATGAAATTCACAGATATTGTTGGAGATTCTGAATGAGAGTGTGGGTCTTTGTGTCATTATGTCATTCTTATATTACCTGATCTACCTAATCTACCTATAATATGGATGTGTCATATAAAAATTCCTATGTGGACTTATCTCTCATGGATAACACATCACCTACCACATTTTGTTTTCATTTTTTATAAAAATATCAAATTCATATCCCAAAATCTTAGTGACCTATTTTTGTTGTTCTTTAGATGATTTTATTTTCTCTAAGAATTATTTCAATATTTCAAGATTTTTTTTAACCTTTAAGTGATGAATAGTGAAATACAGTCTCCATTGGTTCGCTACATGAAGAATGGCCATCATTTCCTTTTCATAAGTTAGTGTGGTTAGTTTCTTGTCTTTGAGTTTATGAATCTCAAATACAATGGGACAAACCTCTTTCATAAGTACTACACCTATGCCACACATTGAAGCATAAAATTCAAAAATAAATAATTTTGGATAAATATGGTGTAACCAAAACTAGAGTCGTATACATGGTATTATTTAGTGATTATAATGTTTGTGTTTCTTCCTCATTCCAATGAAAATATTATTTCTTCAATAACATTGTGAGTGGTGTTGTAATTCTACCATAATAATTCAAAAATATATGATAATAACATCTAATCCCTAGAAATCCCTTGATTTTTTTGAGGGTTTTATAAATCTACCAATCCAAGATGGCTTGAATCTTATGAGGATCCACTTTTACCTCTCCATGAGAAATGATATGACCCAATTATTCTACCTCCCTTAACCCAAAATTCCACTTAGAGGGATTAGCATAAAGGTGTTATTGTTTAAGAGTGTCCAATACCTTATTGACATGATGTAATTATCCCCACCAAGTGTTGTTGTAGATTAATATATCATTAAAGAATTCTAGGAAAACATTATGCAAAAACGGATGAAATATTACATTCATCAAACTCTAGAAAGTAGATGGTGCATTTGTAAGGAAATAAGGAATTACTATAAATTCATAATGGCCATCATGTGTCTAAAATGTTGTTTTATGAATATCTTCATCATGAACTCTAATTTGATGGTATCCCGATCGAAGATATAATTTTGTAAAATAAACATAACCATGTAATTCATATAACAAATATTTAATGATAGGAATAGGGTATATATCTTTCATTGTGTATTTTTTAAGCTCCATGTAGTCTGGACACATGCACCAAAATTTATCCTCCTTTCTTATCATCACAACTAGAGAAGAGTAAGCAATATGACTATGGAAAATAATACCTGCTTCCATCATCTCATATTCAATCTCACTAATTTATAGATAAGGGTACCTATAAGTTTGAATGTTGGATTCCTAGTAGTAGTTGAATATCAAGAGCATGATCTCTTTTAGGAGGTAACATTTTTGCCATATCCCAAAAAATAACTAAGTTTTTATTAATAGTTTCTTGTAGATATGATCGTATAGTTTCTTTTGATGGTTGATATTATAGTGAAAATAGTTGTGCCAGAAACCAATTGGACCACTTCTGAAGAATCTTATGCATTTAATGAGAACTTACAAATTGTAGAGATTTTTCCTATATCCCTCAAAACTCAAAATTACTCCCTTCAAAATAGAAACACGTGACAATTCTTGGAATTTCACCTCAACGGTTCCCAATGTAGTCATACATTAGACCCCTAACACAATGTCTGCACCTCTCATTGAAATGGCATACATGGGACCTTATATGAGGTAATCTCCCATGCATAACTTAATATTATGGTAGTTTCTAGAACAACTAACTATACCACTATTTCCCACCATGACCTGAAACACTAGGTATAGATAAACAAATCAATTTGGGCATAAAACCAACTTATGGTTGATGAAGTTGTGCATACTACCAAAGTCAATCAATATCATCACCCTTTTTTTCTTCACGAACTCACATACCTTAAGTGTTTGTGTGGTATTAATGTAAGAAATTTCATATCAAGATATAATTGGTTGAGATTCCTTTGGTCATGATCTTTGGATCCTCTTCCTCTTCACTAAATTATTCATCCCCTTATGTTTCCTTATTTAGTGCCTCAATGTAGAATAATTTATTCTTAGTAAATTTATGTTATTTAATCCATTTAAGCTCACAACTATAACATATCCCTTTTACTCATTTCTCTTCAATGTTTTTTGGAGTCAAATGGGTAGGTTTAGGGATGGTATTGAGGTGTTATGATATTTAATGTTAGTGAAGTTATTACTCCTCATGGAAAGGAATTTTTCCTCATGTTCCATGATAATAAATTCATAAATAGTGAGTGATTAAACATTTGTACCTCATGATACCACCTAGGAATAGATAATGCAAATTGCATCCACACATAATGACAAGCTTTAGAAATATTGCATATAATCCTTTACTAACCTTTTTTGTCTCATAGTTTCCACTTGGATAAATTATTTCTCAGCCACACGAATATTGTAGTGTGATTGCAACTCCTTTGTAAAAACTAACCAAGTTATTAAGAGCCTTATTATTTTCAAGTTCACAACAAACAATACTAATTGAATTTTTATAGTTATAGATACAAGGATTCCATTAACACCTTCTCCCGAATTGAGACTTGATGAAAATAAAAAAACATCCATTTGGTTGATCCAAGTGATCATATAATTCCCATTGAACTTACACATTTCTAATTTTGGAATAATATTGCACCACTAACTAGAAGATTGACCAAATTGTGTAGAGGATCCTCCTTAGTAAGTGTGATTTGGATATATGCGTGCATTTATTAAGTAACCCATGTTAATAGAATGGGAATTCATGCAATTATTCATGCTTAAAATATTGAACATCGTATCCTTTCTAATCGATTCAAAATTCAATTGTATTTCACCCATGAGGTTACCTTCGAGTTCTTGAAGGATACTTTATATTTTACCTTATGTTACTAAAAGCTCATGGTTAAGGTCATATTTACTTGTCATGGTATTTTCCTCAAGTTGGTTGATTGAATATGATTCTTAAGAAACTAAATATTCTACATCCATATATTCCTTATTCAAAGTCATTATTGGAATAGGTTGAGCCTTATCCTACCTTCTAATTGGTCCTCTTATCATGATGTAGGGTTTGGGTCTTGGGATAAAAGACTAGGGTACAAATTTAGTGGTCATAGTCTCATATGGTTATTAGAATAATAGAGAGGAACAAAAATAATAGACCCTATATTTTTTGGAAATATTTCCAAAAATATAAGAAACTTAGAAAAGCTCCAAAAGTAACATCCCATGGAGTGAATTTATGAAAAACACTAAAATGGTTACAACTTGTGAACGATAATTAAACATCGCTTGAAATTTGAGAAACTTACTACAATGGTTTCTCTACTTTAGTTAAAAAAATTACATGATAATTTACCATTATTTTGGAGGTATAGCCAAATCTTCAAAATTGGGGTTTTGACCCAATTCTGGCTAGGTCGATGCTTTGACACCATTGGTAATGAAATTAATGAGATAGATTTGAATACCAACATCAATAAAAATCCAAAGAAAATAAAAATATAGATAAATTATCACAATAATTACTTATCCAATTTGAGGGGGCAACCTCCAAACCAAACAAGAAGACTCAAGTTCTCAATATGATGATAATATCATACTCCTTAAATCATATATATACCCTACTATAATATGCAAATCATCAAGGATGGCCCAATAAGCATATGAAATCACAAATAAATATGATATGATATGAAAATATATTATGTTAGTGACACATTGGCTATCTATATCCCAATATATGACCTAGTGTTAAGGGCATAACATGTGATATGTCATCGAGTACTATAGAGAGAAGGGATTTAACAGGGTGGCAAAAAGGAAATGAGGGGTATCATTTGGGTTCACTAATGGTTTGATTGAGTGCCATATTTGCTACAAATATGTTGGATATTCAAAAGGTGGTCATTGGTATAGTTTTGGGATGGATTTTGTTTTGACAAGGTAAACAAAGCAACACCGCTATTTGTTTTGGCAATATGCAAAGAGGAATTATAGGTTGACACATAATAAATTTGGGAGATATCCACATGGGTGTAGTTGCTACATGACTTACATAGGATTCATGTGAGTTAGAAAAAGGAAGTGGGGCCCATAATATTATTAGTATATTTTATGTGCTAGTGCTTATTAATGTTTAGGATGACATGAAAACCACTACAAGTAGAAAAGGATACCCAAAGGATTCAACAATGGAAGAGATACCCAAAAATTAGGGAAATAGTTGGATGTAGGTAGTTGATATAAGTAAGGAAAAATCATGTAGAATGGGAGTCCTATAAAGAGATAGTGGATAAGTGGCACAATTAGTCCACTATAATGGTTATCAAGGGGAAATTGGAAATTACATGGAATTATGTGTAGTGGGTGAGAGAGATGCCAAGTAGATAGAGTTCATTATTAGTTTATACATCAAGAACATGTGGAATCCCTACCTCTTATATATTATTATTCATGGCACACTAGAAAGAGGAGGTGATGCAACCTAGAAATTACTAGATAACACCCTAGACATGTTGGCACATCACTCAGCCTAGAATGAGCACTCACTCGAAGCGTGCAAAGGTACCAGGTCCCTCTTTAGGGTTGTTTTAGAAGGATGTTAGCGTGATGAAGGAAGAAAAATATAGATCCATAGCTAATCCATCATTCTATAAGGCATGCCATAATCGGATCTAAGAAAGAACAAGCTTAAATGATAATCATGATTGAATCAAGAACATGCACTACTTAATTATACACAGGAATGACACTTAGATTCAGCTAATAACTTCTATCTATTAATAACCATAGAAGCTCCTTACAATAATGGCATTCTATACTGATGCATGCATGGATCTGACATAGTAATCCAGTCATACGCACATATCTCTCTATGCTTACCTCTGACGCTCGGTATATACCTATATATCTTTCTTATCTATCTCTGTATATCTATATATATTACTATGTGCTTCACATCATATATATAGGGTGGGGACTTTCCCTTTACTACTCATCTATTCCAAAAATAGGTCGCATGGTATTAATAGACGTGCGTCATTTACAGACATAGCCACACATGTAAGTGTGCTATCTATAGACCTCTTACAGTTAACTCAAGTGAAAATCCTATTCTTAGCTCGTCTCTATGTAAAACTCTTTGATTTGATCCTCTAAAGATAGAAAATGTGTGGCATGCATGTCTTTGCATTGTTGGTGTGTTCCGCACACCATATTCTAAAAATAGGTCTTCATGCTCAAAATTGGCTAAGTCCTAAATGCTAAACTTGTCCTTCGTGCTTGGGTTCTTCCTATCCATTCATGCCCTTAAACCTAGCCTGTTTTCCCACATGGACTTCTTGTGTGAGTTCTGTCAAGTGTTATCTAATCAACATCACCCCCCACTAATCTCATTGTCACCTCGACAATGGGTATCTCCAAAAATTGAAGTAAATAATGTTGAATGGAAAGAATAAGAAAGAATGTAGATTAATAAAGAATGTTTTATGAGGCAACCTCCATTGTATCAGTTTGAAGGATCAACTCTGGATACTCTTCCTTTATTGCAGCCTCCAAACCCTACCACTCGGTGAATGCTTTCTCTTCCTTCCTTGGTACGTCCACAACAATAGAGTCTAGTTCATCTTGGGTAACTTCACCTTTTTCATTCTGTAATACCAACATAATATTGGACATATCAATATGTTATCCTTCCAGTGCATACATATTTTGTACGATGAGTTTCTCAAGCTCATCTAATCATTCCTTGTGTGGATCTTATGATGTTGCTAGGGCCTCGCGCTTTTTCTTTACGAGTGTTAACCGTTATGTGCGGCCCAAGGTATCATCCTTCATAGCCTTCTAAACTGCATCATCTTCTTCTAGAGTCTTTACCTTGATTAGAGCCTCTGGAGCTGTGCATATATTTAAGGCATGATCCAAATTCTTCAATTATTCTTGGAGTGCTTATAGTAAGCCTTCATATGATGCAATCTTTCTGACTATTGCAGCCTTATCCCTTTTTTCCTCTTCTTTAGGATTCCTTGGCGCTAGCATGCGTGACGCAACCTAGAATTTACTAGATAACACCCTAGTCACACTGGCACATCACTCAGCCTAGACTGAGCACTCACCCAAAGCACGCAAAGGTACCAGGTCCCTCTTTAGGGCTGTCGTAAAAGGATGTTAACATGATGAAGGAAGTACCATATAAATTCATAACTAATCCATCATTCCATAATGCATGCTACACTCAGATCTATGAAAGAACAAGCTTAAACAGTAATCATGATTGAATTAATAACATGCACTACTCAACTATACACATAATGATACTTAGATTCGGCCAATATCTTCCATCTATTAATAAAATACAGAAGCTCCTTATAGTATTGTCAATCTATACCAATGTGTGAATGGAGCTGATACAGTAGTTCAATCATATGTGTACATTCTCTGTCACACATGCATACATCTCCTTCCATACATCCAGCTCTCTCTCTATATATATGTCCTATGAACCTAACATCATATATATAGGGTGGGGACTTTCCCTTCACCGCTTATCTATTCTAGAAATAGGCCGCATGTTATTGATAGCCACATGCCATTTACAATCATAGCCACACATGTAAGTGCACTACCTATAGTCCTCTTGTAGTTAACTGAAGTGTTAATTCTATTCTTAGCTTGTCTCCATGCATAAACGCTTTGAACTGCTTCTCCAAAGATAGACAATGTATGGTGTGCACATCTCTACATCATTGATGTGTTCCACATGCCATCTTCTAAAAATAGGTCTTCATGCAAAAAAACTGGCTAAGTATTGAAATATGAACTTTCCTTCTATGTGTGGGTCCTTCCTGACCTTCTGTGCCCTTGGTTCTAGGCCTTCTATTCCGCTCAAACTCCTTGTGTGATCTTTGACAAGTATTCTTTGATCAACATTACCACACACTAATCTCACTGTCATCCCAAAAATGGGTATGTCCAAAAATTGAAGGAAAGAATAGAAGAATCGAAAGAATAAGAATAAAATAATGTAGATAAATAAATAATTTCTATGAGGTTATTAGGAAACCTCCTCTATATTAGTTTGCAGTATCAACTCTGGATACTCTTCCTTTATTTTGGCCTCTAATATCTGTCAGTCAATGAGTTCTTGCTCTTATTTTTCTGGGATGTCCATAGCAATGGATTTCAACTCATCCCTCACAATTTCTCCCCTCTCATTTTGTAGAACCAACACAACACTAGACATTGATGTCATTATTCTTTCTAAAAGGTCCATCTTCTGTGCAATCATCTTTCCAAGCTCTTCAACCGAGTCTTGTGCTACTGCCATGGCCTCGCACTTATATTTAACCATTGACATTATTTCTGCACGGCCCAATGTCTCATTTTTCATCACTTTCTGGACCTCATTATTTTCTTCGAGGGTCTTGATGTTGATAAGTACCTCTGGAGTTGTGCATACATTTAAATCTTGGTCTTCTTTCTTCAATTCTTCATGTAATGCTTGCAACAACCCTTCATATGATGCATTTTTCTCATCACAGATCTTTCTCTCATTTGGCATCTTGTTTAGAGTAGTCTGGTACTTGTATATGTAGAGTTCCATCTTTAATTACAAGGTCCACCAACTTTCCCACATAGTGCATCGCTGAAGGAAATGTTTGTGGTACCTTGGCCTCTAAGTGTGGCCTTGCTTTGATTACATTGTTCCCAATCTCCTCTGTGATGCTTATGAACACCTCATTCTTCTTCTGCATGAAGTCCCTATCCTATGTTATGTGCACCATCTCTATGTCTTTTGTCTTCATGTCCTTGAGAAACACTCTGATCATGGAAGATTTTTCCATGTTTCTTCTAGCCACCTCAGTAGAAACTTCCACTAATGCATTACTGACTTTCTCATCTGACATGACAATAGGCTTTTTCTATCATGTGTATGGCTTAAGGTGCCTTCTTCAGTCATCTCGAAACACATGAATCTTCACACACATCAAATTCAGGCACATCTATGTGGGTGTGCATCGACCATGATATTTTTTTGAGTGTGCATTGTTGCCATATCTTCATCCATTAACTCCCAACCGAATAAATCCTTCTGCGCTATCGTGCTCTGGAAGTGGGCACGGACAATTTTTCCTATGTTCTCTACCTACCCCATGGCCAATGGAATGTTCTCTCCACTTGTTATTCTAGACCTTTGCTACTTAGGAAATTTAGCCTCCAAATTTAGGACTTGTGTCTCCATGTCTTGAACATCCTCTACAACTGTCTCCTCTGGTATTTTCTCATCCTCATATTTTTCCTTTGATGACTCACTTTATTCTTCTGGGTCCTCTAGAAGGTAGGATAATTAGGTGCACTTTCCTCTAACTCTTCTACCTCCTCATTCAACTTCAGTTTCGTCCTTCTCTATGTGGTAGCCTCCTTTTGTGGGGAGAGTTTGGGTGATTTATGCACAGTGGTTGGAGTAGTACCTTAGGTCCTTGTTCTCCTAAATACCATTTTAAAATTGTGCTCCCTTTGGACTGCATTCATGTCCTCATCATCCCCTTCTTGTGGCTAAGGTGGAAAAATAACGTGCTTAGCTTCACCTTTGCTTATAAGATTTCTCCTACCCCTATGCTCCAAACCACCACTATCTTTGCGCTCCTCCTCCTCATCCTGCATTTCAACTGGTTATGTTGTCTTAGGTGTTGGGATGTTCTCCACTGTATGCTTTCCATTTGGTGGTGCTAGAAGTGTGAACTCACCTTCAAAATATTTTTTATTCTCCGTTTTTTGCTTCAACTGGAGATACACCAATGTTGCCCCCACATTTTCTATAAGCAAGCTTATTGGTTTGATATTCAGCACCTCTAAAATGATCCTCTCTGTATAAGAGCTTCTGCCATGATACACATACTTCTTCCTTAGCATATGGTAATTATAGTCTACCTTATATACATTGAAGACCATTCGGCGCATGTCTGTAAATCTATGAACAGATGTTTGAAAATACCTTACAGTGAATACGTAAGGAAACTTACACCAAGGGCTCCAAACTCCATCTTTCATTGGGAAGTGTGCGATGCATAAATGCAAATATACAACAAACTAAAATTATTTCCCTACCACTGCTGTTAGGTCCTTTGGGATGCGCCACTCTTCCCCAAATGCTATGTGGAGCCTGTCATACCACTTCTCCACCCTTTTCTTTACATCATCTATCATGTCCCCATTACATAGGTACTTGCTGAATCTTTTAGCTGGGGACTTTTTCTCCATGGAGTATTCCCATACGTTCTCCTTCGGTCCATCTGGTACTCCGATCTCCATAAATACCAGTGATAGTAGATCAACCCCAAAGCTGATATTCCCTCATGTGCGTGCTTCTTCGACTATTTACTCTACAATATAGCCTGTAATGTTGTAGATTGTCCCTTTTGACATCTTACATGCCACATGCAACCACATAGTATTTACCTGAGACCACTACTCCTGATCATTCAAATTGGTAACAAGGTGGGCTGCAACTTGTACAATTGGAAAATTCTTCAATGTATCTATGTCCATTTTGCATGGACCCTTCAAGTACCCAAACTCTTATTTGGTATTTACAATCATGGCTTTATCTGCAAGATCAACTTTTATATCTTCTCCTATGGACGTCATACATGTAACAGATGAGATTCTAACTCTATGTCCTGCAAAGTAGAAGAAGTCTTCGTGTACCCTGCTCATGAGCCACTGATAAAAGGGCTCATACTTCCAAAAATATGGAAGCTCATAAAACTGGTAGACCCCAATTCTCTTCAAAATATTTTCACCCGCATTGTCATATACTGGAATGTCCTTCGCCGTGTGCTTGTTCTTTCTAGCAGTGAGCAAGGAATCTAGCTCCTTCTTGTTCTCTAAAGTCCTATGATTCTATTCACTTACTTTTCTCTTTCTGATGGGTGAATCCCATTCTTTCCTGATGACGACTCCTTCTGGATATTGCATCTATGAAAAAGGGATTTTGGGTGCCATTTCTTCCTCCTCAACGACTACCTTCTCATTTCCTTTTACTGCTACTGCAGATGCCTTATTCAGTGCCATTTTTACCTTGCAAATGTCTCCTCTTAAACTCTACAAATTTGTGAATCAAACCCTAGCTCAATTCAATCATTCCCTAGGTGGAAACTTTGTAAACAAACCCTTTTCTATTTCCTTTCTTTGCTCAAACCCTTCACCACTGGGGATGTAACATCTTTGACAAATAGTTATATTCCTCTTTTGCATTACAAGTGTTGGCATGTGATTTTATTGAATGAGGTGTGTTAGTGAAAATTCATAGCACCCCCAAAATGACCTATGGATATGCTTTTCTAAGGCAATGTCATTTAGTGTGAATGCACAACATTGAGTTTTCCCAAAGTGTGGGACCTTTACAAATGGGGAAAGCTCTCCAGAGAAGGTTGGTTCCTCTTCCTAAACTACCTGCCATAAGCTATTCCAGTGCAGGAAAGATAATCTAATCCTAATCTAACTATGCCAAGGAGACAGAGAGAAAGAAAAGAGTGAAAAACAAAGCCTACACTAAAACAGTGATACACCAGAGAAGGAAAATGTTGAACATCTATCAAAATTGCCATGGGAATAAAGAGAGGTGAGCAATGGAAAGGATGGACAAGTGCATCACAAAACCAAGGATGGATTTCACACAAAAAATATTCCAAAACTCCATGAACATAGCTCTAAAACCTACAATGAACATCCAAACATGCAAAATACTTGGAATAAAGAGAGGTAAGAAGAAAACAAGCAAAAACAAGAAAGGATGGACAAATGCATCACAAAACACATTTTTTATTTCTCCAGAAATTTACACAAAACATCATTTCATGGGTAAGAGGAAAAAATGCAATTACAGAGTAGGGGAGGAGGTTCAAACTCCATTTTTTATCCTAGGGAAGAAAAGAAGGAAGAGGCAGAGAAGAATGATGAACAAATTTTACAAATGAGCCAAAATGGCTTTTAACCATGAAGTAGAATGAAGAAAGGTGAAAAAACGTAGGAAAATTTGATTTGAAACTCCAACCACTGAAAAATCCCTTCAATCTCACTTACAAAATGATGCGTTTCCATAAAAAATCCCATACTTCCTTGTACATTGCTTTGCAGAGCAAAATAGAGGCCCATACTTCATTAATTTTGGTGGTTGGGAACCATTTCTACGTTTTTTGCATGCCAGAGATGTTTTCCTATTTTTCTCCTATAAAACTTCATCAAAATTTTAAATTTAAGAGTCCATCATGTGGAGAATTTCACCAAATTTCCATTGATACCAAAATTAAGAAAATATGAGCTTTGGTGCGAAAGATATGGCCCTCTGAAGATTTAGGGAAAAAATGATGAAATTAGGGCAAAATTCGGGTTCGTGGGCCAAAATTTGAACTTTTTCCTCCTTTTTCAAATTGGGAAATTTTTCCAAAAAATATCCATGCCCCATCACTTTTCTGCCACGTGGCACCCTTTGGTTTATCCACAGGTTCAAAATCACATTCCGCCCATTTTGCAAAATTGGAAACTTTTCCAAAAAACCTCTGTGGCCCCGACCTCTGCTGCCGATGTGGACACGTGGCACCTTCTCATTGCTTCACGTAGATGTAGTTCAACTTTTGCCTTTGTGCCTTTTGTAACTTTGGCAAAATTTCCTAAAACCTTATGCCACCCTGACACCCACTACTGACAGGACACGTGGCACCTTTTTATCGCTCTACGGGGATGCGCTCCCTATTTTTCCTTTGACAAACTTTGACCAAACAGAAAAAAACTAGAAGTTCCTCCAACGCCCGCCACTCCAACATGATGTGTGGCACAATTTCATTTACTGTGGGCCTACCTTGGGAAAACTTCCCCTCCAAACTCCACTGAGCCATAAATTGCAAAATACAAGGAGTTAGGAGGACTTCTTTACCTTTCTGGAAAGGGGAAGAAAAATCCTATTTTATGAAGCTATTTCTAGAATATTTTTAGTGCTCGCAATATGTGAAAATTGAAGTTGAATCACAAGGAAGGAAATAATGAAGGAAAGTTAGCCAAAATAAGAAGGGGGCTCATTTTGGATAACAAGGTGTGTTTCCTTGATTGTTAAAATAATGCTTGTTATGGATAAATCATTTCTAATCTTGGATCCATTGGACTGAAATGATATGGCTTGAAAGAATCCATTTTATCTTATTGAAGGAAAGTTGTAATCTATTTTTGAGAGTTGCAAACCTATCTCTTTTACTGAATCATCCTTGGATCAATTCTAGTGATCCAAGGACTGTTTTAAATCTCCTCACTGGACTGAATGGTAAATTGACATTCATAGGTGGAGAAATGTAGTAGAATGAACTTTGTATGTTACAAATTCTTTGGTCTTTTCTGAATGTTCCTTCATTTAGTTGTAAGTTTGTGCTTGGGTATTTGGGATTGATCTCTTCAAGACATTAATGGCATAAGCAATAAATTCTGCTTCACGATGATGAGGGGAATATAAATCCTAAACCTAAGGGATTATCCTAACGTTATCCTAAACTAGGTAAAATAAATTACTTCTTAGCTATGTCTATTTATTTGGGTTTCAATCTAACCTAATCTTCTTATTCTATTTTGTTTGGATGGTGTCCTAACCTAAGTTCTTGTGCTAAATGAAAAAGGGAGAAATTATTAAGGTAATGCTAGGCTATTTAACCTAATACCTAATACTATATGGTTGTGAATTTGATCTAACCTAAGGTAATTATTTTATTAGACTAACCTAAGTTTTGGGAAATCTATCCTAAACTATTGAAAAGGAACCCAAGGTCGCATGGCATTAGGGAAACGGTTCCAATGGCATTTATTTGATTTGATTTGGTTAAATGAATGGAGGTATAACAAGTTTTGGCAAAAGTAAGTAGACTTTAGTGGAAGCATACGTGAAGGCTTCACTAAAGATGGAAATGTATGTTAAAGTAGAAATGGCATTCACCAATTTTATGAGGCGGTGGCAAGGAGAGATAAGTGCGAGATTTGGGATTAAATGCATTAATGAACCTCAATTTTTGCGTGCAAACCATCTTGGAAACAAGGAAGGAATATTTTTTGGAGGTTGTTTGATCTTGCATGCATTACAATTTTTTCTCTGCATGGAGCTATTTGGTTCTTCGAGCTAGCATTTCGACTTGTAATTTGTGGCTATTTTTGGTTTCTCTGGTCTATTTTCGATTGAAGGAAAGTGAATGAGGAATTGGAAGAAAATATGTTTGGTTATTGATCTTTCATGGAAGAGAAAAAGAGTGGGAAGCTCGGATAGAAGTCTCCTTTGAATTGGTAGAAGCACTATCAGGCATGATAGGATCTACCCATTAAGATTTCTTGCTTTCTTCTAAATGATCCATTAATACAATTCTGCTCTCATGAGATAAATGCTTTCATGATTTGTCTAGTAAATTACTCTCATGGTTTTATGAATCTCTGTGGTTTTTAGATATAAATCCATTGCTAAATAATGTTATCCTTTGGAAACTCTCTCCATGCAAGTTCTATGGTGAGATGCATGTGAAACTTGTATTCAAAGTTTTTTTTTCATTATGAACTTATATTAGAGCCTTGTGTTTCGTTCTGAGCTTGTATTAGAGCTTTGTGATGCTATGAACTTGTGTTCAAAGTTTCATGTTTAGCACTGAACTCGTATTCAATACTTGTATGTTATGAACTTGAATTTAAGGCATTGTGTTTGGTTCTATACTTGTATTATGAGCTTGAGATTTACTCGTATTCAAGGTTTTGAAATTCTTAGAACTCATTTATGGGACTGTCTGCATGAAAAATCTTGGGAAAATAGTTTTAGTTTGAGTTGTTTTGGTAATATCTTTAGAGATCTTCTCCTTATAGCTTCTTGAGTTGGAATGGTTGTGGTACTTCTATTTTTAAGACTGTATCACCTTCTTTGAACTGGTAAGGGCATGTAAATATGGAGGATATTCTTCTCTCCTCTACTCTGAGAAAACCCACATCTTGTTGAAGGCTTGACTAATTTGTTTGTAGGTTAATGGACTGTAATTGTAACTTGTTGAGGGATTAAGGAACGTTTGGTTAGATACTATAATGTTATTTACTCTTTGGTTGATATAGAGCTAGTTTGAAACAGTCGTTATTGGTTCCTAAAGTTTTTGGAAATGTAGTATGCATACTCCTTCTTGTGATCGATGTTTGAAACAAATATCTTCTCTGTCCCAATATTTATAGATGGAGCTATGAGAGTCCTTGTTTTGATTTCTGGTTCAGTCACGTTGAAGGAAAAGTTGAGACATTGCTTGACTTAAACGTATTTTGGGTTTTCTTACTCTCTTTTGGATCCTTTTAAATTGATTTTTAGGTTTTTAAGGAAAGAAGAGTTGAATACTCTCTCTCATTCTGAATCTTGTTGATAGGATATATTACCTCTGGTGCGGGATTGCTTCTTTAATTTGTTATTATTTTGGATCACAAACTACTTACTCTTTTTTATTGAGTTGTTGAAGCCCTTGTAGTTGGGATTTCAGTTTCTTTTGATTTAGTGAGTATTTTTGAACTGGTTTAGCTTATACTATTTTGGGTTTTATATCCTTTGTTAGATTAATTAGGGGAATCTCTGGGTCTTTAAAAAGAGAAAGGAACATATTTCTCTTGTGGATAGTATTCTGTTTTTGGAGCCATATTGTGTACTCCTTTCTGGGAAATGAATTCAAACTTGTGTTTAATGAATTGGAATAGATAAACCAGGTTGTATTGATTTGTAAGGGAAACTATAAGTGTTGTTTTCTTTAAACTATGTGTTTGGTTTAATGTTCTCTCTTGGGAACTAGTAAAAGAACTTCTGAGTTTGAAACAGAAAATGGAATTCATTTTTTAGTATAAAATAAATGAGTTCTTGATTGGATCTTTTCCATTTGAGATCCTTTAACTTTTGTAAAGATAAGTTCACTTGACTGAAATTCTCTATGGCATGAATCTCTTCTTGGTTGTAGAGTAGTTGTTTTCTTAGGCTTGCTTGAATCCTTGGGTTGAGATTTCTATCCTTCTGTCTTGTAGGAAATGGTGGGAAACCACTCTTCTGAGATGGAAATTTCCTTGTGGATTGTTTAGTCTACTTTTACTATGTCACTTGTTGTAATGATGTGGAAAGAGAATAACTGAGTTGGTTCTGTTGAAGAGAAAATGCAAACATGCTTAGACCAAATGATTTGTTTGACTAAGTCATACTTCATTTGGATTTGATATTGGATGGTTTTCTCTTTTTGCACTATATCTTTTTATGAATCCTCCTTGGATGGACATAAGAAGAGATTAAAATCGTGTGAGTCTTGCTTTGATTTGTGGAATGTCTAGTTTCAGAACTTTGAATGATATCTTCTAACGGGTATAAGTTAGTTAAGACTTGCAGGTAGACTATTTTGATTCTCTATCCCTTCATGGATTGATTTGGGATTCTTGTTTAGATGTTGTCTCTTTAATGTTGAATCCTTATATTGTTATCCTTGAACTAAAGTAGTTATGTGTGTTTTGATCCTGTTTCTCTCTTTCAGACAATTAGTGAATGGGGGATATTATATATTAATTCTTCTTCTTTTTGCCTAAGTTATAGGATGAAGTATCCTAATATGAGCTATGCTGTAAATAACTTCTTTGGCTACATAGTAAAGATAAATATTGTATTTCTATTTAGATAGAATTATGAAACAATTGGATGACAAGATCTGTTGTTTTTTTAAAGGTAATTGATTGGGTCAATTAAACTATATGTTATCATGTAGATGTAGCTGATTATATTATGCTATTTTATTAAAAGTGAATTTAGACTCCTTAATTGTACTTCTTTTCTGGATGTTTTTATTCATGCTTATTTGTATGATGTATTAATTGTTTCATTAAACCAGAGTTTTTTAATGGAACAATTAGTGGAATGCATTTCATTTTAATGCTTAGTGCTTATCATGCTCAGTTCATTGAACTGGCCTGTGCTAGAAATATTTGTAGATGGACATCGTAAGTGATAAAAGAAGGAAAAAACTTTTATGATGCATTAGCTTATTTAATTCTGTATCTTATGTAAATAATTTCGATTCATTCTTGAGCTGTATTGGAAAAGAGAAGTGATGTTCTTTTATGATCATAATGATGATTGACATGCAGTATGATTGAAATGCATAGTCTTGTAAATGTATATTTTATCATGATGAATTGAAAGGTTTGGAGACTGGCCCCAATTTGTTGTGTAAATTCTCTTGGACTTTATATGACAGAAATAGTAGTGATATATTTTCAATGTTCTTATATCTATTTGTATATTATTGTTGTTATCAATTAATAAGTTGGATTAAGGGGATAGTGCAATATCCCTTACTATAATGAAACTTGTTAAATTTTAAAGATGTTGTTCTCTAACTAAAAAACTATAGTTTAAATAATGAAATATGATTTGGTCATACAATTAAACTATATGAGTGATGATTGATAAAAAAGGTTATGTTAACCTTAACATCTATCCATGTAGAGGAAGATTCTTCCTCTCTCATAAGATTGAACAAAAAAATGGAATGGCGGTTATAATATTTAACCTTGTGCTTCATTTATAAAAAGTAAACACTAGCTAAATCTAGGAGAACGATACACCTACTTAGACAGCTAGGTTACATTAAAAATTAACTGTTGGATGTTTGCTGCCTTGTTTTTGGGAATAACTTCTTGTTAGGCCAAGTTAATGAACACCAATGCAAGCATGAGTTAATGAAGTTCTTAATATCAAATAAAATTAATTATGGATAAATAACTTAATGAATGTTGGAATTAGGGTTAGGCATGGTTATTGCAATTTGATTCTTAATCTAGTTTAATTATAAATTTAATGACCACTAAGGGGTATGTACGTCGTTATGAATCAGTTCCAATGGATGTTGGAACATGCCAATTGTAGGACTGTACCTTTGAGAATTCCAGGGGCTTCTCGAGGATACAATGTTGCATTTGACATGTGGCAACACCCTTCAGTATTTATTCATCTAGATCTACACCATCTGGAATTGAACTTAGTTTCTCTCTAGGTCAAGTTAGTAGCATGTTTAGGATAGGGAGTAGCTTTCTATGACTCAGGGTACCTTGGCACATTCGGTTGACTTAGGTTCGCCGAGTATGCCCATGTACCCTAAGTCATCGTGAGCTTCTTCTTATAATAAATTATGTTGCTAACCTAGGCTAGGGTAAAACCTTGGGTAAGTGGACTAATGGTAGTCAGTAAAGACCATTCTAGATAATAGAAGAGTGAGGTGAAGGATGTATTTTGAAATGACGAGTATGCCATCTAGGAATAGTAACATGAACAGTATGTTGAAAATATTTGGCAAAAGTATCACAAGTTGTTAGTTGTGTTATCTTATGTCACCTAGTTTAAAGCAACGTGATGGCAGATGAATATTGGTAACAAATATTCAGATAGGTTCTTTAAATAGATCACTTAGTACCCAAAATAGCATAGAAAAACCAAGTTACATAGTATACATAAATTATTCTATAATTTAAGTCAAACATGAGATATCGGTTGGTAACTGAGTCATGGAATGAGAGATTGGTAGCATACCGAGTCATTACAGCTGCATATGGTTATCTATTATGAGATTGATTGGCATGGAATGTGTGTTCTAAATGATGTTTTATTTAGAACAGAGAACATTGCGTTTCAAATTTTTTTTTTTTCCCTTGTTTCTAAAGTCTTAAAATGGGAATGTTACAGGGGATGCAAGCTTCTTGTTGCACAGATCTGGTTGTCAATCTTGGTTTCACACCATAACTCGATCACTCGGCTCTTTATACTTGGCTCTTCTCTCAAATACTCTTAGTCACAACGGTAAAAATGAATCTGCATCCCATCCTTATATAAATTTTTCAATTTTTTCAAATTTTGATGCATTTATTGCGCCTTCACTTACCAAATATCCCCTCATTTATTGACCACATCTGTTCATTCCATGCGGTACATCTTTGTGCCTAGTTATAACCTTCTAGTGTGCCTTCCTACCCTCTGGTCACAGAATTCTCTTTAGTGCATGCTCCTGCACCTGAGTACCTCATCACTTTACCTTCTCCTGGTAGCTAACATGGCCTCCGCTTACCTCATGTTATACTATTCTTTCATTCATCTCCATCCTTGGTCACTTTTGAGAAGTAATCCTCTTTTGACTTAAAGCACACCTGTAGCATTTTTTTCCTTTCACCTTTCAATTCCCACAATCTTTTTCTTGGATAACTACAACCACCCCATACTAAAAGCATGTGCAGTTCTCTGTGCACAAATAGTATTCATATAATAATTATATTTATACATACAAGTGTGCTTATTACACAATAACAACAATGAAATTGAAAAATCATAGCAACAATGACAAAAATATAGAATTGAAACCCTAAACTAAATGGAAATACTACCTTATTACAAATACCAAGAAGATTTATTTATAGTAGGGCTTCAGCCTACTCCCATTAAAGTAACTGGGTAGTCGTGTTCCATCAAGTGCTTCTAACTAGCAAATGACTGATTCAAGTATAGATGTGATAACATACGGCCGCAACTAATGTACCTTGAGCTTTCCTGGATGGCGCAAAACCTTTGAGTCATAAAGAAGTACCATTTGTCCAATCTCAAATTTCTTATCCGTATGTTTCTATCATGCCATGCCTTCTTCCTGGACTTTTCCTACTTCTGACTCCATCTTGTTATGGCTCTGTGCTCATCCAGTCTAATCATTTTTTCGATATGCTCTTCTAAAGCATATTCATTAGCTAGACCTCTAGTGTGCGTAATGTGAAAAGAAGGTAACATACATTCGATAGGGATAACAACTTCTGCGCCAAACACCAACTGAAATGGTGTGGCTTTATTTAATCTCTTGTAAGTTGTTCTATATGCCCAAAGAATAGCTGACACTTTGTCATCCCAATCCTTTCTCCCAACATCACAAATTTTTGTCAAAGTTTGGCTCAAAATCTTGTTGAAGGCCTCACCAGTTCCGTTTTCCTGAGGATGATAAGGTGTATTTTTATGGTGTGCAACCATAAACTCATCTAATAGGATCCTAATTGTCTCATTAAATAACTGTGTACCTTGATTACTTGTCAAGATTAATGGACATCCATATCTTGTAAGAACATTCTCCCATAGGAACCTAGCTATTGTAGTTTCTGTACAATCCTTGGTAGGTGCTACTTCTACCCACCGTTTGAGATAATTTGTGCAAGTAATAATATAGCACGATCCAGTCCTTCGTGTGGCTGGAAAAATAGGTCCTACAAAATCAATGGCCCATTTCTCAAATGGTTCAGAACTAGTAATTGGTCTCAATGTCATCTCATATCTTTGCTCTAGTTTCCCTAGGCACTGAAAATGATCACATGCCTTACAATATTCTTTGCAATCCTTATAAAATGTTTCCCACCATAATCTAGCAAGTAATATCTTCTAGGAAATCACATCACCTGCATAATGGCATCCTGCAATACCACCATGAGCTTCTTTCATGATATTCTAATGCTCATATTCTAATACGCAATGTCATAATACTTCATCTCTACCTAGCTTATAGAGGTCACCACTGATTAAAATAAATAGTGCCACACATATAACAAGCTATTTCTTTTCTAATGCTTTCATTCCTTCTGGTTCCATACTTGTTTGTAGAAAAATAATAATGTCTTCTAATTTCATGGGAGCACATTGTAACCTATATAACTATGCATCTTACATTGTTTCTTTAATTGTTTGTGCATCCTCTCTTGAATTGATTCTAGATAAATGATGTGGTCCAAAATTGATTTTCCCTAGCTTCACCACAATTGTGAAGTCAAATTCTTGAAATAGGAGCACCCATCTACATATGCACCCCTATAAGATGGGCTTGTTTACCAAGTAATTCAATGCCATGTGATCTGTATAAAACACAAAGTGTTGCTAACAAGTACTGTCGAAACTTGTACAATGCATAGATCATTGACAACACTTCATGCACTCTAGTTATATAATTATGTTCTGCAGGAGTCAGCTTCCTACTAGTAAAATAGATTGGATGCTCTATAATACCTTCACCAAGTTGAGATAACACAA
Organism: Taxus chinensis; assembly: GCA_019776745.2. Classification (NCBI taxonomy): domain Eukaryota; kingdom Viridiplantae; phylum Streptophyta; class Pinopsida; order Cupressales; family Taxaceae; genus Taxus; species Taxus chinensis. The sequence continues at coordinate 82,019,918 of CM034146.1, read as the reverse complement.
CACCAATGGCCATGCCAAAAGCATCCACATGCACATGAAATGGTTTATCCCATGAGGGAAAGCATAGAATGGGAACGATAGTAAGTTTCTCTTTTAATATCTCAAACGTGCGCTGTTGCGGTTCTCCCTAATAAAATGTACCTTTCCCCTTTAGCAATTCTTCCAAGGGTGCGGAAATTTTGGCATACACTTTTATGAATTTTCTATAACACCCTGTATGACCTAAAAATCCATGCACCTCACTTTGACTGGTAGGCGCTTCCAAGCCTAAAATGACTGCAACCTTGGTTGGATCAACTAGAAAACCTTCCTTGCAGATTATATGTCTTAACAGTATCCTAAATGACATAGAAAATATGCACTTCTTGATGTTAAAAGAGATACTCAATTGTCTACATCATTCAAAAATTAAGAAAAAATTGTCACAATGATCTTTCACAAGCCCATATATTGTCCAATCATCTAGGTATACCTGTAAGAAGTTGTGAATAAAATCCTTAAATGCCTTAACAACTATGTACAAGAATACAGTAGGTGCATTTTTCAATCCAAAGGGCATCATAGTATAGGAAAAACTACCCCATTCAGTAGTAAATTTTGTCTTTTCTTGATCCTCATGAGCACTCCTAACCCGATGATACCCGAAAAATCCATTCGTGAAGGAATATTTTTTGCACCCTGTAACTCCTTCTAGTATTTCCTCACTGAATAGCATAGGGAATGGATCTGTGACACATGCAGCATTCAGCTCCCTATAGTCCACACATATCCTAATCCATCTGTCCTTCTTGATATTGATCACCATTGGGCTAACCCATTCTGATTCATCAAGGGGCTTGATAATTCCATATTTCAACATTTTATTAATTTCTTCTTTTACCTTTTCGTGTAAATTAGGATTCATTTTGTAAGGTCTCTTTCTCACTGGCCGTGCACTTCCCTTAAGTTTTATCTTCATTTCCATAAGTGATTCATGCATGCCTTTAAGTTCATGATATCCTCGAGGGAATAAGTCTAGATAATCCCTGAGTAACTCAATGATCTTTGCTACCTCCAAGTTTGACCAGTAATCTCCAATTATGGCCTCCTTAGGCTCAACCTCCAAACCTATATTCACCTTTTTTATCTTCAAGGGTTCATGGTAGGTGCATGTCTCCTTATCTGCACTATCTAAGACCTTGCACACCCCGTGTGAATGTTCAATATCCAATTTCTCAACTTCCTCATCATCCACAATGTAAACCATCTTTCCTTTTTCTTTCTCAAGGCAAGCATGTTCAAGTAGTATGGAGTCCATTTTTTCTTCCTTTTCAAAACATGCTCTGGACTCTTCCTCACCGAATAATTCATGTATATGCTCCTCAAATTTTGCACTATCTCCCATAGTTAAGTGCTTGACAAATTTTAATGCCTCTGCTACATGAGGTTTAATCGAGAAGTAGTCAAAAGTCTAGATCATTCCTACAGTCAAATCTTTCTAGTTTCCAGTTTCACGATGTAGTTCTGCATATACATACCAAGCGCGTGTACATCCTTGTAGCGTATAATATAATATATGCACCCAGAGTGAAGGTGGTAATGCTTCCTGTCTTGCTATCCAGAGTCTCTCACACTGCTGAATGTGATGTTGAATAGGTTGATCACCATGATAAGTGTAGATTTTTGTAGGTGCATTGTTCCTTATAAACCTAGCAAACAAAGCAAATCCAATCTATTCCCAATTTATAAGATTATCTCTATGGACTACCCACTAGCACGCTGCTGTCCCACACAGTGTATATACTAACATATCTCTCCTTTAAACTTGATCTTTCCACTATGTTCCCATGGCCCTCAGAAAGGCAGGAAGATCTTATGTCCCTGTATACCAAGGTACTGTGATATCTATCCATCGAATTAAACAAAGTCCATTCTTGCGTGCAACCACGCTTTTCACCTTGTGTCCTACTAATTCATATGTACCATGAGCCCAATTTTCACAAGTAATACTTGTATTATCACTAATAGAATGAGAATGGTCCCATAGTAGGATTCCTTATTTTAATGGCTCATTGATCTCTAGGTCCTGAATAACACGTACATAGACTCTATTTAAGTCCTCCTCACTTAGAAGCTCAACATAGGGTGTACACTTCCCATATGCCAAAGGTATCACAACCCTTTCCTCCTTGTTTTCAAAGCTGATATACCCCTTATTGAATCTCAAGTCAACATTATTTGCATAACACCAAGGGCATCCAAGTAGGGCTGGAAAATTGTTGTCTTCTACAAGTGCTAACACCTCAAAATCCCCAGTGAACTTGGCCCCTTGTATAGTTATAGATGCATCTTTCAAAACTCCTATGGGAGTGGCCTTAGTCTGGTTTTCCATAAACAACACATTAGATGATGGTTGAAATGGAGGCCTCCCCATTTATACCCATACATCTAATGTAAGCACATTTACCTCCACACCTATATCGATCAATATGTTTCTCAACAGCCACCCATCCACAACAACATTCAAAGTAATTTCTTTGTCATAGTTAATGCTATCAGGGGGAAGATTTACATGTAGAATCTATCATCTGGTCTCAAGACTTACGCACAAAGTGTTCCCTTTTAACCAATTTCCCAATAGCGGAATAATGTTCTCGTGGTGCAACATCTTTCACACCTCTCATAAATCATCAATATCATTTTGGACTATCTCTGATGTTTTATTTTTCTCCTTTAGGTACTGTATCTCACCCTGAAGATTCCTTAGCACTTCCATGGTATCCTGGTAAAATTCCTTCTGATGAGTAGGATCTAGGTACCTCGCATGCAAAACCTCCTCCTTGGTGATCATAGGCTTCTAGTGCAATGCCTCTCTCATGCGTACTACTTCAACACATGTAGTAATCTTCACTTTCAATGCCTCAGGTCCTCTTATATTGGGCATCCACTAATCCTCTACCGTGCATTGGATTCTAACCCTCTCAGTTCCTTTATTCTCTTTCTTATGTTGCTTACTCAAATGCTCATATAAGTTCGAGAACTCTTCATAGCTATGGTTCTTTTCATAGAAAGAACATGCAATATTATGAGGACATTCGCACCTATAGTGGTTAGGAGATCCACACGTATAACATGTTCCATGAGGGAACTCTCCTCTTCCTCCACCATGGCCTCGTCCTCCATATCTACCACGATATCCACGTCCCTTTCCATGACCTCCTTCAAAGCACCCCTCATTCCTGTCATAGCACATTTGATTATGATCCCGATCCTGGTGCTCATTATTACCCTTAGAACTATGTGTTATACTTTTCTATTGTATCCTAAGGTCTATAACATCTTTGATCTGACCAATCAACTGAAAATCCTCAGTATCATGGGTCGTGGACCTCTAATTCTTGCAAAAGCAAGATACATTCTTCCTTATCATGCACTGTAACAAAGGATATTGACTAGCATCATGATTCAAATGAAAAATTTCATAGTCCAACAGTAATGAGCATACAGATTGGTGAGGGAAAATATCCTTTATGTGACCTTCCACTTCACAATCTATAAACCAAATTCCTAAGCATGCTTCATGGGCTGAATTTGTTGATAGCTTCTCTAAATGCTTTTCCATAGCTACAATCTGTGCCTCTAGGAATTGGCTAACGCTAGTGTCAATGCTCCCAATTACCTCAACGTGCAAATCTTCTTCCAGTGCTTCATGTGGATCAATGTATGTCTTATGTGACAATGGCCTTCTAAAAGGTGTAATCAACCCTCCAACGAACCATTGTGCATGCTGGTTAGCATGAATTTCATAAGATAACTTAGATAGAAGTGTCTTAAAATGAGCATCATACTCACGTACACTCTCAATTGTGCCTTTCTTGATATTCTTGAGTGCACTTATACTCTTCTGAACAAATTTAGGGATATGGAACTCTTTCAAGATCGCATCCTTCAGTGCTACATAATCCATGCAAGTTTGATCAGGGTCAAACTTCCTATACCAGTTGTGTGTGTGCCCCTGTAATGAAGTGGAAAATTGACTTTCCTTTTGCTCAGCAGTCATGATCCCTTTAGCATGCCATAATATTTCAAACATATGCACATGTTCAGCAACATCCTCTATACCTCTATACTCCAGAAGATGAAGAGACATCTCCATATAGATATTTTGTGGTTGCTGCAGTGTAACACCCTTGTCAGTTGTTATTTTTCCTCCTTTGCATTTCAAGTGTTGACATGTGGTTTTCCTTATAAGGATATGTTCTTTTGATTATTGGAAATCATGATTGATATGGATAAGTCTTTTCTACTCTTAAGATCCCTTGACTGAATTGGAATGGCTTTCCTGAATCCATTTTTCACTTCTTTTAGGTAAGTTTCAATCTGGCTTATCTATTTATCTGACTCATCCTTGGATCAATTTCAGTGATCCAAGGAATGTTTTAAATCTGTTCAGATTGAACAAATGGTAAATTGACATTCCATGAATTAAGATATATATGGACTGAACTTTGTAGATACAAGTTCTTTGATTTTTTGTGAGAATGTGTTTCCATTCCATAGTATGTTTTGCTTGGGTCTTTAGAGATTGACCATGGCAGGTTGTTGCTGACAAAAATGAAATTGCAGCTTGTTCATGGTGTAGGAAAGATCTGGGATCCTATAAAGGACTAACCTACGAGATCCTAAGCTAGGTAAAAATATTCCTACCTAAGCTTTGTTACTTGATAGAATTCTGATTTTAACCTAAATCTTCCTATTCTGCTATGATTGGTTGATTGGAAACCTAACCTAAGCTTAGTGCTAATGGATTTGGAAATGTTTCTAGGTATTAAAACTAAACTAGAACCTAATACTACAAGGTTATAATGTGATCTAACCTAATGCCTAAAAATATTGTGTTTTGAATTAATTTACCTATGTGGAAATTACCTAAATCTATTTGCTAAGGTCTATGGTGGGGGGTTAGTTGTTAGTGTTATATCCTAAGGTATAAATTTTAATCTACCTAAGAAATGTAATCTATCCTAAACTAATGGGAAGGAAAGGGGAATTAAGTGGTCGCAGGTACTATGGATGATGGTTACTAAGGCATTAAAGTTGTTGATAAGGTTTCAATGAATGTGGTACTGCCAGCTTTGGCAGGGGCTAGTTGGCTTGGAGGAGGCTTAGGTGGCAGTATCGCTAAAATTAAAAAATGCATGTTATATTGGACTTGGCATTCACCAGAATTGGAAGACGGTGGCAAGGAAGGATAGGCGAGAAAATGGGAGTTAATGGAATTTATTGTTTTCGGTTTTTGAGCTCAAACCATCTTGGAAGGCATGCAGGTGGATCTTTCTTGGGTTGTTTCACTTTGCATGTTTCACAATTTTTTCTTTGCATGCTCTCTGGTTTTTCGAACCAGCAGATTGAACTGCACTTCATGGCTATTCTTGAAGTTTTAGATCTATTTTCATTTCATGGAATGTATAAGAGGAATTATGGAAAAGGAATTTGGTTTTTTGATCTTTCTTAGAGAAGAGGAGAAGTAGTGAGCTCGGCTGGAGGTCTTCTTCGATTTGACAGAGACACTATCAGACATGATAGGCTCTAACTATTACAATCTCTTGCTTTCTTCTAAGTGTTTTAATAAAAACAACTCTATTCTATTAAGATTTGTACATTGCATGTTCTATTTGGTTATTTGTTGTAGGGTTTTATAAATTTTGTATTATGGGGTTCAAATCCATGAATATTGTGGTTCTATTGGAAACATACATTGTGGTTGTTTAGACACATAAAAAATGCATACAAAAACAAATATGCTAACTCTTCTCGGCATTTTTAGTTTTGGTAAATTGATGGTTTCAGTTTTATTGACCTTCATCGCCAATGAATACTTGTTGAAATATTTTATGGGAACTTGAGTTCTACCTGTTTTTACTGAGAGCTTACATTCGAGCTCGAGTTTTTTGTTTAAACTTCATGGTATTTGAAGAACTGTTGTTGGGTTTCTCAGTACTATGGTGTTTTTGTTTTGTTCATAGATAATTTGGGCTGTGGTTAAAGCCGTATATGGCTTGGTTCTTGTTTTTATTTAAAAAAAAAACTAATACTGTTGTTTAAAACCACATATAACTCGGTAGTTGTGTTTTCCTATCTTGAGATAATAGGGTTTGTTATTGAAGACTGCATATAGCTTAATGCTGGAGTTTGGTATCTTGAATATTGTGGACTGTTATGGAATGTCCATTATGAACACGGCCTTCATATTTTTGTTGCTTGTCTAGTATGAGCTTTGTTAAGGATATTATATTCCGTTGAGTTGGGAAACAAGGTTTGATAAGATTTAAACAAAAAAATGAAAACGTTCTTCTTATTTAGAACTGTTAAAATTTATTCTTTACATTCTGCCTAGCATTAAGATGCTGGTGTTTATATTAACTCAAATACGAGGTATTGTGATATAAAGTTGTACAATGAATTGTTACTTTTGTTGGTAATGGTAACCTGAGCAAGGCATTGGTTATGTCCTAGTTTTCATTTTGGTTTAGGAAGTAAACTAAAAGGGAACATGTTGTTGTTGTTTCCCTAAAATTAAGCATATTCTCTTGGGTGCTCTTGAACCTTTGGGAGAAATTTTGATTTAACATTATGCTCAAGGTCTTGTGCAAAACATATTTTTTTTATTATGTCAATTTCATCTTGGCATACAAACTGAGTTTTCTATTTTATTGATTAGTCTACGAACTCAAAAGTCTTTTTATAAACAATTATTACGCAAGAAGAAAAATAGGAGGTATGATTTAGGGGATAATTTGGTAAACTCCTCAAGAACTTTACTGTAATTATCTTGTTGGTTTATTTGTATTATTGGGAATCCAATTTGTTTACTCTATAGAAATATATATATATATATATATATATATATATATATATATATATATATATATATATATATATATATATATATATATATATATATATATAGATATATATATATATATATATATATATATATATATATGGATGGAAAAACAGTCCTGTCTAGACCAAACTCTTGAGTAAGTCTAAGTGCTTGTTCCTATTTTGGTTTTAATACTTCTTGTTGGGTCCAAGGAAAGAATCTTGAGTCTTTAAAAGATTAATTGTGATTCCTTTATAACTATGGGCTGTGTATGAACTTCATGGTTATAATGTTCCGACTTGTAAATGGAACTCTTACATTATAATGGGAAGATTGCATTTAAGTTTTCTTCCTTCCTTGAAGTGTTCTTGTTCTCTTCTTGGGAACTCCTTTATGAAATTAAACTGTATGTATTGAAAAGGGAATTTGTTAATTAAGATGAAGGAAATGATTACAGGGTAGGATCATTTTTTGTTAAGATTTCTTTTCTAATGCAGTTGGAATAAGTTCATTTGTGTTGGAACCTTTTGTTGACTATTCTTTTAGGAAAAATAGAATGATTTCATTTAAGGTTTCTTCCTTCTTTGAATTGTTCTTGTTCTCTTCTTTGGGAACTCTTTTATGAACTTAAACTGTATGTATTGAAAAAGGAATTTGTAAATTAAGTTGAAGGAAATGATTACAGGGTAGGATCATTTTATGTTAAGCTTTCTTTGCTAATGTAGTTGGGATAAGTTCATTTGTGCTGGAACCTTTTGTTGATTATTCTTTTAGGAAAAAGAGAATAATTACTTGATTAGTCTTCTCTTACTTAACATTTGACTGAAATGAATTAGGAAGAGATTGATGACTGGTTTGTAGAAAAGAAAATGCAACTTGTTGGTTAATGGTTGTCCCATCTTTCCTTCATGGGTTTTATATGATTATGTTCTGATGAATATCTTAAGTTGAAACAAATTAGGCCATGATGTGAACCTGTTCTGCCTTGCGGACATTATGTGTTTTGGTATAGTGAAATGGTTTCTCTTCTTCTTTGCTTGGAAGTTAGAAGTATCATCTTAATGAGAACCATGTTGAAAACACTTCATTTGTCTTGTAATAATGATAAGTGTTGTATTCTATTCTGATAGATTTGGGAATAATGAGATGTATGATATGTTGTTTTTTAAAGGTAATTAATAGGATCAATTATGCTTTCAATTGTAAGACAAATATTATAGATTATATTATGCTCTTCTCTCCTAGAAGTGAAATCATATTATTAATTCTCTTCTTTTATGATTGTTATTACTTTTGTTTATTGTATGATATACTAATTGTTCATTAAAGTAGGGTTGTTTTATTGAAACAATTAGTGGAATGCACTTCATTATAAGGATTAGTGTTTATCATGCTCAGTTCTTTGAACTGACCTATGCTAGCGATTTTTGCATATGGACTTCGTACGTGATAAAAGAAGGCAAAAACTTATATGATGTATTGGATTATTTAAGTCTGATTCTTTGTGAAGAATTCTGATTTGTTCTTGAGTTGCATTGAAAAGAAAAGTTATATTCTTCTTAGAATGAAGGTTGTTATTATGCAGTATGCCTAAAATGCATAAGTCTTGTAAATGTATAAGTTTTGAAAATGAATTGAAAGATGAGGATTTACTTGCATTGGTTGTGTAAATTATCTTGTACTTTTGTAAAAAGATGGAATCTTATCTGGTTGATATTCTTCTTATTATTTATATGGTAATGTGTATTCTTGGATAAGTATTATAAAAGGGAATTAGAGTAATTTCCCTAAATAAGATGCAACTAAATAAGTTGTAGAATTTAAGGTTCTTATCTAAACAATTCAATATAGCAAGGTGGTGTGTAATGAACATACAATGAAGACTATAGAATTTTGTAAAGAGCATAAAGGGTGTGTTAAACCCTAGAACTTGACCATGAAGAGGAGGAATCTTCCTCTCTCATAAAGTTATAAATAGAAAGGAAGATATGAATTCTAATCTATAGACTTCATTTTAATAAGTCTATTAAGTTACAACCTAGGTGGTTGTTACACTTCCTTGAATGGTTAAGTCACATTAAATGGAACTTATGGTGTTGTTGTCCTGTTATTTGGTAACTATTTGTTAAGCTGAAATTAACGAACATTGAAAGAAATCTTAAGTTAAGGAACTTCTTCAAGGATTAATTGAATCTGATATTGAAAAGAACTTAAGAGTGTTGGATTAGGGTTTAGCAGGATTGATGGAAATTGTTTTTAATAATCCAAATTAACTAAACATTAATAATCTCCTAGGGGTATGTACATCTCGATGAGGCTGTTATGTAGGATGTTGGCACATGCCAATTGTAGGGTTGTACCTTCCGTAAGATTAGGATCTTCCCGAGGATACAACGATGCAGTTGACATGTGGCAACACCCTTCTACATTGATCATCAAGATCTACACACTTTTGGACTTGAACTTAGTTTTCCTCTAGGATTAGATAGTAAAATAGTTAGGATATGAAGTAGCCCTCTAAGACTCAGGGTACCTTGGCACACGGGGTTGACCTAGGTTGACCCAGTATGCCAATATACCCCAAGTCTTCGTGAGCCTCTTCCTATCATAATCTATGTTGTTTACTTGATCTATGGTTAAACCTTGGGCAAGTGGACTGACAGAAGTTAGTAAAGGACATTCTAGATAATAATAGAGTGGGGTGAAGGACGTATTTTGGATTGATGAGTATGTCATTAAGGAATAAGTAATATGAACAGTATGTGAGAAATATTTGGCCAAAGTATCGCAAGTTGTTGATTGCATTATCCTATGTCACCTAGTCTGTAACACTCTGAACTGTTGTTACTTCCTCCTGAGCATTCAAGTGTTGATATGTGATTTCTTTTGTAAAAGGATGTGTTCCTTTGATTGTGAAGTCATGCTTGATATGGACTGTATCTTCTTTGTAATTTAAGATCTTTGACTGAGTTGGAATATGATTGGACTCTTTTATTTCTTTCATTTTTGCACCTGAGTTTAATCTGATCTCGGAATGAATTGTGGATTTATCCATCTATAAGACCCAACCTAGGATCAGTGGCATTGATCCAAGGGATGCTTTAAGTTTATTCAGGATGAACAAAAATTACAGACCTTACGCAGGTTGCAAGGTCTGAATGCGTTGAATAAGCTATTCCGGAGTCTAACTCAAGCTAATCGTGTTAAATGAATTGGTTCCTGATATTGTAATATCAGGAAGGTCTTGATCGTGGGCCAGGTAATAAATTCAGATATATTTATTCAACTAGCCTATTGGCAGTTTAGGAGTGAATCCTTTTCATGAATGTATGTTTGTAGGTTCTTATTCTGAACATTTTAAATGTTAGACCTAAACTAGATTTATTAAGGTTAGTAACCTAAAACTAAACTATAATCTATGGGTTAGATTAGTGTTAATCTAACCTAGGCCTAAGCTATAAGCTAAATGTTCTAAGTTAGTAACCTAGTGCTATGGAGGTTAGACTAAGTTGCATCTTAAATCCTAACCTATGTTACTAACCTAACTAATGAACAAGGAAGAAAGGGGACCTATGAAAGGGTGCAAGCCATGGGTGGTAGTTTCTATGGCATTAAATGGGATGGATAAGCATGAAGGACAGGGATATAGTGGAAGTTTTAAACGGCTAGCAAAAGCCGACATGGCAGAGTCGCCAAAGTTAGAAATGGTCTTTGAATTGTTTTTATCCATCGCCAACTATGGTGGTCGGTGGCAATGGAGATTGAGCGGGAATTTTGGAGTAAATGCAATTAATGAACTCGGTCTTCGAGCTCGAGTTTCTCGGGAAGACATGCAAAATGGAAAACTGGTAGTTTGTTTGGTTTTTCATGCGCTCCAGTTTTCTCTCTGTTTGATCACTGGTTCTTCGCACCAGTCTACTTGGTGTTGCATGGAAAAAATGAGTGTAACTAGCTCTTTTCTCTGTCAAGGAAATTTTATAAGGCATGAAAATAACAAATTATTGTTGCTGAATCTAACGTGGAAAAAGAGGAGAAGGCTCAAGCTCTTTCAGTGGTCTTCTTCAGATTTTTAAGCAATATTACCAGGCATGTTAGGCCCTAATCTTTAAAAATCTTGCTTTCTTTCAAATGATTTCATTAGAACAACTCTGTTCAGATGATTTTTGGGTTCAGTAGGTTTTTATGGTAGCCTTGTGTGATTTTGATGCTGTATCTTCTTAGTAGCTCGATTTTTTCAATTAAACCCTTGACGGGTGTGTATTGTGTTTCGAACTGTTGCTCTATCTTGTTGTGTTTTGCATTTCGGTTAGATTTGAAGAAATGATTGCAAGGAAAATACACGAAATCGGTTCTGTGGGAGTCCATGAATTGTTTTCTTGTTTGATTTAGTCGATACCTTGTTGTTTTCACTTGTTGAAAAAGATACTGTTGAAATTCTTAAGTGTGCATGATATTTCGACTTTTGTATATGTTATGTCGTGAGTAATATACGTTATTGATGCTGTCGAACTTCTTGAAATGAAATTATGTCTTGGTTTCTAAAGAAGTACAGTCGTGAATGCATCATGTTATGGAATCCTTGAGTTGATAGTATTTTGACTTCTGAAGGAGTTTTTGATGGAGAATATTACTTGGGTTCGACTTATTTGAACTACTGATGCATATATTATGTTTTCCTCTCTGTGTAAGCTTAGAGTGAATATTGTTGTATGGGCTCAGTTGGAATACTTGTTGCGAAACCAGTATTTTGCTTCTGTATAAGCCTGATTGTGAATATTTATCATTATTGGCACGGTTGGAATCCTGAATATATATATTTATCTTGTATATCGGCTTCTGTAGAAGCTTTATCGTGAATACTGTATGATTTTGGATATGGTGGGAATCCTTGAATAGATAGAGTTTTTAACTGTTACAGAGGTTTAATTGAGAATACTATATGGGATTGATTCCTTTTTGAGTCCTGGAAAGGTAATATGTGTTTCTACCTTTGAAGAAGTTCAATCGTGAATACTGTATGTTATTGGTATAGTTAGAATTCTTGAATTTCATATGATACTTGTATCTTTCTACTTCTGTAAAATTTTATTTGAAGAATACCCCATGGGTAAGACTCCTTTTAATCCTGGAGGCGTATATTATGTTTTCCTTTCTGAATAATCTCAGTTGTGGATACTGTTGCTATGGAATCAGTTGGAATCCTTGATATGTGACTGGTGTTCCTACTTCTGTGTAAGCCCTGTTATGATTTTGGTCGATACTGACTCAGTGAGAGTCCTTGAAAGGTGTCTAGTATTTTTAATTTCATTCAAAGCTGGGTTATGAATGTTGTTGTTATTAAGAATACTAAATGTTATCAACTCCGGTGGAGACGCTGATAAGTAATTTATGTTGTAACATTTGTAGGAGTTCTTGCTTTGAGTACTTTTAGTATTCTTGATTTGTTTTCATACGAATTCAACTTCAATTGAAACCTTTAATATAAGTATTGGTTGAATTTGACATTGTTGGAGCCCATGTTATGTTGTATGTTGGCTCGATTCTCGATTTTTGTCCTTGCTGTGTTTTAGTAGGGATTAAATTGAACTGAATGTTGATGTGAGTTTCGACTCAGTGGGATTGTTCTTGTGTTTGAACATGATTACGTCTTCTTTTAGCATGAATATCTAGTCGTGAGCTTGACTAAACTAAAAAGCTGATAAATGTACCTCGACAAGTGATGGCATTGAATATTTTCTTGTTTGTCGATTAGTATGGAAGGTTATGTGGAGTCTATTTGATAGATTATTCATCACTGCCTTGGCGCGAGAGCTATTGTACTGCTAGTAAGCTACAAGAAGTTGTTTTATTTAAATTTTAACAAAACTGTGGTTGTTCTTATGGCTCATTTGAATTATTGGTATGCGTATAAGGTGAATGCTTTACTCTCGAGGAGATGGTACAGTCATGAGTTTGTTTGAAGGGAAATATGAATGACTCATTTTCTTTCTCTTCTGTTGTAAAGTATATGTTGATATATTTTTATCTAACTGTTGGAATTGATTCAACCTACTGATGGAATCATGGATGGTTATGATATTCATTTTACTATGTTGAATGTAATGGTCTGTCTGATGTTTGCTATCCTTGGGATTCTGATGGATAGTTGTTTTGGATACATTTGTTCTCCTTGGTCACTTACATTTATGAAGAAATATATGAAAAGTATCTAGGACTATTTAGTAATGATAATGTGAGTTATGCATTTATAGTCATGTGTGAATTACAAAAGAGCATAGTCTGAAATATGTTTACATGTTTGATGAAATGATTTCATTTAAGCAGGTTGTTTAATGAAAACAATTGATGGATTGTGATTGCTTTATGAATTAGTGCTTATCATGCTCAGTTCATTGAACTGACCCGTGTTGACAATTTTTGCAGATGGTTTCCGTAAGTGGTAAAAGCACGCAGATATAATAGGATGTTTAGATTGTTTAATTTGGTTCTATGATGAATTACAGCTTGATTCTCTAAATATACTACTATGAAGAAAGATTTTCTTTTTCTAATGAGTATTGTATCAAGTATGCTGAATGCATAAAATGTATTTGATTAGCTTAAAAGGAATGAAAAGAGATATTCGTTACTTATATGTTTGTTTTCGTATCTTGATGGTTTGACCTTCTTCGGTTCGAATGATCTTAAGGGCATTATTATTATTGTATAATTTGGAGACTTTTGTGATTAACTAATGTATAGCTTGAAAGATTATGTAACTGAATGCTTATAATTGTTTAGTAGTTCTAGTATGTTCTATCTAAAGCTAAATTGGAATTTAGATCACTATCTTTCTCGAAGCTAGGGTTAAAATAAACCTGAACAAGAAGCTAAACAAGCTGAATAAATTATTACTTCCTAGTCTTGATCTAAGTCAAGACGACGTTTAATTGGATTCTTAATCACTATATCTCGATACTAATAAGTAAGATATAAAATTCAGTTAAGAGAACTGATATAAACCTAAAAAGGGTTTGGTTAGCAACCTCATGTGAAGGTTGATGGGTTATTGTCCAATTTCGTTGATTTAGAATTATGTATATTGTATGAACACCTTGAAGGGACCGCTAGTCTTAATAACTTCTCTTGTGTAAAGGGTTTTGCTATAAAAGGTAATTCTAAGGTGAGGAACCCAGGGATTGGGAAGACTAACCTTAAGGGAGCGTCTTATAGTATAATTTTATCTCAACGTATGTAACACTTATCAATAAGTAGATCTGTTCGAGGCGGATTTAAAGGTTGACAGCACAAGTCAACTGCAGGGTTGTACCTTTGAGAAGATTAGGATCTTCTCGAAGATACAAAAATGAAGGTGACTTATGACGACACCCTTTGCATTGATCGTTAAGATTTACACCTTAAACTTGAACCAGTTACTCAGGGACTGATTAGGAATGTGGTCATGTTATAAGGCTGCCTTAGGAGACTCGGGGTATCTTGACACACTATTTTAACTAGGGTTGACCTAGTATGTCAGCGTATCCCTAGTCCTCGAGAGCATCCATATGACGTTGTCACCTTGCTGATCCACTCCCGAGTGAATAACTTGGGATAGGAGAGACTAACAGAAGTCAATATAAGACATTCTACATAACATAGGAATGGGGTGAAGGACGTATTCCAAATTGACGAGTATGCCGTCAAGGAATACGAGACATAAGCAGTATGTTTCAAATCTTTGGCCAAAGTATCGCAAGCTGCTGATTGCGTTGTCCTAAGTCACCTAGTCTAAGGGATGAGATGCCGATGAATAATGGTAACAATTATTCAGATGGGTTCCTTAGACAGAGCATTCTAAATCCCATATTAGGGAAGAGAACCACAAGAGTATTGTGTTAAAATAAAAACGCCAACTCTTTAATACTCATGAATAGATCGGTAGATTACCAAGTCATGGAATGAATAGATCGGAAGTACTCCGAGTCATTACAGCTGCATATGGTTATCTGTTATAAGAATGGTTGTTTTGATTTGTGAGTTCTAAATTATGTATTTAGAACCAGGAAGCATTTATCAAAAAAAAAAAATTTACTTGTTCTAATGTATAATAATGGGGATGTTACATAGTCTAAGGATCATGATGCAAATGAATATTGGTAGCAAATATTCAGATAGGTTCCTTAGATAGACCATTCGAACCCCATAATAGGGTAAGATAACCAAGTATACATAGTATATAGAAAAGTATTCAATACTTAATGTTAAACATGAATAAATCGGTAGTTCACCAAGTCATGAAATGAATAGATCAGTAGCTCACCGAGTCATTACAGTTGTCTATGGTTATATGTTATAAGAATGGTTATTATGGAATGTGTGTTCTAAATTATGAATTTAGAACAGTGAACGTTATTCACACAAAATTTTTTTTCCCCTTGTTTCTAAATTCTTAAAATGGGAATGTTACATACAGGCCTTGACCACCTAATCTAAACCTCCTATTTTCCCTCTACCTCTAGAAACACCAGATCCACCGAAACTAGAACCACCCAGACCTGCTAATCCACCACCTGTAGTTAGAATAGGGCCTGTAGATGTACTCCCCTGTGCTCCGATAGTAGTATTGTATTGTGCCCCTATATTCTATGAGGTAGTTCCACTTCCAGAGGTGAATCCAACATTCTGCGTGCTCACATTCTGTGCGGATGATGCACCTAAAAATGCTCCTCCAAATGAAATTGAAGCTGTCTGTCCTACCATTTATGTACTTGATCCATGACTTACTCCTGCTCTCCTACTTCCCAAGTTAGTGTTTTGGTTACTTGTTTTACTAGATACTGAAAAAAAGAGTGCAAGGGCTAGGTCACTAGGTGGATTAAGATGCGCGCCCATGGTCTAGGTAGTCTCTTCTTGGGCACTTCTATGTGAGGCTGAGGGGGGATCTCTATCAAACTTTCCAATATGGGGGAGTTCATGATGATTTGGCTCCACATCTTCTACATGAGCTATAAATCCTTCACGAGCCATCTCTCTCCTCCATGCCATACTCTCTATGATGAAATGCTTCTTCTCTATCTCCCTCTTGCATGCCTCATTATAATTAAACCACCTTTCTTCTCTCTTCTTCTCTGCCACTAGGTCTGGCATCTTAAACCAAAATTGTTCCTACCCCCGCACATGGAAAATTTTAGCTAGTCATCGGTTTACTCTCTAGGTTAAATGTTACCATTAATATCTTGATCACTAGTGGAATACCTCGACAATATGTTCCCCTTGGGTACTGCAAAAAATAGAAATCACCTACTTCTGGGAAAGAGTACGTCAAAATTGAATATTCCAGAATATAATTTTTTAGAACATCGTGAAACCACGTATCCACTGCGTGAGTCTAGATTAGATCAACATCACAGAGGGCTTGAAATTCTTCCTATGTCAGGACAAGTGCGTGATACCTTTAATTCTGCTTAGATGCATAAGTAGTAAGCTACTTGTATAGTTATACTGTAAAGCTAGCGAAAAATATCTCATATAAGTTTTCATACATGTTATGTTCTACTTAGGTACATGCATTGAATTCAGATCCACTACTGAACCGCAATGCATATTCTTCCTCTAGATCATGCATCCATTCCTCAATACTTACTAGAGTTAACGGGTATGTCTTCATCATGAACCATCCTGAAAACAACTGAAAAAGAGGTCCCAGTAATGAAACCAATGATGCAGCCTAGAATTTACTAGATAACACCCTAATCACATTGGCATATCACTCAGCCTAGACTGAACGCTCACCCGAAGCATGTAAAGGTACCAGGTCCCTCTTTAGGGTTGTTGTAACATGATGAAGGAAGTACCATATAAATTCATAACTAATCCATTATTCCACAATACATGCTACACTCAGATATATGAAAGAACAAGCTTAAACAGTAATCATGATTGAATTAATAACATGCACTACTCAACTACACACAGAATGATACTTAGATTCAACCAATATCTTCCATCTATTAATTAAATATAGAAGCTCCTAACAGTATTGTCAATCTATACCAATTTGCATATGGAACTGATACTGTAGTTCAATCATATGCGTACATTCTTTGTTACACATACATAAATCTCCTTCCATACATCTAGCTCTCTCTCTCTCTGTATATATCTCATATGCACCTAACATCATATATATAGGGCAAGGACTTGCCCTTCAACACTTATCAATTCTATAAATAGGCTGCATGCTATTGATAGCCACAAGTCATTTACAATCATAGCCACACATGTAAGTGTGCTATCTATAGTCCTCTTGCAGTTAACTGAAGTGTCAATTCTATTCTTAGCTTGTCTCCATGCATAAACACTTCGAACTACTTCTCCAAAGATAGACAATGCATGGCACACATGTCTCTACATCGTTGATGTTTTCCACACGACATCTTCTAAAAATAGGTCTTCATGCTCAAAAACCGGTGAAGTCCTAAAATCTTAACTTGCCTTCTATGCATGGCACCTTCCTGTCCTTCCGAGCCCTTGGTTCCGGGCCTTCTATTCCACGCAGACTCCTTGTGTGATCTTTGAAAAGTATTCTTTGATCAACATTACCCCACACTAATCTCATTGTCATCTTGACAATGGGTATGTCAAAAAATTGAAGGAAAGAATAAGAATAAAATAATGTAGACAAATAAAGAATTTCTATGAGGTTATTAGGCAACCTCCTTTGTATCAGTTTATAGTATCAACTCTAGATACTCTTCCTTTATTTCAGCCTCTAATATTCACCAGTCAATGAGTGCTTGCTCTTCTTTTTCTGGGATGTCCACAACAATGGATTCCAACTCATTCCTCACAATTTCTCCCTTCTCATTTTTGCAGAACCAACACAACACTTTACATTGATGTCATTCTTCTTTCTAAAAGGTCCATCTTCTATGCAATCATATTTCCAAGCTATTCCAGCCAAGTCTTGTGTAGCTCTTGTGTTGCTGCCAGGGCCTTGCGCTTCTGTTTAACCATTGAGAGTCTTTCTATGTGGCCCAATGCCTCATTTTTCATCCCTTTTTGGACCTCGTTATTTTTTTCGAGGGTCTTGATGTTGATAAGAGCCTCTGGAGCTGTGCATATATTTAAAGCTTTGTCTTCTTTCTTCAATACTTCCTATAATGCTTACAACAACCCTTCATAAGATGTAATTTTTCTCATCATATATTCTTTCTCTCATTTGACATCTTGTTCAGAGCGGTCTGGCACTTACATACATATAGTTCCATCTTCAAGTACCAAGTCCACCAACTTTCCCACATAGTGTATCGCTGAAGGAAATGTCTATGGTACATTGGCCTCTAATTGTGGCCTTGCTTTGATTACATTTTCCCCAATCTCCTCTATGATGCTTAAGAACACCTCATTCTTCTTCTGCGTGAAGTTCCTCTCCTATGTTATGCATGCTATCTTTGTGTCCTTTGTCTTCAAATCCTCACGCAACACTCCGATCATTGTAGATTTGTCCATGTTTCTTCTAGCCATCTCAGCAAAAAATTTCACCAATGCATTGCTAACTTGCTCATTTGACATGACAGTAGACTACTCCTTCTGACATTTTGTGTGCAACATGTAACCAAATAGTATTTACCTATTAGCACCACTCTTGATCATTTAAATTTGTAACAAGGTGTGTTTCTATTTGCATAACCAAAAATTTCCTCAATTTGTCTATATCCATACTACGCAGACCCTTCAGGTACCTCAACTCCTGTCTCATTTTTAAGATCACAACTTTATATGTGAGATCATTCTTTATATCCTCTCTTATGGCCTTTAAACATGTCACTGATGAGATAAGCACGGATGAGATTATAACTCTACATCCTGCAAAGTAGAATAATTCCTCATGCACTCTACTCATGAGCCACTAGTAAAAGGGCTCATACTTCCCAAAATATGGAAGCTCATATAATTGGTAGACCCCAATTTTCTTTAGAATCTTCTTTCCTGCATCATCATAAACCGACATGTCATCTGTAGTACATTTTTTCATCCTCGTAGTGAGCAAGGAATCAATATCCTTCTTGTTCTTTGAAGTCCTGTGATTGTATTCGATTACTTTACTCTTTTTGATGTGTGAATCCCATTCATGACCGATGATGAATCCTTCTGGATATTACATTTTTGTAAAATTTCTTTCATGTGCCATCTCTTCCTCCTTAATGACCACCTTCTTCTTTCCTTTTGCTCCTGTTGTAGTTTCCTTCTTGGGTGCCATTTTTACCTTAAAATCATCTCCTCTTTAACTCTGTAATTTGTGAATCAAACCCTAGCTCAATTCAATCATTCCCTAGGTGGAAACTTTATACCCTAACTCCTCTTTGTCACCTTGCTTCACTCAGATGCTTCACCAATGGGGAAGCAAGCTTATTTTCACATAGATCTATTTATCACTCTTGGTTTCACACCCTTCACACTTTAACCTGATCACTCAGATCTTCGCACTTAGCTCTTTCCTCAAATAATCTTAGTCACAACTGTAAAAATGAATTCACATCCCATCCTTATATAATTTTCAAATTCTGATGCATTTATTACTTCTTCACCTACCAAATATCCTCTCATTCATTCATTCTGTGTGGTACATCTTCATGGCCCAGCTATAACCTTCTAGCGTGCCTTCCTACCCTCTGGTCACATAATTTTCTTCAGCACGCAGCCTTGTGCTCGAGTACCTTGTCACCGTGCCTTCTCCTGGTAGTTATCATGGCCTTTGCTTACCTCACGTTATATTGTCCTTTCATTCATCTCCATCCTTGGTCACTTTTGAGAAGAAATCTTCTTTTAACTTAAAGCACACCCGTAGCAACTTATTCCTTTCACCTTTCAATTCCCACAGTCTTGTTCTTGGATAACTAAAGCCACCCCACACTAAAATTATGTGCAGTCCTCTACACATAAACATTCTTCACATAGTAATTAGCTTTATACGTGTAAACGTGCTTATTACACAATAACAACAACTAAATTGACAAAGCATAGTGACAATGAAGGAAATACATAATGGAAACCTAATCTAAATGGCAATGTTTCCTTATTACAAACACCAAGAAGACTTATTTATAGTAGGGTTTCAGCCTAATCCCATTAAAGTAACTGGGTAGTCGTGTTCCATCAAGTGCTTCTAACTAGAAAGAACCTAATTCAAGTATGTAATTGATGACATACGGCCCCAACCAATGTAATTTAAGTTTTCCTGGATGGCGTAAGAACTTAGAGTCATAGAGAAGTACCATTTTTCCAATCTCAAACTTCTTATTCCTTATGTTTCTGTCATGACATGCTTTCTACCTGGCCTTTTCCCGCTTCTGACTCCATCGTGCTATGGCTCATCGCTCATCGAGTTGATTCATATTCTCAATACGCTCTTCAAAATCCTACTCATTATTTAGACCTCTAGCGCACGTAATGTGTGAAGAAGGTAACATAAATTCTATAGGGAGAACGGATTCTATGCCAAACACCAACTAAAATGGTGTGGCTTTTTTTAATCTCTTATAAGTTGTTCTATATGCCCAAAGAACAACTGATACTTTATCATCCCAATCCTTTCTTCCAACATCACAAATTTTTGTTAATGTCTGGCTCAAAATCTTGTTGAAAGCCTCAACAGTTCCATTTTCTTGAGGGTGATAAGGTGTAGTCTTATGGTGGGAAACCATAAACTCATCTAATATGATCCTTATGGTTTCATTTAAAAAGTGTGTACCCCTATCACTTATCAAACTTAAAGGAAATCCATATCTTGTAAGAACATTCTCCCATAGAAACCTAGCTGTTGTAGCTATTATACAGTCCTTCGTAGGTGTTTCTTTGGCCCACTGTGTGAGATAATATGTGTAAGTAATGATATAGCGTGATCCATTCCTATGCGCGGCTGGCAAAATAGGTCCTACAAAGTTGATGGCCCATTTCTCAAATGTTTTAGCACTAATAATAGGTCTCAGTGGCATTTCATATCTTTGTCCTAGCTTTCCTAGGCACTGATAATGGTCACATGCCTTACAATATTCTTTACAGTCTTTATATAATGTCTCCCACCATAATCCATCAAGTAGGATCTTTCGGGAAGTTGCATCACCTGCATAATGGCCTCCTACAATACCACCATGGGCTTCTTCCATAATATCATTGTGCTCATGCTCTAATACACAACGACGTAATACTTAATCTCTACCTAACTTGTATAAGTCACCACTGATCAACATAAATGGTGTCGCACGTATAAGAAGATGTTTCTTTTCTAATTCCTTCATTCCTTTTAGTGCCACACAAGTCTGTAGAAAGACAAAAATGTCTTCTAATTTTGATGACGTGTGTTGTAACCTTTATAATTGTGCATCTGGCATAGTTTCTTTAATTGTTTGTGCTTCCTCTCCTGAGTTAAGTCTAGACAAGTGGTTTGGTCAAGAGTTACTTTTCCCTGGCTTCACCACAATTGTGAAATCAAACTCTTGAAATAGGAGTACCCATCTGCAGATGCACCCTTGTAATATAGGTTTATTCACCAAATACTTCAATGCCATGTGGTCCGTATAGAATACAAATGGTGTAGCTAAAAAATAATGTTAAAACTTGTGCAATGTATAGATCATGGACAAATCTTTGCACTCTGTAGTTGTATAATCTTGTTCAACATGATTCATCTTCCTACTAGCAAAGTAGATAGGATGATCAATAATACCTTCTCCAGGTTGAGATAACATAGTTCCAATGGCCATGCCATAGGCATCCACATGTACATGAAATGGTTTTTCCCATGAAGGAAAACGTAGGATAGGTGTGGTAGTAAGTTTCTCTTTCAATGTTTCAAATGTGTGCTACTACGATTCTCCCCAATAGAATGTATATTTTCCTTTCAATAACTCCTCCAGAGGTGTGGCAATTTTTGTATCCCTTGATGAATTTTCAATAACATCCTGTGTGACCTAAAAATTTGCACACCTCACATTGACTAGTAGGTGCTTCCAACCCTAAAATGACTACAACCTTAGCTGGATCAACAAGCAATCCCTCCTTACAGATTATGTGTCCTAATAGTATTCCAAAAGGTGTAGCAAATATGCACTTCTTGATGTTCAAAGAGATACTCAATTATCTACACCAGTCAAACATTAAGTGTAGATTGTCACAGTGATCCTTAACAAGCCCATATACTATCCAATCATCAAGGTAAACCTGTAAGAAGTTGTGAATAAAATCTTTGAATGCCTGAACAACTATCCATGAGAATACAACAGGTGCATTTTTCAATCCAAAAGGCATCACAGTATAGGAAAAAACACCCCATTCAGTAGTAAAAGTTGTCTTTTCTTGATCCTCGTGAGTAATCCAAACCTGATGATACCTAGAAAACCCATCTGTGAATGAATATATTTCACGCCCTGCAACTCTTAGTATTTCCTCAGTAAATGGCATATGGAATGGGTCTGTTACACATACGGAATTTAGCTCCCTATAGTCCACACATATTTGAATTCTACCATCCTTCTTGATATTGATCACCATTGGACTAACCCATTTTGTCTCATCAAGGAGCTTGATAATTCCAGATTTTAAAATTTTATCAATTTCTTCTTTTACCTTTTTTTGTAGATTAGGATTCATTTTAAAAGGTCTCTTTCTCACTGGATGTGCACCTTCCTTAAGTTTTATCTTCATTTCCCATAGTGATTCATGCACACTTTTAAGTTTATGATACCCTCGAGGGAATAAGTCCTGGTAATCCCATAGTAACTCAATAATCTTTTCCACCTCTGATTTTGACCAGTAGTCTCCAATTATGGCCTCCTTAGGCTCAGCCTCTGGTCCTATATTGAATTTATTTGTCTTCATGGGTTCATGACAGGCACGTGTATCCTTATCTACACTTTCCAAGACCTCATGTACCCCTTGTGAATGTTCAATATCCAAGTTATCAACTTTCTCATCATCCACGATGTAAACCATTTTTCTTTTTCTTTCTCAAGATAAGCTCGTTCAAGCAATATGAAGTCTTCTCCTTCTTCAAAATGTGCACTTGATTTTGTCTTGCCAAATAATTCCTGTATGAGTTCCTCCACTTTTGCACTATCTTCCATGGTTAATCGCTTAATTTTTTTTAATGCCTCTTCTATTGGAGGTTGGGAAGAAAAGTAATCAAAGGTCTGGATCATTCTTATAGTCAAATTTTACAATTCCCAGTCTCTTGATGTAGTTCGGCATATACATACCAAGTGGGTGTGCATCCTTATAGAGTAGAGTACAATCTATGCACCTAGAGTGAAGGTGATAATGCTTCCTATCCTACTATCTAGATTCTCTCGCACTGCTGAATGTGACACTGAATAGGTTGATCACCATTATAAGTATAGATTTAAGTAGGTGCATTGCTCCTTAAAACCTAGTAGATAGGGCGAATATGATCTCATTCCACTCTGTAAGATTATCTTTATGAACTACCCACTAGCGTGCTACTGTCCCGTGTAAGACATATGCTGATATGTCTCTTCTTCTGACCTAGTCTATCCACTGTACCTCCATGGCTTGTAAGAATACAAGAAGATCTTCTACTCCTGTATACCTAGGTACTAAGCTACCTATCCATTGAATAGAATGAAGTCCATTCTTGTGAGCAACCAAACTTTTTACCTCACATCCTACTAGTTCATATGTACCATGAACCTAATTGTCACAAGCAATACTCATAGTATCACTAATAGAGTGAGAATCCTCTCACTGTACGATGCCTTCCTTTGATGGCTCATTGATCTTTGGGTCCTGAATAACACATACATAGATTTTTTTTAAGTCCTCCTCACTTAGAGGCTCAACATATGGTGTAGAATTCCCATCTTTCAAAGGTATCACAACCCTTTCCTCTTTGTTCTCAAAGATGATATACCCCTTATTGAATCTCAAATCTGCATTATTCACATAACACCAAGGGCGTTCAAGCAGGGCTGGAAAACTGTCTACTTCTTTAAGTGTTAATACCTCAAAATCCCCAATGAATTTGGCCCCTTGTATGGTTATAGATGCATCCTTCAAAACTCATTTGGGAGTGGCCTTAGTTCGGTTTGCAATAAATAACACATTAGATGATGGCTGTAATGGAGGCCTCCCCTTTTGTACCCATGCATCTAATGTAAGCACATTAACTTCTGCACCTGTGTCAATAAAAATATTGCTCAACATCCATCCATCTACAACAACATTCAGAGTGATCTCATTATCATATTCAATGTTGTCAGGGGGAAGATTCACATGCAGGATTTGTCACCCAGTTTCAATGCTTACACGCAGAGTGTTCCCTTTTAACCAACTTCCTATTAGTGGAATTATGTTCTCCTAGCGCAACATTTTACACACTTCTCTCACCTCATCGATATCAGTTTGGACTATCTCTGATGCTTTCTTCTACTCCTTTAAGTATTGTATCTCACCTTGAAGATTCCTTAGCACTTCCATGGTATCTTGGTAAACTTCCCTCTTGTTGGTGCTCAAAATTGTCTTGCCCCATTTGTGCCCTTAAAAATTTATTGATTTACAACATCTGTCTTTTTATCCTTCCCTATGTTGTGCTTGGATGGTCTTTGTTTCCATTTTTAGTCTACCCCTGGGTCAAAGATCATGTATGGGTCCATATTTGTCTCCTAGTTTCTTTGTTCCTCTGGAAAGTTCTGTATTTTGAGTCCCCCATGCTCTGTCCTTTCAAAAACTCACATTTTCCTGTTCCCTCTATTACCACAATTAGAATTTGTCATTCTTGTCATTTCTTCCTTAAATACTCGAAGAAGAATGAGTTAATATGTCCTTGAGGAATGTATTTGAGTCTTGTAACTTTCTAAATTCTCTATCCTTGAAGGAAATTTCATTTCTAGGATCAAATGGTCATTTTTCTATATTTTATGGTTTAACAGGTGTTTCTTCCCGTCAAATTTGTATCCTTGCATCTATAGGGGACGTGGCACCTTTTGGTTGGACACGTCTCGACTAAATACTTCAAAAATTCTATAAAATGCCTCAACTCAGAAATATGTCCACATGGGTGAACAACACTCATTTGAGGATCAAATTTTTGGTCTGACTTTGAAGTAGCATCAGGAGGACACATGGAGGATTCCGTTGCTTGTCCGAAACTTGCACAATTTTTTTATGCAGTTAGAGTAGTTTGGTGGAATAGGACACGTGGCGAGCTCACACTCATTCAGGGTCTCTGTTTTGGGCACCATCTTAAAGAAGCACAAGGATGACGCGTGGATGCCTTTACTTGCTTTGAATTTTACTTAGACTTTTCAACGACCAAAAGGAGACTACCTCAAAGTATGACACATGGTGCCTTCTACTAAGCTTCAAGCATTCAGACAAATCTCACCAGAATAGGACACGTGGTAGGTCTGTGCTCGTTCAAGGTATCAAATTTTTGGGACCTCCTCAAGGTGCATCGTGATGACACATGGTAGTTTGAAAATTCAAAGAGGCAGGGAGGCTGACCATTGGGGGAAACTTAGAATTTTTTCCTCTTGTATTGAAATGACTCAAAGTATCAAACTAACTTGCGATCCTGAGGGTAAAAATTCAAAATTCATCTGAGACGTCAATTGCGGAGGTGTGGGTTGGCGGAGGAAATGTTAAAAATTTTCTTTTGCGAAATACGATTAAAATATGGAATGAGAGCGCTGCCCCTTAGCCAATCATATGAGGACCCGTGTCTTGTGGGAGGGCGGAGCCACGAAGGAAAAATGAAATTCTAGAAAGATGTAAAATGTGTAAAATTGAGCCACGACTCCGTATCCAATCATATTGTGCCACATGTCAAGCTCAAATCTCATCGACGGAGCAGCGGAGGAAATCAAGAAAATGTGCAAATTTTCCAAAAGTATTAAAAAGGTAAAAAATAATTCCGAGGCCTGTTTTTACCTAGATCTACCATGTGGAGGGCTCAAATTTGAATTTGAGGAACAAATCGACGGTAGCTATGCATTTCACCAATTTGGCCGCCATTTGAGCTCCAGGAAGTTTAGAGATGCATTTTATGCATCAATCTTCATTGTATTTTTTGGCAATTCGTGTCGTTTTGGCCTGCAGGGTCTGAATTAATCAATTTGGGGGTTCAATTTGTGAATCCAAGGCATTTTTCAAATGAATTTTTACTCTGGTTCGTGAAAAACATGAATTACCAGATCCAAAGTTGCAGAGTAAAAATTGGGAAGGAAAAAGTTGAAATGATGAAATGAAAGGAATCTACATGCGTGTGGAATGAAAAACGTGCTTCCAATTTGAAGAATGATGAAAGTTTTGTAATGATTCACCTTTTAAAAGAACAACTGAAACTTTTTGCGAGTTTGTTAAGTGTCATTTTCCAAAAATATTGCAAAGCAAAGGTGCTTCAAATATTCCACTTTTGGAGGGAATATTTGAGAGGAAAAGTGAGTGAGTGAGTGAAATATATATATTACATGAATTTGTCATGTAAAGGTTCAGAGAAACTTAGAATTTTCACGGGAAAATCTGGGAAGAAGCCCATTCTCTGAGAAACCATCTGAGAACCATTTTAACTCCTTTTTCCATCAAATTTGTATCATGTTAGGTTGGTTGCAGATGTATAGACACTAACAAGCTTTGAGATTGTTCTTATAACATTCCCCTGCTGATAAATTTTGTCATTCTGGATTATTTTGTGTTGTCTCTTGGTAAAATTTGCATTCACTTATGTTTTAGAATGTTTTCAATTTGTGTTTCTTGCTCCTGTTGCAATCTGGTGCTTGGAATTTCCTTTTGATCATGCAGATCTAATTCTGGTAACAACTTAGTGGCATTTACAATTCCAAAATCAAAAGAGCTTTCATTTGATGAAGGGATAAACAAATTTAAATTCATGCTGCTTTCCTTGATATAGATTTGATTGTAAACCTTTGGGGGTACCTTAGGTCTGATATAATAGAAATTTCTAAATCTTTGCTGATTCATTTAACTCAAGATTTTGTGATAAATCATTAGAGATTGTGTGGAAGAGTGCAGATCTGGGCTTCCATTTGATGTAGATATCTTGGTTGAAGGAACACCTTAACCTCTTTGAAACATTTCTATTTTCTGAGCTTTTGAGTTTTGCAAAGGTCCTCAAAGAAGTTAGCAAATTCTGGTTAGTCTTATCTGAATATCTCCCACCCCAAAATTCATTTCAAATTAACTCATCCTACCTATAATACCCCTACATTGTATTATGTATCAACAAAAAAATATAATCCATTTACAAAAAATGCACAAAACAAATCAGGATCATACCATGTATTTAGTAGCCTTAGCCTTGTCTTGAAAGCATTTCCATCATTTAGTACTGACAACTCTGTTGAGTTTGAATAATGGGAAATTGATCATGTTTTCTCAAGGCCATCTCCATACAATCTACACAATACAAGGATATTTTCACCTCCTTCACAAAACAGCTGCTACAATATAGGTGCTCTTACCTTGGTTGATAGGAAAAACCTAAAATAGTGAGGATTAGATCAAATCCTTCCAAGGTGTTACCCACTTCTTCAAAGTCTGAGTGCTAACAAGTCAGATAAATTGCTTCCCTGGCTACAAAATGACATATAAACCATTTATCTACCTCTGAGTGTCTTGTAAAATCCATGATGCAGCTCAATTTGTGAAGGAGATTAAATCTAGGTACCAACACACTTCTGGCACCATTACCGAGGAGTATTTTAGTATTTCAAAACCCTGGTAATATGTTTTATGTGATTTATGTGCAACTACATTGTTGAGCATCCGTTTCTGATCATATTTATACCGAGGAATTATAATAGAATTATGAGTTTGATATGTTCAAGTGTCTCCAATTTATTGTTTCAAAATTTGCACAATAGTTGATAAATTGAGTGAAAGAAAATCAGATCTGTTCAAGCTTTGCATAGTGCTATTATTTGTAGTCATTTGATAGATCTTCATAGTGCATTTACACAAACTAGGGTGAAAGTCCTTAGTGGTGACTCCTGGCTGTTATATTTTGATAAATACCAGTACCTTATCATACATTAAGTGAAGTGTGTCATATAAATCTACAAACCTGGAAGGAAGAAGATCTCTCTTCAGGAGGGACCCAAGTAGAAAGCTATTTCAAGAATTGGGAAAGACAGTTTTAGAGAAAAGAAAAGTTTGGAAGGTTATTGAAGGTCAGACATCAAGAAAAGGTATATCCATTGGCAAGAGAGATCATCCTTTAATAGAGGAATATAGCTCTTCTTCCAGTGATTCTGATTCAAGCAATCTTCTCATAAACTTGTTTACTTCAACTAGTGAAGGTCCTTCTAATGTACCTAGAGAGTTCCTTCTTCAATCTACACCTATGTGTTTCAATTCGAGTAAAACTTTCCAAGAAAATTAGCACCTAGAGAATACCAATCTTTTGAACAACATTCTTGAGCCCCAAAGACCTCACACTCCTCATTAGTTTGTGTTACCTCCAAGATCACCTCCACCAAACAACATGGCTCAGCCTCCACCTAGGCCTCCATTTATGGTCAATACCTTTGGCCCAATAAATTTTAGGGGAATGGCTGGTTATCCTAATGCTGTGCCTCAGGATTTTAGAAGTAGATTGCCAAAATTTCATGGGAACAATGCCATAACAGGCGATCAACATTTGAGGATGTGTACATTAAATTTTTTTTCCACACTTTAGAGGAGTATGCTAGGGATTGGTACAAGGCCTTGACAAATAATTCAATTGATTCTGACAAAACTGATCCCAGATTCCTCTTATCAGAGTTGTATAATATCAAGAAAAACCCAAATGAATCGGTCCATGACTTCAACACAAGGTTCAATAAAAATTTAAGGAGAATGGTGGTGAATTTAAGACCATGTGATGAATCTTGTTTGATAAAATATTATGATGCATTTGACAAGAAGGCTGCATATTACTTGAGGGACAAAAATCCTGGCAATTTAAGGAAAGCCTTCACCATGGCACTTCAAATTGAGAACAATATCAAGGTTGTTGGGAAACCTCCTAAGAGAGATGGAGTTAAATTGGTAAACCCTGAGAAGCCTCAAGCAAGCAAGAGTGTAGACTTGGAGGAAGTGGTGAAAAATTTGGTAGGGGTTGTCAAAGAGATTTCTTACAAGTTGGCAAGAGCTGAGAATTGAATTGGAAAAACTTCACAAGGTCAGCCTAGGCAGCAAGCACAAGATAGATTCGACAATCACCATAGGAATGAGTAGAGATTTGATGACAAAGGTAAAGGCCTATTGGATTTGGAAATAGGAAATCTCAAGCCAAGGAACGTAAGGTTGTGTCTAATCTATTAAATGCTAGAGTGGCTATTGTTGATGATGCAAATTAGATTGACTGGTGTGACAAATGTTTCTTACCCCATACGCCATGTGAAACAGGTCAGCAAATTGAAGAGGAAGATGATGATTGTAATATGGATGATGATGTTTATATGATGGAATGCCTTACAAACTCATGTCAAGGAGCAACATCCACTGAAGTGATAAGTGCAAGGACTGCTGCCAGATTTTGGGATTACACCCAATGGGTACATATTTTTCCTCCTTCTCATGTTTAAGATATTGATAATGTACAAGCCTTTGAGCTTCCCAATAATGATTTTGAATACTTGAGGGCATTGATGATCAAGAAGTATGATGGAGGTATACCCTTGGAAGAGGATAGGAAGCTGCTTATGAATGTTTTAGTGGCCCAAGAGAAGGAGTATAACAAAAGAAGTAAGGCTATCAAGGGAGTTGGGCCTCAGGAAAAGAATAAAACCCCATTGCCTTCTGATATCCCAAAAGAGGTTCCTAATAAAGAAACATCTGCTAGGAGCCCTGCTGTCCCAAGAAAAAGTTATGCTTCACCCCATACTCAAAATGTTAAAAACCTTGTGCCATCTGATGAAATTTCCAGCCCTCCTTCTACTGCTATTTTGCCTAAATACATTCCCTATGACATTGCTCAATTTTTGAGCCAAATCAAGGTTAGTGTTCCAATTGTTGAGCTGCTTAGAATTCTTGAGCACAAGAAGAGAGCACTTGAGTATTTGGGATTGAAAGAGGAGAAGGTTACCGTGAAGAGAAATGTGAATGTTGTTCAAACTCCACTTTCTATTGCAGAAGTAGGAAAGACATCAGCATTGGAAGAATTTGGTGAACCACCAGAGGTATATTTGGGAACATCCTTGGTTGAATCTTAGCTGAGTGTTGACCCTTTCTTCATAGCTTTGATCATCAAGGACCGGTTGCTACACAATTGTATGTTTGACTCCGGGGCATCATGCAATGTCATTCCTTTGGAAGTTATGAATGAGTTAGGTATCAAAGTAACAACAACATATGGCAAGTGTATTGCTATGGATTCTAGGGAAGTGCCAGTTGTTAGGTGTGTCAAAGGTTTGGTGGTGTAACTTGTAGCCTATCTGGGTAAGAATTTGAAACTTGATGTTGTAATTGTTGATTGCCCTACCAAATGGGGTATGTTATTGTAAAGAAAGTGGGCTACAAGTGTTGGAGGGAGTGTCTAAATGGATATGTATTTTTCCACCATTCCCATTGAAGGTAGCCTTGTAAAATTATATGGAGAGAAGAAGATGGTGTATCCGATTGAAGACTCAAGAAATGCATCTTATGAAGTTTTGCAAGCAGATGTTGATCTTCACAACTTTGTGAGTTTTGTGGACTTCAGGGAATATGGAAGTGTTGAAAATAGAGCTCCTGAGTATGCTATATTTTCTAGGAATTTGGTCTATGATTCAACCTTGAAAAATGTTGAAGAATGTGACTCAGGCACAATGGAAGAGCTTCAGAGAAAATGGATGGTTTACAAATAGAACAGAGAAGATAAAGAGGTATATTTCCAGTTGAGGAAAACATATTAGAACCTATTGGCATGGTCATATCTAGGATGGTAGGAGCTTGAAATTTTTCCTTGATTTTTCTATCTGAATCAAGGTAAACATCTTTTATATAGTGTATAGTTAGTTGTTTGTTTCCTGTTTTTTGTTTTGGTTCATCGTGGTCCTTGGTGACATGTTTTTGCTGGTTTCTCTATTTTTTTTTGGAGATGGCTTTGTTTCTCTACCCTGCAAAGATGACTCCGCTTCCTAATGGATAATATTTTTGCACTTGGTATAATTTTGTTCTTGTGGCACTCGTAGGGAGTGCCCATCCTCGAGTCAGATCCTATGCTGGTGCTCATAATTGTCTCACCCCATTTGTGCCCTTGAAAATTTATTGATTTACGGCCTCTATCTTTTTATCCTTCCCCATGTTGTGCTTGGCTGGTATTTGTTGCCATTTTTAGTTTGCCCTGGGTCAAAGATCATGTATGGGTCCATATTTGTCTCCTAGTTTCTTTGTTCCTCTGGAAAGGTCTATATTTTGAGTGCCCCGTGCTCTGTCCTTTCAAAAACTTGCATTTTCTCATTCCCTCTATTTCCACTATTAGAATTTTTCATTGTTGTTGTTTCTGCCTTAAATACTTGAAGAAGAATGAGATGATATGTCCTTAAGGAATGCATTTGAGCCTTGTAACTTTCTAAACTCTTTTTTCTTGAAGGAAATTTCATTTCCAGGATCAAATGGTTGTTTTTCTGTATTTTACGGTTTGACGGGTGTTTATCCTAGCAAAATTTGCATCCTTGCATCTATAGGGGATGTGGCACCTTTTGGTTGGATGTGTCTCGACTAAATACTTCAAAAATTCTATAAAAGGCCTCAACATAGAAATATGTCCACGTGGGTGAACGACGCTCATTTGAGAATCAACTTTTTGGTCTGACTTTGAAGTAATGTCGAGAGGACACGTGGAGCCTTCCGCTAATTGGCCTGGACTTGGAAAAAAAATTTATGCATTTAGAGCAGTTTGGCAGAACAGAACACGTGGAGAGCTCACGCTCATTCAAGGTCTCCACTTTGGGCACCAACTTAAAGAAGCGCCAGGATGACATGTGGAGGCCTCCACTTGCTTTGCATTTTACTTAGACTTTTCAATGGAAAAAATGAGACTACCTTAGAGTATGACACGTGGTGCCTTCTGTTGAGATTTAAACATTTAGACAAATCTCGTTGAAATAGGACACGTGGTGGGCCCACGTTCGTTCAAGTATCAATTTTTTGGGACCACCTCAAGGTGTGTCATGGTGACATGTGGCAGTTTGAAAATTCAAAGATGCAGGGAGGTGGACCATCAAGGGAAACTTGGAAATTTTTCCTCTTGTATTCAAATGACTCAAAGTATCAAACTAACTCGTGAGTCCGAGGGTAAAAAGTCAAAATTCATCTGAGAAGTCAATAGCAGAGGTGCGGGCTGGCGGAGGAAATGTTAAAAAAATTCTTTTACGAAATATCAAATGAGAGCACTGCCCCTCAGCCAATCATATGAGGACATGTGTCTTACAAGAGGGTGGAGTCGCGGAGGAAAAATGAAAATTTTTCCTTTTTCCAAAAAGATGTAAAATGTGTAAAATTAGTCGCGACTCTGTATCCAGTCATATTGCGCCACATGTCAATCTCAAATCTCATTGGCGGAGCGGTGGAGGAAATCAAGAAATTGTGAAAATTTTCCAAAAATATTAAAAAGGTAAAAATACATCCCGAGGCTTGTTTTTACTTAGCTCTGCCAAGTGGAGGGCTCAAATTTGAATTTAAGGAACAGATCGACAGTAGCTATGAATTTCACCAATTTGGCCACCATTTGAGCTCTAGGAAGTTTGGAGATGCATTTTTTGGATCAATCTTCATCGCATTTTTTTCCAATTCATGTTGTTTTGGCCTACAGGGTTTGAATTAATTAATTTGGGGGTTCAATTTATGAATCCAAGGCATTTTTCAAATGAATTTTTACTCTGGTTCGTGAAAAATGGGAATTACCATATCCAAAGTTGCAGAGTAAAAATTGGGAAGGGAAAATTTGAAATGATGAAATGAAAGGGATCTACATGCATGGGGAATGAAAAGCATGCTTCCACTTTGAAGAATGATGAATTTTTTGTAATGATTCACCTTTTGAAAGAACAACTGGAAACTTTTTGCGAGTTTGTTAAATGTCATTTTCCAAAAATATTACAAAGCAAAGGTGCTTCGAATATTCCACTTTTGGAGGGAAGATTTGAGAGGCAAAGTGAGTGAGTGAGTGAAAGATATATATTGCATGAATTTTTCATGTAAAGGGTTGGAGAAACTTAGAATTTTTACAGAATAATCTGGGAAGAAGCCCATTCTCTGAGAAACCACCTGAGAACCATTTTAACTCCTTTTTTCATCAAATTTGTATCATGTTAGGTTGGTTATAGATGTATAGCCACTAACAAGCTCTAATATTGTTCTTATAACATTCCTCTACTGATAAATTTGGTCATTCTAGATTATTTTGTGTTGTCTCTTAGATCAAATCCTTCCAAGGTGCTACCCACTTCTTCAAAGCCTGAGTGCTAATAGGTCAGATAAATTGCTTCCCCAGCTACAAAATGACATATAAACCATTTATCTACCTCTGAGTGTCTTGTAAAATCCATGATGTAGCTCAAGTTTTGAAGGAGATTAAATTTTGGTACCAACACTTTTGATGAGCAAGATCTGGGTACCTTGCATGCAAACCCTCCTCCTTGGTGATTGTAGGCTTCTGGTGTAATGTCGCTCTTGTGTGTGCCACTTCAGCTCATATAGTAATATTCACTGTTAATGCCTCAAGTCCTTATGTTACCTTGGGAATCCACTGATCTTCTACCAAGAACTAGATTATGACCATCCTGGTTCCTTTTTTTTCTTTCTTATGTTGCTTATTCAGATGCTCATATAACTCTGGACACTCTTCATACCTATGGTTCTTTCTGCAGAAATAACATACAATATTCTAAGGACATTCACACCTATAGTGGTTTGGAGATCTGCACGTATAACATGTTCAACGAGGGAACTCACCTCTTCCTCCACCATGGCCTCATCCTCCATATCCACCATGATATCCACATCCTCTTCCATGACCTCCTTCAAAATGCCCCTCATTCCTGTCATAGCGTGTTTGATTATGATCCTGATCCTGGTGCTCATTCTTGTTCTTATAGTTATCGGTTACCCTTGTCTATCATACCCCAATGTCTATAACATCATGGATATGACCAATCAATGGACAATCCTCAGTATCGTGGGTTGTGGACTTGTAAATATTGCAAAATTAGGATACATTCTTCCTTATCATGCATTGTAACAAAGGATAGTGACTAGTATCATGATTCAAATGATAGATCTCATAGTCCAAAAGTATTGAGCATACCATTCAGCGAGGACAACTATCCTTGGTGTGACCTTTCACTTCACAATCTATACACCAAATCCCTAAGCGTGTTTCATGAGCTGAATTTATAATCTATGCCTCTAAGAATGGACTAACACTAGTGTCAATGCTCCCAACTTCCTCAGCACACAAAGCTACTTCCAGTGTTTCACGTGGATCAATGTATGTCTTATGTGACAGTGCTCTTTTGAATGGTGTAATCAATCCTACAACAAACCATTGTGCATGTTGGCTAGGGTGAATATCATAAGACAACTTAGATAGAAATGTCTTAAAATGGGCATCATACTCACATAAACTCTTAATAGTGCCTTTCTTAATATCCTTGAGTGCACTTATACTCTTCTGCTCAAATTTAGGGATATGGAACTCTTTCAAGAACACATCCTTCAGTGCTGCATAATCCATGCAAGTTTCATCAGGGTCAAACTTCCTATACCATTTTTGTGCACATCCTTGTAATGTAGTAGAAAATTGACTTGCCTTATGCTCAAAATCCATGATCCCTTTCACGCACCATAAGATTTCTGTAACATCCTCATTTTAGACAATAGAACCAGTCAATTTTTTTTTTTTTGATAATTGCATCCTGGTTCTAAATACATAATTTAGAACTCACAAATCAAATAACCATTCTTATAACAGACAACCATATGCAGCTGTAATGACTCGGAGTACCTCCGATCTATTCATTCCATGAATCGGTAATCTACCGATCTATTCATGAGTAATAAGAGTTGGCATTTTTATTTAACACTTCACTCTTGTGGTTCTCTTCCCTATTCTGGGATTCAAAATGCTCTGTCCAAGGAACCTAACTGAATAATTGTTACCATTCTTCATCGGCATATCATCCCTTAGACTAGGTGAATTAGGACAACACAATTAGCAGCTTGCGATACTTTGGCCAAAGATTTGAAACATACTGTTTATGTCTCGTATTCCTTAACGCCATACTCATCAATCTAGAATATTCCCTTCACCCCATTCTTATGTTATGTAGAATGTCTTATACCGACTTCTGTCAGTCCCTCCTATCTCAACTTATTCACTTGGAAACAGATTAACAAGGTGATAATGTTATATGGATGCCCACGAGGATTAGGGATATGATGACATACTGGTTCAACCCTAGTTAAACCAGTTGTGTCAAGATACCCCGATTCTCCTAGGCAGCCTTGTAACGTGATCACATTCCTAATCGGTCCCTGAGTAACTCGTTCAAGATCAAAGTGTAAATCTTAGCGATCAATGCAAAAGGGTGTCGTCATAAGTCACCTGCATTGTTGTAACTTCGAAAAGATCCTAATCTTCTCGGAGGTACAACCCTGCAGTTGACTTGTGCCATCAACCTTTAAATCCACCTCGAAAAGATCTACTTATTAATATGCGTTACGCACGTTGAGTTTAAATTACATTAAAGACGTTCCCCTAAGGTTAGCCTTTCCCGATCCCTGGATTCTTCATCTTAGGATGACCTTCCTCAATAAAAACCCATTCACGATGGAGATATTAAGGCCAAGGTCTCATCAAGGAGTTCTTAGAATATACATAATTCTAAAACAACGAAATCGGTCAATATCTCATAGACTTCACATGAGATTGACATCTGAACCCCATTAGGTTTATATCAGTTTTCATAACTGAATTACTATCATACTATTTGTATCAAGATATAAATGATTAAGAATCCAATTAAATGTTGTCCTGTCATAATCAAGACTAGGGATCAATAATTTAGTTCATCTTGTTTAGCGTTCTGCTTGGGTTTACTTTAAACCTATCTTCCCAAAAAGACAGTGAACTAAATTTCAATTTAGCTTTCGATAGAACATACAAGAACTACTAAACACTCATAAGAATTCAATCACATATTCTTGTAAGATTTCATTGGTATTCACAAAAGTCACCAATTATACAATGATAACAATACTCTCACGACATAAGAACCGGAGAAATACTAACTATCAAGATAGAAATACAATCACATAAGTATCAAATATCCATTTCCATTCCTTTCGGTACTAATCAAATACATTTTATGCATTCAGCATACTTGATACATTACTCAACTGAAAAAGGAACATCTTTCCTTATATGGTACATTTAGAAAATCAAGCGGTAATTCATTATAAAATCAATTTAAACAATCTGATCGTCCTATCAGATCTGCATGCTTTTACCACTTACGGCATCCATCTGCAAAAATTGTCAACATGGGTCAGTTCAATGAACTGAGCATGATAAGCACTAACCTTTAAAACAATTGTAATACATCAATTGTTTTCATTAAACACCCTGTTTAAATGAGATCAAATCATTAAAACGTTAGTGACCAAGAAGACAAATGCATCTAACCAACTATCCATCTGAATCCCAAGGACAGCAACATCAGACGGATTATATATTCAACATAATAAATAAATAACATTTCATGATTCCATCAGCATGATAGAACAATTCCAAAAGTTAGATAAACAATTATATCAACCTATACTTTATAACAGAAGAGCTGTACCATCTTTTTCAAGAGCAAGGCATTCACTTAATACACAAGCAAATAAATCAGTCGAGACCATCAACAGCACCACTATTTTGTTAAATCTTACAAGAAAGCAACTACAGTATAGTAGCCCTCATGCCAAACAACAGTGTCTATCAACAAGCAGACTCAGTATGTCCTCACGCAAGAAGCGACAGACAAGAAGATATTAAATGCCGTTACCTGTTAAGGTGAAATCGACTACTCCTAAACTCAATCAAGCTCAGAAATGGATATCTATGCACAGAAGACGTAACATGCTATCAATACCTTCTGACAACCTTCAACTCATTCAAGTCCTTTCTACAATGTAAGGCTTTTAGACCCAAGGTCGAATTCAAAGGATCTCTTCTGTTATCACAGTCAACAAGAGACTCGAAATCATTTTAGCAATGAAAATTCCCTATGACTATGCAGAGAGATTTTTAAATGAAATCCACGCAACATGCACAGCCACATCTATCTGGAATGTAATCAGAAAGAAAACATAACATAACATAACATAGTCACTTCTGAACGCATCCAGAGTTGAAAGTATGTTATTCACGACCTACTTTATAAAAGCCATAATACATAATGTCAAGTTATTTTAAGAAATCCAACAAAGCCAAAAACATTACATGTTCATACTCAGGCTTATACAAATACAGTGACACAGATTACCAATCAAGGATTTAAAACTAAATCCGTATATCAGTATTCACAATATAGCTTTTACAGAAGCCGATATACAAGATATCTTTCCAAACTCAAGGAACCCAACAGTGTCGAAACAATAGCAACTAAGCAAGCTTAATTTGAGACAGGTACTGTAGTTACCTAGAAAGGATTCCACTGAACCCGAGTAACAGTATATCAAATAAATAATAAACAATGATTCCCAACTATGCCAACAATGATAAACATTAAAAATCAGGCTTAAACAAATCACTGATTTCGTAACAAGAATCCTAACTGAATCTCTCCAATATTCTCGAACAAGCTTACACAGAAGGAAACGTAACAGTACAACCAGGGAGTCTGTACCAAAATTTATTACAAATAACAGAGGTCGTATGACCTGTTACTTCTTCTAGACTCCAACGAAACTCAAATTACCAATATTCAAAGATATATAAAGCTTCCACAGTGGTCCATAGTGCACCAGAGTCGTTTCAATATAATAAACATATATGATATATCAATATAATATATACTATATATATATATAAACGGGTTGAATCCCCTTAACCTTCACGAAAGGGAAAAAACAACTCCAGTGAGGTCGTAATGAATACTATAACACAATATGTTACCTCTTCACAATAACTATAAAATTCATAACGAAACCCAACAAAAATCCATAACCACCACTAAATAATAACCACGACATAGCTTACAAAAAGTTCAATTTTAACTGAACAATCAAACAAATTTCCATCAGTATCCCTTCCGACAAGTACCCACAACAAGCAACAATGGAAAGTATCAACAACAAGCATCAACTTCGAATATAAATCAACAAGCATCACAGTGGCCTGTACCCATCACAAGAACAATTTATGGGCTCTCGCAGAGCAGGCCGAGCATACCTTCTTTTCATATATTTCACATATTAAATCCGAGAATGCAAAACACAAAGAAATATAGCAACAGTTTGAATATAATAAACACCCATCAAGGGTTAAATTGAAAAGCCGAACCAGCATGAAGATACAGTGTCGAAAATCACACAAGGATACCATAGAAACCATCTATTTCCATAAATCATTTGAACAGAGTTTTTCTAATGAAATCATTTGAAGAAGAGCAAGATTTTTAAAAGTTAGGGCCTAACATGCCTGGATATTTGCTCAAAATTCCGAAGCAGACCACTGAAAGATCTCAGACTTTCTTTTCCTTTTCCAAGTTAGAGCCACCAACAAAATTTTGCTATTTCCATGACATATATATTTTCCTTGCCAGAGGAAAGAGCTAGATACGCTCATACTCGCCATGCAACACCAAGAAGACTGGTGCAAAGAACCAGTGAACAGGCAGAGGGAAAACTGGAATTCGTGATAAGCCAAACAAACCATTAACTTTCCAATTTGCATGCCTTCTCGTGAAATCCGAGCTCGACTACCGAGCTCATTAATTGCATTTACTCCCAATTTCCCGCTCAAACTCCACTGCCACCGACCGCCATAGTTGGCGATAGACAAATGAAATTCCAAGACCATTTCCAATTTTGGCGACCTGCCACGTCGGTTCAAGTTAGCCGGTTTAAAACCTCCACCAATTACCTGTCCCTCATTGCTTATCCACGCATTTAATAACATAGAAACTGCCGCCCATGGTTCGCACCCCTCCATAGGTCCCCTTACATCCTTGTTCAATAGTTAGGTTAGTAACTTAAGTTAGAATTTAGGATAACACCTAGTCTAACTTCTTAGAACATAGATATTAACTTAGAACATTAGCTCTTAGCCTAGGTCTAGGTTAGATTAACACTAACCCCTAGGTTAAGTTTAGTTTTAGGTTACTAACATTTATAATTCCAGTTAGGTCTAACATTTCTTACGCTCAGAAAAAGACCCACAACATGCATTCTCGAACAAGGGTTAACTCATGTACTGCCATTAGGCTACAGAATTATATGTAACTGAATTATTACCTGGTCCTGCAATCAAGACCTTCCAAATATATTTAGATATCGAGAACCAATCCTTTTCACATGATCAACCTGAGTTATACTCCGGACTAGCTTATTCAATGCATCTAGACCTTGCAACCTGTTCAAGGTCTGTAATTTTAATTCATCACGAACAAACTTAAAGCAATACTTGGATCAATTCCACTGATCCAAGGCTAGGTATTATAGGTGGATAACTCTATAATTCATTCCGAGATCAAATTAAACTCAGATACAAAATGAAAGAAATAAAAGAGTCCAATCATATTCCGACTTAGTCAAAGATCTGCAATCTGCAAAGAAGATACAGTACATATCAAGCATGATTTCTCAATCAAGGAACACATCCTTTTACAAAGAAACCATATATCAACACTTGAATGCTTAGGAGGAGGTAACAACAGTTCAAGGTGTTACAATTTCACACATATGCACATGTTTGGCATCATCCTCTATACCTCTATATTCTAGGAGACGAAGATACATCTCGATATAGACATTCTATGGTTGATGTGGGCCTTGACCACCTGATCAAAACCACTAGATCCATGAGAACTAGAACCACCTATACCTCCTGATCCTCCAACTGTAGCTAGATTAGGACCTATAGATATACTCCCCTATGCTCTGATAGTAGTACTATAATATACCCCTACAGTCTATGAGGTAGTTACACTTCCAAAGGTGAATCCAACATTCTACGTGCTCGCTGTCTATGTGGTAATGCACCTAAAAATGTTCCTCCAAATAACATTGAAGCCGTCTATCTTTCCATTGATGTACTTTCTCCCTAACTTACTCTTGGTCTCCTACTTCTCAAGTTAGCTTGCTGGTCACTTGTCGTACTAGATATGGGAAAACCAAGCATAAGGGATAGGTCACCAGGTGGATTAAGATGCATGCCCATGTCCCAAGTAGTATTTACTGGAACACTTCTATGTGAAGCCAAGGGGGATCTCTATCATGCATTCCAATATGGGGGAGTTCCTGATGCTCTAGCTCCACTTCTTCTATGTGAGCTTCAAATCCTTCACGAGCCATATCTCTCCTCAATGCCATACTTTTTGCAATAGTATGTTGCTTCTTTATTTCCCTCTCACGCACCTCATTATACTTAAGTCACCTTTCCTCTCTCTTCCTTTTTGATGCTAGGTATACCATATTTCACCAAACCTGTTCCTACCCTCGCATGAGGTGAGGTTTAGTTAGCCATCGGTTTACTCTCTAGGTTAAAAGTTACCATCAAGATCTTGATTGTTAGTGGAATGCCTTACAAATATTCTCCCCTAAGATACCACAAAAAATGCAATTCATATACCTCTGGGTAAGAATACATCGAAATTAAATATTCCAGAATATAACTGTTTAGAACACCATGTATCCATAGTGGGATTCCAGATCAAATTGACATCATAAAGGGCCTGAAATTATTCTTGTATCTAGATAAGTGCATGATATCTCCAATTCCACTTAGATGCATACGTAATCATCCACTCATATAATTCTAATGGAAAGATGGCGAAAAATATCTCATATAAGTTGTCATACAAATTTTGTTCTACCCAAGTGCATGCATTAAACTTAGTTCCATTGTTGAACCATCATGTATATTCTTCCTCCAGATTTTGTATCCAATCCTCAATACTTGCTAGAGTTAATCAATACATCTTCATCACGAACCATCCTGAAAACAACTGAAAAGGAGGTCCCAGCAACAGAACTAATGATGCAGCCTAGAATTTACCAAATAACACCCTAGACATGTTGACACATCACTTAGCCTAGACTGAGCACTCACCTAAAGCGCGCAAAGGTACTAGGTCTCTCTTTAAGGTTTTTGTAGCAAGATGTTAGCATGATGAAGGAAGAAACATATAGATCCATAGCTAATCCCTCATTCTATAAGGCATGCCATATTCAGATCTAGGAAATAACAAGATTAAACGATAATCATGATTGAATCAAGAGCATGTACTACTCAATTACACACAGGAATGACACTTAGATTTAGCCAATAACTTCTATCTATTAATAACCACACAATCTCCTTACAATAATGGCATTCTATATCGATTCCTGCATGGATATGATACAGTAATCCATTCATATGCACATATCTCTCTATACTTACCTCTTACGCTCTGCATATACCTATATATCTCTCTTCTTTATCTTTGTATATCTATATATCTTACTATGTGCTTCACATTATATATATAGGGTGGGGACTTTCCCTTCACTACTTTTCTATTCCAAAAATAGGTCGTATGCTATTAATAGCCACATGCCATTTATAGTCATAGCCACACATGCAAGTGTGCTATCTATAGACCTCTTATAGTTAACTGAAGTGACAATCCTATTCTTAGCTTGTCTCCATGCAAAATTCTTTTCTCTAATCCTCTAAAGATAGATAATGTGTGGCGTGCATGTCTCTGCATCATTGGTGTGTTCCACATGCCATCTTCTAAAAATAGGTCTTAATGCTCAAAA
Organism: Taxus chinensis; assembly: GCA_019776745.2. NCBI lineage: Eukaryota > Viridiplantae > Streptophyta > Pinopsida > Cupressales > Taxaceae > Taxus > Taxus chinensis. The sequence continues at coordinate 81,978,058 of CM034146.1, read as the reverse complement.
TCGGCTAAGTCTTGAATGTTGAACTTTCCCTCCATGCGTGGGTTCTTCTCATTCGTTCACACCCTTAAACCTAGCCTATTTTCCCACGTAGAATTCTTTTGTGAGTTCTTTCAAGTGTTCTCTGATCAACAGAAGGTAGAGTTAGACAAGTGGTATCATTGTCACCATTACGACCACACCAAGTGATGAGGCATGCCCCATACCCAGGTGGTAGGTGAAAACAACAAAGGAGATGAGGAGGTGTAAAGAGACCTCAGGGGGTAGAGGCAGGGGAAAACCATAAGAGAAAGGTTGTCAGAGAGGAGGAGAGAGTGGAAAAGCCTAAGAATGACACTGCAAGAAGTGGTTATAGAGGCTAAAATGGGGTTATTGTTTATATACATGTGCCTAGAGAATGGATTATATAACGAGGAGGCTAGGGAAGAGAGAGGAGGCTCTGAGGAGATTGCAGATTATATTGGTGCATCAAGAGAGGTTGACATGAGTGATAGAAGCTCACTAATCAAGATATGATGATGCAAGGGAAGTTTTGGGAGGTTGGGAAAATAATCCATCATGGTGGAGTAACCTAACAAGACATGTGAACTTTAAATTTTATTAGTGATACTAGTGTGAATGATGTTGAATAGATGGTTACGTAGGTGCTAAATTGATAATGAGGTATGTAATTTATTTATTTTTGTAGAGAACCATAACAAAATGAGACTCAATGATTGAGGGTGCACATAAAATACCTTGGATGACATCTTGGATGTGACGAATATGACTTTGATGGTGGATCCAATATCAATAGTAGTTGGAGATTTTTTGAGTTTATTTAGACTCGTATCATGAGTTTCAAAGTCATACAAATTTTCATACAAGTGAGAGTGTGGGAGATATGACATCCTTGGTGTAAAGAATTTTCTAGGAATAAGAGGCATTGACATGAGAAAAGGCATCGATGTTTTCAAATGCACATGTAACAGATGCATACCAAATGAATCAAGTAACCTGAAATGTATAATTAGATATTTGTGTCGATAGAGTAGAGGGAAAGTTGGAGGGGTTTGGTATAAATCCATATCACTATCAGGATACCTACATGATACAAGTTAGGTAACATCATCTCAAAGCATTAGCTTACCTCCATCTAAGGGAGGGGGTGCTTAAGGGATAACTATATTTTGAGAGATAGATTGTATATGATATAAAAATGATTCATGTTGATAGAACATTATTTTGGTGATATCATGTGTATTTGATGTTGGTGTGTGATGTATGTTTAATTTTATGATTCCATTTTGTTTGGTCTGCACAAATGTAGGAACATTCATGACTAAGAGAAATGAAATAACAAAAGGATTTTATTTGATAGAGTAGGGAAAGTATGTAAAATTGAATGGGATGGGGTCCAATTAGAGGGCCAAGTCAATCAATGAAAGATAAAAAAAAGTGGTAAATGATAGGAAAATTATGACTAAAGTATCCAGAGTAGGAATCCATGTCCATAGAAACCTAAGAGGGAGATGATAATGAATTAATAAAGTATCCAAGATAGGAAGAAATGGTTGTAGAAAAATAGGTGAGAAGGATAAACCCAAGATGGATATAGTATATAATTATTGAATTATCTAAGAGAGGAAGCAATGGCCAGATAAACCAAAGCAAGAGATAGTATAGAATTTTCAAAGTATATGAGATAAGAAATAATGACTATAAAAACCCAATTAGGAGAGATAAACCCAAACAAGAGATATATAACAATAGACCAAGTAGAATAAGGTGTCTCAATGACGTAATGTGAATAATCAGCATGCATCATTGATGATTTCAGCTACAACATGTAGGAGTTGACAACGATTATAAATCATGAAATCATCAAGGTTGTCTTAGATGATACTGATACCCTAATGGAATTTTGATCATGTGGAAAAATTATAATCATTGCTGACTATACATCCATGTGAAGACATCACAAATGATTCCCTCTAGGGAGGGATGAGGGGAAATGAGGATTTTGGTAAGTGCTAGATGATTACATAGAAGGATGTGATGAAGGGGATTCAACTTGACACTTAGGAACATAAAGAGAAGGTTCCTAAACTTGGAACTTGCGAGAGATAACCTAACAAGTATTAGCTATATGAGATAAAAATATGTGATGAGAATAAAAGAGTGGTGTAGCAAAAGAGAGTTATGAGGATTTCTTTTATTGGTCTCATTTGACTTCTACATGGAATTTCTTCATATGTCATAAATATGATTCATAGTCTGAAACAACATATCTAATATCCTCATGTCAAGTGTAGTATAATGCAACAAAAAGTGGGATATGATCCATGTTGGAAAGAAGAGATGGTGGCGATTTGATAAAAAGTAGAGTTGTAACGACATATGGAGAACTAGAAGGGGAATGAGTGGGTGATGTCACAATAGGTGATGTGGAGGGTCTATGTATACACCTAATTATTCAATTTTCATCTTTCATACCTATTACTAACAATTTACCTTGTGTAGATAAGGGTCAGTGATGTATCTATTTTTTGAGTGGGTGCCTTAAAGGGCCTGTTAGGAATGGGGTATGACTATTCACATGATGTTGTTCAAAGAATACTTTTCAAAGATCACACAAGTAGTCCACGTGGGATAGAAGGCCTGGAACTAAGGGCGCGGAAGGACAGAAAGGACCCGCACATGAAAGGCAAGCTCAAATTTTAGGACTTAGCTGATTTTGAGCATGAAGACCTACTTTTAGAAGATGGTGTGCAGAACACATCAATGATGCAGAGACGTGCATGCCATGTATTATATATCTTTAGAGAAGTGGTTCAAAGTGTTTATGCATAAATACAAGCTAAGAATATAATTGACACTTTAGTTCACTGCAAGAGGGCTATATATAATGCACTTGCATGTGTGGCTATGATTGTAAATGGTGTGTGGCTATCAATAGCATGTGTCCTATTTTTGGAATAGATAAGCAGTGAAGGGAAATTCCCCACCTTATATATATTATGTTATGTGAATAGAAGGAGGGGATGAGTGTGAGATATATAGATATATAGATAAATATAGAGAGAGAGAACTGGATGTATGTATGTGTAACAGAGAATATACACATATGATTGAACTACTATATCAGTTCCATACGTGCATTGGTATAGATTGACAATACTGTAAGGATATTTTGTATTTATTAATAGATGGAAGATATTGGTTGAATCTAAGTGTCATTCTATGTATAGTTGAGTAGTGCATATTATAAATTCAATCATGATTACTGTTTAAGATTGTTCTTTCATAGACCTGAGTGTAGAATGCATTGTGGAATGAAAGATTAGTTATGAATATATATATTACTTCCTTCATCATGTTAACATCCTGTTACATAAACCCTAAAGAGGGACCTGGTACCTTTGCGTGCTTCAGGTGAGCGCTCAGTCTAGGATGAGTGATGTGCTAGCGCGACTAGGGTGTTATCTGGTAAATTCTAGGCTACATCATTGGTTACATTGTTGAGACCTCTTTTTTAGTTGTTTTCATGATGGTTCATGATGAAGACGTACCGGTTAACTCTAGAAAGTATTGAGGAATGGATACACGATCTGTAGGAAGAATATGCATGGCGGTTCAGCAGTGGATCTGAGTTTAACACATGCACTTGGGTAGAACATAACCTGTATGACAGCTTATATGAGATATTTTTCGTTATCTTTCTAGTAGAACTATATGAGTGGCTTACTGCTTATGCATCTCAATGGAATTAGAGGTAGTGCACACTTGTCTAGACACAGGAAGAATTGTAGGCCCTCTATGATGCTGATCTGATATGGACTCACACGATAGATATGTGGTTTTACAGTGTTCTAAACAGTTATATTATGGAATATTCAATTTTCAACGTAATTTTTTCTAGAGGTAGTTGAGTTCCATTTTTTAAGGTATCCAAGAGGAACATATTTGTAAGGTATTCCACTAGAGATCAAGATCTTAATGGTAACTTTGAACATGGAGAGTAAACTGATGGCTAACTAAACTTCACCACACACGGGGGTAGGAAAAAGTTTGGTTTAAGATGGCAGACCTAGTGGCAAAGAAGCAGAGAGAGGAAAGGAAGTTTAATTATAATGAGGAACGTGAGAGGGAGATAGAGAAGCATCGTTCCATTGCAAAGAGTATGGCATGGAGGAGAGAGATTGCTCGTGAATGATTTACATATCACATAGAAGACATAGAGCCAAAGCATCAGGAACTCCCCCATCTTGGAAAGCATGATAGAGATCCCCCCTCAGCCTCACATAGAGGTGCGTGATAAAATACTACCTAGATTGTGGGTGTGCATCTTAATCCATCTGGTGACCTAGCCCTTGCACTTGGTTTTTCAGTATCTAGTATGACAAGTAACCAACAAACTAGCTTGGGAAGTAGGAGAGTAGGAGTAAGTCAGGGATCAAGTACATAAATGGTAGGATAGATGACTTCAATGTCATTTAGAGGAGCATTCGTAGGTGCATCATCTACATAGAATGTGAGTGCGTAGAATGTTGGATTCACCTATGGAAGTAGAACTACCTCACAGACTATATGAGTATAGTACAGTTTTATTGTTGGGGCATATGGGAGTACATCTATGGGCCCTATTCCAACTACATGTGGTATATTATGAGGTATAGGTGGTTCTAGTTCAGGTGGATCTTGTGGTTATGGAGGAAGAGGGAACACAAGAGGTTCCGAATCAAGTGGTCAAGGTCTGCAACAACTATAGAATATCTACATGGAGACATCTCTTCGTCTCCTGGAGTATAGAGGTATAGAGGATGCTTCCAAATATGTGTATATATGTGAAATCTTATGGCACACTAAAGGGATCATGGATGTTGAGTGAAAGGAAAGTCAATTCACCACTACATTACAGGGGTGCGCACACAGCTGGTATAGGAAGTTTTACCCTAATCAAACTTGTGTGGATTATGTAGCATTGAGAGATGCTTTCTTGAAAGAGTTCTATATACCTGAGTTTGAGTAGAAGAGTATAAGTGTGCTTAAGGATATCAAGAAAGGCACTACTGTGAGTGTACATGAGTATGATGCTTGTTTTAAGACACTTCTATCTAAGCTATCTTATGATATTCACGCTAGCCAGCATGCACAATGGTTCATTGGAGGATTGATTACACCTTTTAGAAGGGAGTTTTCACTTAAGACATACACTAATCCGCATGAAGCACTGGAAGTAGCTTTACATGCTAAGGTAGTTGGGAGCAGTGACACCGGCATTAGTCCATTCCTAGAGGAACATATTGCAGCTATGACAAAGTAGTTAGATAAGTTATCAGCAAATTCAACCCATGAAACATGCTCAGGAATTTGGTGTATAGATTGTGAAGTGGAAGGTCACACCAAGGATAGTTTCCCTCACCGATTTGTATGCTCATTACTATTGGAATGTGAAATTTGTCATTTGAATCATGATGCTAGTCATTTTCCTTTGTTACAGTGCGTGATAAGGAAGAATGTATCTTGCTTTTGTAAAATTTGTAGGTCCACGACCCATGATACTGAGGATTGTTGGCTGATTGGTCAGATCCAAGATGCTATAGACCTTGGGGTACGACAAACAAGTATAACAAATAGTTCTAAGGGTAAGAATGAGCACCAAGATCGGGATCATAATAAAATGTGCTATGACAGGAATGAGGGGCACTTTGAAGGAGGTCATAGAAGGGGACATGGATATCATGGTGTATATGGAGGATGAAGTTGTGGTGGAGGAAGAGGTGAGCTCCCTTGTGGAACATGTTATACGTGTGGATATCCTAAGCACTATGGGTGGGAATTTCCTCAGAATATTGCATGTTCTTTCTATAGAAAGAACTATAGCTATAAAGAGTTACCAGATTTATATGAGCATCTGAGTAAGAAACATAAGAAAGAGAACAAAGGCACCAGGATGGTTACAATCTAGTGTGTGGTAGAGGATTAGTGGATGCCCAAGATAACTGAAGGAACTGAGGCATTGACAGTGAATATTACTACACATGCTGAAGCAACACGTGCGAGAGAGGCATTGCACAAGAATCCTACAATCACCAAGGAGGAGGTTTTGCATGTGAGGTACCCAGATCCTTCTCATCAGAAGGAAGTTTACCAGGATACCATGGAAGTGCTAAGTAATCTTAAGGGTGAGATAGAGTACCTCAAGGAGCAAAAGAAAGCATCAGAGATGGTCCAAACTTATATCGATGATCTACGAGAGGTGTGCAAGTTTTTGCGCCAGGAGAACATTATTCCGCTATTAGGAAGTTGGTTAAAAGGGAACACTCCACGTGTAAGTATTGAGACCAGATGAAATATTCTGAATGCAAATCTTCCCCCTGATAGCATTGACAATGAAAAAGAAATTACTCTAAATGTTGTTGTAGATGGGTGGCTGCTGAGCAATATATTGATCGCTATAGGTGCAGAAGTAAATGTGCTTACATTAGATGCATGAGTACAAATGGGGAGGCCTCCATTGCATCCATAATCTAATGTTTGTTTATGGAAAACTAGACTAAGGCCACTCCCATAGGAGTTTTGAAAGATGCATCTATAACTATACAAGGGGCCAAGTTCACTGGGGATTTTGAGGTATTAGCACTTACAGAAGTAGACAGTTTTCCAGCCCTGCTTGAACGCCCTTGGTGTTATGCGAATAATGCATATTTGAGATTCAATAAGGGGTATATCAACTTTGAAAACAAGGAGGAAAGGGTTATGATACCTTTGACAGATGGAAATTCTACACCATATGTTGAATCTCTAAGTGAGTAGGACTTAAATAGAGTCTATATATGCACTATTCAGGACCCATAGGTAATTGAGCCATCAAGAGAAGGCATTCTATTAGTGATATTATGAGTATTGCTTATGACAATTTGGCTCATGGTACATATGAATTAGAAGGATGTGAGGTGAAAAGTGTGGTTGCGCGTAAGAATGGACTTTGTTCAATTTAATGGATAGGTAGCACAATACCTTGGTATACAGGGACATAAGATCTTCCTGCCTTTTTGAGGGCCATGGAAACAAAGTGGACAAATCAAGTTAAACGGAGAGATATGTTAGTCTATACACTACGTAGGACAATAACGCGCTGGTGGGTAGTCCACAGAGATGATATTATAAATTGGGAAGAGATTGGATTCACTTTGTCTACTAGGTTTATAACGAACAATGCACCTATGCAAATCTACACTTATCATGGTGATCAACCTATTCAGCATCACATTCAATAGTTTGATAGACTTTGGACAGAAAAATAGGTAGCATTACCACCTTCACTCTGGGTGCATAGATCGTATTCTACGCTACAAGGATGCGCACGCACTTGGTATGTATATGTAGAACTACATCAAGAAACTGGAAACTAGAAATATTTAACTACATGAATGATCCAGACTTTTGACTACTTCTCGACTAAACCTTCTATAGCAGAGGCATTAAAATTTTCAAGCGCTTAAATATGGGAGATAGTGTAAAATCCGAGGATCATATATAGGAATTATTCAGTGGGGTAGAGTTTGGAGCATGTTTTGAAAAGGAAGAAGAAATGGACTCCATACTACGTGAATGTGCTTTCCTTGAGAAAGAGAAAGGAAAGATGGTTTACGTCATGGATGATGAGGAAGTTGAGAGCCTAGATATTGAACATTCACATGGGGTGCATGAGGTCTTGGAAAGTGTAGAAAAGGATGCACACACCTACCATGAACCCATGAATACAAAGAAGGTGAATATAGGTTCGGAGGATGAGCCTAAGGAGGCCATAATTAGGGATTACTGGTCAAAATCAGAGGTAGCAAATATCATCGAGTTACTCAAGGATTATCATGACTTATTCCCTTAAGGATATCATGAACTTAAAGTCATGCATGAATCACTTGGTGAAATGAAGATCAAACTTAAGAGTGGTGCACATCCAGTTAGAAAGAGACCTTATAGAATGAATCCTAATTTACATAAAAAAGGTAAAAGAATAAATTGATAAAATGTTGAAATCTGGAATTATCAAGCCCCTTGATGAGTCAAAATGGGTTAGCCCAATGGTGATCAGTATCAAGAAGGACAGATAGATTAGGATATGTGTGGACTATAGGGAGTTGAATGCTACATGTGTCAAAGATCCATTCCCTACACCATTCACTGAGGAAATATTAGAAGGATTTGTAGGCTGTGAAATATATTCCTTCACGGATGGATTTTCTGGGTATCATCAGGTTAGGATTGCTCATGAGGATCAAGAAAAGAAAACATTTACTACTGAATGGGGTAGTTTTTCCTATACTATGATGCCCTTTGGATTGAAAAATGTGCCTGTTGTATTCTCATTCATATTTGTTCAAGCATTTAAGGATTTTATTCACAACTTCTTACAGGTATACCTAGATGATTGGACAATATATGGGCTTGTGAAAGATCATTGTGAAAATTTGTGCTTAATGTTTAAACGATACAGACAATTGAGTATCTCTTTGAACATAAAGAAGTGCATATTTTCTACACCATTTGGGATACTGTTAGGACATATAATCTGCAAGGAAGGTTTTCTAGTTTATCCAGCCAAGGTTGCAGTCATTTTAGGCCTGGAAGCACCTACCAGTTAGAGTGAGGTACACAGATTTTTAGGTCATACAGGGTATTATAGAAAATTCATAAAAGGGTATGCCAAAATTTATGCACCCTTGGAAGACTTACTGAAGGAGAAAGGTACATTTTATTGGGGAGAACTACATTAGCGCACATTTGAGATATTAAAAGAGAAAATTACTACCACACCCATTCTGTGCTTTCCCTCATGGGATAAACCATTTCATGTGCATGTGGACGCTTCTAGCATGGCCATTAGCACTGTGTTAGCTCAACATGGCAAAGGTATTATAGATCATCCAGTCTATTTTTCTAGTAGGAAGCTGACTCGTGTGCAATAGAATTATACAACTATAGAATGTGAAGTGTTGTCAATGATCTATGCATTGTACAAGTTTCAACAGTACTTGTTAGCAACACCATTTGTGTTATATACGGATCACATGGCATTGAAGTACTTGGTAAACAAGACTGTCTTATAGGGGCGCATATACAAATGGGTAATCCTATTTCAAGAGTTTGACTTCACAGTTATGGTACAGCCAGGGAAAAATAATTTTGGACCAGAACATTTATCTAGAATCAATTCAGGAGAGGATGCAAAGACAATTGAAGAAACAATTTTGAATGCACAGTTATATAGGTTACAATGTGTGCCCATGGAATTGGAAGACATTGTTGTATTTCTACAAATAGGTATGGTACCAAAAGGAGTGAAAGCATTAGAAAAGAAGCAACTTGCTATACGTGTGGCACCATTTATGTTAATCAGTGGTGACCTCTACAAGCTAGGAAGAGATGAAGTATTACGAAATTGTTTATTAGACATGAGTGTAAAGATATTATGGAAGAAGCTCATGGTGGTATTGTAGGAGGCCATTATGCAGGTGATGCGACTACCCAGAAGATCCTACTTGCTGGATTATGGTGGGAAACATTATATAAGGACTGTAAAGAATATTGTATGGCACGTGATCATTATCAGCGCCTAGGAAAACTAGGGAAAAGAGATGAGATTCCTTTGAGACCAATTGCTAGTGCCGAACCATTTGAGAAATGGGCCATTGATTTTGTAGGACCTATTTCACTAGTCATGTGCAGGACTAGATCGTGCTATATTATTACTTGCATAGATTATCTCACACGGTGGGTAGAAATAACAACTACCAAGAACTGTACGGTAGCTACAATAGCTAGGTTTCTATGGGAGAATGTTATTACGAGATATGGATGTCCGTTAAGATTGACAAGTGATCAAGGTGCATAATTTTTGAATGAGACAATCGGGATCCTATTAGTTGAGTTTATGGTTGCACACCATAAAACTACACCTTATCATCCTTAGGAAAACAGAACTGCTAAGGCCTTCAACAAGATTTTGAGCCAGAATTTTACAAAGATTTGTGATGTTAGAAGAAAGCATTGGGATGAAAAATTATCATCTATTCTTTGGGCATATAGAACAACTTATAAGAGATTGAACAAAGCCACACCATTTCAGTTGGTGTTTGGCGTAGAAGTTTTTCTCCCTATAGAATTTACGTTACCTTCTTTGCACATTGTGTGCGCTGGAGGTCTAGCTGATGAACAATATCTAGAAGAGTGTATCAAAAATATGATTCAACTGGATAAGCACCGAGCCATAGGATGATGGAGTCAGAAGTGGGAAAAGGCTAGGCAGAAGGCATGGCATGACAGGAACATAAGGGATAATAAATTTGAGATTGGGCAAATGGTACTTCTTTATGACTCAAATTTTTTACACCATCTAGGAAATCTCAAGGTACATTGGTTGGGGCCATATGTTATCACTTCTATACTTGAATCAGATGCTTTTCAGTTAGAAGCACTTGATGGAACATGACTATCCAGTTACTTTAACCGGAGTAGGCTGAAGCCCTACTATAAATAAGTATTCTTGTTGTTTTTAATAAGGTAGTATTTCCCATTAGTTTAGGTTTTCAATTACGTATTTCCTTCATTTTCACTATTCTTTGTAAATTTCATTGTTGTTCTTATGTAATAAGCGTGCTTGCACACATGAAGATAATTACTGTATGAAGATTGTTTATGCATAGAGGACTGCACATAATTTTAGTGTGGGGTGGCTATAGTTGTCAAAGAAAAAGATTGTGGGAATATAAAGGTGAAAGGAATAAGCTGCTACGGGTGTGCTTTAATTCAAAAGAAGATTGCTTCACAAAAGTGAACAAGGATGGAGATGAATGAAATAATAGTATAACGTGAGGTAAGTGGAGGCCATAATAGCTACCAGGAGAAGGTATAGTGATGAGGTACTCGGGCATAGGAGCACGCGCTCAAGAGAAGTATGTGACCAGAGGGTAGGAAGGCGCACTAGAAGGTTATAGTTGGGTGCGAAGATGTACTACGTGGAATGAACAGATTTGGTCAATGAATGAGGGGATATTTGGTAGGTGAAGGAGAAATAAATGCATCAAAATTTGAAAAATTTTGAAAAATTTATATAAGGATGGGATGCGGATTCATTTTTACCATTGCAACTAAGATTATTTGAAGAAAGAGCCAAGTACGAAGAGCTGAGTGATAGAGTTAAGGTGCGAAGGGTGTGCAACCATGCATGACAACCAAATCTATGTGACAAGAAGCTTGTGTCCCCTGGTGGTGAAGGGTTTGAGAAAATAAGGGAGACAAAAGAGTTCAGTTACGAAGTTTCCACCTAGGGCATGATTGAATTGAGCTAGGGTTTGATTCAAAAAGTTACAGAGTTGAAGAGGAGACTTTACAAGGTAAAAATGGCACCAAAGAAGGTATCTGCAGCAGCAGTAAAAGGAAATAAGAAGGTAATCATTGAGGAGGAAGAGATGGCACCTGAAAGCCATTTTTTAGAGATGCAATATCTAGAGGGAGTCATCGTCGGGAAAGAATGGGATTCACCCGTCAGAAAGAGAAATGTAAGTGAATATAATCACAAGACTTCGGAAAACAAGGAGCTTGATTCCTTACTCACTGCTAGAAAAAACAAGTGCATGGTCGAGGACATGCCAATATATGATAATGCTGGTGAAAATCTCTTGAAGAGAATCGGGGTCTACTAGTTGTATGAGCTTCCATATTTTGGGAAGTATGAGCCCTTGTATCAGTGGCTTATGAGTAGGGTGCATAAAGACTTCTTCTACTTTGCAGGAGGAAGAGTTAGAATCTCATATACACTTGTCTCATCAGTTACAGGTTTGAAGGCCACAGGAGAAGATATAAAAGGTGATCTTGTAGACAAAGCCGTGATTGTAAAGACCAAATAGGATTTGGGATACTTGAAGGGTCCACATGGAATGGACATAGATAAATTGAAGAACTGTCTAGTTGTACAGGCTGCAACCCACCTTGTTACCAAGTTGAATGATTAGGAGTGGTGGTCTGAAGTAAATACTATGTGGTTGTATGTGGCACGTAAGATGTCAGAAGGGACAATCTACAACATTGCAGGCTATATTACAGAGCAAATAGTTGAAGAAGCGTGCATAGGAGGGAAGATCAGCTTTGGGGTTGTTCTATTATCACTGGTATTTATGGAGATCAGAGTACCAGATGGACCGAAGGAGAACATATGGGAATACCCCATGGAGAACAAATCTCCAGCTGAAAGATTTAGCAAGTACCTATGTAAGGGGGCCATGATAGATGATGTAAAGAAAAGGGTGGAGAAGTGGTATGACAGGCTCCATGCAACATTTGGGGAAGAGTGGTGCATCCCAAAGGACCTACCAATAGTGGTATGGAAACAATTTCAGTTTGTTATATATCAACATTTCTACTTCGTGTGCTTTTTAATGAAAGATGGAGTCTGGAGCCCTTGGTTGAAGTTTCCTTATGCATTCATTGCAAGGTATTTTCAAGCATTTTCTCTTAGATTTATAGACATGCGTCGAATGGTCTTCAATACAGATAAGGTAGATTGTAATTACCATACGTTGAAGAAGAAGTATGTGTACCTTGGCAAAAGTGCTTATACAGAGAGGATTATTTCAAAAGTACTGAATATCAAGCCAATAAGTTTGGATATAGTAGATGTGGGGGAAGCATTGGTGTATCTCCAGTTGAAGTAAAAAATGGAGATTAAAAAATATGTGGAAGGTGAGTTCACACTTCTAGGACCACCAAAGGGAAAGCATACAATGGAGAACATCCCAGTGCTTAAGCCCACATAACAAGTTGAAGTGCATGATGAGGAGGAGGAGCGCGAATATAGTGGTGGTTTGGAGCATAGGCATAGGAGACATCCCACAAGTAAAGGTGAAGCTGAGTGTGTTGTTAGACCACCTTAGCCACAAGAGGGGGATGATGAGGACATGAATGCAGTCCAAAGGGAGCACAAGTTTAAAAGGGTATTTAGAAGAACAAGGATCCAAGGTGCTACTCTAACATTTGTGAATAAATCACCCAGACTCTCTCCACTAAAGGAGGCTACCACATAGAGAAGGAGGAAACTAAAGTTGAATGAGGAGGTGGAAGAGTTAGAGGAAAGCATGCCTAATTCTCCTATACTTCCAGAGGACATAGAAGAAAAAGGTGAGGCATCAAAGGAAAAAGAAGAGGAAGAGAAAATACCATAGGAGACAACTGCAGAGGATGTTCAAGACATGAAGACACGAGTCCCTAATTTGGACGCTAAAGTACCTAAGCAGCAAAGGTCTAGAAGAAAAAGTGGAGAGTACATTCCACCAGCCATGGGGTATGCAGAGGACATAGGAAAACTTGTCTTCACCCACTTCCAGAGCATAATAGCGCAGAAGGATTTATTTAGCTAGTAGTTAATGGACGAAGATATGGCAACAGTGTGCACTCGAAAGCAACTATCATGGTCCATGCACACCCACATGGATGAGCCTAAATTTTATGTGTACAAAGAGTCATGATTTTTAATAATACTAAAGAAGGCACCTTAAGCCAGACACATGATAGTAAAGCCTATTGTCATGTCATATGAGCAAGTCAGCAATGCCTTGGTGAAAGTTTCTGCTAAGGTGGCTAGAAGAAACATGGAAATATTTACCACAATCAGAGTGTTGTGTGAAGAGTTGAATACAAAGGACACAGAGATAGCACGCATAACACATGGAAGGTACTTCACACAGAAGAAGAATGAGGTGTTCATAAGCATTGCAGAGGAGATTGGGGACAGTGTAATCAAAGTAAGGCCACACTTGGAGGCCAAGGTACCACAGACATTTCCTTAGGTGATACACTATGTGCAAAAGTTTGGTGGACTTGGTACTTGAATATGGAACTCTATGTATGTAAGTGCCAGAATGCTCTGAACAAGATGCTAAATGAGAGAAAGCATCTGTGATGAGAAAAATTACATCTTATGAAGGGTTGTTGCAAGCATTACAGGAAGTATTGAAGAAATTGGATCAGGATTAAAATATATACACAGCTCCATAGGCACTTATCAACATCAATACCCTCAAAGAGAATAACAAGGTCTAGAAAGTGATGAAATATGAGACATTGGGCTGTACAGAAAGATTGTTAATGGTTAAACAGAAGCGTGAGGCCTTGACAGCAGCACAAGAGCCGCACAAGACTCGGTTGGAAGAGCTTAGAAAGATGATTGCACAGAAGATGGACATTTTAGAAGGAAGAATGACATCAATGTCCAGTGTTGTGTTGGTTCTGTGAAACGAGAAGGGAGAAATTGTGAGGGATGAGTTGGAATCCATTGCTATGGATAACCCAGAAAAATAAGAGCAAGCACTCACTGACTAGCAAATATTAGAGGCTAAAATAAAGGAAGAGTATCCAGAGTTGATACTGTAAATTGATACAGAAGAGGTTGCCTAATAACCTCATAGAAATTATTTATTTATATACATTCTTTTATTCTTATTCTTTCCATTCTTCTATTATTTCCTTCAATTTTTGGACATACCCATTGTCGGGACGACAATGAGATTAGTGTGGGGTAATGTTGGTCAAAGAATACATGTCAAAGATCACATAAGGATTTTGCGAGGGATAAAAGGCCCAAAACCAAGGGTACAGAAGGACATGAAGGACCCACGCGTGGAAGGCAAGTTCATATTTCAGGACTTAGCCTATTTTGAGCATGAAGACCTATTTTTAGTAGATTGTGTATGGAACACATCAACGATGTAGAGACATACGCGCCATGCATTGTCTATATTTGGAGAAGCAGTTCAAAGTGTTTATGCATGAAGACAAGATAAGAATATAAGTGACACTTCAGTTCACTGCAAGAGGACTATAGATAGCACACTTACATGTGTGGCTATGATTGTAAATGGCGTGTGGCTATCAATAGCATGTGGCCTATTTTTGGAATATATAAGTGGTGAAGGGCAAGTACCCACCCTATATATATATATATATATATATATATATATATATGATGTTAGGTGCATAGGAGGAGGGGATGACTGTGAGATATATAGATATATAGATATATACAGAGAGAGAGTTGGATGTATGGAAGGAGATGTATGTGTGTATGTGTAACAGAGAATATACACATATGATTGAACTATTGTATTAGTTCTATATGCGCATTGGTATAGATTGACAATACTGTAAGGAGCTTTTGTATTTATTAATAGATGGAAGAATTGGTTGAATCTAAGTTTCATTCTATGTATAGTTGAGTAGTGCATATTATTAATTCAATCATGATTACTGTTTAAGCTTGTTCTTTCATAGACCTGAGTGTAGCATGCATTGTGGAATGATGGATTAGTTATGAATCTATATGTTACTTCATTCATCATGTTAACATCCTATTACAGTAACCCTAAAGAGGGACCTGGTACCTTTACACACTTTAGGTGAGCCCTCCGTCTAGGCTGAGTGATGTGCCAGCACAACTAGGGTGTTATCTAGTAAATTCTAGGCTGCATCACATGATCATTGTGGGTTAGAGACAATACATAGAGAGAGTATTGCTATGTGGTCCTAGCATTAGCTATCCTAACATTATTTATCCTTTTCCCTTTATGTCTCATACACATTGCACACCTGACACCTTGCTATAATTTCACTATTTGGCACCTTGTTCATCCATTTTCTTGATCCATGACACCATTTTTACACTCTACATGAAATTTAACATCTTGGCCTATGTGATAACCCATGGGAAATGGTGTCAGTGTTAGGATTTTCTTGGCCGAAACCATCGTCCATGGGATATGGCGTCGCATATATACACACCATGCTTTAATATTCACAAAGGAAGGAATCCAAAATCATAAGAACTGCCATCTTGTCTGCACTTTTGTGCCAACTTTGTGTCTTCTCGCTCAACTCTTGGTTCATCTTATACTTGACCTGGATTGGATTGGACACTCTTCTTCCTAGTTGGATTTATTTCCCTACTAGGTCAACTATAGTTAGTCTAGGACATGAACAATGTTCCCCTTCTCCACCAAATAGTGATTTTGTCTCATTGTGCTACTTCTATTGAGATATAGATGCATCAACAACCACCCCACAAGTAAGTACTCCAACTTGTTTTGTCATTTTTTATAGATAAGTTCACTTCCCTTCCCCATTTCTCTATGTTAGCTTAGTGTTATATATATATATATATATATATATATATATATATATATATATTGATACTAGTTAACATAGTGCTCTTATTTGATCATATCCTTAGTTTTCCCTTATTTACATTTTAGTTATAATGTGCATGCTTGTTTTATCCATAATCAATCTATATATCTTCCTCCATTTAACGATAACATAGAAGGGTAATCTCCTCTATCTTGACTCTGGGACTTGGAAACCTGTTTCCCGTAGAATGCTTCCATTCTTAGAATAGAGTTGCTTCTATATTTTCATTCTCTTGAGAAACAGACAAGGGTTAGGGCTAGCAGGAATACCTATTTAGTGTTGGGAGGGTGTGTGCGTACCGTAGAGAGAGATCAGATCGATTGCGAAGAACTCCTTTTTGTCTAGGAAGGACTACCTGTGAATAAGAATGCAAGACCACCAGATTATAGTTAGACAATAAATGAGGGAACTGCCTTGGGCCCAGGAAATATTAGACTTCTTTTTGAAGGTGGTCAGTTCCCCTTTCAATACGAATTAACACAAATGATAACAAAGAAGTTATTGTGAAATTACAATTTAGTTACCTCGTTAAAAAGCAATAGAGAAAAGGCTGGTTTTGGTTTGAGTCACAGTGACCGATGCTGGTCACTATATGACTGACTGCGGTTATAACACCGGTACCGGTTGATGATAACCGATATCAGTAGGGGAAGTGATTTAGGGGCTTTCAATGGAGGTTGGCTATCAGGCAGTTACGGTGTTTATAAGGTTGGTAAATGACCAGGGGTAGGCAATAGGGTGATGGAGAAGACTCAGAGAGTGTGGGAGCTATTCTTGGGGTAATGCAAGGGTAGAGGAATGAAAGTTAGATGTAGGGTGCTATCGGGTAGTAGATCTAGGAGTGAGCTTATAATTACTATGAATCAGAAGTTCAAGAAATGGTATTTAAAAATGTACAAGACACTACTTACTAGTTCTTAATGAAGGTACAGCTCCAAGGACTGTGATGACAAAGACAAGGCTCAGGTGGGATGATCCAACAATCAAAAGTGAGCTTATCTTCTCTCCCAATGCTTGGATGAGTGTCGCTATGCTCTGGTTACTCAGTTGCAATCTTAGGCTCGATGTCCTTCTCTGCAAACTCTTCTCTTTCCTTCACTTGTCTCCGTCTTGCAAAGTGAATTCTGGATCTTTCAAATGAATTTTGATCCCTTGTTTTTTGTTGGGGAAGGTCATTTACAGGGGAACCGATGGCAGTTACATAACTGATGGTGATCGAGTAGGAACTGATGTTGGTTAAGTCAAAGTGGGCTATTTTTAGTAAAATAGCCAACTTTCCCTCCTTTTCTCCCGAGGGATTAGTTGCGGGCTTGGTTAAGTCATTATTAGGTTGGTTTTGGTGTGGGTGAGGAGTAATTATTCATGGGTGTGGATGTAGACCAAGTTATAGGTCTTAATTAGGTTAGTTTAGGGTTAGGGCTAGGTCATGATGAGGGTGGCAGGTTTGGAGATGTGGATTTATTAATTATAAGGTAATTAATAAATAATTGTGTAAGGTTTAGGTGGTGAGGTTAGGTTGTGAATATGAGATGTGGGGCATAGGGTGTCATAAGACATAAATTTGGTGTCTACATTAGCCCCTTGTTGTCATGTAGCTTGTCTTGTAAAGCTGCACTGACAATAATAAGAAGTGGTTACTCCCGTTAAGGGTATAGGTAATCCCCCTCAAATCTATCACAGATTGAGGCAACGTGAAATCAGGGATAGGGTTGATAAAGGGTGAATGGTGTTAAGATGATGGTAAGATGGTGGGGTAAGTGCAAGGAAGTAGACACACGTTGAAATGCAGTAGTATGACCAAGGTACATGATTTGAAGAGCAAACAAACAATTCATAGGCAAAGGTCGATAGTTTATCCAAACAAGGGTGATATAATCTTGGTATCCAAGGCATAGGAAGTAGCTCCAAGGGATATAACGGGTAAGGTACAGGAACGTTTAGGCATGTTCGGCAGTACCAAATGGTTGGTTTGGTTGAGATAAACGTCACGGTCTCAGTCTAGGAAAATTTGGTCGGCTGATCAATTCAAGTATCCTAATCATGATAAAAACACGAACAAATGAGCGCGATTGAACAAAAAGCTACATGATGGGTGGATAAAATCATAAGTTGTGGGTCTTGGTCAAGGTACTTAATTGCTGTGGCCTTGGGTCAGGGCCAACTGATTGGTGAGGGCCTTGGGTCAGGCCTGATTGGTTGGGTGCGGCCTTGGGTCAGGCCAATTGATTAGTTGTGGCCATGGGTCCGGCCTGATTGGTTGGGTGCAGCCTTGAGTCAGGCCTGGTTGGTTGGTTGCGGCCTTGGGTTGGGCCTGATTGGTTGGTTGCGGCTGTGGGTCGGGCTTGATTAGTTGGTTGCGGCCGTGGGTCAGGCCTAATTGGTTGGTTACGACTTTGGGTCAGGCTGATTGGTTGGTTACGGCTTTAGGTCGGGCCAATTGGTTGGTTGTGGCTTTGGGTCAGGCCACTTGGTTAGTTGTGGCCTTGGGTCGTGCCGATTGGTTGGTTGCGGCCTTGGGTCGGGCTGATTGAAGTCAAAATAAGGCTAGTCAGCAAAGCCGGGGGTAGGTGATGTGGGAAAAAGTGGAGATTGGTGGATTAGGGTGGGATTTAGGTTAAGGAAGTAGGTAACCGATATCAGGTATGTGTGACCGATATCGGTACAAGACCGATACCGGTATTCTAGGGTGCGAAATAACTGGTATCGGTTATAGGTCAAAACCTATAAAAATAAAAATACGGCATGTCATTGTCACCTTGAAAAGTTGAGTGCCTATTTTTATCTTGTCTGAGGTGTTAATTAATTATGTTGAGTTTGTGGGCTGAGGTGGCACTAGTGGAGTGGAGGAGTGAGTTATTGGTAGGCCCCAGCGATCAAGAGGTAGAGTTTGATTGGTTAAGGACCTTGCTAAGGAGATTTGGAGTAATGGCACAGCCCGGAGAAGTAGGAGGTGCTGGAGGAGCTGGACCACCACCACCTATCCCACCATGACGACGTGTAGTTGTACCGGTAGGCTCTGAACCCCGACTTATGTGAAGTTAATGAATTTAACTAGGATGTGAGTTTTGGGGGTAGGAATCCAAAATTTAATAAAATAATGAATAAATGAAGGTAAATTGTAAAATGGAGTGGGTAGGAATGTTAGGTAGGCCAACATGGCAAGGTGGGTAAATTTTTAGGTATTTCTTGTGGGTAAATGGGTAGAAATAGGTAAAAAGGGTTTTTTGGGGGGTCGTTTTGGGTTTGGCTCTGGAATTTGACAATGACTGATGTCGGTCACTAGGAAACCGACATCACTCACAGAATAGTCTAATTACTGTGTTTATAGACCAGCGTCGGTCATATGTCGACCAGCGTTGGTACATACAATGTGATTTGGGGACCGATGGCGGTCAAGGGTGACTGGTACCGGTCATCATGGGTAGGAGTCAGGGTTGTGAAATTTGTGGTGTTTTTTTGTTGTAGGTGGTAGGATAGAATTTTTTGGGGGTGAAGGGGGAGGAGGTAGAGTTGATAGGAAAGGTGATTGGGGTGGGGGGGAATTGGGTTGTTGGGGGCCGAGTCGAGTAGGATAGATTATGTGTTGTGTATGAAGTAGGAGGTGTTAAATTGGCAGGGGTATGGTTAGATGGCTAGAGTAGACCGGGGTGGTTAGTAAGGTGTGAGATAATTAAAGGGGATATCGTAGATGTATAGGGTAAGATAAGTGGGTGCAGATGTGTGTATAGAGTCGGGTTGTGGTTGGGTGGGTAAGTGGGTATAGATGGTTAAGGTAGTTGTTTTTGTAAAGGGTAGGCCTGATGAAGTGGGTTGTTTTTGTAGGCACGCTAGTAGCTGACAATGCAGGATCGGATGCCACCTCTATTGGGGTGGATGCGGCCACATGTGACTATAGCGCAGTGGGCCGTCATGTGAGAGGTTGGGCTTGGCAGAGTCTAGAGGTATAGGGCTGTGGATAGGGACCATAGCCTGATGGTTGCCCTCATTGAGAGATGGGATTTGGCAACTAATGTCTTCCATCTCCCTACTGGAGAGATGACTATCACATTAGAGGATGTGTATCACATCCTAAGACTATCGATCATAGGTGAGGTAGTGTTCCAGGTAGATGCGGAGACATCGATGGACAACATCCTGAAGGTATTCAGGGATGCAGCCCCATTGCTTATATATCACAGCACGAGCATTGGCTACGACGATATGTATCGTGCACACCGTCAGGAGACATGGCTTGCCATGTTGATGATGATTGGTATCACCTACTTTGCCCTCCCTGACTCAGAGGGAGGCTATTTCCCATGGGATTTGATGGGAGTATTACATGAGATGGTGGAGGATCATACTTGCTATGCCTGGGCACCAGTGTATCTGGTGTAGCTATACAGAGAGCTCTGGGGTTATCACCGTATGAGGTGATTTGGTATATGTTTGACATTTTTTTTACACTGCTGGGCCTACGAGCATATCATCTGTATACAACCAGTAGGGTTGCCCCAGCAGCCAGGGCCACAGGTAGTTTACAGATATGGATTTCAGAGGTGGTTGGGGGTCGTGGGCCAGCCACGAGCGGTGATTGTAGGGTGAGATGTGACATACTACCGGCATATGTTAGAGGGCCTGACCACACTCAATATTATATGGAGGCCCTACAGAGGCCATCAACCCCGAGGAGGAGCCTGGGCACAGCTGCGTTGGATCCAGTACATCTTCTAGATAGCGGGACGGAGACCCAGGGAGTATGAATGGATTCCCTCGAGAGGGTGCGATGACAAATGGGCTTACAGCAAGATAAGCCACCTCCCTTCTCACAGTATCGGAGGGAGGATGTAGAGGCACCATTTCCTACACCACAGCCGTTTGACCCAGTCTGGGTAGCAGAGAGACTGGCTGATGATACAGTGGATGATGCTGGAGTGACAGGTGCATTTTTGGTGTGGTGGGCAAGGCAGAGGGTAGTCATGAGAGCACAACCTGCACAGCCAGATTTGGGGGCTGTGATAGCGGAGAGGGACCAACTCTTGGGCCAGGTACAACTATTACAGGGGTAGATTGTTGCTACACAGGCACAAATTGGGGTGCTACAGGGGCAGTTAGCCAAGGCACAGGTACAGGCACAGGCACAGCCGCAGGCACCAGCACAGCCACAGGAATCTACACAGGCATAGGCACCACCTCAGACACAGGCGTAGGTACAAGCACAGGGTGTACCGGTAGGTCAGGGGCCACTTCTATTAGGAGCTAGGGGACCAGCCCCACTAGGCATGGTGGCACGAGACCGCTATATGGAGGCGAGAGTGGAGGCCTAGTATTATCAAGACGTGCTAGATGGTACAGGGGCCGACTATCAGCCATATGCAGCGCACAGAGCCGAGACATCAAAGGGTCACAGGTTACAGGGGGCTATAGCCATAGCCTGGTGGCTTCGTGATGGGTAAGAGGCGAGAGCCAGCACAGGGGCCAGTGGGGGGACGGGCAGAGGGTGGTGGAGAGAGCTGAGACATCCTAGGAGCGGATATGGGTTGTTGTTATTGGATATAGACAACCGGTCTATGAACCGAGTATATATAGAGGCCTGCGTGCCCACATAGGATTTTTTTATTTATTTTTGTTGTGTATACCGGCCTGCGAGCTGAGTACATTTTGTATAGTTGATACTGGCCTACGAGCTGAGTATATTTTTGACATGAGAGCCTAGCTTGCGAGCTAAGTCAAAATTTTGAAAGAGACAGTGGCCTGTGTGCTGGCTTTGTATGTTTAGATCACAGAGGCCCCATACAGGGCAATTTGTATATTTTGACATTGAGTTGATGATGATATATATAGATGAGTTTGATCCACATGGTGTGTAAATTTTTTTTTGATTTGATGCATATATTAGAATGTCTCGTGTGTTTTGTCGATGGTATTGAAATTTAATGTAGATAGATGATGTTGATGAAATTGTGATGATATATATATATATGTGTGTGTGTTGATGGTATTCTGATGATAAATATTGATAATGATGTCGTTATGCAGGGAAAAGAGGTGGGTGCCACCAAAAATTTGCAAAAAACAAAGAAAAGACCTAAGTTTAAGCAAAAGGAGACATGTGACCGATATCAGTTAGCTAACCGATGTCGATAGCTGTATGACCGATACCGGTTAGGTAACTGATATCAGTTATGCCAAAACGAGTTTTTCTAAAAATAGAAAAGCTTGGGAGGTAACTTAAGTTCATATTTTTAGAGTCATGCAACAAGTTAAATACGAGAATGTGACACTGTTGACGACTTATACAGGTAATTGCATGGGAGAATTGAGTGATAAGGAGGAAAGAGACAGGTAAAGTGATTGTGGGATGAGATTAAGAAGGCAGAAAGGCAAGTTATATTGAAGAGGGTGGTGAACATGGCTGAACAAGGAGAAGCATCCAGCGGGTAGAGACGAGAGGGAAGACAGGTTCCACCTCAAGCTGCTGCATCCCAAGAGGTAAAATTTTTGGTTGGAATTCAACTCTTGCATGTTTTATGAATAGGATGAGAGAAGGTAAGTGGGTAGAGATGAAAAAGAAAAGGTGATAGGCAAGGGTTTGGGATGGGGTGAGTGTTATGGGGTAGGTAAGCAGGGGTTTCGGGTATGTTTGTAGGTACAGAGAGGGGTAAACGAGCAAATAATTATCGTAGGTGTTGTTTTTAAGCAGGCTGTATAGAATTGACAGTGACCGATATCGTTTAGAGATAACCCATATTGGTTAGATAACCGGTATCAGTTATCTATAACCGATATCGGTTACTATATGAAATTCCAGAATGTGATAAAAAACACTTGGGGATTTGATTTATTGAATTGTTGTTTGTTGATTTGATGTATGCAGGCAAAGGTAGGGTTGAGGATGAATGATAGGGTGCCAGCTTTGTTGTCACGAGTCCGAGCAGATGTAACACCAGCTGAGTGGGCATTGATAAACCGTGTGGGGTTAAGTGGAATCCGCTATTATTCATGAATCGCACGCAATCATGCTATGTTGCAGGTGTTGATTGAGAGATGGAATCCAGAAAATAATACCTTCTATCTGCCAATAGGGGAGATGATAGTGATGTTGGAAGATGTGTTTCAAATTTTGAGGCTCCCAATTACAGGAAGACCAGTATATCAGGCAGGGCCTAACGCAGCATGGGGAGTGATAACAGTAGTATTTGGTCCAGCTGCACGAGAATTGACACAACGAGGTTTGACATTCACTTATGGTATAATGTTTGCAGCACACCCTAAGGCAACAAGGTTGGCAGTGGTATTAATGATAGCGGTGGGGTATTATGCATTACCGAGGGCGGATGGGGGAAGATTTCTAAAAGCATTGATGTGTATTATTTGGGAAATGATAGAAAGGAGCGTGACTTTCGCATGGGCACCCACATATCTGGCGGAGCTATACAGGGGTTTATGGGCCTGCAGGTGAAATCACAGGACTACACTGGATTGTGCGTACTTATTACATTGTTGGGCCTATGAGCACATTGTTTGTGTGCAACCAATAGGATGACCCATCTAGTCAGGAGAGACAGGAGTGCAGAGGTTGGGATTCAGGCGATGGGTCCAGATAGAGCAAGAGGTGAGATTAGAGGCCGTGACATATGATGTCGAGTATTATAGGTAGATGTGGGAGATGGTGATGATTACGGATATCCGTTGGAGGCCTTACGGGAACTATATGGTGATGGAGAACATAGCTGAGGATTTGAGGGGTGTAGAGTGATTAAGGTGGATCGCAGGACACAGGCCAGGTGAGTACGAGAGGATTCCTCTAGATCGCATGCGGTGAAAATTTGGATTTGTTCAGGATATACCCATGGCTTATAGACCATACATGAGGATTGACGCTGAGGCATCATTCTCACCTCCCCGGCTGACACCTCCAGAAGGACCAGAAGAGACAGCAGCCGATCGCAGGGTAATGGATGCAGGAGTGAGAGAGGCTTATAGATTATGGTGGGTAGCAGAGCTGTGAGGTTCACGTGAGAGGGCCGATCATCCTGACATAGTTGTGATTACAGTGGAAAGAGATCACCTGCAGGGTTTAGTTCACTAGCTTCAAACGCAGGTGAATGAGACAACATGATTGTTAGCGGTTGTGCAGTCACGAGTGGAGAGACTAGAGGTGAGATTCCTCCACACGAGAGGGCATATTCATATGTTACAGGAGAGATTGGCGGATCAGTGGGAGGAACCAATAGCAGTGGCACCTTTGAGGATGGAGAGGCCAGGTGAGCGGCGTCGATGATCACGATCATCACCTGGTTCGGGATGAGGCGCAAGGGTCTAAGTGAATTTCATAGGGGTAGAAGAATAAATAAGGATGCCGACCTACGCGTCGATGATATAGAAAATGTATTTGTTTAACATCTAAATAAAACTAAATATGTATGTTGATTTGAGTTATGATAATAATAAGAATGTTTGTGTTTTGAATGTTTGTTTTGAAAAAGGATAAAGATGAGTGTTATCAAATAGAAATACCCAAAAATATTTATATTTACAACACATGATAGGTTATGGTAGGGGATGGTCGAGCTAACCTTCGGAGACCCCATGTCTCCTAAGTGCTGCCTACATAGCCCATTACACAAAGCAAGGAGGGGCCTCAGACCGATGTAGTTCTCCCTTAGGACCAGGGAGAGGTGAATTCAGGCAATTTGGTTGTGGTTAGGCAATTTGTTGGTTGGTAAAAATATTGATATTGGTAGGGTAATGTTGTTGGTGTTGGTAAGGTATTGGCGGTATTGGTGTAGGTATAGGTGAAGTGAAGGTTAGCTTACCCAAGCATAGGAAACCATGTCCTGATTAAGGTCAACACATAATCCTAGATTGGGGTAAAAGAGGCAAAAGTGTCCCATAGTTGGAAAGAGCTAAACAAACCACGTATTATCATAGGATGAGCTTGAATCCCTAGGTACCTTGCATAGGTGAGAAGTCGATAGGTGAAAAGAGTTGTATAATCACAATATATTGGATATACGTCACGTCCCTTGAGTTTTTTTGTTTTGAATAATGGTGAGATGAGGTGGATGGTATAGCTGGGGTGTAGAGAACTTGTTACAAGGTGATTATGCTGACGAAAGAGAACCAAACCTGAATAGACAAGTCCATGACTCAAAAGTGCTTTTGAATACTGCTTTTATTTTTTTTGAATATAGATTGATCGATGCGGGAAGTCTACATGGGATATGCATTTTGTTGTTCTTGAGATCTTCACAAAGCTAATCAATGCGAGAAGCTTCTAATAGAGGCTGACTTTATATAGCTGTCCTTAAAAGGAGCAGTCTATTTATAGTAGCAGATGTGGCTTTGCACATAGTTGTCCTTTGAGGGAGTAGTCTATGTATAACTTTGAGGTCTAGATGTCTGTTTGGCATGAAGCATCTAGTTTTGTAGGAAGTTTGACTCAAGAATATCCCATAATTGTATAATTGAGAACGTGTTATTTTGATACTTTTAAGTCATGGACCAGACTAAAAAGGGGAAGGCATCTTTAAGAGGAGATGATGACCAAACCATGTGAGTGTGATTCTATTTTGAGATGTATGAAACAAGGTGTATGAGGTGGTAAATGAGCTCAAGGGACGAGTGCAAGGTAGATAAGAAGTGATATAATACTAAATTCAATAGTAGAATGGTTGAAGATGCAAGGCATTAAGGGGTTCAGGCTCAGGTTTACCATTGAGCGAAGCTAAATGGTAAGTGCCTGATCCGTAAGTGTGAGTGATAATGTAAGGCCCAATCCAATTTGGAGCAAATTTTCCACGCTTGCTCTTTTCTAGTTTGGTTACATGTTGATTCTCTTTGAGGACAAGATCACCAATCTTAAAGGTACGCTCATGAATTCACTTATCATAAGCACGCTTGATGCGCTTTTGATAGATTTGAAGGTGGTCAAGAGCTGTAAGACGACACTCGTCAAGAAGCTCCAATTGGGCTAACCGCTCTTGGCAGAAATCATCATTGGTGAGAATATCCTGGAGAGATATTCTTAGGGAGGGTATTTGTATTTCGAGAGGCAAGACAACCTCGGTACCATATACCAAAGAAAATGGTGTGGTATTAGTGGAGGTACGAATACTGGTACGATAAGCCCAAAGGGCAAAGGGGATGTGATCAGGCCAATTTTTCCCAGAATCGTTAACGACTTTCATGAGAATTTTGGTCAGGGTTTTGTTAGAAGATTCAGCTTGACCATTTTCTTGTGGATAGTAAGGTGATGAGAAGCTAAGTTTGATACCAAAGTTGTCACAAAGGTCTTGTAACAACTTATTTTTGAAAGATTTTCCATTATCTGTTATCAGGCGATGAGGAACACCAAAACGACAGATAATGTGATGGTTAATGAACTCTACGATTTTTTCTTTTTTGGTTGAAATGAGTGGAATGGCCTCCACCCATTTAGTGTAATATTCGGTTGCTGTGATTATCCAATGGTGACGTTGCGAAGAGGGCAGGTGAATCTCACCAATAAGGTCTAAACCCCATTGTGAGAAAGGCCAAAGATCTCGTGCGACCTGTAGCGGATGGCTAGGAGTATGTTGAAGGTTGGCATGTTGTTGACACATAACACAACACTTAACATATTTGTAGCAGTCGTTATTAAGAGTAGGCCAATAATAGCCTAGGTGAAGGATCCATTTGGCCATGGCAAGGCCACTAAAATGTCCACCACAAATTCCGTCATGGACTTGTTGGATGGTATAGGTGACCTCCGCGCTGGTTAGACATCGAAGGAGGATGCCATCAAAGCCACGTTTATAGAGGAGTCCCCCCATGATGACATAATGAGAAACACTTTTAAGAAAAGCACGTTTTCCATTACTAGTAAGGTCAGGTGGGAGAACAGAGGTTGTAAGGTAGTCGTGAAATTGGTGATACCAGGTATCCTGCGAATTAGCAGATACATTATTTACCATACAAACATCTGGGACTGAGTAAGATGGGGTAAAGAGTTGTTGGACCAAGACAAATATGTCAGAGTCAGTTGGTGAGGCAGGAATTTGTGAGGCCAAGCAAGCCATAGTATCCGCAAATTTATTAGTTGAGCGGGGAATGGTTTGGATAGAATAATGAGTAAATAAGGTCAAAAGTGAGTCCACGTAATGTTTTTACCTTTGAAGTTCCTCATTTTTACATTGGTAGATGCCCATAACTTGATTGACTACCAGTTGAGAGTCACTGAAAATGTTAATAGACTTTACACCTAAGTGTAACGTAACCTGGAGACCCAAAACAAGGGCCTCATATTCCGCTGTATTATTAGTGCAGGGGAAATCGAGCCGGAATGAAAGAGGCATAGGTTCAGCATCAAGAGGAATGAGAACAATGTCATCCCCTCCACCGTGCTAGCATTTGGATCCATCGAAGAAGAGGGTCATTGGATATGACTCCTCACTGAGTGAAAGAGTGGCGATGAGTTCGTCAGGGAAAGTAAAATTGGTAAATTGTTCCCCAGGTAAAGGGGCTTCCGTGAGTTGGTCTGTGATAGTTTGTCCTTTGACTGATTTCTGGTGTACAAACTCAAGGTCGAGGTCAGCGAGGAGCATAAGCCATCGGGCGATGTGTTGGTTTAGATGAGGTTTGGCGTACATATAATGAATGGGGTCCGCATTGGTGATGAAAAAAGTTTTGTGATTCAGGAGGTAATGTCGGAGTTTGGTTGCCACGAATGATAGGGCTAGGCACAACTTTTCTACATGTGTATACCTAGTCTCGTAATCCACAAGAGTACGAATTATGTAATAAATGGCTTGTTCTCAATGCTCAGAGTCACGATGTGCGAGCATGGCTTCCTACAGCATGGTCAGTGGCAGAAAGGTAAAGGTAGAAAGGGCAATCGTCCTGAGGTGGGATAAGCACGGGTGGCTGCAAGAGATAGGCTTTAAGAGCCTCAAAGGCTTGGTGGTACTCTTTGCTCCATTGAAAGACAATGTCCTTTTTAAGGAGATGATGAAAAGGTTGACATCGATCTGAGAGTTGTGAAATGAAACGCCGGATAGATTGGAGTTTTCCCTGCAAACTACGTAATTGTTTGAGGTTAGTGGGTGGAGGCATTTCTAGGATAGCTTTGAATTTAGCTCAATCGACCTCGATGCCACATGCAAAGAGATGAAAAAACTGAGTTTTCCCGAAAGGACACCAAAGACACATTTCTTTGGTTGAAGATGAACACAGTATTGTAACAGGTGATCGAAAATAATGGTTAAAACATCGAGATGTTCACTGTGATGTTTAGATTTTCCAAGAAGATCATCGACATAATCCTCAAGGATAGTGTGCATAATGTCATGAAAAATGTAATTCATAGCTCACTGATAGGTTACACCAGCATTCTTAAGGCCAAACAGCATGACACGATAGCATAAGGTTCCCCAAGGAGTTATGAACGTGGTTTTATGTTGATCGACTGGGGCTACCAAAATTTGATTATATCCTGAGAAGCCATCCATGAGAGAAAGCATCTCATGGCCCGCAGTGAGATCAACAAGTTGATCAATACTAGGTAGGGGGAAGTCATCCTTTTGGCTAGCGAGGTTAAGGTCCCAGAAATTTGTACATATCTGAAGTCCACCTATTGCTTCAGTGATAGGTACGATGTTAGAAATCCATTGAGGATAGTCAATAGGTAAGATGAAGGAAACATAAAGGAGTCATTGAAGCTCTTCTTTGACCAAGAGGGCAATGCATGGATGCATTTTTTTTAGTTTCTGTTTAACTGGTTTGGAGTCAGGTTTCAGAGTAATGTTATGGACAGCGATGTCAGGATCAATTCCTGGCATGTCAGCGTAGGACCAAGCGAAAGCTTGGTTGTGGGCATGGAGGAAGGTAGTGAAGGTAGTTTGTTCTGATGCGTTAAGAGATTGTCTGATCTTCACAATGTGAGGATCATCCTCTGTGTGGATGTTGATTTCTATAGTCGACTCATTCAACATAGTTTGAGTATCAGATGGTAAGGCGTATTGAATATAAGAGTCGTTCGCACCAAGATAAGTGAGGATGGAGTCATCATCCTGGCACTCAATAACATTAATTGAAGGTGAGTCTTCTTCAATCATGTCTGGATACATAAGGGGAAAATAAGATGGGTCTTCATTATCGCGTTGATAAGTGAGAGGACCCAGGAAGATAGCATTTACGAAAAAAAAAAGTTAGGAGGGATAGATTCTAGGTTTATCGACTCTGTGGGTGACGATGGCAAAATGGGTGATGATGGTTCAGAAAGGGTGACTTCATCGTCTTCCTAAATACAACAGATATGTGGTTTCTTCGGTGTAGGTGGTTCAGAGAATCCAATACCACGACGATCTTTGTGTTTGTGTGTAGTCACGGGAATGATCGTATGTCAGCCTTATTCATAAAGACCGAAATCGAAGCCCTTCCAAGCACAGCGTGTCAAAAAGTTGAGGGTGAAATGATGATTAGTTAGATATTGAAAATCAGATTGGAAGGGAACCACACCAAGGGGAGGTTCAGGGGTGACAGAGGATGCGTCGACACCCCCATATGTTAGGTTGGTGCAACAATTAGGTGGTCCGTAGGAGATTACTTCCCCCACACAACAGTCGTAGGTAGGATTCGCATGTAACTGTCTGTACTCCTATGGGGTATGGAAAGTGTTAACGTTATATAGGTGATACTCCCCCCAGCGTAAGGCATTGAAAAACATCTACCAAGGGATCTGAGGTTGGGATGTTATCTGCTGGGAAGGAAGTGGTATTTGCAGCGGCAGTTTCATTAGTTGAAGGTGTAAGTGCGGCTAAGGTGGATAGTTGAGGTGTGGTCGAAGTAGATGGTTGGGTTGGATGAATGGGTGTCTTGACTGGTACAAGTACATCATTGGGGTGATATAACATATTGCAGGTTTTGAAGGAGGGAGCATCAGCTTTTACGGTGTAGGACTTCCCCTCATACTCGAATTTTATGCATCTATGTAAGGTGGAGGGAACGCATCCCATAGCCCGGATCCAAGGGTGGCCTAACAACATGTTGTATTGGAATTCTCCCTCAAGGAAATATAAGAGTTTGGGTAAGGTACATGGCCCTACATGAATGTTAAGGATCACAGTGCTTAAAGTAGAATTAATAGCATCATTAAATGAACGCAACATGGTGGAGTTGGTACACATACAGCTAGAAGGGATATTCATTTATTGGAAGGCTTTAGAAGAGATGATGTTAAGGCTAGCGCCCCCATAAATCATAACACGACGTACTCAGATGTCCTGGACGTAAGCCAAGATGAAAAGAGCGGGGTCAGGATCTTCTGCACCAAAGTAAACAATTTCATCTTCGGAGAAACTGACAGTAGCGGCTTGCAGTACAGGGATAGAAGTGGTTGGGGAGGTAGGTTGTTTGGTGAGAGAAGCAGCGTGATTGGGTGTTAAAATGGAGGCAATGGGCAAAGTTTCGTTAGGTAGGACCTCTATCCCTTGAAGGATCTTAGTGAGAGCTTGTTGATGAGATTCAGAGGTTTGAATGAGATAATATAGTGTCATTTTTACAGGTGATTGGTGAAGTTGTTTGATCATGGTATGATGGACAACTCCATCAGAGATGGGGTAGGTAGGTCCATGAATAACCAATTTAGGTGGTGGTGCGATTGGGATGGCGGATGGAGAAAGGGATGCTGCAAGTGTACTTTCTTTGGCTGTCCCCTTGTTTTCCTGACCTCGAGTAGCAATGCTAATCATGTTGATCTCGTGAACATGAGAGGAGGAAGATGGTAGGGATAAGTCATTGTCTTTGAGAGGTGGGGTTGCAATAATGATAGATCTTGGTGAGGTGGGGACAGGTGGTATAGGAGAGGGGATTGAAGCTAAAGGTTTCTCCCTTCGTAAGTTGTCTTTCTTAACCTTTCTATCTGAGAGAGGTGACTGATGAAGGATGGCTTTCAAAGCTTTGCATCCCTCTACATCATGTCCTGGTGTACGGTGGTAAGCACAGATTTTAGACTCATCATAACCTATAGGTTGAGGTTTAGATGGATCATAGGGTCTAAGTGGGGGTAGGTAAATGGTCGCATTCTCCACCAACATATCAAGGATCTTGGCGTAAGATCCTTTGAGCGGGTCAAAGTTAGAGGAAGATGAGGCTATTGATTGGGTGGGTTTTGGTAATGGTTGGGTATGGTTGGTTCGTACGGGTGGTGGTTTAGACAAGGGGTTTTGATAATTGGATTTAACTAAACGTGGCTTCTTTGGCATAGAATTCATGTTTAGCTGGTTAGATGATGAGGCCACAGATGACGTGGTGGCAGGAAACAACCACGAAGAAAGAGGAGTGACAACAAACAAATCCTTTGATGATGGAGTTTTTTTAGGGTTGATAGGTGGACATGATACTTGGGGTGATGGTGTTGATACACCCATGGATCTCTGTATGGGTGTAGAAGGTGCAGGTCATTTTAAAGAAAACGCAGGAGGTATGATGTATTGAGGCAAGGTGGAGGGGTGAGGTCCCAATATAGAAGGTAGGTGTGACGGTGAGGGTTTTAGTTGTGACAGAGGCATATATTGGATTTGAGGCGATTGGGTTTGTCTCCTAGGTGGATGGACGACTTTATTTTTGGATAAATCTAACCGTTGAGGTGGGTGTGTTAGGATAGGTATTGGTGAAGTCCCAAGTGTAGGGGAAGGTTTGGTTAGGTTAATAGAGGTGGATGAGGTATTCGGTAGAGATGAGAGGGGTGAAGATGAGGACATAGGCATTTTGAGCTTTTGTAAACATCTCGGGTATATGGTAGAGGTGTCTGGATCGGTCATCTGCATTTGAGTAGAGCATGGTGTACTCAAATGCTCCCATAGGACTCACCTATCTTCTGAGGGATGACAATCTTCACGTGTGAAGAAGAACTTTTGTATGGAAGAGAGGTGGGTTGTGATTCCGGTCCACTGTGGGTGTGATACAGGGGGTAAATGAGGCACTGTATCAATGGGTGTTAAGAGGTCAATCGGTCACTAAAAATATTTAGGCGATGAAGAACTAATACGTAGGAGAGCATGTTTGAGGGGATCTGTCATGATTAAGGAGTTTGGTGATGTCGGTTCGAGAGGTTTCTCTTCTAAGGATGACAGAAACAGTGGCGAGCCTTCTTCTTTTACAGCAAGAGTGATGGAAGGAGATGTTTGGGAAATAGATAAGTTAGATAACATCCGCTCACAATCTTGCAGGGATGTGGTGTAAGAAGACTCATTCGTGAGAAGAGAACTCTGGGCGGTTAATTCCTTTATGGGTAAAGGAATTGCAAGGTTATCATCTGGTCTTGATGGTAGTGAAGCGGGTGCAGATCCTGTGTTAGTGAAGAGGCTTGATTCAGAATTTCCTCGATAGAAGCTTTTGGTTGGGAGTCAAAAACTGCATGGATTTCATGAACACTCTCGTCGGCTAAGATATCTTGGTTTATGTTACTATTAGATGAGTGGTTTGGGAATGGTTTGTTGAATATTTTCAAATTTCAGTTAGCAGGGGCATTAGGATTATCGAGGGTTATATCCCCTGCATCAACCATTTCCTGCACTATGTTTTTCAACATCTTGCAGTTTTCGTGACTGTGTCCCTTCACGCAGTGGAAGTTACAGAAGTCATTTTCTTTGTACCAAGAAGGTATAGCACGGGTGGAATCAAACCCAGAGTGAGGTTTAATAGGAGGCAAGGTGATAGCTCCTGCTTTGAGCAATTTTTCCAAGATCACACCATAAGTTTCTCCCAAGGGAGTGTAATTGATGGGCTCGGCTTTATACTTATAGGTGGTTTTTGGTGGGGTACTAGACGGTGCTTGGGATTTGACCATCACCGCGTGTACAGCTCCTTTTGATTTCGAAGCAGTCGATGCATGAGAATTGGTGGTGTTGGATTTTTTGGTGGAGTCTTGGGTTCAGAAATTAGGGTTTTTGTTGCGC
The DNA here is from genome assembly GCA_019776745.2 of Taxus chinensis. NCBI lineage: Eukaryota > Viridiplantae > Streptophyta > Pinopsida > Cupressales > Taxaceae > Taxus > Taxus chinensis. The sequence continues at coordinate 81,944,921 of CM034146.1, read as the reverse complement.
AACCTCAATTTTTCCTCCTCTAAGGCTCGAATCTCTAGTTTCCTAGCCATAGTAAAGGCCTCATCAAAGGTGTGGAAAGTTTGAATTTGGAGGGTGGGAGAAATGTGCTTAGCGCAGGCCCGCGTAAAGAGTTTGATGAGTTCGGCCTGAGGTAAGGCATAAGTGAGTTGGTTGATGAGGCCCCGCCATCATCCAACGAAATCTGCGATAGATTCATCTTCAAATTGTCGGATGGCATAGAGGTCGGTGATGGATACTTTCTTGGTAATATTAATGGAGAAATGATCTAAGAAAGATTGGGCTAATTGGTTAAAAGAGAAGATTGAGTGCTGGGTTAAAGCACTGTACCACTCCAAGGCAGGTCCTGATAAGGACATGGGAAAGGTGTGGAGTAGTAAGGCATCGTCATGAGCAATCAGATAGCAGGCATGTCTAAATTATCGCAAGTGTTGTTGAGGATCCTCCTTACTATTAAAACGAGTAAATTTTGGTAATTCCCATTGAGGAGGATATGAATGAAGGGGGACAGAAGGATGAATAGGCTCTCGACAAACTTGCTCGTATGTCAGGGTGCTACGGCTTCCTGAAACAGAAGCCTCCAAATTTTGCATCTTGTCCATCATTTGTTTGATTAAATCAGTGGTTGGGTAAGATGATGGTGTGGTTGTTGTAAACGAAGGAGGATAAGAGCCACTACTAGACAATGGTGGGGTTAAATGTTGATAAGGTATTGATGATGAATATGTTGAGGCGACCTGAATAGGGATGTCCTATATAAGATGTTGAAGCCACCGGATAAGTTTGTGGAAATGAAAAGGTGGGCGGAGCTTGAGAAGGAAAGCTCATGTGGATAGGTGGTAGAGAGCAAGTTATGAAAGGGGCAGTCTGTGAGAGAGACGAGGTAGGAGCAGTCGGCGGTAATGATATGTGGGGCCCCAGATTAACCAAAGGAAAGCCAATCTGTGCCGTATGAATCCCCGAAGCCACTGAGTTGGGAGACGGAGCTAAGGATTAAGAAGGGAAGGTGGATTTATTAGGTGGGGAAGGAGCTAAGTGAGCAGCTATACTAATGGGCATACCAACGAGAAGCTGACCGTCGGGTGTACGGTCAGGGGTATGAGACAAATAATATTGTACGGCACTAGGATTAGCATCCAAAAATTTGGCAAATTCCTTATCTCCTACAGGGATCTTGGGAACATCACTGGTGTCCGTAGGATTCCCCATAGGATGTGAAGGGGGTGATTCAGGAAAAGGCACGGAATAGGCATGTGAAACCATGGCTATGGATTGTTTCCGAGTGATAACAACCATGGACAAGAGTACACAGCAGGGATTCAATCTATCAGGAACAGAAATAGCAACAAAATGTTGGAATTGGTAGGTTGTTGGTTTGTCGGGAACTGTGAAAGACAGTAACCGATATCGGTCTGATAACTGATGTCAGTCAGACTGTAGCCAGCGTCGGTCAGTTAACCGATGTCGGTAGAATAGGACCGGTGTCGGTCACTGTGAAAGCAAAGAGAAGATGTAAGAAGTTGCTGATTTGGGGTTAACAATGCTTAGTATACCCACCAAATTGTTCTGAAGTGATCACTGATATAGGGTATGATAGAGAAACAGAACTAAAAAACAAGCAAGATGCACAAAAAAATTAAGAGACTAACCCTAGGATTAGTTTTAATTATTGTGGGCTTATGCCGTAGACGCAAGATGATGTCAAGTTTTTTTTGGCTTATAAGGTTACCTCAATCGGGCAGAGGAATACCGCAGAAAAAGGGGGGATGTTTGAGTTGTTGTGTTGATTATGATGTGATTTGGTATGTGTTGTGTAGTGAAAGTAAGATTAATTTCTTGTCAATACCGTGGATATCACCCCCACGTGTATGACCTGTTACTTAATCTACGTTCACTAGAATTAAAAATAGCAAGCAAGAATGTGATGCACATGTTTTAAACCCAAATTGAAAATGATATTGGATGAAGCAAAGAAGATGAATTTCACTAATGCAAAGATGAGGAAGAAAGACAAATTCTTTTACCAAAATGACTAAATATCTTGTGAATATTTAGAAGAAGAAAATAGAAAATATTCTCCTTATATGAAAGCAAGCAAGAATGAAAGAAACCCGAGAAAGGGTCCCACTGGGCATGCCAAAATGTTTCGCGTAGAATGTTTCCATTCTTAGAATAGAGTTACTTCTATCTTTTCATTCTCTTGAGAAACAGATAAGGGTTAGGGCTAGGAGGAATACCTATTGAGTGTTGGGAGGGTGTGCATGTACCGTAGAGAGAGATCAGATCGATTGCGAAGAACTCCTTTTTGTCTGGGAAGGACTACCTATGAATAAGAATGCAAGACCACTAGATTATAGTTAGACAATAAATGAGGGAACTGCCTTGGGCCCAGGAAATATTAGACTTCCTTTCGAAGGTGGTCAGTTCCCCTTTCAATACGAATTAACACAAATGATAACAAAGAAGTTATTGTGAAATTACAATTTAGTTACCTCGTTAAAAAGCAATAGAGAAAAGGCTAGTTTTGGTTTGAGTCACAGTGACCGATGTTGGTCACTGTATGACTGACTGTGGTTATAACACCGGTACCGGTTGCTGATAACCGATATCGGTAGGGGTAGTGATTTAGGGGCTTTCAATGGAGGTTGGCTATAAGGCGGTTATGGTGTTTATAAGGTTGGTAAATGACTAGGGGTAGGCAATAGGGTGATGGAGAAGACTCAGAGAGTGTGGGATCTATTCTTGGGGTAATGCAAGGGTAGAGGAATGAAAGTTAGATGTAGGGTGCTATCGGGTAGTAGATCTAGGAGTGAGCTTATAATTACTATGAATCAGAAGTTCAAGAAATGGTATTTAAAAATGTACAAGACACTACTTACTAGTTCCTGATGAAGGTACAGCTCCAAGGACTGTGATGACAAAGACAAGGCTCAGGTGGGATGATCCGACAATCAAAAGTGAGCTTATCTTCTCTCCCAATGCTTGGATGAGTGTCACTATGCTCTGGTTACTCAGTTGTAGTCTTGGGCTCGATGTCCTTCTCTGCAAACTCTTCTCTTTCCTTCACTTGTCTCCATCTTGCAAAGAGAATTCCAGATCTTTTAAATGAATTTTGATCCCTTGTTTTTGGTTGGGGAAGGTCATTTACAGGGAACCGATGGCGGTTACGTAACCGACGGTGGTCGAGTAGGAACCGATGTCGGTTAAGTCAAAGTGGGCTATTTTTAGTAAAATAGCCAACTTTCCCTCCTTTTCTCTTGAGGGATTAGTTGTGGGCTTGGTTAAGTCATTATTAGGTTGGTTTTGTGGGGTGAGGAGTAATTAGTCATGGGTGTGGATGTAGACCAAGTTATAGGTCTTAATTAGGTTAGTTTAGGGTTAGGGCTAGGTCATGATGAGGTGGCAGGTTTGGAGATGTGGATTTATTAATTATAAGGTAATTAATAAATAATTGTGTAAGGTTTAGGTGGTGAGGTTAGGTTGCGAATATGAGATGCGGGGCACAGGGTGTCGTAAGACACAAATTTGGTGTCTACAAAACCTTAGGATGACTTAGTGTATGGATTAGTACCCTCTATATATGTGACCTTAGCCTTCACTATAGCCCCTTTAAATCAACCCATAGTGTTCCATTTCATGTATTTCTCCCACTATTTTCCTCAATACTATAGAACTATTGATCAATAGAAACTCACAAAAATCATCCATCTTCAAACTTGATCTCATTCTAAACCACCAAAAATCAGAAAAATATCAAAAAATAGTCACCACATACACCATTTCCTAGGGTGTTCTTTCCTATTTCAACATACTTATTTCTAGATGCCTTCAACCCCTATACAAACTTTCTTACATGACTGATCCCTTATGTTATTCCAAATTTGTTTCTAGACGATATTGGTCCATGTGTAAACTTTTATACATGGCTGATTGTTTTTGCAAAATCCATCTCAGGACCTATTTTCAACTAGATCATCACTCTATCATGGATTATTTGGGCCAAAGGTCTTGTGATTCTCTTGTGTAGACATTCCCCATGACCTATCGTCCTAAATCTGAATTCCCATTTTGCATGGACTATTGTGTCATAGGAGCACCTAGAAAGAAAATTTCTACTCATTGCAATGGACCACTTGAGGATGAAAAAAAAGAAAATAAAAAATGACAATACTTTTGATCATCCTCCTAAAATTCATAATCTCCTTACTCAATTTCCTCAATACATGGATGAATCGGTAGAAATGTTTAGAAAATGTCTTCTTGAATTTGTCTCTGAATAACTAGACAATAGGGTAGAAAAAGGGAAAGGTCCTGAAGTAGGCTCAGATGATAATGCCTCTAATTCTAACCCTACCAATCTAATTCTCCATCTTATTGATAGGAAAAGTTAACAATAAACTACTACAACTCAATTCCTTCAAATACAAGCCAACATGGCTCAATTAGTCAATTTCCCTATAATGGGATCATGGGGCACCACACCCCCTCCTTTGTAAAAATGTCCTGATGGGGTGCCCATCACCTGAACCCTATCTAAAAACAAATCTTAAGAGAATTTAAACAAGATCCTCTAGCACCCTATATTACTATCATGGATATTGGTGAAATTACTCCTTTTATCTCCTATGACAGGTCCACTAATCCTACCCTTCAAATCAAGGACTTTGTAAACCCTTACGACAAATGAATCAAAATCAATTCATTTGTTATAACCAAACTCCTAGCGAAGACTCTCACTAGAGATGTTTTGGATTGGTATCATACCTTACCTCCTAATTCCATAGTTGAGCTTGAACCCTTGGTGACAACCTTAGTGAACAAATTTTAATATCATGATCTACCTGAGAATAATATCAATGATTTCATTTAATGCCAACAATTTGAAAATGAATCAACATAAAAATTTATCAAGCATTGGTTAGCCCTATCTACATGAACAGAACACAATATGCCTAATGATAGCCTCTTCCAAATTTTTGCGCAAGCTCTTGAACCTCACCTTAAATATAAGGTGAGAATTCTGACCCCTTTTCACTATGATAATTATCCTCATGATCAATCATAGTCTCCTATTAGGACCTCCTAAAGAAGATATGAGAAACACTTGATCAGTAGACCATTGAAAACCGTGAAGGATGTCTTCCATAACTTGAAAAAACCTTCTGATTCCTAAAACATTACCATACATTCTTGACCAATTGCACATGATGAGGTCTCAAAATAATCACCTACACAATGTAACCATGATGATCCTTGATTCTTCCATTTTGATAACATTGATGAACAATGAGATGAAAAAACAAATCCTTTCGACACATAGGTGAAGGAGAGAGAGATTGAATGCAATGTCATTCACTTTATGATTAAGCACCCTATATGAGATGAAGCAAAATGTCCTCTGGGATTAAAATTCACTTTGATACCAAAATTGGGAACCAAAATGGATTTTGTTCTTCCTGATTCATGAATCAACATTCAAACCTCTTAAAATCATGAATTTTTCCTCATCACTCCTAGGATACAATCCCATAGGAGATGATCACCACATAGTGACGGGTGGAGATTTTCAAATGTTGATAAGAACTTGTCAGAATGACGGAATTCAAAAATATACTATTATTTTCCATAGGTGTTCTTGAAATTTTTTCATGACATGATACACAGGTTAAAAATAGCTTTGTGATTTGAAATAGGTGACCATTTGTTTTGAATGACACAATTTGAAAGAATCCTTGGAAGAGACATGAAAAATATCACAATCATGGTTCTCATTGTGAAATATTTCAAACAATCCAATTGAATGTTTCGTGATCAACAATCCTCCCACGTACACCAAATCAAATCCACAAATGAGTTTTCCTTCTTCCACCTTTTGTTTCATATCATCTAAATTCACTTGTTTTACTCAAATTAAAAAGCCCGATATGAAATATATAAATATATATATATATATATATATATAGACCATATCTATATTTATATTAAGCTTCATCTTGCATTTTTATGATCCCATTATAGCCTTATAAAGTTATATTAATGATATAGTGCAAAATGAAAATTGATTATGCAACCTTTTTTGAAAACCATAAAATTGAGTGCAATTTGGTGCTACGGGTTGTTGATTTTGTAATCTGGGAAAAAATTGAGAAAATAAAATCCAAATTATATGTGAATTTGATTCATTAGAGATCTAATCCCAAGATTAAAACATGTGCTCCAAATTTGGTTAGATATTCCCTCATTCGGAATCAACCAGGAAATTAGAAAACAAGATTTGGCAGTGGGAAGTGCTTAATAAATTGCGGAAGGGGGGAAATGGGAAAACATTCAAATGATAATTCTATGAGAAATCCTTATTCATTTTGTATGATCTTGGTATCATTTTAAATCTTATGGGGAGGCCAACAGATGATCCAAATATGACAAGGTTCTCTTGTGGTTTTTGGGAGAACGAGTTAGATCAAATTTTCAAGGGCATGGGGTTTTGCAAGGGATTTTGGAGTTAGAAAAGAATTTTGATTATGTATTTTTATTTTATCAACTTGATATCATGAATCATGGTTAAAAATAATGCATTTAACGATGGGTATTAATTCTACAAATCTCATATGATTTCTTCATGGGACTTGGGAGAAATCTAGCTTGCAAAGCTTGAATTTTTGGAGTGCGAAGCCCAAGTTTGTCAAAAAATAAAAAATAGTTATCCTTAAAATTTTATCTTGGTTTTAATATTCTATGATCAATGAATCATCTTTAATTCATACACATGAGGAATATCTGGTCCAAATTTTGGGGCAAATGGAGGAAGGGGTCATGAGATATGAAGAAAATAACATTGAGGTAGCTTCTGGCATCAAAGTGGAGGTTTCTTTATTGTTAGGATGGAACATAACAAGCTTCAAAGGAGCTCATTAATGGCTTCCAATATTCAATTTTATTTTGATGTTATCAAGTTTAGTTTAGTTTTGGAGGTAAGAGTTGTGACATCACTAACTTGAAGTGCAAGTTGGAGTGGAGGAAGCACATGGTGAAATGGAAGGACAAGGGAAATGAAGAAGTGGAACTTAGGTGTCTCATTGCACTTGGGCACCCTTTTTGGGTGCAATTGTACCTCATATGTGCACCCAAGGTGAATGGTGGAGAGTTGAGTGTGCCATGGGAGGTCGATGGGTAAAATCACATGCATGCACATCACAAACACAAACCCCTTTTCATGTTTTAAAGTTTTCTTGGCAGGCATGCACATGAAAAATTTGAGCCAATCAGAGAATGAAACAATTGTGGGGTGAAATTACATCATTAGTGTGCCCAAGGTGAAATATGGGTTTTAAAGTGCACCTATGATGGAAAAGAGGGACCCACCCTCACTTAAAACAAACTTATAAGCCAAAATGTGCACTTTATGAGCTCCATGTTATGTTTTTGAGTTGTGAAATTGTACCAATGGGAGTAAGGAACACTTATGAGATGTAATTGCACCTCAAAAGTATACAAAGGGTGTAAGGGGAAACCAAAATTGTGCCCAAACACCTAAGTGTTTCATCCGAGAATGATTTACACTTCAAAATTGCTTCCCGAGATGTTTCCTTCACCCCCGAGTCAAAACTTAATGAATTTAAATATAATATATGAATCTTGATGGAAACCAGAAAATGAATCTAATGAGCCTATTTAGAAGGATTTAAAATTATATCTTTAGTTACTTTTACCTTCATCCCTACTTTTTCCTAGAGTAGTGCATCAGTGAGTAGAGTGGCAAGAAGAGTTTTTAACCATCAAGGACAAAAAAATTATGGAAAATGGAAAGAATTAAAAATACCATCATTTGGGATTTGTTTAGGATCACAATTCCTCCTAAGGTTCCTAGAATTTTCTATGCAAAATTTCAATGCAAAGAGGTCACATTGTGTTAATGTTCAAAGTGTTTCTTCCTTTTTGATGTTCTAAAAACTTTATCACATGTATTCCATCGTGAATTAGGATCCATTAGATTTCCAATAACTAGGATATGAGCTCCCAAAACTTAATGAGGATCCAATTTTTTTTTGATGAAGTTAAATCTTCAACAAAGTCTACAAACTCCTTTTTCTCAAAAAGTGCTCATGATGAAATCTTTCCCAACACTATCTAGAAGTTTCCAAGATGCTTCCTAAATCATATCATCATGGAGAATAATTGGATACCTTTCCATTGACTATAACCAAGAATACTGGAACACTTCAAGGATCACAAAACGTTTCCCAGAAGTTTACCTTTGAAAATGAGAAATTTTGGCAATTTTGATAACTCAGGTTATTTTGACCAATTTGACCAAAAAGGGGGGAAATTTTCAATGGGGTTGTCATATAAAATGAAATGGAATTTCATATTCCAACTAACTCTAGCTCGTGGACATTGGACTGTAAGGGGTAATAGAGAACCTTTGGCATCTCATGGGGTAGTAGAATAGTGTTTTATCCATTAGGTTATAGAGTCACCACACTACAAAGCTACAAACATAACCAAGAAACAAATGAAAGAAACACATGACAAAATAAGGAGACACACAACAAGAATGGAAAAAAAAAACAAAAACATACATCACCTATGGTACATGTGAGGGAAAACCCGCTTTAATTGTAACACTAATTCTTACTAAATTTTTACCCGTACATGTGTATCACCAAATGTCTTTCTTCTATAAATCCATTAATGGGCTCACTAAAATATGACCCCTTTCTCAATTTATTGTGAAATTTTGCATGATTATACTTGTGATTAAGGTTCCACTTAGTCAATTCATTTCCTTGATTACTTTGACACCTTCTTTCCATTTTCTCATTGATTTTCATGTTCATTCCAATAGCTAAGTTTCCTTCGTTGTTACGAGAATGAGTCTTGATTATGTTATGCCTTTTGATTACACAATGTGGCTCATGATCTCTAATGAGTATCATACATTCACTTTGAATCTGATTCATGACCATTGTTTCCATGATCTGGTTCTCAACAGATGTTTTAAGAGTTTTAACACTATCACAAGCCTTACAGTGTTCTATGTTTACAAGTTGTTCCAAACTACATTTGTTCATACACACCAACTTATTCTTGACCTACTTCTCCATGTCACATGGCTTGTACAATGTTTCATCCTCTTTGAATTAAAATGGTTGTGATGTTAGATATAAATAATGGTAAACATAACATTACAAGAGTACTTCCGTGACACTAACTCCAGAATATCTTCATGGATCAACTACCCTCCACCTTCACCTACTAGATCTGTAAATGAAAGTAAGTATGCATGATTTTAATCATATTGTGCTTGCTTAAAGTATATATTCCTTACCTCTTTCATTATACTTTATTTCTGCTTGTATTCTTTTATCTCCACCTCCTCACCAATCTACCAACCCAACCAGCTATAGCCTTTTTTTCTTTCCGTGACTTCCCCCTCTCTATCCTTGAGTCTTCTCAGTAATATCACGAACCTAACCACACCATTCTAACACTATGTGTAATCACAGAGAAGCCCCAAAACATTTTTATCAAATTATTGTCAATTTCCCCTACCGACATCAGTTACCCAACTATGGTTGGTTTCACCTATATATCGATGTCGATCTCCTAACTGATAGCGGTCTTTATGTCATTTGATTCCTTTTGACCAGCGAGCCTCTTGATCAACTAAAACTAACCCAGACCTCACCCAATCAACCCTAGACCCATGTCAGACTTGTAAAAACCTAGAATAACTTATCAAACCTCTAGATTTAATCCTAACCTTTCCTATTAGATTATATTTTCTTATTGTATTTACATAAGATATATAAATCGTATTACAGTAGTATTTCCTTACTTCATGATATTTACATTAAATTATATTTGAAGATGGATTGAAAACCTTATAGGAAGAACCTCGCTTCCTAGATCTAGTAGTCACTAGGTAGTCTGCTAACCTCTATTATTAATACTATTTGGTGTTCTTGTTGTGTTTCTTATATAGGTAATTCTTCCTAACCAAAGGGAAGCTCTTCACAATCAGCTTGGATCAAAAATTCAGTAACGCGTGCATTCAACCTTCAACCAACATCTCATAGGTATTCCTCCTAACCTATTTCCTATTCAGTTTTAATCAAAAATTGAAAAATTAGGTGAAACATCTTGGCACGCCCAGTGGGACCCATCAGGGGTTCTTTTCATTTTTCATTCATATGGAAAATCTTGTGTGTCTATTTTCATTCAAAACAAGTTCACATTAAGATTCTTCTCTGGAAATATTCTTTTCTTCTAATTGACTTAGTGACACTTGTTTTTTGGGATTAAAAAGAACTCTTCTTTCTTTTTCTTGCATTGCATTTAGTGAAAGTCATACCCTTAACTTCTTCATAATTTGTTCTCATCAAATATAATTTGTATATTTGGGTTTTAAAACTTATGCACTTGCATTATTGAGTTTATTGCATCATAGTTAATCTAAATTGTGGGCAACCTATATGCTGGAAGTCATGTCTAACTGATGGTTGACAAACTAAACCATAGATCACATTTTTCACACTCTCTATACAAAATAACTAAAAACAAACTACACATTTTGTAAACAACATCTTTCCCAAAAGAAGTTGTCAACAATAACATGATCAGAGGATTGGCAGTGGGCTCCAACTAGTTTCTCTATCCAATCATCATCTCAGAGAAGGATCTGTTGTGCCAAAACTTATCTGAAACCAACCATAGATATTGTCTTTTATAGGGTACCCTTGTTAACCAAAAATTCTAATATGCTTACAATCAGTCCTAAATTACATAAGCCACAACATAAAATCTACAACTTAGGATTTAATGTTTGTTAGATTTTTGTCTGCTTGCATTTTGAGGTGTGAGTTGCATTTCTTCATTCTTTCTTATCCTTTTACGCCCCACATCACGACTGGTGTATTCCAATTTAATTATGGGTTTATTAGGACTCCTCATAGCCATACTCAGTCTCTAGGTTCGCCCTTTTATTTGATCTAAAATCAATAAAACTTCATTTTTTCTTATCTTCCCAGATACTATAGCAACCGATATCGATCCAGCGACCGACACCAGTTGTATCATCTTACCAGAATCAGTTAACTGACTGACATCAGTTTATATGCTTTTTTGGTTATTTTTTCCAAAATATTATTCTCCAACTTCCTGTTCTTCGCGGTTTATTCTACCATATTTTTATCCCACTCTTTAATCTCTGATATCATTTTCAGGATCCAGGTTGACCCATTTTCACCTTTCATTGCCAAATATTTGAATCTCTCACTTTTCACAGTAACTGACATTGGTCTAAGATGACCAGTGGCAGTTACCCTCATACTAGCATCGATTACCCTAACCGATGTCGGTCTCTATATTCTGACTTTCTAATCAAAATATTGATATAACCACTCATTTTAGGTTGATTTTTCCCCATTACCTCTGTGTTTCCGCATCATCAGTGAAGCTCAAAATACCTGTTTTATCATTAGTCACATGGTTTTGACTCGTAAACAAGATAACACTATCGTGTTTCACACTAGCCGCCAACCACTCCCACCTAGCCCATCACCCCCTTCAATCTCATCACCCATGGACCCCAATCAGGATCTTGCCATACCCACTAGTGATGAGGAGTTCATGAGGCTCCTTGGTCACAACCCCGCTACTCTACAGTACTATCTTGCTCATATATCTACCCGTGATTCATCAGGAAAGTTGTATACGACATGCATGTGTCCATTCCTCCTACCCTCATGGCCACATCTGCATCAGCTACTACTAGATTGGCCTTACCCTCTTCACCTTACCACATGTGGTGTCCCAGCTTGACCCTACATCATTGATATCTACTGCACCTATGAAATCTATAATGCCTTTGATGTTTTTAACTCCTATGATGTCAACCATACCTTTATCAACCACCTTGAATGTGGGTCTATCTGCACCTTCCACCTCTCATATACCTATTGTATCTCACCACCAATAGTGCCAGCATCCCATACTCCCTTCCAAAACATTGTCCTCTCCATCCTGCAGTCTCTTCCTCCGATTTCTATGAGATTCTTTAGGTCCACTCCACCTACCTACACTTATCACCAATAGCCCCCTATTTCATCTATCACTTATTTAGGATACTTGTCATCTACATCTATTCCGGCCTACATTTCTTCCTCACAATTTTTTTACTTGGAACCACCATATATTGGGATTTTTCCCATGTCATACCCTCCTCATCTACCCCCTTATACAGGAGGGGGTTTCCATTCATCAAAACCTACTAATGATCTTATCAAAATGATGATGGACAAGATGCAAACATTGGAAGCATCTGTCTCCAGCTCACGTAACTCTCTAACATATGATGAGATTTGTAATGAGCCCATTCACCCATCCATTCCAATTCATCCATACCCTCCCCATTGGGAAATGCCTAAATTCAACCTGATTTAACAACAAAGAAGAACTGCAACAACACTTGCAGTCTTTTAAACATGTGTGTTATCTGATCACTCATGATGACACTTTTCTCTTGAAAACATTCCCAATGTTATTGATAGGACCTACTTTGGATTGGTATAGTGCTCTACCTAGGAATTCCATTTTTTCATTCAATCAGGTAGCTCAAGCATTCCTAGACCAATTTTCTATCAACATTGTCAAGAAGGTCACCATGACCGAATTGTACACAACACACCAATACAAAGACGAATCTATCACAGATTTTTTCGCTTGTTGGTGGAGCCTGATGAAGCAGGTCACATTCTAATTGCTTCAAACCAAGTTAATATATTTTTCACTGGATCTTGTGCTATCCACATCTTGCTAACTCTCCAAGTTCAAACCTTCCGCACGTTTGACAAGACTATCATCATGGCCTAGAAACTTGAAATTTGTGCCATTAAAGAGAAGAAGATACAATTACGTAACAATAATGTTGCGTGTTTAAATCAAACTATACCTCTTCTTCTTCCAAACCATAAAATAATTACTATAAAGAAAAAGGATATGCCAATGCAGTAGTTTTGAAATCGAGCCCATCTCACCCATCCAACCAATCAAAGCCTTCTTCCAATATTTCTCCTATTCAGGCTTTCCAGTTCAAGCGGGAGAAAAAAAATATACTCCCATAGGAGAACCCTACTCTTCAGTTTTAGAAAAACTTCTAAAATTCAGAGCAGTCACTCTTCCACCCATCAAACCACATACTGGTTTTGAACCCTCTCATCTTGTGCCTAGCATGGTACAAAGAAAATGATTACTGAAACTATCATCATGTTAGAGGTCATAGCGATGGTAATTGTATAACTTTTAAAAATATTGTCCAAGAAATGTTAGATAATGGAGATCTCATCTTGGATAATCCTAATGCACTGGCTAATCAGAACCTTCACATCTTCAAGAATTCATTCCCAAATCACACCCCGTCATCTAACCAAATTGGAAAAACCTCGACCAATGACAGTAACATTCATGAGGTTCATGTTGTTTTCAACATGATACCAGCTCTTCCTACTCAATTTCCTCCTACTCCATCTATGTAGGAGATTCTTGCATGAGTTCCTTCATCCACTAAGGGAATTATTTCATCTGCTCCTTTATCCACAAAGGAATCTCCCTTATTTCCTCCTTCACCAATGGAAGAGTCTGTCATATCCGTCGATGTAGTTTCCCTACTCACCTCTCGACCTGACGAATAACCCGTAGTACTCACTCTTATACCCACGGGAGAGTCATTCTTACCTTTTTATTTGCCAAAAGATGAACTTACCGCATCCAACTTGTCATTTCCCCTACCTACATCGGGATCCATTAACAATGTCCCTTCCTATTAGTGACAATTCTCCATTGGATTTTAAGGATCATGTTGATTTTCTCTCGTCTCTTTTACCCAAAAAGTATGAAGCCAACCATTTCCCTGTCTCACATATATTATTTATAGGGATTACTACCAAATCAACATCATCCCCCCTACAAAGGTGTCATTTTCACGTTTGGTCAACCACTTGGATTATGTTGACAATTCCATGCTCTAGGGAGGCCTTCGGCTGCCTTTCTCAACTCAAATGCAAATGTTGTCTACCGATACTTCCACAATCTATCCAAAGGTGTTTCAGACAACCAAACCCACCATGCCCATGCCAGTTGTATTGACCTCTTCTTCATCACCCTCACTCACACCTAAACCTTTACCATCAAATGAACTTTTTCCTATGCCTAAAACCTTACCTGCACCTATATCTTCCTCCACATCCAGACCCATTTCCATTGGGGAGTCATGCCAACATCCAGCCTAGTCCATCCTCCTGTCAAATTGGATTTATCCACATCCTCAAAAGCTATCACAAAGAACATTCCCCCACATAATAGGAAGACCCAACCTCTTACGCTGTATACACTAGCTTCACCCACTACCTCGTTGTCACCTTCACCACTTCAATCTATCCTAGGCCCTCACCCATCAACCTTGGTCAAGCAGCCTCCTACCCAAGGTAAACCAAAAACACAACAGCCTACCTCCTTCGTCACAATTCTCTATTACACCCAAATTACCTACACATCTTACACCTTCACCATCACCTACATCCTTTCTACCACCTATACCTACACCACTTCCAGTATCCTCATCATTACCTATGCCATTCCCTTCTCTTTAACCAGTACCTTCCACATTTCCTCTTACTACAACCTTCACCACACCTCCATTATCACCTTGGCTAACCCATCCCCTTCCGCCATCTACCTTCCCTTCTACATCATGCACTTCTTCTTCACCTTTACTCAAGAAGGTACAACCAAAGTTCCAAGAACCCACTACCCTACAACAGAGGTAGTTAAACCTTCACCACCTTCAACAATCTAGTTCACCTACTACATCTTTACCCAAGAAGATAATCCAAACCTAAAACCGTACTATCTACCAAACAGGTGGTCAAACTTACTCAACTCTAATTTCACCTCTGGTGGCATCTCTCCCACCAAATGTCACCCACACCTCTATCCATACCCACACTTACTTCACATTGTGATCCATTGGCAGGGTCTTACACCAACATCTTAGCTAACCTTTTGGAAACATATGTCATCACATTTCCACCACTTAGACCTTATGGCCCACTCAAACCTAAACCATAAGGGTTTAATGATACAAAATTTCTTACCATTATGTGTTAGGGAATGATGTGGAAAACTATAAGGCTCTTAATACTATTCTTCTCCAACTATGTCCTCTTGAAGAAAACTTTGACGATGATGATATTTTAGATGAGGACCCTCTTCCACCTACACCTATCACCACACATCCTCATCTCATCCAATGTACCTATTCAACAACCTTCATATCCCCCTCCATAACCCTTTTACTCTTCTCCAACATTTGAGATCAATATGGTCCGTATAAGAGAGCTAGCCAAACCTCTGCAAAATGCCAATGTGTTGCATTGTTTTCCCAAAAAACTAGTATATGCCCTCACCATATATTTTCCCGGCCTATCGTTACACCTATAACATACTCACTTTCTCCTTTACAACATAATTAATATGGTTAAAATTTCCACTCAATCCCAGAAGGAAAAAGGAAAGGAACTAAGCAGCCAGCTCATCCGCTACTCTTTTACCCAATATTCCATCTGCACCTACACCAAAAATTACCATCCGTGGACCATAATACCTTATTTTGATGGGGTTTCCCATTTTACAATGCTTAAACAATTACACCAGTCTCCTCTCAAAATGTCTTTGTACGACCTTGTCCAAACCTCTGAGTCTCATCAGTAGGTCCTCATTGAGTTCCTATAATCTATTGAGGTTCTACCTATTGGCCCTACTCCTATTGAATCCATTATCACTCCTCATTATGTGGCCTCTCTCACCACTTTTCCCCCTTCATGTGCACCCACTACCACTCATCAAGTAGTCATCTCTTAGTTTCTTCTGACGATGAGATTCTACCTCTCCAATTGGATGATCCTGACCCCACCCTATTTATTTCATGTCTACATTGATAATATACATATTTGACATGTTGATAATTGATGGAGGTGCCAGTATTAACATCATTTCCTCTCATGCATACAACCAAATACACATCCCTTCCAATTGTATGGCTAATAACCTAGTTATGTTGTGTTTATTCAATGATGCTTCCACCCCTGACTTTCTCACATTTGTGTGGGCCCCCGTACCATTCTTAAATTATTATATGTCTTAGAGTGGGAATTTTAGTACAATCCATGTTTCTTGGCCGACCTTTGATCCATGTCATGGGTTGTGTTCCTTCAACCTTACACCATTGTTTTAAATTCGAACATGAAGGACACAACTATACCATTCCCTAGCCAACCCTTCACCATTCAAGACCTATAACATTTTGTATCGACCCAATGATGTCCTTATACTAGTTAAGGAATTTTCCACTACTACTGATTCTTCTTCAGCCATTGCCTCATCCACCAATGTATTCCGCTACATCTTCCATAACTAACTCCTCTATTTCCACCTGCTTTCGAAGCTTCTGCAACTGACCCATTAGCAAACCCATCTACTTCTCAAACAACTAATGATTCTTCTTCCCAACTGTCCAGTGATTCATCCATTCTCACTACCCACATATCAAATACTAATCCCTTAGAAGGTGTTTTTTAAATCCTCACTCTAGGAGAGTACCACCTTTATAACATTGACACATTCCTTACTCCTCAAGAGTATGGTAACCTTCACCAACATCCCTACTATGATCACCACATAGGTGAGGTTTTCCCCTATGGTCCTCCCCACCTTTGCACTAACTTAATGTATGGGGGACTTGATGCTTCTACCTACTCGCTCGAGACACCTTCCCAAACCTAACCATTTTCATCTGACCTTTAATCTCTCACCAACCGCTGCTTCGCCCATACCTTCCTCCATTGCTATGCTTGGAAGGGCTTTGGATTTGGTTTCTATGAACAAGGTTGCCATATTTTCATTCCTTTCACCACTCATAAGCATAAAGACCATAGTGGTATTGGATTTTCCAAACCACCTTCTAGAAAGGCCCGAGTCGAACTCATTGAGGAAGATAAACATTCCCCACCCCATTCACCAACTTCACCACCTTCACCTACAGAGTCTATGGATCCATAATCCATTCCTCCTAACTTTTTTTTTCATGAACACCATTTCCCTGGGACCTCTGACTTATCAACATGATGGTAAGGCTCCCTCTTCTCTTCCCTTCATGTATCCCAACATGATCAATGATGATACACCTTCTATTAACATCATTCAATGTCAGGACGATGAGTCTATTCTCACCTACCTTGGTGTGGAAGATTCTTATATTTACCATTCATTAACTTCTACAGACACAAACCATGTTGAATGAATCAACCATCGAAATCAATATTCACACTCAGGATGACCTGCACATTCTAAAAATAGGCCAATATTTAGATGTTGTTGAACAAGAAGCTTTCACTTCTTTCCTTCAGGATCATAGCAACACTTTTTCTTGGTCCTATGTTGATATGCCCGGTATTGACCCAAACATTGTGGTCCACAATATCGTAACCATTCCTGATGCCAAACCCATGAAACAAAAGCTGTGAAAAATGCATCCTCACATTTCCCTTCTTGTCAAAGAAGAACTCCAGTGCCTTCTTTTGGTTTCCTTCATCCTACCCATTGATTATCCCCAATGGATCTCTAACATCGTTCATGTCACAAAAGTGACAGGGGGACTCCACATTTACATGGATTTTCATGACCTTAACTTATCTTTCCCCAAAGATGACTTTCCTCTACCTAGTATTGACCAACTAGTTGATCTCACACTGGCCATGAGATGCTATCACTCATGGATGGTTTCTCGGGTTATAACCAAATATTACTCACCCCAGAAGATCAACACAAAACCACCTTCATCACTCCTTGGGGAACCTTTTGTTATCGTGTCATGCCCTTTGGCCTTAAAAATGTCGGTGCTACATATCAGCAGGCTATGAATTAAATTTTGCATGACATTATGCATAGCATATTGGAAGATTACGTTGACAATATTCTTTCCAAATCCAAACATTAGGACTAAACACCTTATAGTCCTTAGGGTTATCTTTGACTGTCTCATCAAATATTGTGTTCACCTTTAACCTAAGAAGTGTGTCTTTGTTGTTCTCTCTAGAAAGCTCCTTGGTTTTATCATTTCTTTGCATGGCATTGAAGTTGATCCCACTAAAATCAAGGCTATTCTCAAAATTCCTCCACCTACTAACCTTCGTCAACTTCGTAGTTTGCAAGGCAAGTTGTAATCTATTCATCACTTTATTTCTCATCTTTCCAACTGTTGCCATTCATTTCATCATCTCCTCAAAAAGGATGTCTCCTTCAAATGGGATGATGAATGCCACAAAGCCTTTGATGCCTTAAAAAATACCTCCTCCAACCACCTGTGCTCATTCCCCCTAAGGATGACCAACCATTTTACCTTTACATTTCTACTACTGATCATTCCCTGGGTGCCATGCTCGCTCATCGTGATGAGAAACACAAGGAGAAAGTGGTTTATTATATAAGCCATGTATGCTTTTAGACTATGAAACTAGATATACTCACACTGAAAAACTCTACTTAGCCTTATTTTTTGTCACCACTAAACTTTTCCATTACCTACTCAACCACAAAACCTTTTTTGTCACCAATACTAACCCTTACATTACATGTATGCTAAGCCCTACCAACATCAACGTGTTGCATGTTGGCTCATGCTTCTTGTAGACCTAGATCTCAAATTCATCCAATAAAAATTGTCAAAGGACAAACAATTGCTGACCAATTCACAGATGCACCTCTCTCCAGAAATCAATCCTCTAACTTCAATTTCCCTGATGAATCCATCACTACCCTCTCCCTGGATGATACCACTTTACCAGATGACCTTATTCTTCGATGGTTCCAAATGTCAGCATGGGGGTGGTGCCAGAGTTATCCTCATTCCTCTTGATGGTGAGCCTATGCCATTATCTTTCAAACTAGATTTTGATTGTACTAACAATATCACTGAATATGAAGCACTCGTGTTAGGTCTTCAAACCACCATAGCCTTAGATGTTAAATCAATTACTATCTTTGGTGAATCTCAACTGGTTGTGAACCAAGTTAATGGTATATACCAGTTTCGTAATGAGATACTTCAAAATTATAAGCATCATGTTGACATACTTTTGACTACCTTTGACCATTATGAACTTCAAACCACCCCGCATTCCACTAATAAATTTTCGAACACCATGGCCTGTCTTGCTTCTCAAATCCCCACCTCGCCCTCTGACTATAAAATATTTGTCACAGTACAAAGGTTGCAATCACCTTCTTATCTAATTCAAGATGTCAACCTTGTAGGAAACATTGAAACTGACCCACGTGACCTTTGGTATAAGTAGTTTGCTGACTATCTTTCCCTTTCAATTCTACCTCTAGATCTTACTCGCAATGGACAATGAGCCTTTCTCAAAAGTGTCTCTTGCTATGTCATCATGGGTGCTCTTCTCTATAAACATGGATTTTACGCTATCCTCTTATGATGCATTATGAGTTTTGAAATTCCATACACCATCAAGGAAGTTCATGATGGGATTTTTGGGGGTCACTTCAGTGGCTTAGTTGTCGCTAAGCACATCCTTCTCCTGGGCTATTACTGGCCAACCCTAAACCATGATTTTTGTGACTATGTCAAGTGTTGTGTGAAGTGTCAGAAACATGCTAATCTTCATCACACCCCTAGTCATGCCTTACAGGTCACATGAGACCTTTGGCCTTTCTCTCAATGGGGTTTGGATCTTGTCAGGAGAGATCAACCCTCATTCTTCCCAACGCCATCAATGGATTATTACCACTACCGAATATTACACTAAATGGGTGTAATCTGTACCTCTTATTTATAAAAAGGCTGAGAAAATATGTGAATTCATCAATCATCACATCATTTGTCACTTTGGTGTTCCTCACCACCTCATCACTGATAACGAAAAACAATTCAAAAATAAAACCCTACAGAAACTCTATGATGCCTTTGGCATTCAACTCAGTTTTTCTTCACCTTATTATCCTCAAACAAATGGCCAAGCTGAATCAACCAACAAAACCTTAAACAAAATTCTTATGAAAGTGGTTGACGATACTGGAAAGGATTGGCATACGCACATTCCTTTTGCCTTATGGGCTTATCGCACTAGTATTCATACCTTAACTTCTTCCACGCCTTTCTCTTTGGTCTATGGTACAGAGGTTGTCTTGCCTCTCGAAGTCCAAATTCCATCTCTTCATATCTCACTCAAAGATATGCTCAACGATGATGATTTTCACCAGGATCATTTGGCACAACTTGAGTTATTAGATGAACATCGTCTAAATGCTCTCAATCACCTCCAAATCTACCAAAAATGTATCACATGTTCCTATGATAAACATGTCCAAGAATGAACCTTCTAGGTTAGCGACCTTGTCCTAAAGAAAAATCAACATGTAACAAAAGAGGAGAAAAGTAAATAGGGCAAGTTCACTCCTAATTGGCTTGGACCCTATATCGTTACTCATGCCTATAGATCAAGAACTTATTTTTTATCTTCACTTGAAGGTAAACCCCATCCTAAGCCCCTCAATACCTTGTATCTTCAACCATTATATTATTGAATTAAGTCCTATATCATCGTATGTCTATTAAACACTTGTCCCTTGAGCAACATTCACCTTCCACTTACCTATTTTAAGGATCAATGGCTAAACAAGAATCATGTGATTACCCATCACCTTTCATCCTTATCTTCAATATGAGTACCACAACTCTACTCATGGCATGATTCTCATGGATACTTTTCATCCTTTTCAAGATGGAATCCCATGGTTGTTCATCACTTTAAAACTCTCTTTCATAGCTACCCCTGTGTGCTATGGTTTTGTCTTCATAAAATAAGCCTATACTTCTCTATAGTCTTGTCCATGACCTAAAAGTCCACAAACAATTCAAAAGTAATATACGAGATTTTCAAATTCAAACTCCTTGAGTCAAACTTCTAGCAAAAAGATGACTCCCTCAAAAATGACATATATCTTTCTATCTTGCTTTTATAAATAAACTACTCGCTGGAAGGACAACCATACAAAGCTAGCCATACTATACATAGTCTATCACAAAAAGAAGACTATTCCTACTAAAATAAAATAAAAATATTCTGAAGCTTCCTGCATTGATCAACTTCACGAAGACCTCAAGGAGATATTATATTCATCCCACATAGACTTCCCACATCGATCAGTCTATAAAACAAAAGAAAAAATAAAAAGATAACTTTTTCATCATGGACTCACCTATTTTTATCTTGGGTATCTTGTTGAAGAGGCATGCTCTCTCACACCAGGTTACGCTAAAACAACCTTTTTAACCTCACCGCCTTTCCTTTCTAATCTTATGCCTACTCAAGGGATGTGCCGCAAATGTGATATTTTGTGATCATGTGACTTTATTCACCCTTAGAATAGTCAATCATGTAACACCTTTTAGGGTTTTATGTTCATAAGCCAATCTTTGGTATGATAGACTCATAATGGTTCTTACCACTTAGGTGAATTTTTTGTATCATCTTACCATTCACCTCTTTTCTTACTTATTACTCCTCCTTCACAGGACCAGACCTTTGACACCTACATTCTAGGAATACCTCTTCCACCAACATCACCCATATCTATTCAACCCAGACTCAACCATGCCTATTTTACCTAAATTCACCCATGCCTATGACCTAAACTCAACCATGCCTAAATGACCTAAACTCAACCATGCCTATTTGACCTATACTCAACCATGCCTAAATGACCTAAACTCAACCATGCCTAAATTACCTAGACTTAATCATGCCTAAAACCTACCGATCCATTCATCTCCATTATCATATTCTTCCCTAGCTTATGGGAGAACTACATCGGCCTGAGGCCCCTTTTCCTTGGGGCTATGTAGGGACCACTCCGAGGGCATGGGGCCCTTGGAGGTTAGCTCAACCACTTTTTCCCCTAACCAATTTTCCCCCTTTTATATTCACATTTTACCTTAGTTTCCATTTTACACAAAACTTGGAAATTAAACAATCATAAAAAACATACATACCTACCATTTTATAACATCAACCATATCATACATCAATCATTTAGCATTTCCATGATATCAAGTACTTGGAAATTTAACCACAACATACATACAATCCATTATTTTCCATAATAACAATAACTTGGAAATTAAATCAAACGCAAAAACATGACCAAACCATGCCTATACCTGAATCCACCATGCCTATAACTCCACCATGCCTATACCTAACTCCATCATGCCTATATGACCTCGACTCCATCATGCCTAAATCACCTAAACTCCACCATGCCTATATGACCTCAACTCAATCATGCCAAACTCACCTAGTTTCCATGATACACAATAACAATGACAATTAAACAAATTACATCATCCATCCAGTAAACATCATCAACTATATAATGGGAGTGTCTGTGTATCAATACATATATACACAGATATAAATAAATATAATTATCTCAAAACTCTCATGTACAATCTCATGTCTTTGGCATGCAGACTGGTATATATATAAAAAATCACAATAATGGTACAATAACACATATAGTGACCAATCACCCCAATCTGATGCCCTCATCTTTGGTCTAACATGTCTCCTCCTCCCTACCAGTCAAGCACCCTACCAACATCTCACCACACTCTATTGGTCCCTACATGACATCCACCTCCTCCTCCTGGCCCTCTGTCAGGCTCGGTCTCTGATATCTAGTAACCTCACCTTGGCCCTATCTCTGGGGTCGACGACCTCTTTTGTTACCAAAACTGTAAGTCATGGATCTAGTCCGCTCATTGATTGCCTGTTGGGCTTGGTACACGGTATATGAAGGAAAATCAATCCCTGTGGTAGCTAGATGGTCTTGATAATAGTGAGCCTCATTAAGGACATCCCTGAACCTCGCCATGGATATGGTTTGTGGTGGTGCCATTGGCCTAACTACCCCCTATGAACTCTTCCAGACCAAAAGTGTACCCTGTTTGGTGCAGGTTCCTATACTATAGAACCCTATTCCTATACATGTGTTGTGGCCAACTAGCCCTATAATCTAGCTACCTATACTTATAAAGCAGATACCTACCTTCCATCCCCATCTCCACTCTATGCGGGAGCCTACGCCTGTGCTACCTAGGCTTGTAGGGTCGTCACATGTGCCTACAATGGTCACATGTGCTTGTACCCTTGTAAGCTATCCTTGGAATCTTGTAATTTTTGCATGTAGGGAAGCCACCTGCCCTTGTAATGTATCCCTCTGCACTATGACTATCACTAAATTAGGCTTCCCTAGCCTCAGCGGTGCCACCTGTAGGTGTACCACCCACCATTTCATGTATCCATTGGTGATGCCCACATCATAAATCCGTCGATCTAGAACCTACTCCTCCTATCCTATGGGCACTCTCAGACATGGTGGAGACATGGGTCTCTCTGCATCATCTTTGTGGTACTATGGGAAAGGTGGGGGCACATCCTACCATAGTCCAAAATTCCATCTAACCTTGTCCACGAGTATCATCTCATGATCACCGGCACGTCGCCCATGTATCCATCTCAATAACTGAAGCTCCTATAACTCCTCATCCATGCCTGTTTATGATAAAAAATCAACATATGGCTACTACATCATATCCACCACTGATAGGCCCTCCTACAGCCTCTTGTAGTATATAACATCATATGTGGCTCTGGCCACTCATGGGTGTTGTTGTTGCAGACTCACAGCACCCCTGGATGTAGATCAAGCTTCTAGGTTGATCACTCTAGCATCCAGTGTGATTGCACAACATGGAAACCTCTCTTCAAGTGTGGGGACTTGTGAAACTGAGAGAGGAATCTCCAGATTAGAGGCTGGTTCCTCAAACTCATCTGATTTAGATCTATATTTTGCAAAACTACAAAGGTTTGAAACCTAATCCTACTCTAAAATCCAAGGAGACAGAGATAGAAAGTGCAAAAAATGAAACTAAACTAACAGGTGATACACCAAAGGAGGAGTGGTGAACACTTCTTGTTCGGAAAATAGACATAGATCATAAAATGCAACATAAAACATCATGCACATGTTGATAAGATGTAATCAGAGGTCTGAAATGAAATAAACAACACAAACAGAGGACTGAAAACTGATCACAAAGCCTGTATTGTCATTTCCACTGTCAAAATCCCTGTATTACAGCATCAAAAAGGTAGAAAACCTATTACAATTTTAGAAGAGGTCTGATACTTGCAAAAAACACTTGTTGCAGGTGAAAGAAGAAGCTTGTTATCCAAAGAAATGTTCCCCCTTTAGAAATGAGCCAAATCTGGCTTTTACATTGCATGGGTCGAGCCTAGGGGACAAAAAACGTACAAAACATGGGAGCCCATCCCTTCTTGACTACAGGTGCATTAAAATGGCATGGGGGACCTTACAAACCCATACCCTGTCATTTTGACCGGATTACAGGAGAATGCGACCCATTCTGCATTAAATCTGGTCGCTGGAATGTCACTTCTGGCCATGAACACGTGTTAGAGCCATTTCTTGATTTTCTCCCTCTATACTGCACCAAAACTCAAGATTAACCCTAGAATCACGTAGAAAATTTCATGAGCTTTTCGTTGATATAAAGAACGTGCCAATCTGAGCTCTGGATCAAAAGATATGTCGATCTGAAGATTTAGGGCACAAAACAGGTGAAAATAGATTTTTAAATTTCTTCCCGCGCTCTGCCACCTGGATGACACGTGGCATGCATTGATTGGTCGCGTGATTCTCTCTCCTTCTCTGCTTCATTGGACACATGTCCTCTTTTTATTGGCTTGGGCTTTTCCTTCAAAAATCACCCTTTGACCTTTGGACCTTTCTCCTTGTGACACGTGTTATGATCTGGTTGGTCCACGGATCTGCCGGCTCTTTCACGTCCACCATGTCTTTTTGTCCCGGATGTCCCAGTGCTTCATAGGATAGAATCCTCCGATCCACCCGAAATGAGCTTCCTCATCCCTTTTCTTCCTGTGACACATGGCGTGATCTGATTAGCTTTTGGCTCCTTCGGCTATCCGCGTCCCGCGCGTCCTGACGGCCCGATTGTCCCTGTGCTAAACTTTCCCGTTTCGGCCAAACCAGCCGGTTCACATCCTTTGCGTCCATTTGTCCCAAATGTCCCAGTGCTGTCTGGGACAAATTCTTTCGAACCGCCCGAAATGGCTTCCTTTGCTGCGGCCGCTTCGCCCTTTCGCGTCCTTCGCGTCCTCGCGGCCCAGATGTCCCAACTGCTTAGTACGAAAGTTCTCCATTTCGGGATCTGATCCGTCCTCAAGGCGTCCCGTTCACGTCCTCAAGGGCCAAATGTCCCGAGCAGTTAGTCAATTTTCTTCTCCTTCGGCCGACCCGGCTTTCCGCTTCCCTCGCGTCCCGACAGCCCGATTGTCCCTGTGCTAAAATTTCCCGTTTCGGCCGAACCGGCCGGTTCGCGCCCTTTGCATACATTTGTTCCACTTGTCCCAGTGCTTCACGGACCACCTGGAGGCGTTTCGGCTGAACCGCGCCTTGGTGTCACGAATGTCCAAACTGTTCATAGGACAAGGACTTAGCCATTTTCACAATTTTTTTTGGCCCAAGCTTATTTTCTGTAACTTTTTCACAGTTTCTCAGAGCTTGCTCTTTTCAACCTGGACAGGAGAGTTAGAAAAAAATTTGAGGGGGCCAGAAACATGATTTTCACCCTGAATCCATCCATTTTCCTGGGACTCGAGTATTCTGATGTATGTTATCAAATCAACCCTGGGGGTGGATTTGGATAACAATTTGGTGACTCAGCAGGGATACCTGCCTGCTAGGTGAAAAGATACCAGTTGCCTGAAGCAGTCCATTGGGCATGGAGTCATCAAATATTCTATTTAGAACCTCAACTGACTTAGAATGTGCAAGGAGGAAGATGGAATGTCACTTGATGAAAGCAAAATACTGCAAAACATCTCCATGAACAACAAGCTGTGACAAAGCACTTAGGGAAAAACAAAACTAACCTACAGCAAAACAATGTGCACAAGCACTTGGAGGAAGAAAAATCTAATCTAATATTTACAGAGGTAGTGAACTTTCCTCTAGAAGCAACGCTTGAGATAGATTCCATTGACTGGAATCTGCAGTTCTTCACCATCCAATGAGGCCAATTGGAAAGCATTGTTGTTCTTGCACTTTGTGACCACGTATGGGCCACTCCAAATGGCATCAAATTTTGAATGCCTCCCTGGTTTTGCTCTGTCCACATCCCATTTCAACACTAGATCTCCAACTTGAAAAGATCTATCTTTGGCCTTCCTATCAAAGGTCTTCTTGATCAAAGCTTGATCCTTTTCCATTGCTTGGGATGCCTGATTTCTAATCTCTTGCAGCTCCATCAACTCTGCATACCTCACCTCCATGGGCTCAAATTCAAGTAACTCCAGCTGCTTCATGAGTTCCAATGTTGGCAACTCAAGTGACATGGGCAAGATTGCCTCTCTTCCATAGACAATCCTGAATGGAGAGTTACCTGTGGATCTTTTGGGAGTGATCCTATCAGCCCATAAGGCTGAATTCAGCTTGGTATGCCAAGACCTCTGATTCTCATCAAGAGTTCTCCTAATGATCCTCAACAAGTTCTTGTTTGTAGACTCGGCCTGGCCATTACCCTGAGGGTAATAGTTCGATGAAGTGCTTAGGTAAATACCATTCTTGACAGCCCACTCAGTCACCTTGGATCCAATGAATGCCAATGCATTATCAGAGATTATTGTGGCAGGTACACCAAATCTGGTTGTTATCCCCTCATAAAATTCTAAGATGTTAGACTCATTCACCTCTTTGAGTGCTACTACTTCTGTCCATTTGGTGAAGTAGTCTGTGGCTGTCAAAATCCATTTGTGCCCTTGGCTTGAATTGGGATTAACGAATCCAATGAAGTCCAAACCCCATTGCATGAATGGCTGGTCAAGTGAGATTGGATGCAATGGAAGGGCAGCAAGTCTTTCTTTTGCTGTGAAGAATGCACAATTCTTACACCTCTTGATCCATGCATAGCAATCACTGAAAATTTTAGGCCAATAATAACCAACCTTCATGATTTTTAGAGCTGTCACGCTTGGTGCAACATGGCCGCCAGCTGGTCCACCATGAAACTCTTCCAACACCCTTTGAATCTGACCTGTGCTAATGCATCTCAGTAGCACTCCATTCACGTCTTTCTTGAACAAAACTCCATCAACAATGGCATACGGAACATCCTGCAACCTGAAGTGTCTCCTTTGGGTCTTATTCATCTCTGGAGGGCATAGGCCTGTGCCTAGGAAGTGCATAATATCTTGGGTCCAGCAAGGAGTGGGGGAAGCATTGTCTTCCTCTTGATTACCACTTGGCTCATGGCTATCCTGGACTGTCAAAATAGCCTCTTCTTCGTTGCATACTTCCTTTTGCTTCCCCAAAACCAGCTGCTCACACAGTCCTTTCCCTCTTACCAGCTTGGTGATCTTGAGATCAATGTCATATTCCATGACATGGGTGATCCAACCTGCCCTTTTCTCATTCAAATCCTTGTTGAGGAGGAAGTCCTTAACTCCAGCATGTGAGACCAGCAACTGGACCTTGTTGTTTGAGACTAAATGCTTTAATTTCTTCAAGCTTATGATTACTATAAGTACATGCTTTTCAATAAAAGAGTACCTCACCTTGCAGTCATCTAGGCTCTGGCTGAAAAAGGCAATCGGTTGCTCATCATTATCTTTGTTCTGCTGTACCAGAATGGCAGAGATAGTGTCATCACCTCCAAATGCATAGAGGATGAAATCCTTGGAGAAGTCTGGGTTGATGAGAGTTGGCACTTGAGAGATAGCTTCTTTGATTGCTTCAAAACTCCCCTTGCCTTCTACTGTCCACTTAAAAGCCATGTTCTTCTTTAACATTTTGGTGATGGGCTTGACAAGGGCTGCAAAATCTGGGACAAACCTCCGAACAAAGTTTATCCTTCCCAAGAAACTTTGAAGAGCCTTCTTGTGACTTGGCAATGGTAGTGCTCTTATGGCTTCAACTCTCTCTGGATCAATTGCCAGTCCCTCTTTCAAGACAATATGGCCTAGAAGTTTCCCCTCATGAGCCAGGAATATGCATTTTTTGGGATTCAATGATACTCCAAACTTTCTACACCTCTGAAATACTTGCCTGAGGTGAAAGAGGTGGTCTGCTGCATTCTTTGAGAAGACAGTGATAACATCTAGGTATACCAGCACTATCTTGTTGATCAAGCCTTTGAATGCCATGTCCATTTCCCTTTGAAAGGTAGCACCAGCGTTGGACAGCCCAAATGGCATCTTCTTGTAAGCATATGTGCCCCATTTAGTTGTGAAGGATGTCTTGAATTGGTCTTCTCCCTTCACCATAATCTAATTATAGCCTGAGTAGCCATCTAGGAGAGAGAATCTCTCTAAACCAGCTACAACCTACAATATTTTCTCCATGGAAGGGAGCGGGTAATGATCTTTGAGAGATGCCCTATTGAGGTCTTGGAAGTCCACACACAACCTGATTTCTCCGCTCTTCTTCTTGACCGGAACCAAGTTAGCAACCCAGCTTGAGTGCTTGATTAGGAAGATGATATTGGCCTCAACAAGCTTGCTTAATTCTTTTCTCATGAGAGGCTCAATATGGGGATTCATTGGGCTTTGCTTTTGCCTAACAGGCTTGGATTCCGGATCCAGCTCAATAGTATGTTGTGCCAACTTTGGGTTGAAACCTCTTAGATCTTTGTAAGTCCAAGCAAAAACATCTGGGAATTCTTGACAAAGCTGTATGAAATCTGATTTCTCCTACTCACTGGCCACTTTACCAATTTGAAGTGTTTTGCCCTCCCCAACTAGAATTGGCTCTGAATCTTCCCTCTTGACCTATATGTTAGCCTTTTCTTTACGGAACTGGTCGTTAGGGTTGAAGATAGACTCCAACGTTACTAAACCCTTGGGAAGCTTGTTTGTCCACAGCTGCACTACTTGATCCCCATACTGCTGCTCTAGTCTGTCCTAATTCCTAGCTGAGAATTCAACTTCTTCTTGTAGGAAATTAACAATTTTCTGGTCATTCTCAAACACTTGCCAACTGACATTGTTATCTAGCACTGAAGGCCTCATAATCATGTGGATATTTGGTTATACCTTGTCTTGTTGAATGCTTTCCATAATGTCAAAGGCTGCACCTACTGCTGCAAGCCTGTCAGCAGCTTGATTCTCTTTCCTGGGAATGGATTCGATGCCAAAACCTTTAAAATCTTCCATGAGGTCCCACACCCTATTCTTGTAGCACTTGAGTAGATCATTCTTGGCAGCATGCTGTCCCTTGACCTGATTTACAATCAATTCACTTTCCCCAAAGACTTGCAGATTCTTTATTTTTCTCTTGATTACCCAATGCATCCCTTGCACCAAGGCTTCATATTCAGTAGTGTTATTGGAGCATGCAAATTGAAATCTAAAAGCTGAATAGTACTTTATTCCTTGAGGTGAAACAAGCATGGCTCCACCTCCTGCACCTTGCCTACTCCTTGATCCGTCAAAAAATAGCTGCCATACCTCATTGTCATCGTTATGGCTTGGCTTGGTGATGCTAGGAATAGGTTGATTTTCTTCATGTATACAATAGACTCCCAGCTTAGATTCTTCTACTTCTTGATAGGGATCAAAAACATGTATCTTGCTTGCCCATTCATCAAGAGTTAGGTCCGGGATACTTCCAACCTTGGTGTCAGCCTCATCAGTACTAGGGTGATCTTCTTGATCAAATGTTGAGCAATTGGCATTAATCTGACTTGGAGTGTAAGGCTCAATATGGAAGTTTGCAATAGGTTCAGACCTAATTGTAGCCTTAGTTCCATACCTTGTTCTAAACAGCATGTGAGACCAATCAGCAGACAAATAGCCTCCAATCTTGGCTGTGAAGTCCCTTGACAAGCAAAGGGCAAAGAGTGGTGGAAGGTCTATGACTGATACATCTTGTAAAACAACAACATTTGGACATGCATGCAAGGTAAGACTCAAATTTCTAATCACTCCAACTATTGCTATTGTTGTCCCATCTAGTTGCACTACCCCTTTGGATGTTGTTTCATACTGGAGCCCTAGTTGATTAGCTATTTTCTTGGGCATCACTGAGCTACTTGCCCCGGAATCTATCATGCAATTATGCACTAATTGATTTCCAATGATTAATGAAACATAGAAAGGAGGGGGCTTCAACATTTTACCTTGTTGTCCTCCATGACTTCCTTCAGGCTGGGCAGCATTTGTAAGCACTTTGTCTTGCATCTGAACCTGCTGATTTGAAGTTGGCCAATCCTTCATGGCAGCTTGCAGCAGATCTCTTTGGCCTGGGATAGATAGGGATTCCCACATTGATATGTTAACGTTTGTCTTCTTCATTTGATCAATGATACTGAATGGTGATGAAGAATCTCTTTGTTGTCCCTTTGTTTGCACATTCACTCCTTGCACGTGGGCAGCAACAGTTGGCATTTGAGTTGGTCTAGGGGCTGTTCTTGGTTGCCCTTGTGCATTTGAAACTAGGACTTTGCTTGCCAATCATTTGTGGAGATGTGGAAGGTTGTGGATTGGTCGGGGCTAATGGATGTTCTTCACCCAAATTTCTCCTCTTTGACCTTGTGTTGGCTGCAACACCCTGTGAAACTGCTTGATTCATGCCACAGAAATCTTCTGCTTGCCAGTTTACCAATGTGGTGTCATTTGGGGCTGATTGCTGTTGGAATGTTTCTTGTTGTTGACTTTTTCCTTGACTGCCCTCGCCCTCCACACCAGTAGTTGTCACCATCAATGCTTGGTTGAGAGCACCATTGAAGCACATAGATTGGTTATGAGGCTCATTGCATGGAAAGCACCAATCATATTCCTAAGCAATGTTGTTCTGTGTTGGCACTAATGCCTTAGAGGCAGATATGGCATTTGGATTATAGGGCTGGAATGGTCTATTGGTAGGAGGCCTTGTTTGATTCATATTTGTAGCTGGATTAGGTGGTATTTGTTGTTGGTATGGCTACCTATTAGGCTGAGCTTGGGGTTGATAAGAAGGTCTGAAACCTTGGGCTTGTTGCCTCTTGAGAGTAACCAGCTCATTGCCTAGGTTTTGCAATTGCTTCATGACCTCTTGAAGCTCATTTGGGGCACTTGAGGATGAAATGGAAGTTTCATTTGAACTCTGATTTCTAGGAGTGGGAACAGGAGCCAAAGTGGGTGCTTGACTAGTGTTTGGATTTTCTAAGTTTGGATACAAGGGCATGGGAGGCCTAGGAGCCAGTTTACCAGCTTGAATAAGAAAATTTTCAGCCCTAATGGCAATGCTATAAGCCATAGGGATAGTTATGCCTCCCATGGACTGAATCAACATAGAAATATTAGAATTTAAAGCTTTGAGATAGTATAGAAAAGCACCTTCTGCTGTTGGCCTGACTGCCACTGGAATCCTATCCCAAGACCTTTGAAATCTAAAGTTGAAGTCAGTCAGCTACTCGTTGGGAGCCCTCTTGATGGTTGTCAGCTGCTCCAAAAGAGACAAGTTGTCTCCCTTCTCTCCAAATTGCTCATGAAGTGCAATACACAGCTGATTCTAGTTTGTGATAGAACTAGCTCCAAGGCTCCTAAACCATTGTAATGCTTTACCCTTGAAGGAAGATGCCAGTAACTTGACAGCCACTTGCATTTCATTGATTTCATGGATTGCACAAAGGTTAGCAATATCTTTAACATGATCACCTGGAGTAGTCTGATTCTCTCCAGTGAAGTAGGGAATGTTCTTCAGGGCTACAATAGGAACTGGATGTTGTGCATTGAGAGCAAGTGGGCTGCTACCTGTGAAGTTGACGTAGGGATTGTTCTGAGCCATTCTGATTGGTCTTAAAACCCTTGTTGACTGAATGAAAGGTCTACCAGGTGGAGGAGTTGAGAGAGTTCTATTTGGTGGAGATGGAGACCTTTGAATCCTTCTTCCTCTTTACCTTCTTCTTGGAGATAACTGTAGGTATTCAAACAACACTTCTTCTTCTCCAACTCTTGAC
The DNA here is from genome assembly GCA_019776745.2 of Taxus chinensis. NCBI lineage: Eukaryota > Viridiplantae > Streptophyta > Pinopsida > Cupressales > Taxaceae > Taxus > Taxus chinensis. Next base: position 81,912,727 of record CM034146.1, on the reverse strand, counting down.
CTTGTGGTGATTCTTCTCATGAGTTTTCAGGACTGCACTACTGAAACCAATTTATTCTTCCTCTTGGAGTCGCCAGATATGCAAATAATAGATCTTATAAGCAAGAAGACTGCAGCGGATGCATATCAACTTTGCTGCAATCAAAATGAGACCTCTGTCCCACCCGGCATGCCAAAACTGTTGTTACAGACTCACAGCACCCCTGGATGCAGATCAGGCTTCTAGGTTGATCACTCTAGCATCTAGTGTGATTGCACAACATGGAAACCTCTCTCCAAGTGTGGGGACTTGTGAAACTGAGAGAGGAATCTCCAGATTAGAGGCTGGTTCCTCAAACTCCTCTGATTTAGATCTATATTTTGTAAAACTACAGAGGTTTGAAACCTAATCCTACTCTAAAATCCAAGGAGACAGAGATAGAAAGTGCAAAAAATGAAACTAAACTAATAGGTGATACACCAAATGAGGAGTGGTGAACACTTCTTGTTCTACAAATAGACACAGATCATAAAATGCAACATGAAACATCATGCACATGCTGATAAGATGTAATCAGAGGTCTGAAATGAAACAAGCAACACAAACAGAGGACTGAAAACTGATCACAGAGCCTGTATTGTCATTTCCACTGTCAAAATCCCTGTATTACAGCATCAAAAAGGTAGAAAACCTGTTACAATTTTATAAGAGGTATGATACTTGCAAAAAACACTTGTTACAGGTGAAAGACGAAGCTTGCTATCCAAAGAAATGTTCCCCCCCTTAGAAATGAGCCAAATCTGGCTTTTACATTGCATGGGTCGAGCCCAGGGGATAGAAAACGTACAAAACATGGGAGCCCATCCCTTCTTGACTGCAGGTGCATTAAAATGGCATGGGGGACCTTACAAACCCATACCCTATCATTTTGACCGGATTACAGGAGAATGCGACCCATTCTGCATTAAATCTAGTCGCTGGAATGTCACTTCTGGCCATGAACACGCGTCAGAGCCGTTTCTCAATTTTCTCCCTCTAGACTAGACCAAAACTCAAGATTAACCCTAGAATCATGTAGAGAATTTCATAATATTTCCGTTGATATAAAGAACGTGAAAATCTGAGCTCTGGATCGAAAGATATGTTGATCTGAAGATTTAGGGCACAAAACAGGTGAAAATAGATTTTTAAATTTCTTCCCACGCTCTGCCACCTAGATGACACGTGGCATGCATTGATTGGTCGCGTGATTCTCTCTCCTTCTCTGCTTCATTGGACACATGTCCTCTTTTTATTGGCTCGGGATTTTCCTTCAAAAATCACCCTTTGACCTTTGGACCTTTCTCCTTGTGACACGTGTCATGATCTGGTTGGTCCGCGGGTCTACCGGCTCTTTCACGTCCACCGCGTCTTTTTGTCCCAGATGTCCCAGTGCTTCGCGGGACAGAATCCTCCGATCCACCTGAAATGGGCTTCCTCATCCCTTTTCTACCGGTGACACGTGGCGTGATCTGATTGGCTTTCGGATCCTTCGGCTATCCGCGTCCCTCGCATCTCGACGGCCCGATTGTCCCTGTGCTAAAATTTCCCATTTCAGTTGAACCGGCCGGTTCGCGCCCTTCACGTACATTTGTTCCACTTGTCCCAGTGCTTCATAGACCACCTGGAGGTGTTTTGGCTGAACCGCGCCTTGGTGTCCCGAATGTCCCAACTGTTCCTAGGACAAGGACTTAGCCGATTTTCACAATTTTTTCTGGCCCAAGCTTATTTTCTGCAACTTTTTCACATTTTCTCAGAGCTTGCTCTTTTCAACCTGGACAGGAGAGTTAGAAAAATTTCTGAGGGGGCCCAGAAACATGATTTTCACCTTGAATCCATCCATTTTCTTGGGACTTGAGAATTCTGATGTATGTTATCAAATCAACCCTGGGGGTGGATTTGGATAACAGGTGTACCCCGACTGGTACCCATCTCCTGAAACCCACTCTATATAAACCACCCCTAAACCATTCCTATCGTGGTAACCCAATTATACACACACACACAATGTGCTCATACACCCAATAGTGTAATAAGAATGTGTAACACACACAAAACCTCCTCAACCTACCATAGGCCCATAACTCCCTATACAACTAGACTAGAAACTACGGTGCCCAAGCAAAGCAGACCTGATCCTCGATCATGTCCTATAACACCACCATCAATTCTCATAGAAATATCCTACCCTCGGAATTTAGGAGAGAAAAACAACCTACTATCACCATCATCATAACAGATAGCCTGGTCTCCTATGGATATAATGCATACATATCCCCATAACTCATACTCACATTGTGATAACTCGACATGCCCATTACCTCACCAAATACCACCATTATTGGCTCCACCGAAGCCTCACTCTAAATTGAATACACTAGCTCCCCAACAATAGGAATATGTAGGATCCTATACACATCCTCCAATGTGACGATCATCTTTCTAGTTGGTAGATGAAAGGTATTGGCTGTAGAGTCCCATCTATCGATGAGAGCAACCATCAAGCTAGGATCTTGGCCTATATGCCTATAACACCTGATCGAACTAATTCCCACATCTGTTATGTGCTCCCACTACTCAGCTGTCACACTTGGCCACATCTATACTAATAGAGGTGGTACTTTGTCTCTCATAGTCAGCTGATCTCTCACCTGCATCAACCAAACCAACACTGTCAAGTCAAGACCATCTCACATCCACCTATTCCTCGAACCTCAACTTACCTCATATTTAGCCATTTTTTACCAAATCATACCTAACACCATCAATCATATCTACCCTTCACCTAGTTTCCATACCTACCCTTTACCTATTTCACCTAAAACCCTACTATCTCCATTCTAATACTTGCCCACTATCATCAATCATTTCACCTACTTACCTATCACACACCTGCACAATCGTGCCCTACCTACACTCACTTTTCCCTCTTCCACCTACATTATTCTTCACCTACCCCTACCTCACCTTTTTTTCTCTTTCCCAACTAACTCTTTTTTTAATCTAGTCACTGTTTACAGTGACTGACATTGGTCTCCTTAACCATAATTCGTCCTCTTGATGAGTGTTAGTCACCCTTTAACCAAACGATGCCATAAAACCAAACCGATCTCAGCCAACCCTTTACTGACGTTGGTCACTATTTCAGTGATAAACTAAAATCCCACACCCTTCCATTTTAAAAAATAATCAAAACCCACTAAAACCCTATCCTACCCCACCCAAATTCAACCTACAATCATTTCCCAGCTTATTTAACCTATATTTTCCCTTCCCCACCTTAATTTCACCCATTTTCACCCACATTTTTAAAAACAAAACTCCCCCCCCAAATTTATTCATTTTTACCCAAATTTGTTTAAAATAGGGTCTGAGGATTGATTCCTACCTCTACTCGGTGTCATCTCCTCGGTGGTAACTTGATTCTCTATGTCGGTGGTCCTCTTGCTCCCTCTCCTAGATCCACCATGGCCACGAATCCACTCCTCTACACACAACCAATCAAATGGATCCACTCAATCTCATGGGCCCATCCACTAGATGCCAATCACCTCCTCACAGACTTCTAACTCCACTCACGACTTGGCACTGTCGTTTTCCACTTTCACACCTCTCGATTGTTGTTTTCTATAACTGACAAGCAACAAATGAATCCGTAAAAAAGTGGATTTTTTTCTTTTTTAGCCCTAAATCGACATGACTGATGTTGATCAATTTGTACCCTAGTCAACTGATATCGGTTAACCCCTAACCGACATCAGTCACCTCAATTAACCATATGGCCTCAAAAATGCTTGTTTTTCCCAAAAAGATGCCATTCTTGCACAATTTCCCCTTAGCATCACCTATTAAAAACTCACCCCCAAGCCTACATTACCTATACATTTCCTTAATTACACTAAGGGAATTGTTATTTACCTATACATCGGCCTTACCTGTGCCCTAACCTACATACCTTGACCTGAATCACCTTTTGTGACATTCAAATTTTTGTACTCGCTATAACTTTAGATGGTGTTACCCATGTTGTTTAGCTTAGTAACCTTACCTTGCCTAATTTCGTGAGGTTTATCCTGACCAAACCTTTCGTGCCCTGGAGTAAAATCTATTACAGTTCCTACACATTGCCTAATTGTGATTCAAGATCATATCCTATACCTTGGATACCTGAACCACATCAACCTTGTTTTGATAAACCTGTTGAGCTTTGTAGAGGTAGAGTTTATAATATCTTCAACCTGGTACCTTATCACAATCTATACATGTGTGTGTGTTTGATTTCCATTACCTATTACCCGACCTAACCATTACCCTTACCTATAACCCATCCACCCTTGTTGTTATTAACAACCTATTTATCAAACCACTCATCACTTATGCCTACAACTTCAATATTTCCTGGTTTGAGGGGGGGGGGGCACCTTCACTCCTACCTAGGTCAACCCCACTCTCACCTCTATTTGGGGAAACCGCTTCTATTTTTTTCAGCATCGCTTACTAAATACAAGCTATACGACAAAAAGGGGAAAATGTACACACTGAAAATCGGGACAAATTCCCTTAACCCCGTCAATTAAATAAATTCATATTATACCCACTCATGTCCCTAGTGCACACATGTTAATTAATTTCATTTCAATAATCAAATTAATTAATTACCTCACCCATCCACCTCACCTATACCCAACTCACATACCCACCTCACTCAAAGGCCCATTCACAACCTATTAATTAATTAAGACTAATTTTATAACAATCCTAACCAACTAAGACTTGGTCTAAACCTAACATTAACTCCCACTACCTCTCCTAGAATAACTCATGCTTATCTGGGCAGACTCTATCACTTGAGACCTATATTAAGGATATCAATCACGCCAAAAATAGAAAATATCGGGCCATTTTTGGCAAACCTAGAATTATCCGCCTTAACCGATGTCAGTTGTTCCTCAACTGGTGTCAGTCACCTAACTGCCATCGGTTACTTTATATACAATTTTACAACCTTTTACCCATGTTGGTCATTATTAGTTTTGAGAGAACTATTGCATTCAAGCATGAATGCAAAGCCTCTCAGTATCCAAATGACACAAAATACTCAACCACATGCCCAAACACACATCTGGTTCTCCTTCTAGAGCATTTAAATACTCACTGGAACATTACAGAGTACTATCGCGACACTGACTCCAGAATCTCTTCACGGATCAACTAACCTCCACCTTCACCTACCAGATCTATAAATGCAAGTATATGTGATCTTAATCATATTATTCTTGCTTAAAGTATAGATTCCTTACCTCTTTCATTATACTTTATTTCTGCATGTATTCTTTTATCTCCACCTCCTCGCCAATCTACCAACCCAACCACCTATAGCCTTTTTTCTTTTCGTGACTTCCCCCTCTATATCCTTGAGTCTTCTCAGTAATATCATGAACCTAACCACACCCTTATTACACTCTTTGAAATCACAGAGAATCCCCAAAACCATTTTTATCAAATTATTTTCAATTTCCAGTACTGACACCAGTTACCTAACCGTCATTGGTTTCACCTACATACTAATGTCGATCGCCTGATTGATATCAGTCTCTGTGTCATTTCATTCCTTTTGACTAGCGAGCCTCTTGATCAACTAAAACTAACCCAAACATCACCCGATCAACCCCAAACCCTTGTCAAACCTGTAAAACCCCAAAATAACCTACCAAACCTCTAGATTTAATCATAACCTTGTCTGTTAGACTAGATTTTCTTATTTTATTTGCACAAGATATCTAAATCGTATAACTATAGTAGGATTTCCTTACTTTATGATATTTACATTAAATTGTATTTGAAAGTGGATTGACAACCTTCTAGGAAGCACCTTGCTTCCTGGATATAGCACTCGCTAGGCAGTCCACTAACCTATATTATTAATACTATTTGGTGGTCTTTTTATGTTTCTTATATAGGTCGTTCCTCCTAGCCAAAAGGAATCTCTTCACGATCAGCTTGGATCAAAAATTTAGTAACACGTGCATTCAACCTACATCTCACATGTATTCCTCCTAACCTATTTCCTATTCATTTTTAACCAAAAATAAACAAATTAGGTGAAACAACAGGAATGAGATAGAGACCCAGAGCTTTAGAAACTATTACAGGCACAACATTGTTGGAGGCACCAGAGTCAATAATGTAATTTTTCATTTTATATCCATTGACCAACAAGGCTAGATAGAAAGGTTCTACTTTCCCAAAGGTGGAGGGTGTGAAAGTGAGAAATTTCTAAGGAGTGGTATTAGGAGTGGGAGGTAGTTCTTTGGTAGTGGAATTTTTGGAGCATGGACTTGAATTACTTTCTCTGATGAACTGGACAAGTCTATCAAATTACTTGGGATGATTTCTCAAGTATTCAAACTCAGAAATTTGAATTTTAGATTTCTTACAATTGTCAATGATTTCAAAAGGTGGAGATGTAGTAAGCACATAGGGAACAATGGGAGTTTTTACAAGAGTGGAATTTGCATTCTTAGGATCAAAACAAGAAAAAACTAATTTTTAAAGATGATATGAATGAGACTTACCTGAAGAGGAAGGAGTCTTGACTGAGGTAATCTCAAGATTATTCTTGGTTGTCCATGTGAAATCAGATTGTGAGGATCCTCCTTTTTTTATTTTTCATAAAGTCACCATTTGAGGATCCAAATGCTTAGCTTGAGAAACAAAAGAAGATGCTTCTTTTTTCATTTTTGATCAAGTGAATACTACATAAGAGTAACCATTCATGTCATCCATGGATTCTTCAAAATCTTCATCCGGTGAGTATTCGAAATATCCAATCTTGGCACATCCATCTTATTCTTCTTATTCAATTTTTGATTCAAAATTTACTTCTCCTTCATCTTCATTGGTCCCACATATTACATTGAACGGTGGAGCTTCCAAGGCAAGCCTTTGGGGTGATCCTGCAATTTGTTTCTTGTTCATGTTTTATGAGGCATGTTGGGAAACTTCCTTCTTCAACATTGTGAAATCATTAGACAAATTTTGTAGTAATGGATCAATTATTTCAACTTTAGAATTCTAGGCCTTATCCTTCATTGAATGGTTCTTGATATTTCCTAACATGATGAGTTCATTTTACACATCAATGGAAATTTCTTGAGCATTGTCCAAATTATTCAGTTGCACTCTCCATAGTATGAAGCTAACTTTAGGAAACTATAATTCATAAAGAACCTTTTCTAATTATCAGTAGTGGGACGAGCACAGGTGGGAATCTTATTGATTAACTTATTAAATTTTTCTACGAAATCTCTCGTGGAATATTGTAGTTATTACTTCATTTGATTCAGCTGAGCAAGGATGGGATGAACATCTTCTATGGTCTTGAATCTTGCCTCAAAATTGGTTTTCATATCATTCCAATTAGTAATTGAGTGTGGTAGCAAGTAGTAAAACAAGTCTGCAGTGACATCTTACAATGATTCCACAAACAATCAAACAACAACATCTTCATGTCCCACTCTAAGAATGCCACAGGTTGTGATGAAAGTTCTAATATGATAATATAGTCATTTCTTTCCTTCATCATAGAATTTGGAAAATTTATTTCTTGATCCTTCTGGAAATTCATGAACTAGTGGAGCTAAGGCCAATAGACCAGTATTTCATCTCCATGGTAGAGGTGCAACCATTCTTTCTCCTTCTTCCTCAGGTTATTCTTCTCTTTCTTCTTCAGGAATAATGAGGACTAGTGATTCAATAGCCAGCTCTTCAATATGGCCTTCAGGAGGATTTTTCATGAACTTTCCTTCTTACATGTACAATGGGAAGTATGAAATAAGATCTTTTTTGCTTCTTAAATGTCAGGTCAACAATGCCACCTGCAAAATCATCTCAGGTGTATCTTATTTCCTCCAGTTTGTCTCAAATAACTAGAAAGGAATGAAACTATAATAATGTAGATTTTTCAATATGACCATAACAAGGATCTTGAACATTCAGATGCAATTTTTGGTATGTTTTGTTTTTATGGATTTTCAAATATTTGTTTTTTATTTTATTTTGAGATATCTTTTATGGGTGCACAAAGGGAAGATCTTCCCTAATGGATTCACCAAAAATAGTTGGTGAAATAGTTTGTTGTTGTTCAAAATATTGGTTTCCACCAATGGTCATGAGGCTAATCCTCTCCTTGTGTACAAGGAGGCTCCCATTATTTAATGTAAACTACATAAACTATGGGTTGGTCGTTAGGCCAAGGATCACACAAGAATACTTCACTAGACCTATGGAAAAGTGCTTGTACAGAGTACAAGGGAGGAATTTGTTGTGAGGAGAGGTAAAGGGGAGCTATGGAAATAAGGAGAGAGAGGGTTAATGTTGTGAGTAGGCTTACAAAATTCAAATATAATAATTGGAGTAGGTCAACATTCAATTCAAATAACACAACAAGGTAAACAACTAGCAAGAATAACAAACTAGAGACACACAATTTTACAAATTCATTAATCAAGAATACACAGTTCCTTCATGGTTATGAAAGATCACCACGCTTAAAAATTTAAAAACTAGAGAGAAAGAGAGTAGAGGAACATAAATAAAGAAATAGAAGAAATGCAATTTTTATTCCTTAATGTAGTAGTGGTAGATCTTAACAACATACAATCAACTAACAATTTCCAACCCTTTGGAATAGAAAAGTCATTACAATATATAGCCAAGTCTAGTGGATCTTTGCATTCCCCTGTGAATTTTCGACTTAAAGTGCAATCCTCAATGAAGAAATAGAAAATTTAAGTGACTTAAATCACTTTTTACAGAATCTTCTTCTCGAGTAACAAATAAAATTATACAGAGAGAAAGTGAGAAAAGAGAGAGAGAGAGAGAGAGAGAGAGAGAGAGAGAGAAGAAGAAGAATCCCCAAGCTTGAATGAAGAAGGATGAAGAAGCTCCAACCATGAAGAATATCCACTCTTGATCCTGGTGACCTCTGTAGTGATGTTCCTGATGAAAAAATATGACCCCTTTGCATAGTGAGAAGTCTCTTCTTGATTGATCAATCATAGTATCCCATCAGAAGCTCCTAAAGAAGAGACAAGAAACACTTGATCAGTAGACCATTGAAAACAATGAAGGATGTCTTCCATTAATTGAACAAACTTTTTGGTCCCTCAAACACTGTCATGCCTTCTTGACCAATTGCACATAACGAGGACTCGGAAAAATTGCCTACACAATGCAACCATCATGATCCTTGATTCTACCATCTTGAGAACATTAATGACTAATGAGATGCAAGACCAAATAATTTTGACACAGAGGTGAAGCAAGGAGAGAGAGAGAGAGAGAGAGAGAGAGAGAGAGAGAGAGAGAGAGAGAGAGATTGAATGCAATTTCATTCAATTTATGATCAAGCAGCCCATATGAGGTGAAGTAAAATCTCCTTTAAGACCAAAATGTGATTTGATACCAAAATTGGGAACCATGATGGCTTCCCTTCGACCTAAGTCAATAATCAAATTTCAAACTTCTTACAATCATGAATTTGTCCTCATCACTAATATGAGACAATCCCCTGGGATATGATCCCCACATAGTCATGGGTGGAGATTTGTAATTAAAAATAGACTATTTTTTTCCAGAGGTGTTCTTGAAACTTGGTCACGGCATGATGCAAAGGTTAAATATATCTTTGTGATTTGAAACATGTGACTATTTATTTTGAATTGCGCACTTTGAGAGAATCCCTAGAGGAGACAAGGAAATGCTCACAATCATGGTTCCCAATGTGAAATACTTTAAAAAATCCAATTAAATGTTTTGTGATCAACAATCCTCCTGTGTATGTTGACTCAAGTCCACAAATGAGTTTTCCTTCTTCCACCTTTTTCTTCAGATCATTGAAATTTACGTGCTTCACTGAAACTGAAACGAGCACATATATGATTTTTGAAGCTTCATATTGCATTTTGATGATCCCACTATGTAGTGCCCGCTTCCCTTTGACCCCTTTGGATGCTTATTTTGATATTGTTGTTTGCATTATGGACATTACTATGTTTTGATTTAGTATGATGTTAGATATTTGGTCATGGATTACTATTGATCTTGGTTTGGTTATGATGCATGGTTATTATTGGAGACACCTCATATGTGGATGATGATATACTATTTGACATGGATGTTTTATGGACGTTGTTTGGACATGTGATTTTGGATATTATGAGTAGATCTAGAAAATGGATATTATATGATGATGATATAGTTGTTGATATAAAATTGTAAGTGATTTTGTTAAATTTCTTTGATGTTGTTGTGATTCACTTATTTAGATGAATTTGTGATTATATTTATATCATGTTGGATGTTCTGATATGGCCACGAGGCCGGAGGAGGTATTTGTGTTTTGCAGGTTAAAAATCACAACAAACATCGAGGGGATTGGAGACCAACCATAATGGAATTCTAGGTGAATTCGACAAGGTCACCATGGCAACTTGTTTTATTGTGTTGTGTTTGTTGTTGTTAGGGATTCCCATGGGGGGAATCACCTTTAGATGTGACCATGGGTTTTGTGTAATTATTAATGTGGTTATTTTATTTTATTGTTGTATGTTTTTTATTAGTAATGTGTCCCTTTCTTTTATTTAATTAAAATTGTGGTAGATTAATGTGAGAAATCATATGGTTAAAATCTAAATAAATCAAATTGGGATGTGGGAAAGTAATAATGGAAATTGTTGGCTTTTCTACATTAAATATGTGAGGGATGTGTAAGTTTGTGTAAGAGTTGTGTAAGTCTGATTTTGGAGTATGAAATACTCCACCTCCTTGGAAATTCAAATTTTTCCTTGGGGGCTATTTTTGGAGGCTTGTGGGACAAGTAAAACTTGTCCCATACCTCCCAATTTAATTTATCAACCATACTTATGGTTGGAGAGGTGATTTTAGACTTTTATAATGCATTTTATTAATCATGTTGCAAGTTTTGATTGCACTCTCTTACATTTTATTAAATTTGTTTTCCTTTGGGGTGTGGGCTTTTGGAGTGTGCAAGTAAATTGTCATATTTTCACCCACCTCTTTATTGTGCTTGGGAGAATGAAATTTTTCCTTTTGTGTTTGGAGTTAAGGATGTGTGATGTGGCATCTTACATGGATCCACATCATCCTCTTCTCTTCCCCTTCTATAAAATTAAAGCTCTGCTTGTTTTGGGTTGTTAAATCTTTTTGCAAACTTCTTTGGGGGCGCATTTTTGGCTATTTGGAGCTCTTTCTTTTGGAAGGAGTTTGGAGAAATTTTGCATGCTTGGAGATTTCTATTTTGGGACTGTGTTTTTGGCATTGAAAGCTTGCTATTGGAAACAAAAGCTACCATGAAGAGGTAGGAGTTTAACTCTTATATTATGTTGTTATTTTCTTGTTGTGTTGTGTGAATGGTGAATGTTTTATGTAATTGTTGGCTGGTTGGGTAGATTTCCATAAGGATGGTGTAGGAGAAGGCTATGAAGAATTCATATGGGGGGGGATAAGGGAATGCCAGTGGCATCATATTTGTGGAGGAAGTTTGGGTTTGGGATCCACCATGGAAAATAAATAGCTTGCATTTCTTACTTTGTGGGGGGCATAAGGAAATCTATGGGGGGAATAAGGAGGGATTGTGGGGGGCATAAGGATATGTGTGGTGAAATTTATTGGTGGTTTGTTACTGGTGGATGCCCAATTCCCATAGGGAGGCATAAGTAGCTTCCCCCATAGCTCTTGCTCCTTTGGCTTGCATGATCAAGCCTGAGTTTGTTTGAATGTTTGCAAATGTAGTTGTAAACTGTTGTCTTTGTTTGGACTATGTTTTATATTGAATTATGCATGTTGAAAGAATGTTGTGTGTTGTGGAAGCTAGTTGTTTCCATGGGTTGAATCACACCTCTTATTGTATTATGGTTTGGGCTCAGGGGCCAATGATGAAGGATGGCTTCTCCTTTCATTGGATGTCTTGGTTGGGTGGAGAGCGTTGTCTTTCCCCCACTTTTGTTGTGATCAACTTGGAGAAAAAAAAAACTTGCATGTTGTTGTTCTGGAGCAAAGGAAAATGCAGTTTTGACAGTCCTTGTGAAACAAATTTATTTGTAACCTTTCCCACTTGAAGTGGATGAAATTGTAATGTATTTTGTGAAGGAAATATGTATGTAATTGATTTTGAAACTGTATATTCAAAATGTGAAGGACAATTATATTATGTTTTGTTTATTGGAAAGAAAGAAATAGAAAGGTGTTATTTGCATTCAAACATGGAAAGATGTAAGAATGTTTTCCTTTTGAATTAATAAAGAATTACAAGATCTTCTCCCATATACATTTTTGGATTGAATTCAAGGTTTCATTGTATGGCAAAAGAGATAGTTAGATCTCTGTTTGAAAAAAAAAATGTACGTGGGAAATGATGTTGTATTTTGTATCTTTGAAAATGTGTAAAATGAAATTCAGTATTTTCTTTTTTATTTAGAATGGTTTGTTTAAAACAACTGAATGTATTATATTAGACTGGAAATGAAATGCCATACTTGCATGATGAAAAGTTAGATGGACCTCTTTTAATTTGATCTCTTGTAAATTTTTAAAAACCTCTCAAACAAATTTAATTAAAATGTATAGTTCAGGCCTGCACATTATAATCAACTTGGAAATGATATAATTTAGCATGTTGCATTATCAAGGAACTTGAATTGACAAAGAACACTTAAGAAAACAATTTAAACATTGCAAAATCGAGCCCAATCCCTTTCACAGTTGTTTTCTGTCAATTGTTGGAAAAATGTAAATTGTAAAACAAACAAGTGAAATTACCTCCCTAAAACACTTCAAATACTTCCTAGAGCAATCCTCTATGTCTTTTTGGCATGTTGAGTGAAGGAGGAGACCAAATTGAATAAATTTTATAAGTTAAAAATTACCAGTTGACTGTTTAAAATCTTACAGATCGTTTTTGTAAAATTTACCCCTTAAAATTTATCAAAATGTAAAATTTATGATTTTTTTGAAAAGAGGGCATCGAGATATTTCCAGAAAGTCCTTGTTTTCCCAAAACTGAGATTTCTAGCAAAAGTTATGACACTTTGAAGTTTTCCTTCCTTGGCGGGAAAATTTGGGGAAGATTTTCCCTGGCGGGCCCGCGGCCTGAAAAATTCCCATAGAAAAATCCTTAGAAAATTTTGAAAATTTGTTGGGGAAAATTTTTGAAATTTCTCCACCGGCCCGCAACCAACCAGAGGCTGCCACATGGCAGCATGGGGTGACAGCGGGGTGGAGAAGCCCTTGCAACTCTTTCGGTTGAAATTTTTGTTTGTAAAAATTTTAATTTTTTTCCCACGGCCCCACACTCCCGCTCCTGCCCCTTAAAGACCCTTCCGCAGATGTGTGGACCCACACGTCGAACTTACCATTTCCCCCTCTGTTGGTGAAAATTTCACTCAACCTCTACCGCCCTACCCTTCTCTCTATTCCCTCGGCGATGGCTCAGAGCCTGACACGTGTCCCTGACAGCACAACGGAGGTGCAGGCGCAAATGGGAATTTTCTCCTGTGCAAGAAAAATTTCAAATGCCGCCCATGACCTGCCATCCCAAAAATTGCTTTCTTGCCCGCTCGACATGTGTCCCCTTGGGGGAAAATTTGACCCCATAAGTCCGCCGGTCCATAACTAGAGTTTTACAAGGAGTTAAGAGGACTTCTTTATATCGTTGGAAAGGTGAGAAAATTTCCTATCCCATGGAAGTGATTTAGGGAAATTTTGAATGTATTAAGTGTGAGAAAAATCAAGTTGAAACTTTGAGCCTATTAGAGAGTGGGTGTGGTGTTAATTTACTCCCCCCCCTGAACCTAACTGAAACCCTTAGCCCTAAAATTTGGACCTTGTGACCACTGAGAATTGTAATAAATGAAAATTATGTTCTAGTAATTTTAGACTTGTTTCGGAACTTGTTAGTGTCAACTGTTGTCTTGCAACCTAGTTGTGGACACTTCTAATAAAAAAAATATTCCATAATTTTCCTAACTAACCCTAGGTTGTTTCTTGGGTCTCAAGTGGGTTGTTTTAATGGGCATCACACACTAGCCTTATAAAGTGATATCAATTATCTAGTGCAAAGGAAAGTTGATTCCACATCCTTTTTTGAAAACCCATAAATTTGAGTACAATTTGGTGCTACGGGCTGTTGATTCATTAATCTGAGAAAAATTTGAGAAAATAAAATCCACATTGGACACAACTTGATTCATTGGAAATATAATCCCATCATAAAAAGGTTCTCCAAATTTAATGAGATTCCATTTTTTGAATCAATGAGAAATTATAAAACGAGATTTGGTCGTGGGAAATGCTTGATAAATTGTGGAAGGGGAAAATGGGAAAAACTTCAAATGATCATTCCATGAGCAATCCTTGTCTATTTGATCTGATCTTGGGATCATTTTGAATCTTATGGGGAGGCCAATATATTTTATAAATTTGATGAGGTTATCTTGTGGGGTTTGGGAGAACGAGCCAGATCAAAATTTTAAGGGCATGGGGTTTTGCAAGGATTTTGGAGTTGGAAAAGAGTTTTACTTATATATTTTGATTTTATTCACTTGAGATCATGAATTATGGTTAAAATCGAGGCATTTGAAAATGGGTACAAATTATTCAAGTCTTGTTTGATTCCTTCATGGAGTTTCAGAGAAATCTAGCTTGCAAATCTTGGTTTTTGGAGTGTGAAGCTCAAGTTTGTAAAAAAACAGTCCTCCATAACTTTGAGCTTGGTTTTAATATGATATGAGTAGTAAATTATCTTTAAGGTTTTTACATGAGGAATATTTGATCCAAATTTTGGGGTAAACAGAGAAATGGATCATGAGATTTGAAGAAAATAAGAACGAGATAGCTAGGGCACAGAGTGGAGGTTTATTGATGTTAAAAGGACAAAAATCAGATTCAAGGATATTTAATGGATTCTGATGATATGATTTAGAGTTTTCAATTTGTTTTTTGTGTTTATGAGTTGTGAGAGCATGAGTGAAATGAATTTTCATGGTGGAAGATGAGGAGAGAGAGAGTGCACATGGGAGATGGAGAAGTGGTGGAGTGGAAAACTAGAGTTTGAGTGTCCCATTGCACTTGAGCACACTTTTTGGGTGCAATTACACCTCATATGTTCACCCAAGTTTCATGGTGGAGAGTGGAATGTGTCATGGGAGGTAGATGGGTGAAAACACATGTATGCACATCACAAACACAAACCCCTTTTCATGTTTTTAAGTTGTCTTGGCATGCATGCACATGAAAATTTTGAACCAATTAGAGAATTGTGAAATTTTTGGGTGCAATTATGCCTCAAAAGTGTGCCCAAGGTGCGAGATGGGTTTGAAAGTGTGCCTATGAGGGAAAAGAGGGACTCACCATCACTTAAAACACGCTTATAAGCTAAAAAGTGCACTTTATGAGCTCTATGTTATATTTTTGAGTTGGGAAATTGGACCAATGGGAGTGAGTCACAATTATGAGGTGAAATTTTACCTCAAAATTCCCCCAAGGGTGTAAGGGGACACCAAAATTGTGCCTAAGTGTCCAAGTGTTTCATCTAAGCATGATTTGCACTTCAAAACTGCTTCCCAGGATGTTTCCTTCACCCATGAGTCAAAAATTAATGAAATTTTACAAAATAATGTATGAATCTTCATGGAAATATGCCAATGAATCCAATGAGCCTATTTATAAGGATTTAAAATGATATATTCAGTGAATTTTACCTTCATCTCCAATTTTTCCTAGAGCAGTGCGTCGATGAGCTAAGTGGAAAGAAGAGTTTTCAAATGTCAAGGACCAAAACTAATTATAGATCGTGGAGAGAATTTAAAATACCCTCATTTGAGATTTTTTTAGGCTCAGAAATCCTCCTAAGGTTCCTAGAATTTTGTGTAAAAGTCTAGTGCAAAGAGGCCACCTTATGTCAATGTCTGAAGGGTTTATCCCTTTTTTATGTTCTCAAAACTTTATCACATTTATTCAATCGTGAAGTAGAATCTATTATATTTCCAATGCATGGGATATGAGCTCCCAACACTTCACGAGGCTCCTAAAACCTTATGCCAAGGTTGAATCTTCAACAAATTCTGTAAACTCCTTTTTCTCAAAAAGCGCTCATGATGAAATCTTTCCCAACACTATCCAAAAGTTTCCAATATGCTTCCTAATTCATATCATCGTAGAGAATACTCTGATATATTTATGTTGAAAAAAACCATGACTTATAAAACACCATAAGGCTTTCGAAACCTATCCCAGAAGTTGATCTTTGAAATGAGCAATTTTGGCAATTTTGACAACTCAGGCTATTTTGACCAATTTGACCAGAAAGGAGAAATAAATTTAATGGGGCTGTCATATAAAATGCAATGAAATTTCATATGACAATAGTCCCCTTCTTAGAACTCATGTGTACTGTTATCCAAAATAACCCCCAAGATATTTTTGATAACTTACAATTCTGGCTCGAACTTTGGGGTAGTACAAACTTATCAGAAATGGGAAATATCATGTTTTCAAAAAGTTATAGTGGTTTATGGAATTTCTTATTCTCCTTCCAAATCCATTCAAGCCCATACTTAGCCAAAATAATTATTGAGAAATCATGAAAATTTCCTAAGATTGGAAAAATTTCCTTTGTATTTCAGATTTCGGGTTTGGGCAATTTACAATTTGCATGCAAATTATCCCTTAGACTCTGAAACCCGAAATACAAAGGATTTGGTGTAGTTCAGATTTTGGGTTTCAAATTACAATTTGTGTGCAAATTGTAAAATGAAACCCAATCCCGAAAATTTGACCTTCTGAGTGCATTTCAGGATTCAGGTTCCGATTTTTAATTTACATGTAATTTGCAAATCAAAACCTGATTCCCAAAAATCAAAGGACTTAGTGTATTTTGGGGTTTGGATTTTCAATTGCAATTTACATATAAATTGTAATTTGATCCCTAAAACCCGAAACCTAACCAAGTTGCAAATCGTAGGTTGAAAATTGCATTACAGGGGCCGAGTTTCACCAAATACCATTTTGGAAGTTGAAGGTTATAAAACAAGTACCAAATTCCACCAAGAATAAATTGGCAGTCAAAGGTTAATTTACAAGTCCCAAGTTATGTCCTTTATATTTCATGGATTGATTGTTTCTTTTCAGGACCTAACTTACGCCATTAGTATTTCAGGTTTTCAGGGATGTTTGGCATGGTCGCAGACTTGACAAAGGCTTGATCTAACAGTTCAACCGCTTGCATTTATTGAAGTATGGCACCCTGAACTTCAAATTGCCATAACATTCACAATGTAACTCCAAATTTCACAACTTGTACTCATTGGAAAGGTATGAATAAGTTCCAAGAATGAGATTGTCTTAGAAGGTAAGAGAGCTCTATGAAAGGGTCCCAATCTTCAGGGTTGGACTGTGTAGCAATTTGAACATAGGGAAGGTCAATTGTAATAGGTTATAAAGGAGGAATTATAAAGATCTTCATATTTTGATTTTTTCTAGAATTTTAACGAGATCAACCATTGTAGGAATATCTTCATAGAAGATGATGGCATAAGAAGTTCCAAAACTAGAAACATATGGGATCAATCGTATAGGTTAATAGTGGCTAATGGGGGATGTGATGATGCCACAGACAATATCAACCTTACAAGAGTTTATGCACAAGGGTCGATGACATTTATCTTAACTATGGGATCGGGAATGGAAGTTTGTTCGTGGGGTTTTTGGTGTGAAGAGCATAGATAGATGACCCTATAGGATTTACCCTAAACAGATGTAGGATAAGAGGGTTCAATATAGGCGATAACATATTTGGTATTGTCTATATGAACTATGTTCACAATGGATGCACTAGTATAGGGATATGAGGTGTCAATGACATTGGTAGTTGTATTAATAGTTGAAACAAGAACAAGATTAGGTTACTTGGACTTGAAGTGATCAGGAAGTGGATCATTGTAGATTTTGAGACATCCATTAACTTGATGAACCTCTGCACGATGATCACGTTGTTGGGCTATGTTGTATGTCTTGATGGCTTCATCTAGCCTTTCCCGAATGATGTCCTCATGGTAAAAGTTGTTGCCAAGGAGGATATTATAGGAAAAATATCAAAGGGTGTAACAATTATCATAAGAATGGCCCCAATTAGCATACCATTAACAAAATTTACTTTCATCATCCCATTGAGGAAGAGGGTGGGAGGGATCTAAAACCATGGTGAATGGTCGAGGTATACATTGTCTCAATTCTTCCTTGGAAAAAGCCATGAGGGGTTCACTTAGTAAAAGTATGGTATATCACATTCGTTAGAAGGGTATTAAAGAATACCCTTAATGTTATTTTTTACTGTAATTATTCAATTGATAATACCCCCTACCGTTATATTATTAGAATGAAAATACCCCCTATTTTTTCCATGTACCTTACTTACCCATTTTTCCATTACAAATTTATTTACCCCTTTTATTTATACCCTAATATATCAAACTAAAATATATATCATGTTTCCTATTCAATTATTATTTTCTTAATTTATGTATTTTCTCTAGAAAGAGTGTTTGAATCCATTTAAGACCTATTACCAATTACCTTAATGTTAAGCTTTAACCATTTATAAATATTTCTTAAAATAATTAATATGGTGAAATAATATCATGTGTTGAAAAGCATACTCAATCCTAGTTTTCTACCATCTTATTATTTCTTGCTTAAGAATCTCCTAATTCAAATTTACTTATTCAAAACAAGATTATAATATAACTTTATGACCATGAACCTTTTACAACTTTAAGGTATTTATCTTTAAAAACTAGGGTTCAAATGTTTTAGTTTTATATTAAAATTAACCCTACCTCTTCTCTAGCCCACCTCTCTAACCTACCCCCAATACCTATTTCAAAATATTAATAAATTAAATCCTTTCACCCCTATTGTCTACCTATATATTGACTTTGTTTTAATCCATTTTAATTACCTCAACATGAATGAAAGTGCTAGGATATTCCCTTGCTAATGAAAGTGTAAGTTTCATATTGGGTTCACCAGAGTGCATGACGGGGAAAAGATAGGTTCACAGGTGGGTTCTCAAATGTAGGGATCCAATCTAAGTTCAGACACACAATGTAGATACAAAGGTGTTTAAGGAGCGCTAGTGTCGTAATTCTATAGAATAGCACCCATATCCCTAAAATAGCTATAGGTTCACAAGGCCTATATATGAGATAACGATAGATTTCCTACTAAGATTTAGAATAAAGAGTAATCAAGGGATGGATAAATCCAAAGGGTGTAATATAATAAGAGAATTTAATAGATCAATGAAAACAAACATCTACTCTAGTTTATACCAATGAATGACCAACATACAACATACATGTGTAAGATAAAAGACTACAAAGGGTTAGAAATACTTTCGTGTAGCGTGTGTATGATCGTTGATGCATAATCCTCCCCAGAGAAAACACTAATAGAGAATTATTATAGGTAGAGAAGGGAAAAATCTCAACTAGAAGATCTCCAATCCTAATTCATTAGGGTGACCCAAATGCACAAAGATAGGCTCCAAGACTACAAGTCCAACAAGTAGGTGCAAAATATTGCAGAAATATGTGAGTTATAAGTGTCTTAATGTATGAAAAAATTGATTGTTTGGTGTTGATTCATCAACAAGAAGATAGAGTATATATACCCAATACGATCACCCATGAGCAATGATTTTGGCCATGGAAAAGCCAAAACCAACATCATCGCCCATGGTCAATGGCGTTGGCCTTGGGGGAATCCTAAGATCAAGAGGTTAAAAACATGTGAGATGGAGGCCAAAAAATAAATAGAGGCAAATGAAGAAGGTCCAAGGTGATCGAAAGCATGGATAATAATGTGCAATAAGCATAAACAAGTAGACATAATGGGACAAGTGGACAATATGGGTGTATTGTGTGAACAAATGGAAGAAACGAGGCAAGGAAAGGGTATCTAACACATAATAACGACATCTCTCAAATGTTTTGGTCTATCCCACATGACCAAGTCCAATTACAACCCAATCCCGGCAAACCCTTTAAGGCACCCATTCAGGGGGAAGATGCATCAACAACCCCTGCACAAAAGAAACGATTAACAAGCATAAAAAATGAGGTTTATACAAAAACCATATCTGTCATACCAAGTAAATATCTAGGAGTGTATCCAAGGCTAGTAAGGAATGTAACTATGCACATATTCACAGCAGAACCATTTTTCCACCCAAATGCTCTTTGTTGAATGCGAATCTATGAAAGTGTGTATGAATAGAGGTGCATTGCTAGAATCATTGTTTAGGATCTCATTGTCATAGAATGTAATAGTATATTGATGTTTTTGCACATTTGTGACCACACCTGTGAGACCATCTAACACAATCTTTAGAAGGTGGCGAAGCATATGAAGCCAATGGGACTCGTACACAATATGTCATGTGAACTTCATCTTTTTTTTTGTTTCTTGTGTGATATGATTTGCAAGAGCATTTGTAATGGATTTCAAATGTTGATTAGGTTGTGTAACTAATTCCTTCCATATAGTATTTTGTCCTTCCACTTGAATATTGTTGTTATTGATTTGGTCTTGAATCTTATGTCTTAATCAAACAAATATATTCATAGGATGTCATGAAGCTTGATGATAGTCACAATATGCATTCACATCGCAAAATTTAGGAAACGGTCTAAAGGATTGTATCTCATGTTGATGACTTAAAAGATATCATATTGCATTCAAGAATTTTGAAGTATTTGATGAGAACTCTTTGATAATTGTGTGAATTGTCAATGCTTTGGAGTAGAAAGGACAATTTGATATGTTTGTTGTGATACAATATTGACTGTATTTTTCGCCTCATTGGTAGCTTGGAAAGTAGGCGCATAATCAACCTTAACCTTTAATGGTGTCTCACTTTTAAATTTGGCTTCTCCAGATGTAGGTGCATTAGTCTTATATCTAAGCATGTTTGCCACAAGGAGCTTAGTTTATAGTACTTAACCGTGTGACAAAGTTTTTCAAAAGATCGGTATGTTTGAAACACGACATTGTCTTTAATAGGTTAAAGTAAACTCCAAACAAAAATTCTAGTAATTCACTTTCATGTATGGGGTGTGACATTTTGGTAATCATAGTTTTGAATTTAAACATAGAGTCATTGATAAGATCATTAGATCCTTGTTTGAGATGTGAAATTTGTGAAAATGTGACATTTTAGCTAATGTTTATCGAAAAATAAGCTAAGAAGCTATAGGCCAAGGCATTGAGAACATTGTATGGATCTCGATGGTAGGGCCTAAAACCAATATAATGCATAATCCTTTAGACTTCTTTGATAGAGCTTGGTCATCAATTTATATTATTCACAAAATATAGGAATGAAGCATAAAAACCCTTGGCATGATGTGAAGCACCACACTAGCCATTATATAGTAAAACTTGGGAGAGACATAACTAGTAGGAAAAGGGTAACTAAGGACTTCGGTAACCAAAACTTGTGTAATATTTCATGAGAGTTCATTGTATGGTTTACTTTATGTGATCTGTGTGTTAATTGGACATCCTAACTTGCAATTTTTGTAAGAATGAATCTTGAGATGGATGTGCAACAACATGTGTGGTATTAGGCATCATAGTGTTTTGTTGAAGACATTGCATAAAAGATGTAGCATAAGAAATATGTATAGGAGGCACAAAAGAAGGCTTAGGCTATGAAGGAATGCTCGTAGCAGCATACGTAGCAATATACAACACCACTGTAGTAGATATACAAGGTGTAGGCACATCGATGGAAACAATGGTAGTAGTGGCCATGTCACCTAATGTAGAATGTGAGCCTCTAGTAAGCAAGATAAGAACATTTAGGGTTCACTATTTACATGTACTTCCTAAGATGTGGATTTCTTATCCAACATTTGCTACACCCTTAGTTTATAGTGAATATATGGATATGTGTCGCTGACTTGTGACTTGTGGATAACCTTAATTAAATTATATAATCACATCTATTACTTCATATTGGTAGTAAGGTCGAATTAGATGGTCTCCATAGCATAAATAAGGTATATATAGGATATGGGGTTAGCGGTAGAGAACCATATTGTGCATTTTGTTCTTATTGTAAAGTTGTAGAGGTTTTCCGCTCTAAGTGGTTTGGCCATATGCTTCATAATTCTTCTCTTCATTCCATCATAACATTCTATTATTATGATTCTACTTTATGATATAATAATTTCATTACAACCGGTATCAGAGGTTTGATTTAGCCACAAGTAGGGTTGAACCCCTAATTGTTACAAACCATCTATATCTTGCAAACTGCAGCAAATTTTTCTGCAATTGTTTAATATTAGTTGGAGAAGTCTTCAAGAAAGCTACAATCCATTTTTTTGCTTTCTGTGATCATTTTTAAATGTGTTACTCTGATTTTATGGTTTTTCATAAATTCACTATATACACCACAATTTTCAGAATCACACATCAGAACCTCTTCAATGCAAAGGCCTTCAGGATCAAGATATCATTTGCTGGCCCTCCATAACCTCCATTTCTGGGCCCACATATATAGATCCCTCTCCTCACACACACCTTCGACACTCGGGGAAAACATCCGTTCTTGGGATTAAAAAAATCCTACTCTCATACTTCTTGTTGTTGGACCCTAAGTTTGTCCCACCTGCTGCCTATCACCGTAAACCCCAGCAATGGTCTCTCCTTTTATCGAATACGGAGGCTCGGAGCTCAGACTATCTCAATATCTCAAATTGCAGCATGACAGATGCAGGGCTCTAATCCCTATTTATCACCTCCCAGATAAAAAAATGACAATTACTATGATAATCAGAAAAGTTTAAGTTATGGCAATTCCATCTACCCATTACGTGACCAGTGTAGACAAAGTCATTGGAATTCCATTTATAAAAATGTAATATTAAGAAGAGCAATGATATCCAATCTCTATTTTTTAAAAAAAATTCAAATGGTTTATAAGTGATGATATTGCGCATAAGCAGAAATGAATGCTTAGGTGAGAAGTCAAGCGTTTAACTGTAATAATCACGAACTTTACGAGCTTTTGCATATTTGAAGGTAGGCCACCATGGACCTAGCTGAAATATCTTTTCAGAGTATGTATACTCGTCTGGTATCCCTAACAATGTTTCATGATTCATTACTGTTATGGCTGGCATATACTTAGTTTCAATAAAGTATTACCCATAATACAAATAAATAGATATGTTTTAACGTCCACGACGCCAAATATTTATATGATCCCTGGACACTATTATTCAAAATATATTTCACACCATCATAACACGCAATGCCCGAGTTTATCTTATTATCCTACAAATCTGATCTAGTAAGCAATCCAACTGTAACGACTTTTCATAGTAACATAAAATTTTGATTGTGAAGCCCTTCTCAACCAATTCAAAGAATCTTCATATACTAAAAACAAGAATCTTACCATGCTAAAAAAGCAACATTATGCAACATGCTGCCTACAACGATTATGGTAAACTTGAAAAATTCACTGGAAACATCTATTATAACCATCATGAAATTTAACAGCAACCTGAAATATATGCATTACAAACCCAAACCGCAAGACAAAAACTTCAGCATTGGGTAATAAAGAAATTATTATATATGCATTACCACAATTACAATTCAATCAGCCTGTCCCCTTTAAATAATACCACATCTGCTAGTTTGAATCAATACACTGCAAACTGGCGTATCTCAATCCATTGAATCCATTTGATGGCATATTACCACAAATTCATGACAATGATTATAAGCTATTACACTCAAGGGTACCCTGATGGTGGATAATAAATCAGCCATTGGAAGTGAAACTTGCATATTATACGAGGAGAGTTTGGGTGTGTAGTAAATCTGCCTGTTCTGTGCAATTTGGAAATAGCTATCAGATCACCTGATATTCTCTCTAGAGGCGTAGCTTTTGCATTTAAAGAAAGCAGAAAATATTTACAAGGAACTCCTTGACGATCCCCTAGATATACAGTGCCACCGGTAAGATTCAAAAGCTCTGTTTCCCAAAGGGCTTGACTTTTTGACAGCCAGTAAAAGCTAGCAGACCCAGCAGCTACTGGCATGAATCCTCATTTAGAAACAGGAAACATAACATATGGTGTATTAACTGAGCTTTCTAAATTCTGTAATACTGCATTCTAGCTCATCTCAAAAATTTCAAATTGATGCTCATGATGAAGACTTTTAATATCCTTTACACCAAATTAGTCTGTTGGCTTAAATATTTTTCCCATTTCTCGCTTTTTGCGTGTTGTCCTTGCATGGGGGTCATGATACTCTGCTGAGGAGGTCCTCTGTGCTTCAGAAGCTTACCGGCCATTTAATTCGAAAGAGCACCACCATATCCTGTTATGTAAGACGTGCCCTTCCTTTTCTTTCAGAAATTTGCAACCTAGTACCAAATCAAACTGGTGATCAAGGACATATTTGTGACATTTGGGGAAGATAATTCTTCATGAGACACACTTTTGGGTATATCTCATCTTTTCGGTGGCCATTCATGACCATCTTTAAATGAAATATTTTGCTTGTTTGTTTGAGATACAGCTAGGGTCACAAGTCATCGATCTTATCAAGACCTTCACAGTTTTTGAATCAGGTACTTTGGTAAGCTGATATTACTTTGCCGAAATATCTTATGGCATGCTGTGAACAAGTGAATATGGTGATCAAGGACATATTTGTGACATTTGGGGAAGATACTTATTCATGAGACGCACTTTTGGGTATGACTCATCTTTTCAGTGGTCATTCATGACCATCTAATGAAATATTTTCCTTGTTTGTTTGAGATACAGCTAGGGTCATAAGTCATCAATCTTATCAAGATCTTCACAGTTTTAGAATCAGGTAATTTGGTAAGCTGATATTACTTTGCCGAAATATCTTATGGCATGCTGTGAACAAGTGAATATGCATTTAAAGGCCAGATACATAAAACATCTGCTTCTTGTTTGCACTGTCAAAGGCATGTATAATTCACGGCTAATTGGAGTTTTGTCTCCAAGCCAACATTATTATATAATTTTCAGGTGGTTGAGCAAACGCCACAGATAAGTGCATTGTATGTGTCCACATCAGGCTCTACACCGTTGAGGGACATGTAATCTCGGAGCCTCAAAGCTGCCTCCATTTTTCCACTCTGACAATATCCATTAATAATATCATTATAAAGAGAAACAACAGGAGTCAATCCCCTCTCCACCATAGTTTTCAAGAGCCCTTCAGCTGTCTCTATTTCTCCTTTTTTACAGTGTCCACTAATGAGTATCTTAAAAGAGTCGATATCAGGAGACAGACCCTTTTTCACAATTTTGTACTGTAGTTCTCGAGCCTTTTGCATTCTCCCTTCCTTGCAATAACCATCAATTAACATGTTATAGTCTGAAACAGTGGAAATAAAACCATTGTCCAGCAAAACATTAAACAGGTTATCTGCTTTCTCTGTCTCCCTTTGCAAGCAAAATTGTGTAAATAATGGAACAAAAATTTCTGATTTTTGTATAATTCCTTTTCCCAGAGTTTCCTCTATCAGAACCACTGCTTCATGCATATTACCCTCCTGCAATTGACCATGAATCAGTCTGGCATAGGTATTTTCTGCTAGTACTAAACCTTTTTTCAGCATTTCACGAGCAAGACTAAGTGCCTCATGAATCTCAGTATCAACACAAAGTCCAATAACAATTTTTTCATAGACAGACATGGCAGGAGGAAAACCTTTCTGAATCATTTCCTCCAACAACTTCAAACCCATCCTCGAATTCCCTTCTTTGCAATGGCCATATATTAGCTTGACGTAGCTACTCTTTTTGGGAGTCAAACCTCTCTTTTGCATTTCTTTGAACCATTCATTTGCTTCTTGCAACTTCCCTCTTTTGTAAAAGCCTTCAATCAGTGCAGTGTGTGCCGCAACACTTAATTCTAATCCTTTTTCCATGGCTTTATCGAGTATTATTTTCAACTGTTCGGCATTATCCTGAAGGTTGTTGCATTCCAACATGGCACAGAAAATTGTTTTCGCAGGAACCAACTCTTTTTTCAACATAAGAAAAATAAAATTACTTGTTTCCTCCACCATCTCAACCTTGCAAAGTATGGTGATGATTAACCTGTAAGTAGCCTTGTCAAGGAGAAGGCCATGTTCTAACATTTGATCATGCAGCTTTACAACATTGTGGATGCTCCCCTGTCTTAAATGGGCTTCAATTAAAGCAGAATAAATCTCGGGGCTTGGTTTTACCCTATTTTGATGAAGTTGATGTAGGAGGGCTTTAGCCTCCTTCAAATTACCTACCTTGCATAGTCCTCTTATAAGTGCATTGTAAGCCTTAATCCCGGGTGCAGAACTCCCATGTGAAATCAGATCCTCCATAAGCTCAAGAGCCTCAGTAATTCTGCTTTCCTTACAGCATCCATCAATCAGCAAATCGTAGGTAACACCATCAGGAGATGCACCTGTTTGATGCATTTTACACATGAAGTTGCTCACTTTTGGCAGGTTACCTTTCTTACAATGGGCATCAAGAACGCAATTCCAAGTGTCAATATTGGGACAGATTCTCCTTTTCTGCATTTCTCTGAAGATTTTAAATACCAAGTCTGGCAACTGCATTTTAATTAGAACTTTAAGAAGCCTGTTGCAGAAGATAACATCATTTGCAAAAGCACAATTGCTTGATAATTGAAATATATCACCAGCCTCTTGAATCATCTCAAACCGTGCAGAAGTTTTGATCAGCATGTCGAGAGCTACAGGTACAGAGAAGCCTGAGTATGTAGAAATCAATGCCTTGAAAATATCTGAAGCCGAGACACGACACTTGGAAGAGATAATAAAACAGTCCATTAGAGCTCTTGCATCATTGAACAACTTTGC
The DNA here is from genome assembly GCA_019776745.2 of Taxus chinensis. Taxonomy (NCBI): domain Eukaryota; kingdom Viridiplantae; phylum Streptophyta; class Pinopsida; order Cupressales; family Taxaceae; genus Taxus; species Taxus chinensis. The sequence goes on along the minus strand of CM034146.1, from coordinate 81,885,693 downwards.
CCTTATTAAAATGTGAATCATTGCAGAGTAGATTTGTAAAGTTTGCTGAATGTTTCCTTCTTTCTCTAATAATTCAAAGAATTGGAATGCCGATCCAGCATTGGCATGGTTTTCAGCCAACGCTTGCACCACAATAGGCGGTGTCAATTTAACAGACATTTCCTCCAGCAAATCCCACCGCTGCAGTCGTACCAAATCACATATGGAATCGAAAGTCCTCCTCTCTACTTCCTCAGAATTGACAAAATCTCTTTCTTCTTTATAAATTTCAGCATCAAGATTATTAGAGGTTGTCTGTGTGGAAAATTTTGCTGCTTTGAAAATTATTATTGAGAATTTTGCCATTTTAGAAAATATTGTTGAAAATTTTGCTGTTTTAATTGTAGAATAATGTGAATTGAGGTTCTTATGCTCAACAAATGCGGTCCCAGAATTTGACAGTATCGCATGAATTTTTCGCACTCTCCCTAAATTATTCTGTATCCCCAGCCTTCTTAACACAGAAACTGTAGCATTGCAAACACCTTTGAAGCTTCTACCGTATTTCATATTCCTTCTCTTGCTAAAATTAGCTAAAATCCATAAACCTTTTATCATTCATCAAACTGCCCCCATGTATGGCTCCATTTGCCACATTTTTGACATCAAAACATTCAAAATTTCAACTTTTTCCTCGGTAAAAACCCTTCACTCAAAACCCTAAACTTGAGCTTCACCAACTCAAAGTTTTAGCACAGATTGACTTTTTAAATAGTTTTAAACCCTAGACATTCGTTGCACTAATTCTGCACAATATTTAGCGCATTTTGGTTCGTGCCATGAGACTTTGACATATTTTCCCTGAAGTTGTGCAAATTTTGTCTATATTTTCGAGTTTTATACCCTAGGTTCGAATTAAATTGTCTGTTCACAATATGTAGCAAAATTTAGCTCATAAAATTGCAAACTGAACTTACCTAGCGGTAACAGTAGAGAGTATCCGTCCAATTTCGGCAATGTTGGGTTCAAGTTGTTTCCCTTTGAAGCGTTCAAAACGTTATTCGCTTGTTTCCGCCATATTCATATGCACGGTGCGAGTTCTCTCGTCATTTTACAGTACAGATTGAAGTTATACGAATGCGTATAACCGAATTAATGAGGGATATGCATTCACATGTGGGTAGAATATTTAGATAAAAGAATGTCTAAACATTAATGAAGAATAAAAAATTATGTGAGTTTTTTTGCACTACACTTACCAACAGTAAGGAGGTAAGAGGTTGGGAAGTTTCAGAAGTGGTGGATTATATTGATGGTTATTAAAAATCTCACAAAAATAAATAATCTAAATAAATTATTTTAAGAAGATGCAAGTTAACATAATATATAAGATTAGGTTGTAATTGGGTTAAATTCTATATTTATAATAATTGTAATAATGATTTGTTATGTGTTATATACACCAAAATTTTTGCCAATAGGAAAAAAGGCTAGAGGGTGAGAAGCCTAACGTGGTGAATTATATTCATCATTAATCCCCCATTTAAAAATGTTTACATGGCTCATGGAAATCATCTACTTAGCATAAAATATAAAGTGGGTTGTAATTAGGTTATTTATGCATTTGTAATAAAATAGAAATATGATTTATTATGACTACACATACCAAAGGCTTTGTCAATGGGGAAAGAGGCTCAAAGTGGTGAATTATATTCATCATACCACATTCAAGGGTGATTTATAAGGTACTACACACACCAAAATATTTACCAATAGAGAAAGAGGCTAACAGGTGAAAAACCCAAAGTGGTGAATTATATTAACCATTCCTACCCTAAACCTAGGGCCCAAGAGGTGAACTAGTTGACAAAAGCCTAAATGTGGATTTCACTGTGTTATATACCTATGCATAAGCTATTTAGAGATATATAGAGAATTAGGAGGGAGAGATAATAGAACTCGAAAGTAAATATGTTTATTTATATGTGCATCATATATGGCATACTTTTGAGAACGATGTATGGTTTCTTATCTTCTACTCTAATTGATATATATATAGATAAAGATGTGTGTACATGCATACATATATATTACAACATTGTGAAGGTAGAAAGAACCATTATGGAAGTTGAACCATGTTGGGACTCCATGTGTGATGCTTCAGCTTTTAACCGTTATGTGTCTAGATTGTAAGGTACTGTAGACACCCGTTTTTGGTACCATATATTGTCCATCCACATCACTCACATTTTCATTTAAAATATTAAACCTATCTTATTACCCTTAAACAATGTCCTCATCCCTATTAAATCACATTTCACCCACAATAAAAACATATTCTACCCATCCTAAGTTGTTAAAACCTCCCTAACCACCTAAAACGCATCCTAACCCATTTTAACCCTAACCTTATAACCTCTTAACTCCCTCAACACATTCCTAACCATCTCCACTCATCCCATACCCGAATCAACCCATTTGGAAGTGGTTGAAACCACTTCCAAGAGGGTTTCCCCATTGTTTGTGGGTCATCAGTGATTCTAACGAATCATCAATGATTATATAAGCAACACCAAACCTCCATGGAGGGATCCTCATACGTTTGCAGCTAAGCTCTAGTTCTTTGACGACCTAGAAGAAATCATTATGGACACCTTGACATCACTTGCATCCTTGTCACGTCCTTGGAAGCTTCACAAATCTTGTAAGATTCCCACAACGTTGTTTCTTATCCTTCTCGTCCAAGGTAAGCTTTGGTAATCTGTTTTCGTATTCAGTTTGTTAATGCATCACCTTAAAACTCAAATCAATTTATAAATCACCTATTCTGCACCTTATTTGGAAATCATCCTTTTCCATTGTAATCGCCAACAATTTATCTAAATCGCCAACGATTACCTCAAATCGCCAACAATCCTTGTCTTTTTTATCACTTTAATCATATTTCTCATATTTGTAATCAATATATATTAATTTATTTTCTATCTAATATGTTTGTTTTCAAGTTGTTTCTCTCTATAGATGATTGTACTAGGTTAGGAACATCCGATTACAAGCATATACGACCTCCCCATTTTTTCACAACCACTAGTTTGGGAGCATTTCGACATTGCACATGAACTCAGTCTATGTGCCATCTCCTTGATATCAAACACTGAAGACATTGAAGATCAACTTGAAGTCATACACGAAGAACATGACACTGTTGAACATGCTTGGTTAGATTACTTCTTGGATTTTGAGCTCGTTGTAACCCTTACTTGGTTTACTTATCACGTGGAGCAGGATCTCTTTATCTTTCTAGAGTTGTAATCTCACTTTTATTGTCAATTATCTTGGTATCATTATCACTTGATTGTAAGACGAGTTGACACCCTTCAAGGAAGTCCATTGGTTCCTAGGATTGGCCTTTACCAAGCAACTCGACATATTTTTAATATAATATCCATCGTGTGCAATTATCCATGTATGTGCATGTTCTCCAATTCATTGGAAGAAGGAGTCACATGTCCATATTGCATCCATTCATCCTGACATTGTATTGTCGGCGCATGTATCATTAAACCTTGACATCCTCTAAGTTTTTGGTTTTTTGCTACATAATTGACGAACCAAAATCCACCTTAAACATTCTGGCACACCTGGTGGGACCATTAGCCCCTTTTTAGTTAGATTTTATATCTTCATGTTTTATTTCCTTGTTAAATCATTTAAATTTTCATCTTGGAGTGCTTTGTTATCGCTTCTTCAAAAACACATAAAATAAGAAAAATTAAAAGGGAATAGAAAACACAGGTACGTTCTGTTAAAGTAGGTATTTACCTTAGCTCCTGTTCACCTAGGTACTTTATTTACCTTTATTGTATTTATACTCACCCACTTATGTGTGTGGATATTTCTTTTATTTTATTTAGATATTAGGAAGACATTATCTAGTTGTTAGGTATTATTCTTTTCTTAATCTATGGTATTGACTAGATCTTTGATGACTAGTTCTTTCCTAAATCTATGGGTTGATCTATGGCCTTGACTGGTTCGTAAATTGATCTTCCTTGCCTATATAAGCAAGACCCATTCTCATTGTACTAAGATATGAGAGTTCCATAGTAATATATGATATTATCGCTCTTTGTTTGCAAATTATTTTGTAAAGGTATTATGGTGAATTTCTTTCAACTTATCAAATGTGGTGTGCTATGATCATTTGAGATCTTCACGTCTTGGAATGATATTCTTATCCTTCCTTTCATGGTTTTAGAGTGGTAAATGATGTAGACATCCGTATTTGGCAGTACATCTTTGCAAAAAAGGGTCCATACAATTTCATGTATAAATAAATTTTTTTGACACAAATTATATCAAATTTTTGGGTTTTATGCGAGATAGCTTTCTGGGTTTCTCTTTAGCTTTTTGATACAGGTGTTAGAAACCCTAGATATTTGACTAGTAAACTTGACCATGTTTTGTATTACAGTCAATTGTGGGCATTTTCTAGGGTGCATTCTTTTTTGTCACATTTCTGGACGCAGATTTGTATCCCTTGGGTACAGACAAATATCTTTTGATCCAAAATTGGATATCATACGTCTGGGTCTTCTAGATACATTCTGGGTTTACTCTCTATGTATATTGATACTATTTGCTGGAAAAAGTAGTCTATTTATCCATCTAAGTTTTATGTAACAATCTGTACCCTCTAGGTGCATTCTTTTATCCATTGGATATAGGCATTTGTACCTTCTAGATGCATTCTTTTACCCTCTAGATATTTCTATGTTTAGGCATGTATTCTTTTATCCGCTGGATGCAGATCTGTACCCTTCTAGGTGCATTCTTTTATCCATTGGATATAAGACATGTACCCTCTAGATGCATTCTTTTACCCTCTGGATATTTCTGTTTTGGTTGTAGTTTTTTATCCACTAGACGTAGATCTACACCTTTTGGGTGCATTCTTTTATCCATTGGATATAAATGTGTACCCTTTGGATGCAATGATTGTACCCTCTGGACATTTAGGTTTTGGGCACATGATTTCATCCTTTGGTCACAAATGTGTATGATGTGGATGCACTCTTTTACCCACTAGTAAATTTGGGTGTCATGTGTAACTTAAAAAAACATCAACATTAAAATATTATTTTTACACATAGCAAAACCTTCTAGAGCTCATAACTTTTGATCTATAGCTCAGATTAAGGTGATTTGTTTTTTGAAATTGTGTATTTTTTTTGAGATCTACGCATTGATGACATTTCTATACACATATTTCAAATGTAAAAGGTAATTTTACTCATTTTAATATTCACAAGCACTCAATTATAAAGTGTCCAAATTTGGAGGGGTGTTGTAATCACTTGTGGACGCAATTTTGGTTGAGCCTGACGTCCTAAAATTTTGGGTGTTGCATTCTTGTATCTATCATGGATTCTGATAATGATATGATTTTCTGCCAAAGTGTGTACGGACTTCAGGAGGATATGGTAAAATTTTTGGAACAAAATAGATCACTCATAGAAGAAAAAATCTCTTCTTCATAACACTCATTTATGAGAAGGATACACTAATACACTCCCTACAACAAACACTTACTCTTGCTTACCCACAACATCCTCATGATTCTTGATAGTCATATTCTTTCTCCTAATCCTACTTGCAATTGTTTCTCATATACCCCTATTACCTGTGATTAGTGCAATGTTGTGATGCCTAATTATGCTGCCTGATGCTCAGTTAAGCCTACGAGGCTTGTTACTGCGTGATCTTCCACATCTGTGCCTATTGCAGTAACACATGGTGTGTATCCTACTTTTATCATATGCATGGCTCTTTTGAGAAGCATATCATTACATTCAGTTCTCACATGCTCCGTTCTATGGGTTTCACTGGTGGAGGTTTTGACAGACATTCACATGGTATTATTTCCCTTATTCCATATGTTAAGTGGAATTCTCACCATGGTATTGGTTTTCGAGCAGGTACTTCATTGGGATCACACATTGACAAAGCTCTTGTTTTTGTTCGCTCGAATATTTTTTAGGATCATGAGCTACACATGATTTTTGCACCTTCACTCAGGCTTGAGAAACCTAAGATTTCAGCTGTTAGACATGATCAACCTGACACACATTATGATGTTCCTTTGCATGAACCCATTATGTATTTTACACCAAGTCATATGCATGCATCTTCTTCATCCATCTGTGTTGATTTGGGGTGGATATCTGATCACTTCACGGTGATGCGATACATAAGAATTTATTGAGAGGACTCTACAGAGTGTGGCTCCTCCACCATTCGACCTCTTGCTTCACTTTCTATATCTTCTCCATTATAATGCTCTTTTTTTTGAGGTATTTTTCTTTAACATGTGTAGTGTATCTCTCTTGTTTGTTGAGAGATTCTGTATTTGTATTTTTGACACTTTTTGGCATGTTGACAATCTCTCTTGTGGGGGATCTATTCTAGTGAAGCCCAGTGTTAGTTTTTCAGTGTTCGAGTAGTTTTTTTGACAAATCATACATATTTGTAGCATCATTCCACCCATTCAAAAATATGGGAGGGTGTGGTGCTAATCCTACTTCTTTGGGTTTTGTGACACTTGCCTTATTACCTTGACTTTTTTTAGATCATGGCACTCCTATTTCTTTGGATCTTGTGTCCTTACCTTATTGCCTTCATTATTGTTCTTGGAACATGGCACACCTATTTTTAGCAGCTAATCAAATTATGTTTGGTCTTTATTTGACACTTTCAACATCACTCCATTGACAATCTCCTTGTATGGAGCTATTCTGGTGAAGTCCAAGTGTGAGTTGTTTTTGAGTTTTGTGATAGAAGCAATGGATATAAGATCACATATTGCATACAAAAATTCTTCAACATTGTATGAGTTTTTGAGCCGAGCTTCTTGGGATGCCTTGTAGTGGGTTTTTGCTCTCTCTCTCTCTACTTTTTTATTACTAGTTTTGGGTACCTAGTGGTGTTCCATTTTTCCCAGTTATTTTACATGATTACCTCATCAAGCCTAGTTATCAGGACTCATATTGTGGATATGCCACTTTTATTTTGGGCCCCTAGCTTCACTTGAGGGGGGTGTTAGAGTAAGTATTTACCTTAGCTCATGTTCACCCATGTACTTTATTTACCTTTATTGTATTTATCCTCACCCACTTATGTGTGTGGATATTTATTTTATCTTATTTAGATATTAGGAAGATATTATCTAGTTGTTAGGTATAGTTATTTCATTGATCTATGATATTGACTAGATCTTTGATGACTAGTTCTTTCCTTGATCTATGGTATTGACTAGATCTTTGATGACTAGTTCTTTCCTACATCTATGGTCTTGACTAGTTCTTTGGTGACTAGTTCTTTCCTTGATCTATGTCTTAATATATGGCCTTGAATGATTCTTAGATTGATCTTCCTTACCTATATAAGCAAGGCCCATTCTCATTATACTCAAATATGAGAGTTCTATAATAATATATGATATTACTGCTCTTTGTTTGCAAATTCTTTTGTAAAGCTATTCTAGTGAATGCATTTCATCTTATCAAATGTGGTGTGTTATGATCATTTGAGATCTTCACGGCTTGGAATGATCTTCTTATCGTCCCTTTCACGTTATTTTCTTTCATTATCTTTCAACATTGTATTTTTGTTTGATCTGTCTTCATCAATATTAATCTTTCCTTTTGGGTCTTAAAATGAACCTTCATTTTGCTTGCTCACATAGGTTAATAAGGGGTTAAACGTTTGAATTCACAAAATTCCCCTCACACATAGCCTAACCATGCAACAAATCAAACTTACATCTAAAAATCCATTCCAAACCTACCTACTTGGATTTCTTCACCAAGAGGGAAGTCTACTCAGTGTTCTGGCCGAGTATAAATAATTATTGGGCGGTATATTGGCTAAGTGCCCAACAACCTTATCGTTATGGGACCATGAAGTGAGGGGTAGGCCCCAATACCATGCCTCATACTAACACTAATGCAGACTTGGGCCTCACCTACCTTCAGGTATATTGAGGACTCTAGCCTTATCTCACCTAAAACCAACCTTAGTTATCCCTTTTCCTAGTTGCCTTTAAGCCCTTTTTTCCATTTCACACTTCTCTTAAGTTAATTAAGATAATCCAAAAATTCATTATGTTTGCATGGTTATTTTAAAATAACAAATTTCTTTTCCTTATTTCTTGTTTTTTAAGTTCATGGTTCTTACTAGACAACAATATCTCCTTCAAAACATTTCAAACATGGCAGGTCCACTTCAGTAATCCTTGGAATTTATCCAATATCATGTTCAAAAAATTTCAAACATGATAGACCCTCTTCACTAATCCTTAGAATCAATCCAATATCATATTCAAAACATCCCAAGCATGACAGATCCATTACAAACCACCTTTAGAAACAAATAAGGAACCTCCACATTATCCTAGTACTCAATCTGTGACATCAGAAGCTCTTTGTCTTGACCCTCTGCAGTTCTTCTAGAGTGGTGATCCAGTCTTTGCAGAACTTTTAGACTCCGATCCAATTGTGCTTAGTGGCTACCTTGCTGATAAAGGTATTCATATCAATTATCCCCCTATCTAACATATTGTCCACCTTCTAGTGTTAACACTTGTGACTATTCCAAACTTTACAACACTGACTATCACCTTGTTATTGAGAAAATCTATCCTTACCCCTCTTCTAATGATACACAGATGTCAACACCCGCTTCATCCGCTCATGTTGCTAGTTTTGAACTCAATTTCATATCATCACATAACATGACTAGCCAATAAGCACCTGTGTCATCAACTTCCTCACCTAGCCTGTAGGATACACAAAATCATATTACTATCTCCCAACTCACATATAGTCACATAGCCTCTGCTCCTCCTCCTCCTGTAAGCTCAGTGGGTGTCCCTCTCTCCACAAATCCTTTGATCATGCCTTATCCTGTTTCTTCATAAAAACCTACGTCTTCGATCGAAAATCTAGTCTTATCCATCCCGACATCTATACCACCTATCAACATGAGTGTCATTTCTAGTACTCTACCCTTTTCACAACAAGCATCCACTGTGCATGTATCATAATATATTTATATCTCTTCTCAATATATCCCACAACCATCACAACCTCATATCAACACTTATATTCCTCCTCCCTATCAATACATTCAATCTTCACAACCATTAGTCTCTTATTACACTTGTAATATCCCAACAAGTATTCTTCCTTCTCAAAATATTCCATTACCATATCACTTATATCAACAATCAAAACCTCACACCTATAATCAAGCCACTCGTTCCTCTTAAAACATCTAACAGTCTCAGAATGATCCCATATAAGCACTGTTAAGTAGAATAGCTAGCCTTAAAGTTGCCACTATGAGACCTAAAAATAATCTTTCATATGAGCAAATTTACAACGAAACTATCATCCCATCCATGTCTTTCAAGGCCTATCCTCCACACCAGGAACTCCTGAAATTAATCAATTTCTACAACAAAGAGGATACTCAACAACATATTAGGGCCTTTCATTATGAGTGTATTCATATTGCTCATGACTAGGATCTCATGTTGAGGAAATTCCCTATGTCCTTGGCTGGCCCTGCCCTTGAATGGTACAATAGTATCCCTTAACACTCCCTTTTCTCATTCACACAACTTGCACATTTGTTCCTAGAACACTTTTCCATCAACATCACTCATAAAATATCCATCACCGATCTCTATGCCATCAAAAAATTTGAGGATGAGTCTGTTGCTGATTTCGTCGCTAGATGGTGAGTGATTATTAACCAACTGTCCATCTCTCTTCCACAAATTGAGATGATCGAGTTTTTTTCTCAATCATGTGCCCAACATATATCATCAAATCTTAAAATTCAATCCTTTCTAACATTTGATGAGGCCTTTACCATGGATTAGAAACTAGAACTCCACACCCTTGAGGATGGTAAGGTTAAAATCTGATCTAAGAAATAAAAACCTAAGTCCCCCTTTAAAAATTCTTCTAACAACGAAAAATCTAAAGGGTCGACAAACATGGTTGTTTTGAAAACTGGGTACAAAGGTCATTCAGACTCTAAATGGTCCTGACCTCAACACAAATATGCACCTTTAGGGGATTCCTATAGTGCTATCTTTGAAAAAAATAAAATTAGTTGCTTGTATGATTAAGGTCCCTCCCATTTGACCTATCGACAAGTCATTCAAAACTTCATAGTATAGGGAAAATGATTATTGTAAATACGATCAAGTCTGAGGACACAATATTTAAATGTGTCGTTCATTCAAAAATTTCCTATAAGACCTTATTGACTAAGGTGAATTATAACTTGATAACCCGAATGCACCTCCTAATCAAGGCTTGGACATGTTTAAACAACCCTTTTTGAACCACTCCCCATCTAGTAGTCAGCCTCATTCCAACAATATAGGGTCTCATTACATCATCAACATTGTCAATGAATTCTCACCCGCACATACAACACCTAGTGTTCCCACAAGTGAAACACTAACTAAACAACATCACTCCTCATATCATCTCACTATCATGATTTTGAGCCCATCTAAATCCCAACATTTGGAGTCTTCTACATTTACTCCCACAAAAAATTCCTCTATCGTTCCCTTAGTATCTTAAGAATAGGAACCAGTCATTGAAATTTTGAATATCTCTTTCTAAGACCATGTCATCCAACATCACATCAAAAAACTTCGTACTCCAATTCAATAACCCACAAAGCATTCATCTAGAAAGATAAGAACTCTACCAGTACTCACCAGAAAACCATACCATGAAACATACGAACCTTGCCCTCTATTTTGAGGCCTCATCCTTTAACCAAACTTACAATCATGATCATAAAATCTAAGGTTGTTCCATGACCAAAACCTAAACGTGCCACACAAAACAAGACTATCGTATCTTGGACCTCTAAATCATCAAATGATATCCATAATCATTCACCTTCGTCATCATCTCAGTTAACTACAACAAGATATATACTAAAATCCTTGAAAAAATTATCCGATCATCAGTCATAATATTTCCCCTATTAAGCCCTCTGATTCTCGAGGGTGGAAACCTTCCTGGTATAACTATGATGCATTTTGCATTTATCATCAAATACTAGGACACTACACAGAAGACTGCAAATACCTTCATGCCATAATACAAAGTCTCGTGAGCAAAATAATTCTTCCGTTAGACACAAATCATCCTAATCCATCTAGTGGCCTCAATACAACCAAATACCAACATCAAATAAGACCTACCCATCAAATCCCTAAACATACTTGTTTTAAACTTGACATCATATATAGTAAAAATAAGGCTTCTTCTTCTAAATCCCCTCACTTCTAGATAGATGTCATCCGTATAACCACAAGAACACGTACACAAGACCTAAAATCTCAAAATTCAAGTGGGCCCAAAGTCTCTATCACCGTTGCTCCCTTTGAATTACCTAACCCATTATTTTCTAAAGCCAATGTTTTTATCCTTACGACACCTCAAACCCAATCTATGAAATCCATACAAAATGTTGTTATCAAATAGTTACATTAAGCTCTAATTAAAATGTCTCTTTATGAGATCATCCAAAATTCTCCACAACATTGGAAAGCCATGATTGAATCCCTTCAGGCCATTTCAGTACCATCAAATGGACCCCAATCATTTTCCAACCTTGTTGGTGAACTTAAAATGTCTGCCGCTATCACATTTTACGAATTTGAAATCCCCTCCTTACAACTTGAGGATCATGACCTTCCTTTCTTCATCATCTCACAAATTAATGACACTCTCATCAAGAGAGTGATGATTGACAATGGTGCAAACACCAACATAATATCATCTCATGCCTTTAAACAACTTCATTTATTAGACACCATATTTAATTAGTCACCTACTTTGTTCCATGCCTTTAATGACATGGTGACCTCCACATTATGCAAAGTAATCTTACCTATTAAAATATGTGTTAAAAGCCTCCATGAGATCTTCTATCTTGTTGAAGGAGATTTCTAATATGATATTTGATCTGGAGGATATTTTAGAGGACAGATGTTCCCAAAACCTCCCATGACACTACAGAATTTGACTCTGATAGATTCCTGACGACTACAATAATGTGGAAAATGAAGATCATACATAAAATTTGTGGCTAGTCATAGTTCAAACTCAGTAGAGTCAACTGGCCAATCAGACAATGACAAGTGGTAAAAGTGGATTCAGGTGGAAAGGTGATAAAATTGAGTTTGTGTTTTAGACCTCTGATTTTTGGCACTCGATATGATCATCGAAAAATAATATTGCCAATGTGGTGGGTCCTCAAGCCACCACATTGCCACATCATTAACTCAGTGAGTTACCAGACAAGATGTGGGAAAGTTGTGCAACTAATTTATCAAGTGATTTCATTACAGAGCTAGCACCGAGTTGCATTAGTGGACCGAGTTCATAGAGGAATTGGGAGAAGTCATATCGGCAAGCTATGCATGGTGAGCCAACCTTATCAACTCGGTGATTCGAACTCTTGGTGAGTTGGGTCGAATTATTCATCTAGAAAAATGGGTGAGAATTTTTTTGAAGCCACAGTAAACATGGAATGACTGATCCTTTTTAAGGCTTACCCTATCCCCACTCCCACAACATGTGGGATTACTTCCACTAGTATAGCCCGCGGAAAAATATGGTCAACTCAACGTAGGAAATGACCGCAGGCTCATGACTCGATGCAGGGACAGATGTGGCAACGTGGATGAGACAGTTCGGAGGGATGGGTGGCAAGGTAGAAACGGAACGAAAAAGTCATCTTAGTGACAAAATCGATGTAGTGGATGGGCCAGCTCAGCAGAATAGGTAGGTGACGTGGCTCTGCGATCCAACCAAATAGTGGGCGGCAGTTAAAATAAACGATGTGATAATGATGGGCCAAGGATTTGAACCCCGCACCCGCCGTAACCAACCCCAATGGCTTAGACAACTCGCTTATCTTAGCAGATGTGTTAAGCTCTAGGCAATAACTCATTTAAAAAAGCAAATCAGGGCCGCCTAGGTTATAAAAGGCCTACCCCTCCCTCACTCCATACACACCGAGCTCCTCATTTGAGGCATTTAAGCCCAGAATAAGAATTGTAAAGGAGGCCTATTTAGGCATATCAAAGAAAATATTAAGTCCTATAGTATATTATTATAAGAATTATTTGAGGAGAGATAAGTCCTAATTTTTTAGGTAACACATGTAAAACTATTGTGGAGTGCCTGGATTCCGACTTTGGAACCATATGTTATTTCACATTGGAGATTGAAACTTTGGCATCAGACACTTTTCATGAAGTAGGTTCTCGTTCTTCTGGCATCAGGTTTATTATAGCTTCAATTGTGATTTTGTATTAGAGTTACAATTTGTAATGCCCCACCTTAGGACACCAAAAAATGCACTAAAAATCAACTAGAAAATTTTGGGTGATTTTTTTTAAGTGATTAATTAAAATTAGTCCCTTTTGAACTATATCCCATTAATAATTTAATTTATACAACTTTAGTTTTCTCAGCCCTAATAATAGCCCAAAAAAAAATAATTGTTTATTCTATTTAGCTTACTATGGTCTCCAACACACATCCTTTTAAGTTTATTGTTTTTCCCCTTTTATTATTAGTTTGTCCACATCCCTCTATAATTTATCTCCATTTCCCATAAAGTGCACAAAACTTAAAATTTGTAGGGTTGAAGGAGAGCCCTAGGATGGAACAAATCTTGACCATTGATTTCAAATCTGCCCTAAAGCATCTTTATCTCTTTTCTTTTCTTTTCCATATCATTCTCTCTCATTTTGTTTTGTTTTTCTTCTTGCAGGTGGAGGAGGAGCTATGGAAACCTGGCTTACCCTTATTGTATTTGTTTAAGAAAAATGAACTGCAAACCATTGTTGATGTGAATATTCCATTGGAGATTTGGAGTGGCTAAATTTTTGTTTATTTGTTTTAGAGAATGGGGGATGGTGTTTTCTAAGGTGGAAGGTCCTGCATGGCCGAGGGGAGTGGTATAGGGGTGCGAGGAAGAAGGGAGTGGAGTGAGGCAAGGTGGAGGAGTATGCGGGAGTGTGGGGAAGGGGATCCGCATGAGGACATGGGTCTGTGTGGGAAGGAGGAAGGGGGGAACAATGACAGTGTGGGAGTCGGTGGTCTGCACAGTGGCAGAGGCAGGGAGCGGTGAACAACGGGTGGTGGCCGAGGGGATAGTGCGCAGGTGGGGGGGGGGGGGCAGTGGTGGTGTAGGGTTGGGGAGGGCTCGGCCCCTCCCCATACGCATTCAATTTTTTTTAAAACAATATTCAATATGTTTTTTTTGTTTTATTACTAACAATTATTATATATATATATATATATATATATATATATATATATATAATTTTCAAAATCATATATATAATATGATTTTCAAATTTTAAAAATTGAAAACATCTATATATGAAGAATAGATATAAATCAAAAAATTTCTCTCTCTCTTTTCACATTACATCCAAAATGGACCTTTACAATGTAAAATTTTCTATGGAAATAAAATACTTAATATATATGTTCTTTTAGATGCAACACTCTTTTAGTTGCACATACGAGAAAGGAAGTAGCATTAAAAGAACTGATTTATGTCCATTGTATAATACAAGTAGCATTTTGCAAGAAAAGATCCATTATAAAAATGAAAGTATAACCAATAATTTAATAAAAGAAATCATCCATATAAGACTCTAATTTTTATAAGGGAAATGTAACTTTTCAATGTAGTAACCAAACAAATATTGCAGATTTCTACAAGAGGGGGTGGATCCACAAGGAAGAAATCAAGTTTTCTTTTAATGCTAGAGTAACTTCACATTATTTCTTTTTGTAATACAATGTTTCCAATAAACAACTTTCCTTCCAAAATGGAGTTGCAACTATTTTTAATAAGAGGTTTTCATACCTATTTTACAAGCTTTCATTTCCAAGGGCTTAGGTTCACATTTGTAAAAAAAAGCTCAAAAACATAGCTATTCAAGAAAACCTTTTTACAAGATCTTAACTTGCAATATTGGAGGGAAATTTTTCAAGCAAAATAACTTAAGTTTACAAGTAACATCAAATACAATGTAGGTATTTTAAAAGATAATGAAAACCTCCACATAGCCATTCCTTTCAAGGCACAATGAAAATAAAGTCCATAAAATGGTGAAAGAGACAATGAGAATTCGAAACTGGCAAGTGTCTTCATATGTCCTCCACTAGCCTTCCAACTTCAAAAGTTTCCAAAGGACCAACATAAGGAGAAAGAGCTTGTTTAACCACCCAACCTTTAGGCATCATTACATGCCTTTCCAAGGTTGGAAGACATGCTAGCCTCCCCCAAGCCCATGGGAAAGAGGACTAGCTTCCACAACTTTGCACAAGGTTAAGGGAGACAATCCAACATTATTTACACATACAAGTTAAGACCATGCACTAAGAAACAAACACCAAACATTGCAAATAAGAAAAAAGGAGGAGAAACCATATTCTACCTCCAAAATGGGGAAGAGAAGAAAGATATCTCCAAGTGTCAAGAGTGTAGCCAACATTGGTTGCACATAAACAATAATATCCACAACCTCCTTATTCCTCCAAAGTCATCAAACCCTCCTTATTTCTCCACCCATTCACCAAAATCCTTCTCGGGAGGATTTTCAAACCCAAAGGGTTTCCTTTCCAAGAATGGGGAAGGGGTTCAAACCATATGAACCACCTTCCCCACCTCAAACCATTTGAGGGGAGTAAAAAAATCCTACATGGCTTGCCCATCAAGCCATGAGGATTGAGAGGGAAAAATCCCTCTCTCTTCCCCCACAGAATTCTAAAAATCCATCATGCCATATGATGGATGGAGAAAAATAAAACAACAAATGGCAACACACAAGTAGCAACACACATTTTAAACAAACAAGACTAATATCTAACATGAAATAAAACACAAAAACAAAAGAGGTTAAGGAGCCTACCTTCAAAGCTCTCCAACACTCTAACTTTTCCACTTCTTTATCCAAGCAAGCTCTAGCTCCAAAATCCACAAGCCTCCAAGCAAAAGCTCCAGAAAAAACTTCTCTTCTTTCCCCATGAGGGAGAATTTGAAGAGGAGCTAAAAAAATCCTCACAAATGAGGGGGTGATATGTGTCACACCTCTCTTCCCTCAAGGTCAAAGATTCTCAAAATAAAATAGAGAAAGGATAAAATAGCTTTTAACCTCTTCTCCCAAATTACTCAAAATGAACAACAAAACAAACTTGTGCAACTTTTAACAAAACACACATACCCATCCACCTTACATGGATGTGACCAAAGGGAGGAAAAATGGGAGGGAAACTCCCTATATGCCTTGGAATTAAGCCCCCTACCTATTAGGTAGGGTCCAAGGGCCCATTTTCATGCTAAGTGAACTCCTAAGCTAAAAGGGGGTCACTTAAAATGCCTAAAATAGCCCAATTTCGGGTTTGGCACATTTGGGCACAAGTGTAGAGGGTGTGGGGCCCACCCAAGGGTTCACATGTGACCCTAATCCCCTCTAATTAAATACATCATTATTCAAACTCAAAACTTAATGCAAGTGGGGGCCATTAAGTCCCCAAATCAAGTTTACAAAGCAACTAAACATCCTAAGCAAGATTAATATTACAAGACATATTACATTACAATTAAGGGTCACTCATGGTGCCCAAAACAATAAACTCTAATACTAAGGCCTCATACAATAAACACGGTTAGGACTTAGCCATGTGGGCTGCTTGTGTAAAATTGTGTAGCTGCCCTGAATCCCACGTTCTCCTGTGACCTGTCACCTGCACACTCATTACACACATTAAACACACCTATCCAATAAAATGTGAATCAACTACTCAATAAGAAATAAATGAATTCTATGCTAGCATATCTTCATTTTGGAATCAAAAATGTGACAACATGCATAATTATACACAATTCACCATGAGTTAGACATAATGATAAAGTGACATACATCCATAAAATCCAACCATGCAATCTAAACTGAGTATCCATCAATTATAAATATGGTCCAAACAACATCATAACAGTTAGTGTTCGTGACATCATAAGATAAGGTGACAACATAGTAATCAAGATAAATTGGTGCTATATGCCTAAATCTCCATACATGTCTAATAAGATCAAATATCCTAATATAATGTCCAAAATATATCAAATCCCTGCCAAAACATGTTTATGAGTAAAGAGAACAACAAATAACTGAGGCTATAAAAATGTGGGCACTACATCCCCCTCTCCTAAAATTAGACTTCCTCCTAGAAGTCACTGAAAGAGATAGGGATATCTGGCCCTCAATGGTGTAGCATCCTCCCAGGTAGTTGTTGTCTCATCATATCTGTCCCACTGCACTCTAACCTGGTCCAAGTCTCGACCCCAAAGGGCCAACCTACGGTCCTCCAGTATGCATACGGGCTCCAGTCTCCACTGTCCTCCATCCTCTACCTGTAATTCTGACCAATCTAAAACATGAGAAACATCTGGTACATATCTATGTAGTACATAAACATGAAATACATCGTGGGCCCATGCAAGGCGTGGTGGCAAAGCTAGGTGATAGGCAACTGGACCGATGACCTCTAAAATATCAAAAGGCCCCACAAAATGAGGTGATAGCTTAGAACCCTTTCCATAGTGGATTGGGCTCTTATGTGGATGAACTCTCATGAATAATTTGTAACCCACTACGAAGTGACGATCAATCCTCTTGGTGTCTGCATACGCCTTCTAGTGTGCTCTAGCCTACTCAAGACACTATCTAATCAGAACAACCTGCTGCTCTAAGTCCTGTAGGTAAGCTGGTCCAAGAATAATCCTGTCATCTAGTCTGTCCCAACTCAGAGGTGTCCTGCAAGGTCGTCCATACAAATCCTGGTAAGGAGCCATACCAATGGAACTGTGATAGTTGTTGTTGTATGCAAACTCAACTAAATGAAGATAATATTCCCACTTCTTTTGTTGGTCCATCACATACATCCTCAACATGTCCTCCAGTACCTGATTAACCCTCTCTGTCTGTCCATCTGTCTCTGGATGATATGCTGAGCTGAAATTAATCTGAGTACCAAGAGTAGCCTGAAGGAAGTCCAAAAAACTGAAGTGTAAATGGTGTCCCTGTCATTGATGATGGTCTTCGGAATCCCATGCAATCTAACAATGTCCTCCATAAATACTTTGGCGATGGCTTGTGCATTATAGGTGACTTTGGTTGGTGAGAAATGCGCAACCTTGGTCAACTTATCCACAGTGACCATAATGGCATCATGATGGTAAGAAGACATAGGGAGTCCTACTATGAAGTCCATGGAGATCACATCCCATTTCCACTCTGGAATATCATGAGGATGTAAGAGTCCTGTGGGATGAGAATGCTCTACCTTGACCCTCTGACACTCAAGGCATCATGCAACAAAATATGCTATGTCTCGTCAAAGACCTGGCCAATAATATAACTCCCTCAGATCGGTGTGTATTTTCTTCACTCCTGGATGTGCCACATAAGGAGCTCGATGAGCCTCTGTGAGGATGAAGCTACGCAGATCACTTGACTTAGGCACATAGATGCGCCTATGAAACTAAAGTAAACCATCTGTCTCTAAAATACACCCTGAATATCTGCCCTCTAGTGAACCCTGTGACTCCAACATCTGTCTAGCTCCCTCATAAAACCTATCCTCGGAAGATGCTCAAGAATTTTGCCTCTCAAACTTGACTGCAAGGTCAAAGATGCAAGCACATGTTGTCGCCTACTAAGTGCATCTGTAACGACATTTTCCTTTCCTTTGATATACTGCACCTCCATGTCATACTCACATAGGAACTCCATCCAACACCACTTGTAAGCGTTGAGGTTCGGCTGTGAGAAGATGTGCTGTAAACTATGGTGGTCAGTCCTCAAAATGAAAGGTCTACCCAAAAGGAAATGACGCCAACACACAAGCACATGAACAACTACTACGAGCTCTAATTCGTGAGTAGGGTAATTAAGCTCATAGTCCTTGAGCTTACATGACTCAAATGCAATCACCCGATGCTCCTGCATAAGAATGGCTCCCAAACCCTCTAGTGATGCATCAATACAAACAACAAAGTCCTCTGTCAGGTTTGGAACTGCTAAGATGGGTGTCGTGATTAGCCTTTCCTTAAGCAACTGAAATTCCTGCTCACACTTTTCTGACAAATCAAACTTCTTCCCTTTTCTCTAAAGAGAAGTAATAGGGTGAGAAATCCTGAACAAACTTGTGGTAGTAACCTACTAAACCCATAAAAATCCTCACCTCAGTGACTGATGTGGGTGTTGGCCAATCCATGATAGCCTGTATCTTAGAGGGATCTACTGAGATACCCTCACCTGATATGATGTGACCCAAGTACTGAATCTCTATCTGAAAGAAGCTACATTTTTCCAAGTTCCCATACAACTTCTGCCCTCTCAAAACCTATAGTACCTATCTCAAATGCTCCTCATGTTCCTCCTCAGAATGAGAATATATCAATATATCATCTACGAACACTAAGACAAAATGATCTAGAAAGGTTATGAATACTCCATTCATGAGGCTCATGAAAGCAGCTGGGGCATTAGTCAAACCAAATGGAACAACTGTGAACTCATAATGCCCATAACGTGTGTAAAAAGATGTCTTATGAATGTCTACATCTGAAATGTGCAACTAATGATACCCTGACTTGAGATCAATTTTGGAGAACACTCTAGCTCCCTGCATCTAATCAAACAAGTCATCAATCCTGGGGAGTGGATAACGGTTCTTTATTGTGACTTTGTTGAGCTTCCTGAAGTCAACACAAAGTCTGAGAGAACCATCCTTCTTCACAAATATGACTGGTGCTCCCCAAGGAGATACACTAAGATGAATGAGACCCTTCTCCAACAACTCCTCTAACTGAATCTTGAGCTCATGAAGCTCTGGATTCGTCATCCGATAGGGTGCCCTAGAAACTGGTGCAGATCCTGGCACTAAATCAATGGTGAAATCCACCTCTCTATAGGGTGGTAAACTCAGAAGCTTGCCTGGAAACACATCTACATACTCCCTCAAAACTACATGATCATCTAAGGGTGAATGCTCTGGGGTGCTCTCTGATCGATCACTGATGGTGATAGAAAACAACTGACAACCTTTATGCATGCTCCGCTTGAGTTGCTTAGCCAAGATCATACGCAAAGAGATAGGCCTCTGCATCCCTGAAATCACAACTGCACTCCCAAGATCATCCTGACACTCAATGACCTTATTTCTGCAATCTACCTTAGCCCAATGAGCCTCGAGCCAATCCATACCCAAAACTACCTGATAGGATCCTAGAGGAATAACTTGGAGGTCAAGTGTAGTGGAGAAGACTCCCAAATCAAGTACGCAACTCTCCACATACGAGTCCACGACGAGTTTGGCCCTAGAGGCCAACTCAACCTGCCAACTATCTGGTTGCCTAGCCACCACTAGCCCACACTGGTCCACTACAATAGGAGATATAAAAGAATCTAAATCACTTGAATCAAAAATTACTGAAACAGAAATACCCCTGATAGTACATGTCATCTCAATAACAATGTCCTGATGCTCGACCTGGTGGTATTCAACCACTGCATACACATGATGGGTGTGTCCTACATCACCCACCATCTACTCAGATCTAGGAGCTCTCTACATATCCATGGTAGTAGGTTTGTGCGGGCACATACACACATAGTGATCAGGTGACCCACAAATAAAACATCCTCCTGTACCCCTCTGAGATGGGGTCCCTCCTCTACTCTGGTGAACTGATCCTGTTGGTCCAATCCTAGCAGAATGTTTTGTGAAAGCTAGTTGTACCTGCTAAGTACCATGTCTCCTATCCCTGGCTCCACCAAAACCTCCTCTAGTACCACCTCTCTAAAAGCTCTAAGTCTATCTCAGCCCTCTGCTTTTGGTGGCCATGCTACTATGTCTACTACTGTGGATGTGGTGGAGCCCTTGTAGCTACTGGTGGAGGGCAGAATCCTCCTCTAGGGGGTGGTGCTATCCCCCGTGACCTCTGACTCTGAAAGGCCTGAATCCTATCCTAAAACTTGCTCTTGTTTCTATCTCGGTGCTCCTGTGCCTTGGTCCTGTTCTCCTCAGCTAAGTAGGCCTTCTCAACAACCTTCTCAAGCATGGGAGGAGATAACATCCTAACTGCTCCTGCTATGTCTACATTCAGACCCCAAATAAACCTATTTACCTATAATTTTTCATCTTGTAGGTAGTCCACATACTGCAGAAGATCTAGGAACCTGCTCTCATATTGTGCTATTGTGTCAGATCCCTGTTGTAAGTCATGAAACTCATCAATCCTCTTCTGCATGAAATGCTCTGACATATAACGATCCCTGAATCACTCCTTTAACAAATCCCAGGTCACCGTCTCTCGAGTCCAAATGGAGATTTTGCTCCTCATTCCTCCACCAAAAGCTTGCTGTGTCTTGGAGGAGGTGTATGGCGAACCTGGATTTGACATTTCTCTCATAAGAGTGCAATCCAAAGCAACTATCTAGGCTAAGGAGCTATGACTCAGCTCTAAAGCCATCTGTAGATTCGGTGTATGTAGGTGGCTACAAGTGAAGAAGATCTCTAATCACACTTCCTGTATCTCGGTCCTGGCGATGCAATCCAATAGGTGAGTGGGGTCGCCTATCCCTAAATGGTCCCTTGAGATGTGAGAACGGATTCGACAGTAAAAGGCCAAACTCTCATGATGGATGAAAGGGCTACACGACCTCTCCCATCCTAGGGTATCGTGATCTGGTGGCTCTGAGTGCACATCATCACCTATTGCCTCCACATCTTCTAACTAGATTTCCTCCTCTCTCGCCTCCTATGGTGGTGGAAGGCGTTGTTGCACAACACCGATCAACTGCTGAAGAGCCTCCAAGATTTGAGGCCCAAATTCAGGTGCCTATGATTCAAGTGTAGACGAACTACGTCCCAAACCCCTAACTGATCGTTGCCTCATGGGTGCCATCTTGTGAACGAGGTGAGAAAAGAGATTATTAAATTATAACGATTGATTTAAATTTTTATTTATTTATTTATTTATTTATTTTAATGTTATTAAAATATAGTCAACTAGTTTAATAATTACCTAGAGTGTCTGCATGTGCGAACCTCTGCTTTGATACCAAATGTAATGCCCACCTTGGGACACCAAGAAAAATGCACTAAAAATTAACTAGAAAATTTTGGGTAATTTTTTTTAAGTGATTAATTAAAATTAGTCCCTTTTGAACTATATCCCGTTAATAATTTAATTTATACAACTTTAGTTTTCTTAGCCCTAATAATAGCCCAAAATAAATTAATTGTTTATTCTATTTAGCTTACTATGGTCTCCAAAATAACAAAACACATCCTTTTAAGTTTATTAGTTTTCCCCTTTTATTATTAGTTTGTCCACATCCCTCTATAATTTATCTCCATTTCCCATAAAGTGCACAAAACTTAAAATTTGTAGGGTTGAAGGAGAGCCCTAGGATGGAACAAATCCTGACCATTAATTTCAAATCTGCCCTAAGTTTTCCCTAATGCATCTTTATCTATTTTCTTTTCTTTTCCATATCAATCTCTCTCATTTTGTTTTTTTTTTGTTTTTTCTTCTTGCAGGTGGAGGAGGAGCTATGGAAACCTAGCTTACCCTTATTGTATTTGTTTAAGAAAAATGAACTGCAAACCATTGTTGATGTGTATATTCCGTTGGAGATCTGGAGTGGCCACATTTTTTTGTTTGTTTTAGAGGATGAGGGAGGACATTTTTGGAGGTGGAAGGGCATGCATGGCCGAGGGGAGCGGTACAGGGGTGTGTGGAAGAAGGGAGTGGAGTGAGGCATGGTGGAGGAATATGCGGGAGTGTGGGGAAGGGGATTCATGTGAGGACAAGGGTCTGTGTGGGAAGGAGGAAGGGGGGAACATCGACAGTGTGGGGGTCGGTCGTCTGCGCAGTGGCAGAGGTGGGGAGTGGTGGATAGCGAGTGGTGGCTGATGGGACAGTGCACAGGTGGGGGTGGGACAATGGTGGTGTAGGGTTGGGGAGGGCTCGGCCCCTCCCCATACACATTCAATTTAAAAAAAAAAACAATATTCAATATGTTTTTTTTTGTTTTATTACTAACAATTATTACATACATACATATATATATATATAATTTTAAAATATGTGTTAAGGAAAATAACCACAATAATATATTCAAAAGTATATTGATTATATATATATATATATATATATAATTTTCAAAATCACCAAATGATAAATTTTAAAAACTGGAAACATCTATGTATGAAGAATAGATATAAATCACAAAATTTCTCTCTGTCTTTTACATTACATCCAAAATGGACCTTTACAATGTAAACTTTTCCATGGAAATAAAATACTTAATATATATTTTCTTTTAGATGCAACACTCTTTTAGTTGCACATACGAGAAAGGAAGTAGCATTAAAAGAACTAATTTATGTCCATTGTATAATACAAGTAGCATTTTGCAAGAAAAGATCCATTATAAAAATGAAAGTATAACCATTTAAAATAAGACTCTACTCTCTATGTAATTTTAACTTTCCTTCAAACGTAGTAACTAAACAAATATTGTAGATTTCTACAAGAGGGGGATTCCATCAAGGAAGAAATGAAGTTTTCTTTTAATGCTAGTAACTTCACATTATTTCTTTTTGTAATACAATGTTTCCAATAAACAACTTTCCTTCCAAAATGGAGTTGCAACTATTTTTATTAAGAGGTTTTCATACCAATTTTACAAGCTTTCATTTTTAAGGGCTTAGGTTCACATTTGTAAAAAAAAAAAAGCTCAAATACATAGCTATTCAAGACAACCTTTTTACAAGATCCTTGCAATATTGGAGAGAAATTTCTCAAGAAAAATGACTTAAGTTTACAAGTAACATCAAATACAAAGTAGGTATTTTACAAGATAATGAAAACTTCCACATATCCATTCCTTTCAAGATACAATGAAAATTAATTCCATAAAATGGTGAAGGAGACAATGAGAATTCCAAATTGGCAAGTGTCTTCATATGTCCTCCACTAGCCTTCCAACTTCAAAAGTTTCCAAAGGACCAACATAAGGAGAAAGAGCTTGTTTAACCACCCAACCTTTAGGCATCATTACATGCCTTTCCAAGGTTGGAAGACATGCTAGCCTCCCCCAAGCCCATGGGAAAGAGGACTAGCTTCCACAACTTTGGACAAGGTTAAGGGATACAATCCAACATTATTTTCACATACAAGCTAAGACCATGAACTAAGAAACAAACACCAAATATTGCAAATAAGGGAAAAGGAAGAGAAACCATGTTCTACCTCCCAAATGGGGAAGAGAAGAAAGAGATCTCCAAGTGTTAAGAGTGTAGCCAACCTTGGTTGCACATAAACAATAATCTCCACAACCTCCTTATTCCTCCAAAGTCATCAAACCCTCTTTATTTATCCATCCATTCACCAAAATATTTCTTGGGAGGATTTTCAAACCCAAAGGGTTTCCTCTCCAAGAATGGGGATGGGGTTCAAACCATATGAACCACCTTCCCCACCTCAAACCATTTGAGGGGAGAAATAAAAATCCTACATAGCTTGCCCATCAAGCCATGAGGATTGCGAGGGGAAAATCTCTCTCTCTTCCCCCACAGAACTCCAAAAATCCATCATCCCATATGATGGATGGAGAAAAATAAAACAACAAATGGCAACACACAAGTAGCAACACACATTTTAAACAAACAAGACTAATATCTAACATGAAATAAAACATAAAAACAAAAGATCTCAAGGAGCCTTCCTCCAAATCTCTCCAACACTCTAACTTTTCCACTTCTTTATCCAAGCAAGCTCTAGCTCCAAAATCCACTAGCCTCCAAGCAAAAGCTCCAAAAAAAAATTCTCTTCTTTCCCCATGAGGGAGAATTTGAAGTGGAGCAAAAAAAATCCTCACAAATGAGGGGGTGATATGTGTCACCCCTCTCTTCCCTCAAGGTCAAATATTCTCAAAATAAAAGAGAGAAAGGATAAAATAGCTTTTAACCCTCTTCTCCCAAATTACTCAAAATGAACAACAAAACAAACTTGTGCAACTTTTAACAAAACACACATACCCATCCACCTTACATGGATGTGACCAAAGGGAGGAAAAATGAGAGGGAAACTCCCTCTATGCCTTGAATTAAGCCCCCCTACCTATTAAGTAGGGTCCAAGGGCCCATTTTCATGCTAAGTGAACTCCCAAGCTAAAAGGGGGTCACTTAAAATGGCTAAGATAGCCTAATTTCGGGTTTGGCACATTTGGGCACAAGTGTAGAGGGTGTGGGGCCCACCCAAGGGTTCACATGTGACCCTAATCCCCTCTAACTAAATACATCATTATTCAAACTCAAAACTTAATGCAAGTGGGGTCCATTAAGTCCCCAAATCAAGTTTACAAAGCAACTAAACATCCTAAGAAAGATTAATATTACCAGACATATTACATTACAATTGAGGGTCACTCATGGTGCCCAAAACAATAAAATCTAACACTAAGGCCTCATACAATAAACACGGTTAGGACTTAGCCATGTGGGCTGCTTGTGTAAAATTATGTAGCTGACCTGAATCCCACGTTCTCCTGTGACCTGTCACCTACACACTCATTGCACACATTAAACACACCTATCCGATAAAATGTGAATCAACTACTCAATAAGAAATCAATGAATTCTATGCTATCATATCTTCATTTTGGAATAAAAAATGCGAGAACATGTATAGTTATACACAATTCACCATGAGTTAGACATAACGATAAAGTGACATACATCTATAAAATCCAACCATGCAATCTAAACTGAGTATCCATGAATTATAAATATGGTCCAAACAACATCATATTAGTTAGTGTTTGTGACATCATAAGATAAGGTGACAACATAGTAATCAAGATAAATTGGTGCTATACGCCTAAATCTCCATACATGTCTAATAAGATCAAATATCCTAATATAATGTCCAAAACATATCAAATCCCTGCCAAAACATGTTTATGAGTAAAGAGAACAACAAATAACTGAGGCTATAAAAATGTGGGCACTAAACAATTTGGAAGTGAATAATAAATCAGCTCAGTTTCTGAACCCAGAGATGTAGGCATTCTGCCGAGCTCTATTATCAACCAGTGTGCATTGTGATTATCATTTTTTCTTTGCATTTGATTAAAGTTGATTGTTAACAGGGTAATTTCGAAAAAGGAATTAATTTCTTATAGTGGTTAGTGGTCAATAAAATTTTGACCAGTGTTAATGGATCATTTTTGGTATCAGATCAAGCTATTGCTTGGTATTTTCCATGGACTTATACCTGTTGTGTTAGTGATTTGTGGTGCTCACTCTTTTGGGCACCATGATTCAAAAGGTGGTGAACCACCAGTAGGAGAATACATACCAAATCATTGAAATACATACACATCTGAAAAATGTGCATGATGTCAGCATCTACAAAATCAATGCATTATTAAACTCTAGAGGAGCATTGATTCCCTACCCAATAGGGTAGCTGAGGAAAGCCAACAATGAAAAATACACATAGAGAGTCCACTATCACCAGACTAGATCGAGTGCAGTCACTGTGGAAAATATGGACATGAGGCAGACATTGCTGGAGAGTACACCCTAAGATTAAACCTTACTGGTACAATAAGAGGGAAGATAAGGGAAAATATCCTGTAGGTCCCAGTTTAACTCAACATGATCAATAAATGATACCTCTATGATAGAAAATAACTTCACCAAGGACTCCAAACATGATCCTAAGATCAGTAAGGGTCTCAAAATTGAATGTACCTATAGTTGTTGAAGGGCTTAATGTATGACTCATCTTTGATTGGGATATCAAGCCAAACTACATCATCACTGACTTGGTACACTAACTGGGCATACCAACTAGACCTCTCCAACATGTCAGAACCTATGAAACTCGTGATGGATGTGTCCAGGGGATTGTAGATAGATTCTGTGCCATACGATACATCATCAGAGGAAAGTTCTCAGATGTCTTATATCTCAACAACATCCCAATAGAGATGAATGAGATATTTTTAGGAAGCTTTTACCTCGCAACACATCTCACATTCATCATGGATATGAGAGAGATCCTATAACTCCAAATGAATCATGGGTTGATCATGGATTTCAACATTGGTTGGGTTATAAGATCCGATAATGGGTACATCAGTGAGTCATCATACTCTTATACTCCAGGGGACCATTTAGTCCCATATGATGAGTAGGATTGCTAGAGATGACATTAAGACAGAGAGATCTTCCAACAAATTCAGGTACATATATAGGATTTATGTGGTAAATAAAAAAATATCATCTATTATGATTGTATCCATTTTTGAGCATTTTTGGGATTAATAAAATAAAAAACCCATGTGTTTCACCTAATTTTTTGCTAGTTAAAACTGAATAGGAAATAGGTTAGGAGGAATACCTATGATATGTAGGTCGAAGGTTGAATGCACACATTAATGATTTTTTGATCCAAGTTGATCGTGAAGAGCTTCCCTTTGGCTAGGAGGAACAACTATAAGAAATACAACAAGACCACCAGATAACATTAATAATATAGGTTAGTGGACTGCCTAGCAAATGCTAGATCTGGGAAGTGTGATGCTTCCTAGAAGGCTATGAATCCACTTTCAAATATAAATTAATATTGTAAATATCATGAAGTAAGGAAATCCTACTGTAGTTATATGATTTAGGTATCTCGTGTAAATAAAATAAGTAAATATAATCTAACATGCAAGGTTATGATTAGATCTAGAGGTTCGATAAGTTATTATGGGTTTTACAGGTTTGACAGGGGTTTAGGATTGATCAGGTGAGGTCTAGGTTGATTGGGTAAGGTGTGGGTTAGTTTTGGTTGATTGAGAGGATTGTTGGTTAAAAGGAATGAAATGACATAGAGACCGATATTGGTTAGGTGACTGATGTTGGTATAGAGGTGAAACGAAGTTAGGTTAGGTAACTGACATCGGTAGGGACAATCGACAATAATTTGATAAAAATGGTTTTTGGGCTTCTTTGTGATTTCATAGAGGCTGAGAAGGGTGTGGTTAGGTTCATAATATTACTGAGAAGACTTAGGGATACAAAGGGGGAAGTCACAAAAGGAAAAAAGGCTATAGGTGGTTGGGTTGGTAGATTGGTGAGGAGGTGGAGATAAAGGAATATAGGAAGAAATAAAGTATAATGAAAGAGGTAAGGAATATATACTTTAAGCAAGCACAATATGATCAAAATCACGAATACTTACTTGCCTTTACAGATCTGGTAGGTGAAGGTGGATGGTAGTTGATCTAAGAAGAGATTCTAGAGTCAATTCCATGGCAATACTCCCGTAGTGTTCCTGTGAGTATTCTAATACTTTGGAAGGAGAACCAGATGCTTTCTTGGGCCTGTAGTTGAGTATTTTTTGTCATTTGGATGCTGAGAGGATTTAGATTCATGGTTGAATGCAATAGAACTCCTAAAACTAAAAATTACCAACCTAGGTAAAAGGTTGTAAAATTGTATATATAGGAACTGGTGGTTAGGTAACTGACACCGGTTAAGGCAGATAAGTCTAGGTTAACCAAAAATAGGTAGATCTTCTAAGATTTGATGTGTTTTTGAAGTTGAGTCCACTTAGGGAAGTGGATTTCTCATTAGAAAAGGTAGGAAGGTCATAGAAGAAGTCCAATTAGGTTTGAGAAGAATTCTTAGTTAGTTAGGTCAAGTGGTGACTCAACACTGAGAGTGATGATTCAATGCTAAGAGTGATGACTTGGTTACTATGAGCTAAATGCTCTTGGAATGGGTCTAGGGTGAGGTGTAATGATGAGGTGGAGGTGTGAGGATGAAATTAACTTAATTAAAATAATTAAATTAATTAATAATGTGAGGATGAATATTAATATGGGATGAAGGGGTCATGATTAGATAAATGTGTTACGTTAAGTAATTGAAGGGGACTAAAGGGTGTGTGACTCAAATTTGGTGTCTACATTTTCCCATTTTTGTCATTAGCTTGTATTGGTAAGTGATGCTGACAAAAATAGGAAGTCGGTGTCCTAGGTATGAGTGGAGATTAGGTTGCCCCAAGTATGGATGAAAGTGATCCCCTCAAACTAGGAACTGATGAGGTAGGAAATAGAGTCGGTGAATGGTTTGATAAATAGGTTGTTAATAAAAACAAGGGTAGATGGGTTGTAGGTAAGGGTAATGGTCGGGTCAGGTAATAGGTAATGGAAATCAAACACACACACACATATAGATTGTGATAAGGTACCAAGTTGAAGAGCTTACAAACTCTACTTTGTCAAAGGTCGATAGGTTTATCCAAATGAGGTTGAAGTGGTTCAGGTATCCAAGGTATAGGATATGGTCCTAAATCACAACTAGGAAAGGTGTAGGAATGGGTAATAGGTTTTGTTCCAGGGCACCAAAGGTTTGGTCAAGATAAACATCATGACATCAGGAAAGGTAAGGTCATTAGGCTAAACCACATGAGTAACATCATCGCAAGTTATAGCGAATACATGAATTTAAATGTCACAAAATGAGGTTCAAGTTAGGGTATGTAGGTCAGGGCATAGGTAAGGTCGAGGTATAGGTAAATAACATGTCCCTAAGCACAATTAAGGAAATGTACAGGTAATGTAGGCTTGTGGGTGAGTTTTTAATAGGTACCGAGAAGGGTAAAAGTTGTTTGAAAACATTATTTTTAGGAAAAGTGGGCGTAGTGTGGGTCAAATGGATATGTGTGGTGATCAATGCTAGTTAGAGCTTAACCGATGTTGGTTGGCTAGGGAATGACTTGAATGATGTCGGTCATGTCAATTTGGGGCTAAAAAGGTAAAATCCATGTTTTACGGATTCATTTGTTTCTTTTCCATTTGTGGAAAATGATAGAGAAGATGTGGAGAGGTGGAAAGTGATGGTACGAGGTGTCTAGCTGAGTTGGTAAGCTACTAGTAGGTGATTTGGCATTCAGTAGGTGGGTCCACGAGATCAATTGAAGTGATTTGATTGGTTATGAGGGGAGGAGCAGATTTTGTCATGGCGGAGGCAGGAGAGGGGGCGGGTGGACCATTGACATAGTGACCCAAAGTGCCACCATAGAGATGATGCTGAGTAGAGGTAGGAGACATTCCTAAGCCTGCATGTGATTGAAAAGATTTGTTTAATTCAGGTAAAATGTGGGTGGGAATTTTATTTTGAAATTGTGGGTAAAAAGGGGTGAAATAGGGGTGGGAAAGGGGAAAATGTAGGTTAAGTAGGGTTGGGAATGAATGTAGGGTAGTTTTGGGTGGGGGGTTTTTAGGTTAATTTTTGTTGATTTTTTAACAATGGGGACGGGGGTTTTGGTTTCATCATCGAAACAATGACTGACATCAGTCATTGGTTGGCCAATGTCAGCTGGTTTGGGATGGCATCTGTTAATGTTGAGGTGACTGAAACCTATCAAGATGACCGATTACGGTCAAGGAAACTGATGTCAGCTACTATAAAAAGTGATTGGGTGAAAGAAGGGCTAGATGGGAAATTTAAACAGGCGACGTAGGGGTAGGTGAAGACTAATGTAGGTGGAAGAGGGTAAGGCACTATGTTTCCAATGTGTGATAGGTATGTAGGTGAAATGATTTAGGATATTGGGTAAGTATGATAATGGAGAAAGTAGGTTTGTAGGTGAATTAGGTAAAGGGGCAGGTATTAAAAACCTTTTGAGGGGTAAGTATGATTGATATGTTTAGTTTTATTTTGGCATAAAAGGACTAAGTGTGAGGTTAATTGGAGGTTTAGGTAATAGGTAATTTGAGAGGGTCTCGAATTGACAGTGTTGGGTTGGATGATACAGGTGAGAGATTAGCTAGATATGAGAGACAAAGTACCACCTCTATTGGTACAGATGTGGCCTAGCATAACAGTTGAGGAGTGGGAGAACATAGTAGATGTGGGACTTAGTTTGATCAGGTGCTATAGGCCTATAGGTTGAGATTATAGCTTAATGGTTTCTCTGATCGACAGATGGGACTCCACAACCAATACCTTTCATTACCGACTGGTGAGATGACCATCACATTGGAGGATGTGTATAGGATCCCACGAATTCCTATTATTGGGGAGCCATTGTATTTGATTTTGATGGAGGCATTAGTGGAGCCCATAGTGGTGATATTTGGTGAGGTGATGGGCATGCTAAGTTATCACAGTGCGAGTTTGAGTTATGGGGATATGTATGCGGTATATCCACAGGAGACCAGACTATCTGTTTTGATGATGGTGGCAGTAGGTTGTTTTTCTCTCCTAGATTCCGAGGGTGGGAGATTTCCATGAGCACTGATGGGGGTGCTATAGAACATGATTGAGGAGCGGATATGTTTTACATAGGCACTAGTTTTTCTAGTCCAGATGTATAGGGAGCTATGGGCCTATGGTAGGTACATGAGATTTGGTATGTGTTGTATATACTTGTTACATTGCTGGGTGTATGAGCACATTGTGTGTGTGTGTCTAGTTGGGTTACCACAACAGGACTGGTTTGGGGGTGGTTTATACATAGTGGGTTTTAGGAGATTGGTACCAGTCGAGGAACAACCAAGAGTGGCCAAGGCCACATATGATGTTACGCACTACAGGCATCTGTTGGAGGGCCTATCAGTAGTGGATATCGTGTGGCAGCCATATTTTGGTTTTTTGTTATATAGAGGCATGAATGAGGAGTCACAGGGGATTTAGTTATTGAGATGGATATAGGGGTGATGTGTTGGTGAGCATGAGATGATACCCATGGAGAGGTTTAGATGAAAATTTAGACTGCTACAGGAAGTTCCCCTACCTTTCCCATAGTACTGTAGAGATGGTGTGGAGAGACCCATGTCTCCACCATGTTCGAGTGATCCCACATGACAGGAGGAATAGGTGCAAGATTAACAGATTGATGATGTGGGTGTCACCGATGCATACAGGTAGTTGTGGGTGGCACAGCTACGGGCAACACCGTCGAGGCCAGAGAATCCTGATTTAGCTATATTCATAGTTTAGAGAGATACATTATAGGTGCAGGTGTCTACCCTACAAGCATAGATCGCAGGGTTGGAGGGATAGTTAACAAGAGCACAAGCACATGTGACCACCTTGTAGGCATAGGTGATGACCCTACAGGCCCAGGTAGCATAGGCACATGCTCCCGCACAGGGTGGAGATGGGGATGGAGGATAGGTAGCTGCCTTATATGAACTAGTGGCTGGATTACATGGCCAGTTGGCCATAGCAAAATCACAGGTTGCAGCTTTACAGGCCCAGGAAGCTGCACAGGTACCACCGCAGGCACTTAGACATGGTCCCATTGTACAAGCTCCTACACCAGGACATGGTCCAATTTTGGTAGGGTAGGGTTTGTAGGTGGCAGTGAGGCTAATGATACTGCTGTAGACTATATCCATGGTGAGGTTAAGGGATTCCCTAAATGAGGAAAACTACTATCAGGACTAGCTAGTGACTGTAGGTATTGATGTGCCCTCCTATGCTGAGTACCAAGCCCAATAGGAAGCCAGTGAGCGTACTAGATCCAGGAATCACAACTTAGGTAACACAAGGGTTCGTCGACCCTAGAGATAGGTCTAGGGTTCGGTTACTAGTTCTTGGATACCAGGACCTATAGAGGGAAAGGAGGAGGAGATGGAGGCCATCCAGGGACCAACAAAGGGTGGTGAGATGTTGGCAAGGTGCTTTATTGGTAGGGAGGAGGAGACAGGTGAGACCAAATAAGAGGGCTTCAGGTGAGGAGATGATTGATATCCATATCTGATATTGTATTATCACTTTGTTTTTTGATATATATATACCGGCTTGTGTGCCGAAGATGTGAGATTTTACATGATATTTTTGAGACACTGATACTTATTTATATATGTATTGATTCAAAGACACTCCCATTATATAGTTAATGATGTTTGTTGGATGAATGATGTACTTGTTTTAATTTCGATTACTATTGTGTATTATGGAAACTAATTGAGTTAGGCATGATTGAGTTGAGGTCATCTAGGCATAATGGAGTCAGGTATAGGCATGGTGGAGTCAAGTATAGGTATGGTTTGGTAAGGTATAATCATGGTGGAGTCTAGGTAATTTCCAAGTTACTAATCTTATGGAAATAATAGGTTGTATGCATGTTATGGTTAAATTTCCTAGTATTTGATATCATGAAAATGATAAATGATTGATGTTATAAAATGGTAGGTATGTATGTTTTTATGATATTTTAATTTCCTAGTTTTGTGTAAAATGGAAACTAACTAGGGTAAAATTCGAATATATAGGGGGACAATTAGTTAGGGGAAAAAGTGTCTGAGCTAACCTCCAAGGGCCCCATGCCCTTGGAGTGCTACCAACATAGCCCTGAAGAAAAGGGGCATCAGGCCGATGTAGTTCTCCCATAGGCTAGGGAATAATATGATAGGGGAGATGAATGGGTCGGTAGGTTTTAGGCATGAGTAAGTCTAGGTCATTTAGGCATGATTGAGTATAGGTCGAATAGGCATGGTTGAGTCTAGGTCATGTAGGCGTGGTTGAGTCTAGGTCATATAGGCATGGCTGAGTATAGGTCAAATAGGCATGGTTGAGTATAGGTTGAATAGGCATGGTTGAGTCTAGGTTGAATAGGCATGGTTGAGTATTGGTCGAATAGGCATGGTTGAGTCTAGGTTGAATATGCATGGTTGAGTATACGCTGAATATATATGGGTGATTTTAGTGGAATAGGAATTCCTAGAATGTAGGTGTTGAAGGTCTGGTCCTATGAAGGAGGAGCAATAAGTAAGAAAAGTGGTGAATGGTAAGAGGATACAAAAATCCACCTAAGTGGTAAGAACCATTATGAGTCTATCATATAAAAGATTGGCCTATGAACATAAGACCCTAAAGGCATTCCATGATTGACATTTCTAAGGGTGAAGAAGGTCACATGATCATAAAATGTTGTATTTACGACACGTCCCTTGAGTAGGTAGAAGATTAGAAAGTAAAGGCGGTGAGGTGAAAGAGGTTGTTTTATTGTTACCCTTGTGTTTGACAACATGCCTCTTCTGCAAGATACCCAAGATCAAATAGGCAAGTCCATGACAAAAAGTTATATGTTTCTTTTTGCTTTTGTTTCATAGATTGATCGATGCAGGAATTCTATGTAGGATTAATAGAATATCTCCTTGAGGTCTTCGTGAAGGTGATTGATGTGGGAAGATTCAACATATTTTTATTTTATTTTTGCAGAAATAGTCTTCTTTGTGGATAGACTACATACATTATGGCTAGCTTTGTATAGTTGTCCTTCAAGGAAGCATTCTATTTATAGAAGCAATATAGAAATATAGATGTCCTTTTTGAGGGAGTCATCTTTTTGCTAGAAGTTTGACTCAAGGAGTTTGAATTTGAAAATTGCGTATATTAATTTTGATTTTTTTGTTTTGACTTTTAGGTCATGGACAAGACTATAGAGAAGTATAGGCTTCTTTTATGAAGACAAAACCATAGCACACAAGGGTTAGCTATGAAAGAGAGGTTTTAAGTGACAAATGACCATAGAAATCCATCTTGAAAAGGATGAAAAGTATCCATGAGAATCATGCCATGAGTATAGTGTTACTGCAAATCTACAACACCCCCTAAATGACCTTCAGATCTGCAATTCAGAATTGGGTCATTTAGTGTGATTGCACAACATTGAGTTTTCTCCAAGGTGTGGGACCTTGTAAGGTAATAAGTCTCTCTAGAGAAAGTTGGTTCTTACCCCTCTTTTTAGGTGTATGCATGAATTTTGCAGAGGTTCAATGATAAATCCTACTCTAAATTCCAAGGAGACAAATAAAGGATGCAAAAGGAAACAAAACTAAGTAAAAATGGTGATACACCAAAGGAGTGATGAAATTTTGTCTTGCAAATAAACACAAATCATAGAGATGTAACACCAAAGCATGCAAAGATTTCCAGAATATAATGAAAGATCAGAAGACAATGATAAATGCATGAGAGGATTGGAAGATCATTCACAAAACATGCATTACCCTTCCCAAGTTTAATACAATGCATTACAATGGCAGAGAGGAAAAAAAATGTGCCACAATCTCCATGGAAGGTCTGAAACTCCATGAATTCACGTGCCAAGGGGAAGAGGGGAGTCTGCAAGAACAAAAACGTCCAACCCTTTACAAATGAGCCAAAACTAGCTTTTAATGGCGAAGCAGAATGAAGGAAAGACAAAAAACGTAGGAAAATTGATTTATGAGATCAACCACCAATCAAATTCCTTCAATATCCCTTGAAAAGTGATGGGCTTCATGGAAAAACCCATATGCCAAAGTACATTGCTCTGCATATCCAAAAAACAACCCATACTTCATTAATTTTGGTTGTTGAATGTCAGTTCTATATATTTTCCTGTGCCAGGGACATTTATTCGATTTTCTCCCACAAGTATCCACTAAAAATAAAAATTGAATATTCCATCATGTGGATAATTTCTACAGATTTCCAATGATATAAAAAACACAAAAATTTGAGCTCTGGATCAAAAGATATGGCCCTTTGAATATTTAGGGAAAAATAGGTGAAATTAGGGTTTGCAGGCTGAAATTTGAACTTTTTCCCTCCTTTTTTGAATTGGGAAAAATTCCCCAAAAATCTCTACCGGCCCAACCTCTGCTGCCATGTGGCACCCCCTGGTTGATCCACAGGTTCAAATGATCATTCTGCCCCTTTTGCGAATTTGGAAAATTTTCTAAACAAACTCCGCGCCTCCGCCACTCCGGGACACGTGGCACCATCTGGTTGCTTGGCAGGGATGCACTCCACTTTTTACCTTTGCGCCATTAACCAATTTGGAAAATTTTCCAAAGTCCTTTCTCCACCCCGACCCCCGCCATTGACAGGACACATTGCATATTCTCATTGCTCGGTGGGCCTTCGCTTGGATTTTTCCCTTTGACGCACTTTGACCAAGCGCCGAAAAAATTTGAAGTCCTTCTGTCACGCCACTCTGACCTACCACATGGCACCCTCTCATCTCTTTATAAGATTTCGAGCCAAAATTTTCCCTTTGACCCTTTGACCCCAAAAGGTTAAGTGCCAATTTTTTTTTCCACGGGCCCGCCTTGGGAAAATTTCCCCTCTAAACTCCGCCAAGCCATAACTTGCAAAATACAAGGAGTTAAGAGGACTTATTTACATTTCTGGAAAGGGGAGAAAATTATCTATCTGATGAAGCAATACCCATAAAATTTTGAGTTCCTGAAATGTGTAAAAATTTGACTGAGGCACACAGAAGGAAAGAATGAATACAAGTTAGCCAAAATAAGTAGGGGGGCTCATTTTGGATAACAATTTTGGCGACTCAGAGGGGTCATCTACCTGCTGGATGAAGTGACCAACTTCCTGAAGCAATCCATTGGGAATGGAGTCATGAACTTAATTGCTTGTTACTCTCAATTCATTAGAAAATCTCTAAAATGAATATTGTGAGAGTAGAACATTACTTTGATCTGGAACATGGCCTGCAAAAAATGCATCCTTGGGGCAAAAAAACTTGTGCCAAAGCACTTAGGAAATTGTAAATCTAAGCTATAATAAAACAATGTGCATAAGCACTTAGAGGACTAAAAATCTAAGCTAATATGTACAAGGTAAGAAGTTTCCCTTCTAGTAGCAATGTTTTAGATGGATTCCATTAACTGGAATCTACAGTTCCTCACCATCCAATGTAGACAATTGAAAGGCATTGCCGTTTTTACATTTTTTGACCATGTAGGGGCCACTCCAAATGGCATCAAATTTTGAATGCCTTCCTGGCTTTGCTCAGTCTGCATCCTATTTCAACACTAAATCTCCAACTTGGAAAGTTCTAGCCTTAGCTTTCTTATCAAATCTTCTCTTGATCAATGCTTGGTATTTTTCCATTGTTTGGGCTGCATGCTCTCTAATTTATTGGAGTTCCATCAATTCTACATATCTAACCTCCATGGGTTCATACTCCAACAATTCCAATTGCTTCATGAGTTCTAATGTTGGCAACTCAAGTGACATAGGCAAGATTGCCTCTCTCCCATAAACAAGTCTGAATGGAGAGTTACCTATGGATCTCTTGGGAGTTATCCTATCAACCCATAGAGCTGATTTGAGCTTAGAGTGCCAAGCCCTCTGATTTTCATCAATATTCCTATTGATGATCCTTAATAGATTCTTGTTTGTGGACTCAACTTGGCCATTACCTCGAGGGTAATAATTTGATGAAGTGCTCAAATAGATCCCATTTCTAACAGCCCATTCAGTTACCTTTGATCCTATGAATGTCAACACATTATATGATATTATAGTGGCAGGTATACCAAATCTGGTTGCTATCCCCTCATAGAAGTCTAGAATGTTAGATTTATTTTCCTCCTTGAGTGCCACTGCCTTAGTCCATTTGGTGAAGTAGTCTGTTGCTATTAGAATCCATTTTTTCCCTTGGCTTGAGTTTGGATTAATGACTGCAATGAAGTCCAAACCCCATTGCATGAATGGCTGGTCTACTGAGATTGGGTGCAATGTAAGTTCTGCTAGCCTCTCTTTGCCTGTGAAAAATACACAATTCTTGCACCTCTTAATCCATGCATAACAATCACTAAACATCTTGGGCCAATAATAACCAGCCTTCATGATTTTGAGAGCTATCGCCCATGGAGAAAAATGACCTCCAGCTGATCCACCATGGAACTCTTCTAACATTTTCTCAATCTGATCTGCCCTAATGCATCTCAGCAACACTCCATTGATATCCTTTTTGAACAAGACACCATCAACAAGTGAATACAAAATAGCCTACAATTTTAAGTGTCTTCTTTTGGATTTTTTCATTTCTAGAGGTCATAGGCATATTTGTAATAAGTGCATTATGTCTTGGGTCCAACAAGGAGTGAGCATACCACCATTTTCTTCTTGGATATCTCTTTGTTCTTGGCTGTCCTGTAGTACCAAAGCAACAATCTTCTCTTTTCTTGCCTTAATTGGTTGACCCAAGGCCAATTGCTCACACAATCCCTTTCCTCGGACTAGCTTAGTGACTTTGATCTCAATGTCATATTCCATGACATGAGTAATCCACCCTGCACGTTTTTCATTTAGATCTTTGTTGAGGAAAAAGTTTTTGACTCCCACATGAGAAACCAATAGTTGAACCTTGTTTTTTGAAACTAGATGCTTAAATTTATTCAAGCTCCTAATCAATACAAGAACATGCTTCTTAATGAAGGAATACCTTACTTCATAGTCCTCCAAGCTTTGGCTAAAGAAGATGATTGGCTGCTTTGCATTTTCTTCATTCTGCTATACTAAAATTGCAGAAATTGTATCATCACTGCCAAATGCATAAAGGATGAAGTCTTTGGAGAATTTTGGGTTAGTGAGAGTTGGAGCCTATGAGATAGCTTCTTTGATTTCCTTAAAACTTTCCTTACCTTTAGCTATCTATTTGAATGCCACACTTTTTTTCAACATCATAGTTATTGGCTTGACAAAGGATGCAAAGTTTGGAACAAACCTTTGAACAAAATTGATTCTTCCTAAGAAACTTTGAAGATCCTTCTTATACCTTGGCAATGGCAATGCTCTTATTGCTTTAACCATCTCTGGATCAATTGTTAACCCTTCTTTGGAAACTATATGGCCTAGGAGATTTCCTTCATGAGCTAGAAAAATGCATTTTTTGGGATTCAAGGATACCCAAAATCTTCTACATCTTTGGAACACTTGTCTCAAATGAAAGAGATGGTCTGCTACACTTTTAGAAAATACAGTAATATCATCTAGGTATATCAGCACTATTTTGTTGATCAATCCCTTGAACGCCATATCCATTGCTCTTTAGAAAGTAGCTCCAGCATTAGACAACCCAAATGGCATTTTTCTATATGCATAGGTTCCCCATTTGGTAGTGAAGGCTGTTTTAAACTGATCATCTTCCTTTACCATGATCTAATTATACCCTGAATAACCATCTAGCAATTAAAATCTCTTAGAGCCAGCAACAACTTGTAAAATTTTCTCCATAGAAGGAAGTGGGTAGTGATCCTTGAGGGATGCTCTGTTCAAATCTCTAAAGTCTACACACAACCTGATTTCTCTACTCTTCTTTCTAACTGGAACCAAGTTTGCAACCCAGCTTAAATGCTTAATGGGGAATATGATACTTGCCTCTATTAACTTATTCAATTCCTTCTTCATGAGAGGTTCAATGTGAGGATTGACCAGTCTTTGTTTCTTCCTGATGGGCTTAGCACTTGGTTCTAGTTCAATTGTGTGTTGAGCTAGCTTGGGATTGAAACCTCTCAAGTCTTCATAGCTCCAAGAAAATACATCTGGGAACTCTTGGAAAAGTTGCATAAACTCACACCTTTCTTTCTCAGTTGCCACTTTACTAATTTGAAGTGACTTGCCTTCTCCAATTGAGATGGGTTCTGAATCCTCTCCCTTGAATTGGATGTTTGCTTTCTCCTTCCTAAATTAATCATTAGGATCGAAAATAGACTCTAAAGTCACAAGTCCCTTTGGCAGTTTCTCGGTTCTCAGCTATACCACTTGATCACCATATTGTTGTTCTAACTTTTCCCAATTTTTGGCTGAGAACTCAGTGCCCTCTTGCAAGAAATTGATGATTTTTTGGTCACTCTCAAACACCTGCCAACTTGCATTATTGTCTGGAAATGATGGCCTCACAATCACGTGGATGTTTGGCTGTATTTTATCTCTTTTGATGCTTTCCACAACATCAAAATTTGCTCAAACTGTTACAAGTCTATCAGCAGCTTGGTTCTCTTTCCTAGGAATGGAGTTGATGCCAAAGCCCTCAAAATCCTCAATGAGGTCCCACACTCTATTCTTATAAATCTTGAGTAGGTCATTCTTGGCAGCATGCTATCCTTTAACTTGATTAACAATCAACTAACTATCACCAAAGACTTGTAAGTTTTTTGATACCTCTCTTCCTTGACCAATGTAATCCATGTACCAAAGCCTCATATTCAATAATGTTGTTAGAACATGCAAACTGAAATCTAAAAGTTGAATAATACTCAATGCCTTGAGGTGAAACAAGCATAGTACCTCCTTCTACACCCTGTCTACTTCTTGATCCATCAAAGAACAACTGCCATACCTCATTGTCATCTTTATGGTCTGACTTGGTGATGCTAGGAAGAGGTTGATTTTCTTCATGCATGTAATAGACTCCTAGTTTGGATTCCTCTATTTCCTTGTAGGGATCAAAATCATGTACCTTGCTTGCCCATTCATTAAGAGTAAAATATGGAATGCTTCCAACTTTGGTATCAGCTTCTTGTGTGCTTGGATAATCCTCTTGATCAAATTGCTAAACAATTGGCATTGATTGGACTTGGAGTATGAGGGCTTAATGTGAAAGTTTGTAATAGGTTCGGACCTGATTGTTGCCTTGGCTCCATACCTTGTGTAGTGCCCACTTCCCATCGACACTATTTTTTCTGATCGTTAGACTATGGATTATGTATTAGACACTATTTTGGCTTGGTTTAATATGATGTTGGATTATGGACTTCATTATTGACTGGAATTATATAGGATGCATGATGATTATTATAAACATTATATATATAGACATTGATGCTTTATTTGACATAGTTATATCATTGATGCTATCCGGATATGTGATGTTTAATCATTTGATTATATATAGAAAATGAAAATTTTAAATGATGATAGAATGGTTGATTTAATTTATAAAATGATATAGTCGCTATTTCGATATTGTGTTATGCAGTTATACTTACGATGCTTGGATTTATATTATATTATTTTGAGCATTTTGATATGGCCATGAAGCCGAAGGAGGTATTTGTATTTTGTAGGCTATTTAATATCACAACAGACATAAGGGGGATTGGAGACTAACCACAATGGAATTTTGGATGGATTCAACATGGTCACCATGGCAACTAGTCGTTTGTATGTTGTTTGTTGTTGGGGGGTTCCTATGGGGGGTATCACCTTATATGTGACCGTGGGGGTTTGTGTGTGTTATTATGTGGTCCTTCTTTAATTGTTATCTTGCATGTGTTTTATTTGTGAATGTGTCCATTCCATTATTTAAATAGAATGTGAAAGATAAATTTAAACAAGACTTGCTTAAATATAGTTATTGATGTGTCGATCCTTGCATTTAATGTGTGTAAGAGAGTTGATCTTTGAAGTATAAAACACTTCACCATATTGAAAATAAGATTTTTCCTTGGAAGGTGTTTTTGGAAGCTTGTGGGACAAGCTAAACTTGTCCCACACCTCTTAAAATCTTCCTACATAGTTTATCTTGATTGGAGTGTTTACTTTTACCTCTTAAATGCATTTTTGCTTGTCAATCTTGCTTGTGTAAGTGTACTTTCTTACAAAAATTTAATTGGCTGTCCTTGAGGTGTAAGTGGAGGCTTGCAAGTAAAGTCGATTTGATTGGCATGAGGACATCACATTACTTTTTGGGTTTCAATTTTTTGGGGATGATTATTTTCACTGGCATTTTTGGAGAGAGCTGGAAAAAAGTCACATTTTTTCTCTTCTTCTTCTTTTGCTATTTTGGAGCTACATGATTTAGTAGCCATGGGAGTTCTTCTCTTCCTGGAATGTTTTCTGCTTTAGAGCTACACGTTTTGGAAGCCATTGGAGCTCTTCTCTTGCTAGAATGTTGCTACTGGACTGTCTTTTTGGCATTTGAAGTTGCTGTTTTAGACTATCACTTCATCTCTATTCAAGCTTGCTATTGGACTATATTTTTGGCATTTGAAGCTACTGTTTTAGACTGTCACTTCATCTCTACTCAAGCTTGCTATTGAAATTTCTTCTTGGAATTTCAAGCTGCTATTTTTAAACTGTGATTTGGGCATTCTTGTTGTAGTTTTGAAGACTATTTTTGTGGATTTTCAAGTGACTGTTGGGGTTGCATTCTTGTATTTGAAGGCTACTATTTTTGATCTGTGATTTAGGCATTCTTGTTGCTGATTTTAAGACTATTTTGGTGGACATTCAAGTGACTATTGGGGCTGCATTATTGTATTTGAAGATGTTGTTTTTGAACTATGATTGGGCATTCTTGTTGCTGATTTGAAGACTATTTTGGTGGACATTCAAGTGACTGTTGGAGCTGCATTCTTGTATTTGAAGACTGTTGTTTCTAAACTATGAGTTGGGCATTCCTGTTGTTGTTTTGAATACTATTTTGTGGACATTCAATTAATATTTGGGGCTGTATTTCTTGCTTGCAAAGGTGCTATCATTGATATGGCAAGGTAAGAGCTTGTTCATCTTAAACTACTGTTTTCTTGCATGTTATTATGGAATGTAAATGTGTGTCTCTTCTCCATTTGTCTGGTTGGGTAGACTGCCTAGGGATGGTTTAGGAGAAGGATATGGGGAATCATTATTGGGGGGAATAAGGGAATTCTAGAGGCATTAGATATTGAGGAGGGAGTTTGAGAATGGGGTCCACCATGGAAAAGAAATAGCTTGCATTTCTTACTTTTGGGGGGTATAAGTGATTTTGTGGGGGGCATAAGGAGGTTATTGGGGGGGAATAAGGATGTGTTTGATGATATTTCATGGAGGGATGTTCAGGTGGACACCCATTGCTCATTGGGAGGCATAAGAAGCTTCCCCCATAGTCCTTGCTCCTTTGGCTTGATTAAATAGAGCATATGTGTTGTTTGATTGTGAAATATAGTGGAAATATGTATGTGTGTCTTGTCTATTTTGTTGTTAAAAATATGCCTATGTGTGTGTGGAAGCCTGTGGATATTGCCATGCATTGAACCCCATCTTTCATTGTGTCGTGGTTGGGGTTCGGGGGCCAATGACGAGAGAGGCTTCATCTCTTCATTGGATATCTTGGTTGGGTGGAGAGTGTTGCATTTCCCCCTTTCTTCTTGCTGTGATCAATCGAAGGAAACATCTAAAGCATGCTACTGTCTTGAAATTAGTCATGGTGCAGAGTTAACATCCATCATTTTTAGTTTACTTCTTGTTGTAATTTCCTTTCCCCACTCTATGTGGATGGACTGTAAATTCATTATACAACAAATGGCTTTTCTATAGCATAGGTTCCCCAATTTGGAGTGAAGGCCTGTTTTACCTGATCATCTTCCTTTACAATGATCTAATTATACCCTGAATAACCATCTAGCAATTAAAATCTCTTAGAGCCAGCAACAACTTGTAAAATTTTCTCCATAGAAGGAAGTGGGTAGTGATCCTTGAGGGATGCTCTGTTCAAATCTCTAAAGTCTACACACAACCTGATTTCTCTACTCTTCTTTCTAACTGGAACCAAGTTTGCAACCCAGCTTAAATGCTTAATGGGGAATATGATACTTGCCTCTATTAACTTATTCAATTCCTTCTTCATGAGAGGTTCAATGTGAGGATTGACCAGTCTTTGTTTCTTCCTGATGGGCTTAGCACTTGGTTCTAGTTCAATTGTGTGTTGAGCTAGCTTGGGATTGAAACCTCTCAAGTCTTCATAGCTCCAAGAAAATACATCTGGGAACTCTTGGAAAAGTTGCATAAACTCACACCTTTCTTTCTCAGTTGCCACTTTACTAATTTGAAGTGACTTGCCTTCTCCAATTGAGATGGGTTCTGAATCCTCTCCCTTGAATTGGATGTTTGCTTTCTCCTTCCTAAATTAATCATTAGGATCGAAAATAGACTCTAAAGTCACAAGTCCCTTTGGCAGTTTCTCGGTTCTCAGCTATACCACTTGATCACCATATTGTTGTTCTAACTTTTCCCAATTTTTGGCTGAGAACTCAGTGCCCTCTTGCAAGAAATTGATGATTTTTTGGTCACTCTCAAACACCTGCCAACTTGCATTATTGTCTGGAAATGATGGCCTCACAATCACGTGGATGTTTGGCTGTATTTTATCTCTTTTGATGCTTTCCACAACATCAAAATTTGCTCAAACTGTTACAAGTCTATCAGCAGCTTGGTTCTCTTTCCTAGGAATGGAGTTGATGCCAAAGCCCTCAAAATCCTCAATGAGGTCCCACACTCTATTCTTATAAATCTTGAGTAGGTCATTCTTGGCAGCATGCTATCCTTTAACTTGATTAACAATCAACTAACTATCACCAAAGACTTGTAAGTTTTTTATACCTCTCTTCCTTGACCAATGTAATCCATGTACCAAAGCCTCATATTCAATAATGTTGTTAGAACATGCAAACTGAAATCTAAAAGTTGAATAATACTCAATGCCTTGAGGTGAAACAAGCATAGTACCTCCTTCTACACCCTGTCTACTTCTTGATCCATCAAAGAACAACTACCATACCTCATTGTCATCTTTATGGTCTGACTTGGTGATGCTAGGAAGAGGTTGATTTTCTTCATGCATGTAATAGACTCCTAGTTTGGATTCCTCTATTTCCTTGTAGGGATCAAAATCATGTACCTTGCTTGCCCATTCATTAAGAGTAAAATATGGAATGCTTCCAACTTTGGTATCAGCTTCTTGTGTGCTTGGATAATCCTCTTGATCAAATGCTAAACAATTGGCATTGATTGGACTTGGAGTATGAGGCTTAATGTGAAAGTTTGTAATAGGTTCGGACCTGATTGTTGCCTTGGCTCCATACCTTGTGTAGTGCCCACTTCCCATCGACACTATTTTTTCTGATCGTTAGACTATGGATTATGTATTAGACACTATTTTGGCTTGGTTTAATATGATGTTGGATTATGGACTTCATTATTGACTGGAA
This sequence comes from Taxus chinensis, assembly GCA_019776745.2. Lineage (NCBI taxonomy): Eukaryota > Viridiplantae > Streptophyta > Pinopsida > Cupressales > Taxaceae > Taxus > Taxus chinensis. Next base: position 81,840,728 of record CM034146.1, on the reverse strand, counting down.
TTATATAGGATGCATGATGATTATTATAAACATTATATATATAGACATTGATGCTTTATTTGACATAGTTATATCATTGATGCTATCCGGATATGTGATGTTTAATCATTTGATTATATATAGAAAATGAAAATTTTAAATGATGATAGAATGGTTGATTTAATTTATAAAATGATATAGTCGCTATTTCGATATTGTCTTATGCAGTTATACTTACGATGCTTGGATTTATATTATATTATTTTGAGCATTTTGATATGGCCATGAGGCCAAAGGAGGTATTTGTATTTTGTAGGCTATTTAATATCACAACAGACATAAGGGGGATTGGAGACTAACCACAATGGAATTTTGGATGGATTCAACATGGTCACCATGGCAACTAGTCGTTTGTATGTTGTTTGTTGTTGGGGGGTTCCTATGGGGGGTATCACCTTTATATGTGACCGTGGGGGTTTGTGTGTGTTATTATGTGGTCCTTCTTTAATTGTTATCTTGCATGTGTTTTATTTGTGAATGTGTCCATTCCATTATTTAAATAGAATGTGAAAGATAAATTTAAACAAGACTTGCTTAAATATAGTTATTGATGTGTCGATCCTTGCATTTAATGTGTGTAAGAGAGTTGATCTTTGAAGTATAAAACACTTCACCATATTGAAAATAAGATTTTTCCTTGGAAGGTGTTTTTGGAAGCTTGTGGGACAAGCTAAACTTGTCCCACACCTCTTAAAATCTTCCTACATAGTTTATCTTGATTGGAGTGTTTACTTTTACCTCTTAAATGCATTTTTGCTTGTCAATCTTGCTTGTGTAAGTGTACTTTCTTACAAAAATTTAATTGGCTATCCTTGAGGTGTAAGTGGAGGCTTGCAAGTAAAGTCGATTTGATTGGCATGAGGACATCACATTACTTTTTGGGTTTCAATTTTTTGGGGATGATTATTTTCACTGGCATTTTTGGAGAGAGCTGGAAAAAAGTCACATTTTTTCTCTTCTTCTTCTTTTGCTATTTTGGAGCTACATGATTTAGTAGCCATGGGAGTTCTTCTCTTCCTGGAATGTTTTCTGCTTTGGAGCTACACGTTTTGGAAGCCATTGGAGCTCTTCTCTTGCTAGAATGTTGCTATTGGACTGTCTTTTTGGCATTTGAAGCTGCTGTTTTAGACTATCACTTCATCTCTATTCAAGCTTGCTATTGGACTATATTTTTGGCATTTGAAGCTACTGTTTTAGACTGTCACTTCATCTCTATTCAAGCTTGCTATTGGATTGTCTTCTTGGAATTTGAAGATGCTATTTTTGAACTATGATTTGGGCATTCATGTTGTAGTTTTGAAGACTATTTTTGTGGATTTTCAAGTGACTGTTGGGGCTGCATTCTTGTATTTGAAGGCTACTATTTTTGATCTGTGATTTAGGCATTCTTGTTGCTGATTTTAAGACTATTTTGGTGGACATTCAAGTGACTATTGGGGCTGCATTATTGTATTTGAAGATGTTGTTTTTGAACTATGATTTGGGCATTCTTGTTGCTGATTTGAAGACTATTTTGGTGGACATTCAAGTGACTGTTGGAGCTGCATTCTTGTATTTGAAGACTGTTGTTTCTAAACTATGAGTTGGGCATTCCTGTTGTTGTTTTGAATACTATTTTGTGGACATTCAAATTAATATTTGGGGCTGTATTTTCTTGCTTGCAAAGGTGCTATCATTGATATGGCAAGGTAAGAGCTTGTTCATCTTTAAACTACTGTTTTCTTGCATGTTATTATGGAATGTAAATGTGTGTCTCTTCTCCATTTGTCTGGTTGGGTAGACTGCCTAGGGATGGTTTAGGAGAAGGATATGGGGAATCATTATTGGGGGGAATAAGGGAATTCTAGAGGCATTAGATATTGAGGAGGGAGTTTGAGAATGTGGTCCACCATGGAAAATAAATAGCTTGCATTTCTTACTTTTGGGGGGGCATAAGGAGGTTATTGGGGGGGAATAAGGATGTGTTTGATGATCTTTCATGGAGGGATGTTCAGGTGGACACCCATTGCTCATTGGGAGGCATAAGAAGCTTCCCCCATAGTCCTTGATCCTTTGGCTTGATTAAATAGAGCATATGTGTTGTTTGATTGTGAAATACAGTGGAAATATGTATGTGTGTCTTGTCTATTTTGTTGTTAAAAATATGCCTATGTGTGTGTGGAAGCCTGTGGATATTGCCATGCATTGAACCCCATCTTTCATTGTGTCGTGGTTGGGGTTCGGGGGCCAATGACGAGAGAGGCTTCATCTCTTCATTGGATATCTTGGTTGGGTGGAGAGTGTTGCATTTCCCCCTTTCTTCTTGCTGTGATCAATCGAAGGAAACATCTAAAGCATGCTACTGTCTTGAAATTAGTCATGGTGCAGAGTTAACATCCATCATTTTTAGTTTACTTCTTGTTGTAATTTCCTTTCCCCACTCTATGTGGATGGACTGTAAATTTCATTATATTGTAAAGATGTTGTATTGACCATGCAAGATGTATTTTGATTTGAGAAAGGGAAACAATCTTATATTCTTGCTGATTGAGAGAACTATAATGGTATTGTATTTATGCATTCATGGCATAATGGAAAAGATATATGTTGCTGCCTCCATTGGATTGCATTTGTCCAAGTTGATTGCTCAATCGTAACGTAACTTCATGTTTGAAAGAATGTAAAGGGATCGAGTTGTGTTTTGTATATTACATTTGAAATGATAAAAATAATTAATTTGTTGCATCCGTTGGTATGAGTTGGTGTAAGTAAGAATAATTAAAATGCATGTAATTCTCTGTTTTGGAATGTTGGAAGCAAATCTTGCATAAGGGAATTATGTTATTCTTGTTACTTGTCTGGCTGGGAAACATTCAATCTCTAAATAATAAGAAGGACTTCATTTAGATCTTGTTATCAATCGTTGAAGAAAGAAGTTTTTTTAAGCTAGCATGAAATGAATTTAAATGATGTTCTTACATACTTAAGAGTTGTTGTTTCAGTCAGTTAGAACATAGTAATATGATCTTCCCTTACTTCACTATGCATGTACACTTAATCAACCAACGAATGAACCAAAAAACCCCTCAAACCGTTAAGTAATGAATGAAGTGAACCAACTAAGCCTTGCAAGACCAAAATAGACCCAAGGAAGACCTGCACACTCAAGGAATTTTCCTTAGAAGCTTTCAATCAAACAAAATTAACAAAAGGATTCACTTAGAAAATTGCCAGTCTTGACTGTAGGATCATGTAGAACTGTTTTGAAAAAATGACTATTTAAAACACATCCAATCCTAATTTTTATGATTTCTATACAAAGTAGATGTCACCACCTTTCCAAAAAGTCCAATTTGATCAAAAACCGAGTTCCCAGTTAAAAGTTATAGCATTTTGAAGTTCTTATTGTAGGTAGTTCTGGAAGATGCTACGGGCAGGCCTGGAGTTGCTACGGGTGGCTATAGGTGCACAACCAGAGTTGCTATAGGAAGGCCTAGAGTTGCTATGGGTGGCTATAGATGTAAAAATAGAGTTACTATGGGTAGGTCTGGAGTTGCTATGGGCGGCCGTAGGTTCATAACCAGAGTTGTTACGGATAGGCCTGGAGTTGCTACGGGCAGTTGTAGGTGCACAACCAGAGTTGCTACGGGCAGGCTTACAGTTGCTACAGGATGATGTAGGTACACAACCAAAGTTGCTACAGGCTGGGGCCTACTACTTCAAAAGCTTATGGCACCTTGTAGTTTGTACATGGAGACATTAGAAACATTAGTTTGCACAAGAGACAAGATTCACCAAAGTAAATAAGTATATTAGATCTTAATGAACATATAAAACTAAATATATGTAAAATCATAGCTTTGATCTCCTCTTGTGGTAGACTCAAATGTGTGCGTGTCTTAGACTATGCTTGTGATAGTATTTTAATTTTTCTTTTTATTCCTCTTTCAGCTAACTAAGCCTAGGTTAATCATAGATCTCCAGAGGGTTAGTTTTTCAGGTGTTACACCTTATCCTAAACAACATGTGTGACCAATCAACGGATAGATAGCCTCCAATTCTAGCTGTGAAATCCCTTGACAAACATATGAAAAAGAGTGGTGGAAAATCTATCACTGACACATCTTACAAAATAGTGACATTGGGGCATGCTGTAGACACTAAAATTAGGTCACACTCCCCATTGGTCCCTCGGTAAATAAGCACCCTTCATCACATTCACCTAACCATGGCCCCTTTCACCCTACTAATATTAATTTAATTAAATTAATTCATTATCCTCACCATATTTATTATTTAAATATATTAATTTAAATAATACCCACATATACAGTTCACTTAGACACCTCACCAAGCCAACTCAACCTAAGACCTATTCTTAATAAGTTGCCATAACTAACTAAGACTTATCAAAACCCTAAAAATCAATGCCTACATTCCCTCTAACCACATTTCCAAATGCTTACAAGAGGATCTCAATCTAATCCATGGGTTCACGACATAAAATTTGAGGAAATCAAGAGGATCTCCCTAGTTTAGTAAACCTAGGAAAGTCCACATTGACCGACGCCGGTTACCCCTAACCAACGCCAGTTAAGCTAGAATCGCCATCGGTTACCCTTTTAACCCCAAAAAAACCTTATTCTCAAGGTTGGAAGTTGGAAGAAAGTTGGTAGAAGGTTGACGAAAGATTTTAGAAAATATGACAAACATTAACACATTCCAGAGAGAGAACACACATGCAAGGAAGGAGATCAAGCACCTTTTCCTGCACAACCATCCCGGCCATGATCTGATCTAACCAAGTCAAGAGGAATCTACATGCAGCCCATGCAGAATATTTCCTTCAGTTCGTGATCACTTACATCCTTCAAAACTCTCATCAACACCTCCATCCCTCACTCACAGGCATCCAGGACCAGAATCCAAGTAAGTATAATGTCATACTTCTCTGGTTTATTTCATTTCATCATTATTTTATCATCTATTGTTTACCTAGCCACCTATTGACCTCCTCCAACACTTACACCTCCATATACCCACTAAAACCTCACCAAATCCCTTCCAAGTCACCCAATACCTCATCCCGACCTAATAAAGTCCTTTGTGCAATCATAAAGGAGACCTAAAGCTTGTTTTGTGGCATTCCTAGATTTCCACAGTAACTGGCACTTGCTACACCTAACTACCGTCGGTTACCTTTAATTGACATTGGTCTCTGTATTTTCCCATACAACCCAGAATAGAGACCTACCCACCTAATTTCACCTCACCCTCATCCACCTGTGATCTACCTGAGACCTCTGTCAGACCTGCAGAGACCTAAAACTAGTTACTTGACCTTTGGATCCTATTCTAGCCTAGCCTGTTAGATTAGATATATTTCTTATTGTGTTTTAAGTGAGATACCTAAATCATTTTGAATTACAATAGGATTTACTTTGTTTACAACATTAAATTTTTTAAAATAGTGGACTGATAACCATCTAGGAAGTATCACACTTCCCGGATCTAGCATATGCTAGGTAGTTCATTACATATATTGTTTAATTCCTTCTGGTGGTCTTGATTTTCATTACACGTAGTTCCTCCTAGCCAGAAGGAATTTCTAACAATCAGCTGTGGATTCAAAAGTCATACGCGCGCAACAACCCATCGAGCAACATTTGAACATATATTCCTCCTATGCCCGTTACCCTATCTGTTTCATCAATACTTCAAAGAAACGATCTAAGAATCAGGTGAAACATTTTGGCATGCCCAGTGGGACCCATCCGGGGTTCCTTGCATTTCATTCATTCCTAAGAAAAGTTGTGTATTTGTTTCCCTTCTGAAAAGCATACACATTAATTTTCTTCCTTGGTAACCCACCTTTTCTTTCTATTTGCTCTAAAGGAAACTTTTCTTTTGGTGTAATTAAAAAGAACCATTTATTCGTATTTTCTGCATTATAGTGAAAGAGCATCCCTATTTCTCTTCATCTTTTTGTGTCATCCAACTTCACACTTCGATTTGGTCTTAAAAATAAGTGCATTGTATTTTGATTTATCGCATTATCTCACATTAATTGAGGGAAACCTATACACTGGAAGTCATGACCAGCTGATGGTTGACAAACAAATCGTAGAAAGCACATTTCTCTCTCTCTTTGAGTCTTGCCAAAAGTGCACAAATTAAAAAAAACACACATTCTTAAACAACATATTTCCTGGGAACACCTGCCAACGATCGCACTAATATGAGGATTGAAAGGTACTCCCCAACTCGCTGCTCTGTCGAGTGATACTTTAGAGCGAAGTCCACCCCCACCATAACATACCTGAAACCTCACCTTTTAGATCTCCTTCTTTGTAGGAAGCCATCCTCACCAAAAAACTCTATTTCACAACTCATGTGTCAGTCCTTAAATAACATAAGCTAAACAAACATAATAGAAAAGGGCACTCCTAGGATTGCATTTTTCTTAGTGTTTCTGCTTGGCTTGCATTTTGAGGTGAGAGATCACGTTCTTCATTTTTTTGTTCATCCTTGCATGCTCCTCATCACATTTGGTGTATTTCAGCTTCACCTGAGTGTGCCTGGGCCATATCATTATCATTCTCAAAATTCTAGGTTTGATTCTACATCAAATTTTAATTCATAACCACTTTTCTTTCATCACTGTTTCAATTTCACAGTCATCGTCGTCAGTTACCTCTGACTGTCGTCAGTTATACCCAACCAAAGTTGGTTCCAGGTCCTTTTACTAAGCTACCCAAAAGGACATTTTATTCATCATCTTCTACTTTTCACAGTCCCTGTCACTATCATCATACCCATTGACGTTGTAAACATCATCAAATTTGGCATACTTGTTAGATTTCACCTTCTGCTTTTTTTTTTCACTCACTGTCCATTTTTTTTATAGTGACTAGGAGTGGTTACCCCTGACCAATGTCTATTTTCCCTAACTGACATTGGTTATCCTGTTTCAAATTCCAACCATCATTTGGTACCTAATCCACTTTTTGCCACCAGATTCACCTATTCCTGCTGTTCTTTGTGTCATTTACAGAGAAACAGCCCTACCTGATCAGTACTGGTTCACATGGTGCTGACCCAAAGACAAGCAAGCGCACTCATATTTCATGCCAGTTGTCAACCACTCCCACCTAGTCCTTCACCACCTTCCATTTTATCACCAACCATGGATCCCATCCAACCTATTACTATCACTACCAGAGATGAGGAGTTCGCATGACTCCTTGACCAAAACCCTGCTGCTTTGAAGTTTTACCTTTCCCACTCATCCACTCGAGATGCCTTGGATTAGTTGATATATGACATGCCCGTATCTATCCCCCTAAATCTCACTCCCACTCCCACATCAGCCTCATCTAGCTCTGTGCTTCCCGCATCTATCTTACCCCCAGTCATTTTACAGCTAGGTCTTATACCTGCTATGACTGCCGCATCTGCCATCTCCGTGGCACCCGTTACATCCACCATACCCTCGACAACTACCCCAAACAATACCTCATCTATCCCTAATGTCTCACACATACCCATAGCTACATTACCACCTCCTGTTTCAGTGACCTCTACCCCATTTCAGAACATGGTCCTTTCCATTCCACAATCATTAGCCCTTATTGCCACTAGGGTTACCACGACCCTTCCACCTCCCTATACATACTACCAATAACCTCCCATTTCATCCATTATTCACTCTGGGTACGTACCCCCTGTTTCACTACCTTCTTCTCAATCAACCTACATGACAGCCCCATACACTAGAGTACCACCCCTATTATATGCCCAAAACCAACCCTCTCACGCTATATGAGACACCCAATCATCACAACCCACCAACGACCTAATTAAATTGATGTTGGAAAAGATGCAGACATTGGAGGCATCAGTTTCAGGCTCCTGCAACACTCTCACCTACAACGAGATTTGCAACGAGCCCATCTAACCATCCATTCCTATCCACTCATACCCCGTGCATTGGGAAATGCCTAAATTCAATCGTTTCAATAGCAAATAAGACCCACAACAACATTTGAGGTTGTTCAAATATGGGTGTTATCTAATCACTCATGATGATGCCTTACTCTTGAGAACCTTTCCCATGTTCCTCACTAGACCTGTATTAGATTGGTATAGTGGGTTACCTTATGACCCCCTCAAACCCAAGCCAACAAGGTTTAACGATACTAGAATTTACACATACCATCATGTGCTAGGGCACGATGTGGAGAACTGTAAAGCCTTGAAAACCATCCTTATCCAGTTGTGTCCTCTAGATTCCAACTTTGACGATGACGACCTTCTTGACGAGGATCCTGCTACACCAACACCCATTCCCACACTGCCCACTCAACAACCACAATCTCCACCCTCACAACTCCTAGAGCCACCCCCAAAATTTGAAATTAACATGTTTCACATCAGAGAAATTTCCACACCACCACCCAAATGTCGTTGTGCCCAACTCACCTCATAGGGATTTTCTCCTCAGTATGTTTTTTCCTTTCATGTCGTTATACCACTCATCCTACACCTTTTCTATTTAACAACTCCCCTCAAATAAACATGATACACGTCACTACACATACGCAGAAGGATAAGGGAAAAAAAATGCAATTGACCCACCAACCAATCCTATACCTAACATACCATCTGCACCCATACCTAAAATCACTATCCGGGGCTTCATGTACCCCATTTCTAATGGCGTCACACATCGCACCATAATCAAAGAATTACATCAATATCCCCTCAAAGTGTCCTTATATGACCTCATTCAAACCTTAGAATCCCATTGTCAAGCTCTCATGGAGGTTCTTCAATCTATTTATGTTTTACCCAATGACCCTACACCTGTAGCCTCCATTATCACACCCCATCATGTAGCATCTCTCACCAAATTACCACCTTCATCTTCACCCCACCCTATTCACCAAGTAGCCTCCCTTAGCTTCTCAGAGGAAGAGATCGTGCCACACAAAAATGATGACCCAGACCCAGCCCTCTTCATCTCTATCCACATCAATGACATATGGGTATGCTGTGTGATGATTGATGGGGGCGCTAACATTAACATCATTTCATCCCATGCATTCACTCAAATGCACATACCTGACAATTACATGCATAAACATCTGGTCATGTTGCATTCATTCAATGACACTATCACCTCTACACTAGGCACTGTCATCCTCCACATTCGCGTGGGCCCCTGCACTATTCTAGAATTATTTTACGTTTTGGAGGGGGAATTCCAATATAACCTGTTGCTTGGAAAACCCTGGATTCATGTCATGGGTTGCGTTCCTTCCACTTTGCATCGTTGTGTAAAGTTTGAACATGAAGGACACACATATACCATTCCAGCTGACCCATCACCTTTCAAAACATGCAACATGCTTTATTGACCCAATGATGTGCTCATACCTATTAAGTCGTCTACCTCCACAACCACTACTTCTTCACTTACGCCTCCACCTACCAATACAGCCGCTGCTTCTACCGCACATACCTCCTCCATTCCTACCGCTGCCATAACCTCCACAGCTAACCCATCAGCTTCCCAATCCATTAAATCTACCTCAGCATTGACCTCTGACACTTTACCAATACCAACTACCTACATACCAACCACTGATTATTTGGAAGGTGTTTTTCAATGCCTCACTCTGGGGGAGTACTGCTTATATAGTGTCAACACATTCCTTACTCCACAAGAGTATGGAAGCCTTCACCAACACCCACATTATGATCACCGTATAGGAGAACATCTCCTTTATGGTCCTCATTACCTTCATACTAGTCTCACCTATGGGGTACTTGATACTACCACTTACACACCCGAACCACCGCCACTAACCTTCCCTTTTTCTGCTGACTTCCAATCACTTACCAATCTCCATTTCTCCCACACCTTCCTGTACCGATGTGTATAGAAGGGTTTTGGTTTTTGGATTTTATGAGCAAGGCCACCATACTATTATTCCATGTACCACCCACAAACATAATGACCGTAGTGGTATTGGCTTTCCTGAACCACCTACTAAATAGGCCCACATTGAACTCATTAAGGACACTAGCTCTTCTACACCTTCTTCACCTGCTCCACCTTCATCACCACCTTCACCGACGGAGTTGATGGATCCTGAATCTATCCCTCCTAACTTTTTTTTTCATAAACACCATTTCCTTGGGGCCTCCAACTTATCAATGCGAGCGCGAGGCCCCTTCCACTCTTCCCTTCTTTTATCTTGAAATTATCAATGACGATACACCTTCAATTAATGTCATTCAATGTGAGTATGATGAATCCATACTCACCTAAATTGGAGTAGAAGACTCATATATTCATTAGTAATTACCTTCTGAGATGCAAACCATGTTGAATGAATTGATTATCGAGATCAACATTCATACTTAGGATGACCCGCACATCCTAAAGATCAGAAAATATTTAGATGCTGCCGAACAGGAAGCCATCACTTCTTTTCTTAGAGATCATAACCATGCTTTCACTTGGTCTTATGCAGACATGCTCGGTATTGACTCCACCATAGTGGTCCACAATATCATAACCGTTCCTGATTCCAAATCCATCAAACAAAAGCTGAGGAAAATGTACCCTTGCATTGCTCTTCTTGTCAAAGAAGAACTTCAACACCTTCTTTTTGTTTCCTTCATCTTACCCATTGATTATCCTCGTTGGATTTCTAACATTGTCCCTATCACTAAAGCAACTGGGGGACTCTGCATTTGCACGAACTTCCGTGACCTCAACCTAAGCTACCCGAAAGATGACTTTCCCTTACCTGGTATTGACAAGCTGGTTGACCTTACCACTGGCCATGAGATGCTATCACTCATGGATGGCTTCTCGGGTTATAATAAACTTTTGCTTGCCCCAGAAGGTCAACACAAAACCTCATTCATCACCCCTTGGGGGACCTTCTACTATTGAGTCATGCCTTTTGGCCTTAAAAATGCTGGTGCCACATATCAACGTGCTATGAATTACATCTTTCATGAAATCATGCATCACATATTGGAAGATTATGTGGTTGATCTCTTAGCCAAATCTAAGCATCACTCTGAGCACCTTGCCATCCTCCAAACCATCTTTGACCACCTCATTAAATATTACGTCTGCCTTCAGCCTAAGAAGTGCATCTTTGCGGTTCTCTCAAGAAAGCTCCTAGGATTTATCGTTTCCCTCCATGGTATAGAAGTTGACCCTACTAAATTCAAGGCCATTCTCAAAATGACTCTACCTACTAATCTTTGGAAACTTCGTATCCTACAAGGTAAGTTGTAGTCCATTCACCATTTCATTTCATAATTATCTGATTGGTGTCAACCATTTCATCATCTACTCAAGAAGGATGTCTCCTTTAAATGGGATGACGACTACCATAAATCTTTTGAGGCCTTAAAACAATACCTTCTCCAACCACCTGTACTCATTCCACCTAAAGATGATCACCCTTTTTACTTATACATATAAGCTACCAATCATTCCTTGGGAGCCATGCTCGCTCATCGCATGAACAACACAGGGAGCAGGCTGTTTATTACATAAGCCATACTCTTTTGGACTATGAAACCCGATACACCCATCCCAAAAAAATTTTCTTAGCCTTAGTTTTTTTGCCACCAAACTCCGTCATTACCTACTCAACCACAAAACCTATGTTGTGACCAACACCGACCCCTTACACTTCATGTACACCAATGCTTATAAAAATTAGTGGGCTGCATGATGGCTTATGCTTTTAGCTGATCTTCAACTTGAATTCATTCATCAAAAGTCCATCAAGGGCCAAGATATCTCAAACCAATTGGCTGACACACCTATTTCTAGGGATCCACCCTCTAATTTTGACTTTCCAGATGAGTCAATTGCTATTCTTTCCCTAGATGAACCTCCTTACCAAATGACACTCTTTTTTTATCATTCCAAGTGTCAACGTGGTGGCAGGGCTGGTATTATCCTCATTCCTCTTGATGGTGAACCCATGCATTTGTCTTTCAAACTAGATTTTTAATGTACCAACAATATTTCCGAATACGAAGCACTCATACTAGGTCTCCAAGCCACCTATGCCCTAGATGTTAAATCAATCAACATCTTTGGTGATTCTTAATTGGTCGTAAACTAAGTCAATGGTACGTACTAATGTCATAACGAGATACTTCAAAAGTATAAACATCATGTACAAATAATTTTGACCACCTTTGATCATTACACCCTTCAAACCATCCCACATTCAACCAACAAATTTGCATAGATACCATGGCCTACTTAGCTTCCCAAATACCTGCTTCATCTACCGATTCTACAATCTTTGTCACCGTATAATGACTCTAATAACCTTCTTATTTACCTCACAATGTTTACTCGATCAAAACCGATACCCCTGACCCAAGTGACCTTTGGTATAAACAATACTCCAACTACCTTTCTCTATCCATCTTACCTCCTGATCTTACTCGTAATGGAAAATGTGCCTTCCTTAAAAAGGTCTCTCGTTACATCATCTTGGGGGGAATGCTTTATAAGCATGGCTTTGATGGTATTCTCTTACGATTCCTGACAAGTTCTAAAATTCCTTATACCATTAAGGAGGTTCATGATGGCATATGTGGTCACTTCAGTGACCTTGCTATTGCTAAGTGTATTCTTCGCCTAGGTTATTACTGGCTGACCCTTAACCATGATTGTTGCGACTACGTAAAATGTTGTGTAAAATTCCAACAACATTCCAATCTTCATCATACACCTAGTCATGCCTTATAGGTCACTCGTGACCTTTGGACCCTTCTCTCAATGGGGTTTGGATCTTGTCAGAGAAATCAATCCTCATTCGTCCCAACGCCATCAATGGATCATCACTGCTACCAAATACTATACAAAATTGGTGGAAGCCTGTTGGTTAGATATTTTGTCAAACCAAAATATGAGGTTCAACCACAGTACATGGGATTAAATCCCTCCTCAAAGATAGGTGAGGCTGCCTGTTTATTGCTAATCTAAAACACAGTAAATAATATATACAATATTCACACTAATCTAACCATTGGGGGTTGGGATGAAATCCCGAAATCCACATTCACACGATTCAAGGATATTGCTTTCGTAAGTGAAATAGGTTAGAAACTATTACAGTGAAAGAAGCACGGTAGAAAGGAAATGGGAGAAACGTATTTTCTTTCGAGTAAACACAGAGCACAAAATAATCATACGAGTTTTAGATCACAGATATAGCGTCTGAGATAATTAGAAACACTGAGATTCTATGCAAAGAATAGCTTTAAGATCATGAACATAAGAACACTGTCTTAAATAAGATATATTTCACAACACAAAGTCTGCAAAACAATATCAACTTCTATTCTTCAAAATGATTGAAAGAAAACACAAAGTTTTTCTCCTTTCCAATAGCCTCTTAATGCTTCAAAAATTCTCGACCCTTTAGAATGCACAAGCATCCCTTATTTATAACAAAATAAGCTAGAGATAAAACAGGACAGATCCGGAAAAGTAGCATGCTAACTAGAGTTCAGCTTTGCATGATTCTCACGCAGGAGATCAAGTCAAAGTATGAATTAAAAATAATGACAAAACGGAAATAAAAGATATGTCATTCTAAAAATAGAAATGTCATGGGACGTTGAAACTTAATCCGAGTCATCATCTTTTGATTCTTCTTCTTTCTCTTCCTCCAGCTGAGACTGTTTGTTCCAGAACTCCTGGAACTTCCGAATAATGCCTTGTATTTCATTTCCTCAGGTGCAATGGAATGATCATTCCACATTTCACAGGTCTCATGGATATCACTGGCACTGCCGGGAAGCTTTTTCAACCTTTTGCTGAGCTTTCTTAAGGCCTCCAACGTACGTTCAATCCTCACAGAACTGACCAATGAATTCAAGGTCGAATCCATCTACAGGTTCATGCTGAACAGTCTCTTGAACTTGTTTGAAGAGATCATGATGCTGATAGGCATCTTGAGTTCCCAACTGACACCTTTGGACAATCTTAAGCAATTCTCAATGGCTAAGATCACTTTTCCCATCGATCAATTTAGTCTCTTGCATTCTCTCAACTGTGCTGCAGGCTTCGTAGAGGATCTTTACTCTGAACTTGATGGCCTTGATCAACTGAAAGTGTTTATCTGTATGTGCCTTCTTCTACCAAGAGATGTGCTGGTATTTGCTTTAGCACTTGGAGAGCTTCACAAGTCAAATCAAGCTGTCCAATGTTCTTCAGTGAATTCCTCATCCATCTTCTCTCACTTCCTTCTGAATCTCTGCCAAGGACTGATGAACTTTCACCACGTCTTGAATTACTTCCTTCCCTTGTTGGAGCAACTTTTGGATCCATTCGTCAACCACTCTTCCTTTCTTTTTTTGTTATTCATATTCCATACATCATGCAAGTAATTGGAATTTGGAAGGAACAACACCAATTCATAGTCTCAAAAAGAAAATAAACCCTAAAAACCCAAAACCCTTTCCAAAAAAAACACAAAAAGAAGAAGGAAGAAAAACCCTCAACAACTGACAAGAAATTGGAAAGAAAATACACGCAGTCGATCCAGAAAAATCAAGAATAAAGAAGGAACGAAAAAATACCTTCAATTCGAGATAGGTAAAATCGAAAACAAACGATCCAGTCTGGTAACACGAGTCTGCGGGTTTTGGGAGCGGAAGAGCATGCGAAAAAATCCACGAATTAAAAATATGAACGGTAAGAATGACGTGGAAATCCGCGTATTTATAAGAAAATCAGTAATAAATACACTTTAGCTCGGCACGTGCCAACTCACCGACCACTCGGCATGAATGCCACGTCAACATGTTGGAGGAGTCCGAAAACCCGACACGAGGAGATTTAGTGCATTTCGGGTTTCGAGCTTCAGAAAACATGGAGCACAAAACATGTTTTGAATCATGAATGTTCCGATGCAGTTGAACTTCCGAAAACCCGATTACAAAGGATTGAGCGGACTTCGGGAATCGGAGAACATGGCGCATAAAACATGTTTTGGAACATGAATGTCCCGATGCTTTAGAGTTCCGAAAACCCGAATACAAAGGATTGTCTTAACACAAGGCGGGTCTCGGGTTTCGGAAGTCACGTGACACAAAGCATGTTTTAACTCAAGTATGTTCCGACGAGTTGAATTTCCGAAAACCCGATTACAAAGGATTTTCTCATTGCAAGGCGGGTTTCGGGTTTCGGAGGTCATAAGACATAAAGCATGTTAAAACTTATGTCAAGCTGTTAGTAACACCCGAAAACCCGATTTTCTCTAAAAGAGGTCATAATGCAAAATCACTTCAAAAATTTTGTAGGGGTTATCCGATCGTTTCGTTGTGAACTCAAAACGGGGATAACAGCTGGCTCCAGTTGGGGACTTTCTTTGTAATACCAAAGGAAGAGAACTCAGAGTCTCTGGTCTCGCTCATTGGGCTACGGGGTCAAGGAGAAAACCAAAACAAAACAAAACGAAGAAAGAAAGAAAGAAAACCAAAAGCAAACACACAACAAAAGCAAAATATGTACAATGCAAGAGAGCATCTTGCATTAATGGTGGAACAACTTTAGATGTTGTCCACTGAAAGGCAAAGGGAGTAACCCTCCATCCAGATATGATAGAAGGAAACTATTTTCACCATTCAACTCGTGGATCTTGAAAGGTCCTTTCCATAAAGAATCAAACTTTCCATGCATTCCTTTCTGTTCTCTTCTTTTATCCCAAAGCAACACCAGGTCTCCAATCTGGAAGTCACGTTGCTTTGATTTTTTATCAAAAATCTTCTTCACCCTGCTCTGATGATCTGCTATACGATCAACCACCTTAATTCACTCTTCTTCCAGCCTGGTTAGGTACATAACCCTCTTTTCGATAGAATTCTGAAAAGCTACATCTTCAACCGCTTTTGCCAACTGCAAGGCTGGCAATTCTACTAAGATAGGAATTTCAGCATCAATCCCATATAGCAACTGAAAAGGGGACATCCCTATGGCTCGCTTTGGAGTGATCCGATCAGCCCACAACGCATCATACAATGCTTTGTGCCAATTCCTCTGATTTTCGTCTACTAATTTCCTGATTATAGTAACCAGATTCTTATTGCTGGACTCAGCTTGCCCATTGCCCTGGGGATAATAGTCAGATGAGTGAGCCAAAGTAATGCCGAATCCATAGCAGAATTCTGTCAACTCATGTGACGAGAAGTTAGACGCATTATCCGCTACAATCTTATGAGGAATACCGAATCTGACGATTATGTTTTCTTTCAGGAACTTGCAAACAGCTTCAGAAGTTGCTTGCTTGATTGGTACAGCCTCTACCCACTTGGTAAAATAATCTGTAGCAGTTAGCACATAGTTGTGTCCAGCACTGGAAGCAGGATTCAATGTTCCGATAAAATCAATCCCCCATTGGCGAAAAGGTTCTTCAATCACCACAGGCTTCAGAGGAAGAGCTGCTAACTTGGGACGACCAACAAAATGTTGACAAGCTTCACATTTAGACACCCATTCTGCTGAGTCCCGGAAAAGAGTAGGCCAATAATACCTAGCCCGTAAGATCTTATATGCTGTTACAGAGGACGAAAAATGTCCTCCGCATGCTAGGCTATGAAAGGATTCTAATAACTTTTCCTGTTGCGATTTATCAACACAACGCAAGAAGACACCATCGATACCTTTCTTGTATATTGCATTATTCCACAAAAGGTATTTCGCAGATCTCAACTTGACGGTCCTCTTCTCTTTTTGATTTAAATGCGGAGGGCATTCACCATAAGTTAAGAAGAAAGCAATGTCCGTGTACCATTCATTGGTCGTACTCACAAAAAGCACCATAGGCAGCTCGGAAGAAGTATCTTGATTCTTCTCACACTCTGCTTCAGCATGATTCTCTGCAATCAATTGACACAGGCCTCTTCCTCGTACCAACTTGGTAGGTTTGATGTCCAAGTCATACTCCTGAACCTTAGCAATCCAAGTACCTCGTTGGCTTCCCAGCTCTTGTTGAGTTAGAATGGATTTAACAGCAGTATCAGGAACGAGAACACGAGTATGAGAATTCAGCACATAGTACCTGAAATGCTTCACCGCTCGCACCACCGCATAAGCATGTTTTTCAATCTGCGACATCTTCAATTCATGCTCTTTCAACGGACAGCTCATGAATGCGATAGGAGCTTCAATGCCTTCTCCATTTTCCTGCATCAGGATCGCTGACACTGTGTGGGCAGAAGCATAGCTATACATGATGAAATCTTTCTTGAAGTCTGGACATACTAAGGTAGGAGCGCAAGCAACTGCCCTTTTGATTTCTTCAAATGAAAGTTTCCCTTCTGCACTCCATCTGAATGGGACTTTGCCTTTCATCATTCCAAGGATATCCTTGGTTTTGTCAGCGAAATCGGGTACAAATCTTCTCAAGAAATTAACCTTTCCGAAGAAAGAATGAACTCCTGTTTTACTTGTGGGCAAGGTAAGGCTCTGAATAGCCTTTACCCTTTCTGGGTCAATTTTAGTTCCTTCTCTAGTCACAATATGACCCAGCAGCTTTCCTTCTGTTACCCCGAACATAGACTTCTTGGGATTCAATGAAATCCCATGACGTCTACACCTTAAAAGTACCTGTTCTAAATGACCATAATGATCACTCCGCTTTTTAGAAAAAACAGTCAAGTCATCCAAATACACGACTATGACCTTACCCATCAGATCTCTGAATGCTAGATCCATAGCCCTCTGAAAAGTAGCTCCGGCGTTGATCAGGCCGAATGGCATCCTTCTGTAAGCAAAGGTACCCCATGGGGTCGTGAAAGCTGTCTTGTGTTGATCCTCTGTGGTTACTTCGACTTGATTATATCCTGAAAACCCGTCGAGCATGGATAACATTTCCGATCCAGTTACAGTTTGTAATACCTGATCCATGATAGGCAAGGGATAGTTATCCTTCAGTGAGGACTGATTTAAGTTACGGAAGTCAACACAAATCCGGATCTCACCATTCTTCTTCCTGACAGGAACAATGTTTGCAATCCAAGTGGAGTGATGGATTGGGAAAATAATTCTAGCATCTAACATCTTCTGAATTTCTGCCAGGATTGTCCCTGAAATCTTCGGATTATAATGCCTTTGCTTCTGTCTATACGGCTTGACATCAGGCTTCAGAGGAATACTGTGCTGAACATCTTTGGGCTTGAAAGATTTCAAATCTGCATAAGACCAGGCCAACACATCGATGTATTTCTTCAAAAGCAAAGTGAATCTTACCTTCTCTTCAGGAGAACAACATTTACCGATATTCACCATCCGAGGTTGATCAGATGAACCTAGATTGATTTGATCTACTTCAGAGGAAGAAGCTCCTTCAACTTGCCTTTTGTTTTGGATAAAGCGATCATGCTTGTCAAACAGACCCTCCAGAGAAACCAGACCTTTTGGTATCTTGTTGCCTTTCAGCTGGATAAATTCACCATCAACCTCTTGATATGGCTCTGAAATAGTTTCACGAAAGGCTGATTCCGAACCTTCAAAATATAGCTCACTGAAATTGTCAGCCTTTTCCAGGAAAGCCAACACCTGTTGATCATCATTGAATACCTGCCAGTGAGTTGCATTATCTGGGACGCTAGGGCGGTACACAATCTCGATAGAGTATGTGTCTTGCTTGAACTGAGGATGAGGAAGAAGAAGAGATGCAGACACGGCCAAAGAATCAGCCTTGTCATTATAATCTCTTAAAACTGCCTTAATAGAGAATGCATCAAAGCATTCTATACTATCCCAAACTTTGTTCCTGTAATGCCTCAACCGATCGTTTTTCACCTGATATACACCCCTGACCTGATTAACAATCAGCTCTGCATCTCCCTGAACCTTGAGATTCCTGATTCCCTTCTGTCTGGCCAATTCTAATCCTAATAACAGGGCTTCATATTCGGCCGTGTTGTTAGTATTATCAAATTGTAACTTATAAGCTGATGGGAAAATCTCGGAGCTAGGAGATATGAGAACAACACCAGCGCCTGATCCAGAAGTTGAGCAGCTACCATCAAATTCGAGCGTCCAAATTGCATTGGGATCTTCCTCTTCCACATCTACAATGGGTATCTCTGAAGCCATGAAATAATTCCCAAAGCTAGCATCTTCGAAAAGGATCTGAGCCTTAGGATCATCTGATTTGGTCACCAAATACTTTGCCTGCGGTTCAGGATGAAGAACCTGTTGAACCCCTTTGACTGGGATCTTGGCTTTGGTCCAATCCATACTAATCTCTCCTCCGACATCTTTACAAAATCCTCTACCCAAGAGAATACCATAAGCCGCAGGGATATCAGCAACCAGAATAGTCATTTTTACTCTCTTCTCAGGGAAGGCAACAAATGCAAACTGTGCGTCCTTGATTTGACCAATCAGAGGGACTTGTTTAGTTTCCATGGAATAGCACCGTCCATATGACTTAGTCAAAGTAAGCCCAAGGGCATGGGCCACTTTTGCGGGCATAACATTATCAGAGGCCCCTGAATCAATAATGCAATTGCTGAGTTTAAACCCATTTATAAGTAGAGACAAATAAAATGGTTCAATCTTTCCTGAGGAAGAAGCAGAAGTCAGATTATTCTGAGGTGTGGGTTGAGTAGGATTTGAAAGGAGACCTTTAGCAGGTGATGGAACAGCCGCTTTACTTCTGATGAACTTGGCCAGCTTTTCAAATTGTTCGGGATTCGACTGAAGGTATTCTGCTTCTGACATTTGAATTTTGGTTCTCTTTGCATGATCAATAATATCGAAAGCAGTGTAAGAAGGAATGATAGTAGGCTCAGTTCTAATTACATGAGCTTGTGCTGGGGCACTGGCCTTAGGAGAAGGAGAATAAGGAGCAGCTGTCTTTTTAGTAACCTCTCTTTCAGTTTGCGCCGAAATAGGGGTACCCCTTTTGACTATGGATACAGGAGGTTCCTTATTCTTCTCCTTAGTATTTTCCAGAGGCTTTCTGGGAACCTGAGATTGGGACCGAGTGAACACAGCAAATGATTGACCATCTGGCTCACATTCATCTTCATCATATTCCAAATAACCAATGCTGGAGTCGCCAGCTGACTCATCATAAGACTCATCAGCATATCCTGAAGCTTCGAAATCCTCACGGGAATCTTGCTCTTCTGGTTCGTCATCTTCTTCAATCAGTTCCACTGCTGCATTGACGGGCGGAGCTTCAATTGCTAATCTCGGTTGAGCAGGAGCTAACCGTGGCCTATCTCTGGCAGGTACACCATTGTTATTAAAATTCCGCCTAGGGATATCCCGGTACGGAACATTGCTCCCCTGCTGAGACACTTGCTTCTTTAAAGCAATCAAATCATTAGCCATTTTTTGAAACATAGGGTCAGTATTACCTTGAGAAGAACCTTGATTTTTGAGTTTGGGTATATCTTTCTTGATCCTTCCGGCTAAGATGAGATCATCCTCTATTTCAGTAGCCGTTGACTGAGCAGTAGCCAGATCTGGGATAACCGACCTTCGTAATAAAAAGCTTATATCAGGAGGTTGAGCATTGATGAAGAAGCACTTTTGGTTTTCCAAAGTTGGTACAGCTATAACTGGAATTTTCCAGATCAGCTTATTGAACTTAGCCACGAATTCCCGCATAGGTTCATGCGATTCCTTCTTCATATGAGTAAGCTGAGCTAACAATGCATGAGAATCTTCGGCTGGTTTGAAACGTGCCTCAAACTTGGTCCGCATGGTAGCCCAATCTGGAATGCATGCATTCGGGAGGTGATAAAACCATTCAGCTGCTACTCCCTGCAATGTTTCAACGAAGAGCCGAACGGAGACATCTTCGTGGGCTACTCCAAGGACACCGCATGCAACAAAGAAAGATGCAATATGCTCATCAGGATGCTGCTTCCCATCCCCATTGAACTTGGGAATGTTTTTACGTGATCCACGTGGTAACTCATGCAATGGAGGAGTCAAAGTAAGAGGACCAATGACTGCACCCCAAGGCACAGGTTGAACCGCCATCCTTCTGAAAAGAGTGCGTACAGGGATCCGGGTATCAGACAAGAGTAGTGCACGACAAGTTGCAGATGCTTCCCGTTCTTCAGGGATCCGATTTCTCCGAACAGGTGAAGAACTTCTGGCTCGGTTAGAGACAACGCTGTTGGGAGAAAGGCTGAAATTATGCTGTTGCAGTAACTCGAAGAGTGGATCAATTTCACCTTGAGCTCGGCGAGACCGAGTGAAGATCCTCCTGGCCAGCTTGAACTGAAAGGAGATCTTATTAAAAATAAGGCAAATATGGAGTCGCCAGACACCGAGAGGATAAGCTTTATACTATTGATCCGTATTTCCCCAGCGGAGTCGCCAAAAACTGTTGGTTGGATATTTTGTCAAACCAAAATATGAGGTTCAACCACAGTACATGGGATTAAATCCCTCCTCAAAGACAGGTGAGGCTGCCTGTTTATTGCTAATCTAAAACACAGTAAATAATATATACAATATTCACACTAATCTAACCATTGGGGGTTGGGATGAAATCCCGAAATCCACATTCACACGATTCAAGGATATTGCTTTCGTAAGTGAAATAGGTTAGAAACTGTTACAGTGAAAGAAGCACGGTAGAAAAGAAATGGGAGAAACGTATTTTCTTTCGAGTAAACACAGAGCACGAAATAATCATACGAGTTTTAGATCACAGATATAGCGTCCGAGATAATTAGAAACACTGAGATTCTATGCAAAGAATAGCTTTAAGATCATGAACATAAGAACACTGTCTTAAATAAGATATATTTCACAACACAAAGTCTGCAAAACAATATCAACTTCTATTCTTCAAAATGATTGAAAGAAAACACAAAGTTTTTCTCCTTTCCAATAGCCTCTTAATGCTTCAAAAATTCTCGACCCTTTAGAATGCACAAGCATCCCTTATTTATAACAAAAGAAGCTAGAGATAAAACAGGACAGATCCTGAAAAGTAGCATGCTAACTAGAGTTCAGCTTTGCATGATTCTCACGCAGGAGATCAAGTCAAAGTATGAATTAAAAATAATGACAAAACGGAAATAAAAGATATGTCATTCTAAAAATAGAAATGTCATGGGACGTTGGAACTTAATCCGAGTCATCATCTTTTGATTCTTCTTCTTTCTCTTCCTCCAGCTGAGACTGTTTGTTCCGGAACTCCGGAGATGCTGTGCACACTGAAATGATCATTCCACATTTCGCAGGTCTCATGGATATCACTGGCAACCTGATTGACTGAATGCGTTCAAGGAAGAAGAGAAGAACCCGACACGCAGAAGAAGATATCGGAAAACTTTGAGAACCTGACAGGTCTGATATGTCGGAATCTTGGCGAAACCCGACACTTTCTTTCAATGGCGGAAACAGGAGAAAACCCGGCACTCACTGTTGATGACGGAACTTAGGAGATGCCCGGCACTTAGTGTTGAGGTCGGAATGTTGAGAAACCCCGTCACTTCGAGCTTCCAATGTTCTTCGGACTTTTGAATCTGCAACACAACCTTCAAAATCCGGGAAACAAAAACAGAGTCTTTCCTTTGAATTTCTACATACACAACTTCCTTTCTTTTTTTGTTATTCATATTCCATACATCATGCAAGTAATTGGAATTTGGAAGGAACAACACCAATTGATAGTCTCAAAAAGAAAATAAACCCTAAAAACCCAAAACCCTTTCCAAAACAACACAGAAAGAAGAAGGAAGAAAAACCCTCAACAACTGGCAAGAAATTGGAAAGAAAATACACGCAGTCGATCCAGAAAAATCAAGAATAAAGAAGGAACGAAAAATACCTTCAATTCGAGACAGGTAAAATCGAAAACAAACGATCCAGTCTGGTAACGCGAGTTTGCGGGTTTTGGGAGCGGAAGAGCATGCGAAAAATCCACGAATTAAAAATATGAACGGTAAGAATGACGTGGAAATCCGCGTATTTATAAGAAAATCAGTAATAAATACACTTCAGCTCGGCACGTGCCAACTCACCGACCACTCGGCATGAATGCCACGTCAGCATGTTGGAGGAGTCCGAAAACCCGACACGAGGAGATTTAGTGCATTTCGGGTTTCGGGCTTCGGAAAACATGGAGCACAAAACATGTTTTGAATCATGAATGTTCCGATGAGTTGAACTTCCGAAAACCCGATTACAAAGGATTGAGCGGACTTCGGGAATCGGAGAACATGGCGCATAAAACATGTTTTGGAACATGAATGTCCCGATGCTTTAGAGTTCCGAAAACCCGAATACAAAGGATTGTCTGTTTCGGAAGTCACGCGACACAAAGCATGTTTTAACTCAAGTATGTTCCGATGAGTTGAATTTCCGAAAACCCGATTACAAAGGATTTTCTCATTGCAAGGCGGGTTTCGGGTTTCGGAGGTCATAAGACATAAAGCATGTTAAAACTTATGTCAAGCTGTTAGTAACACCCGAAAACCCGATTTTCTCTAAAAGAGGTCATAATGCAAAATCACTTCAAAAATTTTGTAGGGGTTATCCGATCGTTTCGTTGTGAACTCAAAATGGGGATAACAGGTTGGCGCAGTTTATTCCATGTCTAAGGGTATCTTAAAATATATCAAACCAGGATATAAAGACTCCACCAGTCCATGGGAGCTCATTTTTAACATGGAATCTATTTTGTAGCTATGTGTATAGCCTACATCAAAAATTCCTATCTACCATTTCCATTTTACTAATATCGTTGCACTCCAATAGGTAGCTCTTGCCTCCATAGTGGAGGTTATTGATGTTGTTACCTATGCATATGTTGTTTCTAGCATTACCCAGAAAAATGGGAGCTGTACACAATGATCTATTGTTACCATAAAGGATCACATAGGGTATACGATAGGCATAACCTTGTGGGGAACTTTATGTGATGAGGCCACACAAAAGTTACATCTGCAAAAAGATGAGGATGTCATACATATGTCGATTGTAGCTATTAAAAAAGCCAAAGTTACCACATTTAGGAAAAGAAGCCTAACTTCAGGGCCCAATACACAACTATTTCTTGCACCCGCAGTACAAGAAACAAAGGCACTCTAAATTTGGTTAAGCACCATAGAAGAAACATATGTCTCAGATACACTGAGTGCAGAAGTAGCGGTTGGGAAAAACCATTATTAACATCCATGCATGCAATATACAAAACCTCGACCAACAAGTTGCAGTTGTTGCTACCATTATACATATCAACATGGACAACTATTGTTATCATGCTTGCTCTCGCATGGTTAATGGTAGACAATGCCCTAAAAAATGGTTAGAAATACAGACACTTCTTGGCATTGTATAAAATGCAATTTGGATTCACGTTTATGTGAATATAAATATGCATTGCACATGATGTTAGAGGATCCTATTGGCACTGTATGGGCAACAACTTTTGATGATGCAACAAAATCTCTTTTGGGTTTGTCAGCTGATGCTCTTAAAGAAAATAATACATTTACCAATGATGTGTGGGACATTATCAAAAATGTGCTCTTCCATGGGTTTACATTTATCTTTTCCGTTTCGACGGGTACCTACAATGGCAAGGAACAACTATCATGTACCGTACATAGCACAACTGCATCCAAACAAGATGCAAACCATGTAGACTTGCTAGCATCTTTTTAAGAATCTTCTTGATAGAAAAACACATTGTGGTTGTAACATATTTGTACATCCTGAATAGCTTATCCTTATAATATGGTGTACATATGACCAATAATGCATCTCTTCTAGATATGAAACATGCAAATATACTTGCATGTAAACCTGTAACATGATGTACATATTTATAGCATTACAATTATTGTAAAAAAAGTACGTGCCGTAATAAATAATACGCAACTCCCCACTACAATTCGTGCTTACAATACACTAACATGTTATGATAACACTAAGTTGGGACCAAAACTAATCTAGAATCAAACATATACACACATATGTGTAGACATACACATACATATATACGTGTACCTATATATAGTCATACATGTATGTACATAAAACTTTAGGGATAATAGCGGGAACAACCAACTCGTGCTTCTTTGTTTCTAAAAATGGTATTGTACACCTTAGAATGCCAAGGGAACACATTCCTAGCTACATACCAACAACCTGGGTACCATACACTCTCTTCCTGAGTATATTGCATGCTTATGAGCCTGAAACTACTGTGCAGATAGAAAGCCCGGGCTAGATATAGAGATCTCTAGATTTAGATATAGAAGCGGAAATGCCTTCTTGTGATATGTGTAACCCAGATTTCCATACATATACAACCTTACACCATACGAAAACTAAAAAACCCAACTATAACGACATTATCATGGGTTAACTAACTTTAACAAAACTATATAAATTGAGGCCAAAATTATCTTATGGATATTCCTTTTCACGTACAAACTATCATTGCATATTTCCATATGCAAAACCCAATTTGGATACACCCACTTACACTTATTCATCCTGACCATTTTAAAAAAAAATGTAAAAGCCATATTTTGATTTCTTCGAATGAAATTTTCCCTTCTGCACTCCATCTGAATGGGATTTTTCCTTTCATCATCCCAAGGATATCCTTGGTTTTGTCAGCGAAGTCAGGTACAAATCTTCTCAAGAAATTAACTTTTCCAAAGAAAGAATGAACTCCGGTTTTACTTGTGGGCAAGGTAAGGCTCTGAATAGCCTTTACCCTCTCTGGATCAATTTTAGTTCCTTCTTTAGTCACAATATGACCCAATAGCTTTCCTTCTGTTACCC
Organism: Taxus chinensis; assembly: GCA_019776745.2. Classification (NCBI taxonomy): domain Eukaryota; kingdom Viridiplantae; phylum Streptophyta; class Pinopsida; order Cupressales; family Taxaceae; genus Taxus; species Taxus chinensis. The sequence goes on along the minus strand of CM034146.1, from coordinate 81,814,864 downwards.
CCAAACATAGACTTCTTAGGATTCAATGAAATTCCGTGACGTCTGCATCTCTGAAGTACCTGTTCTAAATGACCATAATGATCACTCCGCTTTTTAGAAAAAACCGTCAAGTCATCCAAATACACGACTATGACCTTACCCATCAGATCTCTGAATGCTAGGTCCATAGCTCTCTGAAAAGTAGCTCCGGCATTGATCAAGCCGAATGGCATCCTCCTGTAAGCAAAGGTACCCCATGGGGTCGTGAAAGCTGTCTTGTGTTGATCCTCTGTTGTTACCACCTCGACTTGATTATATCCCGAAAACCCATCGAGCATGGATAACATTTGTGATCTAGTAACAGTTTGCAATACCTGATCCATGATCGGCAAGGGATAGTTATCCTTCAACGAGGACTGATTCAAGTTTCGGAAGTCAACACAAATCGGATCTCGCCATTCTTTTCCTGACAGGAACAATGTTTTCAATCCAAGTGGAGTGATGGATTGGGAAAATAATTCTTGCATCTAACATCTTCTGAATTTCTGCTAGAATAGTTCCTGAGATCTTGGGATTGTAATGCCTTTGCTTTTGTCTATACGGCTTTACATCAGGCTTCAGAGGAATACTGTGCTGAACATCTTTGGGCTTGAAAGATTTCAAATCTGCATAAGACCAGGCCAACACATCGATGTATTTTTTCAAAAGCAAAGTGAATCTCGCCTTCTCTTCAGGAGAACAAAATTTACCGATATTCACCATCCGAGGTTGATCAGATGAACCTAGATTGATTTGATCTACTTCAGAGGAAGAAGCTCCTTCGACTTGCCTTTTGTTTTGGATAAAGCGATCATGCTTGTCAAACAGACCCTCCAGAGAAACCAGACCTTTTGGTATCTTGTTACCTTTCAGCTGGATAAATTCACCATCAACCTCTTGATATGGATATGAAATAGTTTCACGAAAGGCTGATTCCGAACCTTCAAAATATATTTTTACTCTTATATGCTTTAAGCCTTTTCTACGAAAGCCAACACTTGTATGGTCTTATTATTGAGCACCTGTCTTGTAAAAGTTGCAGTTATCTGGGAGTGTTTGGACGGTACACAATCTTGATAGACATATATGTCTTAGCTTGAGACTTGAAGCTGAGGACATGAACCCTAGAGTTGCAGACACAGCCAAATCAACTTAGGTTTAGTCATTAATTCCAACTTCACCTAAGGATCTACCCCTCAACTATATAATGGGTTTTAAGCGAGAGGACATATTTATGCTAAACCAAACTTTGTTCCAAGTAAGGACTCAATCGATCGTTATGTACCTGATAGAAACCAAGGTGTTATGTTGATTAGACAACCAAGGTAACCGAATTTAGCTGACACCTTGAGATTCCTAAGGAGTTCCCTTAAGTCTGGCCAGTTCTAAGACCTAATAACAGGGCTAAGTAACAGCCGGCCATCTATGTTAGTCTGGATCCAACAGGGCAATTTCATAAGCTGATGGGAGAAATTTCGGATTTTAGGAGATCTATCTTTAGAAGAACACCAGGTTGTCCACTAGGATACGAAGGTTGAGCAGTTAGCCATCTACATTCGAGCGTCCAAAATAGCAGTTTGGATCTGTGTCGCCAACAATCAGACAATTGGTATCTCAGAAGTCATGAAATAATGTCACGAAGCTAGCATACTTCAAATAAGGTGATAAACCCAGCTCTTAGGATCATCTGATGTTGGTCACTCAAATACTAGGCCTGCGGTTCCATCGAGTGCAGAGTTTAATTTCATTAAACGGTTTTCAATGGGATCTTGGCTATGGTAAGGAGTATCACACATGAAAACTAAGTTATGCTCCGAAATCTATACAAGGGTAGAATGTTTTACCCATTAGGAATACTCGTTAGCTACATTTGGAAAGTGTGAATGCAACCAGAGATAGACTCATTAATCATTCTTTTGGACACTAAGTATGCACTACAAGACATTACTTCAAACTGTGCATTTACTTTGATATATGACCATATCATAGGGACATATATAGTGTCCATGTATGTATCAAACCTTTTTAACATGTGTACTATGAATCAAATTGAAGCCTATGATTAAATGGGCACATTTCTTAGATGTCCTTAACATTATCTAGTAGGCTCATGAGTCAATGATGCAATTGCAAAGTTATCAAATATAACCGTCTGTATACAGTAAAGACTACATTATACATAAGGTTCAATCTTTCCTGAGGAAGAAGCAGAGGTCACATAAATTTTAAGTTGATGGGTTAAGTAGAATTTGGACAGGATCACCTTTTGAAGGTGATGGAATCAGCCGCTTTACATCCTGATAAAACCATGGCCAGCATTTCAAATCAATGATCAGGATTTGACTGGCATGGCATCCACCCTAATCCAACATAATTAACATTTTTTAGTTTTCCCATTTACATGATCAACAATAATTACAAATTGCAAGCGAAAGAAAAGGTTTAGATGACATGTAGGTTCAATGCTATTTACATTTCAGCTTCATGCTTGGGCACTGATCAAGAGAGAGAAAGAGAAGGAAAGAGAGCAGATAACACCATTCTGGTCAAAAGTCTCTTTCAGTTTGTGCCGACATAGGGGTACACCTCTTAAGTTTTTAATATGGGAGGATCCTTATTCTTCTCCTTTGTGCTTTCAAAAGGTTTTCACGGGTTCTGAGATTGGGAACCCGAGTGAGGGTCCCACAACTGACTAACTATTTGGCGCACATTCATCTTCATCATAACTACAAAAACACTCAATGCTGGAGCTCGCCAGCTGACTCATCAGAAGACTACTTTCAGCATGTTCTCCTGAAGCTTCGAAAAAACACACCATGGTTAAATCTTCTACGTGTCCGCTTCATCTTCTTCATCAAGTAGTTCCACTGCTGCATTGACTGACGGAATTTCAATTGCTAGTCTCGGTTAAGCAGGATTTAACGTTTGGCGGCTAGTTTTCTGACAGGTGCACCATGGTCGTTATTGAAATTCCACCCAGTGCAAATCCCGATATGGAACAGTTAGTTCACCTGCTCAGAAAACTATGCTCCTTTAAAGCAATTGAATCGTTTGACATGGATTGAAACGTAGCAATCGAGAAATTTCCTTGAGCAATTTCCCTGATATAAGGAGAATTGGGTAATGTCTTTGATGAAACTCATAACTGGCCAAGATGAGATCATCCTCTATTTCAGTGAGCAAGTTTTCTGAAGGCACTGGTCCTAATCTGGGATAACCAGTTTGACCTTCTTCATAAAAAGCTGCGACCAGGAGGCCTACAAAATGCCATTGTCAAACTGATCCAGAAAAGCGTTTTTCCCTAAACTAAAAATTCCATGCAATAGGTACTAGCTAAAAACACGAGAGCTTTACGAAGATCAGATTGTTGAACTTTGCTACTAATTCCCACATAGGTTTCAAATGCGATTCGGTCTTCAAAATGCGTGAGCCAAGCTTTCTAAGCATTTAACAATCTTTCTAGCTGCTGTAAAACAGTGCTTCGAACAGGGCTCCGCATAAGTAGCGTCAGTTTGATCACATGCATGTTCATTTGGAAGGTGATCAATCCAAAGGTCAAGGTGACTCCTCACATAACAAGGTTTCAACGAATGAAGTCGAACAGAGACATTTTCAGAGTTATGAAACCCCGATGAGTCCGCATGCAACAAATGCAAAGATGCAATATGCTCATTTAAACAGGGATGATGATTCCCATCTTTATTGAACTTGGGAATGTCAATTTACGTGATCCACGTCGATAACTCAATGCATTGTAGCGATCTAGTTGGAGAAGGAAGTTTTCTAATGACTGCACCTCCGAATGCACAGGTGGAACCGTTCATGGTTTAATGCAAAAGAGTGCGTTATTTTGATTTCGGGTGAGTTACGACACGAGTATTTCATTGGAAATTTGCAACGATGCTTCACGATATAAACAATTCAGGGATCTGTATTATAATCCTAATATTTTATGAACTTCTGGCTAAGTTGCAAATGAGAACTAACGCATGAGAATTATGAAAGGAGAAAGGCTGAGATGAACCATGCCTAGAGGGACGAAGTCGATCAAACCCGACAGGATTCGGTTCATCATCTCACCTTAAGCATTTTGTCGAGACAAGTTATGTGCATTCAGAAAATCCTGGCCAGCTTGAACTTTGTACGCATTTATCCCTTATCACAAACATTTCTTCCAAGGTACAAAAAACTGGACTACAACTGAAAAACCCACTTCCTGCTATGCTGTGATGGGTACTATTGACCCATTTCAAGGTTGTCCTCTTGGCAAAACTAGGAGGTGCTGCTGCAGATTTAGGATCTGTTGGTTGGATATTTTGTCAAACCAAAATATGAGGTTCAACCACAGTACATGGGATTAAATCCCTCCTCAAAGACAGGTGAGGCTGCCTGTTTATTGCTAATCTAAAACACAGTAAATAATATATACAATATTCACACTAATCTAACCATTGGGGGTTGGGATGAAATCCCGAAATCCACATTCACACGATTCAAGGATATTGCTTTCGTAAGTGAAATAGGTTAGAAACTGTTACAGTGAAAGAAGCACGGTAGAAAAGAAATGGGAGAAACGTATTTTCTTTCGAGTAAACACAGAGCACGAAATAATCATACGAGTTTTAGATCACAGATATAGTGTCTGAGATAATTAGAAACACTGAGATTCTATGCAAAGAATAGCTTTAAGATCATGAACATAAGAACACTGTCTTAAATAAGATATATTTCACAACACAAAGTCTGCAAAACAATATCAACTTCTATTCTTCAAAATGATTGAAAGAAAACACAAAGTTTTTCTCCTTTCCAATAGCCTCTTAATGCTTCAAAAATTCTCGACCCTTTAGAATGCACAAGCATCCCTTATTTATAACAAAAGAAGCTAGAGATAAAACAGGACAGATCCTGAAAAGTAGCATGCTAACTAGAGTTCAGCTTTGCATGATTCTCACGCAGGAGATCAAGTCAAAGTATGAATTAAAAATAATGACAAAACGGAAATAAAAGATATGTCATTCTAAAAATAGAAATGTCATGGGACGTTGGAACTTAATCCGAGTCATCATCTTTTGATTCTTCTTCTTTCTCTTCCTCCAGCTGAGACTGTTTGTTCCGGAACTCCGGAGATGTTGTGCACACTGAAAAACCTGATTGACTGAATGCGTCGGAAGAAGAGAAGAACCGGACACGTAGAAGAAGATATCGGAAAACTTTGAGAACCCGACAGGTCTGATATGTCGGAATCTTGGCGAAACCCGACACTTTCTTTCAATGGCGGAAACAGGAGAAAACTCGGCACTCACTGTCGATGACGGAACTTAGGAGATGCCCGACACTTAGTGTTGAGGTTGGAATGTTGAGAAACCCCGTCACTTCGAGCTTCCAATGTTCTTCGGACTTTTGAATCTGCAACACAACCTTCAAAATCCGGGAAACAAAAACAGAGTCTTTCCTTTGAATTTCTACATACACAACTTCCTTTCTTTTTTTTGTTATTCATATTCCATACATCATGCAAGTAATTGAAATTTGGAAGGAATAGCACCAATCGATAGTCTCAAAAAGAAAATAAACCCTAATAACCCAAAACCCTTTCCAAAACAACACAGAAAGAAGAAGGAAGAAAAACCCTCAACAACTGGCAAGAAATTGGAAAGAAAATACACGCAGTCGATCCAGAAAAAATCAAGAATAAAGAAGGAACGAAAAATACCTTCAATTCGAGACAGGTAAAATTGAAAACAAACGATCTAGTCTGGTAACACGAGTTTGCGGGTTTTGGGAGCGGAAGAGCATGCGAAAAATCCACGAATTAAAAATATGAACGGTAAGAAAGACGTGGAAATCCACGTACTTATAAGAAAAATCAGTAATAAATACACTTTAACTCGGCACGTGCCAACTCACCGACCACTCGGTATGAATGCCACGTCAGCATGTTGGAAGAGTCCAAAAACCCGACACGAGGAGATTTAGTGCATTTCGGGTTTCGGGCTTCGGAAAACATGGAGCACAAAACATGTTTTGAATCATGAATGTTCCGATGCATTGAACTTCCGAAAACCCGATTACAAAGGATTGAGCGGACTTCGGGAATCGGAGAACATGGCGCATAAAACATGTTTTGGAACATGAATGTCCCGATGCTTTAGAGTTCCGAAAACCCGAATACAAAGGATTGTCTTAACACAAGTCGGGTCTCGGGGTTTCGGAAGTCACGCGACACAAAGCATGTTTTAACTCAAGTATGCTCCGACGAGTTGAATTTCTGAAAACCCAATTACAAAGGATTTTCTCATTGCAAGGCGGGTTTCGGGTTTTGGAGGTCATAAGACATAAAGCATGTTAAAACTTATGTCAAGCTGTTAGTAACACCCGAAAACCCGATTTTCTCTAAAAGAGGTCATAATGCAAAATCACTTCAAAAATTTTTGTAGGGGTTATCTGATCGTTTCGTTGTGAACTCAAAACGGGGATAACAGCTGGCTCCAGTTGGGGACTTTCTTTGTAATACCAAAGGAAGAGAACTTAGAGTCTCTGGTCTCGCTCATTGGGCTACGGGGTCCAGGAGAAAACCAAAACAAAACAAAATGAAGAAAGAAAGAAAGAAAACCAAAAGCAAACACACAACAAAAGCAAAATATGTACAATGCAAGAGAGCATCTTGCATTAACGGTGGAACAGCTTTAGATGTTGTCCACTGAAAGGCAAAGGGAGTAACCCTCCATCCAGATATGATAAAAGGAAACTATTTTCACCATTCAACTCGTGGATCTTGAAAGGTCCTTTCCATAAAGAATCAAACTTTCCATGCATTCCTTTATGTTCTCTTCTTTTATCCCAAAGCAACACTAGGTCTCCAATCTGGAAGTCACGTTGCTTTGATTTTTTATCAAAAATCTTCTTCACCCTGCTCTGATGATCTGCTATACGATCAACCACCTTAATTCATTCTTCTTCTAGCTTGGTTAGGTACATAACCCTCTTTTCGATAGAATTCTGAAAAGCTACATCTTCAACCACTTTTGCCAACTACAAGGCTAGCAATTCTACTGAGATAGGAATTTCAGCATCAATCCCATATAGCAACTGAAAAGGGGACATCCCTATGGCTCGCTTTGGAGTGATCCGATCAGTCCACAACGCATCATACAATGCTTTGTGCCAATTCCTCTTATTTTCGTCTACTAATTTCCTGATTATAGTAACCAGATTCTTATTGCTGGACTCAGCTTGCCCATTGCCCTGGGGATAATAGTCAGATGAGTGAGCCAAAGTAATGCCGAATCCATAGCAGAATTCTGTCAACTCATGTGACGAGAAGTTAGATGCATTATCCACTACAATCTTATGAGGAATACCGAATCTGACGATTATGTTTTCTTTCAGGAACTTGTAAACAGCTTCAGAAGTTGCTTGCTTGATTGGTACAGCCTCTACCCACTTGGTAAAATAATCTGTAGCAGTTAGCACATAGTTGTGTCCAGCACTGGAAGCAAGATTCAATGTTCCGATAAAATCAATCCCCCATTGGCGAAAAGGTTCTTCAATCACCACAGGCTTCAAAGGAAGAGCTGCTAACTTGTGACGACCAACAAAATGTTGACAAGCTTCACATTTAGACACCCATTCTGCTGAGTCCCGGAAAAGAGTAGGCCAATAATACCTACCCCGTAAGATCTTATACGCTGTTACAGAAGACAAAAAATGTCCTCCGCATGCTAGGCTATGAAAGGATTCTAATAGCTTTTCCTGTTGCGATTTATCAACACAACGCAAGAAGACACCATCGATACCTTTCTTGTATATTGCATTATTCCACAAAAGGTATTTCGCAGATCTCAACTTGACGGTCCTCTTCTCTTTTTGATTTAAATGCGGAGGGCATTCACCATAAGTTAAGAAGAAAGAAATGTCCGTGTACCATTCATCGGTCATACTCACAAAAAGCACCATAGGCAGCTCGGAAGAAGTATCTTGATTCTTCTCACACTCTGCTTCAGCATGATTCTCTGCAATCAATTGACACAGGCCTCTTCCTCATACCAACTTGGTAGGTTTGATGTCCAAGTCATACTCCTGAACCTTAGCAATCCAAGTACCTCATTGGCTTCCCAGCTCTTGTTGAGTTAGAATGGATTTAACAGCAGTATCAGGAACGAGAACACGAGTATGAGAATTCAGCACATAGTACTTGAAATGCTTCACCGCTCGCACCACCGCATAAGCATGTTTTTCAATCTGTGACATCTTCAATTCATGCTCTTTCAACGGATAGCTCATGAATGTGATAGGAGCTTCAATGCCTTCTCCATTTTCCTGCATCAGGATCGCTGACACTGTGTGGGCAGAAGCATAGCTATACATGATGAAATCTTTCTTGAAGTCTGGACATACTAAGGTAGGAGCGCAAGCAACTGCCCTTTTGATTTCTTCAAATGAAAGTTTCCCTTTTGCACTCCATCTGAATGGGACTTTGCCTCTCATCATTCCAAGGATATCCTTGGTTTTGTCAGCGAAATCGGGTACAAATCTTCTCAAGAAATTAACCTTTCTGAAGAAAGAATGAACTCATGTTTTACTTGTGGGCAAGGTAAGGCTCTGAATAGCCTTTACCCTTTCTGGGTCAATTTTAGTTCCTTCTCTAGTCACAATATGACCCAGCAGCTTTCCTTTTGTTACCCCGAACATAGACTTCTTAGGATTCAATGAAATTCCGTGACGTCCTGCATCTCTGAAGTACCTGTTCTAAATGATCATAATGATCACTCCGCTTTTTAGAAAAGACAGTCAAGTCATCCAAATACACGACTATAACCTTACCCATCAGATCTCTGAATGCTAGGTCCATAGCTCTCTGAAAAGTAGCTCCTGCGTTGATCAAGCCGAATGGCATCCTCCTGTAAGCAAAGGTACCCCATGGGGTCGTGAAAGCTGTCTTGTGTTGATCCTCTGTTGCTACCTCAACTTGATTATATCCTGAAAACCCGTCGAGCATGGATAACATCTCTGATCTAGTAACAGTTTGTAATACCTGATCCATGATCGGCAAGGGATAATTATCCTTCAACGAGGACTGATTCAAGTTTCGGAAGTCAACACAAATCCGGATCTCGCCATTCTTCTTCTTGACAGGAACAATGTTAGCAATCCAGGTGGAGTGATGGATTGGGAAAATAATTCTAGCATCTAACATCTTCTGAATTTCTGCCAGGATGGTCCCTGAAATCTTCGGATTGTAATGCCTTTGCTTCTGTCTATAAGGCTTCACATCAGGCTTCAGAGGAATACTGTGCTGAACATCCTTGGGCTTGAAAGATTTCAAATCTGCATAGGACCAGGCCAACACATCGATGTATTTCTTCAAAAGCGAAGTGAATCTTTCCTTCTCTTCAGGAGAACAACATTTACCGATATTCACCATCCGAGGTTGATCAGATGAACCTAGATTGATTTTATCCACTTCAGAGGAAGAAGCTCCTTCAACTTGCCTTTTGTTTTGGATGAAGCGATCATGCTTGTCAAACAGACCCTCCAGAGAAACCAGACCTTTTGGTATCTTGTTGCCTTTCAGCTGGATAAATTCACCATCAACCTCTTGATATGGATCTAAAATAGTTTCACGAAAGGCTGATTCCGAACCTTCAAAATACAGCTCACTGAAATTTTCAGCCTTTTCCAGGAAAGCCAACACCTGTTGATCATCATTGAATACCTGCCAGTGAGTTGCATTATCTGGGATGCTAGGGCGGTACACAATATCGATAGAGTATGTGTCTTGCTTGAACTGAGGATGAGGAAGAAGAAGAGATGCATACACGGCCAAAGAATCAGCCTTGTCATTATAATCTCTTAAAACTGCCTTAATAGAGAATGCATCAAAGCATTCTATACTATCCCAAACTTTGTTCCTGTAATGCCTCAACCGATCATTTTTCACCTGATATACACCCCTGACCTGATTAACAATCAGCTCTGCATCTCCCTGCACCTTGAGATTCCTGATTCCCTTCTGTCTGGCCAATTCTAATCCTAATAACAGGGCTTCATATTCGGCCGTGTTGTTAGTATTATCAAATTGTAACTTATAAGCTGATGGGAAAATCTCGGAGCTAGGAGATATGAGAACAACACCAGCGCCTGATCCAAAAGTTGAGAAGCTACCATCAAATTCGAGTGTCCAAATTGCATTGGGATCTTCTTCTTCAACATCTACAATGGGTATCTCTGATGCCATGAAATAATTCCTGAAGCTAGCATCTTCGAAAAGAATCTGAGCCTTAGGATCATCTGATTTAGTCACCAAATACTTTGCCTGCGGTTCAGGATGAAGAACCTGTTGAACCCCTTTGACTGGGATCTTGGCTTTGGTCCAATCCATACTAATTTCTCCTCTGACATCTTTACAAAATCCTCTACCCAAGAGAATACCATAAGCCGCAGGAATATCAGCAACCAGAATAGTCATTTTTACTCTCTTCTCAGGGAAGGCAACAAATGCAAACTGTGTGTCCTTGATTTGACCAATCAGAGGGACTTGTTTAGTTTCCATGGAATAGCACCGTCCATATGACTTAGTCAAAGTAAGCCCAAGGGCATGGGCCACTTTTGCGGGCATAACATTATCAGAGGCCGCTGAATCAATAATGCAATTGCTGAGTTTAAACCCATTTATAAGTAGAGACAAATAAAATGGTTCAATCTTTCCTGAGGAAGAAGCAGAAGTCAGATTATTCTGAGGTGTGGGTTGAGTAGGATTTGAAAGGAGACCTTTAGTAGGTGACGGAACGGCTACTTTGATTCTGATGAACTTGGCTAGCTTTTCAAATTGTTCGGGATTCGACTGAAGGTATTCTGCTTCTGAAATTTGAATTTTGGTTCTCTTTGCATGATCAATAATATCTAAAGCAGTGTAAGAAGGAATGATAGTAGGCTCAGTTCTAATTACATGAGCTTGTGCTGGGGCACTGGCCTTAGGAGAAGGAGAATAAGGAGCAGCTATCTTTTTAGTAACCTCTCTTTCAGTTTGCGCCAAAATAGGGGTATCCCTTTTGACTATGGATACAGGAGGTTCCTTATTCTTCTCCTTAGTATTTTCCAGAGGCTTTCTGGGAACCTGAGATTGGGACCGAGTGAACACAGCAAATGATTGACCATCTGGCTCACATTCATATTCATCATATTCCAAATAACCAATGCTGGAGTCGCCAGCTGACTCATCATAAGACTCATCAGCATATCCTGAAGCTTCAAAATCCTCACGGGAATCTTGTTCTTCTGGTTCATCATCTTCTTCAATTATTTCCACTGCTACATTAACAGGCGGAGCTTCAATTGCTAATTTCGGTTGAGCAGGAGCTAACCATGGCCTATCTCTGGCAGGTGCACCATTGTTATTAAAATTCCGCCTAGGAATATCCCGGTACGGAACATTGCTCACCTGCTGAGACACTTGCTTCTTTAAAGCAATCAAATCATTAGCCATTTTTTGAAACATAGGGTCAATATTACCTTGAGAAGAACCTTGATTTTTGATTTTGGGTATATCTTTCTTAATCCTTCCGGCTAAGATGAGATCATCCTCAATTTCAGTAGCCGTTGACTGAGTAGTAGCCAGATCTGGGATAACCGACCTTCGTAATAAAAAACTTATATCAGGAGGTTGAGCATTGATGAAGAAGCACTTTTGGTTTTTCAGAGTTGGTACAGCTATAACTGGAATTTTCTGGATCAGCTTATTGAACTTAGCCACGAATTCCCGCATAGGTTCATGAGATTCCTTCTTCATATGAGTAAGCTGAGCTAACAATGCATGAGAATCTTCGGCTGGTTTGAAACGTGCCTCAAACTTGGTCCGCATGGTAGCCCAATCTGGAATGCATGCATTCGGGAGGTGATAAAACCATTCAGCTGCTACTCCCTGCAATGTTTCAACGAAGAGCCGAACGGAGACATCTTCGTGGGCTACTCCAAGGACACCGCATGCAACAAAGAAAGACGCAATATGCTCATCAGGATGCTACTTCCCATCCCCATTGAACTTGGGAATGTTTTTACATGATCCACGTGGTAACTCATGCAATGGAGGAGTCAAAGTAAGAGGACGAATGACTGCACCCCAAGGCACAGGTTGAACCGCCATCCTTCTGAAAAGAGTGCGTACAGGGATCCAGGTATCAGACAAGAGTAGTGCACGACAAGTTGCAGATGCTTCCCGTTCTTCAGGGATCCGATTTCTCCGAACAGGTGAAGAACTTCTGGCTCGGTTAGAGACAACGCTGTTGGGAGAAAGGCTGAAATTATGCTGTTGCAGTAACTCGAAGAGTGGATCAATTTCACCTTGAGCTCGGCGAGACTGAGTGAAGATCCTCCTAGCCAGCTTGAACTGAAAGGAGATCTTATTAAAAATAAGGCAAATATGGAGTTGCCAGACACCGAGAGGATAAGCTTTATACTATTGATCCGTATTTCCCCAGCGGAGTCACCAAAAGCTGTTGGTTGGATATTTTGTCAAACCAAAATATGAGGTTCAACCACAGTACATGGGATTAAATCCCTCCTCAAAGACAGGTGAGGCTGCCTGTTTATTGCTAATCGAAAACACAGTAAATAATAGATACAATATTCACACTAATCTAACCATTGGGGGTTGGGGTGAAATCCCGAAATCCACATTCATACGATTCAAGGATATTGCTTTCGTAAGTGAAATAGGTTAGAAACTGTTACAGTGAAAGAAGCATGGTAGAAAAGAAATGGGAGAAACGTATTTTCTTTCGAGTAAACACAGAGCACGAAATAATCATACGAGTTTTAGATCACAGATATAGCGTCCGAGATAATTGGAAACACTGAGATTCTATGCAAAGAATAGCTTTAAGATCATGAACATAAGAACACTGTCTTAAATAAGATATATTTCACAACACAAAGTCTGCAAAACAATATCAACTTCTATTCTTCAAAATGATTGAAAGAAAACACAAAGTTTTTCTCCTTTCCAATAGCCTCTTAATGCTTCAAAAATTCTCGACCCTTTAGAATGCACAAGCATCCCTTATTTATAACAAAAGAAGCTAGAGATAAAACAGGACAGATCTTGAAAAGTAGCATGCTAACTAGAGTTCAGCTTTGCATGATTCTCACGCAGGAGATCAAGTCAAAGTATGAATTAAAAATAATGACAAAACAGAAATAAAAGATATGTCATTCTAAAAATAGAAATGTCATGGGACGTTGGAACTTAATCCGAGTCATCATCTTTTGATTCTTCTTCTTTCTCTTCCTCCAGCTGAGACTGTTTGTTCCGGAACTCTGGAGATGCTGTGCACACTGAAAAACTTGATTGACTGAATGCATCAGAAGAAGAGAAGAACCTGACACGTAGAAGAAGATATCGAAAAACTTTGAGAACCCGACAGGTCTGATATGTCGGAATCTTGGCGAAACCCGACACTTGCTTTCAATGGCGGAAATAGGAGAAAACCCGGCACCCACTTTCAATGACGGAACTTAGGAGATGCCCGGCACTTAGTGTTGAGGTTGGAATGTTGAGAAACCCCGTCACTTCGAGCTTCCAATGTTCTTCGGACTTTTGAATCTGCAACACAACCTTCAAAATCTGGGAAACAAAAATAGAGTCTTTCCTTTGAATTTCTACATACACAACTTCCTTTCTTTTTTTGTTATTCATATTCCATACATCATGCAAGTAATTGGAATTTGGAAGGAACAACACCAATTGATAGTCTCAAAAAGAAAATAAACCCTAAAAACCCAAAACCCTTTCCAAAACAACACAGAAAGAAGAAGGAAGAAAAACCCTCAACAACTGGCAAGAAATTGGAAAGAAAATACACGCAGTCGATCCAGAAAAATAAAGAATAAAGAAGGAACGAAAAATACCTTCAATTCGAGACAGGTAAAATCGAAAACAAACGATCCAGTCTGGTAACGCGAGTTTGCGGGTTTTGGGAGCGGAAGAGCATGCGAAAAATCCACGAATTAAAAATATGAACGGTAAGAATGACGTGGAAATCCGCGTATTTATAAGAAAAACAATAATAAATACACTTCAGCTCGGCACGTGCCAACTCACCGACCACTCGGCATGAATGCCACGTCAGCATGTTGGAGGAGTCCGAAAACCCGACACGAGGAGATTTAGTGAATTTCGGGTTTCGGGCTTCGGAAAACATGGAGCACAAAACATGTTTTGAATCATGAATGTTCCGATGCATTGAACTTCCAAAAACCTGATTACAAAGGATTGAGCGGACTTCGGGAATCGGAGAACATGGCGCATAAAACATATTTTGGAACATGAATGTCCCGATGCTTTAGAGTTCCGAAAACCTGAATACAAAGGATTGTCTTAACGCAAGGCGGGTCTCGGGTTTCGGAAGTCACGCGACACAAAGCATGTTTTAACTCAAGTATGTTCCGATGAGTTGAATTTTTGAAAACCCAATTACAAAGGATTTTCTCATTGCAAGGCGGGTTTCGGGTTTCGGAGGTCATAAGACATAAAGCATGTTAAAACTTATGTCAAGCTGTTAGTAACACCTGAAAACCCGATTTTAAAAGAGGTCATAATGCAAAATCACTTCAAAAATTTTGTAGGGGTTATCCGATCATTTCGTTGTGAACTCAAAACGGGGATAACAAAGCCATACCACTAATCTCCAAGAAAGCCAAGAAAATATGTGAGTTCATTAACCACCACATCATTTTTCGTTTTGGTTTTTCTCATCGCCTCATCATTGACAATGGAAAACAATTCAAAAACAAAACATTACAAAAAAATTGCGACACCTTCAACATTCAGCTTAGTTTCTCATCACCTTATTACCCACAAACCAATGGCCAAGCCAAATCTACTAACAAAACCCTCAACAAAATTCTTATGAAAGTGGTTGAGGAGACTGGGAAGGATTTGCATACACACATTCCTTTTTCCCTATGGCATACCGCACTAGTATTCACACTTCCACTGTAGCCAGACTATTTTCTTTGGTCTACGGTATAGAGGCAATCCTGCCTCTCGAAGTCCAGATTCCCGCACTCCACATATCTCTCCATGACATGCTCAATGATGATGACTTTTGTTAGGACCGTTTAACATAGCTAGATTTATTAGATGAATGTCATCTTAACACTTTGGATCACCTTCAAGTTTACCAAAAAAGTATCAAACGTGCCTATGACAAACATATCCATAAATAAACCTTCCAAGTCAGTGACCTTGTCTTGAAAGAAAATCAACACGTAACCAAAGCAGAAAAAAGTAAATGGGGCAAATTTTCTCCTAATTGGCTTGGACCATACATCATGACTCATACCTATGGATTAGGTGCTTATCGTTTATCTTCACTCAATGGTAAACCCAAACCTGAGCCCCTTAATGCCTTGCATCTTCGACTATTCTATTATTGAATCATCATCCTACCTCACCCTTTGTCTCTTTCTAGGCTCGTCCCTTGAGCACTATTCACTCCATACACCTCACCAATGATTACACAAGAATCATGTGAGTACCCGTCACTTTTTATCTTCTCTTGAATATGTGTATCACGGTGCTGCACATAACATGACCCTCATGGAAACTTTTCGTCTACCTTTAGATGAGATCCCATGGTCATTTCTCCTTTCCTTTTGAACAAGAGTCCTATCTTTCACCTTGGTCTTGTCCATGACTGCAAAGACCTCACAATGGGACCAAACTCCTTGAGTCAAACTTCTAATCAAATGATGACTCCCTCAAAAGGACATCTTCCTCTCGACCAATTGCTGCTATAAATAGACTGCTCACTTAAAGGACAACTATGTAAAGCTCTTAAAAAAATGAGAGCAACCAAAGCTTCCAGCATTGATCAACTTCATGAAGACCTCAAGGAGTTCAATTTTATTTATCCCATATAGACTTCCCACATCGATCAGTCTATCAAAACAAAAAACATTTAGTCATGGACTTGCCCATTGTGACCTAGGTTATCTTGTCTCGAGGGCCTACTACCCCATACCATATAAAAATTAACTACCTTTCACCCTTCTTACCATTTCCACTCCAATTTCCTCATTGCCTCAAGGGACATCTTGGAATTTAGACATTTGGTGATCCTATGACTACTTTTCACCGTAGAATAGTTAATCATGCAATGTCTTTAGGATATTACGCTCATCACCTCCTCCATGGTGTGATCTACTTGGTATGATCCTAACCAATTAGGTGGATTTATTGCCCCCTCTTATCTTTTAACCATCTTTGTTTACGTTTTGATTACCT
This sequence comes from Taxus chinensis, assembly GCA_019776745.2. Classification (NCBI taxonomy): domain Eukaryota; kingdom Viridiplantae; phylum Streptophyta; class Pinopsida; order Cupressales; family Taxaceae; genus Taxus; species Taxus chinensis. The sequence goes on along the minus strand of CM034146.1, from coordinate 81,798,558 downwards.
TATACAAGACTTGCTCCTCGACACTTACTTTTAGGGTAATCTTCTTCTTTTGCCATCATCACCTTCACCTACATCATTTTACCTATAATCTACCCACACCTAACAAACCTAAACCCATAACATGCCCAAAAACCTACCAACTTATTTTCATACCTCCTCATATTCTTCCCTATCTCATGGGAGAACTACATCGGCCTGAGGTCCCTTTTCACTGGGACTATGTAGGCAACACTTCGAGGGCATGTGGCCCTTGGAGGTTAGCTCGGCCATCCTCTACCCTAAAAAATTCATCTTCCATGTGCCTCACATTACATCACACCTAACTTCGTTTCCCTTTTATACCCAACATTGGAAATTAAACCACACACATAACAAGTTGTTTCATATTTTAAACATTATCACAACATACATTTATTACGCCTACCATTTCTCTATCATCACTATGCATAGATTATACCACATCTCACATATGACCCATAATATCATTCATTACAAAAAATAATGAATCACAACTTCACCTACTTTTAACACAACCATGCCTAACAAACCTAACTCAATCTATGCCTATAACTTGACACAACCATGCCTAACAAACCTTAACTCAATCCATGCTTATAACCTGAATCAACCATGCCTAAATCGACCTGAATCAATCCATGCCTATAACCTGACTCAACCATGCCTAAACTGAACTAACTCCACCATGCCTAACTCACTTAATTTCCATCCATATCAAAACAACAAATCCATATCTCATCTGACACAAGCCATAAATCAAAATCTCATAAACACATCAATAAATCAAAAAATACCATGTATCTAAAATATACATGGCTATCTCATCATGTCCATCATCTCAAAAATGTCAGCATGCAAACCGATATACAATACAAAATGTCATTGGCATGCAGGATGGTCTCATATATACAAAAAATAATAATAATAAAATAATACAAAATCTCTTTGGCATGCAGGTTGGCATAAAATCTAAATATACAAATCACTCTTACATCCTCACTTTCTTTGGCACGTAGGCTAGTATGTGATCAAAAATACAACTATCTTCGGCATGCAGGCTGGTATATATATCTAGAAAACTAGCTATCATACATCAAAAACTAGGTGACTGCGTATGAGGCATCTCGCCGGATGTCCTCCATCTTTATGTCACCTATACCCTTGGCCTCCTATGTACCTACTGGAACCTCACCTAGATCTAGTCTTTGTGTGTTGGTGGCCTCTCCTTGATTAGGCCTCGGAGCTCATTGACCTCCTGTGCTCTCCACACTATGAGTGCGGGATCTCATCCTCTCACTGGATGCCTACTATGCCCTGTACTCAGCATAGGATATGAAATCTATCCCGGCCGCCATAATATGGTCCTGATAGTATCTTGCCTCACCTAGGGAATATTGTAACCTAGATACATACATGGTATGTGGTGGTCCCATAGGTCTCGGCCCTTGTACCTACCCTGAAGCACCCTGCCTTGCGCCTGCCTGTGAATTGGGACCTACTCCTGGTGCTTGTGGTGGTACCCCATGCCCCTGTGCCTATATCTAGGCCTGTAGGGCCCCAATCTGTGCATGGGATGTGTCCAACTAGCCCTATAAACCTGTCACCTAAGCATGTAAGGCTGCCACATGACCATCCCCCTCCTGACCTTCTCCATCTCCTCCATTAGCCATCTGGACCTGCAGACTGGCCACCTGTATGTGTAATTATGTTACCTCTGCCTCTGAACCATCTAGCTGTGTCTACAGTATACCCAACTGGGTAATCAGCGTAGCTACTTGCCCCTGTAGGGCATCTCTCTGCACTGTAATGGTAGCTAGATCTAGCTGCCCCGGTCTGGGTGGTATGGCTCATAACTGAGCCACCCACCACTGCCTGTACTTGTCTGTACATCCGGAGTCATCTATCCGCCGATCCACTGGTTGCTCCTCCTCCCCTGTGAGCACTGTAGGCTGTGGTAGAGGTAAGGGACTCTCCATGTCATCTCTCCAATACTGTGGAAAGGGCGGAGGAATGTCCTGTAAGAGCTTGAATTTTCGTTAGACTCTGTCTACTGAGATCATCTCATCCTCCTTGGCACGGTAACCCTGTATCCACCTCTCTAGTCAGAGCTCAACTAGCTCCTCATGCATATGCCTATATGAGGGGAATCCCACATGTGGCCTCCATATAATGTCCACTCCGGATAACCCCTCCAGTAACTACCAAAAATGGGCCACATCATGTGTCGGCCTATCTGATCTCCGCTCTCATATCACCGACACCCATCTCCACCCATCTCCTATACCCCACCCACACAAATCTAGGGGGGAATGCATCAGCCCAAGGCATCCCTATTGGCCGTACATAGACTATGTGCTCATAGGCTCAGTAATGTAGTATAAATGTACAACACAGACTAAACCTGCATAGCTGCCCATATACCCACAACTCCTTGTACAGCTACACCAAGAATGTTGGTGCCCAGGCAAAGTGGGTCTCATGCACCATCATGTTGTGGAGTACCCCCATTAGTGATCAAGGAAAGTGTCCACCCTTTGCATTTGACAGTGTATAGCAGAACACTACCTCCATCAATAGGACCACTAGCCTTGTCTCCTCTGGACGGGCTAGCTACATCTCTCCATAGCTCCAACTAGCACTATGGAATCTCAGATCAACTATCCCCTCTCTAAAAATAGTCACAATAAACTCCTCTAAGGCCTCAGAGGAGATAGAATACATCTGGGCACCCAATATGGGTAACTGAAGAACTCAGAACACATCCTCCAGGGTGATAGTCATCTCACCTATCGGCAGGTGGAACGTGTTGGTCACGGAGTCCCATCTATCGATGAGCGTGACCATCAAGCTGGGCTACCGAAAAACATGTCTATAGCGGTGAACCCCACTCAAACCCACTACCTCCAAATGATGCAGCTCTAATGGGGTCGCTGCATCGTGTACTGTCACTAGTAGCATCGGAACCCTTTCCCGTATATGTAACTGTGCTCTCCCCTGCATCCAATACAAACACAACATTAATTTACTTGTATCAATCCCTATTCACCAATTATCATTTTCCTACACCCTATTTTCACCCTACCCATCTCTCCCACCTAGCCCACAACACTTTTGGACCCTTGTGCCCACTAATCCGACTGATACTGGTTCATCCTAACTGACCCTGGTCACCCTTTAACCGGTACCGGTCACCTGTTTGATGACTGATAACGGTTCACCCTTACCAACCATGGTTGCCCCTTAACTAACATCGGTCACCTATTTGGTGACCGATACCGGTTCCACCTAACCGATGCCGGACACACTTGACCAACATCGGTCACTATCACAGAAAAACCCGTGACTTCCCAAAATCCCACTTTTCTAGAAACCTCCCCCTACCCCTTTTACCCCACCTACAATGACCTAAACTAATCCTGGACCTCTACCCATCCCACCTATCCTATTTACTACCCTCCTCATTCCTCCTTTTACCCAATATTCCCCCCATTCCCAAATTCCATTTTCACCCACCCAAAAAACCGAAAAACCAAAAAAACCTAAACCAACACTACAACAATCCTCTAATCTATCAAATCAACAACATAGAATAGGACACTTACCTTGTCACGCTACCACCATCTTAGTGTCACTTTTGGCCGCTGTACTAGTGGCCCAATCGATCCCTCTCTAGCCTCTGCCATCACCGAATAACTACTTGTAACCTCTGACCAATCAAATCTCTCACCCTGATCCCATGGACCCACTGCTCACCAACCAATCACATTGCCAACCCACTGTTCTGTTTCATCCAGACACTTTTCTCTCTTTTCTCTCTTTTTTGTCATTTTCTTACTTCACACAATAACAAATGAATAATAAAAAAAAGCATATTTTTTGTTTATATAATAAAGCTGACCTCACCGACGTCGGTTACCCTTGACTGGCCTTGGTCGCGTGCCCTACCTAACCGTCATCAGTTGACCTATACCGACATCGGTTATCTATGATCGGCATCGGTCACCCTCACCTACACATTGCCTTAAATTTTTCCCTTTTACCCCACCCTTCACCCTGATCCTTTACCCCACACCACCTTTATCTGACCTATTTACCTTACCTTTCCTACCCTCATCATTTACTACCTCCCTTTGTCCTCCTTTGGGGACTCCTCATTTTACCCCTACCTTGGCCTTACCTATGCCATGACCTATATATTTGGACCTGGACCATCGCTAGTGACCTTTGACCTCCTATGTTTGCTATACCTTGCGGCACTGTTAATTGTGTTGATTGACATGATGACCTTACCTAGCCTATTTCTGTGACTATTTATCCAAACCCTACCTCTGGTGTACCGGAACATACCTAAACATTCTTGCACCTAACCTATGTTGTGTTTCCTGACCATCTCCTATACCTAAGATACTGGAATCACTTCACCCTTGTTTGGATAAACATATCAATGTTAGATGATGTAGAGTTGGCCTTATCTTTAACCCAGTAGCGTATTGCAGTTTATACATGTGCGTGTATTTAACTGTTTCTACCTTTGACCTAGACCCATTACCTAGATTACCCGAGTAGACCTTTTCACTTTTTTTTTCACCCGTGCCCACCTGCCTTTTCCTCCCATTTACCTTTTATCAACCCACTCACAAATTCTACCTGCTACCTCGTCAGTTCCTGGTTTGAGGGGGATCACCTTCACCCACATATGGGGTAACCACATCTAATTTTTGTTAGCATCACTTACCAATACAAGCTACGCAACAAAAATGGGCAAAATGTAGACACTAAAATTAGGTCACACTCCCCTTTGGTCCCTCGACAAATAAGCACTCTTCATAACATTCACCTAACCATGGCCCCTTTCATCCTACTAATATTAATTTAATTAATTCATTATCCTCACCATATTTATTATTTAAATATCTTAATGTAAATAATACCCACACATACAGTTCACTTAGACACCTCACCAAGCCAACTCAACCTAAGACCTATTCTTAGTAAGTTGCCATAACTAACTAAGACTTACCCAAACCCTAAAAATCAATGCCTACATTCCCTCTAACCACATTCCCGCATGCTTACAAGAGGCTCTTAGTCTAATCCATGGGTTAACGACATGAAATTCAAGGAAATCAAGAGGATCTCCCTAGTTTAGTAAACCTAGGAAATCCTTCCTTGATTGACGCTGGTTACCCCTAACTGTCGCCAGTTAAGCTGGAATCACCATCGGTTACCCTTTTAACCCCAAAACAACCTTATTCTCAAGGTTAGAATTTGTAAGAAAGTTGGTAGAAGGTTAACGAAATATTTTAGAAAAAGATGACAAACATTAACACATTCCAGAGAGATAAAATGCATGCAAGGAAGGAGATCAAACATCTTTTCCTACACAACCATCCCAGCCATGATCTGATCTAACCAAGTCAAGAGGAATCTACATGGAGCCCATGTAGAAGCTTTCCTTCAGTTGGTGATCACTTGCAGCCTTAAAACCTCTCATCAACACCTCTATCCCTCACTCACAAGCATCTAGGACTAGAATCCAAGTAAGTATAACATCATACTTCTCTGGTTTATTTCATTTCATCATTATCTTATCATCTATTGTTTACCTAACCACCTATTGACCTCCTCCAACACTTCCACCTCCATATGCCCGCTAAAATCTCACAAAATACCTTCCAAGTCACCCAATACCTCATCCCGACCAACCAAAGTCCTTTGTGCGATCACAAAGGAGACATAAAGCTTGTTCTGTGGCATTCCAAGATTTTCACAGTAACCGGCACTGGTTACACGTAACCACCGTCGGTTACCCTTAACTGACATCGGTCTCTGTATTTTCACATATAGCCTAGAACAGAGACCTACCCACCTAATTTCACCTCACCCTCATCCACCTGTGATCTACCTAAGACCTCTGTTAGACTTGCAGAGACCCAGAACTAGTTACTTGCCCTTTGGATCCTATTATATCCTAGCCTGTTAGATTAGATCTATTTCTTATTATGTTTTAAGTGAGATACCTAAATCATTTAGAATTACAATAGGATTTACTTTGTTTACAACATTAAATTGTTTAAAACAGTGGACTGATAGCCATCTAGGAAGTATTGCACTTCTTAGATCTAGCATACGCTAGGCAGTTCACTGCATATATTGTTTAATTCCTTCTAGTGGTCTTGCTTTTCATTACAGGTAGTTCCTCCTAGCCAAAAGGAAGTTATCACAATCAGCTATGGATTCGGAAGTCATACACGTGTAACAACCCATCAACCATCATTTGAATAGGTATTCCTCCTATGCACATTACCCTATCTATTTCATCAATAATTTAAAGAAATGATCTAAGAATCAGGTGAAACACATGCATGCAAAGTAAGGCTCAAATATTTAATTACTCCAACTGTGGCTACTTCTATCCCATCTAATTGTACTACCCCCTTGGATATGAATTCATATTAAAGGCCCAACTGATCAGCTATTTTCTTGGGCATCATAGAACTACTTGCCCCAGAATCAATCATACAATTATGTACTAGTTTATCCTCAATGATTAATGAGACATAGAATGGGGCTTCAAAATTTTACCTTGCTTTCCTCCAAGCTTTCCCTCAGGTTGAGTAGCATTTGTGAGTACCTTCTCTATGGAAGCTTATGGTAGATCCCTTTGTCTTGGGATGGATAGTGAATCCCACATAGATATGTTCACATTGGTCTTATTCATTTGTTCAATGACTTAAATGGGGATGAACCATGTCTTTTCTTCCCTTTAGTCTGCACATTCTTTTCTTGTAAATGGGCTATAATAGCTAGTATTTGAGCTATTCTAGAAGGTGGCTTGGGCTGTCCTTGCACACTTGGAACTACATTTTTCTTGCCAAAACCTTGTGGAGTGATGTAAGGTTGTGAATCACTTGGATCTAATGACTTCCCTTCACCAATATTCCTCTTCTTTGACCGTGTGGTAGCTGTTACACTCTGAGAAGGTGCTTGATTCATGCGACAAAATTTTTTAGCCTACCAATTCACAAGTGCAGTTTCATTTGGAGTTGTCTCTTGTTGAGATGTCCCTCACTGTTGGTTTGTTTCCTGACTCACCTCATTCTCTACACTAGTTGTTGTCACCATCAAAGCTTGGTTCAAAGCACCATTGAAGCACATAGACTGGTTGTGAGGTTCATTATATGGGAAACGCCAATCATACTCTTGAGCTATATTATTTTTCACTGGCACTAATGCTTTAGAGGTAGATGCAACATTGGGGTTATAGAGCTTAAATGGTATATTAGTAGGAGGCCTTATTTGATTTTGATTTGCAGCTAGGTTGGGTGGCCTATTAGGCTGATATGGTTGTCTATTAGGTTGAGTTTGAGGTTGATAAAAAGGCCTAAGACTTTGAGATTGCTACCTCTTGAGCATAACCAGCTCATTGCCCAAATTTTTCAATTGTTTAATAATTTCTTGAAGCTTATTTGAGGCACTAGAGGATGAAGTAGAAGCTTCATTTGAGCTTTGATTTCTAGGAGTGGGAATAGGAGCTAAAGTATGTGTTTGACTAGTACTTGGGATTTCCAATTCTAGATATAAGGGCATAGGAGGCCTAGGTGCAAGTTTACCAGCTTGGATCAAAGAATTCTCAACCCTAATTTCCATGTTATAAGTTGCAAGTATAGTTGCACCTCCCATGGATTAGATCAACATAGAAATGTCAGAATTTAAAGCCTTGAGAAAGTATAAGAAAGAACCTTGAGCTGTTGGCCTCACTGCTAATGGGATTCTATCCCATGTTCTTTGAAATATGAAATTGAAGTCTGTTAGCTACTCATTGGGAGCTCTCTTGATAGTTTTTCAGTTGCTCCAATAGAGACAAGTTTTCCCCCTTTCTCTCCAAATTGGTTATGGAGGGCTGTGCATAATTGGTTCCAATTTTGGATAGAGCCTACCTCAAGGCTCCTAAACCATTGCAAGGATTTCCCTTTGATTGAAGATGCCAACAATTTGATAGCAATTTGCATCTCAACAATCTCATGGATTGCGCAAACATTAGCAATGTCCTTGACATGATCACCAGGATTGGTCTGTTTTTATCCAGTAAAGTATGGGATATTCTTCAATGCTGCAATTGGAACTGGGTTTTGTGTATTGAGAGCAAGTGGGATGCTGCCAGTAAATTTTGCTTAAGGATTGGGTTGTGCCATGCTGATTGGCCTAAGAACCCTTGTTGATTAGATGAAAGGTCTAGAAGGTGGAGGAGTTGATAGAGTTTTTTTTGGTGGAGATGGAGACCTTTAAATCCTTCTTCATCTTTCTCCTCTTTCTAGGGATAATTGTAGATAGTTAAACAATCCCTCATCTCTAGTCCTTAACCTTGTTTGGATCCTTCTCATGAATCTTCAAGCTTGGACTACTGAAACCAATTGATTCTATCCTTTTGGAGTCGCCAGATGTGCATATCAGGGCTCTTTTAAGAAAGAAACTTACAAAAATTACACATCAATTTTTTTGTAATAAATATGAATACCTCTAAGGTCCCACTGGGCATGCCAAAACTATTAGTACAAATCTACAACACCCCCTAAATGACCTTCAGATATGTAGTCCAGAATTCGTTCATTTAGTGTGATTGCACAACATTGAGTTTTCTCTAAGGTGTGGGACCTTGTAAGGTGAGAAGAATCTCCATAGAAAGCTGGTTCTTACATCTATTTTTAGGTGGATGCATGAATTTTGTAGAGGTTCAATGCTAAATCCTACTCTAAATTCCAAGGAGATAGATATAAAGGATGCAAAAGGAAACAAAACTAAGTAAAAATGGTGATACACTAAAGGAGTGATGAAATTTTGTCTTGAAAATAAACATAGATCATAAATATGTAACACCAAAGCATGCACAGATTGCCAGAATATAATGAAATATCAGAAGACAATGATAAACACATAAGAGAATTGGAAGATCATTCACAATACATGCATTACCATTCCCAAGTTTAATACAATGGATTACAATGGTAGAGAGGAAAAAAATGTGCCACAATCTCCATGGAAGGTCTTAAACTCCTCGAATTCACATGCTAAGGGGAAGAGGGGAGTCTGCAAGAACAAAAACGTCCAACCCTTTACAAATGAGCCAAAACCAGCTTTTAATGGTGAAGTAGAACAAAGGAAAGTAAAAAAATGTAGTTAAATTGATTTATGAGATCAACCACAAATCAAATACCTTCAATATACCCTACAAAGTGATGAGCTTCATGGAAAAATCCATATGCCAAAGTACATTTCTCTGCATATCCAAAAAATGACCCATACTTCATTAATTTTGGTGGTTGAATGTCAGCTCTATATTTTTTCCCGTGCCAGGGACATTTCTTTGATTTTCTCCCACAAATATCCACTAGAAATAAAAATTGAATAGTCCATCATGTGGATAATTTCAATAGATTTCCAATGATATAAAAAATGCAAAAATATGAGCTTTGGATCAAAAGATATGACCCTTTGAAGATTTAGGGCAAAATAGGTGAAATTAGGGAAAAATTAGGGTTTGTGGGCCGAAATTTGAAATTTTTCCCTCCTTTTTTGAATTGGGAAAAATTCCCCAAAAATATCTACCGGCTTGACCTCCACTGCCACGTGGTGCGCCCTGGTTGATCTGCGGGTTCAAATGATCATTCTGCCCCTTTTACGAATTTGGAAAATTTTCCAAACAAACTCCTCACCTTCACCACTCTGGGAGATGTGGCACCATCTGGTTGCCTGGCGGGGATGCACTCCACTTTTTAACTTTACATTGTTAACCACTTTGGAAAAATTTCCAAAGTCCTTCCGCCACCTTGACCCCTAATGCTGACAGGACACGTGTCATCTTCTCATTGCTCGGTGGGCCTTCGCTTGGATTTTTCCCTTTGATGCACTTTGACCAAGCACCAAAAAAACTTGAAGTCCTTCCACCACACCACTCTGACCTACCATGTGGTTCCCTCTCATCTCTTTGCATGATTTTAGGCCAAAATTTTCCCTTTGACCCTTTGACCCCAAAAGGCTAAGTGCTAAAATGTTTTTTCCGCGGGCCCTCCTTGGGAAAATTTCCCCTCTAAACTCCATCGAGCCATAACTTGCAAAATACAAGGAGTTAGGAGGACTTCTTTACCTTTTTGGAAAGTGGAGAAAATTAACTATCTGATGAAGTAATACCCAGAAAATTTTGAGTGCCTAAAATGTGTAAAAATTTGACTGAGGCACACAAAAGGAAAGAATGAATACAAGTTAGCCAAAATAAGTAGGGGGCTCATTTTGGATAACATATAGCCTTGGTACTCATATTGAAGATAAGGATGAAACGTGATGGGTAATCACATGATTCTTGTTTAGTCATTGATCCTTAAAATATGTAAGTGGAAGGTGGATGTTGCTCAAGGGACAAGCGTTTAATAGACAAAATATGATACCAGACTTGATTCAACAATAGAATGGTTGACGATGAAAGACATTGAGGGGCTTAGGTTCGGGTTTACCTTTGAGTGAAGATAAATGATAAGTACTCGATCCATAGGCATGAGTAATGATATATTGTCCTTGCCAATTAGGAGTGAACTTGCCTCATTTACTTTTCTTTAATTTTGTTACATGTAGATTTTCCTTCAGAACGAGGTCACTGACCTAGAAGGTTCATTCTTGAACATGCTTATCGTAGGCACATTTGATACATTTTTGGTAGATTTGGAGGTGATCTAGAGAATTTAGATGACATTGGTCTAATAACTCAAGATGTTTCAAATGATCTTGGTGAAAATCATCATCATTTATCATATATGTGAGTGAGATACAAAGATATGGAATTTGAACTTCGAGAGGCAAAACCACCTCTATACCATAGACCAAAGAGAAAGGTGTGGCAGCAGTTGAGGTATGAATACTAATATGATAAGCCCATAAATTAAAAGGAATGTGTGTGTGCCAATCCTTATCAATATCATCAACCAATTTCATAAGAATTTTATTTAGAGTTTTGTTAGTTAATTCAACTTGGCCATTTGTTTGAGGATAATAAGGTGAATAAAAACTGAGTTGAATGTCAAAGGCATCACAGAGTTTCCGTAGGATTTTGTTTTTGAATTGTTTTCCATTATCAGTGATGAGGTAGTGAGGAACACCAAAGTGAAAAATGATGTGATGATAGATGAATTCACAATTTTTCTTAGCTTTTGTAGAAATAAAAGGTATGAATTCCACCCATTTAGTGTAATATTCGGTAGAGGTAATAATCCATTGATGATATTAGGAATAAATAGGGTTTATCTCTCTGATAAGATCCAAACCCCATTGAGAGAAATTCCAAAGGTCTCATGTGAACTATAAGGCATGACTAGGGGTGTGATGAGGATAAGCATGTTGCTGAAACTTCACACAATGATTGACATAGTCACAACAATCACGGTTTAAGGTTGGACAGTAAGACACTAAAGTGACCCCCAAATATTCCTTCGTGAAATTCCTTGATGTTGTATGGAATTTTAGAACTCATAAGGCATCATAAGAGGATAGTGTCAAAGCCACATTTATAGAGAAGAATACCCATGATGACATAGCAATAAACACTTTTGAGAAGGGCTCGTTGTCCATTGAGAGTAAGATCTAAAGGAATAATTAAAAGGGAAATATAGTCAACAAACTGATTATACCAAAGGTCACATCGGTTAGTTTCAATATTTCCTACAATGTTAACATCTTGGATTAGATAAGAAGGTGATTGTAACCTTTGTACCGTGACAAAGATTTTCAATTCGGAGGGTGAGGTAGGAATTTAAGAAGAAAGACATGCCATGGTGTCTACAAATTTATTAGTGGAACGCGGGGTGGTTTGAAGTTCATAATGGTCAAAGGTAGTCAAAATCATGTCAACATGATACTTATACTTTTGAAGTATTTCATTACGACACTGATATATACCATTAACTTGGTTCAAAACTAGTTGAGATTGGCCAAAGATATTAATTGATTTAACATCTAAGGATGTGGCTGTTTGGATACGTAACATGAGTGCTTCATATTTGGTGATATTGTTAGTATAATAAATATCTATTTTGAAAGATAGGGGTATAGGCTCACCCTCAAGAGGAATGAGGATAAATTCAGAACCACCCCCACACTGACATTTAAAACCATCAAAGAATAAGGTCATTTGGTAAATGGTATCATTCAGGGAGAGGGTAGTGATGGATTCATCAGGGAAATCAAAGTTAGAAGATTGGTTTCTGGAGAGAGGTGTGTCTACGAGTTGGTCAAAAATGGTTTGTACTTTGACATATTTTTGATGGATGAATTTGAGACCTAGGTTTGTAAGAAGCATGAGCCAACATGTAACATGTTGATGTTGGTAGGGATTAGCATACATGTAATGTAAAGGGTCAATATTTGTCACAACAAAGGTTTTGTGGTTGAGTAGGTAATGGAAAAGTTTAGTGATGATAAAAGCTAAGGCTAAGAAGAGTTTTTCGGCATGAGTATATCTATTTTCATAGTCTAAAAGTGTATGACTTATATAATAAACCGCTTGCTCCCTGTTTTTCTCTTCACAATGAGAAAGCATGGCACCTAGGGAATGATCTGTAGTAGAAATGTAAAGGTAAAATGGTTGGTCATCCTTAGGGAGAATGAGCATAGGTGGTTGGAGGAGGTATTATTTTAAGGCATTGAAGGCTTTGTGGCATTCATCATCCCATTTGAAGGAGACATCCTTTTTGAGAATATGATGAAATGGATGGCAGTGGTCTGAAATATGAGAAATAAAGAGATGAATAGATTGCAACTTTCCTTGCAAACTACGAAGTTGACGAAGGTTAGTACGTGGAGGCATTTCAAGAATAACCTTGATTTTAGTAGGATCAACTTAGATGCCACAAAAAGAAACAATAAAACCAAGGATCTTTCCAGAGAGGACAACAAAGACAATATTATTAAGTTGAAGGTGAATACAATATTTTATGAGATGGTCAAAGAAAAATTTAAGGACAACAAGGTGCTCAACCCGATGTTTAGACTTGGCAAGAAGACCACAACGTAATCTTCTAATATGCTATGTATGATGACATGAAAAATATAAGTCATATCCCGCTAATATGTAGCACCGATGTTTTTAAGGCCAAAGGGCATGGCACAATAGCAGAAGGTCCTCCAAGGAGTGATGAAGGCAATTTTGTGTTGATCTTATGGGGTGATTAATATTTGGTTATAACCCAAGAAATCATCCATGAGTGATAACATCTCATGGCTGGTGATGAGATCAACTAGTTGGTGAATAATAGGTAGAGGAAAGTCATCTTTGGGGCAAGATAAGTTAAGGTCATAGAAATCTATGCAAATACAAAGTCCCCTTGTCACTTTTGTGACACAAACGATGTTAGATATCCATTGGGGATAATCAATGGGTAGGATGAAGGAAACCAAAAGAAGGTGCTGGAGTTCTTATTTGATAAGAAGGGAAATGTGAGGATGCATTTTTCATAGCTTCTATTTCATGGGTTTGGCATCAGGAATGGTTACCATATTGTGGACCTCAATGTTTGGGTAAATACCAGGCATATCATCATAGGACCAAGGAAAATCATTGCTATGACCTCAAAGGAAAGATGTGAAAGATTCCTTTTCAGCAACATCTAAAGATTGGCCTATTTTTAGAATGTATGGGTTGTCCTGAGTGTGAATATTGATCTCGATGGTCAATTAATTCAACATGGTTTACATGTCATAAGGTAATGACTTATGAATATAAGAATCTTATGCACCAAGGTAAGTGAGAATAGATTCGTCATCATGAAATTGAATGACATTAATAAAAGGGTCATTGTCATTGATCATGTTAGGATACAAGAAGGGAAGAGAAGAGGGAGCCTTGCCATCATGCTGATAAGTCAGAGGTCCCAAGAAAATGGTGTTCACAAATTTTTTTTTAGGAGGAATGGATTTTGGGTCCATAGACTTTGTAGGTGAAGTTGGTTAATGGGGTGGGGAATGTTTATCATCTTGAATGAGTTTGAATCGGGCCTTCCTAGAAGGTGGTTCAGAAAATCTAATACCACTGCGGTATTTATGCTTATGATTGGTGCAAGGAATGATAGTATGGCAGCCTTGTTCATATAACCAAAGAAAAATCCCTTCCAAACACAACGAAGGAGGAAGGTGTGGGTGAAGCAGCGGTTGGTGAGAGATTGAAGTTCGGAGGAAAATGGTAAAGTTTGGGAAGGTGGCTTAGACAAGTAGGTAAAAGTATCAAGTCCCCCATACATTAAGTTAGTGTGAAGGTGGGGAGGACCATAGAGGAAAACATTGCCTATGTGGTGATCATAGTGGGGATGTTTGTGAAGTTTACCATACTCTTGAGGAGTAAGGAATGTGTCAATGTTATAAAGGCAGTACTCCCCTAGAGTGAGGCATTGAAAAACACCTTTTAAGAGATTAGTAATTGATATGTGGGTAGCAAGAATGGATGAATAACTGAATAGTTGGGAAGAAGAAGCATTAGTATTTTAAGAAGTAGATGGGTTGGCTGACAGTTTAGCTTTGGAAGTTGTGACAATAGTGGGAATAGAGGAGTTAGTTGTGGAAGATGTAGCGACAACATTGGTGGATGAGGTAGTGGCTGAAGAAGAAGTGGTAGCAGTGGTAGATGCCTTAACTAGTATAAGGACATCATTGGGTAGATACAACATGTTATAGGTCTCAAGTGGTGAAGGGTCAGATAGAATGGTATAGTTGTGCCCTGCATTTTTGAACTTTAAACAATGGTGTAAGGTTGAAGGAACACAACCCATGACATGAATCAAGAGTTGGCCAAGTAGCATGTTGTACTAGAATTCCACCTCTAAGACAAAGAATAATTTAGGAATGGCATGGCGGCCTACGCGAATGTAGAGAATGATGGTGCCAATTGTGGAAGTCATGACATTGTTGAATGAATGCAACATAACTATGTTATTATGCATGTAATTGGTAGGGATGCACATTTGGTTGTATGTATGGGAAGAATTGATGTTAATAATGGCACCACCATCGATCATAACATGTCGAATGCATAATTATCAATGTAGATAGAAATAAATAGGGTGGGATAAAGATCATTCAATTAGAGAGGTACAATCTTGTCTTCAGAGAAACTGAGAGTGGCTACTTGATGAGTGGTAGCAGGAGCAGAGGAAGGGTGAAAAATAGTGAGAGAGGACACATGGTGATGAGTGATAATGGATGCAATAAGAGTAGGGTCATTAGGTAGAACCTTAATAGATTTCATAACCTTAATGAGGGCCTGTTGATGAGACTCAAAGGTTTGGACAAGGTCGTAAAAAGACATTTTGAGAGGAGACTAGTGCAACTATTTAAGCATTGTACGATGGGAAACCCCATCAAAAATAGGGTATGTGGGTCCACGGATGGGGATTTTTTGTGCAGGTGTAGATGGAATATTGGGTAAAAGAGTAGTAGATGAGTTGGTTGTTTTCTCCTTTCCTTTGTCCTTTTGGGCTTGTGTTGTAATTTGAACCATATTAATCTATGGTAAAGGATAAAGTGAGTCATGATAGGTGTAGTGACAAGATGAGAAAAAATATGGTGAGGGCATATATTGGTTTTATGAAAACAATACAACACATTGGCATTTTAGTGGAGGTTTGGCTAGCTCTTTTATGTGGACCATATTGACCTCAAATGTTGGAAGGGGATAAGAGGGTTGTGGAGGTGGAGATGAAGGTCATTAAATAGGTAATAGATGAGGATTTTTGGTGATAAGTGAAGGTCAAATAGGGTCCTCATCTAAAAGATCATCATCGTCAAATCTATCTTCGAGAGGACATAGTTGGAGAAGAATATTATTAAGAGCCTTACAAATTTCCACATCATGCCCTCAAAAATGATGGTAAGTAGAATTTTGGTATTGTCAAACCCTTCATGTTTAGGTTTGAGTGGGTCGTAAGGTTTAAGCAGTGGAAATGTGATGACAAAGGTGTCTACAAGGTTAGCTAAGATGTTGGCATAAGACCCTACCAATGGATCATAATGTGAAGTGAGTGTGGGTTTGGATGGAAGTTCGGGTGACTTTAGGGGGAGATGCATCACTGGAGGTGGAATTTTGGTTTGGGTTACACCTTCTTGGGTAAAGGTGTAGTTGGTGAACTAGTTGTTAAAAGTGGTGTAGGTTTAACTACCTCTTTAGAGGGTAGTGGGTTCTTAGGCTTTGGTTCCACCTTCTTGGGTAAAGGTGAAGAAGAAGTGTGTGATGTAGAAGGGAAGGAAAATAGTAGAAGGGGCTAGGTTATCCAAGGAGATAATGGAGGTGTGGTGAAGGTTGTAGTAAGAGACAAGGTGGAAGGTACTGGTTGAAGATAAGGGAATAACATAGGTAATGATGAGGATCCTAGAAGTGGTGTAGGTATAGGAGGTAGAAAGGATGTGGGTGAAAGCGAAGGTGTAAGATGTGTAGGTAATTTAGGTGTAACAAAGGATCATGAGGAGGTACGTTGCTATTATTTTGGTTTACTCTAGGTAGGAGGATACTTGGCCAAGGTTGATGGGTGTAGACCTAGGATAAATGGAAGTGGTGAAGGTGACAGAGGGGTAGTGGGCAAAGATGGTGTATGCAGCCTAAGAGGTTGGATCCTCCTCTTAGGTGGGGGAATTGTCTTTGCAATAGCTTGTGAGGACATGGCTTAATCTATTTTGACATGAGGATGGACTAGGATTGATGTTGGCATGACTCCCAATGTGGTAATAGGTCTAGACGCAGAGGAAGATATAGGTGTAGGTAAGGTTTTAGGCATAGGAAAAAGTTCATTTGATGATTAAGGTTTAGGTGTGGGTGAGGGTGATGAAGAAGGGGTCACTATAATTGACATGGGCATGGTGGGTTTGGTTGTTTGAAAGACCTTTGGATAGATCGTGGAAGTATCGACATACAACATTTGCATTTTAGTTGAGATATGTAGTTGAAGGTGTCCCTAAAGCATGGAATTTTCAACATAATCTAGGAAGTCAACCAAATGTGAAAATGACACCGCCGTAAGGGGGGATTATATTGATTTAGTAGTAATTCATGTAAAGAATTTTTGTGAGATAGGGAAATGGTTGGCTTTAGACTCTGTGGGTAAAAGAGACAAGAGAAAATCAACGTGATCCTTGAAAGCCAATGGAGGATTGTTACCAATAGGAAGAGATGCTGATAATGGATCCCCTTTGGGTAGGGGAGATGGAAAGTTGGATGAGGTAAGTTCATCTTTTGGTGAAAAAGGAGGTGATCATGACTCTCCCATGGGTAGAAGAGTAAGTACTATGAGTTATTTGTCAGGTTGAGAGGTGAGTGGGGAAACTGCATTAGAAGATATGGTGGACTCCTCCATGGGTGAAGTAGAAGATAAGGGAGAATCCTCATTGAGTAAAGGATTAGATAAAATAGGTCCCTTTGTTGATGAAGGATCTCATGCAAGACTCTCCTCGATAGATGGAGTAAGAGGGAATTGAGTAGGAAGAGCTGGTATGATGTCGAAAATAACATGAACCTCATGAACGTTACTGTCAATGGTCGAGGTTTCGCTAGTTTTTTTAGACGACAGAGTGTGATTTGGGAATGAATTATTGAAGATGTGAAGGTTATGATTCGATGGTGCATTATGATTATCTAAGACGAGATCTCCATTATCTAACATTTCTTGGACGATATATTTGAAAGTTATACAATTACCATCGCTATGACCTCTAACGAGATGATAGTTGCAGTAATCATTTTCAATGTACCATACAGGCATATGATGAGAGGGGTCAAAACTAGTATGTGGTTTGATAGGTGGAAGAGTGACTGTTTCAGATTTTATAAGTTTTTCTAAAACTAAGGAGTAGGGTTCTCCTATGGGAGTATATTTTCGTTGCTCCCGCTTAAACTAGAAATCCTAAACAAGAGAAATATTGGAAGAAGGCTTTTCTTGGTTGGATGGATGTGATGGGAAAACTTTCAATACTACCTCATTAGTAGATCCTTTTACTTTAGAGTAATTATTTTATAGTTTGGAAGAAGAAGAGGTATCGTTTGATTTAAATGCAATGTTTTTTTTACGGAATTGTATCTTCTTCTCTTCAATGAAATGAATTTCAAGTTTTCGGGCCATGGTGAACACCTCGTCAAACATGTGGAAGGTCTAAACTTATATATTTAGTGAGATGTTTCTAACACAATATCTAGTGAACAAATCTATTAACTCGGTTTGAGGTAGTTGGAATGTGAGCTGATTGATTAGGCTCCACCAATGAGTGACAAAATCTACGATAGATTCATCTTCATATTGGTGTGTCATGTACAAGTTGGTCATGGTGACCTTCTTGACAATGTTGATTGAAATGTGGTCTAGAAAATCCTGAGCTACCTAATTGAATGAAAAGATGGAATGCCTAGGTAGAGAACTATACCAATATAAATCTAGTCCTGTCAAGGACATTGGGAATGTTCACAAGAGAAAAACATCATCACGAGTGATCAGATAACACACATGTTTAAAATACCACAAGTGTTGTTGAGGGTCTTCTTTACTATTAAATCAGTTGAATTTAGGCATTTCCTAATGGGGAGGGTATGGATGAATCAGAATGGATGGGTGAATGGGCTCATTACAAATATCGTCGTATGTCAAAGAGTTACATGAGCTGTAGATAGATGCTTCCAATGTCTGCATCTTATCCATCTTCATTTTGATAAGATCATTAATAGGTTGTGATGAATGGGAACACCCTGTAGTATAAGGGGGTAGATGAGGAGGGTATGACATGGGTAGTATCCTAGTAGTTGGTGGTACCGAGTATAAATTTTTTGAGGAAGGAATGTAGGATAGAATAGATGTAGATGAAAAGTATCTTGAATAAGCGATAGATGAAATAGGGGCCTGTTGGTGATAAGTGTCAGTAGGTGGAGTGGATGTAAAGACTCTCGTAGCAATCAAAGGAAGAGACTGTAGGATGAAGAGGACAATATTTTAGAAGGGAGTATGGGATGCCATCACCATTGGTGGCTGAGATGCAATAGGTATATGAGAGGTGGAAGATGTAGATAGACCTACACTCAAGGCGGTTGATAAAGGCATGGTTAACATTATAAGAGTGACATATGTCAAATGTGTGACAAATACTATAAGTGCAGCTAATATCGATGATGTAGGGTCAAGCTAAAGCATAGGTGGTAAGGTGTAAGAGGGTAAGGCTAAACTAGTAGTAGATGATGTAAAAGTGGGTGTGAGGGTAGGAGGAATGGAAACATGCATGCCATATACAATATTCCCTAATTAATCATGGGTAGATGAATGAGCAAGATAGTACTGCAGAGCATCGGGGTTATGATCAAGGAGTCTTGCAAACTACTCATCACTAGTGGGTATGACAAGATCCTGATTAGGGTCCATGGGTAATGAGATTGAAGGGGGTGATGGGCTAGGTGGGAGCGGCTGATGGCTAGCGTCAAAAATGAGAGTGTTAGCTTGTTTACGAGTCAAAATCATGTGAATGATGATAAAATAAGTATTCTGAGCTTATTTGATGATGCATAAACACATAAGTAATGGGAAAAATAATTCTAAAAATGATTGATTAGATTTTTGTTCTGATTGGAAAATCAAAACAAAGAGACCGATGATGGTTGGGTTAACCAATTTTGGTATGGAATAACCAACAATGGTTGGATAAAACCTATGTCAGCTACTGTGAAAAATAAGAGATTTAAATATTTGGCAATGAAATGTGAAAATGGGTCAACCTGGATCCTAAAAATGATATCAGAGACTCCAGAGTGGGATAAAAATGGTAGAACAAGCCATGAAAAGAATAGGAAGGTGGAGAATACTATTATGAAAAAAATAACCAAAAAAGCATATAAACTGACGCCGGTTATTTAACCAATGTCGGTAAGATGATACAACTGATTCTTGTCACTGGATTGATATAAGTTGCTATGAAATGTGGGAAGAGAAGAAAAATTGAAGTTTTAGTGATTTAGATCAAATAAAAGGTCTAACCTAGAGACTGAGTATGGATATGAGGATTCCTAATAAACCCATATTAAAACTGGAATACACTAGATGTGATGTAGGTCATAAAAGGATAAGAAAGAATGAATAAAGTCAACTCACACCTCAAAACGCAAGCATAAAAAATCTAACAAACACTAAATCCTAAACTATATATTTTATGTTGTGGTTTATGCCATTTAGGACTGACTGTAATAAGTATATAATTTTTGGTTAACAAATGTGCGTAACAAAAGTTGATAACTATGGCTAGTTTTAGGTAAGTCTTGGCATGGGATATCCTTCTCTGAGATGATGACTAGATAGAGAAACCAATTGGAGCCCACTGTCAATCCTCTGATCATTGACAACTTCTTCTGGGAAAGGTGTTGTTTAAGAATTATGTAGTTTTTTTTTAGTGATTTTGTATAGAGACTGTGCAAAATTTGAGCTACGGTTTAATTTATCAACCATCAGTTGGGCATGACTTCCAGCATATAAGTTTCCAATAATTTAGATTAGCTATAATGCAAAAAACTCAACAATGCAATTGCACTAGTTTTAAAACCCAAATCCACAACTTATATTCGATGAGAACAAATTATGAATAGGTTAAGGGCATGAATTTCACTAAATACAATACAAGAAAAGGAAGAAGAATTCTTTTTAATCCCAAAAAAAAAGTGTCACTGAGATAATAAGAAGAAAATAATATTTCCAGAGAAGAAGCTTAATGTGAACTCATTTCGAATGAAAATAGATACACAAGAATTTTTCCCTAGGAATGAATAATGTAAAGAACCCCTTATGGGTCCCACCAGGCATGCCAAGATGTTTCACCTAATTTATTGCTAGTTAAAATTGAATAGGAAATAGGTTAGGAGGAATACCTGTGATATCTAGGTTGAAGGTTGAATGCACGCGTTAATGAATTTTTGATCCAAGCTAATCATGAAGAGGTTCCCTTTGGCTATGAGGAACAACCTATAAGAAATACAACAAGACCACCAAATAACATTAATAATATAGGTTAGTGGACTTCCTAGCAAATGCTAGATCCGAGAAGCATGATACTTCCTAGAAGGTTATCAATCCACTTTCAAATATAAATTAATATTGTAAATATCATGAAGTAAAGAAATCCTACTGTAGTTATATGATTTAGGTATCTCATAAAATACAATAAGAAAATCTAATCTAACATGCACGGTTATGATTAGATCTAGAGGTTTGGTAAGTTATTATGGGTTTTGTAGGTCTGACAGGGGTCTGGTATTGATCGAGTGAGGTCTGGGTTGATTGGGTAAGGTCTGGGTCAGTTTTGGTTGATCGAGAGTCATGTTGGTTAAAAGGAATGAAATGACACAGAGACCAATGTTGGTATAGAAGTGAAACTGACAATGGTTAGGTAACTGGCATTGGTAGGGACACTTGACCATAATTTGATAAAAATGGTTTTTGGGCTTCTCTCTGATTGAAAAGAGAGTGATAAGGATGTGGTTAGGTTCATAATATTACTGAGAAGACTCAGGGATATAGAGGGGGAATTCACATAAGGAAAAAAGGCTATAGGTGGTTAGGTTGGTAGATTGGCAAGGATCTGGAGGTAAAGGAATAGAGGCAAAAATAAAGTATAATGAAAGAGGTAAGGAATATATAGTTTAAGTAAGCACAATAAGATCGAAATCATGAATACTTACTTGCCTTTACAGTTATGGTAGGTAAAGGTGGATGGTAGTTGATCCTTGAAGAGATTTTAGATTTAGTGCCATGAAAGTACTCCTGTACTGTTCTTGTGAGTATTCCAATACTCTGAAAGGAGAACTGGATATTTTCTTGGGCCTGTGGTGGAGTATTTTGTGTCATCTAGATGCTGAGAGGCCTTGGATTTGTGATTGAATGCAATAAAACTCCCAAAACTAAAATATACTAACCTAGGTAAAAGGTTGTAAAATTGTATATATAGGAACCGATGGTGGTTAGGTAACTAGCGCCGACCAAGGGATAACTGATGTCGGTTAAGGTAGATAATTCTAGATTTACCAAAAATAGACAAATCTTCCAAGATTTGGCGTATTTTCCAAGTTGAGTCTACTTAGGGAAGTGGAGTTATCATTAGAAAAGGTAAGAAGGTTATAAAATAAGTTTGATTATGTTTGAGAATAATTCTTAGTTAGTTAGGTCAAGTGGCAAATCAGCATTGAGAGTGATGACTTAGTGTTGAGAGTCATTACTTGGTCACTGTGAGTTAAATGCCCCTAGATTCGGTCTAGGGTGAGGTTTAATGATGAGGCAGAGTTGTGAGGATGAAATTAACTGAATTCAAATAATTAAACAAATTAATAATGTGAGGATGAATATTAATATGGGATGAAGGGGTCATGATTAGATAAATGTGTTACGTTAATTAATTGAAGGGGACTAAAGGGCGTGTGACCCAAATTTTGTGTCTACACCATGCTCATATTTTATAATCAAATAAAGACCTATTTTTGGGAAATTATATCTATACGTGATACTTGTAAATGTAAGATCCATTGTAAGGGAAAAAAATTATATGAGGTACTAACCCCATATTATTGTAAGTATCAAAAATTCTTTTAAAGAAATTATGCAAGCACCATTGGTCAGACTATGTAGCGAATATTTTCATGAAGAAGTACCTAGAAAATTTCCAATCCTTAGTACGTTGGACGTATCGTTAAGATCGTTAGTTGCAGAAGAAGATCATACTCATTGATCTCGTTGATGACACTCTATCTACTTAGCTCTGTAATAGAGTGAAAGGAGATCATCATCAACATCAGAAATTTGGATACTTAGCACCATGCAGAGGTTGGTTTTCTACTCAATGAAGGCATTGAGGTAATCAGAAGGTGTCAAACCTAGGAAGTTGTGCTAGAGCATCAATATTTTTAATGATTAGTTCAGATTCTATGGAATCAACTCAGATCTAGAAGCTATGCTGAAGCATGAAGCTTTCTAACACTAGTTTGGATTCATAGAATCAACTGGCACTAAAATTCATTTTATGTAGAGGAGTAGGAAGTGTAATAGAATGGAAGCTAATTGGTGTGGTGTAATAGATAGCATTGAGCCCAAGTGCCACAAGTAGTAGAGATCAAACCAAATGTCTGATTGGACAAGTAGAATTTCGGAGACCAAGCTATCAACTGCAAATATCAATTCACAGAAAGTGACAAGGCTCATTATCCAGGAGCGGAAAACATAAGCTTTTTGAGAAAAAAATTCTCCTCACTAGGGAGGTGTGCAGAGGAAAGTTTGTTGGTGTAGGTGGTATTTTTATTCACTTATTTAGTGTTATTCCACCTCACTAGGTGATTCATCTCACTTAGGTGGACATGGATCTAGGTGTCATCTTAGTTATGATAGATTCTCTTACAGAATCTGTCATATGTGTAAGTGTGTCATAAGAGTTACATTCCCATTTGGGAAAGTAACTCCTCTTCTCCATTATGGAGGAATATTCTCTTACATGGGAGTTACACATTCACTCCCCTATTTATACTCACCTCCTTTGATCTATGATAAGCCTAAGCCAAGCCTAGCAATTCCATTCTACTCCTTTTTTGAATCTTGAGCTCTCATATGCATGCACATTACTTTACAAAGCTTGCTTGTTTTAATCTCGAAACTCCTACACTTTGGTGAAGTGCAGCTATTCGATGCATGTGAATTCCTTCTAGGTCTTCATCCTTCACTCATTCATGGTATCAGAGTTGAGGGGACTAGAATCTTGTTGCTTGCCATTGTTGTTCCACCGTGTAGTTGCTTGTGCAATTTTTACTTTTTACATGTGCTCTACTTGCATTTTCATGGGCTCGTGATTGGTTGGACAAACTTTTTCTTGGTTTTCATTGGCCCGTTGGCTTGTGACCTATTTATTCTCAGCATCCGGGTTTTTGCATGAACATGAGCACATTAGTCTTCTTTCTACCCGTGCATTGTTGTTGTTAGGGCTCAGTTTTACCTTGTAATGTTCACTGACTCCACTCCCTATCCATTGGATCTTTGACTTGTTTTTGACTCAGTTTGGATGAACTTAGACTGTGTCGTTTATTCCTAAATGAAGCTCCTGCATTAATTTTTTCCGTGTATCCTTGCCAGGATGAGGGATCTCTTTCGACTTTTGAGCTCAAACCGTGGCCATTTCACCCTGCCACATTTAGCTTCTCAATGGTTTCTTCCCTCCTCACACTTGACTCAGACAACTTGACTCAGCCATTTCAACCTGCCATGTTTAGACTTGATCACCTAGTAGCTAAAGTTTCATCCTTTCCAACTCTTTTTTTTTCCTTTCTCGTGCTTGGTAGCCTCAGTGCATGATCCATCATTACTGTATCTTTGTATGGCCATCACCTCCAGCTCCCTCTATCTCTACACAGCCATCACCTATTATGTAACCCCTACACACCCATAGATCTTCTCTGCTTGATGGTTAAATAGTTGTAACTCAACGTCTGTTACATAGCTTGGCCTTCTGATTTGGTGCTTTGCTCCACATGGTTGTGTCATTTCTCCCTCTGGCTGCACATTCTGACCTTCATTGACTCTCCTGGCTCGTCATTCCCATGGTGGATCTATTACTGTGACTTGGTTCGTGCTCCCTATGTTTGGTTAAGTGCAACCTGGTTCCTCTCTACTCAACGGTTTCAACTTGTTGCACTCACCTCGTGGCCATTTCTACCACCTTGAACCTTGTCACAAGCTCCTGCATGTGACCGCTCCAACTCCAACCTAGCACCGACCATTTCATCCGTGGACTAGTGGACTGGTCACACACCTAGCACTGCCTGCCTGCTCATTCTACCACTCCAATAGTTACAAACTTGAAACAGTTGACATGTGGTCATAACTCTTTTGGCGGTTATTGCAAAACCAGCTTAGCTCAGTCCACCCTTCCCTTTTAGAATTGTTTGAAGGTTAAAAAATATCTTTTTTTAATGTTTTAAGGTTAAAAACGTTTTCCCTTTTAGAATTTTTTGGTGGTCAAAACAATCCCTCATTTTTAATGTTTTGAGGAAAAAAATTCATTTTGGCATTGTAATAATTTTTGGGCTCTAATTTGCTTGTAATTATGTCCTTCATTTGTGTGTCGAAGACGGAGGGTGAGGTACGGGGTTGGCAGGAAGCTAATCCCCCCTCGCAAGTAAAAAAACCCTGCCTGAAATTTGATGCCATTTCCAACGAGTACCCACATGACACCCTTTGCACCCATTTCAGACACTTTTTTAATCAGTTTGGAAAGCTTATTGGCATTTTCCATCACCGGTGGGAATCATTTTCTTGCTATAATTTTGGACTCGCTGCTCGGTTTTGAGTGCTTCTTTAGTCAAAGTTGCATTATTTTTCACACACTATGTGATTACATTGTCAATTTTGTAAACGTACTACTTTATAAAGTGCTGCATTCTAGGGGGGTTCACTAGTACTCTTGGGTTTTTACACACAGATGAATTATCGGTCGAGTCCGACGTCTTACTTTCATGCATATTGCACTTATTGCTTACGCAGCATGGCGGGTGCTCTTTCTAGACTTGAGTGTCGTAGGATCATCTTATAGCCTCCGCCACTTCTCACCAGGAGAGAGACCTATTTAGCTTGGCATGCTTCCATGGAACATTACTTCACTCATGAGGGTCTTTCGCCCTTCTTACTTGGGAAAGTTCTTGCACCCATTGATCATCATTATCTAGAGGATTTTCTTGACACTTGTGGCCATGTTTTTATTCACATGATGATGCATGTATCTCAATCTATTTGGTTTCATATGGCAAAATCAGATCCACCCCATTGTGTCTGGAGCATTCTTTAGTCCCTCTATGGAGACCCTTCACATACTGCCACCATTGTTGTTGTTGCTGATCATGTTGTCTCCTCTTCTTTGTGTGATGGCAGTTCCACTGACACAGACTCACTTGGTTCTATTTCTAATGTTGAGGATTGTGCACCCAATTCTGATGTCGAGAGTACTATACAGGACTCTTCTCCTCCTCTCACTATTCTAAAGAGTGTTGACACATCCCACATCTCATCAGATATTGAGCAGTCTCCTATTCAGTCTCATATAGTCATCACACCCACCTCTTTTCCACATTTAGTGTGTGAGGCCCCTTTCACTCCTCTACCTTCATTGGATGACTCATACCTATTTGACATCGCTCTTCTATTTGTTGAGCTCCCTCATTAGGATGAGTATCTATCTAACCTTAGTCATATTTTTACAGAGTACACTTGTGATGTACTACAGGTTCCTCCTCCATCTATAGGTATTTTAGAGGAGTTCATCATCTCCATTGTTGGGAGTGCCCCTTCTGGGACTGTTACCACTTCCACTTTTCTGGAGACCTTCATTGATCCACCCTTGCTTGTGGATCCATTTTCTGTTGTGGGGGATGTATTGTTTCCTTCACATTAGTTGGACATCATTTCTATAGGTGTTCACCCTTCATACTCTGACAGTTCTACACTCGTGACATTACCTTCAGTTCCTTTACACTCACTTGCTAGACCTATGTCACACTTTTATGGACCAGACTCAGAGTTCTTTGTGTTGCTACCTTTAGTTTCCTTCGTGGAGTGGGAGGACTTCCAACATGTCATTTGTGTTCTTCCTAAGGGTAGACACATAGTTCGGTGTAGATGGTTCTTCATCAATCCAAAGGTAGAGGATCTCGTCATCAACATTATTCTGGGAGACTTCTTAGAGTTGTAGAGTTCAGATCCATCCATGGCATCTTCTGCATCCCTCTTGTCTCCCTCTTCTTCTCTCTTCTTCATATTTCTGAGAGATTTCCCTTTTGTACATGGGTACCTTTTCAGGCTAGTCTATGGCCAGGACCCATCTTTGGCATCCTTCTTATATTAGAGAGTGTTTTGTTCTCTTGTGGTGGATGTTTTTCCCGCTGGGTTTTCCTTCATTGCTTGGGAATTCTTCTTATGCATGGATACCTCATCAGGATTTTTTCCTGGACCCATTTCTCATTTCTGACTTACCGCCTCATCCTAAGTTATGATGAAGGGGATCCTAAGTTATGATGAAGGGGGGGTGCTGGTGTGTGTTATTTTCCACATCATTAGGTGAGTTATCTCACTTAGGTGAGATCGTAGGTCCACGTGTAATTTAGGGGTCATTATGAGATTCTCTTACGTGTCAGTGCGTAAGTGCATCATATGCGTCATTAGGAGTTACACTTCTATTATGGGAATGCAACTCCCCCTCTCCACTTGAGTTGTCATGATTGATTCAAGAGGATACTAATAGGGTTTACATGGATGAGGATACATTTGTACTATTTTGGGATGATGTGGAGCTGGATGATAGATCTATGGAAGAAGTGGGTTATTAATTGGTTATGTCCCATGAGGAGACCGCATTAAGGGAAAAAGAAATGATGGGATTCAATGATATGACATTGGATGTTTCTGATTGACTACTGGTGGGGGTAAGTGTGTATTTATTGGATGACCGGATCATGGTTTACATCAATAAGCTAGGAGAAAGTACATGAGAGGTTAGATACAGGGGGCTGCCATTTAGGTGTGAATGGATGAAGGTGAACACCCCAGGAAGAAAGATTTGAATTGAGGGTAATGGGGTTTGAGTCTAGGACTTAAAAAATATGGGATCCCCACTATCAATGAAACGGGGACTAAGTGGATCGACTATTTTAGATGATTCACATTGGCTACTAGGAGAATATGGAGGTTCTTGATCATGTGGTCGGGGTGCCATAGATGCCCGTTATTGTTTAATTAAATGAGAAGCATTCTCAATGCAGGTTTGGATGTTTTCAATAATTTTTTGGAAGTTTCCTGTCATATTTTAAGATTTTTAGAGATGAGATTATTGTCTTGTAGAAAACCATGAAAGAAAATGATCACCTAAGATAAAAAAAAATGAACCAAGATTTTGAATTTTAAACAACAAGTAAATCACACAAAATATTTTTTTTATTTATTATCATGATTAATTAAGAAAGAAAGTATGAAATGTGTAAAATGACTAATGGGGTCCTAGGAAATGGCAGTCTATGGATGGTTTCGGGTAATGTTTAAGGAAGGATTCCTTGATATACTTGAAGGTACATGAGGCTCGCATATGTGTTGTTGTCAGTAAAGGGCTTGGTATCGGATCCTACCCCCTCACTTCATGATCTCACAATGATAAGGGAGTCAACTGTTTAGCTAATATACCTGAAACCAATTATTTATACTCGACTAGAACACCAAGTTTGCTTCTCCTCTTAGTGATGAAATCCATGTAGGCCCACCTGGGTAGGAATTTTTTGATGCAAGTTATGTTTAAAGTGATTTGGTTGTGTGTGGAGGTGATTAAGTGAATTCAATCTATTAACCTCTTAATTATACTATGTGATCAAGAAGGATGAGAGGTTTGTTTTAATGCCAAAAAAAATGTTGATTTCGATGAGGAAAACAAACAAAAATATAATGCTTTGAAAGAAAAATAAAGGTAGATGTTGCACTTGTAAAATGCTTCCTTTTAATGTTTTTTAGCATGGCTACAAGACATCAAGCAAAAAGCTCCCAAGATAGAAATATGCAAGGGTTGGATGAAAACAGAGAACAAAAAAGAGAAATGAACATTAGAGGTTGACTGACTGAGAAATAACAAAAATCTATAGAGATCATCAATGATTCACAGGAATCGATGGTGATTCACCTAAATCATTGGCATTTTGATCAGATCATTATCAATTGCAGAGTAGAGAACCTAAAAGTGAAAATAAATTAATTTTGAAATGAAAGAAAGGGAACAGGGTCCTATACGCACCAAAAATTACATGTGCTACATTATCAGAAAAATGGTTTAAAAATTCCCCAATGATGATTCATGTCCTTTCAGAAGGTGTTTGAGTTCATAAACCCATTCTCACTATACATTTGTAGTCTATACATCCTTAGATTTTCCACACTTTCTTCCAGCTTCCCACTTCATTCTATGCATGTTTTGGCCTTTAGTGCCTAGACTACCGCCTTGCCTAGGAGGAAGTGCTGAAACTACCACCTAGGCAGGGCAGTGGTCCCGTGTGCCTTTTCCACAATTATCCATGTGTGATTTTAAGATGCGTGATTTCACTTAACTTGACTTCTAGGGCGTGTTTGTGAACTAAATTTCCTAAAAGTAGTATTGATTGCATGGTACTCCTTCCCTCTTCTATTTTTAAATAGATTTAATTAGTTTGACCTACCTCTTCACCCAATGATTTGGCACTCCAAGGCTACCTTGTGCATGAAGGTACATCCCAACCAATTCCTATATATTAAATGTTTGTGTTCAAGCAAATGGCTTGCAAATTTTGTGTATCTTGCATAGTACTGCTGCCACAATCTTGTTGGAAATTACATAGCCAACCTTTGTTCACTTGTGCTATATCTCTTCCACCTGCATTACAACCAAACTACCTTCAAGCTTCCATTTCTCAAGTGCCTTCTCTTGTTGCTACCTTTGCATTCCCATACCTTGGAATCATATGGACACAAAGAGAAAGAAAGGATAAGTTGAGGGAAAAATTACTACACAGCTGGAATTACCTCTGTTATGTGAATTCCAAGTTGGATTTGTTGTTTGATTTCTTTCATTCTTACAAATTATCATTGTTACATCATATCAAATAGAGTAGAAATAAATTTTGTTTCATTTGCATTAGTTAATTTCCAAGAGGGTTTAAATCTTTCATAGCAACCCCCGGCGAGGGATCTTCTGTTGGTGTAGGTGTTTTTTGATCACTTTATTTAATTATTTAGTGTTATTTCCACCTACACCATGTGAGTCATCTCACTTAGGTGGACATGGACTTAGGTGTCATTTTAGTTATGATAGATTCTCTTACAGAATCTGTCATATGTGTAAGTGTGTCATAGGAGTTACATTCCCATTAGGAAAGTAACTCCTTTTCTCCATTATGGAGGAATATTCTCTTACATGGGAGTTACACATTCACTCCCCTATTTGTACTCACCTCCTTTGATCTATGATAAGCCTAAGCCAATCCTAGCAATTCCATTCTACTCCTTTTTTGAATCTTGAGCTCTCATATGCATGCACATTGCTTTACAAAGCGTGTTTGCTTTAATCTCACAACTCCTACACTTTGGTGAAGTGCAGCTATTTGATTCACATGAATTCCTTCTAGGTATTTGTCCTTCACTCCTTCAAATTTTAGAGCATGGATGTTCCCAAAACCTCCAATGATCAGTACAGTGAAAAAGTTAACTCTGAGAGCTTTCTGACGACTACAAGAATGTGAAAAATGGAGCCCGTACATGAAAGTTGTGGTTGGTCAAAGTTTGATAATAGTTCGGACTCAATAAATTCAATTGGCCAATTAGAAAATGACAAGTGGAAAAAGTGGATTCAAGTAGAAAGGAGACAAAATTGAGTTCATGTTTTGGACCTCTGATCTTCGACACTCTATATCATCATCTTCGTCTCAATTTAAAAATAATATTACCAACGTGGTGGGTCCTCCGGCCACCACATTACCACATCATTAACTTAGCGAGTCACCAGACAACTATGGGTGAGTTTTTTAACTGATTTATCAAGAGAGTTCATTATCAAGCTAGCACTGAGTTTAATTTGTAGACCAAGTTTAGGGAAGAGTTGGGTGAAGTTATATCAGTGAGTTATGCATGACAGGCCAACGTTATAAACTTGTCGAGCCAATATCTTGTTATCCATCTAGAAAAATGGATGAGGATGCGGTTGAAGCCACAATCAACATGGACTGGTATTTCCTTTTTAAGGCTTACCCTATCCCCACTACCCCCATATGTGGGATTACTTCCACTAGCATAGCCCACAAAAAAATATGGCCAACTTGACACGGTAGATGACGACAAGATTAGGACTCAACGTGGGGACAGATGTGGTGAAGCAGATGGGACAATACAAAAGGATGGGTAGAAAGGTAGACATGCCATATAGGGTTTAGATCAGCAATGGAATCGGTGGGACTTGACATAGTGGACGACCTAGCTTAGCAGGATGGGTAGGCGACTTGGCTCGGTGAGCCAACCAAATAGTGGGAACCGGTTAAAATAAATGGTGCATAGCGAGGAGACAAGGATTTGAACTCCGCACCCACCGTAACCAATCCTAATGGCTTATCCAAATTTGCTACCTCAAAAGATATGATACGATCTAGGTGATAACTCATTTAAATAAGAAAATTGAGGCTTTGTAGGCTATAAATGGCCTACCCTTCCCTCACTCAATACACATTGAGCTCCTCATTTGAGCCACTCGATCCAATAAGAAGAATTGTAAAGGAGGCCTTTTTAGGCATATAAGAGAGAGTATTAAGTCATATAATATATTATTATAGGCATTATTTGAGGAGAGATAAGTCCTAATTTTTAGGCAACACATGTAAATTATGGGAGTTAATATCGTTAACTCACTGAAACTATTGTGGAGTGCATGGATTCTAAATTTGGAGCCATAGGGTATTTCGTATTAGAGATCAAATCTTTGGCATCAAAAACTTGTCATGAAGGAGGTTCTCATTCATCTGGAATTAGGTTTATTATAGATTCAATTGTGATTTTGTATTAGAGTTACAATTCGGATGTGAATAATAAATTGCTTCAGTTTCTAAACCTAGAGACGTAATCATTCATCTGAACTCCATTATCAACCCTTGTGCACTATGATTATCATTCTCACTTTGCATTTGATTAAATTTGATTGTTAATAGGGTAATTTCAGAAAAGGAATTAATTGCCTATATGGGTTTTTGGTCAGTAGAATTTTTACTGGTACTTACAGATCAATATACTACTAGGTCATCCTTGGATACATGCTATGCATTGTGTCCCATCCACATTACATTGATGTCTAAATTATGAACATGAGGGTGAACCTTTATAGTATCTGCTGACCCAAATCCATTAAAATCTTGTCACATGACCTATAAGCCTAATGACGTGTTGTTTCTAGTAAAAAATTCCACACCTTTAGAACAATCTTATATAAGCTCCTCCATCCCCTCATCAAAATTACCTAATGATCGATCCTTCGAAGACGCCATGCAACATTTATAGATGGGGGAATATCACCTCCTAACCCTTAATAAACTCCATATCTCTAAAACATATGGGATACCTGACAAACAATCACTCTATGAACCTATCAAATGAAATATTATTTCCTTTGGTCCCCCTTATCTCCAAACACAACTTTTTTATAGAGGTATCGACCTCCCTTCATCTCATATCAATGATCAACCACACAAAAACTCTTCTCATCATAATTTACATTCTTATTTAAACTACAGTTTGCTCAAACTTAGCTCTACTGTTATGCATGGAAAGGATTTGGTCTAGGTCGATATGAATAGGGTCCACATGAATTTCCCATTAAAAATTGGAAGAAACCTTACAAAAAACATGGCCCCAAATTTAAGGCATCTCCTTCTAAATCATCACTATCAACATCATAATCTCAAGTGCTAGTGTCACCATAGTTAGATTCATCCTCTGATGACGGCAAC
Source organism: Taxus chinensis (assembly GCA_019776745.2). Lineage (NCBI taxonomy): Eukaryota > Viridiplantae > Streptophyta > Pinopsida > Cupressales > Taxaceae > Taxus > Taxus chinensis. The sequence continues at coordinate 81,765,980 of CM034146.1, read as the reverse complement.
ACTATAACTATCAAATAAAAGCCTCAACAAAATCCTCATGAATTTTTTTGACCAAGCTAGTAGAAATTAACATCCTTAAATCCCATTTACATTATGAAAATATCATACCAGATTTAAAACTCCTATGTTTTTTATTCCCTTCTCCTTAGTATACAACACCGAAGCCATTCTTCCTCTAAAAGTTCAAATCCCATCCCTACGCGTCTTTCTCAAAGATGTCATCCTTGATGAGGATTATTGTTAATAACACCTATCACAACTTGAACTATTAGATGAATGTCATATAAACGCCCTTGAACATATCAACATCTATCAAGAAAAAATCAAACGAGTCTATACCAAACATATCAAACAATGTTAGTTTAACATTAATGATCTTGTTCTCAAAGAAAACCAACATGTCACTAACATGGAAAAGAGTAAACATGGGAAATTTTCTCTGAACTAGATTGGACCGTATATTATCACTCATAAATATAGGTTTGGGGATTATCGTTTAGCCTCCCTTTATGGTAAACCTGAATAGGATCCTCTTAATGCCCTACACTTGTGGCTATTCTACTGTTAAAATATTAACTCATGAGACCCTAGTCAAAATATGATCTCCATACATTACATCACACATCCTATCACTTTCATAATGATTCAAAGCTATGTGATCTCTTCCATCAGTAAACCTACCATGACCTTGAATATGGGCACCACATATCTTCTCATAGCATATTCCTCATGGAAAATTTCTCTACTCACAATTAGATAACCCCACAATCATTACTCTCACCATCCCCCTATCTCATCCTATTTCACGACATGATAAGGATATGAATATATCTTGCATTTTTACTTATCTCCTTCTAAATTGGCTATCTCGGCTTTCCCTTAGCTCAAAAATTAAAATATATATGGGATGGATATAATCAAAATATAGACTGATCCTTCAAAGGAAAACTATCAAAAAGAAAATTATGTTAAATAAAGCTGTACACCACTCCCTTGAAGGATGATTACCATAAACTCAAAAATTCAATACAATCGTATACCAATCCCTTGAAGGGTGGATACCCAATCAAAATACACAATAAGGACTTCATGTATTGATTAATTCTCATATAAAAGAGGAATTCTTGTACCCATCAACTCTTTTATCAAAACTAAAAAAGAAACCATCTCAGGAAAGCTTCCTGCATTGATCAAATTTCTCGTAAAATGGAAGCTTTCATGCATTAATCAACTTGTGCAATATAATAAAGGTTACAGTAAAAACGTGGAAACTATTAAGAAGAACCCATTTCCCCATGCTTGCTACACAAAAACCTTGCTCATGTCAGAAAAGGATAGGTACAACTATCTCACATCCATTTATGATCCTAATATGACCAACCATTGTGAGTCATATGTTAACATTATTTACAATGTCACATGTGTAGTATCATACATATAAAACAAGTTTACCATCATACACTATATATATGTCTAGAACAATAAGGAAGCACACATCCCACATTCTATTCTTATCCATTTTATAGTGCATTAATCAAACAGAAAGATCATCATCTATCACAAACATATCCAAAATCATCACAATAACATCAAACATCTCTAATCTAAAATTATACATTTCACATACATCCATAACTCATCATTAAAAAATTCATGACCAAAATCATTAAATAAACTATCATCAACTACGTCTATATCCATCACATTCCAATCAATACAAAACTCAAAACATAACTTAAATATCAAAATCATCTATATACATATCAAAAGTGTCTATACATCATCAAGTTCTTTAAAGAACCTCACGTATCAAAAATATATATGTACATTGTTAACAAGGGCTTCAAAAAATCCTCATACATCAAAATCTATCTATAAAACTACCCAGTGAACTGAATGTACATCAATTAGACACTCCCTCGGGCACTGCTCCTATGATCACCATCTGGGCCTCCAACTGATCCCTCACCTAGACCTCTAGGTGGTTAACCTATGATTGTGGCACTTCCTGAGGGAACATTCCATCATCGATCCAAAAACACAATATGGTGAGGCTCATCTAGAAGCCTCTGCCTCACTATGTCCTTATAATAACTAAGCTCATCACACAAGGTCTGGTAGTCAGCCACACTCACATCACTAGGTGGCCCCATTTGGCCACTAGTCTGAGCTCTAGCCACATGTAGCTCAACCCTTGATATCAATGGTCCTATCACTCAGAAGGCCTTTTATAAGGCCTTTCTTTCTAGTCTATATATATCTCTATCATCTCTATCCTTTGTGAGATATACCTATAAAATAGTGAGTTGCTAACTCAACCCATCTCTTTCTCCAGTCATAATGTCCCTCTCACTAATCAACGTGGCCCACTCAACTAAATACATGGCCTTCTCGGCCTCTAAAATATCTATATTGGCCTCCAATAAAGAAACTCTATCATCCTCATACCCTACCTCAGTACCACCCTATGGTATAACCTCTACACAATCCCACACCCTCCTCTCAAATCCATCTAGATGTCCCAACCACTAGGTTGCGTAAGTCTCTGTCACTGGAATCATCATGGCCTACCACTTCCCCCTATACAACCACTCTCACCCCTACACCCTCCTCATATTCCATCTTAAATGTATCTTGTATATTTTGTAGTGCCTCATCCAAATCTTGATCATCTTGTCTATAGGTCACTGCTACCTCCAGTACATCCTGGATAAGTTTGAACTATCTCTTGATGCAACCAAATCTGATAAGATCCCATTAGCCCTCCCTCTAACCCCACACCCATCTATCGCATTGCATGGCCCTTCACTCCCCCTCTACATCTAGACATACTGAAAAACTCATACAAGGCCTCCAAACTACGTCTCCACCCTGTAAGCTAGTTAGGATATTTCTATAATGATCCCCACCTCTAACAGGCTGCTTGGATGCATGATTTGATTGCCACCTCATAAATCCAACTAGATAATCCAAGTCAACCCATCTCATCCATGAAACTCCCCTTAGATGAACCATTATAATGTTCTTGTAGGCCCAACACTCCAATAAAAATGATACATCCACACTGAATCTATGTCTAGTCCTCCCAGATCATAACTCACTATAAACATGTGCCAAAAAATAGGGTCCCAAGAAAACTATGTCATGTAGACCATCATATCAGCTACAACCTCAGTCAACATCCAATAAAATTAGCCTTCGATAGAATATAGTAAGGTGTAACAACTAATACCCATTATAATCATTATGACTAGGGCCCGACCCTCCTCATTCTCACTATATAATGATCCTTATGAAAAATCTCCAAAAGTATAAACCACATCAGCTACATCATCATTATACAATCACTACATCATAGTAATCCTTCCTACATCATCAATCACATACACCTACTCACCTTGTAATGGTAAGTGTAAGATCATGTGTATGTCCTCAAATGTCACTGTCATCTCTCATGTATGAAATAAGAATGTGCTTGTGATATGGTCCCATTGCTCAAATAAAGCTATCAAAAACCCCATGTATCTATGGATGCATCTATAATGATGCATCCCTCCCAATCCAACCTCCTAAAGGTGCCTCCAAACAACATTTGATAATCGATCTTGAACATCATCTGGTAATTTTGGGATCCTCTTCCATGTCAAAAATCTCTTTTTAGCCTGCATCCATAAGATCCAATAACACGCTATCAGAAAAAATCCATCACAAATCAACCAAATACGCTTTAAAAATCACATTTTTTTTATCAAAACACATGAATTGCTAGTGATTCCACTTGAATCACTAGTGGCCTCATCAAAATCACCAATGACCCATAAATCATTTGTGGTTTCATAATGATTCCAAATTTTTAGAAAAAACAAAAAAAAATTAATCAAAAATCTAAAAAACATCACCTACCTTAGCAAGTGTGGACCTCCGTCACCTTTGCATACCTCTAGCTACCTCCATCTTGTTAAATTATCAAAAAATTAGAAATTAGGGTTTTTTTGGTCTCTTAGGTTCTCTAATTGTAATAGTACCAAATGAGCACCCAAACCACGTTTTATATAATTTTTTTTTTCCGCTCACCCGATTGTCGACGATTGAGCCAATCACCAACAATTTTTTTCAAATCACCAACATCCTAGGGTAATTACCAATTATTACCTCCCCTTTATCCAAAACATCACTAATTGGCCTTTAAGTCTCACTAAACCCTCATTTTAGTCATCCATTTCAACAATTACACATTTTTCAAAAATGTGCTTTCTTTTTTGGGCCCCAAGACCCTCTAAAATAAAAATAAAATTATCAATGCAGAACCTTACTTTATCAAATCCATCTCATATTTTGTAGATAACAATTGTTTTACATGTTAGTTTTCTTGGTGGGTAAGAAAGAGTAGCTTAGTGAGGGAAAAACATTGAACATCCTGCGAGGTGTTGTAAGACGACAGATCTTCATTGTATTTTCTCTATAAAGAACTGAATAATAATATTGGCCATTTATTGGTGGACATAGTCCACACTGGGTGAACAACGTTAAATCTGGTGTTATCTTTATCTTGTTTTATTTTATCTTCTAGTTATTTCCGCATTCATTGCTTGTATGCTTTATCTAATTATAGATCTATACAACACTATTATATGGTTTAACCCTAACACTGCTGACACGCCTTTCTCTTTGGTCTATGGTACAGAGGTTGTCTTGCCTCTCAAAGTCCAAATACCATCTCTTCATATCTCACTCAAAGATATGCTCAATGATGATGATTTTCACTAGGATCATTTGGTACAGCTCGAGTTATTAGAAAAATGTCATTTGAATGCTCTTGACCACCTCCAAATCTACCAAAAACGTATCAAACGTGCCTACGAAAAATGTGTCCAAGAACGAACCTTCCAGGTCGGTGACCTCATCCTAAAGTAAAATCAACATGTAACAAAAGCGGAGAAAAGTAAATGGGGAAAGTTTGCTCTTAATTGGCTTGGGCCTTATTTCGTTACTCATGCCTATGGATCAGGTGCTTATCATTTATCTTCACTTAAAGGTAAACCTGAACCTGAGCCCCTCAATGCCTTGTATCTTCGACCACTCTATTGTTGAATCAAGTCCTATATCACCTTTTGTCTATTAAATGCTCATCCCTTGAGTAATGTTCACCTTCCACTTACCTATTTTAAGGATCAACAACTAAATAAGAATCATTTGATTACCTATCACCTTTCAGCCTTATCTTCATTATGAGGACCATGACTCTACTCATGGCATGATTCTCATGGATAATTTTTGTCCCATGATCATTCATCACTTAGAACTTCTCTTTCATAGCTAACCTCTATGTGCAATGATTTTGTCTTCATAAAATAATCCTAAACTTCTCTATAGTCTTGTCCATGACCTAAAAGTCCAAAAAAAAATTCAAAAGTAATATACGGGATTTTCAAACTCAAACTCCTTGAGTCAAACTTATAGCAAACATATGACTCCCTCAAAAAGGGGCATCTAATCTTTCTATCTTACTGTTATAAATAGACTGCTCCCTCGAAGGAAAACTATACAAAGTTAGCCATATTGTATAGAGTCTACCACACAAAGAAGACTATTCTTGCTAAAATAAAATAATTTTTTTTTGAAGCTTCTCGCATCGATCAGCTTCACGAAGACCTAGAGGAGATACTCTACTCATCCCACATAGACTTCTCGCATCGATCAATCTATAAAAAACAACAACAAAAAGAAAAAAAATGACTTTTTCGTAATGGACTTGCCTATTTTGATGTTGTGTCTCCTACCAAAGAGGCATGTTGTCTCACACCAGGTTACCCTACACCAACTTCTTTCACCTCACCACATTTCCTCTCTAATCTTCTTCCCACTCAAGGGACATGCCGCAAATGTTACATTTCATGATCATGTGACCTTCTTCACCCTTAGAACAGTCAAGCATGCAATTCCTTTAGGGATTTATGTTCATACACCAATATTTGATATGATAGAATTGTAATGGTTCTTGTCAATTAGGCGGCTCTTTTGTCTCCTCTTACCATTCACCTTTTTTCTTACTTATTTGATTCTCTTATAAAGGACTAGACCTTTGACACCTACATTTTGGGAATTCCTCTTTCACCAAAACCACCCATGCCTATTTGACCTAAATTCAACCATGTGTGACCTAAACTCAACCATGCCTGAATGACCTAGACTCAATCATGCCTAAAACCTACCAACTCATTCCTCTACCTCATCATATTCTTCCCTAGCTTATGGGAGAACTACATCATCCGGAGGCCCCTTTTCATCGGGGCTATGTAGGCAGTATGCTGAGGCTATGGGGCCCTTGGAGGTTAGCTCGGACACTCTTTCGCCTAACCAATTTTCCCCCTTTTTTATTTACATTATACCTTAGGTGAGTTTCCATTTTACACAAAATTGGGGAATTAAAAAATCATAAAAACATACTTACATACCATTTTATAACATCACCATATCATTCATCAATCATTTCACATTTCCATGATATCTAATATTTGGAAATTTACACCACAACATGCATATACATCATCATTTATTTTCCATACTACCAATAACTTGGAAATTAAATCAAATGCAAAAACATGACCAAATCATGCCTCAATCACCAAGACTTCACCATGCCTATACCCGACTCCATTATTCCTATGTGACATCGACTGCCTAAATCAGCTAGATTCTATCATGCCTAAATTGAGCTTGACTCCATCATGCTTATATGACCTAAACTCAACCATGTCTATACCTGACTCCACCATGTCTATATGACCTAAAACTCCATCATACCTATACCTGAATCCACCATGTCTATATGACCTACACTCCATCATGGCTAACTCTCCTAAACTCCACCATGCCTATACCTAACTCCGTCATACCTACATGACCTTGATTTAATCATGCTTAATTCAACTTGTTTCCATAATACACAATAATAATGGAAATTAAAAACGAGTACATCATTCATCCAATAAACATCATCAACTATATAATGGGAGTGTCTGTGTATCAATACATATATACAAAGATATAAATAAATATCATTATGTCAAAACTCTCATGTATAATATCACTTCTTCTACACATAGCCTAGTATATATATCAAAAATCAAAATAATGGTACACTATCACATATAGTGACCCAATCACCCCCCATCTGATGCCATCCTCTTCACTCTCACCTATCTCTTCCTCCTGGCCCTCTGTCGAGCCTGATCTCCATGAACTGTAACCTCACCATGGCCATGTCTCTGGGGTCGATGCCCCACCTGTGCTACCAGAACTGTGAATCTTGGATCTATGTCTGCTCACTAGTTGTCTATTGGGCTCGGTACTCGACATATGAGGGCACATCAATCTCCGCAGTGGCTAGATGGTCCCTAATAATAGTGAGCCTCATTCAAGGCATCCTTGAACCTCACCATAGATACGGTCTGGGGTGCTCTCATCTGGCTAACTACCCCCTGTGAACTATGCCCGTCAAAAAGTGTACCATGTTTTGACGTAGATGCTTGTACTGTGGGGCCCTATCCCTGTGCCTGTGATGGTAGTTGTGCCACTACCTGGGCCTATAAGGCTACAACATGTGCTTGTGTCATGGCCAACTGGCCCTGTAATCTGGCCACCTGTTCTTATAGGGTGGTTACTTGCCCTCCATCCCCATCTCCACCATATGCGGGAACCTATCCCTATGCTACATGGGATTGAAGGGCCATCACCTATGCTTGTAAGGTGGTCACATGTGCCTGTGACCCTATTAAATGTCCTTGCAACCCTATAATATGTGCATGTAGGGCAACCACATGAACTTGTAATGTATCCCTTTGCACTATGACGATCGCTAAATCAAAATACCCTAGCCTCAGCAATGCCACCCGTAACTGTGTCACTCACCATTGCATATATCCATTGGTGATGTCTACATCATTGATCCATCCATCTAGTACCTACTTCTCCTGCTCTATGGGAACACTTGGACATGGTGGAGACAGGGGTTATTCTACGTTATCTCTACGGTACTGTGGGAAAGCTGGGGATACATCATGTCGTAGTCCAAATTTTCATCTGATCTTGTCCATAGGAATAATCTCATACTCCTTGGCACACCACCCCTGTATCCATCTCAGTAGATAAAGATCCTGTAACTCCTCAGCCATGCCTCTTTATGATGGATAACCAATATATGGCCTCCACACGATATCAACTGCCGAAAGGCCCTCCAGTAGTTACTTGTGGTATGATACATCATATGTGGCCCTTGCCACCCTCGGTTGTCCACCGACTAGTACCCATCGTCTAAAACATACTCTGAACAAGCCACCCCCGAACCAATCCTGTCGTGGTAAACCAACTGGACACACACACAATGTGCTCTTATGCCCAGTAGTGTAATAAATAGGTACAACACATACCAAATATCCTCAATATCCCATATACCCATAGCTCCCTACACAACTGAACTAGGAAATTCAATGCTTAATTAAAGCATATTCGATCCTCTACCATATCCTATAGCGCCCCTATAAGTGCACATAGGAATCTCCCACCATCAGAATCTGGAAGAGTAAAACATCCCACTGCCACCATCATCAACACCGATAGCATAGTCTCCTACGGATAGGATGCATACATATCTCCATAAGTGAGGCTCACGCTATGATACCTCAGCAGGCCCATCACCTCACTAAATACCGCCACTATCAACTTTATCGATGCCTCAAACAAAATGGAATACACTGGCTCCCCAATAATAGGTAGCCACAAGATCCTATACACATCCTCCAGTGTGGCGGTCATCTCACTAGTCGGTAAATGAAAGGTATTGGTTGTTAACTGCCATCTATCGATGAGAGCGACCATCAAGCTATGATCCTAGGCTACACGCCTATAATGTCAGATAATACTAATTCCAACATCGATTATGTGTTACCACTCCTCCGTAGTCATGTTAGGCCACATTTGTACCAGTAGGGGTGGTACTATGTCCCTCATCCTCAGTTGATCTCTCTCCCTGCATCATCCAACACGACCTTGTCAAGACTTGACCACCTCAAATCACCCATTACCCACCACACAATACCCAACCACATCACTTATGTATACCCCCTTTTATCTAATTCACCTATAAACCTGATTTCCCTTATCATCCTTACCCACTATCTTAGTTCATTTCAACTACTTACCTATCCTACATTACCAAAATAACATTTTACCCCTCTTCCGTGTACATAAATATTCATCTACCCCTTCCCTGCTTATTTTACTTTCCTGCCTAGCCCTTCTTTAACCTATTTTCTCTTAATCGTGACCGATGTCAGTTTCCTTGACCGTCATCAGTCCTCTTGACCGTTTTGGTCTCCCAAAACTTGATTGACAATGGCCAAAGTCAACGGACGTCGGCCAACCCTTGACCGTCGTCAATCTTTGTCGCAGCATCACAACTGTAAAAAACCCATCCCCAATTCTCAAAAATTAACCAAAAAACAACCTAAATGCCTACTCCCACCCACCCAAACATATCCTAGCTTCATTACTAACCCTATTTAAGCTACATTTTACATTTTCACCCCTCATTTCATTCATTTTTAACCACAATTTCACAAATAAAAATTACACCCAAAATTTTATAAAAAAACTTATTTCGATAAACTAGTTTCAACCAAATGCAGGATTCATATTATCTCCTATCTCTACTTGGCACTACCTCCATGGTGGCACGTCTGGTCGCTGCATCAATAGTCCACCCACTACCTCTGCCACCTTCGCCATGCCAAAATCAACTTCTCACATCACAACCAATCGAATCAATCAACTCGATCTCATGGACCTGCTAATCTAATTCCATTCACCTACTACGTGGATCTCTAACACAACTCAACACCTCGTACTGTCATTTTCCACTCTTACACTTCTCGTCTATCATTTTCTAAAAGTAGAAAGATTAAAATGAATCCTTAAAAAGTGAATTTTTTCATTTTTAGCCCCAACTCGACATGCTCGTTGTCAGTCATGTCATGCCCTAGCACAATGACATCGGTTACACTATGTCAATCACTGAAAATAACCATTTGACCTACCCTATTCCCATTTTTCCTCAATACAATGTTACTCAAATAGATTTTATCCTTACAAACACCTATTAAAACTCACCCACAAGCCTACATTAACTAAACATTTCCATAATTGCATTTATAGACATGTTATTTACCTATACCGCAGCCCTACCTATACCCTCCCCTGAACCTCCTTTTGTGACATTTGAATTTGTGTCCTCGCTATACCTTGCAATACTGTTACCCATGTTGTTTATCCAAAAGACCTTATCTTTCCTAATGATGTGATGTTTATCCTAACCATACCTTTGGTTCCCCGGAAAAAAACCTATTACCTATTCCTACCCCTGACCACGTTGTGCTTCATGACCATATCCTATACCTTGGATACCCAAATCACTTCAACCTCGTTTGGATAAACTATCGACCTTTTGAAAACATAGCATTTGCAAGCTCTTCCGCTTGGTACAGTATTGCAATCTATACATGTGCATGCATTTGATTTCCATTACCCATTACCCGATCCGACCTCTACCCATTACCCACAATGACCATACCCTTACCTACCGTCCCTCACTTTCCTCAATAACCTATATATCAAAACACTCACTGAACCCATTTAACACCTCATCAGGTTGTTCTTTAAGGGGGATCACCATCAAATCTACTTGGGGTAACCTAACCTGTGCTTATACCTGGGACACTGACTCCCTATTTCTGTCAGCATCGCTTACTAATACAAGCTACACAAGAAAAAGGGGAAAATGTAGGCACCAAATTTTTGTCACACTCACCTTGGTCCCCTTCAATAAATTAACACAATATATTTAAACACATCATGACCCCTTCATGCCATACTAATATTCATCCTCACATTATGAATTAATTTAATTAAGTTAATATCATCCTCACACCTCCACCTCATCATTACACCTCACCCTCGACCCATTCCAAGGGAATTTAATTCATAATGACCGAGTCATCACTCTCAGCACTAAGTCATCACTCCTAGTGTTGAGTCACCACTTGACCTAACTAAATGATACTTATTCTTAAAACCTAATTGGATTTATTCAATGACCTTCCTACCTTTTCTAACAAGAACTCCACTTTGATAAGTGGACTCAATCAAAATCATGCAAAAAAAATAAAGATCTTCCTATTTTTGGTAAACCTAGACTTTCTTGCCTTAATAAATGCCGGTTATCCCTCGATCGACGTCGGTCACCTAACCGCCATCAATTACCTTATAGACACTTTCAAAACTCTTTACATGGGTTGGTCATTTAGTTATTGGATTTTGATTTCATTCAAAATTTAATCTTCAAGCCCTCATGCATTTAGACGATGAACACACACAACTACAGTGAAAGAAAAGAAGATGGATGTCCTTCCAAAGCATCAGAATACTCATGGAAGCACATAGGCCATATTTTCACAGTACACGACTCAAACACTTCTTCTCTGATCAACTATCCCAACTCCTAAGATCTGCAAGACATCAAGTAAGTACTGTGATTTTAATCCTTTTTTCTTATTCCTTTATATATCTCTTGCTTCTTTCATTAGTTTATTTCCTTTGTTTCCTGTACATAGCCTTCCTCACACCAACCCACTATTCAACAATCCTAGGATTTTTCACATTCTAAACCTCCTTCTTAGTATCCTTGAGTCTTCTCATCCATAGTACCACTCAAACCATACTACCCTCACTCTTTGTGCAATCACAGAGAGCCAAAAAACCTCTTTTTAATAATTTACTACATTTTTCCCCTACTAAAATCGATTCCCTGATCGACTTCGGTTTAGTCCCCCTACCGGCATCGATCACTAGAACAATATTGGTCTCTTTGTCATTTCACAGTCTCAGACCAACAAGCTTCCCACTCGCCCAAAATTAACCTAGACTTTAAGAAATCAACCCCAAACCCTTACCATACCTTTGACAAATCTCTTTGACCTAAAAAAACCTCGATTCTAACTAGATTTAGGGTTATTTTAATTTATAGCGTAAAATCTAATGTATTGTATGTATGAGAAGCCTAAATCATTACATTGCAATAGGAATTATTTATTTCAGTTTCTTATTCACATTGAATTATATTAAATAGAGGATTGACAACCATTCGAGGAAGCTTCGTGCTTCCTAGAACTAGCCTTGCTAGGTAGTCCTCTAACTCTGTCTATTTAATACTCTTTTGGTTGTCTTTATTTGTATCTACATGTAGTCCTTCCCAAATGAAAATGAGTTCTCTATGATCATCTTGGATAAAGCCAATACTACACACATTCAACCTTTGACCTACATATCACAGGTACTCCTCCTTAATTGTTACCTTATCTGTTTTATCACATAACTTTTATAAAGCACAAAAACATTTGGTCTGGTCAAGATAAACATCACGCCATAAGGCAAGACAAGGTCAGTAGGCTAAACAACATGAGTATCATCATCGCAAGGTATAACAAGTAAGTGAATTTGAGTGTTCAATATGTAGGTTCGGGTTGGGTGTATAGGTAAGGTCGTGGATAAGGAAAAAATGTACCCCAAATTTCAGTGAGGTCGGGTGTGAGGTAATAAGGAAATTAGGTGGGCATATAGGGATGGGGTGAGGCTGGAGTAGCAAGAAAATGACATCTTACATCATAGATTTGGGCAAATTAGGTATAAGTGGGTATACAGGGTGAATGATACCAGTTGAGGGTGAACCAATACCGGTTAGATTTACTGATTCCGGTCACCTAGGGCATGATCAGTCGACATCGGTATTTGAAAATTGGGTTAAAAAGGTAAAAATTGCGTGAAAATGACTCATTTGAGAATTTCTATATTTGGAAAATGATAGGAGAAACCGTTGGGATGAGAAAAATGAAAAGGATATCTGCTAGGCTAAGTTGGAAAGATGGTAGAGGTTGATAGGAGTGGATTTTTATAGGCCCATGAGAATAATATGAGTGATTCGATTGGTGGGTAGCTGAAGAGTTGATTAAGTCATGGTTGAGGTAGGAGAGGGAGCTAGAGGTCCTCCAGTATAGAGACCCAAGATACCACCACAGAGATGGAGCCATATAGAGGTAGGATTTGAAATCTAGTTGTATTTTTGGGTAAAAACTTAAGGTAGAAAATGAAAAATTTGGGTTGGGATTTTGAATTAAAATAGTGGGTGAATTTGGGTGAAACGAGGTATGGGGAGGGGGGAATATAGTATAATTAGGTGGTTAATGAACATATAGGTAAATGGGAGTAATTTGGGTAGGTTTTTATTATTATTTTTAATTAATTTTTTGAAAATGTGGGCATGGGTGTTTGGACCCAGGGCTGAACTAGTGACCAACTCCAGTTGGGGTTTGGGAGACATCAGTAGGTGTACCGACATCGATGGGGTTAAATAGTGAACTTCGTTAGGAAATATAGGCATATCATATGAGATCAAAACATGATGGTCGCTCTCATCGACTGATGAGATTCAAAAACCAACACATTCTATCTGTTGATTGGGGAGCTGATGATTATGATGGAGGACGTCTACCAAATTTTGAAGCTACCAATTATTAGTGAGCTGATCTATTGGATTTCATTAGACGAGGCATTCGATCTGATAGTCTATGATAAGATCTAGACTATCTTATCATAGTGCTAACATTAACTATGGAGATATGTATGTGACTTACCCAGAGTAGACATAATTATCAGTATTGATGATGGTGGCAGTGAGTTGTTATGCACTCCCAGATTCAGAGGTTAGGAGATATCCATGGGAATTGATGGGAGTGCTATAGGATATGATTGAGGAGCAAGTGTGTTTTGCATGGGCACTAGTGTACCTGGTACAACTATACATGGAGTTATAGGCATATAATAGGATTAGGTATTTCAAAGTATGTTGCACCTATCTAATTCACTGTTGGTCCTATGAGCATATATTGTGTTTGCTTCCTTCTAGCCTATCATGACAAGATTGGTTTATAGGTGTGTATATAGCAAGATTCATGAGATGGGTCCAGATAGTAGTGCATGCTTGGGAAGATGCAACATCACGTGATGTGAATTACTACAGGCACCTACTAGATGGGATATTTGCACTAGATATTTTGTGGAGGCCGTATGTAGATTTTACTTCATATGGAGGCATGACAAAGGAGTTGGTAGGTATACAACTAGTTAGGTGGATAGAGGGATGGAGGCCTGGAGAGCACAAGATGATACCAGTGGATTGAGTTAGATGGTAGTTTGGGATATAGTAGGATGTGCCTCCACCTTTTCCATAGTACCACAGAGATGACGTGGTGAGACCATTGTCTCTACCAAATGCAACAGATTCTATGGGGAAAAATGAGTAGGTTTCTGATAGGACGATCGATGATGTGGGCACCACTGATGGGTATAGGAGGTAATAGATAACCTAGCTATAGGAAACACCACTAAGGCTAGGATAACCAGACTTAGCTACCATCATAGTGTAGATAGACGGATTACAGGGGTAGGTGACTACTTTATAGCTACACCTTACTCAAGTAGAGGCACATGTGGCCACCTTTCAGGGATAGGTGACTTGGTTATAGGGGCAGTTGGCACTAGTGCAGGATTAGATTCAGGCTCACGCTCTCACATAGCCATTGACAGGGGATGGAGGGTAGGTTATAGTGTTTCAAGCTCAAGTTGCTACACTATAAGAATAATTTACCACTTTATAGGGCTAGTTGGTAGCTGCACAGGCACATGTGTAGGCATTGGATGGTGGAGAGGTAGTAGGACTATAGACACAGGTGACCACTTTATAGGAATAGGTGGCCACCTTGCGAGCATAACTAATAGCTACACATGCACCAGTAGTGAAACATGATCCCATTGTATAGGTACAGGCACCGGGATAGGGTACCATTTTATAGATAGCAGGAAAAGGGCTGATATTACTAGGAAAGGGTCCACACGTTGGAGTCAAAGAAATGGTCCCTCCTCAGGTTATATCCATGGACAATTACAAAGATGCAATGTCAGAAGTCAGGTATTATGAGGATTGGTTTATGGAGAGTGGTATCTCATATGTGACTTATAGTGAGTATAAAGCATAACAAGTAGCCAATACAAGGACTAACTCATGGACTCATAGTTCTAGTAGCTCAGAGAGCCATCGGCCTTGCAGACAGGGTCAGGGAGAGATGTCGAGTTTGTGGAGACTTTGACCTCGTAAGGCTATGGGAGAGAGTAGTAGAGGTGTCGGTCCCTCATAGAGATGGCATAAATATGATATTTATTTTTTATTTTTGATATATATACCGGTCCGTGTGTCATAGATGTGAGATTTATATGATAGTTTTGAGATACTTGTATTTGTATCTGTATATTCAGTGTATTGATATACAAAATGTTTGATTTATATAGCTGATGATGATGGTTTATATGTGATGTGTTTGAATTTATTTCCAATGTATTGTTATGATGGAGACTAGATATGTAGGCATGGTTTGAGTGATGATGTATATTTTAATTTCATTTCCATTTTATTGATGTCATGGAAACTTAGATGTTTTAGGGATGGTTTGATTGATTTAGGTTGTAAATGATAGGTTAAATTTCCATTATATTGATGTCATGGAAAGTAGATTCTTAGGCATGGTTTGATTGATGATGTATGTTTTAATTTTGTTTCCATTTTATTGACTTCATGGTTTCTTATATGATCAGGCATGGTTTGGTTTGATTTCCATGTTATTGATATTATGGAAACTTAGATGTAGTCATGGTTGAGGTGTGTTTGTTTTGATTTACTTTCTAAGTTATTGGTATTATGGAAAATAAATGATGATGTATATGAGTGATGTATGATTTTGTTTTTGAGCTAACTTCCAAGTTATTATTTTGATGGAAACTAACTAAATAAGCTTTTTTTGATGGAGGCAAATGATGAGGGAAAATGGTGGAAAATGAGGAAAGGAAAAGAGTGGCCAAGATAACCTCAAAGGGCCCCATACCCTAAGAGTGCTGCCTACATAGCTCTTGCGAAAAGGGGCATTAGGCCGATGTAGTTCTCCCATAAGATAGGGAAGAATAAGATGGGTTAGGTGAGTTGGTTGATGTAGGTAGGGTAGATTGGGCTAGGTTGAATGGACAAAGTAAAGTAGGTCATATTGATTATGTTTAGGTTGACTAGGTAGCTAGATGTATGATGTTTTTTTAACGAAGGTCCAAAGGTAGATGATGGGGTAGGTAAGTGAGATATGTGTAGGTGAGGCAAGAAATGATCCCAAATATTAGAAGTCGAAATCCTTGTCCTGTGTTGAAGAATCAATAAGTAGGAAAAAGGGAAAACCAAAAGAGAGACAAAATTCCCCATAAGTGGTGAGGATCATAACGGGCATACCCAAGATAGGATTATGAACATAAAACCCTAGAGGCATTGCATGATTGATAGTTCTAAGGGTAAAAGAAGTTTGCATGATCAAAAAAGTGTCTCATGTGTGCCATATCCCTTGAGTAGGCAAAAATAAATAAAATAAGGCAAGGTGGAGTGGTTAGTGAAGCATAACCTTGTTGTGGGATAGTATGCCCCTTCTACAAGATATCTAAAACTAGAATAGGTAAGTCCATGAAGAAAAGTTTGTGTTTTTTTTTTACTTTTACTTTTTGTTTTATATAGATTAATCGATGAAGTATATAATAAGATAAATAGGTTCTCCTTGAGGTCTTCACGAAGCTGATCAATGTGGGAGGCTTCAGGATTATTTTATTTGAGAGATATAGAGTAGTATTCTATTTGGAGAGACTAATTACAATAAGTGGCTTGATTTTTATAGTTGTCCTTCAGGGGAGAAATCTACTTGTAGTAGACAGAGAGAGACATAGATGTCCTTTTGAGGGATTCATCTATTTGCAAGAAGTTTTAATCAAGGAGGAAATTTTTGATATCCCATATTATATATATATATATATATATATATATATATATATATATATATAGTTTTTGGAATCTAGGTCATGGACAAGACTATAAAGGAGTATAAGCCTTTTGTATGAATGCAAAACCATAGAATGAAATAGGTTAGCTATGAAAGAGAGGTTTTAAGTGATGAAATACCATGGCATTCCATCTTGAAAAGGATGAAAATTATCCATGAGAATCATGCCATGAGTAGAGCCATGATACTCATATTGAAGACAAGGATGAATAATGATAGAAGATCACACAAGTCCAATTTAATTGTTGGTCCTTGATAGGTAAATGAAAGGATAGGTTCATTCAAGGGATGATCATGTAAGTGAAATAAAGTGATGTACTAATTTATTCAATAATATAACGGTCAAAGATGCAAAGCATTAAGGGGCTCATGTTTAGGTTTACCTTCAAGAGAAGATAAATGATAAGCACTTGATCCATAGGTATGGGTGACGATATAAGGTCCAAGCCAATTGGGAGAAAAATTGTCTCATTTACTTTTATCCTCTTTGGCTACATGTTGATTTTATATTAGGACAAGGGCACCGAAATTGAAAGTTTTTTCATGAACGTGTTTTTTATAGGCATATTTGATACATTTTTGGTAGATTAAGAGGTGGTCAAGAGCAGTTAAATGACATTTTTCTAATATATCAAAATGTGCCAAATGGTCTTAGCAAAAGTTGTCATCATTGAGCATATATTTAAGTGAGATACGAAGAGATGGAATTTGGACTTTGAGAGACAAGAATTCCTCTGTACCATAGACCAAAGAGAAAGGTGTGGTAGTGGTAGAGGTGTGAATGTTGGTGCAATAATCCCATAAGGTGAAAGGAATGTGCGTAAACCAATCCTTACCAGTATCACCGATGAATTTCATGAGATTTTTTTGAAGGGTTTTTTAGTTGAATCAGCTTGACCATTTATTTAAGGATAATATGGTGAAGAGAAATTGAGTTGTATACCAAAGTTATCATATATTTTTTATAGGGTTTTGTTTTTGAATTGTTTACCATTGTCAGTGATGAGGCGATGAGGAAAACCAAAACAACAAATGATGTGATGGTTGATGAATTCACATATTTTATCTCCTTTGTAGAAATGAGAGGGACAAATTCCACCCATTTAGTGTAGTATTCGGTTGCTGTGATGATCCAATGATGACATTGAGATGAATGAGGGTTAATCTCTTTGAAGATATCTAAAACCCATTGAGAGAAAGGGAAAAAGTATTTAGTGACTTGTAAGGCGTGACTAGGGGTGTGGCGAAGGTTAGCATGTTACTGATACTTCACACAATGTTTGACATAGTCGCAACATTCTTGGTTAAGGGTTGGATAGTAATAACTAAGGAAAAGGATACATTTGGAAACGACATTGCTAATGAAATGTCCACCACAGATCCTATCATGTATTTCTTTAATGGTGTACGAAATTTCAAAACTAGTGAGGCACCATAGAAGGATACCGTCAAAGCCACATTTGTAGAGAATAACCCCCATGATAGCATAACGAGAGAAATTTTGGAGGAATTATTTCTTACCATTGCGAGTGAGATCTGGAGGCAAGATTGAAAGGGAGAGGTAGTCAACGAACTACTTATACCACATCTCATGTGGGTCAGTTTCAATTCTTCCTACAAAATTTACATCGTGGAATAGGTAAGAGGGTGATTACAACCATTATACTGTGACAAAGATTTTAGAATCTGAAGGTGAGGTAGGTATTTGTCAGGCAAGGAAAGCCATGGTATCCGTAAATTTGTTAGTGGATTACGAAATAGTTTGAATGTCATAATTATCAAAGGTAGTCAAAGGAATATTGACGTGATGCATATAATTTTGAAGTATTTTGTTACAACACTGATATAAAATATATACAACAAATTTGGGTCACACTCCCTTCAGTCCCCTTCAATTAATTAAGGTAACACATTTAACTAATCATGACCTCTTCATCCCATATTAATATTCATTATCACATTATTAATTAATTAAATTATTTTAATTAAGTTAATTTCATCCTCACACCTCCACCTCATTATTACACCTCACCCGGGACCCATTCTAGGGGAATTTAACTCAAAATGACCAAGTGATCACTCTCAACACTGAGTCATCACTCCCAGTGCTAAGTCACCACTTGACCTAACTAACTAAGAATTCTTCTCAAACCTAATTGGGCTTGTTCTATAACTTTACTACCTTTTCTAATGAGAACTCCACTTCCCTAAGTGGACTCAACTTGGAAAACACACCAAATCTAGAAAGATCTTCCTATTTTTGGTAAAAGGGACTAATTCACCCTAACTGATGCCTATTTTTCCTTGGTCGGTGCTAGTTACCTAACCTCCATTGGTCACCTTATATACACTTTCAAAAATCTTTACACTGGTTGGTAATTTAGTTATTGGAGCCTTATTGCATTCAAGCATGAATCCTCAAGCCCTCATGTATCTAGACAACAAGCACACACAACTACAATTAAAGAAAAACATCTAGTTCTCCTTCCAGAGCATTGGAATAATAACAGGAGCACATACGTTGTATTTCCATGGCAATGGACTCAAGAAAATCTCCTCCAATCAACCATCAACCATCTCAACTAACAAGGTCTACAAGACAACAAGTAAGTACTATGATTTTAATCATTCAGGCTTATCCCATTGTAGATCTATTTCTTCATTTAGTATTATATTTATTCTGTTACCCGTACATCACCTTCTTCCCACCAATCCACTGTTTAACCATCTCAAGCCTTTCCACCATTCTAAACCTCCTTCTTAGTATTCCCGAGTCTTCTCAACCATATTACAACCCAAACCATACTACCCTCACTCTCTGTACAATCACAGAGAGCCTAAAAACCCATTTTTAATAGTTTATTACCTATTACCCCTACTGATGTCAGTTCCTTAACTACTGTCAATTTAGTTCCCATACCGGCATCGGTCACTATATCGATATTGGTCTCTGTTTCATTTCATATTTTTAGACCAGCAAGCTTCCCACTCACCTAAAACCAACCCAAACCTTAACTAATCAGCCTCAGACCCTTACCATACCTCTGTAAGACCTGAAAAACCCAGAACAACCTACCAAACGACTGCATCTAATTGTAACCTTGCTTATTAGATTATATTTACTTATTATTAGTATGAGATACATAAATCATTCAACTACAATAGGATTTCCTTATTTCATGGTATTTGTTGCATTAAATTTTATTTGAAAGTGGATTAACAGCCTTCTAGGAAGCACCTCGCATCCCAAACCTAGAACTTGCTAGAAGTATACTAACCTATATTATTAATACTATTTTGTGGTCTTGTTGTGTTTCTTGTACAACTCATTCCTCCTATTCAAAGGGAAACTCACACAATCAACTTAGATTATAATTATACAACGCACGCATTCTACCTTCCACCTTCACCTCACATGTATTCCTCCTTAACCATTTTACCTTCTATCTATTTCATCTTAGAAAGTGTAAAACTTATTAGTGAAACATTTTGGCATACTTTGTGGGACCCATCTGGGGTTTGTTGCATTTTTCATTCCTAGGGAAAATATCGTGTGTCTATTTTCATTTGAAACAAGTTCACATTAAGCTTCTTATTTGGAAATATTATTTTCTTCTGATTGACTCTATGACACTTGTTTTTTCGGGATTAAAAATAACTCTTCTTTATTTTCTTGCATTGCACTTGGTGAAATTCATACCCTTAACCTCTTCATAATTTGTTCTCATCAAATATAATTTATGGTTTTGGGTTTTAAAACTTGTGCACTTGCATTTTTGAGTTTTTTTCATTATAAATCTTTTGAATTGTTGGCAACCTATATGCTAGAAGTCATACCCAGCTGATGGTTGACAAATTAAACTATAGCTCACATTTTACACACTCTCTATACCAAATCACTGAAAAATAAACTACGCAGTTCTTGAACAAATTTTTTCTCAAAAGAAGGTGTCAACGATCACATGATCAGAGGATTGATAATGGGCTCTAGCTAGTTTCTCTTTCTAGTCATCATCTCAGAGAAGGATCTCTCATGCCAAAAATTACCTAAAACCAACCATAGTTGTCAGCTTTTTTATAGGACACCTTTGATAACATTTTTTTTATCTTGCTTATAGTCAGTCCTAAATGGCATAAGCCACAACAGAAAATATATAACTTAGGATTTCGTGTTTGTTATCTTTTTTTCTGCTTGCGTTTTGAGGTGTGAGTTATATTTCTTCATTCTTTCTTATCCTTTTATGCCCCATATCATGATTGGTGTATTATGGTTTTATTCTGGATTTATTAGGACTCCTCATATTCATATTTAGTCTCTGGGTTGGCCCTTTTATTTGATATAAATCACCACAACTTCATTTTTCCTTATCTTCCCAGATTTGAAGGTAACCAATATTGGTCCAGTGACTATCATTGGTTACATAATATCACTGCCATCAGTTAATTGACTGACATTAGTTTTATGCTTTTTTGGTTATTTTTACCAAAATAGTATTCTCCACCTTTCTGATTCTTTTTGTGTCTTGTTCTATAATTTTATCACACTTTTAGGTCTCTAATATCATCTTCAGAGTCTAGGTTGACCCATTTTCACCTTTCATTTCTAGATATTTGAGTCTCTTATTTTTTTATAGTAACCAACATCGGTCTGATCTGACCAGTGATGGTTACCCTCGTACTAGAAGTGGTTACCACAACCGATGCCAGTCTATGTATTCTAATTTTCCAATCATAACAATGATATAATCACTCATTTAGACTAATTCTTCCCCATTACTTATGTGTTTCTACATCATCATCGAAGCTTAGAATATCTATTCTATTGTACGTCACATGGTTTTGACTTGTAAATAAGCTAATGCTCTCGTCTTTCATACTAGATGCTAGCCGCTCCCACCTAGCCCATCATCCCCTTTAATGTCATCACCTATGGACCCCAATCAAGGTCTTGCAATAACCACTGGTGATGAGGAGTTTGTGAGACTCCTTGATCACAACACTGCCACTTTTGTAGTATTATCTTGCTCATTCATCTACCCATGATTAATCAGGAAAGCTTGTATACGACATGCCTGTGTCCATTCCTCCTATCCTTGCACCCACTTCTACATCAACTAATACTAGCTTAGCCTTACCCTCCTCCACATTACCACCTGTGGTTTCCCAACTTGACCCTACATCATCAATATCTGCTGCACCTATGACATCTATCATGCTTTTGACGTATGTCTATCCTATGATGTCAACCATGCCTTTATCAACCTCCTTGAGTGTAGGTCTATATGCATCTTCCACCTCTAATATACCTATTGCATCTCAACCACCAATGGTGATGGTAACCCATAATCCATTCCAAAACATTTTCCTCTCCATCCCGCAGTATATTACTCCAATTTCTATGAGAATATTTTTTTCCACTCCACCTACCTACACTTATTACCAACAACCCCCTTTTTCATCTATTGCTTATTCAAGATACTTGGCATCTACATCTATTTCGGCCTACATTCCTTCCCCAAACTTTTTGTACTTAGCACCACCACATATTGGGATGCCACCCATGTCATACCATCCTCATCTACCCCTTTATACTATAGGGGGTGGCCAGTCGTCACAACCTACAAATGATCTTATCAAAATGATGATGGACAATATGCAAACATTAGAAGTATCTATCTTCGGCTCACATAACTCTTTGACATATGACGAGATTTACAATAAGCCCATTCATCCATCCATTCCGATTCATCCATACCCTACCCATTGGGAAATGCCTAAATTCAATTGATTTAACAACAAAGAAGACCCACAACAACACTTTTGGTCTTTTAAACATGTGTGTTATCTGATCACTCATCACGATGCTTTTCTCTTATGAACATTCCCAATGTCCTTGACAAGACCAATTTTAGATTGGTATAGTGCTATACCCAGGCATTCCATATTTTCATTCAATCAGGTAGCTCAGGATTTTATAGACCAATTTTCTATCAACATTGTCAAGAAGGTCATCATGACTGACTTGTAAATGACATGCCAACACGCAGACAAATCTATCATAGATAAATCAGCTCACATTCCAACTACCTTAAATTGAGTTAATAGAGTTTTTCACCAGATCTTGTGCTAGACACATCTCTCTAACTCTCCAAGTTTAAACCTTCTGCACATTTGATGAGGCATTCACCATGGCCTGGAAACTTGAAATTCATGTCATTGAAGATAAGAAGATACAATTGCATAACAAGAACGCTGAGTTCAAAACATGATACCTCTTCTTCTTCCAAATTGAAAAATAATTATTCAAAAGAAAAAGGATCTGCTAACGCAGTAGTTCTGAAAGCCTGCCCATCTCATCCATCCAACCAATCAAATCATTCTTCTAATATTTCTCCTATTCAGACTTTCTAGTTCAAATGGGAGCAATGAAACTATACTCCCATAAGGGAGCCATAATCTTCAGTTTTAGAAAAAATTCTAAAATTTGGAGTAGTCAATCATCCACCTGTCAAACCACATACTAGTTTTGAACCCTCTCATCCTGTGTCTACATGGTACAAAGAAAATGATTACTGCAATTATTATTATGCTAGAGGACATAAAGAATAGTAATTGTATAACTTTTAAAAACATCATCCAAGAAGTGTTAGATAATGGAGATCTCAGCTTGGATAATCAAAATACAATGACTAATCATAACCTTCACATCTTCAAGAAGTTGTTCCAAAATCACACCCTGTTCTCTAACCAAACTAGTGAAACCTCGACCAATGAAAATAATTTTTGTGAGGTTCATGCTATTTTTGACATCATACCTACTCTTCTTGCTCAATTTCCTCTTACTCCATCTAGCAAGGAGATTCTTGCATGAGCTCCTTCATCGATGGAGGGACTTGTTTCATCTACTCCTTAATCATAGAGGAGTATCCCTTATCTTCTCCTTCCCCCGTGGAGATGTCCACCATATCTTCTGATGTAGTTTCCCCACTCACCTCTCAACTTGACGAATAACTCACATTACTTACTCTTCTACCCATGGGAGAGTCATTCTCACCTCCTTCTTCACCAAAAGATGAACTTACCTCATCCAAATTTCCATCTCCCCTACCCATAGGGGACCCATTAGAAACATATGCTCCCAGTAGTGACAATTATCCATTGGCTTTCAAGGATTCCGTTGATTTTATCTTGTTTCTTTTATCCACAGAGTCTAAATTCAACCATTTCCTTGTCTCACAGATATTCTTTACAGGGATTAATACCAAATAAACATCATCCTACCTTACATCAGTGCCATTCTCATGTTTTTTTGACCACTTGGATTATGTTTATAATTCCATGCTTTGGGGACGTCTTCAACTACCTGTCTCAATTTAAATGAAAATTCTGTCTATTGATACTTCCACGATCTATCCAAAGGTGTTTTAGACAACCAAAACCACCATGCCCATCATTTTTAGTGACCCCTTCTTTATCACACTTTCCCACACCTAAACCTTTACCATCAAATGAACATTTTCCTATGCCTAAGACCTTACTTGCACCTATATCTTCCTCGATGTCTAGACCCATTACCACATTGGGAGTCATGTCAACATCAAGTATAGTTCATCCTTATGTCAAACTAGATTTAGCCACATTATCAAGAGCCATCTAAAATACTATTACCCCACTTAAGAAGAAAACCCAACCTGTTAGGATGCATACACCGAATTCACCTACTACCCCTATGTCACCTTCAATACTTTCATCCATTCTAGGTCCTCACCCTTCAACCTTGGCCAAACAACCTCCTACCTAGAGTAAACCAAAAGCACAACAACCTACCTCATCATGATCCTCTATTACACTAAAATTACATACAGATCTTACATCTTTTCTATCACCTACATCCTTTCTACCTCCTATACCTACACCACTTCAAGTATGCCCATCATTACCTATGCTATTCCCTTCTCTTCAACAAGTACCTTCCACATTTCCTCTTACTACAACTTACACCACACCTGTATTATCACCTTAGATAACCCATCCCCTTCCACCATATACCTTCCCTTCTACATCACCCACTTGTTCTTCACCTTTACCTAAGAAGGTGCAACCAACATCCAAGAACCCACTACCCTCCAAAGAGGTAGTTAAACCTACACCACCTTAAAAAACTAGTTGACCTGCTATATCTTTACCCAAGAAAGTAAAATACAAACCTAAAACCTATTATCTACCAAATAGGTGGTCAAACTTACTCAATTATAATTCCACCTCTAGTGACGCCTCTCCCACCAAATTCATCCACACTTCCATACAGACCCACACTTACTTCACATTGTGATCCATTTTTAGGGTCTTACGCCAACATCTTAGCTAACATTTTGGAAACCTCTGTTGGCCACCTCTTAAACCTTATGACCCACTCAAACCTAAACAAGAAGGGTTTGATGATGCCAAAATGTGCGCTTACCATTGTGTGTCAGGGCATGATGTGGAAATTTGCAAGGCTCTTAAGACTATTCTTCTCCAACTATGTCCTCTTGAAGAAAACTTTGATGATGATGATATTTTAGATGAGGACCCTATTCCACCTTCACCTATCACCACACATCCTTGTCTCTTACCTATTCAGTGAACTTCATCTCCACCTCCACAACCCTTTTATCCCCCTCCAACATTTGAGATCAATATGGTCCACATTAGATAGCTAGCCAAACCTCCACCAAAATGCCAATTTGTTGCATTGTTTTGACAAAACCAATAAATGCCCTTACCATATTGTTTCCCAACATGTGCCTACACTTATCATGACTCACATTCTCCTTTACCACAGATTAATATGGGTAAAATTTCCACTTAATCCCAAAAGTACAAAGGAAAGGAGAAAACAACTAGCTCATCTGCTACTCTTTTACCCAATATTCCATTTGCACCTACACTAAAAATCACCATCCGTGGACCCACATACCCTATTTTTGATGAGGTTTCCCATCGTACAATGCTTAAAAAATTTCACTAGTCTCCTCTTAAAATGTATTTGTATGATCTTGTCCAAACCTATTAGTCTGATCTTCAGGCCCTCATTGAGGTCCTGCAATCTATCAAGGTTCTACCTAATGAACCTATGCATGTTACATCCATTATCACTCCTCACCATGTGGCCTCTCTTACCACTTCACCCCCTTCCTTTGCTCCTGCTACCACTCATCAAGTAGCCACTCTCAGTTTCTCTGATGATGATATTATACCTCTCTAATTGGATGATCCTGACCCTTCCGTATATATTTATGTCTACATTGATAATATACGTGTTCGAAACATTATGATTAATGGCCATGCAAGTATTAACATCATTTCCTCCCATGCTTATAACCAAATTCATATTCCTATCAATTGCATGCATAATAACCCAGTTATGTTGCATTAATTTAATGATGCCATGACTTATACCCTTGGAATCATCATTCTTTACATTTGTGTAGGCCCTTGTGCCATTCCTGAATTATTCTGTCTTAGAGGGGAAATTCTAGTACAATATACTGCTTGGGTGAACCTAGATTCACGCCATGGGTTTTGTTCCTTCAACCTTATACCGCTCTTTAAAATTTGAACATGAAGGGTAAAACTATACCATTCTAGTTGACCCTTCACCATTCAAGACCTGTAACATGTTGTATTGACCCAATGATGTCCTTATACTAGTTAAAACATTTACCACCCCTAACACTTCTTCTTTAACCACTACCTCCTCCACCACTTCTGCCGCTAAATATTCCATAACTAACTCCTCTATTCCCACAGCTGCCATAGTTGAACCATCGACCAACCCATCTACTTCTCAAACAAATAATGCTTATTATTCCTAACTACCCAATGATTCATCCATTCCCACTACCCACAAATCAACTACTGATCCCTTAGAAGGTGTTTTTCAATGCCTCACTCTGGGGGAGTACTGCCTTTATAACATTGACATATTCCTTACTCCTCAAGAGTATGGTAACCTTAAAAAACATACCCACTATGATCATTGCATAGGTGAGGTTTTCCCCTATGGTCCTCCTCACCTTCTGCACCAACTTAACGTACGGGGGACTTGATACTTCTACCTACTTGCCCAAGACACCTTCCCAAACTAAACTATTTTCCTCCGACATTCAATATCTCACCAACCGTCGCTTTTCCCACACCTTCCTCCATTGCTATACTTGGAAGGGATTTGAATTTGGTTTCTATGAAAAAGGCCACCATACTATCATACCTTGCACCACTTGTAAGCATAATGAACACAGTGGTATTGAATTTCCCAAAGTAGCTTCTAGGAAGGCCCGATTCAAACTCATTGAGGAAGATAAACATTTCCCACCCCATTCACCAACTTCAAAACCTTCACCTACAGAGTCTATGGACCAAGAATCCATTCCTCCTAACTTTTTTTTTGTGAACACTGTTTCTCTAGGACCTCTGAATTATTAGCATGATGGTGAGGCTCCCTCTTCCCTTCCCTTCCTGTATCCTGACATGATTGATGATGATACCCATTTAACTAATGTCGTTCAATGTTCGGACAATGAGTCTATTCTCATCTACCTTGTTGGAGATGATTATTATATTCACCAGTCATTAAATTCTGAGACGTAAACTATATCCAATGAATCGACCATTGAGATCAATATTCACACTCAGGATGACCCACACATTCTATAAATATGCCAATCTTTAGATGCTGTTGAACAAGAAGCTTTCACTTCTTTCCTTCGGGATCAAATGATTTTACTTGGTCCTATGCTATTATGCCTAGTATTGACCCA
Source organism: Taxus chinensis (assembly GCA_019776745.2). Classification (NCBI taxonomy): domain Eukaryota; kingdom Viridiplantae; phylum Streptophyta; class Pinopsida; order Cupressales; family Taxaceae; genus Taxus; species Taxus chinensis. The sequence continues at coordinate 81,738,151 of CM034146.1, read as the reverse complement.
AAAATTGTTGTCCGCAATATTGTAACCATTCCTGATGCCAAACATGTGAAATAAAAACTGTGAAAAATGCATCCTCACATTGCCCTTCTTGTCAAAAATAACTCTAGTGCCTTCTTTTGGTTTATTTCATCCCACCCATTGATTATCCCCAATGGATCTCTAACATTGTTGCTATCACAAAAGTGACAGGGGGAATCCACATTTGTAGGGATTTCCATGACCTTAACTTAGCTTGCCCCAAAGATGACTTTCCTCTACCTAGTGTTGACCAACTAGTTGATCTCATCGCCGGCCATGAGATGCTATCACTCATGGATGGTTGCTCGGGTTATAACCAAATATTACTCACCCCGGAAGATCAACACAAAACAACCTTCATCACTCCTTATGGGACCTTATACTATCATGTCATGTCCTTTAGCCTTAAAAATGCTAGTGTTACATATAAGAGGGATATGACTTATATTTTTCATGACATCATGCATTACATATTAGAAGATTACATTGATGATTTTTGCCAAATCTAAACATCAGGCCGAGCACCTTTCTATCCTTAAAGTTGTCTTTGACCATATTATCAAATACTGCATTCACCTTCAACCTAAGAAGTGTGTCTTTGCTATTCTCTCTGGAAATCTCCTTAGTTTTATCATTTCTTTGCATGACATTGAAATTGATCCTGCTAAAATCAAGGCTATTCTTGAAATGCCTCCACCTTATAACCTTCGTCAACATCATAGTATGCAAGGAAAGTTTCAATCTATTCATCACTTTATTTCTCAGCTTTGTGACTACTACCATCCATTTCATCATCTTATCAATAAGGATGTCTCCTTCAAATGGGATGATGAATGCCACAAAGCCTTCGACGCCTTAAAAAAAAACCTCCTCTAACCACATGTGCTCATTCTCCCTAAGGATGACCAAACATTTTACCTTTACATTTCTACTACTGATCATTCCTTGGGTGCCATGCTCACTCATCATGATAAGAAACATAGGGAGAAATCAATTTATTATATAATCCATACGTGTTTAGAATACGAAACTAGATATACTCATGCCAAAAAACTCTGCTTAGCCTTATTTTTTTTGTCCACTAAACTTTGCCATTACCTACTCAACCATAAAACCTTTTTTTCATCAATACAAACCCCTTACATTACATGTACACTAATCCCTACCAACATCAACATGTTGCACGTTGAATCATGCTTCTTGAAGACCTAGATCTTGAATTCATCCATCAAAAATATGTTAAAGGAAAAATTATTCCAACTCACAGACGCACCTCTCTCTGGAAACCAATCTTCTAACTTTGATTTCCTTGATGATTCCATCACTACCCTCTCCCTAGATGATACCATTTACCAGATGACCTTATTCTTCAATGGTTATAAATGTCAACCTAGGGGTGGTGCTAGAGTTATCCTCATTCCTCTTGATGGTGAGCATATGCCACTGTCTTTTAAACTAGATTTTTATTATACTAACAATATCACTAAATATGAAGCACTCGTTTTAGGTATTCAAACCACCATAGCCTTAAATGTTAAATCAATTAATATATTTGGTGAATCTCAACTAGTTGTGAACCAAGTTAATGGTATGCACCAATTTCGTAATGATATACTTCAAAAGTATAAGCATCATGTTGACATGATTTTGACTACATTTGACCATTATGAACTTCAAACCACCCTGCGTTCCACTAATAAATTTGTAGACACCATGGCATGTCTTTCTTCTCAAATCCCCATTTTGCCCTCCAACTCAAAACTCTTTGTCACAATACAAAGGTTGCAATCACCTTATTATCTAATCTGAGACATCAAAATTGTAGCAAATATTGAAACTGACCCATGTGACCTTTGGTATAATAGATTTTTTAACTACCTTTCCCTTTCAAGTCTTCCTTCAGATCTTACTTGCAATGGATAGTGAGCCTTTCTCAAAAGTCTCTCTCACTATGCCATCATGGGTGGTATTCTCTATAAATATAGATTTGATGGTATCCTCTTACGATTCCTTACAAGTTATGAAATTCCATACACCATCAAGGAAGTTCACGACAGGATTTGTGGGGGTCACTATAGTGGCTTAGCTATCGCTAAGTGCATTATTCACTTGGGCTATTATTGGACAACCTGAAATCATGATTTTTGTGACTATGTCAAACATTGTGTGAAGTTTTAGCAACATACTAATCTTCATCACACCCCTAGTCACACCTTACATGTCGCACGTGACCTTTAACCTTTCTCTTAATGGGGTTTCAATCTTATCAAAGAGATCAACCCTCATTCTTCCCAATGTCATCAATGGACTATTACTGCTACAAAATATTACACTAAATGGGTGAAAGTTGTACCTCTTATTTCTACAAAAGTTGAGAAAATCTATGAATTGATCAACCATAACATCATTTTTCACTTTGGTGATCCTCATCACCTCATCACTGATAATGGAAAAAATTCAAAAACAAAACCCTGCGGAAACTTTGTGATACCTTCAGAATTCATCTTAGTTTTTCTTCACCTTGATATCCTCAAATAAATGGGCAAGATGAACTGACTAAAAAAACTATAAATACAATTCTTATGAAATCGGTTGAAAATACTGGTAAGGATTGGCACATGCTCATTCCTTTTACCTTATGGGCTTATCACACTAGTATTCACACCTCAACTACGGCCACACCTTTATCTCTGGTCTACGGTACATAGGATGTCTTTCCTCTCAAAGTCCAAATTCCATCTCTTCATATCTTACTCAAAGATATGCTCAACGATGGTGATTTTCTATAGGATCATTTGTAATATCTTGAGTTATTAGAATAATTCCATCTAAATGCTCTTGATCACCTCTAATTCTACTAAAAATGTATCAAATGTGCCTACGATAAACGTGTCCAAGAACAAACCTTTCATGTCAGTGACCTCATCATGAAGGAAAAGAAGTAAAAATTTTTGAGAAAAGTAAACATTACAAGTTCACTCCTAATTAGCTTGGACCCTATATCATTACTCATGCCTATGGATTAGGTTCTTATCATTTATCTTCACTTTAAGGTAAACTCAAACCTGAGCACCTCAATGCCTTGCATCTTCTACCATTATATTGTTGAATCAAGTCCCGTATACTCTTCTATCTATTAAATGTTTTTCCCTTGAGAAACATTCACTTTCCACTTACCTATTTTAAGGATCATCGACTAAACAAGAATCATGTGATTACCCATCACCTTTCAACCTTATCTTCAATATGAGTACCATGACTCTACACATGGCATGATTCTCATGGATACTTTTTATCCTTTTCAATATGGAATCCCATGTTAATTCATCACTTAAAACCTCTCTTTAATAATTAACCCTTGTGTGTTATGGTTTTGTCTTCATAAATAAAGCCTATAATTCTCCATAGTCTTGTCCATGACCTAAAAGTCCAAAAAACAATTAAAAAGTAATATACGGGATTTTCAAACTCAAAATCCTTGAGTCAAACTTATAGTAAAAGGATGAATCCCTCAAAAATGAAATCTATCTTTCTATATTGTTTCTATAAACAGACTTCTCCCTCGAACAACAGTTATTCAAATCTATCCATATTGTACGTAGTCTAGCTAAAAAGAATAATATTTCTACAAAAATAAAATAAAAATATTCTGAAGCTTCCCACATCGATAAGATTCAAAAGGACCTTAAGGAGATATTATATTCATCCCACATAGAATTCCCACATTGATCATTCTATGAAACAAAAGTAAAAAGAGAAAGATAAATTTTTTGTCATGGACTTGCCTATTTTGATCTTGGGTATCTTGCAGAAGAGGCATGCTGTCTCACATCAAGGTTATGATAAAAAAATATCTTTCACCTTACTGTCTTTCCTTTCTAATCTTCTACGTAATCAAGGGACATCCAGAAATGTGACATTTCATGATCATGTGACCTTCTTCACCCTTAGAACAATCAATCATGCAACACCTTTAGGGTGTTATGTTCATAGGCTAATATTTAATATGATAGACTCATAATGGTTCTTACCACTTAGGTGGATTTTTGTATCCTCTTACCATTCACATCTTTTCTTACTTATTGATCCTCTTTCACAGGACCAGACCTTTGAGACCTACATTCTGGTAATTCCTCTTCCACAAAAATCACCCATCTGTATTCAACATAGACAACAACCATGCCTATTTAACCTAGACTCAACCATGCCTATTCAACCTATACTCAACCATGCCTAAATTACCTAGACTTAATCATTCCAAAAACCTATTGACCCATTCATCGACCCTATTGATGGGTGTCGTTATTCCCTTCATTTTATCAACTTCTTGTTAATGTCATATTCAAACTAGGGGTGTGTCTAAAGCTATATGCAACAAGAGTAATCCTATTGATCTAGTCGTTGACTGTAGTTATTTTTATATTTTCTGGGGGATATTTTCAATGTCTTAAGGACTTCTTGGTAAAAACTTTATTTAAATCATACTATGAAAAATTTGCTGAAAGGAAACATAGTGAAATATTTACTAAAAGGAAACTCACTTTGCAAAATGGAAATAAACACACTTGGTTTTGGAACTAAACAAAATTTCTTTTGGAAATAAACACACACAACTTAGAGTGCTTAAAAATGGTTGCAAGAAAAATAAGAATCTATCTAGACACCTATAGGAACGAGTATACAACAAAGTCTAAATAGAAGAATTAAAATTGATACAGAATTAACAGATCTAAACTATTTCTTAGGAAATATAAATACCAGATAGATGAATATCCTATTCCTTAGGGGAGTGGGCCCTTTCTCCTCCTTGAATAAGGATTTAACAACTTAGAATTCTCTCAAACAAGAATGGCTATTTATTGATAAAACATTTAGTATTAAAAAAATGTACTGGATCTGTGTACTTTAATCTGTATTACTTATTCTTTATCTATATTTATCTTCTCTCTTCTATCTCTATATATTTATCTACTTCAAGTCTACTTATATATACATTTAAAATCATAGCTGTCTCTACGATTATGATGAAATCGAATCGTGCCTAGAATAGATGGTGACTTGGATTGTGGCTGATCAGACAACTGTAAGATAACTATCCCTAGATCTGCGATTGGAAATCTTCTCATCCTTTCTTGATTGAAAGGGTCATTGATGCTAAATCACCAGATGTGGTTAGAATAGATAAACTTCCATCAGTTCTGTAACTTTAGAGAAGTTCCAGAACCATAGGAAATCATTAAGGATCAAAACTGTGAGAGTTCCGAAGCTATACCTAGGAGTTTTGGAACTAAGTCCAAAAATTCTAGAACTAAATACTATAGTTCTGAAACTAAGTCCAAAAGTTCCAGAACTAGATGATGACTATGTAATGGTGTTCCAGAACTAGCTTAGAAGTTCCAAAACTAAGCTGTATTGGAACAGATGCTACTAAAAACATGCTAAACACTACATAATTCATTTCTTTGACTGATTAGACCTTCTTTATTGCAAAATTGAATTTCAAACATAGTTCATAAGGAATTTCAGAGATTTTAAACGTTAGAATCACAATCAATCAAAAGATAGACAATAACATCCTAACTCATATTATATCAAATAAAAGTCAAAAAATGCAATCAAACTTAACAGAAAGGAGAGTAAGATGAGATCATTTATTATACATTTAATAGGCATATTCTAGTCTCATCATTTCCCCCAAACTTACTTGTTTGTAAGTCCCTTTAAAAACTTCATTCTTCAAAAGTGGGGTTATATGTTCTGCATTCCACTTGATTGCTCAGATCCAATGGCTGAAACTAGATCTTTCAATGCTTAAACTTAGAGGTACTGTACCATGCTCCTACTTCTATTTTCCTCTGCCACTCTTCAAATTAAGTAGATCTTGAGGTTCTCTATTTTTCCAAGGAGACATGGGGGTGAGAAGTAGAGGGGGCCTTGTTCGCATTCCCATCCATATTTTCCTGTAGGTCTCATTGATCTAAGGAATTATTGTGCATAACAAATTTTCTCTTTCTAAACTCCAGATCAGATTTATAGGGGATATTACTTCCCTTCTTCTTAAGGAAACCATAAGAAGTTCCCACCTTTTTGAGCATCCCTCATAAATATATTCAAACTTATCCTCCTCATAAGAAGTAAAGCTATCAATACGTGTTTTTAAGCTAGAAAAATAATGTGTCTTGAATCATTCATCAAAGGCATGAGTTATAAAATGTATGAAGAAGGAAGAAGGTTTACCATAGTGAGCTCTCATACAGAGACTATTTGAGCTAGCTTTCAATAAAAACTCAGAATCCCTTTCATTCCATGCAATCTGGTTTTGCAGAATAGAGAAAAATGCATTGAGCTAACTTCCCCCTACATACAAATTGATCATAAATCTTGTGTTTTTTTTCTAGCATCAGATTACAAAGATAGAATTCACATAGTAGAATTTTCTACTTAGGACTAGCTAAAGAATAAGTTGTCATGAATTAGATTCATCTTTTAGTTCATGTGGAAGTCCACATGCAATCCTTGACATCTTCCAGAGAATGAATTGTTATTCTAAAAACACACTATATTCAGGAGAGGGCCTCCTGCAGGTAAGTAATTTTTCACTCATAATGCAGACCATATGTATTTTTGCAAGACATTTATATTTGTTTCCTTCTTCCTTATAAAATTTTTCTTCCCACTATTTTCTTGCCCTCTTTTATTCTTCCATCTTGGTCTTCAAATCTTCATTTGATGTTTTAGATTCTCTGAGTTCCCTGCAAGTTTCATTCCAGAGTTGTTTGAGTGGTAAATAAGTTAACTTAGTATGTGTAGAGATTGTGGACACAACATTCTGTTTTCTGGAAGTTTGACATTCTTCCTCTTTCTCTATCAGCTATTTTTTAATTACTAATAATTCCTTAGTCCTAACTGTAAGCTGAGTTGTTAGCTCTCCAATGATCTTTTACCTTTGTTCTAATTTGAGTTTGAGGAAATCCAATTCCTCATCCTTTTCCCTGATAATGAGATCTACTCTAGACAAGAACAAAGCCTGTTTCCCCTGATGTCTTTCTTCTTCCTCTGAAATTTCTTGGGGAGTTGAGAATTCTTCTTCTATCAAAGGAAATTTACCTTTTCATCTCTAGGATGCCAACTCTTCCTCTTCATGTGATAATGCTGATGGTTAGACTAATTCTTGAAAATCCTGCTCCTCAAGTCTCTCATCTCCTTTATCCATCTCAGCTTGGCTTGTTTCTGGAGGAGTCATGGCCATGCTAACCAAAATATCAGCAACTTCTTTTTCCATCTTTTCCTATTGACTCCTTCCCTCTAGGGTTTCCCTTGATATGTTAAGATTTTTCCTTCTTTGGGGAATTTCAACATGCCTAGTGGTAAATTTCCTTATAGAGCTTCATCTTACTTTTGCTTCTTTCTCTTACACAGGTGAGCTAGCACCGTCAGAGATAGATATTAGCTCCCTTGTAGTTGCTGCAGAAGAAGGAGTTTCCTTCAAAGGCACAGAAGGCTCTACTGTTTTGATATTTCTCATAGATCTTCTTCTTTTTGGTATATTCTCTCTTCCCACTTTCTTCTCATCAATTTCCAAATTAGTTGAAGGAGAAAATGGAGCTGGTATTGTCCTGATAATATCAGGGTTTTTCTTAAACTTGCCAAGGAACTTCTACCAAATTTCTTCTCCATTTTTCTTTAATAGAAAATGGTGATGGCATACTAAATGAACTAACCCATGATGCTTTATTTTACCAACACCCCAGGAATACCTCTGGGCCATGGTCTAGTTAGAATAAAAAAGAAACCCAGGAAGGTTTATTATGTATTCTGGTTTTGTGGCTCCATATTTCAGATATATCATCATCTTTAGGACTTATTTTCCTATGGACCCAAATTGACCATCACAGGTTAAATACTTCACTATCCAAAATGCTACCCTGCCAAAGGGTTTGGGAAAACTAGCCATTTTGAACCCTTTTATGATTTTCTTTGTATTGTAAATGTATTGGGGTTCAGTTTCCCCTTCTTTTAGTAGGGTATCGACCAGTTATTTCAAGGTCACTTTGGAAAGATGTGGGACATGCATAATTAACACTCCAGACACATTAATTATTGTATTAATAGAAAAAGGAATAAAAATATTTCTAGCCTTTATCCCAGATTGCTCTAGGTTTATGAAGAATTCTCTTACTAATTTATCATTATACTTTGAAATTTTTTTCAGGAACTCTAGCCATCCTGCATGCTCAAAGATAGATGCCACTTCTTCATCCATGAGCAGTTGGGAATCATCCTCTGGTTATGATTTCTTTTTAATCCCCATATCGACTTTGTTGGTCTGAAAATCTGTCGCTTGGGCAGATCTATGGATAGACGAGCCAACAGTGTGTAGGGCATAGCCCCTCTTTGAGTCAGCAAAGCGAAACTGGTTTATTGCTATTCTACCAGCAAGAATCTATGCAAGTCTCACAGATTCTACCTTCAGGGGTTTGGGATCTCATCCCAGTAGGGGTGTTTCTGACTGCGAAAAGAAAGGAAAGGAAGAGGGGATGAAGAAAGAGCAGGTCCAAAGGAAGAAAAGAAATGAATTCCAAAGCAGAAAGGTCAGAAGGTTTATGTTTTGGGATTGGTAGTAAACAGAGCCAAACCTACTTGCATAAATGAGCAAAGCAATACTGATGATAAATAAATGACAATAAAACAGAAGCATATCCAATAGAATAAACACACAGATCTAACGTAAGAAATATCTAATGCACATAACACATGTATTCAGCACAAAGTCTAAATATTGTATTAATATTTTTCTTCTGTTACAAAAAGCTCAAAGTCTTTTTTCTTCACTTCTATTTTTCATCTGAAAGATATTCATCCATCTCACAATACAACAAGTATTGGAGTATTTATAGAATAAGAAGAGAAAAGAAGGCAAAAAGGAGCCAACAACTATTTACAAAGATATTTACAAAATATCTAAAAATCATGTTGACTTTTTACAACTTGATGGATGACATCATCATTTGTATCAACATACTCCAGATATTTCCAAAAAGAAAGATGAAGAAGAGAAAGAGAAGAAGAAGAAGAAGAAGAGGAAGAAGAAGAAGAAGAAGTAGCAGCTATTCGTCATCGTCATCTTGTGGCCGAAAGGGGGTGGACTGCTTTTGTTGCTGCTCAGGTGACGAGATATGGAATTGAGAGCGGTATTCCATGAACTTGTCGATCATTGGCCCTAGTTGATCCTGGGAAGGATCCTTGTGCTGCTCACTGATCACCTCACAAGTCTCCTGCTCATCTATGAGCTTCTCTGGGAGTTTGGAATAGTCCTTTTCTACCTCAATGAGGAACCCGATGAAGTCCCTACAGGCCAACAGGTTGTTGATAGACTCTGTGTCAAATGTGACCTCTGGCCCCGTTCCTTGAGAAGTAATCTCCTTGAAGATCCGGGTGGTTTCATCAGCTTTCCTTAAAGTGAAGGAAGGAGTAAGTAACCCTGGCGACATATTAAGAACAATCCGTTCCATTTGGTGCATCGCATCTAGGGCTTCTTCCTTGACTTTGTCAATCTTTTCTAGAAAAAATTCTAGCTGATCCACCCGGTAGTCCAGAGTGGACATGATTTTGTTGAGGGCCCTTGGATGGCCGAAGACGCCGAACTTGACCAGATCTTCGATTGAACAGTCGAACATTTTCTGAAAGGTCTCGTGCTACAGTCTAGCATGTTCCAGCTCTTCTGATATGGGCCCTGCTAATGCTTGGAGCTCTTTATTTGCCTTACCAATGTTCAGGTACAAGTCAGAGAACTCAGTGATCACTTTTTCACTGTCTTTGAGGATTTGGCTCCTCCAAGCGGAAACGGCCATACCCTGCTCGCCGATCTTGGCATACTCATTAATTTTTTCCTGGCTGAGAAGCTCAGAAGTTTCGGCGGCAGTTGTGGGAGGTGCACTACCCATCTTCTGTAAGGCTTGGAGCAGATATTTGTTTTGCTCCTTCAGTTTCCTTTTCTCTTCCTTTATCTCTTTAAGCTTCTTGCAGAGGGTGTCAACTGCAGAAAGAGCCTCCCCCTGAAGACTTTCAGAAGATGTCCCCATTGTGACTTGGGTCACAGTAAAATTTGTTAGAGACAGATCCTTTTTCTCTTTGAGGGGATTGGGGTATGCGATTTCCATAACTCTCTCTCCTACAACACTTTTATAGAAGCGTGTGACAGGCTTCTACTTCTTCACCCCCTTAGATGGGATCATGGAAAAGTCCATCGGAGCGATGGGAACTTTCTTTTTTTGCTGACTTAGCTGCTGAGAGATCCAGGCTGGACCTATGGTAGAAGGACCAAAAATAGAGGAGGGGACAGGTGCAGTAGTAGAGGGGAAAAACGTGGAGACATGTGGTGGTGACATTGAGAGAATAGCTGAAGAAGTGCCCACGGAAGGAAGGGAAACTGCAGTAGCAGAAGATATAGGAAGGGAAGGGAGCTCGGAGATGAGGGAAGAAATGGAGGAGGACAAATCAGCGAGGGAAGAGAAGATAGACGAAGAGGTGAGGGGAATAGTAGAAGAAGAAGGGGGAGAGGACACGACCAAAGGGATGGTCACCTGAGTCTCTTGAGGAGGGGAAAGAAGAGAAGAAGAAGGGATAGAAGGGACCTCAGTTGTTGTAGCAATGCCGACATCCTGAGTGGATGGGCCAATGGGAATATCCTCTTTTGCTTCTTTCTCTAGTGTGACTAGAGTTATTACCTGCTCGGGTGCCGCGGAAGGAGGGCTCTCAGGGGCTTCTTCCTGAATGGTGCTGGATTCACCTTCTATGCCTTTGCCCTTGCCTTTAGGCTGCTATTTGGATCGTGGAGGTGCGTTACCCAATGGGGAGGTTGTGAAATCAACCCCAAGGTAGATTAGTCTGTTCATTCGGCACCAATGCTCTGTCCTACGCAGAGTCTCCTTGACCCTCTCCTCAATTGTCTGAGGGGCCTTAGTTCTATCAATGGCAAGAAAGGGCCAATTGTCCCCATCTGTGTCAGTATATACCTTGTCTATTTCATCTTCTGTAGTTTGGAAGCCTTTGGGGACAATGGCTATCCCATATTGGATGATTTCTGCCAAGGCTAGGTGAGAATGATCCTTTCTCCTGAGCTCCACCTCATGGATGACGTCAATGTAAATGTCCTCGATCTGAGGGACGTGGATTGGATCAAGTTTCACCCTTGGCAGAGAGCTCCTTGGGTCAAAGGTAGGCCTGGCTGGGAAATCATGTTTTAAATTAAGTAACTCCAGCTCTGCGAACATTTCCTTCGCCTTGTGGTGGGTAGAGCATGTATATCGGCCCACTGTGAGGGGGAAAGGAGTTCCACCCTTCTTTCTTTTCAGGCATTTCTTGTGGTATGTGAATGTTGGAGCTGTCAAGGCAGCTGATCACATTCACCCATCTAAGGGTTGATAGCTCCAACATTCACCTATCAATAGGCAGATGATGTGATAGAAAAACACATCGTTAATTTTTGTGAATTGGGAGATGCTATTCTCCAGCCTTAATTCCGGGTAGTACTCGTATATCTTGACCTGAGGCCAAACTCCACTCCACGTCAGGCCTGGATAGTCCCTCTCTGATGCTGTAGCGTAGACCACATAGGAGTTCATATGGAATGTCCCCGTTGTGCTAAATTGTTGTAGCTGCTCAGAGATTGTGCTGCTTATAATTTCTCCTCAGTAAAAGCGCTGATCAGGAATATTCTTGTTCATGGTCTCTAAGTACCACAACATCCATTTATGGAAATAATGGGCGTCAGAAAGCCCGAAGACCCTGCTCAGGAATGTAATGGTGTCGCTGAGCTCCTCTGAGAAGTTGCTGCGGTGGATGATTTGGGGCCACCGGGTTACTACCTTTTTGTTTTTCAAGTAAACCTCATTCATCAGTTACATGCACTGATCTGCATTGTCATCCCAGGCCTTAATGCAATCTGTTTGACTAACGGCCACAAAGTTCCGGTGGTGAGGTATGCCGAGTATTATCTCAAAGTGATGGGTAGTGAGGTTAATGAATACCTCGCCCTTGCTGTTTATGACACACCTTGTGTCTTTGTTGTAACATTGGGCAATCACCATCAAGAATTCATTATTGATGGCGCTGACTGGGATTCCACCGGTGAAGTGCAGGGCACTGCCTATCAGTTTGTCCATCCATGGACTCCTTGTGACTTTCTGAGTTCTGGCCCAGAATTCCTCCATATCAATATGCCCCAATTCTGAGTCTCTGACGTCCAGGCTACACTCAGCCTGGGACTCAGGCATTCTGACCCTCTGATATTTATATTTCATCTCTTCTTCTGTAAGTTTGGCCTTTCCTTTAGATTTGGTAGGTCTCTTGCTGGATGTTGACATATGTTCTTCCAAGTTTATTTGCTGATCTGCATGAAGAAGAAGCGAGACCCAATCCAAAAAGGTTGTATTAGCCATTTGATTTTCCATTGAAGTGTTAACAAAAGAAAGAGTTAGCTATTTTGAGGCTCAGGGCACATGGCGCATGAAAGCTGCAGCTTACAGGGCTAAATAGGTAAGGCGCATAGGAAAAGGGTGTTACAAGGGTTAAACTGGCACCAGAGGCGCATAGTGCATGAAAGCTGTAGGGTGCATTTTGTAAAGGGCAAATGAAAACATTGTGTTACATAGAGACAGGATGTGCCAAAGGCGCATGGATTTTTCATGTTGCATTGGGATTTGGTGCACCCTTTAGCGCATGTATGGTTTGTGTAACAAGAATTTTTCATGCGCCAAAGGGAACATGGTGCGGCGCATGGAGGGTTTGCACAACATGAATGTTTTTATGACGAGGAAAGTGCCTACGCCTTTATAACTTCATACTTGGCGCAGATTAAGCCGGTGTTGCGCAGTTGCGGGGTGCGCCTTGAGGGGCGCATGTTAATGTGATGCAACAAGGAAGGTTGGTGTGCCAAGGTGGGCGCAAGGCTAGCGCTTGCATCATGTGAAGGAGGCGCATCTTGAGGGCATAAAGGTATTTGATGCAGCAAGCATGATGGGTGCGCCATTGGCACGGATTTTATTCATGCTGCGAGGGGGACAGATGCGTCAAAGGGAAAAACAAAGTTTTTTACATGGTTTAGCCTCTCCTTTATCCTTTCTAAGATTGTTTGGGAAATAAAATGGTTAATCCAAAGGGATTCAGACCATGCTTTTAGAAGAACTTCCCCTACCAGCAGCTCTGGAAAGAAGGGGAGGCAAAAGGAAAGACAACAAAAAGGGAGGGGCTAGATCGATATTTCAATATCCAAACTAAAACCAGACCATCAAGCACACAAAGAACCAAAAACGTAAAATGAATGAGAGAAATAAGAACCTCTTACCCAGATAAATAGTGAGAAACGTGCAACGGGTCCACAACACGTTGAAAATGACAAGGCAGGGGCTGACAGGCTCAGAGAATAGAAATCACGTGTTTTGCGTCTGGTGATAATGACATTTGTGGGCGCGCAAATGCATATATATATATATATATATATATATATGAACTAGCAATAAATGCGCCACCAACTTTGTAAGGGGCGCACCAAAGTCTCTGTCGACATCAAAAAGCATGCGCCCTTTGGCGTGCCAAAGTGTATGACAACACAGTGTTCCACGCACCCTTTTGCGCACCGGAAGAGGTGTCGACACATGATTATGCGTGCCTTTGGCGCACCGAAAAGAAGCGCAATGAAGGAGTTGCTGACAAGAAGGCGCATGTGCCACAGCGCACGCAAGGAAGACTCAACATATCAAGGTGCACCAAAAGGAGTGTTGACACAATAAAACACGCGCCAAAGGTTTTAGAGGGGGCGCACCAAAAAATGATGTTACACAGCAATTCCATGCGCCCAACTAAAAAGACCAAAAAGAATAAGTTCGGAAAACCAGATTTCTCGGAAAAGGGATTTTACAACGTTCCAAATGCAAGGGACCCCTAATGAGGGATTGAAACAAAATTTTCGGTATGGTTGTCGGTAAAATTGCCCTTGTCATTTTACCGGGATAACAGACTCGAATTATGTTTCCTTTGATTCTGTGCAAATAGGCTGCAGGGCTTCTTACTTATCTACGGAAGTGATGATTTTATCTGTGAAACCTCTGTTATTAGCTGTGGAATCTCTATTCTTAGCTGCAGAACCTTTGTTCTTTTCCACAGAACACAAGCATAATTCGCTGCTTCTCCCTCAAAATTTCTCTACAAATATTTCATTTTATTTTGCACTAATTATTACTGATGATAACTATACCACCACTTATTCCATCTAAATTATCTTCATGATTACTCACTTGTAATCATAATGTATAAATAGATGAATCATCATACCAACTTTTAAATCAAGTCTAATCAAACATGCAAACTTTTAATCTAACCCTAAATAAGTTAAAATATATAATTACCATCCTTGATGATGTAATCCTTTTATTATGATGACTCATCATTCCTACAAGTGGAACAAAAATGGTTAGATAAGACAACTGGAATTCCAAAGAATTCCTTTTTATTTGAATTAGCCATAAGAGGAGGTCAATCATCATTGCTCATTTTCAATTGACCTCTGAGAGAATTTTTTTTTATATTATTATTTTTTTGGGAAGAAAATGCCATTTACTGGTTTTTATTTTCTTCCCTTTATTTTGGATCTATGATCTGGTTATTTGATCATTTTGGAAGAATTGGGTTCTTCCATATGATCAAATTCTTTGTCTTCTTCAATATTCCTCAAGAATTTATCCTTAGTAAGAGGCTTCCTATAGAGTTTTAGCCTTGTCCATTGACCAAGAGTTTTCTTTTCCTACCATCAATGGGAAGTAACTAAATAGAACCATTTTCAAATATATGCTCAATCTGATAGGGTCCTAACCATTTGGCTCTCAAATTTTTCTTAAATTGTTGGTACTTAGAATCAAATAGAAATGCCCAGTCTCCTACTTTGAATTGACTTTTCTTGATATGTGTGTCATGCCATTTCTTCCTTTGATCTTGGATTATCTCTATCTGCTAAAGTTCTTCCATCCTCAATTCATCCAAGTCATTGAGTTGAAGGATTATTTCCTTTTAAGCTGCATCCAACTCAATACCCACCTTAACTGCTTTACTCAATGTCTATAGTTCAAAGTCAATGGGAAACAAGGGATTTTTCCCATAGAATAACTCATATGGTGAAAACCCTGTTGTAGTTTTCCAGGTTGTATTATAAGCCCAGACAACTTCAGGTAGTCTTTTTACCCAATATTTTCTCCCTACTTCAATTGTTTTAGTAAGGATGTTTTCCAATTCTCTGTTTGTTACTTCAACTTTTCCATTTGATTGTGGGTGATAAGGAGATGAATTCCTATGATTGATTTGGTAATACCTTGTGAAAGCTTGGATCATATTAGACATAAAATGTGGTCCCTGATCTGAAACTGTGCTCCTCGGTGCTCCAAACTTTACCATAATTTTATACTAAAGGAAATTAGAAACTGTTTATTTAGTGGCATTTGTCAATGCCTGCACTTCTTCCCACTTTGTCACATAGTCAGTACACACAAGAATATATTCCTTTCCTTGTGAAGGAGGATTAAAGGGAATAACAAAATCCAATCCCCATCTCTCAAATGGTTCAATCACTACTTGAGGTTGAAAAGGAATTTCATTGGTGAAAGCTAGATGTCCCATCCTTTGACAAGGATCACACCGCTTGATATATCTCTTCACATCCTTGTACAAAGATGGCCAATAATAACCAGTGTCAAGTATCATATGAGTTGTTCTTTTCACTGAATAGTGTCCTACACTTGGTTCATCATAACATGCTCTGAGGATGTCAAAGATTTCATCTTCTCTTACACACCTATGTAAAACCAAATTAGGGCCACATTTAAATAACATTCCATTTAACCATTTGAATTGTGCACTAGTTTTGATTAACTTCTTTATTTGTTTCTTAGTGAAAGAAGGAGGAAACTTCCCTGTTGTAAGATAATTTTCCATATCAACAAACCATGGTGTAACTGTTGAAATAGTAAACAAATGTTCATTTGGAAAGTTATCCTTGACTTGATATTTCTCCCCTGTAGTGGTTAATCTTGACAAAAATCAGCTACCACATTAGATTTACCTAGATTTTCCACAATGGTAATATCAAATTCTTGTAAACGTAATAACCATCTAATTATTCTTCCTCCAACCACTGGTTTGTTCATTAAATATTTAATTGTTGAATGATCTATGTGTACAAATATCTTGTACCCTATAATGTAATGTTTGAATTTATTGATTGCATAAATCACATCAAGAAATTGTTTTTCAGTGGTGGTGTAATTCTTTTTCAGTGGGAGTAATATTTTTCCTAAGATAATAAATAGCATACATTTTTCCTTCTTCATCTTTCTGTCCCAAAACTACACCAATGGAATTATTTGAGGCATCTATTTGGATATGAAATGGATTATCCCAATTAGGTCCTCTCAATACTGGGGTAGTGATTACGTTTTCTGTAATTTCTTCAAAAGCATGCTGACACTTTTCATCCCAAAGAAATTCACAGTCCTTGGTTAATGTAAATTAAACATGGGGGGCAGAAATTTTACTGAAATATTTGATTGTAAGGGGCATAGGAAAAGGGTCGTTACCCAACATTTTAACTATTGTCACTTCAGAGGCGCATAGTGCATGTCGAAATCTGGAGGGTGATTTGGGGAATAGGTAGGATCTGAAAATCCTAATTTCGTTAGAAAGAGACAAATTGCCTAAAATTTGCATCCATTTTAACGATGTATTGGGACATGGTGCACCCTTTGGCAATCCGCTATGGTTTGGGCAATCATTAGAACATTTTTCATGCGTTAAAGCAGGATACTATTGGCATGTTGCTCACATCAGTTGTTAGGCACGTAATAATGTCATAGCTTTCTGACGACGCATAGCTCAAATGTTAGCACTACGCCTTGGTCAAGTAATCCATTGCATACCTTCTCACAGATTAAGCCGGTGTTGCATTGTCAGTTGCGCAAGTACAACTCTCCTAAGGGGCGCATGTTAATGCCATGCATTGCAAGGAAGGTTGGTAATACCCTAGGTAGGCTCAAGGTACCCCTTGCACATGTAAATGTAGGCACTATTTGCCGAGTCCGATGGTATCTTGCAGCAAGCATGATGGGTGCTGCCATTGGCATGGATTTTATTCACTGCGATGGAGAGTCAGATCTTTCAAACTTGAAGCAACAAGTATTCTTTACATGAAAGGTTAGCCTCTCCTTTACTTGATCTAACCGAATGGTAGAGGGAAATATTCAATTAGCGTGCTCCAGTGGGCTTTATTCAGTTCCATGCTTTGCTCACGTAAGGCACTTTCACCATTTTCCATTAGCTTTGGAACAAGGGGAGGCAAGAAGGAGAAGACCCACTGAGGGGCTATCTGATCATTTCAATATCCAGGACTAAAACCAGACTTGCAACTAAAGTATTTGGTCAAAAACGTATGATGCATGACTCTAGATCCTCTTACCCAGTTTCAATAGTGGTAAACCTTCAACGGAGTCCACCTAACACGTTGTGGAAATGCATTCTTCAGTCCCTCTATGGATACCCTTCACATACTACCGAGTTGTAGATACTGACGTGTTGTTCCTCTTCTTGATAGATGAAAGTTTTGGGCTGACGCAAACTCGCATATTCTACTATGATATTTTAGAACGAGGAAATAATTTAACTAGTTCAATAATGCGCAACCATCTGTACTAAGAGGACTCTTCTCAAATTCTCTCACTATTCTAGAGATCTTTTCAACAAGCCCATGCGTCATCCAGTGGTGCGATGAAGTGTCCTTCTCAGTATCAACACAGTGTTCACACGCAACCTCTTTTGCGCACCTGTCAGTGGTGCTAGACACATGATTCATGCGCGAAACTTTGGCTACCCGAAAAGTTCATTTGAGATGAATCATTGTTGACAACTGAAGGCTACTAATTCTGTTTGTTGAGGAATTCTTCATTGGGATGAGTATCTGCTTCAACATAGTCAAGGTCACCTTTGGTAGATGTTGACACAATGTGACACTCTAAAGGTTTTCAGAGGAGTTTACTCCAGACAATCGATGTTACTACAGTGCCCCTTCCATGGGAACCAAAAAGACCACTAAAGAATATTTCTGGAACCAGATTTCATTGATCCACCCTTGGATTTATGACGAATTCGTCTCCTAAATTCAAGTCATGTATAATGAGGGATTTTGTTAAGGAATTCTAGCCATCACTTGGTCATCCTCAAATGATGGGTGCCACTTGTCTTTGTACTGCGAATAGTTCAGCACTCGTGAATTATCCTTCCTGGTTGATTCTCTGTAAATCACTCTGCTAGACCTTCTTACACTTTCATATCAGACTCAAAGTTCTGATTTTGCTGCCTAATTATGTGAAACCTTGTTATTAGCAGTGGAATCTCTATTCATTAGCTGCATGGAACATTTCTGCTTTTCCTACAGGGTACACAAGCATAGTTCGATGTGGGTGCTACTTCTCCCTCAAAAGGATTTCTCTATCAACTTATTTCACTTTTGGGATTTTACACTAATGATTACTAGATGATAACTATACCACCACTTCTATTCCATCTAATTCCCTCTTCATGATTACTCACTTCTAATCATAATGTATAAATAGATGACTCATCATACCAACTTTTAAATCAAGTCTAATCAAGACATGCAAACTTTTAATCTAACCCTAAATAAGTTAAAAGATATAATTACCATCCTTGATGATGGAATCCTTTTGTTATGATGACTCATCATTCCTACAAGTGGAACAAAAAATCGTTAGATAAGACAACATGGAATTCTAAATAGTTTCCTTTTCATTTGAATTAGCCATAATGAGGAGGTCAATCACCATTACTCATTTTCAAT
Organism: Taxus chinensis; assembly: GCA_019776745.2. Taxonomy (NCBI): domain Eukaryota; kingdom Viridiplantae; phylum Streptophyta; class Pinopsida; order Cupressales; family Taxaceae; genus Taxus; species Taxus chinensis. Next base: position 81,719,238 of record CM034146.1, on the reverse strand, counting down.
TGACCTCTGAGAGAAATTTTTATTTTTAGTGTTATTTTCCACATTTTTTTTGGGAAGAAACATGCCATTTACTGGTTTTCATATTCTTCCCTTTATTTAGGATCTATGATCTAGCTATTTGATCATTTTGCGTCAGAACTGGGTTCTTCCATATGATCAAAATTCTTTGTTTACTTCAATATTCCTCAAGAATTTATCCTTAGTGGGAGGCTTGTCTATAGATTTTTAGCCTTGTCCATTGACCAAGAGTGTTCTTCTTCTGTACCATCAATGGGATGTAACTAAGATAGAACCATTGTCAAATATAGGGCTCAATCGGATAGGGTCCTAACCATTTGGTTCTCAATTTTTCCTTGCAATTGTTGGTACTTAGATGTCAAACAGATAATGCCCAGTCTCCTACTTTGAATTTTACTTTTCTTGATATGTGTGTCATGCCATGATCTTCCTTTGCTCATTGGATTATATCTATCTGCTCTTACTTCTTCCATCCTTAATTCATCCAACTCATTGAGTTGAAGGATTATTTCCTTTTGAGCTGCATCCAACTCAATACCCACCTTAACTGCTTGTCCTCAATGTCTATAGTTCAAACTCAATGGGAAACAAGGGATTTTTCCCATAGATTAACTCGTATGGTGAAAAACCCTGTTGTAGTTTTCCAAGTTGTATTATAAGCCCAGACAACTTCAGGTAGTCTCTTTACCCAATCTTTTCTCCCAACTTCAATATTTTTAGTAAGGATGTTTTCCAATTCTCTATTTGTTACTTCAACTTTTCCATTTGATTGTGGGTGATAAGGAGATGAATTCCTATGATTGATTTGGTAATACCTTGTGAAATCTTGGATCATATTAGACATAAATTGTGGTCCCTGATCTGAAACTATGCTCCTTGGTGCTCCAAACTTTACCATAATTTTGTTCCAAAGGAAATCAGCAAATGTTTCTTCAAGTGGCATTTGTCAATGCCTGCACTTCTTGCCCACTTTGTCACATAGTCAGTACACACAAGAATATATTCCTTTCCTTGTGAAGGAGGATTAAAGGGAAAAAAAAAATCCAATCCCCATCTCTCAAATGGTTCAATCACTACTTGAGGTTGAAGAGGCATTTCATTGGTGAAAGTTGGTTGTCCCATCCTTTGACAAGGATCACACCACTTGATATATCTCTTCACATCCTTGTACAAAGATGGCCAATAATAACCAGTGCCAAGTATCTTATGAGTTGTTCTTTTCACTAAATAGTGTCCTCCACTTGGTTCATCATGACATGCTCTGAGGATGTCAAAGATTTCATCTTCTCTTACACACCTATCGCGTAAAACCAAATCTAGGGCCACATTTAAATAGCATTCCATTTAACCATTTGAATTGTGCACTAGTTTTGATTAACTTCTTTATTTGTTTCTTAGTGAAAGAAGGAGGAAAATTCCCTGTTGCAAGATAATTTGCCATATCAAAAAACCATGGTGTAACTGTCTGAAATAGCAAACAACTGTTCATCTGGAAATTTATCCTTGACTTGATCTTGCTCCCCTGTAGTGGTTAGTCTTGACAAAAAATAAGCTACCACATTAGATTTACCTAGATTTTCCACAATGGTAATATCAAATTCTTGTAAAAGTAATAACCATCTAATTATTCTTCCTCCAACCACTGGTTTGTTCATTAAATATTTAATTGCTGAATGATCTGTGTGTACAAATATCTTGTACCTTGTAATGTAATGTTTGAATTTATTGATTGCATAAATCACAACAAGAAATTATTTTTCAGTGGTGGTGTAATTATTTTTCAGTGGGAGTAAGATTTTTACTAAGATAATAAATAGCATACATTTTTCCTTCTTCATCTTTCTGTCCCAAAACTGCACCAATGGAATTATTTGAGGCATCTGTTTGGATATGAAATGAATTTTCCCAATTAGGTCCTCTCAATATTGGGGTAGTGATTAAATTTTCTTTAATTTCTTCAAAAGCATGCTGACACTTTTCATCCCAAAGAAATTCACAGTCCTTGGTTAGAAAATTAAACATGGGGGCAACAATTTTACTGAAATATTTTATAAAGGGTCCTATAGTACCCAACATGTCCTAAAAATGACTTGATATCTGTGGGGGTCTGAGGAATAGGTAAATCTGAAATGATCCTAATTTTGTTTTGATCAACGTGAATTCCTCATTTTTGAAATATGGTGTCCTAATACAATCCCCTCATCAACCATCATTAAACACTTTTCATCACTAAGAGACAGATTGTGCTATTTGCATCTTGTTAACAATCTATCAAGATTTCTCAAAGCATCATCAAATTTATTTCCGTGTACAGTGAAGTCATCCATATATACCTCAACATAATCATTTGTTAGATCAACAAAGATTACAAGTACAACTCTTTAGAAAGTTGTAGGAGAATTACATAAGCCAAATGGTAACACCCTATAGGCAAAGGTACCCCATGGACATGTAAATGTAGTTTTTTCCTGATCTTCAACAACAAATTTGATTTGATTGTATCCACTAAATCCATCCAAGAAGGAAAAGTACTGTTTACCTGAAAGGTTGTCTAGGACTTGATCTATGAATGGTAAGGGAAAATAATCTCTCAGTGTGGCTTTGTTCAGTTCCCTATAGTCAACACATATTCTCCATTTTCCATTCTTTTTAGGAACAATTACAAGAGGAGATACCCACTGACTATCTGAGATAGGGTAGATAAAACCTACTTGTAATAGTTTTTCAATTTCTTGTTTGACTATATCCCTTAAGGTTGGGTTAATCCTTCTCTGAGGCTGCCTAACTGGTTTAACATTTTCAGTATAGATGTGATGAGTGTAGATACTTGGGTGAATTCCCTTCATGTCTTTGTAATCCTAAGCAAAATCTTTAGTATGATTTTTTAGAACATCAAAAAATTTAGCTTCTTCATCATCCTTCAACCAGTTGTTAATGTTCAAAATTTTACCTGGTTGAATCTCAACATGCTTGGTTCCAATGTGTGATGAACTGATTTGTTGAAAGGGTTCCATTAAATTATTTAGTGGACATGCATGTGGTAACAACATATGATATGTAGCAACATTTCCAAAAGTTCCTTGAGACAGAATATTTGAAAAAGGATAGTAATGAGAATTATGATACTTATCTATTTGTAGGTAAAAGTCTTTATCACTACTAATTTCCAGGAAATTCTTCACCACTTCCTTGATGTATTTGAAACTGAAGCTACTGATTCTTCCTCTCCCCATGAGAAATCTCATTCCTCTGGAGTGAAATTATTTCCAATCACAAAGAGAATTCCGGATACTGTTGTCATGAGGTGTGTTCCATAACTAAATGTGGTGGTTTTGGAACTAAATGTGGTGGTTCCGGAACTAAATTCACAAGTTCTGGAACTAAATTCGTAGTTCTGGAACTAAGGTTCCAGAACTATAGTCGCAGGTTCTGGAATTATTTATGGTTGCTTTGAGGACAACCGGTGCTCATTCAATGGTGGATTAATCATCTCTTCTACTTCTCTTACATGATCCTACAATGTGATCATAGCCAAAGAAGACAAATTTTGCTTATTAGTATCAGGAGAATCAACCCAAAATTGTTCTTGATTGTCAATAAAAGGTCATGAAGAAGGATATAAGTAATTTTTCTTAGAGTTCTTAGCATTCGAGATAGTCATATCACCTGACCTACAATCAATTAAGGAAACAACTATAGCTAACCATGGTCTACCCAAAATAATGGGATAACCTAATGTTTTACCTTTTGGCTGCAGTATAAGGAAGTCAACTGGATATTCCCATGACTCCACCATAACCGCCACGTCTTCAATAATCCCTTCTGGTTTTTCTACAGACTGATGTGCCATCTACAATATGGTATTAGTAGGTTGTATACCCGTTAATGGTAATGTTTTCAAAGTGTCCACTGTCATTACATTTATAGCCACACCCAAATCTACCAAAACATTATGTATATCCTTATTCCCTATAGAGACAGAAATAACAGGACTTCTAGGATCTCCGTATTTGGGAAGTAAAAGTTTTCCTGCTAATAAATCAGCAAGTTTCCCATCTACTTTGATAGTCTTGGGGTACTATTTCTTCCTTCCAGGATTTTTCAAACATAACATTTTGATTAATTTGTTCAATTTGGGAATGTCCTTAATTGCTTGTAATAGTGGTATTTCAATATTCAATTTCCTTAGTTCCTGTACCAATTCAGACTCCTTGGTTTCTATAGCTTCTTTAAATCTCTTCGGAAATGGAGTCTCAATAGTGTCGCTATCTGGCTCCTTTTTTTTCTTTTCTTTTTATATCCTCTTTTGGAACAATAGTACTAGGGCTTTCATTTTATTATGTCATTTTAGTGATTATAACAGGTGGACTGCTAATTATTTTTCCAGATCTAGTTTGAATATCCTTACAATCCATGACATGTAGATCAACTGATTTTTCTGGTTCTGTTCCATAAACAAGAGTTGTTTGTTTGTTTCTTGGGTTTGCTACTAGCTGTGCTGGTATTTGCATTTGGACTATATTCTCAATTTGTGAATTCTATGTAGGGGATCCCATGATGGCCTGTTGATTCTGATTTGGATATGTTTTTCCTTGAGCATAATTACTAGGGTTCCATCTAGGTTGTGACCAAGCATAAGGATTTCCTTGACCAGCCCATGGTTGTTGATGTCCCTGAGCATACCAAGCTTGAATTTCCCAATCCTGAGGGTTCCATGTTGGTTGAGGTGCCCAAGGTGGTTGTCCCCAATTTTTTGGTACTGTCTGAGCAGCCCATGGCATCGTCCAGGGATTAGGAACTGATCTTGGCATAAAATTCCCTTGGTGAGGTTGTCTCTGAAACAAAATTCAATTCTTCTGTTGTGGATGATGTACTGGTTTGTTTAAGATGATTCTTTATGACTGGGAGTAGAGAACAAGCATCAGTATCATGTTCTTTAGATTCATGTAGATAAGAAATACATTTATGTTTTATCCAAAGGATAGTCTCTTATTGCATGCTTCTTCCTGCATCTAGGACAATACATAGCCAATGGTTCAGTTTTGGCATTTTCTTTAGCTTGTAATCCATCCATAGTAGAGGTTAATTGAACTAAAATGTCTATTTTAAAGTTTTCTAACTCATCCATTAGTTTTTTCATATCTAGATTCATACTTTTCACCGATTTTCTTTTTCTAGGTCCACCCCTTGTTCTGGAATAGCTTCTACAAATCTCCTTAATTTCATTCATCCTTAATTGATCAATGTCTCCACCTCCTATCAAGTTAAGGGCTTCCCTAGATTCGTCATCCAAACCCTTAAGAAAAATGGTTTTACTTAACTCCTCTTGAAGTACAAATCCACACCTTTTTCTCACAAAGAGGAATCTATCTAAATAGTCTTCTATATTTTCATCCTCCTCTTGCTTGATTTTGAAGAATTCTTCCTTCCTATTTCTCCCTCTACAATAATCTTGGTATTTGTCTAGGAAGGAAGTTTCCATTTGTGCCCAAGTGGTAATAGAGTTGGATGGTAATCCCATGAACCACCTCATTACTGCATCCTTCAGAGTGGATGGAAACAACTTGAGTTTTTGATTATCCATTTTGTAGTCATAGGTTTGACATAGTACCTTGAACTCAAATAGAAATTGGTCAGGGTATTCAGATGACATCCCTCTAAATGTGGGTAAATGTGCAGGTGAGATATTTTTCATTGGTGTATCATCATCACCCAATTGGATTGGATAAGTAAAGGTCCTATTAGGTTCTCTTTTAGCTTCTCGTGCCATTTTAAAAATATTTTCTAAATTTTCCTCCCAATCAATGTGGTATGTGGTATGCCTTGGGGAAGGTGAAAAATTAGGAGTAGGAGGTTGACTACTCAATTGAGAATCAAAACTCGCCCTAAATGGATCTTGAGAAATAATCCTTCTCCTAAAAGTTCTACTTCCTTCAGGTGACTGATCTAAGAATTCCAAAGGTGACAATTCTATTTCTTGTATAACAGGGGATGATGGTGCCTCCAATTCTTGATCAATTTACTGATTTGAACTAGAGGATGTTATGAATTCTTGTGAAGATGTTCTTGGGAGGAATATACCCTTTGAGTCTCTTGGTCTACTCATATATTTTATGATATAGTAGGGAATATCCTTCAACTACTAGATGTATGATTGTTGCTCTTGCTAACACCTAATTAGAAATTTCCAACTAGTGTGTCCCCAGAAATGGTGCCAAAAATGATGGGTGTCATTATTCCCTTCATTTAATCAACTTCTTGTTGATGTCATATTCAAACCAGGGGTGTGTCTAAAGCTATATGCAACAAGAGTAATCCTATTAATCTAGTAGTTGACTGTAGTTATTTTTTTGTATTTTCTGGGGGATCTTTTCAATTGTCTTAAGGAATTCTTGGTAAAAAACCTTATTTAAATCATACTATGAAAACTTTGCTAAATGGAAACACACTGTGCAGAATGGAAATAAACACACTTTGCTTTTAGAAATAAACACACTTGCTTTTGGAAAATAAACACACTTGGTTTTGGAAGTAAACAGCACTTTTTTTGGAAATAAACACACACAACTTAGAATGCTTTAAAAATGGTTGCAAGAAAAATAAGAATCTATCTAGACACCTGCAGGAACAAGTACACAATAAAGTATAACTAGAAGAATTAAAAGTGATACAAAATTAACAGATCTAAACTATTTTCTTAGGAAATATAAATACCAAATAGACAAATATCCTGGTCCTTAGGGGAGTGGGCCCTTGCTCCTCCTTGAATAAGGATTTAACAACTTAGAATTCTCTCAAACAGGAATGACTATTTATTCATAAAACATTCAGTATTACAATAATTTACTGGATCTATGTACTTCAATATGTATTACTTATTCTTTATCTATATCTATCTTCTCTATTCTATCTCTATATATTTATCTACTACTGGTCTGCTTATATATATATTTACAATCATAGTTGTCTCTACGATTATGATGAAATAGAATCTTGCCCAGAATAGATGATGAATCAAATTTTGGTTGATAAAACAGTTGTAAGATAACTATCTATGGATCTGTGATAAGAAATATTATGTTCCTTTCCTGATTGAAAGGGTCGTTGATGCTAAATCACTGGATGTGGTTAGAATAGATAAACTTCCATCAGTTCTGGAACTTCAGAGAAGTTCTAGAACCATAGGAAATCATTAAGGATCAAAACCATGGAAATTAGAAGGATCAAAACCATGAGAGCTATATACCCAGGAGTTCTGAGAACTAAGTCCAAAAATTCCGGAACTAAATACTGGAGTTCCGATAACTAAGTCCGAAAGTTCCATGGAACTAGATGATGACTATGTAATGGAGTTCTGGAACTAGCTTGGAAGTTCCGGAACTAAGTTGTATTGGAACAGATGCTACTGAAAAAACGTATGAATGCTACATACTTCATTTCTTCAACTGATTAGACTTGCTTTATTACAAAACTAGATTTCAAACACACTTTGTCAGGAATTTCAGAGCTTTTAAATGTTAGAATCACAATCTATCAAAAGATGGTAAATTACACCCTAACTCATATCAGATCAAATAAAAGTCACAAAATGTAATCAAACTTAATAAAAAGGAGAGTAAGATGAGATCATTTATCACACATTTAACAGGCATATTCTAGCCTCATCACCTATCATATTATTCCCTAGCCTATGGGAGAACTACGTTAGCCCAAGGCCCCTTTTCATTAGGGCTATGTAGGTATCACTCTAAGGGCATGGGGCCCTTGGAGGTTAGCTGGGCCTCTTTTTCCCCTAACCATTTCCCCCCCTTTACATTCACATTATACCCTAGTTAGCATCCATTTAGACAAAAAATGGAGATTAATATCATAAAAACATACATACAAAACCATTTTATCACCACAACCATATTCTACTTAAAAAATTTCTTATTTTCATGATATTAATTACTTGGAAATTTAACCACAACATACATACAATACATTATTTCCATAAGATCAGTAACTTAGAAATTACATATGTTCAACCATGCCTATACCTAACTCCACCATGCCTATAACTGACTTAATTATGCATATACCTGACTCCACCATACCTATACATGACCAAACCATGCATATAGATGACCAAACCATGCCTATACCTGAATCCAACATGCCTATACCTGACTCAACCATGCCTACACGTAACTCAATCATGCCTATACTTGACTCCACCATGCCTACACCTGAATCAATCATGCCTATACCTAACTCCATCATGCCTACATGACCTCACCTCAATCATGCCTAACACAACTAGTTTCCATAATACAAAATAGTAATAGAAATTAAAACAAGTACATCATCCATCCAATAAACATCATAAAATATATAATGGGAGTGTTTGTGTATTAATACATATATACATAGATATAAATAAGTATCAGTATCTCAAAAATATCATTTACAATATCACATCTTTGGCACATAAGCCGGTATATATAACAAAAATAAAAATGGTAGTACAATATCTGCTATGGATATCAATCACCCCCACTTGATGACCTCCTCTCTAGTCTCACTTGTCTCCTCCTACTCCCTACCAATCAAGTACCCTGCCATCATCTAGCCACCATCTTCTGGTCCCTTCCTATCCTCCATCTCCTCCTCCTTTCCCTTTGATGGGTCTAGTCTCTAGGAACTAGTAACCTTACCCTGGCCCTATATCTAGGGCAGATGACCCCCTATACTTATTGAGTGGTGAGTCCTGGATCTAGTACGATCATTAGATACCTGCTAGGCTTGGTGATCGGTGTAGCACATCAATACATGAATTCCCTAGCTGTTCATGATAGTAACAAGCCTTGTTTAGGGCATCCCTTAACCTCACCATGGATACGGTCTGCAGTGGTGCCATCAGCCTAGCTTCCACTTGAGAAATTTTCCCTACCAAAAGAGGACCATGTGTTGATGTAGGAGCCTATATTATGGGACCCTCTCCAGATGTAGGATCTTGTTGTGGTACGTGTGTAGCTGCTTAGTTGGAAGGCCACAACTTGTGTATGTGCTATCGCCAAATGGCCATATAATACAACTACATTTGCCTATAAGGTGGCTACCTTACCTCCATCCCCATATCCATCATGTGTAGGAGCTTGTGGTAATGTAGAGTCGTCACCTATGCTTGCAATGTAGTCACTTATGCCTATGCCCTTATCAGCTGTCCCTCCATCCCTGTAATCTGTGCCTATAGGGAAGCCACTTGCTCCTATAATATATCTCTCTGAACTATGACCATCACTAAATCAGGTTTCCTTAGCCTCAGAGGTGCCACTTATAACTACGATATCCACCACTTCTTGTAGCCATTAGTGTTACTTGTGTCATCAATACTCCTATCTTCTACCCTCTCCTCCTAATCGGTTGGATCTTCTGGATGTGGTGGAGATAATGAGATCTCCACATCATCTTTACGGTATAATGAAAAAGGCAGAGGTAGATCCTGCTGGAGACCAAACTGCCGTCAGACTTTGTCCACATGAATCATCTCATGCTCACCAAAACATCTACTTTGTTTCCGCTTGACTAGCTATAATCCATCCAACTTAGTTGCCTTCCCTATGTAAGATGGAAAACCTATATAAGGTCTGTAAATTATATCAACGAATGATACACCATCAAAGAATTTTTTGTAATAGGTCACATCCCTAGCCGCCTCTACAACCCTAGGATGGGATCCCAATGTTACCCAATGTTATAAACTAACTCAAAATACTCCTTTGAGCCAATCCCACCTCAGGAATCCGGTTGGTTGTAGGAACACTATATTCTCATATACCCAACAATGTAATAAGAAGGTATATCACACTCCAAACCTACGTATCCACCGATACGCCCATATCTCTCTCTATATATGAACTATAAATGTCAGTGCTCATGTGAATAGTACTCACTGCTCTACCATATCCTCCAAAATACCCATCAACGCTAGAGGAAACTGATCACCCTCTAAATCTAGGAGGGTAAAACAACTAATTGTGACCATCATCAACTCTACCAAATGGGTCTCATCAGGATGTGCCATGTACATCTCTCCATACCTAACACTCACACTGTGGTATGTCAAATTTTCCACAACATTGCCAAACACTATACCCATGGGTTCCAATGCCTTGTTGACTCCAATCTGATAGACATGTGCCTGTATAATAGGCAACCTCAAGGTCATATATATGTCCTCCAGGATGATAGTCATCTCCCTAGTCATAAAATGGAAGTTATTGGTCATATAATCCCATCTATCGATGAGAGAGACCATCATGTAGTGATACCTAACAATCCATCCATATCAAGTGATAGAACTAAGAACACCATCTCGGATGTGGTCCTTCTCATACCCTATCACGGTGGGTCTGATATCTACCAATAGTGGTGGGTTTCTATCATGCATCGTGAGATGTTGTCGTGCGTGCATTCATACAACTTAACAATGTCAAGTACTAATTTAATTTTTCCCATTTCTTCAAAACTAATTAACTCACCCCTACCTACACCACATACCCACATTTCTTTACCTACCTATTGATTTCCTAAACTACCTCCTTGACCTATTATTCATTCTAATACAACCTAGTATGTTCCCATATTAATTTTATCACATATTACCTGCCTATGTTTACCTAAATTTACACAAACCCACCTAATTCTATACCTCATCCATCTAGGTTTCCTTCATTCTTTTCCCATTTGATTTTTACCACATTTGGACACAATCACTTTTCCCTATGAACGAAATTGGTCACCTTGACCGATACCAGTTTCCCTTAACCGATGTCGGTAGACTAATGTCCCACCAACGCTGACATGTTGAACCAATGTTGGTGGAGACATAATCGATGTCAGTCATTGGTTCGACTTCAAAGCCAAAACCCCACATCCCCAATTTTCCAAAAATAAAATAAAACAAAAAAAACTACCTAAAAACTACCCAAACCCCACCCATTTCCACTTTACACCTAATTAACCTATCTTTCCCCACCCCCTACTCTCATTTTTAATTTTTTCATTACATTTTGAAATTTTATTTTCCCACCCTATTTTTTTTCATTTTTACATACAATTCCATTAAAAATCTAAAATAATTGACACCTACCTCTACACACTACCATCGTCATGATGGAATATCTGGGACAGGTTCTTTCTCCCCTTCCACACCTCCTCATGCTGCTACCATGTCTGAATCAAAATCCTCTCTCTTCACCAATCAAATTGCTCATCTCGATCTTATGGGCCCGAAAAATGAAATCCAATCGACCAATCATTCCTCACCAAGTCAGCTGAGTATAATACGTCATCTATTTCTCCATGGAATACATAAAATACTATTCACTTTATCATTTTTTTAGGTTAACAACTGAAAATGAATCCGTATTATAAGGATTTTTGCTTTTTTACCACACTCGTAACTTGACCGACGCTAGTTTTTTTTACCAACATTAATCAAGTGCCCTAGTTTACCACGATTGGTTACCTTTATCTGATGTCAGTTTTACATAACTGATATAAGTTATCCTTTTACCCCATTTCCCAATCTTGCACTAAATCTACTTGCTCGCCACCTTTTCTGCTTACCCCGTAACTAACCCTACCCTTATCCATTACCCTAATGGCATTATAACCTCCCATCTGACATCACCGTCAGTTGGACCATATTTTCTCCCCTAATGTGGCCTTACCTATGGCCTTGCCTACCTCACCCAACTGACACTCACCTTTTGTGATATTCAAAGTTGTGTACTTGCGATGATGCTACCTATGTTGTTCAGCCTAATGACTTTAACTATCCTAATGTCATGATGTTTATCCTGACCATACCTTTGGTACCTTGGAACACAACCTATTACCTATTCCTACACCTAACCAAGTTGTGTTTTAGGACCATATCCTATACCTTGGATACTTGAACCACTTCAACCTTTTTTGGATAAACCTACCAACCTTTGATGAAGTAGAGTTTGTAATCTCTTTAACTTGGTACCTTAACGTAATCTATTCATGTGTGTGCATTAAACTACCCTTACCTATTACCCGAATGAGATCACCCTTACCTATGACCAAAATACCCTCATTTTCATCACTTACCCATTTATCAAACCACTCATCAACTCTGTTTCACACCTCATCAGTTTCGGGTTTGACGGGGATCACCTCCACCCACACTTGGGGAAACCTAATCTTCACTCATACCTAGGATGTGGAATTCCTTATTTTTTCATCATCACTTATCAATACAAGCTACATGACAAAAGGGGAAAATTTAGACACTAAATTTGGGTCACATTCCCTTTAGTCCACTTCAATTAATTAACGTAACACATTTGACTCACATTCACCTTCTTCCCACAAACCCAGTATTCAACCAACCCAAGACTTTCCACCATTCTAAACCTCCTTCTTAGTATTCCTAAGTATTCTCAACCATATTATGACCCAAACCATACTACCTTCACTCTCTGTGCAATCACATAGAGCCTAAAAACCCATTTTTAATAGTTTATTACCTATTTTCCTTACCAACGTTGGTTCCATGACCATCATTGGTTTAGTCCCCATACCTACACTGGTCAAAAGAATGATATCAGTCTCTGTGTCATTTCATATTATCAAACCATTAAGCTTCCCACTCAGCTAAAACCAACCCAAACCTCAACTAATCAGCCCTAGACCCTTACTAAACCTCTGTCAGACCTGTAAAACCTAGAATAACCTACCAAACCTCTGGATCTAATCATAACCTTACCTATTAGATTAGATTTACTTATTGTATTAACACGAGATACCTAAATGATTCAACTACAATAGGATTTACTTATTTCATGGTATTTATTACATTAAATTATATTTGAAAGTGGATTGAAAACCTTCTAAGAAGCACCTCACTTCCCAGATCTAGCACTCGCTAGGCAATCCAATAACCTATATTATTAATACTATTTGGTGGTCTTTTTGTGTTTCTTATATAGGTCATTCCTCCTAGCTAAAGAGAAGCTCACACAATCAACATGGATCAAAATTCTATAATGCATGCATTCCACCTTCCACCTTTACCTCATAGGTATTCCTCCTTTACCATTTTACCTTTTATCTGTTTCGTCTTAGAAAGCGTAAAATGTATTGGTGAAGCATAAACCATTGAATTGGTTTGACAACCAGCTGGGAATCACCAAAGATATCAATAATCTTAACATCTAGGGCAGTGGTAGTTTGAAGACCTAACATGACTGCTTCTTACTCAACCACGTTATTGGTGTAGTCAAAGTCAAGTTTGAAATATAAAGGCATAGGTTTTCCATCAAGAGGAATGAGTATGAACCCGATACCACCCCCACATTGACATTTATAACCTTTTAGTAATAAGGTCATTTGATAAATGGTGTCATCCAGGGAAAGAGTGTAGATATATTCATCGGGAAAATCAAAATTTGAGGGTTGATGTCCAGGAAGAAGGGAAACTTCCAGTTGATCTGTAATGGTTTGTTCTTTGACAAAATTTTGATGAATTAATTATAGGTATAGGTCTATGAGGAGCATGAGCCAATGTGAGGTACATTGATGTTGGTAGTGTTTAGCATACATATAATGTAGAGGGTTGGTGTTAGTGATAATGAAGGTCTTGTGTTTAAGTAGGTAGTGGCAAATTTTAGTGGCCACAAAAACTAAGGTGAGGAAAAGCTTTTCAACGTGAGTATACTGAGTATCATATTCTAAAAGAGTAAAACTTATGTAATAAAGCACTTGTTCCATGTGTTTCTCATTGCAATGAGCGAGCATGAAACCCAAGGAATGGTGAGTGGCAGAAATGTAGAGGTAAAAAGGTTTGTCTTCTTTAGGTGGGATGAGAATAGGTGGTTGAAGAAGGTATTTCTTCAACACTTCAAAGGATTTATGACACTCATAATTCCAAGTGAAGGAGACATCCTTTTTAATGAGATGATGAAAAGGGTGACATTGGTTAGAAATTTGGGAAATAAAGCATCAAATGGATTGAAATTTTCCTTGCAAACTATGAAGCTGTCAAAGGTTAGTAGGTGGAGGCATCTCAAGAATAGCATTAATTTTTGTGGGATCAACTTAGATGCCCCACAAAGAAATGAGGAAACCAAGGAATTTTTCAGAGAGAACACCAAATATGCACTTATTTGGTTGAAGGAAAACGTACTATTTGATGAGATGGTCAAAGATGATTTTGAGAACAGGGAGGTGTTTGGTACAAATTTTGGACTTATCGAGCATGTCGTCAACATAGTCTTCTAATATGTCATGCATGATGTGGTGGAAGATATAGGTTATAACATGTTGATAAGTGACACTGGCATTTTTTAGGCCAAAGGGCATGACATAATAACAAAAGGTCCCCCAAGGGGTGATCAAGGTGGTTTTTTCGTTGATCTTCTAGCATGAGTAATATTTGATTATAACCCAAGAACATGTCGATAAGATATAGAATCTCATGGCCAACTGTAAGATCAATGATTTGGGTCTTAATACTAGGATTCATCAAAGTCATCCTTAGGGACACAGTGAGGTTCATTTGTACAATGGAATATCCATGTAGATGCGGTGTCCTTATATCATCCCATTTTAGATGACAGGAACACCATGGTAAATCCACATTATGGATAGTAAATACGTAGAATGAAGGAAACATAAATAAGGCACTAGAGTTCTTCTTTCAAAAGAAGGGCAATGCATGGATGCATTGTTCACAGTACCCTCCATTGATGGCATCATCGTTTACCTAGATGGGGATAGTGACAATGCTATCTCTTATGACCATGAGTTATAAGGGTATAACAAAATCCATATCGGCATAGAAGACCAATAAAAATCATTATCTTTGATCTCAAAGGAAAGAGGTGGTGGATTCTTGTTTAGTGGAATCTAAATATTGCCCTTTAGACTCAAGAATGTTGAGCACAACATATCAACACACCATGAAACAAGTTGATTTCTATAATCTCATATAGAAAACAATATAAGTCTATGTCTCAGATGATAAATACTTGTCAATGTATCAATCATACTCATGATCACTCTCAGTAGGAATTAGACATTGACTCAGGATTCTGACATTCAACCACATTGATACAAGGTGTGTCACCATCTAACATGTCATGATAGATGTATATTCAAGGAATGGACACATGGATAACTCGCTAGGTCATGATGTAATAGGTCTAAGGGAGGTATCGATGTTGACATAGTAAATATTAAAGCTAACTTTTATAGGTGACATGGATCATGGATCCATTGCATACATGGGTGCACTTGGTCCAATAGGCATAAGAATTGGTGGAAACCATGACGATTTGTCCCTGATTTTACCTGATAGGAAATTCATACCAAAAATGATACTCCTTCCACGAGGTCAATTCTAGCCAAACTTAGAGTATACCAAATACTATCAACAAGGATCTCATACAACATAAACCCTCTTTATGTCCTTGTGGGTAGTGCAACATATGACTATGTGATGACCTTGTTTGTACCAGGCTCAAGCCAAATTGCTTCTAAGATACCTCTTCTGGACTCAAGTGTATGTTGGGAAAAATGGCAGTTGGTGAAATGATGACAAATTAGATGGTAAGGAAGATGTTATCTATTATGTTAGTCGATGCCTCGATAGAATATGAATCACGATGGTATATCCTCCCAAATGTTAGAGATCTTGTGTAGACATGAGGATTACAAAATGGACAAATCCTCACATAAATATTATGCTATATCAAACTAGGTACGTTGATTATCCATATATATACTCTTGCGAAGTATTTGAAAGTGTCGATTTTGTACAGGTGATACTCCTCCCCATAGATAGGTATTGGAAAACACCTGCTAAGACCCTCAAAGGTTGCGGAATTGGGTGACAGTCATGCATGAGATCACATCGCAAGGAAAATTGGTAAGACCCCCCAAAACAATTGTTAGAAATTTCTGTGGTGATAGTCTGGGAAAAGGTGACTTTCATGATAATAACAAATATGAAAAAGTAGAATGCGGTAGATGATGTAGCGGCAGAAAATGAACTAGTATACGGTTTTTCATGCTAGGCAGTCAATAACATGGTATTATTTTTTCGGCTGATAGTGGTATAATGCCTTAGCCAAACATATATGTACATACTTAGGTTGATATACTATATTGCAAGTTTTGAAAGGTGAAGACTTGAGGAAATGATAGAGGGTTAAAGTAACACACTCCATAGCACGAATCCATGGTGCAAACAAAAAAAAAGTGATTTTATGTGAAAAGATATATCCCCCTCATTAACATATGTATCAATTTTGGGAATTTAGTGCGTAGGATTTATTTGTATGTGGACTGGCTGAAGGTAGCCATGTTTAGAAGTCATGGTATCATTGACCGATAACATAACATTACTGTTGTCATTCGGTTAGCATAAAGAATGCTACCGGCCTATACGCATAATGGTTTTTATGACCATCCCGAAGAACATGATATTGATGTTTTCATTTCCATCAATCATAATGTAATGCCACCGGTTGGTAGCATATTATGAATGTTATCATCGGTGCATCATATAGGGTATGATCTCGATCAGTAGTATAAAACATGCTAGCGATGATCGTAGCATTTATAATGCTAACCTGACTAATTGTATTCTGAGGGGAGGATTTTATGACATTTTTATTTTGTGGGAGTAGTTAGGGACCTAACCCCACAGTGATTAACCTGTACCTAGACAATTATGGCGGCAACTGGGTCGTAGGATCCTACCCTAAAAATTTACCATTTCAAATTGTCAAAAACCTTAATATTCATGAATTGAAGAATGATACTCACCAGGTATGGATTTTACTCATCACAAAAACAGGTGGTAAAGGAGATTGATTCAGTAGTTTTACCATATTATGATGCTTTGACTCCATCTCTACTTCTGGATAGGGCATTCCACAGACTCATTACTTGGGGGATGAAGAAGATCCCCCTGATGGGTAGAGGCATATTGAAAATGTTGTTTCCAGTAAAATACTACTACATTATCTTTCATGATCAATCTTGAGTGCATAGTCCTTTGAAACCAGTATTGAAGTGATTCCTCACCTAAAAACCAATCCAATAGCCACAATCATGGTAATGGAGGTTGAGTTCAAGGCGGCTGAATAGAATATCCATGAGGATACATGTGATGTTGGCACTTTGAAAAGGAGGAATGGATTGTATCCTCTAATTAGATGGGGCAGTTTGTATTCTCACCACTCCAATCTGAATCACAGAGTTCCCTCAGAATGTCTTATCTACATGAATTCAAGGTCTTTGACGTCATGCAACATGGTAGAGTACGAGGC
The DNA here is from genome assembly GCA_019776745.2 of Taxus chinensis. NCBI lineage: Eukaryota > Viridiplantae > Streptophyta > Pinopsida > Cupressales > Taxaceae > Taxus > Taxus chinensis. The sequence goes on along the minus strand of CM034146.1, from coordinate 81,701,869 downwards.
TACTTATAGATTTTGGAGTGATCAAACCCTGCTAGTTTGGGTATGAGCTAAGAACGTAATCCTTAATCTTCTATGAAATGGGATAGTAGAGGTTTCTAAGTTAGTGTGTTAACATGTTAGTGATAGCATCCTACTAATAGATCACAATGAAAAGTCTAAAATGGGTTAATGGGTGACCTAGGTGTAGATGATTTTTGTGTAAGAGGTGGAGTTAGGGGTTGAGTCAGTTTAACTACCTGTTTGGTAGGTAGTGTGGTTTTTGGTTTTGGTTGTACCTTCTTAGTTAAAGGTGTAACATTCCCATTTTAAGAATTTAGAAGCAAGGGAATTTTTTTTATGCATAATTTTCTCTGTTATAAATTAACATAATTTAGAACACACATTCCAAATCCAATCTATCTCATAACAGAAAATGATATGAAGAAGTAAATAAATATGTGAAACACAAATCTCTCATGTTAAATTTAGAATGTGTATACTATATATACTTGGTTCTATTACCATTTTAGAGGTATCAAGTGTTATGTTTAAGAGGCCTATCTGAATATATGTTACTGATATTGATTTGAAATACTACTTCTTAAACTAGGTGACATAGGACAACGCAACCAACAACTTGCGATACTTTGGCCAAAGATTTTAAACATATTATTCATGTTTATAATCCTAGATGGCATACTCATCAAACAAAATACATCATTCACCCTACTTGATCTGTTATCTAGAATGATCTTCAATGACTTATGTCAGTCCACTCATTCAAGGTTTAACCCTAGCCAAGGTTAGCAACATGGCCTAGTGTGGAGGACTACTTACGGTGACTAAGGGTACTTAGACATACTCAATCGACTTAGGTTGATTGGGTGTGTCTATTTATCCTAAGTCAACATGAGTTTACCTTGACACTAGATACTTCCACTATCTATACGGAGGGTAGAACTATGATCAAGTTAGAATTTATGTTAGTCTAGTTGATTAAAATTTGAAGGGTGTTAAAACATGTCAACTACAACATAGTATCCTTGTGAAGACCCTAGTCATCACAAAGGTACTACACTGTCGTTGGCGTGGGTCAACATCCATATGAGTTTTCCTGCCTAGATGAACATACCTTAGGTAGAAAGTTATATCTTATTAATTTCCTCGTTATAGATTAATTATAGTAACCCTACTGAACAACTAGGTTCCTTAATCATTACAATTAAGAGTTAAAAATGCATTTTATGAAGTTATGTAGATAAATATTCTTTCTACCCAATTCATATGCAATGATTTGAACTATTAACATCCAGATTCAAATTTCACATAAAAGGCCCAAAATACATGGAAGTGTCATTTATTTAATCACTTAATTCAGATCTAGCTTATATAAGTTTTGAGAAGGTCCTTTTCTATAGTAGACTTCATAAAAATGAAGTCTAATTCCATTTTATTTTTCTTTCCCTACATCCCTATTTTGGTCAAGGAAGTCTACATGAGAAAGCACACCTTCACTAACTGCAGATAGCAATCAGGATTCATATCTATAGGGTCTTAAATTAAGACTATGATTCATTTCAAGAGAATTGTATTTCCTTTCCCTTATTAAGGGTTAAATTCTGTTATAAACCCATTGTACATTATAATTTATTCTCAAAGTTTAATTCACATACAAATATTTGATTTAAATATAGTCCTAATGATATAGTTGGATATCAATGTAATAATGTCAACTTTATAAGTTACATCTTCACTAGAGAGGGTAGTACATCTAACACCTCATACTTCTATTTATTCAATTCCAAACCATAAAAGTATGTTACTATTTGTATAATAGAGTAATATTCATTATTTCCACTCATTCAATGCTAAAAGTAATTACATCAAGTACAAAAAAAATTCACACATCTTTCATTCAATAAGGAGGAATTATACATTTACAAGTCTAAATGCTTTATACATTAGTAATATCAAACAACATTATTTAAATCAATTTAATATACAACTTTCTTTTCCATCAAATAAATTTAAGTAATGAACCATATTTCATCATAAAAAGATCTAGTCTGTTTGATAAACAAATATAACTTCCTAAATATATTTCTCCTTTCATCACTTATGAAGTCCATCTGTGAAATTGCTAGCAGGGGTCATTTAATTGAACTAAGCATGATAAGAACTAAATAATTAAAATGATGTTCTTTTAACTAACTATTTCATAAATAGAACTCTGCTGTTATGAAACAGTCTTGAAGTAATTTAGAAATACATAGCCAAAAGGAGTTACAATACTCAAATAAAAGAGAGAGAGAGAGAGAAAGAGATATAAAACAAATCAAAAGTAAGGTTAGGTCTGTTGGTGTAGGTGGTATATTTATTCACTTATTTAGTGTTACTGCCACCTCACCAGGTGAGTCATCTCACTTAGGTGGACATGGATCTAGGTGTCATCTTAGTTATGACAGATTCTCTTACAGAATCTGTCATATGTGTAAGTTGCGTCATAGGAGTTACATTCCCATTTGGGAAAGTAACTCCTCTTCTCCATTATGGAGGAATCTTTTCTTACATGGGAGTTACACATTTACTCCCCTATATGTTCACACCTTTCCTGATCTATGAACACGGAGCATGGGCCTCTTTTGAGCCTTTTTTCCCTCAATGCATGCACATTGCTTTTCGAGCGAGTTCTTGCTCTGATCTTGAAGCTACGCCATTTCCGCGATTGAGTACAACGTGTCGATGCTCACGCATTCCCTCCAGATCTTTGTTATTCCTCCGACATGGTATCAGAGCTCGGGGATCGGAATCATGTGGCTCACCTCTATTGCTTACTAATCTCTGCCTCGTAGTTTCTTGTGCAAGTTCTCATTCTTGTTTCGTGCTCTATTTGCATTGATTTTGGGGTTTTACACCTCTATTCATTTTTTTAAGTGTTGGGTCATGTTCGTGGGTTTTCTGCCTTACACGTGTATTCTGGAGGAGTTTTGAGGTGTTATAATGGTTCAGGTTGTGTTCAGATTCAGCTCGAGTTCTGGCTTGAGCATGAGTGTATTGGTCTGAACCTGTGGAGAAATTTTGGTTTTGCGCTTCAGAGTTTTTTGGTAGTTGAAAGGTTCAAAGGATTTGTGGTGTTTTTCGGTCAGCCCTCTTCGGGGTTGTTCTTGAGCTCTCTGCATTGGTTTTGTGCATGGGTTTTTGGCTGCTCGCATTAGATCCTCCTTTGCATGCTCCATGCAACTCGGCCTGCATCGGTTCTTACACTCTCGAGCTCGCATTCGGTCGATGGTTGAGTGTTGCTTTACATTGTCTTCATCGACAACTTGCTGGTGACTCATCTCGTGCTCGTGGTTGAACGTCAGTGCGTTGGCTTATTGCTTGACCGGTTGCTTTGTCCAAATCAGCCTTTCTTCTTGTGCTCATGCATTCCTACTCACCTCTGGTTTGCCACACCGTGCCTACGTTGGATTTACCCTTCGGCTTTGGTGTGCCTCTATACTCTGCGCATCTGGTCTCTAGCCCGTTTCTTTATAGCAAAACTCTATCGGTTACAGATCTTCAAACGCTGCCTCCAACACCTGCACTTTTTTACATTGAAAATAACTACGTTTTTTAGCTTTGGAAAAACATTTTTCTGTCTCATGCGTTGAACAGTCACCTCCAGCGACCTCTGCAGCACCTCCAGCCATTTCTGTCTGGTGTGACCGTTCCTGTGTGACCGTTTCTATCTGGTGTGGCATCTCCAACTCCTGCGTTTTCTCCTTTGGCACCTCTGCGTCTTCTTTTGGAGTTTACACAATAGTTATAACCTTTGTAGAGGCCATTTCAGACCTACCCACCCTCCTGTGCAGCAAACACGTGGACCCTACACATGTAACTTGGTCAAAACCATGCACTCCGTCAACAAATTCCTTTTAAAATTGTTTGTAGGTCAAAACAATTCCTCTTTTTTAATGTTTTGAGGCAAAAAATTTCATTATTGGCATTGTAATAAGTTTTAGGCTATTTTTTTGCTTTCTTTCCTTCATTCGTGCGTCAAAGACGGAGGGCGAGGTCCGGGGTTGGCAGGAGGCTAATCCCCCCTCGCAAGCAAAACAAACCCTTGCTAAAATTTGATGCCATTTCTAACGAGTACCCACATGATACCCTTTGCACCCGTTTAGAGCACTCTTTTAATGCGTTTGCAGTGTCTAGTGCATTTTTCCATCAGTTGCGGGAGTCGTTTTAATGCGATAACTTTTGACTCGCTGCCCGTTTCTGAGCACTTCCTTGGTCAAATTTACATGATATTTCACACTCTACATGATGCCAATTTTTTAAACGCACTACTTTTATAAAGTGCCACATTTTGGGGGGATTGCTTGTACTCTTGGGCCTACACACACAGACGCATTATCGGCCGAGTCTGACGTCTTGCACCTTGCATCTTGCATTTTTTTCATCATGGAGAGTGCTCTTTCCAGACGTGAGCACCGTAGGATTGCATTACAGTGTCCGCCACTTCTCACCGAGAGAGAGACTTATTCAGCTTAACGTGCTTCCATGGAATGTTACTTCACTTATGAGGGTCTTTCAGCCTTCTTACTTGGGCCAGTTCCTGCACCACTGATCATCGTCATCTAGAGGACTTCCTTGACACTTGCGACCATGTTTTTGGTCACATGATGATGCATGTCTCTTGTTCTCTCTGGTTTCACGTGGCAGACTCAGATCCACCTCACCGTGTCTGGAGCATTCTTCAGTCCTTGTATAGAGACCCTTCACATATTGCCACCATTTTTGCTGCTACTAATTCAGTTGTCTCCTCCATTTCTTCGTGTGATGACATTTCCACTGACATAGACTCGCTTGGTTCTACTTCTGATGACGAGGATTGTGCATCCAGTTCTGATGTCGAGAGTACTACAAAGGAATGTTCTCCTCTTTCTCTCACTATTCCAGACATTGTTGTCACCCCCCACATCTCATCAGATATCGAGCAGTCTCATACTCAGTCTCACACCTTCATTACACCCGCCTCCTTTCCACTTCCAGTGTACGAGGCCCACTTCACTCCTCTACCTTCATTGGATGATTCATACCTATTTGACATCGCTCTTCTGTTTGTCGAGCCCCCTCATTGGGACGAGTATCTGCCTGACCTTGGTCATCTTTTTGCAGAGTCTACTTGTGATGCACTATAGGTCCCTCATCCATCTACAGGTGTTTCAGAGGAGTTCATCATCTCCATTGTTGGGAGTGCCCATTCTGGGACTCTTACCACTTCCACATTTCCAGAGACCTTCATTGATGCACCCTCAGCTGTGGATCCCTTTTCTATTGTGGAGGATGTTTTGTTCCCTTCACATCATGTGGACATCCTTTCTACAGGTGTTCACTCTTCACACTCTGACAGTTCTACGCACGTGGCATTACCTTCGGTTCCTTGGCACTCACTCGCTAGACCTATGTCACACTTTTGTGCACTAGACTCAGAGTTCTTCGTGTTGCTACCTTCAGTTTCCTTTGTGGAGTGGGTGGACTTCCAACACGTCATTTCTGTCCTTCCTAAGGGCAGGCACACAGTTTGTTACGGGTGGCTCTTCTTCAGTCCAGAGGTAGACAATCTCATCATCGACATTCTTCTGGGAGACTTCCTAGAGCTGCAGAGTTCAGATCCGTCCATGGCATCTTCTGCATTCCTCTCATCTCCCTCTTCTTCTCTCTTCTTCTTCTTTTTGAGAGATTGCCTCTTTGTACATGGGTACCCTTTCAGGCTTTTCTATAGCCGGGACCCATATTTAGCATCTTTCTTAGATTAGAGAGTGTTTTTTTCTCTTGTGGTGGATGTTTTTCCCACTGGGTTTTCCTTCACTGCTTGGGACTTCTTCTTGTACATGGGTGCCTCATCAGGCTTTATGCCGGGACCCATTTCTCATTTCTGACTTGCCGCCTCATCCTAAGTTACGATGAAGGGGGGGTGTTGGTGTAGGTGGTATATTTATTCACTTATTTAGTGTTATTGCCACCTCACCAGGTGAGTCATCTCACTTAGGTGGACATGGATCTAGGTGTCATCTTAGTTATGACAGATTCTCTTACAGAATATGTCATATGTGTAAGTTGCGTCATAGGAGTTACATTCCCATTTGGGAAAGTAACTCCTCTTCTCCATTATGGAGGAATCTTTTCTTACATGGGAGTTACACATTTACTCCCCTATATGTTCACACCTTTCCTGATCTATGAACACGGAGCATGGGCCTCTTTTGAGCCTTTTTTCCCTCAATGCATGCACATTGCTTTTCGAGTGAGTTCTTGCTCCGATCTTGAAGCTACGCCATTTCTGCGATTGAGTGCAACATGTCGATGCTCACGCATTCCCTCCAGATCTTCGTCATTCCTCTGACAAGGTCATGAAATATAAAAACTTATACCATCCATACTATTGTATTTTATCAAAAGAATTTAAATAATAATTCAGATAAGTAACATTTCATCAGAATTTCACTACTACTTTCATACATTTCTTTTCATGGTCACTCATTTGATTAGATCCATTTAACAGAAAAAGGTAAATATCCTAAATATATTTTAGGCATAGTTCAATAGTAGATCATTTACAACAATACTTCCATCTCAATATTTCCTTAACCTAAATTCATCCTAAAATATGAGTTTCCAACAATTGAACTTAAATATCATAAGAAATAAATTAGAATAACCAAATCATCGTAACATTTAAGTGTCCCAATTTAGAGTATCCTAGTACTCAAACTCAGAACTAGGAACCAACTCAAGTTAATAACCAAACAAGATAAATCAGACCACTTAAAGATGTAAGGTTACTTCCAACAAGAAAAAGAGTTACACCACAATTACAAAAAGATGCACCATTACAATTATTACCTTTAGTAGTTAGGATGGTTAAGTTTATACTCTAGACTAACTCATTAAACCATTCAATTACTTATAACCTAACACATTATTCCATCGAATTAATTTCAACTTCAGCTATACTTCCCTAACAAAATTTTGCAATCATTCTTACCAGACAGTCAAGAAGTTGCATAACAAAATAGACTAGAGTAAGAAAACATCTTCACTAAGTTCAAATCCTAAAGAAGATTAACTGAAGGAGAGGAAGAGAGATCACTACCTCAAAAATCTTGTATGATTAAAATAGAACCATAAGAAACCAATATCTTATATTGACATGGTCATTTATCTAATGTTTCAAACGAAAATCCCAAACAGAGATCTAATGTGGATTCAAATTGATTGAACGCCAAACTAGGAGAAGGAAACAATGAAAAAAACATTCCATCATCTTTCATTATTCAAGAAGATGACAAAGATAGCCTAGATTTATGCAAGATAATAATAAACCATTTCCCCAAAAGATACAGAGATGAAAGGAAGGAATTAACATCAGGGTAAGCATGAAAAATATTCCTAACTCAGATCCGTATAGGAAAAGAAGTATACAAAACATTTTTACCAAAACATGAGTCATCATTCCATTTTCACGGAGAAGATTTCCTAAGATTTGAAAGAATCAAAACCGGGTTTGATGGCCTGATGTCAAAGAAACATGCAAATACAATACAACAAATTAGTATCAAAGGAGCTTTCAAGAAATTCAAGGTAACAAAAATAACCAAGATACAAGTGAACCAATACCTAAGAGGGTTTTCCCATCTCAACGCCAAATGCTACAATTTCATTGGTTACCCAAAATTCTAATAAGTAGAAAACAAAATAGTAATTCATATCCTCCTACTTGCTTTAAAAATCAAACTTCCTTAAACAATAATTTCAGTCAAGAATCTAACACCAACTATCCATTTTGTGTTCTTCAATTAATAAGTGAAAGAGAGTTAAAGTAAGTCTTAACAGACGTAAAATAAATTTCCAAGAAAATCACCAAACAATCTATCATTTAGTAATAATCACAGGGTCAGAGGTTCGCAATGGAAAGAATTCAAAAAAACCTATAATCACAATCACAGAATATGATAAGAAACATTCATGTTTCCAAACTTTAAGCATTCCTTTAGTACCCATAAGAGTATGTTAAAGAATGTGTCACACATTATTATCTTCCTGGAAGAATTATGTAAGATCCAACGAAAGTCAAGATATTTCAAATAGTTTTAATAACCGAAGTTTTCCAATAGAGATGAAACAAGAACAATTAGAACCAGATCTTCAGATATAAGAAAACCAAGCTACCTAGGAGGTTATATTATTTAAATATGAACATTCACAGATCTAGACTTTGTTATCAAGCCTCTACAAGGAAAAAATGAACAAAACGAGCTACTCAAGAGTATGAAAATCTCCACCCAGAATACTATTTCTAGATTTCAAACAGAGTTGATAAACATTCCCAAGAAAAAAACACAAAAATCTCAAGTAGAGTAATTTTATCAACAAATCAAAAAATTCCAAAGAGCAGAGTTGTTTTTATGAACATTTAAGTAAAAGCATAAAACTTAATGGATAGAGCCTATCATGCCTGATAGCACTTCACCTTCACCGATTCGCAGAATTATCCAAGAAGAGCTTCAATCCTCCTTTTGAAAGGTAAAAACCACATAAAAAATTCCTCTATCTCCTTATATTCTCATAGTGCTAACCCTTTCTTCAATGCCATGCAAGGAAGGGAAACTCATGCATTAAAACATTACTTGAAAAAATCGAACTGGACGTTTGAAAACAAAAACAACCACATGTAGAGCTCTAGCTCCAAAACCGAACCCTCTATATTCTTCATAGGTGGTTTCACCAATTTCCAAAAAATTTAAATGAAAAGTAGGACTATCAGTCCTTCCTATTTCCCCGCCACTGCCATCTCCAATTTTGGAGTGTACTTAATTAAAACAAAACATGCCTTATAAAGCTTTGTCAAAAATGCCAACTCATCCATCTTAAGTTTCCAACTAACTTTGCCAAATTTAGCTGCAAAAAGAGATAAGGCTTAATAAATTTCCTTAAATTCCTTGAATTCACTGCCTCCCACTTGCCTCTTTCCCCATGTCATTTCATACCCCCCCTTAGGTTATCCATTCCCTTAATTAGGCTAGACACTAATTTAAGAATAAACATAGGTCCATAGGTAAGTCCATATTTTTAGTCTAGGTCCCTCTTAATTCTTTTTCATCCCAATTAAAAAAAGAACATATTAACTTAGGTTAGGTTTAACCCTTAGGATAGAGTTACTAGTTTTAGAACATAGTTATATTAGGTCCCATGTCCCAAATGAAAACTTCATCATACTATAATAGAAAATAAGAACCAAATTTTTACTTGATTAAATATGAAGTAGAGATGCATGGAGAGGTTTGTTCATAACCTTTGCACATTCAAGATCCAAAACCCTTCCACTTGTCTAATTCAGACATCATGACAAGAAGACATGAAAATTAAGAGCATACCTTAGATCAATGGGATTGATCCAAGGTAAACTTGTTTGAAACCCCATAAACTATGGAAAATAAAACTCAAATTCATAATCCCTAGCAGTGAATTTATTTTGCATAGAAGAGATGGATTGCTTCATTTTCCAATTAAGCAAAAACATGAAAAAATGTACCTATTCTCTAAAGATAACTTATTATCTTCTAAAAACATGATTTCCTAAGTCATAAGAGTACACCGTCTTAAGAAAAATAAACCTATCAACATTTGTACCCTCTATAGTAGAAGCCATCATAGGTTCCAGTCATGCTAGAGGCGTTACAAAAGGTGATAGGGTAGGGAAAGAAGAAGAAGAAGGAAATGAAGAAGGTGTAGGCATGTGAGTCAACCAAGGTGAAAATAGAGGTGTAGGTGATGACATGGTTGTAGGTAATGCAAAGAGTGGTGGTAAATGAGAAGGTAGAGGCATGGGTGATAAAAAATATGTGGGAAAAATAAGAGATCGAGGTGAGGGTGTGGGTTGTTTCACTTTGAGTTTTCATTGGGGGAGAGGTTGCCTCACCAATGTCAATGGATGTAGGCCTAAGATTGATGGAAGGGGAAAAGGTGAATAATAAGGTATGGGAGAAACAAGGGTATGAGGCATAAGAGGTTGGGTCTTCCTATTAGGTGTAAGAATATACTTGGTGGCGGTTTGTGAAGAGGTGTTCAAATCTAGCTTCACAGGGGGATGAACTAGACTAAGTATCAGCAAGGCTACTAATATAGTGATAGGTTTAGGTGCAGGTGAAGGAATAGGTGTAGATGAAGGTTTAGGTGTAGGTGAAGTATGAGGTGAAGGTAAGGCTAATGAAGAGGAGGCTAATACAACTAGCTCAGGTGTGACAAATTTAGTTGCCTTGTATATGTTAGGATAGATCATCAAAGTATCTAGAGACAACATCTTCATTTGGGTTGGTACTGGGAACTGAAGGCACCCCAGAGAATGGTGTGGTCAACATAATCTAAACAATTGGCCAAACATGAGAATGACATAGAGGTAGAGGAAGATGGTGATGACTTGGTAGTAATCCCTGCAAAAACTTCTGAGGTCTATGAGATAGGGAAATTTTTGGCTTCTGACTCTTTAGGTAGAAGTGATGAAAGAAGGTTAACAGGATCCTAGAAGACCCTGAGAGATGCATCACTGACAAGAAGAGAGTATAAAATTTTCTCCTCTATGGTTCGATGACAGGGAAAGGTAGGTGGTGTAGACTCTTCTTTAGGTAGAGAAGAGGATAAGATAAACTCTTCTTTCGGTAGAAGAGTGGGTAATACGGGCTTGTTGATAGGTGATGAAATAAGTGGCGTAAGTGCCTTTGTAGATGAAATGGTAGGTGAGGTAGGCTCCTCCATGGGTAGAGGAGTAGGTGAAGTAGACTCCTCTGTGGGTAGAGGAGCTTACGAAAGAATTTCGTTAATAAATGAGATGGAAAACAACTAAGTACAAGGGACAAGTACTGTGTAAAAGATGGCATGGACCTCATAAAAATTGGTTTCATTGCTAGAGGTCTCACTGACCTGATTTGATGAATAAGTATGATTTGGAGAAGGTTTCTTAAAGACCTAAAGATTTTTATATGTAGGCATGTTAGGGTTTTACAGAATGATATCCTCATTATCTAACATTTCTTGGACAATTTTTTTGAATGTTTTGTAATTTCCATCACTATTCCCTATAATGTGGTGATAGTTACATTAATCATTATCCTTATACCATACGGGTACATGACGGGAAGGATCTAAGTTAGTATATGGTTTAATCGGTGTAAGATTAATGGCTCCCATTTTTAACAATTTTTCCAACACAAATGTTGGGCCCCAAAATATCAGCTAAGTACAAGAAGGCACATGGGTGCGTGGGACCTAGTCATGGAAGGTCGCATGGGTTGAAGGCACACAAGGAAAAATAGGTTTTGTGCTTAGCCATATTCAGCACCCCAGGAAACACATGAGAAAAACATGACCCTTGTGGATAAGGTACTAGCCTGGTGACTGTGGGATCAAGAATGGAATATTACAAGCATGTGATAGAGGGTTCTAGAAGAGCATCATCATGTAGAGTGGAGAACTCAGATCTATGAAGGCATGCTCCCATAAAGGACCACTTCGACACTTGGTGAACAATCTATAACTTCTGAAAGTCATGACAGTGGGTGCTAAGGCTATATATACAAGCACCCCATAGAATAAAGAGATAGAGTGGAAGAGAGGTGAAGCCTTGCAAAAAAGAGAATTTAGGGTGTTATGGATAGGGATTAGGAGATATTTTTGAGTGATAGCATATAGAAGGGGATGGGTTCTCATTCTTCTATGTAATATTATGAGCATAATATAGTTCTGATGCATGAGTTGGCTCTGCATAATTATATGATGACCTATTATGACCTCAAGGGATGTAATGTGGGTTATTACCTTTGATAGTATGAATATAATACATTGTTATAAATCATCTATATTTAATACTTATGCATTTCCATTCTGTATAAATCATATCCGTGTGTTGCTTGTTATTTGTCTTACCTGCATACAATGAGATGACAAATATTCATAAGTTCATAAGAATTTGGTTTAGTTCTTTTTCTGTCTTGCATTTGATTTTCTATTGTAAGATGATGCATTCTCACAAAAATAACATAAAGGAGATACTCGATGCCCACACATGCCTCGGGTGAGCACCTAACACTCACTGGGTGATAGGTTGATGTGCATGGGATTTTTCTGTTATGTGAAGGGTACAAAAATGACTACATTTTGGTTTCATTGTCGGAACCTATTTTTGAAGTTGTTGTGAGAAATTGAATGCATCTTTGTCCTTGTGATGTGTGATAATAGAGCGCATGACCTTAGAAAGTGTTGAAACAAGGTTCAAGATCATTGAGAATGAGTTTTCTCAAAGATTCAGCACTGGATCTGAGTTCAATGTGCGTAGAAAGGTAGAAGAGAACCTATACCATGAGTTGTATGAAACATTATTTTGTTGCTTCCTAGTAGAACTATATGAATGGCTTTCTACCTACACATCTAGATCATGCTGGTACTAAAGATCATGCATGTGGACCCAAGATGACTATCAGAGGCTCTAAGATATAGATGTAACTTGGAAGCGTGCTATTGATCATTGGTGGAAGAGGTTGTTGACCAATTAGACTTTAAAATATGCCATTTCAATGTATTCTTACCTAGAGGCTGCTGAGTTCGAGTTTTTGAGGGAGCCTAAAGGATCATTTTTATGTGCTATTCCTCTGGCTATAAAGATTTTGGTCATTACTTTGAGTTTAGAAGCATTCCCCATGGTTGGCTAATATTCTCTAAGCATTAGGAGAGGAAGCTAGGGTGGAGGAAGATGACGGACATTATGGCTAAAAAGGAAAGGGAGGAAAGATAACTCAAGTGTATCAAATCTCATGAAAGGGAGATGAATAGACAACACGAGGTTTCAAGTGTGATCGATATATGGAGGTAGACATTTCAGGAAAGAGTTGAGGTTTATGCAGAGGTTGTGAAACCTGAGTAGTCTATGCTACCCCATCTTGGAAAGCATGGGAGAGAAGCCCCTTCAGCTTCTGATGATATTTTTTCACATGGAGAAAATAGAGCCATTGGCGTGTATCTGAACCCACCTGACAACTAATCCCTAGAGCTTGGTTTTCCAGATCAAGGGAAAATTATTGTTAACCTAGTTGGTATCGGTGGGAGTAACCGATCGGCACCCAAGAGATATAATTTCTCATTTGGAACATCCATGGCTACACAATCCTTTCCTGTATTTGGAGGAATCTTTAGACAAGGTGTAAGTACACAAGCATTTGGTATCCCGTATGGGAGTGGCACGAGGCACACAACTGGTAGTGGGACATTATCATAGATCATCAACATGCAGTTCAGTGGGATGTTAAGAACCCTTGGCGCGACCACTTTAGGACCTTTTCCAGCTGTAGGAGGTGGATCTGGTGGGTTAGGAGGAACATGACCTAGTGGATCCATTGGATCTAGTGGAGGAGGAAACACCAGAGGGAACCAAGGATCTATATTGGGAGGAAAATGACCCCAACCACCTCCCCAAGTGTTTTTTGAGATGTATTTGTACTTACCAGAGTATAGGGGTATTGAAGATGCTGCATAGAATGTGCAAAAGTGTGAGTTACTATGACGCATGAAGGGGATCACTACCCCAGAGTGGAAGGCAAGAAAGTTTGAAAGAAAGTTGCAAGGGTGCGCACATAGTTGGTATAGGAAGTATGACCCCCATCCAATGGTGATAGACTACACCACATTGAAGAACTCTTTCCTCACAGAGTTCCATATTCTAGAGTTCAAGTAGAAGAGAATTAGCACTCTGAAGGAGATCTAGTAGGGAATGGTAGATAGTGTGTGGGAATATGACATGTGTTTCAAGACTCTTGTCAAATATCTCCTATGACATTCATCCTTCTCAACATGCTCAATGGTTTTTCAGAGGATTGATAACACCATTTAGAAGGTCTCTATTGCACAAGAATTTCACTGACCCATGTGAGGCATTGGAAGCTTCCATGAGTGCTAAAGCCTTTGGGAGTGTTGATACTAGTGTTAGTCCATTTTTGGAGGCCCAAATTGCTGCAATGGCCAAGTAGTTGGAGAAGTTGTCTGAAAACTTAGCATATGAGGTTTGTAGTGGGATTTGGTTTACAGACTACGAAGTGGAGGGACATGAAATGATAGTTTCCCTCAGAAGTGAGTGCGCACTATGGTGGTAGACTATGAGATATGCCATGGGGATCATGATGTAAGTAGATTCCCTCTACTCCAGCTTACAATCCACAAGATTATTTATTTCTACTGCAAGATATATACCTTTACAACCCATGATACCAAGGATTGTAGATTGATCATAAGATCCATGATGTTATTGATTTGGGTTTGTAACACCCTCAACAATGGTTATATTCCTCATTTGCACTTCAAGTGTTGACATGTGATTTTATTGATAAAGGTGTGTTCTTTTGACTGTTGAAGATCATGCTTGAAATGGATAAATCAATTATGCTCTTAGATTGAAGGGCTGGTATGCTGTTGGTTGCAAAAATCTATTTCACTCTCTTTGGATAAGCTGCAATCTAGTTTTAAGAGTTTCAAATTACCTTTCTCTTTTGGACTCGTCCTTGGATAAATTCCATTGATCCAAGGTATGTTTTAAATATTCTTATTATAACTAAATGAAAAATTAACATTCATCAATTGTGAGGCTTAACGGACTGAACTTGTGTTTTTGGCAAATTCTTTATTATCTTGGATATAGTGCTTGCATTTTTTTTTGTGTTGAGCTCGGCTCTTCTTGGTCGACCCTTGTAGAGCGCTTATGGCATCAAGGGAAATATGAATCCTTCTTTTGAATTCTTGAGAAAAATAGATTGTTGTGTACCATAATAAATACGAGATTTAGGTAAGTTACCTAACTACTGTTACTATACCCCTTTACGAGGGATGAAATTCTAACCTAAGTTGTTAGATTTTAAGGAAGTAACCTAGGGGGATGTTAAGTTATTTCTAAACCTATAGTTTTTTTGTTAAAAATACATCCTATTTTAGGGTGGAAAACTAATGTTGGGAGTTATATCCTAAGGTTATTTATTCAAACTAACCTAAGATCTAACCTAAGAAAATTCTATCTATCCTAACTAATGGGATATAAAAGGGTACCTAGGGGCCATTGGCAATGGGAACTAAGCGGCGGTTCCAAGGCTTTTTATTGGGATTTGTTTTGATTTTGTTTTTATTATATGAAAGTACTTCCGGTGTGGCAGGGGTTAATGAAAGTTAGAGGAATATACGTGGAGGCTTCTCTAAGTTTGGAAATGCACTATGAATTGCAATTAAGTCTTTCCAACTATGAATGGTAGTGGTAAGGAAAGATAAGTGGGAAAATTGGTTTTAATGGCATTAATGTGCCTTGGGTTTGGCGAGCAAGCCGTCTTTGGAAGGCATGCTGGCAAATTCGTTGGGGGTTGTTTAGCTTTGCATGCTTCACAATTTTCACTCCACATGGAGCTACCTAGTTCTTTGAACCAATAGTTTGATCTCCACTTTGTAGCTATTTTTGAACTCTCTAAGCTATTTTTGGTTTGAGGAATGTATAAGTTGGATTGTGGAAAAGGAATATGGTTGTTTGATCTTGTTTGGAGAAGAAGAGATCTTGGAAACTTGGCTGGAAGTCTTCTTTGAATCAGAAGAGGCACTATTAGGCATGATAGGCTCTACCCATTAAGATTTCTTTCTTTCTTCTAAATGATTCATTAACACAATTTTGCTCACTGGAAATTTTATATTTTCTTGATGTATGTGGTTATTTACTTGCATGTAAGATTGGAGATTTGTGGGTTTTTGGAATACGAATCCTTTGCTATTATTGATAGTTTTAAGAAAACTTCTCTGTTTTGGTTGTTAGAGGTTTGCATGTAATTTTTTTGGAACTCTACAATCTATTCTAGAAGCTCTTTTGACCTCTGTAACTTGAACTAGTAGTTATGTTATTGTATTTAAGCTTGTAGCCTGTTTTCGAAGCTTGTTTTCTTGCATTTGAAAATAGGGTGAAAAGAGTTGGCTTATTACTTGTTGGAATTTGAATTCATTATTGGGTTGTCATGTTTCGATCTATACTTAAGTTTGTTGAGCTTGAATTAGAAGCTCCTTGTTTTTTTTAACTTGAACTGACAGTGTTGTTGGGATGGTCTTGTATCTCTATTT
The DNA here is from genome assembly GCA_019776745.2 of Taxus chinensis. Lineage (NCBI taxonomy): Eukaryota > Viridiplantae > Streptophyta > Pinopsida > Cupressales > Taxaceae > Taxus > Taxus chinensis. Next base: position 81,685,723 of record CM034146.1, on the reverse strand, counting down.
ATGATTGTGTTTGGGTAGTTGTAGTAGTAGTCCATGAATATTCTAAACTTGTATTGAAGCTGTGATTGGTTTTAGCTTTATTTGGACCAAGTGGTTATTTGAACTGTGCCAAACTTATTGAGGTTTATAACCTTGAAACTTGTATACAGTTCTTATGAATTATGTACTTGTTGTTGAGTTATTGCATTTTGCTTTGTACTTGAGTTCTATACTGAGATTTTATTATTCCTTATGAAAACAGAAGGCTTGAACCTGTAACAGGGTGATGGTATATTATGAGCTATTACTAGAGCCATGTTATTCCGTTTTAAATTTGTATTTGAACTTAAGTGGTTTGGAACTTGTGATCTATGCATGAATTTAACACAACTCAGGTATTCCTTTTTGGTCATTTTGATTTTGTATGGGGAAATCGATGAGTTGTATGCTTACTATTATTTCTTTGAAGTGAAAACTGTAGTTTCCTTTAGTACTGTTTGATGGATGGGGTCTTGTGAGTTGTTGGTCAAATTTGATTGTAAAATTTCTTTGTGGCCTCCTTTGTTTTGATGTTGAGAAGGAATGGTTGTTTACTTCAACCTTTAGACTGTAATTTGTTTTCAAACTTAACGGGGCATGTGAATCTTAGAGTGTATTTTATCCATATATGCTCCGAACCTATTCTTGTCTTGTGGGAAATTTTGACTGCCTTATTCTTAGAAATAATTGGGATTGGAACTTTGTTCTATTAAGGAACTGACATATCAGTTGTAGAGGTTCATAGAAAGAATTACTTCTTCCTTTCTGTCTTTTAATTGGAACAAACCCTACTTGTCGTATGATGTTTGAGGAACTAGAGAGGTTTGTGGTTATCTTGTTCAGACGAGTTGGAAGAAGGTAGGATAGGACTAGTCTTATTGAATCACTTAAATATTTACTTCCATATGAGTAGTGGGTTTTGGTTGAATGCTAAGTTCAAACCTGTTATTCTGTTTTTGGTACGAAAAGTTTCAGTACCACTTACATGGATGTTGACAATGTGAATATTGCTTGGAAATTTGAACTACCTTCTCATTATCAGTTTGTTACTAATGTTTGTAATGGTGATTCAGTCTTCAGTTTTTGTGAATTCCCTATATTTTTCTATTGGATTACTTTTACTCAACCGTTATACTCTTGTTGAACCACCTTGTATTAAAAAGAGAGAGTTATACTCTCTTGGGAGGGGGTAGTATATAGTTTGAGACCGTACTGTGTTTTCTTCTTAGAATTGATTTGAATTTGAGCTAGGTGATGAGGTTAGGTCTTCCTGGGAAGGTTGCATGGAAAATTGGAGGTATACATGCTTGAATTTGCATTTGGTTTTGACCTCTCTTTTGGAAACTAACTTAATAGATTCTAAGTTGTATTAGATGTTGGATTTCATTTCATAGTTTAAATGAAATGAAATATGGTTTGGGTCCCTATGGGTATGTGATCCTTTTCTATTGACTAATAATATTATGGATTGAACTTCTCGTTATTCATTCTCTTCTTTGGCTTTATTAAGGGATGGAACTTACTAATATCAGTTATGTTGTAACTAACCCTTTTTGCAGATTGGGAAAAGTTAAATGTGCTCTTCTATCTTTACAAATTTAAAGAGATAAATTAATGTTAAGACTTGTTTATTGATCCAAAACTAAATTGATAGGATCTATTAAGTCTTTTGGTATAATTTTGAAGTTGCAGATTATAAAATGTTACTTCCTTAGAAGTAATCCATATTTCTTAATTGCACTTCTTACTTGAGGTTATTACTTATGATTACTTGCTTGATGTTTTACTATTGATTCATGAAAGCAAAGTTGTTTAATGAAGCAATTAGTGGAATGCAATTTACTTTAATGCTTAGTTCTTATCATGCTCAGTTCATTAAACTGATCCATGCTATCAATTTTGCAGATGGACATCGTAAGTGATTAAGGAAGATAGGAAATTTCTGTTAGGTAAAACTTAGTGTAAGTAATTTTACATTAGTTGGTTGTGTTTACCATAGGTAAAATCTTATTTTTTTATATTGTTTATTCGTATGGTTTATTTGTTGAAACTATATTTTGTATTTATTCATTCCTGTATGTATTTTGTTATAGTTGTTTAACAGCTTGGTTGTATGGATATGACTGTGCAATACCTATATATATTGCAGTCATCCATTGCTATGTAATTTTGATGGTTTTGCAGATTAATAAAATTATACAGGCTGCCTCCCTATTTCGGTCCTTCAGGTCCTGTCATTTGGAATCAGAGCAGGAATTTTGAGAGACCTGTATAAAAGGAAGGTGCATAGTGATTACAGAAGAGGTTGAGGAGCATTGGAGAAGCTTTTGCAAGCAAAGGAGAGCCAGAGTTACCTCCTGCAACTTCCTAGCCCCATCCCTTGCAATACCACCATAAAATTCTTCAAAACCACAATTAAATCTATGCAAAACCATGTATAGTCTTTGCAATTCAAGCACGAGGAGGATAGAATATGCCAAGGAAGAGATTGCAAGCTCAAAGGAGGGGAGAAAATTGATAGAAGTGCTATACACAGTCAAAACAACCTTCATTCACGTAAAACCGCCTTCAAAAACCATTGATCATTTTTCTCTTTGCTGGAAAATTCGCTCAAAACCACGTTTGAGCAAACCGTGGGTTCATAGAGGTAAGGTTTTACAGTTTACAAGTGTTTAAATAAAATGTCTTCACTTTATATTTGGTTTGACTAGGCCGCCCAAGTGGCTAGCCTATTATTTTGTAAGACACTCTCACTAAAGGAGGTCAAGGGGTCAAATCCCCCCTCTCAAACCTTTTGGCGGGAAGTTTATCAGAAGTGCTAAATTTAGCAAGAAATTCAAATTTAGTTATAACTAACTAAATTTAGCGGAGAAATCCCTAATTTAGGGTAATTTTTTTTTTCTCCCATTCGGCCTGGTTTTTCATTTTGGACATTTTTTTGCAAAAGGAGACCCATCTAAAAATTGCATTTTCAGATATTTTTTTGTAATTTTTAACATTTTGGGTCGTATTGGGCTCAGGTGGCCACCAAGACCCGCGAAACAGAAATTTTTTCCTGCCATTCAAATTGTCCAGTTTTTTGAATGTAAATTGTATACTATTACATATTGTACTAGTTTTCAGGTTGCCATAATCAACTGCAAACTTTGTAACTACTAAAAAAATGGCAGAATTGTAATAAAAAACAATAAAAAAATTAGTTCTGTAACACTCACGAGATCCTAGATCTCATTCGCAGTGTTCGGTATATACAATGCCTCTGGGACGCACTTATAGGTAAAGCCATCGTGACTACTACTGCACTTAACACCTAATATAGCTGCAACAACGTCGGCTGGGCATCGTCCCTATAAATCGACGGGGAGTAATAAGGTCACAATGCACACACTATGAACCATCCCATTCATCTGTGAACGATTGCACGACATAAATCCAGACTGAGAAATTATCCAAGTATATAGCGAAGTTACGGGCACGTATGAGGATATTTATTTGAGCCGATGTCAATAATCACACAGACCCCATCAGTACTGTCTTGGTACCACGTATTGAATTATTTCACGTACGTTAACGCCTCTTTCACGTACCGCCGGGTATATAGAAAGGGCGAGCTTCTTCCACGTACCGACGGGTATATCGGAAGGGTGCGTATATATAAAGGTTCGGTATATCAGAATGACGGTATATAGATTGGGATACCTAATACCTGGAGTGATAAGAGCCAAACCTTGTCAGTGATCTCTACAAAATGGGCACCAATGCCCCCAAATTTTTTCTTCCGGATTCACAATTGCTCAGAGGAAGCAACTATGCTGCATGGAAGACAAAAATAAAGACACAACTTGAGTTTGAAGAAATCTGGCCTGTTGTGACTGGTACTCTAACCAGATCAACAATTGATACAACACAACAACGACAGTTTGATAAAGCAGATTAGAAAGAAAAACTCATCATCTTGTTTAGAGTGTCTGACGATGTGTAAGCCCACATTCGAGATGCCACAACAACAAAAGAAGCGTGGGATAAGCTGAGCACAATATATGAGGCCAAGAACAAGAATGTCATACTAAATTTGCAGAGTCAGTTACATACATTGAAGTTCAAGCAGAATGAGAAAATTGAATCTTTCCTAAGAAGAGTTGCAGAGTTGAGGGCTTCACTTCTAGCCCTAGGAGAAGAGGTCGAAGATGAATCTCTCATTCCCATTGTTCTGAGAGCTCTCCCTTCTTCTTACTACATTTTTGTCACAACTCTAAAATTTTCAAATATGACAATTAGTTTTGACAAGCTGGTAAACCTACTGCAACAAGAGGAAGCAATGCACAATAAGGATGATGAAGAGGAGCAGACACTACCTTCACATCAAAAATGGAAAGGAAAAGGTAAATGAAAACCTAAATCCTATCAGAATTCCCAACATCAGAATCAGTATCATGGGGACAATCAACAAAAGAAGCAATGTCCAATTTGTAAAAAAGGACATGACTTAAAAGATTGTTGGTATAACACTTATAAGAAAGGTTCATCAAGCAACTCTAGACCACAACAACAACAATATTACAAAGGACATTCTAACAACTATCATGGGCAGAAAAAGGGGAACTAGAAAAGAAGACCCCACCAGCAAGGTAATATTACTGAGCAACAAAAACAATCAGACAATGAAAACTTCTTGTTCACTGCTCAATCAAGTGAACCATCCACATCATCTAGTGATGTATGGTATGTTGATTTGGGAGCCACTCGACACATGACCGGCCACAGAGACTGGTTTATCTTAATGAGGGACACACCATCAAAAAATCATGTTTCGTTGGGAGATGATTCTTCATATACAGTTCAGGGGATTGGGAACATCTCTCTACCCCTTGGTTCATGCAAATGCAGACTATCAAATGTCCTATATGTCCCTGGGTTGACAAAGAATCTTCTTTCAGTTAGTCAACTCCTAGATCACAACCTAAAAATTGACTTTGATATTCAATCCGGCAAGAAAACGTGTTTGATTTGAGATAAATCAAGAGGCTCGAAAATAATTGCAAAAGCCTCCAATGTGGGATGCATGTTCCAACTTGATTTTGTTTATAGAGATGATCAAGCACTTGTGCCTAAAAATTCCACCTCAGCGTAGTTGTGGCATTGGATATCTGGTCATGTTAGTTTTAAATATCTCAAAACACTTCACCGGTGTAATATGGTACATGGGCTACCTTCTCTTCAGAAGGATACAGACAAGTGTCCTCACTGTCTAGCAGGAAAACAACACAGGGCTTCATTCCAAAAGAGTAATTTTCAAGCTCATGGTAAACTTGACTTGGTTCATACCGATCTTTACAGTCTGATGCATCCAAGTCATTCTGGGTTCTAGTACTTCATGCTTTGTGTTGACGACTATTCGAGGAAAATGTGGATTTTTTGTCTTCGCAAGAAAAGTGAAGCATTTGTAACCTTCAAAAAGTTCAAAGTAGTAGTTGAGAAATAAATTGGTCATCACATCAGAACTCTCCGCTCAGATTGAGGGGGGGAATTCACCAGTGATGAGTTCAGAGACTACTTATAAACTCATGGGATTCATTGACAAATGCCTCCACACACACCGCAGAAAAATGGTGTTGTTGAGAGAAGAAATCGTACTATCATGGAAATGGTGCGATGCATGATTGATGATTTCAGACTTGCAAAGACATTTTGGGCAGAAGTAGCAAAAAAAGCAGTGTATTTGTTGAACAGAGCACCCACAAATGCTCTTGATGGAATTACACCACAAGAAGCATGGTTAAAAAGGAAACCATCCATTGCACACCTCAGAGTATTCAGGTGCAAAGCAAGCATGCACATACCAAAACAGAATAGAAAGAAATTGGACATGAAGTCATAAAAACTCATCTTCATTGGGTACAGTGAAGAGACTCTTGGGTATAGATTGATGGATCCTAAGACCAGAAAAGTCTACACCAGTAGAGATGTTGAGTTTTTTGAGAAGAAGGAAGCAAAGTCTCCTCCTCCGGACTCGCAAGATGTAGATTTTTCACCTATTGTAAAAATTGAAGCTAATGTTCCCTCAGAAGATGAAAGTGATGATGGGGATGATGGTGTTGATCAAATAGAACCACAACCCATGGGAACAGTTCAACGTATGCCTAAATGGTGTACAAGTACATTACGAGATGTAAGATTGGATGCTCCACCGGATACATCCACCCCTGGACCAATGACTCGCACTAAAGCAAGAGAAGAAGTTAACTTTTCTTTGATGAGTAGAGTTATTGAATCAGATGAGCCCTCTACAGTCCAGGAAGCCCTACAATCAAAAGCTTGGAAATATGCCATGGATTTTGAATATCAATCAGTTATGAAGAATAACACTTGGCAGCTTGTTGATCTTCCACCAGGGAAGAAACCCATTGGATGTAGATGGATATTCAAAACTAAGTACAAAGCAGATGGGACAGTGGACAAGTACAAAGCAAGACTTGTAGCAAAGGGGTACGTAAAAAAATAAGGCATTGACTATGAGGAGACATTTTCTCCCACAGCTAAGATCAAAACGATCAGGATGATCTTTGCTCTAGCTACTCAGTTTGGATGGAAAGTTCACCAAATGGACGTAAAAAGTGCCTTCCTAAATGGATATTTACAAGAAGTATACATGACTCAACCGAAGGGATATGTTGTACCTGGTCAAGAAACAAAGGTATGCAGACTCAGGAAATCTCTGTATGGCCTCAAACAGGCACCCTGGGCATGGTACATCAAGATTGATGAGCATCTCGTACAACATGGATTTGTTAGAAATCCATACGATCCCAATCTCTACCTCAAAAATCAAGGGGGGAGATGGTGATTGTTGTTGTCTATGTCAATGATCTCATCATCACTGGCATTTCAGTGAGGATGATTGATGCAACAAAGAAAGATCTTAATCGATCATTCGACATGACCGATCTCGGGATGATGCACTATTGTCTTGGATTAGAAGTGTGGCAGAAAGAGAATCATATTTTTGTTTCTCAGATGAAATATACCAAGACTACACTCAAGAAGTTTAGGATGATGGATTACACACCAATTGCTACACCTATGGAGAACAGATTACAGTTATCTCGTTCAGATCCATCTCCTGAGGTAAGTGCCACTCTCTATCGACAGCTGATCGGGAGTCTCGTTTACCTGACTTACACTAGACTAGATATCAGCTTTGTAGTAAGTTATCTATCTAGGTTCATGCAAGAACCCAAAGTTTGTCATTGGAAAGTAGCAAAGTGCATTTTGAGATATCTCAAAGAATTAGTGGATCTTGGTCTAGAATATAAGAAGAATGAAAACTTCTTCTTGATTGGATATTCGGATTCAGATCATGCAGGTAACATTGATGATAGAAAATCCACTTCTGGATTTGTATTCTTTATGGGATCTGGACCAATATCATGGGGAAGTAAGAAACAACACTGTGTTTCTAGCTCTTCCATAGAAGCCGAGTATCGTTCTGCAGGAGAAGCTGTCTGCGAAGCGATATGGCTACGTCGCATACTAGAAGGAGTTGGAGTACCACAGGAGAAACCTACCACCATGTATGTTGACAATGAAGGTGGTCTCAAGCTTGTTCAGAATCTAGTGTTTCATGAGAGAATGAAGCACATTGAGGTACATGTTCATTTCAATTGAGAACATGTCTTGAAACACAATATACAACTTCAGTTTTGCCCAACAGCTGAACAACGAGTAGATATCTTCACAAAGTCACTTGCACATGAAAATTTTGAGTTGTTCAGAGAGTTCCTCTCCTCATCCCTTGAGGTAATGTAAAATTAAAGGGGGGAATGTTAGGTAAAACTTAGTGTAAGTAATTTTACATTATTTGGTTGTGTTTACCGTAGGTAAAATCTTATTTTGTTATATTGTTTATTCGTATGGTTTATTTGTTGAAACTATATTTTGTATTTATTCATTCCCGTATGTATTTTGTTATAGCTGTTTAATAGCTTAGTTGTATGGATATGACTGGGCAATACCTATATGTATAGCAGTCATCCATTGCTATGTAATTTTGATGGTTTTGCAGATTAATAAAATTATACAGGCTACCTCCCTGTTTCGGTCCTTCGGGTTCTGTCAATTTCATGTTGTATTGGGTTATTTGATTTTAAACCTTATATAAAGAGTTTCGATTCATTATTTAATTGTATTGAAAAAGTAAAAGTTGTATTCTTTCTGGATTAAAGGTTGTTTGTCATACAACATGCCTGAAATACTTAGTCTTGTAAATGAAAAGGTTTTAAATGAGGAATTTGAATATTGGAGATTTACTGGTTTGGTTGTGTAATCTATCTTATAGAAGGTGGAAATTTTATCTTGATGACATTATTCATATCTTTTATATGTATAATTTAGATGAACTTGATAAGTAGATAAAATGGGAATTAGTTTAATCTCCCTTAATAAGATGCATATTGTTAAGTTACATAAGTTATCAATCTTATCTAAACAATTCTAATATAGTATTTAAATGTGTAATGAATATGTGATGTAACATTAGAGTTTGTGAAAGATAAGAAAGGTTTGACAAACCCTATCACTTAATCAAATAGAGGAAGGTTCTTCCTCGCTAAATGATACATAACCCAAAGAAGGGTGACATGATCGTTAAACGTAGACTTCATTTCTTATAAATTATACCTTATTTGAACCTATTTGATGGCTACACCTTCTATGAATTATGATGTATGTAATGGAACTTATGCTATTTTTGTCCTATTTTGATTAAATGTTGTTAAACTAAATAAATGAACATTAAAAGCAATAATGAGTTAGAGGAAGTTATTTAATGCTTAATTGAACCAAGTATAGAACAAGGAATTAAGGAGTGTTGGATTAGGGTTTATCATAAACACTATAATCTGTTTTATAATCCAAATTAAATTAACATTAATAACCTCCTTGGTGTATGTACATCGTGATGAGGTAGTTTTTGTAGGATGTTGGCACACGCCAACTGTAGGAATGTACCTTTGAGAAGACTTGGGTCTTCTCAAGGATACAACATTGTAGTTGACATGTGGCAACACCCTTTTGCATTGATAATCTAGATCTACACACAATAAGGACTTGAACTTAGTTTTTCTCTAGGTCAAGTTAGCAACATGTTTAGGATAGGGAGTAACTTTCAATAATTCAAGGTGCTTTGGCACATCCAGTTGACTTAGGTCAACCGAGTATGCCCTTTTACCCTAAGTCATCGAAAGTGTCATCCTATAATAGACTATGTTCCTAACTCGAGCTAGGGTTAAACCTTTGACAAGTGGACTGACAGTAGTCGGTAAAGACCATTCATGATAACAGAAGAGTGGGGTGAAGGACGTATTCCAAAATGATAAGTATGTTGTCTAAGAATAGCTACATACACAGTATGTTGTAAAATATTTGGCCAAAGTATCACAAGCTGCTGGATGCATTGTCCTATGTCACCTAGTTTAAATCCACATGATACCAGATGAATATTGGTAACGAATATTTAGGTATGTTCTTTAAACATGATCACTTAGTACCCAGATTAGGGTGAAAACAAAGTATACAAAGTATACGGTAAGTATTCAATACATAAAGTGAAACATGAATATATATGTAGTTAACCGAGTCATGGAATGAATAGATCGGTGTATTACCAAGTCATTTATAGCTGCATATAGTTATCTGTTATGAGATTGACTGAAATTGAATGTGTGTTCTAAATTAATTTTTATTTAGAATAATGAACATTATATAAATTTTCTTTTTCCTTGTTTCTAAAATCTTAAAATGGGAATGTTATAGGGTGTGTGATAGACTAGCCTTGCAAGTAGTTATAAGGATGATGATCATCATTATGAAGGGTGCGTAGTTGGAGGGTGTTGGTTGGATATTTTGTCAGACCAAAATATGAGGTTCAACCATAGTACATGGGATTAATCCCTCCTCAAAGACAAGTGAGGCTGCCTGTTTATTACTAATCTAAAACACAACAAAAATAATATGTACAATATTCACACTATTCTAACCATTGGGGTTGGGATACAATCCCAAAATCCATATCAACATGAAATGGAGATGTTATAATATTTATATGGGGAAGAATTATAAGGGAAAATATTATAGATGAAACAAAGTGGGAAGGGAATGAGAGGAACATATTTTCTTTCCAGCAAACATAGTCAAGAAATACTTATACGAGTTTTAGATAACGTGTGTAATATTCTGAAACAATTAAAATGATCAAGAACAATAAATAAAGAATAGCTCAAGATTTTAGATGTAAGAACAATCTTCTCAAGATAGATGAATCCCGTAACACAAATTTTGTAAAATAACACCTGTTTCTATTCTTCAATGATTAAAAAGAAAATAAAAAGTTTTTCTTCTTCTTCACAATAGCTCTTAGTATTCAAAAAGTCCCTCCTCAGGAATGAAAAAGAATCCATTATTTATAATAAAAAGGGAAGAGAGTAAATAGGATTAAATCCTAGAAAGGAGTCATTTAATAAGATTCCTATTTTTCTTGACTCTCACATAGGAGAACAAGTTAAAATTTGATTCCTATGTGACAAAATGGAAATGAAAAAGACATGTCAATTTCTGTAAGGAAATGACATGTAACATAATTGCTTATTCCGTTTCCTCATCCTTGTATTCTTCCAGTGATGCCTTCTTGTCTCAAAACTCTTGAAACTTTCAGATTATGCCTTGTATTTTAGCTTCATCTGGTGCACTAGAATAATTTCTTAGAACCTCGCAAGTTTCCTATGGGTCACTTGAGTTTCCAGGAAGTTTCTTCAATTGCTTATTTTTTTTTATTAAGGGTAAATAATTTTGAAGGGACTATACCCTGTATACAAAAGGTCTCAAAAGCTAGATAGCAAAGGTGAGAGAAATAACCCAGAGAAGGGAAAAATGGCCAACCTAAGAGGGCTCATCAGCCAGATATGACAATAAATGAGAAGAAAGGATCCAAACGAACAATGATCCAAAAATAAGTAGGAAAGATCCAAAAGCAACCAAAAGAGATGCAACATATAAAAAATCCGCCAAAAAGTAGCTCCAGAACCGCTAGATAACATCAACTTCGCAGCGAAAAAACCGCAACATAGCAACCCTTTACTTGATAGCCCTATCAATCTTGGTTTTGATAGCCTGCAGCGACATGAAGAAGGAAATGGAAGTGGCCTGAGAGGAGTCTTTCATATCCACCTGAGCAATTGCAATATCCCTTTTCTCTTTGGGGCCCCAAATGTCTTCATTAATCCCACTTAAACTGCAGACACTATGAACATGTTGTTCAATGAAATTATAAATGCTTTTAAGGGCAGATAGTATGCAGTCATTACGAATTTTTGCATTCCCCATTCTGCCATCCAAAGACTGTAACTTCTTGAAGACTTCAGCAATAACCCCCTCTTCATCATCACTTTGAAGTATTCCTTTTCCCTTAGATTTTTCCATATTTTTTATAGTCCCTTTGAGCTCTTGTATCTCCTTTTCCAACCTATCCACTCTTTCCATCAAGTCCTCCTCCTTGGGTTCCTCCATTGCTTTGCTGATATGCAAGGGGTTCTCAGCAAGTTCCAGGTCTTTGTGGTTCCTGAGGACCCATTGAGAAGAAGGGATTTTAGTTTTTATGCTCTTTCTTTTGTTTCTATAAGTAGCAGCTTCAATCTTCCTTTTCAGCAGGGGGGAGTGGAATCGGTGTGAGCAGGTGGAGTTATGGAGGAAGAGGGTGGGGTAGGATTCATGGGGGGGAAGCTAGAATAGTGGTGATGGATCAGGAGGAGAAGCCCTTGGTTCAAAGGGACAACCCTAGAGTGGCTCTGAACTTCCTTAATTGATTTCTCCAGTGAGTTTATCAAATAGTGAGGGAAGCTGATGATGATATTTCTACAAAAGTGATTAAGAAATATCAAATGTTTTTGAGGTATAGTCACAAATATTCCTTCAAGAGTTACATACCTAATAACCATCCTGGCAAGCTCAGAAAAAGGCTCAGGAATTGACGCCACCTTGATGCCAGCAGTCAAAAATTCAAGATTCTCCCCATCATCTAGGAACTTCTTGGTCTCCACCTCCCTGTCCACCTTCTTATTGAAGAATTTGGTGCCCTCCAGGCTGAGGCCCATGATATAGGTGATGAGCTCTTCCGTGATCTCAATCTCCATGTTACTGTATTTGACAATCCAATTCTTCCATCCCTGGGTGAATCTAATAGAAATGTCTTGGTCAAAACCTTGAATCCTTTTAATTAAATTAGACAGACCCCTGATTTGAAGGTAGTTCCAAAGCACCGTATCCTCTTTCCACACCAGATTGTGGGCCAGTTCAGTTTTACAAGGTGGACCCCCCATGTTTCCACTGTTCCTTTTCCTTTTCTTTAATTGCTTATTAAGTTTTCTCAAAGATTCCAAAAAATTCTTGATCTTTATAAATTTATCAATGACGCTTAGATCAAAGATGGAAGCTAGTTCTTTCTCGATTGATTCCTGAATTTGTTTATAGAAAACATTAGCAGGTAGAATGGTTTAACATTCATCCAATACTTTTGGAAAGATCTTGAACAACTCTTCTTAGATATCATTGGTGGCATCAATCAACTGATATCTAGATTCTCTCAAATTTTTGCAAGCTTTACTGAGAATATTTATCATGAACCTAATAGCCTTGGTTAGCTGGAAGTGTTTATCCCCATGTAAAATGAATCCTTATTTCACTAATACCCAAGATGGAATTTTCTTCAGTGCATTGAGGGCCTCCAAATTTAGTTCAAGGTTTCCAACCTCATGTGAAAATTCATCATTCATCTTATCACCATATTTTTTCATTTCCTCCAAGGATTTATATACCTCTACTGTATCATCAGTGACTTTCCTTCCTTGAAGGAGTAATCTATGAATCCATTCATCAACTGTTCTCCCCTTCTCATTGATCTTCTCAATAATAGGAACTTATGAGAAATTGAACCTAATAGGAGTGGGAGTAGAAGATGACGGGGTTGACTAAGAGGCCTTTGAGAGCTTAAGCAATACTTTTATCAACTGTTCCACTATCCCTACTCACCTTTGTTTCCTTCAACTTTTGGCATAGCACATTCATGGAATCTTGTGCATCCTGTTGTCACCCTTCCCAGATCCACCCTTATAATCTGATAATTGAAGCTGCTATGTCCTCCTTGGTTTTGTCGGCTGCGGGAGTGGCAATCTCTGTAAACTTATGCCTTGAGGAATCTACTGAAACCCTTGAAATTGTTTTAGGTTTCTTGGTATATTTGGTAGGAGAGGTCTTTAGTGAACTAAATTTGAAGGCTGGTAGGGGTACTACCAACTTTCTCTTTCTTGGAGTCTAGTCGACCAACCATTACGGTAAAATAGAAGAAGTTACTCCTATTGGAGGTGTCATGGTTGTATCTGTGGGTGGAGGAATATTTTCTTGCGGAGTCATGATGGCTGTAAGTGTATTGACTATGGGAATAGATGGATGGAATGAAGGTGTGGAAGGAGGAGACATTTCTATAGCCAACGTAGGTCTAGTAGAGAGAGGTGAAAGACCAGAGAAAATGTTGGCCATGGATGATGAGAGTGGCATTGAAATATGTAGTGAGGAAGATTGGGGGAGAGGGGGTAAAGACTCTGAACCTAAAGCTTGAGAAGTAAGAGCAAGGCTTACCTCTAATGAGAAATCAACAAAAGGAGAAATAAAAAGTTGACTAACCTTGATTTTTGAAATAATTTCTTCTTGTTCTGGAGGAGGAGGAGGAGATTCCAATACCTCAACTATTTGTGTGGGAGTAGATGATTCAGCCCCCTGATTTTCTCTTCTTCTAATAAACTTAAAATTTATTTTCCTTTTGGTAGGGCTTTTATCCTTTTCCTTTTCTCCCTTGAAGGGTCCCACTTCTAGAGTAGCTATCTTTGAAAATATCTTTTCTTTATAACTCATTCCCTAAGAAATGAGCCATGCCTTAGTGTGGACAAGGGTTTGAGAATCTCTCTCGGTGATAGAAGCCTTTTCAACAATGCACCAATCAATGACCAGGAATCCAAGTTGATCTCCATCTAACTGTTCATACCTGAGTTCCAAGACACTTTCATTTTCTGTGGTGCCTTTAGGGATATCAGCCAGATCTAAGATCTGAAATTCTTCAAGAGTCATTCTACTATTGTCTTTTCTTTGGATGGAAACCTCATCCCGTAGATCAACCCAGATGTTCTCTACATGGGGCACATGCAGATACAAGGTTCCATAGGACTTAATGACTCCTCAAATATCAAATCCCTCTCTGAAATTCATATGATTTTTCAGTTTGTCTTGAAGTTCATGCACCACATTCTTGGCCTTCACCACTGTAGAACATGTGTACCTTCCAATGGAAATTGGGAAGGAGACAACAACCTTGTGTCTGCTTTGTTGGAAATTGTCAAAATCCAACAGTTTTTTAAAAACCTCCATAAGGATGAGTTTGTCACCTGGAAACCTGGGAAAATGAAAAGGGTTACCCTGGAATTTTACCACCTGAAAATAGGTGAGATTCTTGAATTGAAAAAAGATGCAACCCCACTTTGACACCTCCGCCCATGCCTCATCATAAAATCTTCTCTTTCTCAGCTCAGGGTCCAGCCTGCAAATGTTTGCATAAAATAAGGCATCAATCACTCTTCTGAATTGATCTTTAGATCCTTTTATTTCCATTTGAGATAAGTACCGATATATGTGCTCAGTTGTTTGGTTCCTAAAACCTGGGTAGTTTCTCATACCTACTGCTACATAGGTGACGTACGACATCATGTAGAAATTTCCAGTAGACAAGACCATTTTCATTTGAGATTCTATCTCATCACTTATTAAGGTGTCCCAATCAATCCCTTGCTCATTATTCTTTATGAAGGCCATGAACTGATACATCCACCCTTGGAATTCATTTGACTCTAGTAGCCCAAATAACCGGCTTAGTAGGGTGATGATAAAATCACTTCTAGGGACTGACTTAGGAAACCTAGAAATAACTGGCTTGGCCTTGATCAAGAATTTCTTGTTCACGTGCTTGATGTAATCTTTTTGATCTTTGTCCCAGGCTTTCTATGTTGACTTAAGATTTAAATCAACATATTTCGTAAATTTGGGAAACTTTAGGAGTTGATCGAAGTAATCTCCATCTAATTTTACTATAGACTGTCTTACTTGAATTCTCACTGAGTGGGAGGCTGAGTAATAGTGAGAAGCACATACTAGAATGAATTCAAGGAATTGGACTCATACTAGAAACCCTGCTGCGAGTGGAAGACCACTGCCAGCTATTGACTTCATCCATGAATTCTAAGAAGAATCCTCGATCCTTTTCCGGAAGTCTTCCATGTCTATATTGCCGAGCTCTATGTCTCAGATGTCATAATTACAACTTATATAAGAAGAAAAATCTATATTTTGATATTTTTACTTCATCTTTCGAGACTTAGAAGGGCTAGGGTCTGACATGAGGAGTCTTGAAAATCACTGGAAGAGAAATTGGGTCTATATGTTTGTTGAACAAGTGAACAGACCTGCCCTACTATTCAGGTGTTGAAACTTGCAAAGCAGCCTCGGAAACCCGAAAGATTGGATTGTGTGTGTCGGGAAATAGATCGTGTCAAACACCTTGAAAAACCCTAAAGGAATTTTGGAATTCAGATGATGTCAAGCAGGTGATAATCTTCGACACACTACGGAACTGGAAGAGTGTCTAACACTGGTCAAGACTCGAAACAATGGCAGAATTCAGAGGATGTCAGGCACACTGCAAAACCTGATACAAAGGCAGAACTTGGGGGATGTCAAGCACCTAAATAAAACCCAAAATAAAGGTGGAACTAGAATGATGTCTAACACCCTATAAAACCCGAAACAGATGTAATAAAATTTCTATGATGTGAGGACATGAAAAATCCCTGCCATGTTGCTAGTTAGGAATTTTTTAACCCTTTTGAAAACTAAAGGATACCATATATGGGAAAATAAAAAAATATCCTAAGGGTGAATGCCAAATAAGAGGTTCAATGGGAATGTAATAAAAATGAAGAATAAGCAACCCAAAACCCTAAACCAAGGAGGAAGAGAGAAGAAATGCAAACTCTATCATGAACACCTCAAAAATAACCCCAAAAAGCATAAAATTAGAAAGAGGAGAGAAATACCTTCAATAAATTCAAAAAATAATCGAAGACCAACTATGAAAATGATCAAGAAGCTCAATTGGGTTTGGAGGAGGTAGAAGCATGCGCAATAATCCAACGCGTCAAAATCGTACAAGGTAAAAATGACTTGTAAAAACTGACTATTTATTAAACCCTAAAACTTATTACACATAGCTTGACATGTGTGCCAACTACCAGACAACTGGGCATTTATGACATGTCATCATGCTCGTAGTCCCTGAAAACCCAACAGAAAGAATTTGGTTCATTTCAGGTTTCGGGTTTCAGGAAACATGAGGCATGAAGCATGAGATGTTGAGATGCTTTCGAGTTACGAAAACCTGACACACTGGCTTTGTTTCTAATTGTGGGTTTTGGGGAACATGGAACATGAGACATGTGACAGGAAAAGCATGTTCTAATGCTTTGAACCTTCGAAAACTTGACACAAAGGTGATGATCAGGTTTTAGATTTTGGGAAACACATGACATGAAGCATGCATTAGATAATGCATGTTCCGATGCTTAGGGGTTCCAAAAACCTGACATATTGACAAGACCATCAGATTTCAGGTTTCGAGGAACATGGGACATGTAACAAGCAAGAAACATGCTTTCATGCATTGAAAACATGAAACCCCAAAAATATCCTCCAAAGGGGAAATTTAAGAGATTTTTCCAAAATTTTCCTATGGTTATCTCAATTTTAGCTAAAATCACCAAAATGAGATAACATATGGCTCCAGTTGGGGACTTTATTTGATAAATCCAAGGAAGAGAACTTAGAATCAAGAAGTTTTATCCATTGCACTACAAATTTGGAAGAAGGGAAAAACAACAGAAAAAGAAAGAAAGAAAGAAAACAAACAAACAATAGAAAATAAATTATAATATAGTGCAAGAGAGAATCTTGCATTAATGACGGAACAACTTCAAATGTTGGCCACTGAAAGGTAAAGGGTGTAACTCTCCATCAAGGTATGATAGACAAGCTATTTTCACCATTCAACTAATGGATTTTGAAAGGACCTTTCCATAAAGAATCAAACTTTCCATGCATCCCTTTCTGTTCCCTTCTCTTATCCCAGAGAAGTACTAGATCTCCAATCTGGAAATCATGTTGCTTTGATTTCTTGTCCAATATCCTTTTGACTTTGCTCTGATGATCTGCAATGTTATCTAACACCTTGCTCTATTCTTCCTCTAGCCTAGCTAGGTACATTATCCTTTTCTCAATAGAACCTTGAAAAGTTTCATCCTCAACTGCTTTAGCCAACAGTAAGGATGAAAATTCTACAGAGATAGAAATCTCAACATCAATTCCATACAACACCTAGAACGGGGACATTGCAATATCTCACTTAGGAGTAATTTGATCTTCCCATAATGCATCATACAATGCTTTGTGCCATGTCCTCTGATTCTCATCGACCATCGTTTTGATTATGGTCACCAGGTTCTTATTGTTGGATTCAGCCTTACCATTGCCTTGGGGGTAATATTCGGATGAGTGAGCCAATGTAAACCTAAATCCATAACAAAATTCAGTCAACTCATGTGGTGATAAATTGAAAACGTTGTCAGCAACAATCTTGTGAGGAATGCCAAATCTAACAACTATATTTTCTTTGATAAAATTACAAACAACTTTGGAGGTAGCTTGTTTGATTGGAGTAGCTTCCACCCACTTGGTGAAATATTTAATGGCGGTGAGCACATAATTATGACAGGAACTAGAGGTAGGGTTTATTACTCCAATGAAATCAATTCCCCATTGGTGAAAATGTTCTTCAATTACCATAGGCTTCAAGGGGAGAGAAGCCAACTTAGGAAGGCTAACAAAATGTTGACAAGCTTCACACTTAGCCACCCATTCTGCTAAATCTCGAAAGAGAGTAGACTAATAGTACCTATCCTGTAAGATCTTATAAGCTATCATGGATGAAGAGAAATGTCCTCCACATGCTATATTTTGAAAGGATTCTAGTAACCTTATCTACTGAGACTTATCAACACAACATAAGAATACACCATCAATACCCTTCTTGTATATACCATTATCCCAAAGAATGTATCTTGCAGACCTGATTTTAACTGTCCTCTTTTATTTTTGGCTTAAATGTGGGGGACATTCACTGTAAGTTAAAAATAAAGTGATATCTACATATCATTCATCGGTTGTTCTTACAAAAATCACCATGGGAAATTCTGAAGAAATATCTTTAGTTTCTTCACATTCTATCTCAAACTTATTTTCTGCAATCAATTGGCACATGCCTCTTCCTTATAAAACTATGGTAGGTCTGATGTCCAAGTCATATTCCTAGACTTTGGCTATCTAGTTACCCCATTGAGTACCCAACTCTTGTTGAGTCAAAATAGACTTAACTGTAGTATCAGGAACAAGAACGAGAGTGTGGGAACTCAACACATAATACCTGAAATGTTTCACTACTCTCACCCCTTCATAAGCATGATTTTCAATTTGCAACATCTTCAATTCATGTTCCTTTAGAGGGAAGCTCATGAAAGCAATGGGAGGTTCGATTCCTTCTTCGTTCTCCTGTATCAGGATGGCTGATATTGTATGTATGGAAGTGTAGCTGTACATGATGAAATCCTTCTTGAAGTCTAGACATACTAGAATAGGAGCGTGTGCAATCACTCTTTTGACTTCTTCAAAAGAAAGCTTCCCTTTAGTGCTCCATTGAAATGGAATCTTACCTTTCATCATCCCAAGGATATCCTTGGTTTTATCGGTGAAGTTAGGTATAAATCTTCTTAGGAAATTGACCTTCCCAAAAAAGGAGTGCACCCCAGTTTTGCTTGTGGGTAGGGTAAGGATTTGGATGGCCTTCACCCTCTCTGGGTCAATCTTGGTTCCTTCTTTAGTCACGATATGACCCAAAAACTTTCCTTCTGTTACTTCGAACATGGAATTTTTAGGATTTAATGAAATCCCATGACGTCTGCATCTTAAGAGTACATGCTCTAAATGATCATAATGATCACTTCACTTTTTAGAGAAGATCGTCAAGTCATCCAAATATATAACTATGACCTTGCCCATCAAATCTCTGAAAGCTAAGTCTGTAGCTCTTTGAAATGTGGTTCCCACATTAATCAAACCAAAGGGCATCCTCCTGTAAGCAAAGGTTCCCCATGGAGTGGTGAATGCTATTTTATGTTGATCTTCAGTAGCTACCTCAACCTGATTATACCCAAAAAATCCATCAAGCATGGATAAAATTTCTGATCTAGTGACAATCTATAATACTTGGTCCATGATGGGCAATGGATAGTTATCTTTCAATGAAGACTGATTGAGGTTCTAGAAGTCAACACAAATCTGAATTTCACCGTTCTTTTTTTTGACAGGGACAATGTTAGTAAACCAGGTGGAATGATGGATTAGAAAAATAATCCTTACATCTAACATCTTCTAAATTTCTATGAGGATAGTCCCTAAGATCTTTTGGTTGTAATTTCTTTGCTTCTTCCTATAGGGTTTAACCTCTGGCTTCAATGGGATGCTATGTTGCACATCCTTGGGCTTAAAAGCCTTCAGATCTGCATATGACCATGGTAGGACATCCATATATCTCTTTAGGAGTGAAGTGAATTTTTCTTTTTCCTCTAGAGAACAGAATTTACCATCCACGATTGCTTAGCGGAGCCCATGTTAACTTGATCTACCTCTGACGAGGAAGCACCTTCAGCTTGCATTTTATCTTGAATGAAATGGTCATGCTTGTCAAACAAACCTTCTAGAGAAACTAATCCCTTCGGAATCTTATTTCCTTTGAGCTGGATGAATTCACCATTGATCTCTTGATATGAATTTGAAATGGACTCATGGAAAGCCAATTATGATCCTTCAAAATAAATCTCACTAAAATTATCAGCTTTCTCAAGGAAAGACAATGCCTGTCTATCATTGTTAAACACTTGCCAACGTGCTGAGTTATCTGGAACACTTGGAAAATACACAATCTCAATGGTATACATGTCTTGTTTGAACTTTGGGTGAGGAAGGAGAAGAGATGCAGATACAACTAAAGAATCAAATTTATCATTGTAATCTCTAAAGATTGCCTTAATGGAAAAAGAATCAAAACATTCTATGTTGTCCCAAACCTTGTTCCTATAATGTCTTAGGTGATCATTTTTTACCTGATAGGTACCCCTTACTTGATTCACAATTAACTCGGCATCTCCCTACACTTTAAGATTTCAGATTCCTTTTTTTCTTGCCATTTCTAATCCTAATAACAAAGCTTCATATTCGGCTGTGTTATTAGTATTATCAAACTGCAACTTGAAAGCAAAGGGAAAAATATCGAAATCTAGAGATATAAGAACTATGCCAACACCTAAACTAGTAGTTGAATAGCTCTCATCAAACTCAAGGGAATAAACAACATTAGGATCTTCTTCTTTGACTTCTATAGAGGGCACCTCAGATGGCATGAAATAATTACCCAAGCCTACATCTTCAAAGAGAATTTGAGCCTTGGGATCGTCTAACTTAGTGACAAGGTATTTTACCTGTGTTTTGGGGGGAAGGACATGAGGAACTCCATTTACTGGAATTTTAGCTTTGGTCCAATCCATGTTGATTTCTCCTCCAACATCTTTGTGAAAACCTCTTCCTAAGAGAATACCAGCAACCAGGATAGTCATTTTCACTCTATTTTTAGGGAAGACAACAAATGTAAATTGTGCATCCTTGATTTGGCCAATCAAGGGGACCTTTTTGGTTTCCATGGAATAACTATTATCCAATTTCACTCCCCCAGGGTTAATTTGATAACATGCATCAAAGTTTTTCAGTTCCAAGCAAGTAGATTGATTCAGGAAAAAATTGTGAAAATCGGCTAAGTCCTTGTTCTAGGAACAGTTGGGACATTCGGGACAGCAAGGTGCAGTTCGGCCGAAACACCTCCAGGTGGCCCAAAAAAAAAGGGACAAGTGGGAAAAGAGTGCGTGAAAGACGTGAACTGGCTGGTTCGGCAGGAATGAGGAATTGTAGCACTAGGACAAATGGAACAAAGGGACGCACGGGACGTAGAAAGCCGGTTCAGCCAAAAGAGATGAAAATTGACTAACAGTTGGAACATTTGGGCCATGAGTACACAAACCACCCAGATAGGCCAAAAAGGAGAACTTTTGCACCAAAAATTTGGGACATTTGGGCCGCAAAGGCGCGGATCGGCCGGATCGGGCGAACCAAAGGAATTTTCCCCACGAAGCACTGGGACATTAGGGACAAATGGACGCAAACCGACTGGTTCGGCCGAAACGAGAAACTTCAGCACAAGGAAAAGTGGGACATCCGGGACAAAAAGACCTGGTGGACATGAAAATCTGGCAGGCCCGTGGACAAATCACAGCATGACACATGTCGTCACGGGAAAAAGTCCAAAAAGTCAAAGGGGCAAGTTTTCGAGCACTAATCCAAACCAATGAAATAGTGCCACGTGTCCAAGTTTAAGGGGCCCACAAGAAAAACCCATGAAAAGGTGGAGAGAGGGAATTTCTTCGTGAACCATATCCTGCCACGTGTCATCCAGATGGTAGAGCGCGGGAAAAGAAATTTAAAAATCCGTTTTTACCTGTTTTGTGCCCTAAATCTTCAGATCATCATATCTTTCGATCCAGAGCTCGGATTTGCACATTGTTTATATCAACGGAAAGCTATTGAAATTCTCTACATGATTCTGGGGTCAATCTTGCATTTTAGGGCAGTTTGGAGGTAGAAAACTAAGAAAATGTCTTTGAAACATGTAATGCTTCAACTACCAACTTTAATGCAGCAGACAGCTCGCCGCTCCTGTTAGACAGCCCGCCGTTTTGCCAGGATCCACCGTTTCGATCATAATGAGATAATTTAAATGCTACCAAGAAGTGGTTGGAGTAGATTCTGAATTTCCCCTCTCTCCTCTCTCATTTCTTGATATATATTGTAAAGAGGAGGTCCTTTAACAGGTCAGACATTCTTGTTTTGCATCCTCCCTTCTTCCCTGCTTGCAAGAGAATTTGTGGAGCTTTTCAAACCTTCCATATGGATTGTAATGCCAGTTTTTTCCTCTTGGCCACTGCAATGTACTGTATTGACTCTTGGGCAATATATATATATGTTTGTGATTGATTCTCAACCCTCTCATGTATTCATTGTTGTTATTTTGATCTCTTGCTGCAGTTTGGTTACCTGTGCATAGTGTTTGTATTGCATCTATGTGGTCTATGTTAGATTTGAAAAACGAGTGTCTAACATTCCTTGGTGCATCACCTCTATAGTTTAGGTTTTATTCTATGCATTTTCTCACCCTGTCTCCTTGACAAGTTAGATTAGGTTTTAGTAAAACCTCTCCATTTTTGTGTGCATCTGAATAGAGGAATAGGAACTAGCCTTCTCTAGAGAATCCTTTCTCATCTTTACAAGTCCCACACTTGGAGAAAGGATTCCATGTTGTGCAATCACACTGGATTCCTAAACATCAACCTAGAAGCCTGATCTGCATCCAGGGGTGCTGTGAGTCTGCAACAATAGTTTTGGCACGCCTGGTGGGACACTAGAGGTCTCATTTTTATTACAGCAAGATTGATATGCATCTGCTGTAGTTTTCTTGCTTATAAGAGCTATTATTTGCATATCTGGCGACTCTAAGGGGAAGAATCAACTAGTTTCAGCAGTACAAGCCTGAAAACTCATGAGAAGAATCACCACAAGGTCAAGAGCTGGAGAAGAAGAAGTGTTGTTTGAATACCTGCAGTTATCTCTGAGAAGAAGGCAAAGAGGAAGAAGATTTCAAAGGTCTCCATCTCCACCAAACAGAACTCTCTCAACTCCTCCACCTAATAGGCCTTTCTTCCAATATACAAGGGTTTTAAGACCAATCAGAATGGCTCAGAACAACCCCTACGTCAACTTCACAGGTAGCAGCCCACTTGCTCTCAATGCACAACATCTAGTTCCTATTACAGCCTTGAAGAACATTCCCTACTTCACTGGAGAAATCAGACTACTCCAGGTGATCATGTTAAAGATATTGCTAACCTTTGTGTAATCCATGAAATCGATGAAATGTAAGTAGCTGTCAAATTACTGGCATCTTCATTCAAGGGTAAAGCATTACAATGGTTCAGGAGCCTTGGGGCTGGTTCTATCACAAACTGGAATCAGCTGTGCATTGCACTTCACAAGCAATTTGGAGAGAAGGGAGACAACTTATCTCTTTTGGAGCAGCTGACAACTATCAAGAGAGCCCCCAACGAGTAGCTGACTGACTTCAACTTCAGATTTCAAAGGTCTTGGGATAGGATTCCAGTGGCAGTCAGGCCAACAGCAGGAGGTGCTTTTCTATATTACCTTAAAGCTTTAAATTATGATATTTCTATGTTAATTCAATCCATGGGAGGCACGACGATCCCTATGGCTTATAACATTGCCATTAGAGCTGAAAATTGTCTTATACAAGCTGGTAAACTGGCTCCTAGGCCTCCCATGCCCTTGTATCCAAACTTAGAAAATCCAAGCACTAGTCAAACGCCCACTTTGGCTCCTGTTCCAACCCCTAGAAACCAGAGTTCGAATGAAACTTCGACTTCATCTCCAAGTGCTTCAAATGAACTCCAAGAGGTCATGAAACAGTTGCAAAACCTAGGAAATGAGATGGTTACTCTCAAGAGGCAACAAGCCCAAGGTTTCAGACCTTCCTATCAACCCCAAGCTCAGCCTAATAGGCAGCCATACCAACCACAAAGGCCACCTAATCCAGCTACAAATATGAATCAAAATCAAATCCAAGTAAGGCCTCCTGCCAATAGACCATTCCAGCCCTATGATCCAAATGCCATATCTGCCTCTAAGGCATTAGTGCCAACACAAAATAACATTGCCCAGGAATATGATTGGTGCTTTCCATGCAACGAGCCCCATAACCAATCCATGTGCTTCAATGGTGCTCTCAATCAAGCACTAATGGTGACAACTACCGGTGTGGAGGGCGAGGGCAGTCAAGGAAATAGCTAACAACCAGAAACATTCCAACAGCAATCAGCCCCAAATGACACTACATTGGTGAACTGGAAATCAGAAGATTTCTGTGGCATGAATTAGGCAGTTTCTCAAGGTGTTGCAGCCAACACAAGGTCAAAAAGGAGGAATCTAGGTGAAGAACAACCATTAGCCCTAGCCAATCCACAGCCTTCCACAGCTCCACAAATGATTGGCAAGCAGAGTCCAGTTTCAAATACACAAGGGCAGCCAAGAATAGCCCCTAGGCCAACTCAAATGCCAGCTATTGCTGCCCACATGCAGGGAGTAAACATGCAAACAAAAGGAAAACAGAGATTCTTCATCACCATTCAGTATCGTTAATCAGATGAAGAAGACAAACGTTAACATATCAATGTGGGAATCCCTATCTATCCCAGGCCAAAGAGATCTGCTACAAGCTGCCATGAAGGACTGGTCAACTTCAAATCAGCGGGTTCAGATGTAAGACAAAGTGCTTACAAATGCTGCCTAGCCTGAAGGAAACCATGGAGGATAACAAGGTAAAATTTTGAAGCCCCCTCCTTTCTATGTTTCATTAATCATTAGGGATAAACTAGTACACAATTACGTGATTGATTCTAGGGCAAGTAGCTCCGTGATGCCCAAGAAAATAGCTAATCAGTTGGGTCTCCAATATGAAGTAATATCTAAAGGATTAGTGCAATTGGATGGGACAGCAATAGCAACAGTTGGAGTGATTAAAAACTTGAGTATTACCTTGCATGCATGTCCAAATGTTGTTGTCTTACAAGATGTATCAATCATAGACCTTCCACCACTCTTTGCCCTTTGCTTTTCAAGGGACTTCACAGCCAAGATTGGAGGGTATTTGTCTATTGATTGGTCTCACATGCTGTTTAGAACAAGGTATGGAACTAAGGCTACAATTAGGTCCGAACCCATTGCAAACTTCCATATCGAGCCTTACACCCCAAGTTAGATTAATGCCAATTTCTCGGCATTTGATCAAGAAGATCACCCTAGTACTGATGAGGCCAACACCAAGGTTGGAAGTATCCTGGACCTAACTCTTGATGAATGGGAAAACAAGATACATGCTTTTAATCCCTATTAAGAGGTAGAAGAATCCGAGCTGGGAGTCTATTGTATACACGAAGAAAATCAACATGTTCCTAGTATCACCAAGCCAAGCCATAATGATGACAATGAGGTATGATAGCTATTTTTTGATGGATCAAGGAGTAGGCAAGGTGCAGGAGGTGGAGCTATGCTTGTTTCACCTCAAGGAATAAAGTACTATTCAACTTTTAGATTTCAATTTACATGCTCCAATAACAATGATGAATATGAAGCCTTGGTGCAAGGGATGCATTGGGAAATCAAGAGAAAAATAAAGAATCTGCAAATCTTTGGGGATAGTGAATTGATTGTAAATCAGGTCAAGGGACGACATGCTGCCAAGAATGATCTACTCAGGTGCTACAAGAACAGGGTGTGGGACCTCATGGAAGATTTTGAAGGTTTTGGCATCGAATCCATTCCCAGGAAAGAAAATCAAGCTGCTGACAGGGTTGCAGTAGTAGGGGCAGCCTTTGACATTATGGAAAACATTCAACAAGACAAGGTACAGCTGAACATCCACATGATTGTGAGGCCTTCAGTGCTGGATAACAATGTTAGTTGGCAAGTGGTTGAGAATGATCAGTAAATCATCAATTTTGTCCAAGAAGAAGCTGAGTTCTCTGCCAGGAATCAAGACAAGTTGCATCAGCAGTATGGTGACCAAGTGGTGCAGTTGAGAACTAACAAATTACCAAAAGCCCTCATAACCCTGGAGTCAATCTTCAACCCGAATGATCAGTTCCAGAAGGAGAAGGCAAACATTCAAGTAAAGGGTGAGGATTCAAAGCCTATTTTAGTGGAAGAAGGCAAAACATTGTAGATTGGCAAAGTACCTCACAAGAGAAATCTGATTTTGTTCAGCTTTGCCAAGAATTTCTAGATGTCTTCACTTGGAGCTATGAAGACTTGAGAGGATTCAATCTGAATTTGGCACAACATACCATAGAATTGGATCCAGATGCTAAGCCCATCAGGCAGAAGTAGAGACCAGTCAACCCTCACATTGAGCCTCTGATGAAGAAAGAGCTACATAAGCTAATAGAGGCAAGCATTATATTCCCAATCAAGCACTCAAGCTGGGTTGCTAACCTGGTTCCGGTCAGGAAGAAGAGTGGAGAAATCAGGTTGTGTGTGAACTTCCGAGACCTCAATAGGGCCTCTCTCAAGGATCATTATCCACTCCCTTCCATGGAACACATATTGCAAGTAGTATCTGGTTCAGAGAGATTCTCTCTCCTAGATGGCTACTCAGGGTATAATCAGGTGATGGTAAAAGAAGAGGACCAATTCAAGACAGCGTTCACAACTAAATGGGGCACGTATGCATACAAGAAGATGCCATTCGGGCTGTCCAACACTGGTGCTACCTTCCAAAGGGAAATGGACATGGCATTCAAAGGCTTGATCAACAAGATAGTGCTGATATATCTAGATGATATCACTGTCTTCTCAAATAATGCAGCAGACCATCTCTTTCACCTCAAGCAAGTGTTTCAGAGGTGTAGAAAGTTTGGAGTATCATTGAATCCCAAAAAATGCATATTCCTGGCTCACGAGGGTAAAATTATAGGCCATATTGTCTCGAAAGAGGGACTGGTAATTGATCCAGAGAGAGTTGAAGCCATAAGAGCACTACCATTGCTAAGTCACAAGAAGGCTCTTCAAAGTTTCTTGGGAAGGATCAATTTTGTCCACAGGTTTATCCCAGATTTTGCAGCCCTTGTCAAGCCCATCACCAAAATGTTAAAAAAGAGCATGGCTTTTAAGTGGACAGCAGAAGGCAAGGAGAATTTTGAGGCAATCAAAGAAGCTATATCTCAGGCACCAACTCTCATCAACCCATACTTCTCCAAGGATTTCATCCTCTACGCATTTGGAGGTGATGACACTATTTCTGCCATTCTAGTACAACAAAACAAAGATAATGATGAGCATCTGATTTCCTTCTTCAGCCAGAGCCTAGGTGACTGCGAGGTAAGGTACTCTTTTATTGAAAAGCATGTACTTGCAGTAATCAGAAGCTTGAAGAAATTCAAGCATTTAGTCTCAAACAACAAGGTCCAGTTGCTGGTCTCACATGCTGGAGTTAAGGACTTCCTCCTCAACAAGGATTTGAATGAGAAAAGGGCAGGTTGGATCACCCGTGTCATGGAGTATGACATTGATATCAAGATCACCAAGCTGGTAAGAGGGAAAGGACTATGTGAGCAGCTAGTTTTGGGGAAGCAAAAGGAAGTATGCAACGAAGAAGAGGCTGTTTTGACAGTCCAAGACAGCCATGATCCAAGTGGCAATCAAGAAGAAGATAATGCTGCCCCGACTCCCTGCTGGACCCAAGATATTATGCACTTCCTAGGTATAGGCCAGTGCCCCCTAGAAATGAACAAGACCCAAAGGAGACACTTCAGATTACAGGTTGTCCCGTATGCCATTGTTGATGGAGTTTTGTTCAAGAAAGATGTAAATGGAGTGCTGCTGAGATGCATTAGCACAGATCAGATTCAAAGGGTGTTGGAAGAGTTTCATGGTGGACCAGCTGGTGGCCATTTTGCACCAAGAGTGACAGCTCTAAAAATCATGAAGGCTGGTTATTATTGGCCTAAACTTTTCAGTGATTGCTATGCATGGATCAAGAGGTGTAAGAATTGTGCATTCTTCACAGGAAAAGAAATAATTTCCGCCCTTCCATTGCATCCAATCTCAGTTGATCAGCCATTCATGCAATGGGGTTTGGACTTCATTAAAGTCATTAACCCCAATTCAAGCCAAGGGCATAAATGGATTTTGACAGCCACCAACTACTTCACCAGATGGACAGAAGTAGTATCACTCAAAGAGGCAAATGAGTCTAGCATCCTAGACTTTTATGAGGGAATAACCACCAGATTTGGTGTACCTACCACAATAATCTCTGATAATGCATTGGCATTCATTGGATCTAAGGTGACTGATTGGGCCGTCAAGAACGATATTCACTTGAGCACTTCATTGAACTATTACCCTCAGAGTAATGGCCAGGCCGAGTCTACAAACAAAAACTTGTTGAGGATCATTAGGAGAACTCTTGATGAGAATCAGAGGTATTGGCACACCAAGCTGAAATCAACCTTATGGGCTGATAGGATCACTCCCAAAAGATCCATAGGTAACTCTCCATTTAGGCTTGTCTATGGAAGAGAGGCAATCTTGCCCATGTCACTTGAGTTGCCAACATTGGAACTCATGAAGCAGCTGGAGTTCCTTGAATTTGAGCCCATGGAGGTGAGGTATGTAGAGTTGATGGAGCTGGAAGAGATCAGAAATCAGGCATCCCGAGCAATGGAAAAGGATCAAGCTTTGATCAAGAAGACCTTTGATAGGAAGGCCAAAGATAGATCTTTTCAAGTTGGAGATCTAGTGTTGAAATGGGATGTGGACAGAGCAAACTAGGAAGGCATTCAAAATTTGATGCCATTTGGAGTGGCCCATACATGGTCACAAAGTG
The DNA here is from genome assembly GCA_019776745.2 of Taxus chinensis. Taxonomy (NCBI): domain Eukaryota; kingdom Viridiplantae; phylum Streptophyta; class Pinopsida; order Cupressales; family Taxaceae; genus Taxus; species Taxus chinensis. Next base: position 81,656,892 of record CM034146.1, on the reverse strand, counting down.
CAAGAGCAGCAATGCTTTCCAATTGGCCTCATTAGACGGTGAAGAATTGTAGATTCCAGTAAATGGAATCTATCTCAAACATTGCTACTGAAAGTAAAAGGTTCACCCTTGTAAATATTAGTCTAGATTTCAATTCCTCTAAGTGCGTATGCACATTGTCTTGTTGTAGTTAGGTTTCAGTCTCCCTAAGTGCTTTGGCACAGGTTTTGTTGCTCCTGGATTGGGTTTTTATAGTTCAGCGTGCTCTCGTAGGAGGAGTTGCAGTATCAGGCTCATTTCAGGTCATTGCTTATGACTCCATGCCCAATGGATCGCTAAAAGGCAACTGGTCTTTTCATCTAGCAGGTAGATGACCCCGCTGAGTCGCCAAATTGTTATCCAATTTCACCCCCCCAGGGTTAATTTGATAACATGCATCAGAGTTTTTCAGTTCCACGCAAGTAGATTGATTCAGGAAAAAATTGTGAAAATCGGCTAAGTCCTTGTTCTAGGAACAGTTGGGACATTCGGGACACCAAGGCATGGTTCAGCCGAAATGCCTCCAGGTGGCCCAAACAACAAAGGGAAAAGTGGGACAAGAGTGTGCAAAAGACGCGAACTGGCCGGTTCGGTTGGAACGGGGAATTGTAGCACTAGGACAAATGGAACAAAGGGACGCAAGGGACGCAGAAAGCCGGTTCAGCCAAAAGAGAAGAAAATCAACTAATAGTTGGAAAATTCGGGCTGTGAGTATGTGAACCACATGGATCAGCGGAAAAGGAGAACTTTTGCACCAAAAATTTGGGACATTTGGGCCGCAAAGGCGTGGATTGGCCGGATCGGGCGAACTGGAGGAATTTGCCCCGCGAAGCACTGGGACATTAGGGACAAATGGACGCGAACCGGCCAGTTCAGCCGAAATGAGAAACTTTAGCACAAGGAAAAGTGGGACATCAGGGACAAAAAGACGTGGTGGACATGAAAATCTGGTAGGCCCGTGGACGAATCACAGCATGACACGTGTCGTCAAGGGAAAAATTCCAAAAAGTCAAAGGGGCGAGTTTTCGAGCACTGATCCAAACCAATGAAATAGTGCCACGTGTCCAAGTTTAAGGGGCCCACAAGAAAAACCCGTGAAAAGGTGGAGAGAGGGAATTGCTCAGTGAACCATAGCCTGCCACGTGTTGTCCAGATGGCAGAGTGTGGGAAAAGAAATTTAAAAATCTGTTTTCACCTGTTTTGTGCCCTAAATCTTCAGATCATCATATCTTTCGATCCAGAGCTCAGATTTGCACATTGTTTATATCAATGGAAAGATGTTGAAATTCTCTACATGATTCTAGGGTCAATCTTGAATTTTGGTGCAGTTTGGAGGTATAAAACTAAGAAAATGTCTCTGACACGTGTAATGCTTCAACTACCAACTTTAATGTAGTAGACAGCTCGCCTCTCCTGTTAGACAACCCGCCGTTTTTCCAGGATTCACCGCTTGGATCATAATGAGATGATTTAAATGCTACCAAGAAGTGGTTGGAGCAGATTCTGAATTTCCCCTCCCTCCTCTCTCATTTCTTGATATATATTGTAAAGAGGAGGTTCTTTAACAGGTCGGACATTCTTGTTTTGCATCCTCCCTTCTTCCCTGCTTGCAAGAGAATTTTTGGAGCTTTTCAAATCTCCCATATGGATTGTAATGTAGTTTTTACCTCTTGGCCACTAAAATGTACTGTATCGACTCTTGGGATATATATATATGTTTGTGATTGATTCTCAACCCTCTCATGTATTCATTGCTGTCATTTTGATCTCTTGCTGCAGTTTGGCTACCTGTGCATAGTGTTTGTATTGCATCTATGTGGTTTGTATTAGATTTGCAAAACGAGTGTCTAACATTCCTTGGTGCATCACCTCTGTAGTTTAGGTTTTATTCTATGCATTTTCTCACCCTATCTCCTTGACAAGTTAGATTAGGTTTTAGTAAAACCTCTACATTTTTGTGTGCATCTGAACAGAGGAATAGGAACCAGCCTTCTCTGGAGAATCCTTTCTCATCTTTACAAGTCCCACACTTGGAGAAAGGATTCCATGTTGTGCAATCACACTGGATGCCTGAACATCAACCTAGAATCCTGATCTGCATCCAGGGGTGTTATGAGTCTGCAACAACAATAACACTACCCATAATACTTAGTCAAGATGAGTCCAAGGGCATGAGCCACTTTGGCAGGCATTATGTTATCAGAGGCTCCTGAGTCAAATATGTAATTGCTGAGTTTAAAACCGTTTAGAAGTAAGGTAAAATAAAACGGTTCGATATTTCCTGAAGAAGTAGCAGAGGTCATATTACTCTGAGGTAAAGGCTGAGAGGGGATATGCAAAATGCCTTTTGAAGATGAAGGAATAACAGCCTTGCTTCTAATGAATTTGGAAAGTTTTTCAAATTTCTCATGGTTGGACTGTAGGTATTCGACTTCTGACATTTGGATTTTGGTTTTATTTGCATGAACGATAATGTCAAAAGTGGTATAGGAGGGAATGATGGTGGGCTCAATTCTGGTTGCATTGGTCTAAGCCACTGGCCTTGGGAATAGGAGAAAGAGAGTTAGAAGATGAAGTTACCTTTTTAGTTGTCTCCTTTTCAATTTGCACTGAGATAGGAGAGCCTCTTTTAGCCATAACCACGGGAGATTATTTAATTTTCTCCTTAGAGCCTTCAACTAGATTTCTGGGGTTTTGAGACTGGGATCGAGTGAAGACTGCAAATGATTGACCATCATGCTCACCTTCATCTTCCTCATACTCCAAGTACCTAATGATGGAGTCACCAACTAAATCATCAAAAGACTCATTAGCATATCCTGAAGCTTCGAAAGCTTCATTAAAATCTTGATCTTCTAGTTCTTCACCATCCTCAACTATTTCAACTACTACATTGATATGAAGAGCTTCAATGGCTAGCCTAGTGGGGGCAGTGATCAACCAATTCCTATCTCTTATGGGAGTGCCATTGGCATTGTTGAAATTCCATCTAGGAATATCCCGATAAGGAATGTTGGTTGCTTGTTAAGACATTTGATTATTTAAAGTGATCAAGTCATTGACCATATTTTGAATCATAGGATCAATAATAATCTAAGAAGAACTCTAATTTTTAGGCTTAGATGACTCTCTTCTGATATTTCCAGCCAGAATAAGATCATCTTCTATTTCAGTGGCTATAGCTTGAGCAATGGTCAAAACGGGGATAACAAATCTTTTCAACAAAAAGCTCACATCAGGGGGTTGAGCATTGATGAAGAAACACTTTTTATTTTCAATAGTGGGAACAAATAGCTCTGGAATCTTACGAATCAGCTTGTTGAGTTTGGCTATGAAATCTTGCATGGGTTCATAAGACTCCTTCTTCATGTGTGTAAGTTGTGCTAACAAGGTGTGAGAGTCTTTAGCTGATTTGAACCTTGCTTCAAATACAAACTGCATGGTAGTCTAGTTGGTAATGCATGCATTTGGAATATGGTAAAACCATTCTGCTACTACAACATGCAATGTCTCAAGGAAGAGTTGAACAGAGATGTCTTCATGAGCAACTCCAAGAATGCCACATACGAAAAAGAATGAAGTGATGTGTTCATCAGGGTGCTACTTCCCATCACCGTTGAACCTAGGAATATTCTTATGTGACCCATGTGGTAGATCATGCAACGGTGGAATTAAGGAAAGAGGACCAATAGCCACACCCCAAGGAATAGGTTGTGCTACCATTCTTTTGAATGAAGTGCATACAATAATCTAAGTATCTGACAAGAATAATGCATAGAAAGTTGTCAAAAATTCTTTTTCTACAAGAACACGAGTTCTTCAGATATGTGAAGAAATTCTCACTCAGCTAGATGCAACATTGTTGGGTAAAAGTCTGAAATTATGTTGCTGAAACAAATTAAAGAATGAATCAGTTTCACCTCTATCTCAGCTTGACCGAGTGAAGATATTTTTAGCCAGCTTGAACTGGAAAATAGATCTTTTTGAAAATAAGGAAAATATGGATTCACCAGAAACCAATAGGATAAGATTAGTCTTATCAATCTGTATTCCCCAGTGGAGTCGCTAAAAACTATTGGTTGGATATTTTGTCAGACCAAAATATGAGGTTCAACCACAGTACAAGGGATTTAATCCCATGTACTATGGTTGAACCTCATATTTTGGTCTGACAAAATATCTAACCAACAGACGGGCTCGTGGAAGAGTTTTTTGTGGGGGATTTCATGGTCATTGTAACCACGCCAGAGGAAGGAGTGAGTTCCCATGAGGAACTTGTTATAATTTTGGATCTACATAACATTATAAATGTGAGTGTCCTGATCTGTTACAACACTCATGGTGTAGAAAGAAGAACAAGTACCAATAATGTCTAGAACTTTATGAGCATATGAACTAGTAACACTGAAAATACAAGGTTGTTGCTATGGTGAGCGTCAAGAAGGACGATTCACAATGGATGCCAAGAGTGGATCGTGAGTTAGAGCTAGAACCTATACTAGTGATGATGTAAGTAGAGGCCGTACACGTCAGGGAGATGCCAAGACCAAGGACACTAGTCTCAAGAGAGGAGGTAGTACATGGAAATTACCCAGAACTTTCCTGTCAGAAATAAGTGTACTTAGAGACTAAGGACATGATTCAAAGTTTACAAGGGGAGATATAATGCATCAAGGATCAGTGAAGGTAGGTGGAGAAAAAAAAGAATAATGAGGTTCCAAGGAATGACTTGGATGAGGTCAAGGAAGTATGTAAAAAGTTAATGCAGGAGAAGATTATTCCCTTGCCGAGAGAATGGATGAGGGAGAAGGTACCATGCATCGGAGAAGAGCATGGAAGACATTTTTTTCATGCAAACCTTCCTCCTCACAACCTTGAATATGAAAATGAGATTACTTTGAATGAGGTTGTTGATGGTTGGATTCTGAGAAATATCCTCATCGAAATAGGAGCAGAGGTGAATGTTCTTACCTTAGATGCCTGACATCAGATGGGAAGGTCCATGTTGCTACCATCTTCAAATATGTTGTATATGGTGAACAAGACTAATGAAATTCCCATTGGAGTCCTAAAGGATGTAGTTATCACCATTCAAGGGACCAAGTTCCCTAGAGGATTCGAAGTCTTGGTGCTCGTCAAGGTAAACAACTTTCCAACATTGCTTGGGTGCCCATGGTGTTACAAGAACAATGCCAACCTAAGGTTTAAAAAAGGTATATCAGCTTTGAGAACAAGGAAGAATGCATGATCATACCTTTGATGGATGGGAAGTTAGTGCCCTATATGGAGCCATTGGGAGAAGAAGTCCTTGATAGAATATATGTGCACTCCATCATAGATCCTGAGACAATTCACCCCACAGAGGGAGTTATCCAATTTGAAGATGCTCAGTCTATGAGTGATACCAATAGTGTGGCATGTGACAGTTGGTAAATAATTAAAAGGACTTGTAACAAGGGTGACAAAGGTGCACTCAGTTAAGCACCTAGGAGGAAGGAAGTTTCCAAGTTACTCTGGAGGGGTGTACCTCGAAATTTTCCTACGGGAAATGGAAGCTTAGTGGATAAATGAGGATGAAAGAAGTGAAATTCTCAGCTATAACCTACTCAAGACTATAATGCACTGGTAGTATACACATCAGGAGAACCTCCTAGAGTGGCATGAGGTTAGAATCACATTTTCTATATGGTTATCTAGGAGCAATGTGCCCACAGTTATACAAGACTACCATGACAAAGACATCACTTCATTTAATATCCAAGTATGTGAGGAGGCCTGGATGGGAAGCAAAGAAGCATTACTACCTTTCCTATGGGTACATAAGTTGTATTCCACCTTATGAGGCTGTGTGCGCACTTGGTATGTTCATTTAAAGATGCGTTGTGTAGACACCAAATTTGTGTCTTACGACCCCTTGTGACCCGCATCTCATCTCGCAATATAACCTCATCACCTAAACCTTACACAATTATTTATTAATTACCTTGTAATTGATAAATCCACATCACCTTACCTACCACCTCATTTTGCCACTTCATCATGACCTAGCCCTAACCCTAAACTAACCTAATTAAGACCCATAACTTGGTCCACACCTACACCCATAACTAATGACCCCTTTCTCGCACCCAAAACCGACCTTCTAGTCATTTGACCAAGCCCGCAACTGATCTCTCGGGAGAAAAGCAGGGAAGGTGGGCTATTTTACTAAAAATAGCCTACTTTTTCCTTACCGATGCCGGTTCCTACTCGACCGCCGTCGGTTACGTAACCGCCATCGGCTCCCTGTAAATGGGCTCCCCGAACCAAAATCAAAGGTGGGAAGGATTTTTGAATCAACAAAGATCATTGGGAGTGAGGAACAGAGTCCAGATCTTCACTTGATCGAGCAGAGACGAGTGGAGATACTAGAAGTGTTTACAGCAAAGGAGATCAGCTTGCATCTTCGTCAAAACCAGTAGTCCTTCCAAGACAAAAAGGAGTTCTTTGTAGTCAGCCTGATCTTCCTCTACGGTACGTGCACACCATCTCGACATTCCATAGGTATTCCTCCTAGCCCTAACCCTTATCTGTTTCTAAAAGGAATGAAAGGATAGAAGCAACTCTATTCCCAGAAGTCGAAACATTCCGAGCGAAACATTTTGGCACGCCCGGTGGGACCCATTTTGGGTTTCTTTATTTCTTACTTGCTTTCATATAGGGAGCATACTTGCTGTTTTCTTCTTCTAAAGATATTCACAAGGTATTTTATTATTTTGGTAAAAGAACTTGCTTTGTTTTTTTGCATCTTGCATTAGTGAAAGTCATCTCTTTTGCTTCATCGAATATCATTTTCGATTTGGGTTTAAAACACGTGCATTGGCATCCTTGCTTGCTGTTTTCAATTCTAGTAACATAGATTAAGTAACAGGTCGTACACGTGGGGGTGATATCCACGGTATTGACAAGAAATTAATCTTACATTCACTGCACAACACATACCGAATCACTTCACAATTAACACAACAGCTCAAACATCCCCCCTTTTTCCGCGGTATTCCTCTGCCCGATTGAGGGTAACCTTATAAGCCAAAAAACTTGACATTTCCCCTAAGTATTTTGTTTAGGATTCTGACATCATTCTACGTCTAAAGGCATAAGCCCACAATAATTAAAATTAACCCTAGGGTTAATCTCTGGATTTGCGTGTACATCTTGCTTGTTTTTAGTTCTGTTTTCTTTCTCATACTCTGTCTTCTGTGATCAATAATTAGACAAGTATACTAAACATTGTTAAAAATAAAATTAGCAGCCTTTTATATCTTGTTAGCCCAGACTTCTTACACTGACATCGGTTACCTGACCGACGTCGGCTATAGTATAACCGACATCGGTTACTAGACCGATATCGGTTACTGTCTTTCCCAATTCTTGACAAACCAGCAACCTACCAATTTCACCAGTATGAGTTTGTTTCTGTTCCTGACAGATTGAAACCCTACTGTGAACACCTGTCCATGGTTTTTATCACTTGAAAGCAAGCCGCCGCTATGGTTTCACATGCTTGCTCTGTTTCTTTACCTGAATCACCCCCTTCACATTCTGTGGGGAATCCTACGGATACCAGCGAGGTTCCTAAAATTCCTGTGGGAGATAAGGACTTTGGCCAAGTTTCTAGATGCTAATCCTAGTTGCTGTACAATACTATTTGTCTCATGCCCCTAACCGTACGCCTGATGGTCAGCTCCTTGTTGGCATGCCTATTAGTATAGCTGCTCATTTAGCGCCCACTCGCCTGATAACACCGCCTTACTTCCTGTTGCACCTTTAAGCCCCATCTCCCAATCGAAAAGCTTAAGACGATTCATATGACTCCAGATGGCTGTCCTTTGGCTAATATTGGACCCCACATATCATTACCACTGACTGCCCCTACTCATCTCTCTGTAACCACATCCATCATGACTGCTGTCTGCACCATCCACCCGAGCTCCTTTCAAGCTCGCTACCTTTTCATTCCCATACCGTATCAAGTAACCTAAAACATCTATAGGGGACATCCCTATTATTCGCCTTCAAACATATTCATCCTCCATACCGTTCAAACACTTAAACCCCCCCCTTTTCCGCGTTTCCTTCTGCCCGATTCGACGTAACCTTATAAGCCAAAACAACTTGACATTTCCCTAAGTATTTTGTTTAGCGATTCTGACATCATTCTACGTCTAAGGCATAAGCCCACAATCATTTAAAATTAACACCTAGGGTTAATCTCTGGATTTGCGTGTACATCTTGCTTGTTTTTAGTTCTGTTTTCTTTCTCATACTCTGTCTTCTGTGATCAATAATTAGACAAGTATACTAAACATTGTTAAAATAAAATTAGCAGCCTTTTATATCTTGTTAGCCCAGACTTCTTACACTGACATCGGTCTACCTGACCGACGTCGGCTATAGTATAACCCGACATCGGTTACTAGACCGATATCGGTTACTGTCTTTTCCCAATTCTTGACAACACAGGCAACCTAACCAATTTCACCAGTATGAGTTTGTTTCTGTTCCTGCCAGATTGAAAACCCCACTGTGAACACCCCTGTCCATGGTTTTTATCACTTGAAAGCAAGCCGCCGCTATGGTTTCACATGCTTGCTCTGTTTCTTTACCTGAATCACCCCCTTCACATTCTGTGGGGAATCCTACGGATACCAGCGATGGTTCCTAAATTCCTGTGGGAGATAAGGACTTTGCCAAGTTTCTAGATGCTAATCCTAGTGCTTGTACAATACTATTTGTCTCATGCCCCTAACCGTACGCCTGATGGTCAGCTCCTTGTTGGCATGCCTATTAGTATAGCTGCTCATTTAGCGCCCACTCCGCCTGATAACACCGCCTCTACTTCCTGCACCTTTAGCCCCATCTCCCAATCCGACAGCTTCAGAGATTCATATGACTCAGATTGGCTTTCCTTTGGCTAATCTTGGACCCCACATATCATTACCACTGACTGCCCCTACCTCATCTCTCTTGTAGACCACTCCATTCATGACTTGCTGTCTGCCACCTATCCACACGAGCTTTCCTTCTCAAGCTCCGCCTACCTTTTCATTCCCATACACGTATCCAGTAACCTCAACATCTTATATGGGACATCCCTATTCAGTCGCCTCAACATATTCATCCTCCATACCTTATCAACACTTAACCCCACCATTGTCCAGCGGAGGCCCTTGGCCCAATTTGCCTCCGTTTACCACAACCGCACCATCATCTCATCCAACCACATATTTCATCAAACAAATGATGGACAAAATGAAAAATCTAGAGGCTTCTGTTTCGGGAAGTCATAGTGCCTTGACATACGAGCAAGTTTTTCGGGAGCCTATTCACCCTTCTGTCCCCCTTCACTCATATCCTCCTCAATGGGAATTACTGAAATTTACTCGTTTTAATAGTAAAGAGGATCCTCAACAACACTTGCGATCATTTAGACATGCTTGTTATTTGATTGCCCATGATGATGCCTTGTTACTCCGCACATTTCCCATGTCCTTATCAGGACCCACCTTGGAGTGGTACAGTGCTTTAACCCAGCACTCAATCTTCTCTTTTAACCAACTAGCCCAATCTTTCTTAAATCACTTCTTCATTAACATTGCTAAGAAAGTATCCATCACCGACCTTTATGCCATTCGACAATTCGAAGACGAATCTATCGCAGATTTCATCAGACGATGGCGCGGCCTTATCAACCAACTTACATATGCCTTGCCTCAGGCTGAACTTATCGAACTTTTCACGCGGGCATGTGCTAAGCACATTTCTCCTACTCTTCAAATTCAAAATTTCCGCACATTTGATGAGGCCTTTACCATGGCTTGGAAACTAGAAATTTGAGCCTTAGAAGAAGAGAAATTGCGGTGTTGCGCAACAAAAACCCCAATTTCTGAACTCTTGATTCTACAAATAAACCAAATACCACCACTCCTCATGCATCCACTTCTTCTAAATCAAAAGGAGCTGTCCATGCGGTGATGGTTAAATCTCAAACACCGTCTAATACCCCACCAAAAACAACCTATAAGTATAAAGCAGAGCCCATCAATTACACTCCCTTGGGAGAAACCTATGGTGTCATCTTGGAAAAATTGCTCAAGGCCGGAGCTATCACCTTGCCTCTTGTTAAACCTCACTTCGGGTTTGACTCCACTCGCGCTATACCTTCCTAGTACAAATAAAATGACTTCCGTAACTTTCACCGTGTAAAAGGACATAGTCATGAAAACTGCAAGATGTTGAAAAACATAGTGCAGGAAATGGTTGACATAGGGGATATAACCCTCGATAATCCTAATGCCCCTGCCAACCGAAATTTGAAAATCTTCAACAAACCATTCCCGAATCACTCTCCCAATAGTAACACAAACCAGGATATCTTAGCCGAGGAGAGTGTTCATGAGATCCATGCAGTCTTCGATACCCAGCCAAAAGCCTCTATCGAGAAAATTTTGAATCAAGCCTCTTCACTAACACAGGAGCTCGAACCTCCTTTACCACCATCAAGCCAAAGTGAAATCATTCCTTTACCCATAAAGGAGTTAACTGCCTAGACTTCTCTTCCCATTGATGAGTCTTCTTATACCACATCCCTACAAGACTGCGAACGGATGTTATCTAATCTATCTATTTCCCAGACTTCCCCTTCTACCGCTCTTGCTGTACAAGAGGAAGGTACGACACTCCTTTTGACATCCTTAGATGAGAAATATCTTGCACCGACATCACCAAATTCTTTAACCATGACGGATCCTCTCGAACATGCCCTCTTACCTATTAGTTCTTCATTGCCTAAATCTTTTCAACGACCGGTTGACCTCGTAACATCTATTGATACAGTGCCTCATCTACTCCCTGTATCACACCCATAGTGGACTGGAATCACAACCCACCTTTCTTCTGTACCAAATTTACAATTCAAACCTGAAGACTGTCATTCTCCAGAAGATAGACGAATCCTATGGGAACGTTTGAGTACCCCTTATTCTACTCAAATGCAGATGACCGATCCCGACACCTCTACCATATATCCTAAGTGTTTACAGAAACTCAAAATGCCTATGTCCTCATTCTCACCCCCCGTATCTATATCAAGTATCCCATCCACCTCTATTAACCTAACCAAACCTTCCCCTACACTTGGGACCTCACCCATACCCAGTCTAACACACCCGCCTAAGCGACTAGATTTATCCAAGAATAAAGCTGCCCCGCCACCTAGAAGACAAGCTCAATCCGTGTGTCTCTATCACAATCAAAACCATCATCGTCACACCTACCTTCCATATTGGGACCTCATCCTTCCACCTTGCATCAATATATCATACCTCATGCGTTTTCTTCAAAATGACCTATGCCTTCTGCACCTATAGAGAGATCTAAGGGTATATCAACATTATCACCCCACGTATCCTGTCCACCCATCAACCCTAAACAAACTCCATCATCAAAGGATTTATTTTCTGTCACTCCCCTTTCTCCATGGTTGTTTCCCGCTACCACATCATCTGTAGCCTCATCATCTAACCAGCTGAACGGTAGCTCCTGCGCCAAAGAAACCATGTTTGGTGAAAACCACGTGTCAACACGCCTTGGCTAAACCACCACCCGTATGAACCAACCATGCCCAAACATTACCGAAACCCCACACAACCAATGCCCTCATCCTCCTCCGATTTTGACCCACTCAAAGGATCTTACGCCAAAATCCTTGCTATGTTGGTGGAGAATGCGACCATTTCTCTACCCCCACTTAGACCTTATGACCCGTCTAAACCTCAGCCTATAGGTTACGATGAGTCTAAAATCTGTGCTTATAACCACACACTAGGACATGATGTGGAGGGATGTAAAGCTTTAAAAACCATCCTTCATCAGTCACCTCTCCCAGATAGAAAGGTTAAGAAAGACAACTTACGAAGGGAGAGACCTTTAGCTTCCATTCCCTCTCCTCTACCATCTGTCCCCGCCTCACCAAGATCTATCATTATTACAACCCCACCTCTTGAAAACCATGATTTATCCAAAACATCTTCCTCATCTCAGGTCTACGAGATTAATATGATTAGTGTTGCTACTCGAGCGCAGAAAAACAATGAGAAAGCAAAAGAAAGCACACCTGTGCCCTCTCTTTCTCCGTCCAGCATCCCGATTGCACCACCACCCAAAGTGGTTATTCGTGGACCCGCTTACCCCGTCTCTAATGGAGCTTCCCATCGAGCCATGATCAAACAGCTTCACCAATCACCCGTAAAAATGATACTATATGATCTCATTCAGACTTCTGAATCTCATCGACAAGCTCTCGTTGAAATTCTTCAGGGGATCAAGGTCTTACCTAATGAAACCCTTCCCGTTGCCTCCATTCTGACACCCAATCACGTTGCCTCTCTCACCAAACAACCCACCGCCCCAACCACTTCCGTCTCTGTACCACAAGTTGCTGCAGTCAGTTTCTCTGAAGATGAAATTGTTGAATTTGGTACAGAAGACCCTGACCCTACCCTTTTCATCTCCGCTTACGTCCGGGACATTCGGGTACGTCGTGTTATGATTGACGGGGGCACTAGCCTAAACATCATCTCTTCAAAATCCTTCCAACAAATTAATATCCCTTATAGCTACATGTGTGCCAACCCCATCATGTTGCGGTCATTTAATGATGCTATTACCTCTACCTTAGGCACCGTGATCCTCAACTTTCAGGTAGGACCACGTACTTTACCCAAAATCTTCTATGTCCTTGAGGGAGAGTTCCAATATAATATATTGCTGGGTCGTCCTTGGATCCGGGCCATGGGATGCGTTCCCTCAACATTACATAGATGCATAAAATTTGAGTACGAGGGGAAATCCTACACCGTAAAAGCTGATTCCCCCCCCTTTAAAACCTGCAATATGTTATACCGCCCAAACGATGTGCTTGTACTAATCAAGACACCCGTTCACTCAACCCAACCATCCTCTTCAACTGTGCCTCAACCACCCACCTCAACCGCACCTATGCCTTCAACTGATGAAACTACCGTCGCAAAAACCACTTCCCTTCCCGCAGCTAACATCCCAACCGTTGATCCCTTAGTAGATGTTTTTCAATGCCTTACGCTAGGGGAGTATCACCTATATAACGTTAGTTCTTTCCATACCCCGCAGGAGTATGGACAGGTACGTGCACATCCTACTTATGACCGTCGTGTGGGAGAAGTAATCTCCTACGGACCACCGCACTGCCGTACTAACCTAACATATGGGGGTGTCGACGCATCTTCCGTTGCCCCTGAGCCTCCTCTTGGTGTGGTTCTTTCCAATCCGATTTTCAATACCTGACAAATCGTCGCTTATCCCTCACCTTCTTGACTCGCTGTGCTTGGAAAGGCTTTGGTTTTGGCCTTTATGAACAAGGCCGACATACGCTCATCCCCATCACCACACGCAAACATAATGATTGTAGTGGTCTCAGATTTCCGGGAACACTTACATCGACAGAACCTCGTGTCAGTTGTCTTCTAGAAGATGATGATGTCACCCCTACCGAACCATCATCACCCATTTTGCCTTCGTCTCCCACCGAGTCGATAGATCCTGAATCTATCCCTCCTAACTTTTTTTTTTCATAAATGCTATCTTCCTAGGTCCTCTCACTTATCAACGCAATAATGAGGACCCCTCTTCTATTCCCCTTCTATATCCAGACATGATTGAAGAGGACTCCCCTTCAATTAACGTTATTGAGTGCCAGGATGATGACTCCATCCTCACTTACCTTGGCGCGGATGACTCTTATATTCAATGAGCCTTACCATCTGAAACCCAAACCATGCTGAACGAATCTACTATAGAAATCAACATCCACACGGAGGAGGATCCTCACATTCTGAAGATCGGACAATCCCTTAACGCATCAGAACAAGTCGCCTTTACTACTTTCCTCCGTGCTCGCAACCAAGCTTTCGCTTGGTCCTACGCTGACATGCCAGGAATTGATCCTGACATTGTTGTCCATAACATTACCCTGAAACCCGATTCCAAGCCAATTAAACAGAAATTGAGAAAAATGCATCCGCGTATTGCCCTCTTGGTCAAAGAGGAGCACCAACGACTCCTTTCTATTTCCTTCATTCTACCTATTGACTATCCTCAATGGATTTCTAACATCGTACCTGTCACTAAAGCGACGGGGGGACTTCAGATATGCACGGATTTCTGGGATCTTAACCTCGCTTGCCCTAAGGATGACTTCCCCCTACCTAGTATTGACCAACTTGTTGATCTCACTGCAGGCCATGAGACGCTCTCTCTCATGGATGGCTTTTCAGGATACAACCAAATTTTGGTTGCCCCTGCCGATCAACACAAAACTACCTTCATAACTCCTTGGGGAACCTTCTGTTACTGTGTAATGCCATTTAGCCTTAAGAATGCTGGTGCGACCTATCAGCGGGCTATGACCTACATTTTTCATGACATTATGCACACTATCCTTGAAGATTACGTCGACGATCTTATTGGCAAGTCTAAACATCGCAGTGAACATCTCAATGTTTTAACCATTATTTTTGATCGCCTGTTACAATATTCTGTCTGTCTTCAACCAAAAAAGTGTGTCTTTGGTGTCCTTTTGGGAAAACTTCTTTGCTTTATCGTCTCTTTGCATGGCATTGAGGTCGACCCATCTAAAGTCAAAGCTATCCTAGAAATGCCCTCACCTACCAATCTCAAACAATTGCGTAGTTTACAAGGTAAGCTCCAATCTATTCGATGTTTCATCTCCCAACTCTCGGATCAATGTCAACCTTTTCATCACCTTCTTAAAAAGGACATTGATTTTCAATGGAGCGAAGAGTGCCACCAAGCCTTTGAAGCTCTCAAAACTTATCTCTTACAGCCACCTGTGCTTATCCCCACCTCAAGACGACCGCCCTTTATACCTTTACCTTTCCACCACTGACCACGCTGTAGGGGCCATGCTTGCACATCGTGACTTTGAAAATAGAGAACAAGCCGTTTATTATATAATTCGTACTTTGGTGGACTATGAGATTAGGTATACACATGTAGAAAGGTTGTGCCTAGCCCTATCATTCGTGGCTACCAAACTCCGACACTACCTTCTGAATCACAAAAATTTCATCATCACCAACACGGACCCCATCCATTACATGTATGCCAAACCTCATCTAAACCAATGCATCGCCCGATGGCTCATGCTCCTTACCGACCTCGACCTTGAGTTTGTCCACCAGAAATCAATCAAAGGACAAACCATCGCAGACCAACTTGCGGAAGCCCCTTTACCTGGGGAATAATTTACCAATTTTACATTCCCCGACAAACTCATTGCCACTCTTTCACTCCAGGAGGAGTCGTATTCAATGACTCTCTTCTTCGATGGATCCAAATGCCAATGCGATGGAGGATCTGGCATTGTTCTTATTCCTCTCGATGCCGAGCCTATGCCTCTTTCATTCCGACTCGATTTCCCTTGCACTAATAATACAGCGGAATACGAGGCCCTTGTTCTGGGTCTCCAGGTTGCGCTGCACTTAGGTATCAAATCTATCAATATTTTTGGCGACTCTCAATTGGTAGTCAATCAAGTTATGGGCATCTACCAATGTAAAAATGAGGAAATTCAAAAATACAAACACTACGTGGATTCACTTCTAGCCTTATTTACTCACTATTCTATCCAAACCATTCCCCGCTCCACTAACAAATTTGCGGATACTATGGCTTGCTTAGCCTCGCAAATTCCAGCCTCATCAACTGACTCTGACATTTTCATCTTGGTCCAACAACTCTTTGCCCCATCTTATTCAGCCCCGGTTGTTTGTACGATAAATAATGTGTCTGCTAACTCGCAGGATACTTGGTATCACCAATTCCATGACTACCTTACAACCTCTGTTCTCCCTTCTGACCTTACTAGTACTGGTAAACGCACTTTTCTTAAACGCATTTCTCGTTATGTAGTTATGGGGGGACTCCTTTATAAACGTGGCTTTGATGGCATCCTCCTTCGATGTCTCACCGGCGCGGAGGTCACCCATACCATCCAACAGGTCCATGACGGTATTTGTGGTGGACATTTTAGCGGCCTTGCCGTGGCCAAACGAATCCTTCGCCTTGGTTATTATTGGCCTACTCTCAATAACGACTGCTACGAATATGTTAAGCGTTGTGTTATGTGTCAGCAACATGCCAACCTTCAACATACTCCTAGCCACCCGCTCCAGGTCGCTCGAGATCTTTGGCCCTTCTCACAATGGGGTTTAGACCTTATTGGTGAGATTCATCCGTCCTCTTCGCAACGTCACCGATGGATTATCACAGCAACCGAATATTACACAAAATGGGTGGAGGCTATTCCACTCATTTCAACTAAAAAAGAAAAAATTGTAGAGTTCATTAACCACCACATTATCTGTCGTTTTGGTGTTCCTCATCGCCTGATTACAGATAATGGAAAATCTTTCAAAAATAAGTTGTTGCAAGACCTTTGTGACAACTTTGGTATCAAACTCAGCTTCTCATCACCGTACTATCCACAAGCAAATGGACAAGTCGAATCCTCTAATAAAACCCTAACCAAAATCCTCATGAAAGTTGTCAATGAGTCCGGACGAAATTGGCATGATCACATCCCCTTTGCCCTTTGGGCTTATCGTACTAGCATCCGTACCTCTACTAATGCCACACCTTTTTATTTGGTATATGGTACCGAGGCTGTCTTACCTCTCGAAATACAAATACCCTCCCTCAGAATATCCCTTCAGGATATTCTCACCAACGATGATTTCCGCCAAGAGCGGTTAGCCCAATTGGAGCTTCTTGACGAACGTCATCTTACAGCTCTCGATCACCTTCAAATCTATCAAAAACGCATCAAGCGTGCTTATGATAAGCGACTTCATGAGCGTACCTTTAAGGTTGGTGATCTTGTCCTCAAAGAGAATCAACATGTAACCAAACTAGAAAAGAGCAAACGTGGAAAATTTGCTCCCAATTGGATTGGGCCTTATATAATCACTCACACTTATGGATCAGGCACTTATCATTTAGCTTCGCTTAATGGTAAACCTGAGCCTGAGCCCCTTAATGCCTTGCATCTTCGACCATTCTACTGTTGAATTTAGTGTTATATCACTTCTTATCTACCTACTGCTCGTCCCTTGAGCTCATTTACCGCTACATACACTTTGTTTTCTACATCTCAAAATAAAATCAAGATCACTTCTCACCTCCCCTTGACGATGCCTTCCCCTTTTTAGTCTAGTCCATGACTTCAAAGTATTAAAATAAGCCGTATTCTTATGGGATTTTCTTGAGTCAAACTTCCTACTAAACTAGATGCTTCACGCCAAAAGAACATCTAGTCATCTAAATTAAATATAGACTGCTCCCTCGAAGGACAGCTATATGCCGAACTATTGCTGCTATTATAAATAGACTGCTCCCCCGAAGGATAGCTATGCATTAAAATCATATCTGCTATTATAAATAGACTTCTCCCTCGAAGGACAGCTATACACAGTCAGCCTTTATCAGAAGCTTCTCGCATTGATCAGCTTCGTGAAGACCTCAAGAATAAAACAATCAAAATCCCTTGTAGACTTCCCGCATCGGATCAGTCTATATTCAATAAAATAAAAGCCTCATTCAAAAGAACTTTTGAGTCATGGACTTGTCTATTTAGGGTAGGTTCTCTTTCGTCCGAACACTCACTTTGTAATAAGTTTTCCATACCTCAACTATACCATTCACCTCACCTCACCATTTGTTTCAACTCAAGGGACGTGACGTACACCTGATAGGATGTGATCATACAACTCTTTTCACCTATTGACTTCTCGTCTATGCATCGGTACCTAGGGCTTCACGTTCATTCTATGTTGTGTGGTTCATTTTTCTCTTTTCACCTACGGAGCAATCTTTCCTTTTTGCCTCGCATCTAGGATTGTGTGTTGATCTTAAGCAGGACATGGTTCCCTACCACTTGGGTAGGCTAACTTTCGCTTCTCTTATACCTTTTACAAACCTCACCAGTTCGTTACCAACACCATCAACCTTTCCTTACCAATATTACTATCAATACCTTTACCAACCAACCAATCACCTAACCATACCTAAATTGCCTGAATTCACCTCTCCCTGGTCCTAAGGGAGAACTACATCGGTCTGAGGCCCCTCCTTGCTTTGTGCAATGGGCTATGTAGGCAGCACTTCGGAGACATGGGGTCTCCCAAGGTTAGCTCGACCATCCCCTACCATAACCTATCATGTGTGGTAAATATAAATATTTTTGTGTATTTCTATTTAATCACATTCCTCTTTATCCTTTTTCAAAACACCGAAAGTCAAAACGAAAACATTCTTATTATTATCGTAACTCAAATCAACATACATATTCAGTTTTATTTAGATGTTAAACAAATACATCTTCTCTATCATCGACACACAGGTCGGCATCCTTATTAATTCTTATACCTTGCTAACATTTATTTAGACCCTTACACCTCATCCCGAACTAGGTGAGGATCGTGATCGTCGACCCCTCTCGCCAGGCCTCTCTGTCCTCAAAGGTACCATGGCTATTGGTACCACCCACTGATCTGCCAACCTCTCCTGTAACATATGAATACACCCTCTCGCATGGAGGACTCCAGCCTCTAGTCTCTCCGCCCGTGACTCCGCAACCGCTAACAATCCTCTTGTCTCATTCACCTGCATTTGGAGCTGCTGAACCAAACGCTGCAGACGATCCCTCTCTGCTGTAATCACCGCTATGTCAGGACGATCACGTACACCTTGCAGCTCTGCTACCCACCATAATCTATAGGCCTCTGTCATTCCTGCGTCCATTACCCTGCGATCGGCTGCTACTTCTTCAGGACCTTCTGGAGGTGTTGGCTGGGGAGGTGAGAATGCTGCCTCTGCGTCGATCCTCATATATGGTCTATAAGCCTGCGGTATGTCCTGCACAAATCCAAATTGTCGCCGCATGCGATCTATAGGAATCCTCTCATATTCACCTGGCCTGTGCCCCGCGATCCACCTCAATCGCTCTACACCCCTCAACTCCTCAGCTATGTTCTCTGTTACCATATAGTTCTCGTAAGGCCTCCAACAGATATCCGCAACCGTCACCCTCTCCCATACCTGCCTGTAATACTCAATGTCACCCGTCACGGCCTGAGATCTTGCCTCTTGTTCTGTCTGGACCCATCGTCTGAATCCCAACCTCTGTACTCCGGTCTCTCCTGCCTGGATGGGTCGGCCTATTGGTCGCACACAAACAATGTGCTCATAGGCCCAACAGTGTAATAAGTATGAACAATCCAGTGTCGTTCTGTGATTTCACCTACAAGCCCATAAACCCCTGTATAGCTCCGCCAAATATGCAGGTGCCCATGCAAACGTCACGTTCCTTTCTATCATCTCCCAAATAACACACATCAATGCCTTTGGAAATCTTCCCCCTTCCGCCCTCGGTAACGCATAATACCCTACCGCTATCATTAATATCACTGCTAACCTTGTCTCCTCAGGGTGTGCTGCATACATTACCCCATATGTGAATGTCAAACCTCGCTGTGTCAGATCTCGTGCGTATGGACCAAATACTGCTGTTATCGCTGCCCGCCCTGCGTTAGGCATTGCCTGATATACTGGTGTTCCTATAATTGGGAGTCTCAAAATACGAAACACATCTTCCAATGTCACTGTCATCTCCCCTGTTGGTAGATAGAAGGTATTTTTCTCAGGATTCCATCTCTCAATCAACGCCTGTAACATAGCATGGTTACGTGTGATTCGTGAATAATAGCAGATTCCACTTAACCCCAAATGATTTATCAATGTCCATTCAGCTGGCGTTACATCCGCTCGGATTCGTGACAACAGCGCTGGTACACTATCATTCATCCTCAACCCTGCCTCTGCCTGCATACATCAAAATAACAAACAACCATTCAATCCATCAAATCCCCACGGGTTTTTCCTCACATTCTGGAAATTCCTACAGCAACCGGTATCGTTTATAGTCAACCGGTACCGGTTCAGTAACCGATACCGGTTGTCCCTAACCGATATCGGTCACTGTCACCTTCATATAGCCTGCCTAAACACACTGCCTACGACAATAATTTGAGCGTTTATTCCTTTCTATACATACAAACATACCTGAAACCCCTGATTACCTACCCCGTAACACTTACCTCACCTATAACCCTTGCTATCATGTTTTCTTTTTCATATCTACCCACTTAATCTCCTATTCATAACACATGCAAAAATCAAATCACAACCAAAACATTTACCTCTTGGGTTGCAGCAGCTTGCGGTGGCACTTGTCTTCCCTCTCGGCCCTGCCTGCTGGATGCTTCTCCTCGTTCTGCCATGATCACCACTCTTTTCAAATTCACCTTTCTACTTTCTGAATCTCTTTTCTTATCACTCAAATCTCTCATACAATTACCTGTCTCAGTCGTCAAAAAGCGTCGCATTCCCGTATTTAACCTCTTGCATGGCTCTAAAAATAAGAACTTAAGTTGCCACCCTAGCTTTTCTATTTTTAGAAAAGCTCATACCTAAGTAACCGGTATCGGTTATATAACCGATATCGGTCTATCAGCTACCGTCATCGGTTCCCTAACCGATATCGGTTACACACCTGGCTTTTTAAAACATGGTTCTTTTCTTCATTTTCTACCTAATTTTTTGTCGCACCCCGCCTCTTTTCCTGCATCACAACACCATTATCCATATTTGTCCATCCACCACACATATCATTACAATTTCATTAACATCGTCTATTTTTACAAAAACAAACAAACCATCAACTAAGGATATCAAAAAACTATCAATCTATACATCATTTGGATCCAACTCATCAGATACATATATAACAATGTCACAAAACCAGCCCACAACATGCAACATTTCATCATATAACATGTCATCCATATATACGTGCAAAAACAAAAACATCAACATCATCCATATATCAACATGTCAACTAAACTCATCCTACATTCTATATCACAAACCATTGACGAAATACTTAAAAACATTTTCAACACTGCATATGGATCAAAACATCATCTCTATATATATATACAAGTTTCAAATGTACAATGTGCCCTGCATCGGGGCCTCTGTGATCTCATAATACAACAACAAAGCCGGCACGCAGGCCGCAATAAATATCAATCACCTCGACTCGGCTCGCAGGCCGGTCCCTCATATCAAAAATATACTCGGCTCGCAGGCCGGTATCAACTGTACAACCCGTACTTGGCTCGCAGGCCGGTATATAATGAATGAATGAATCAATACATGAATAAATGTAGGCACGCAGGCCTCTATCAACACAACCGGTTCACAGACCGGTGCCCATGTCCATATACAAAAACTATGTGGGGATCCCTCAGCTCTCCCCACCACCCTCAGCACCTCTCCCTGCTGGTCCCTGTGGTGCCTCTCACCTCCTACCTGTAACAGACACGCCGGCTGTGGCTGCGCCTCCCTGCGATCTCTGACTATGCGAGGTCTCCGCTCGGTGTGCCGCATATGGCTGATACTCAGCTCCGGTACTATCAAGGACATCCTGATAGTACCGGGCCTCCGCTCTCGCCTCCATGTATCTATCCCGTGCCACCGTCGGTACTGGGGCTGGTCCCCGGACTCCTACTGCCAGTACCCCCCTGTGCCTGTGCTGGTGGTGCCTGTGGCTGTGCCGCTGCTGGTGGTGGTATCTGTACCTGTGCCTGGGGCTGTGCCTGTGCCTACGCTGCTGCTGGTGGTGGTGCCTGTGCCTGTGCCTGTACCTGTACCTGCGCCTGGGCTAGCTGCCCCTGTAGGACACCTATCTGTGCCTGTGCAGCAGCCAACTATCCCTGTAATAGCTGCACCTGGCCCCGGAGCTGATCTCGCTCTGCTATCACTGCAGCCAAGTCTGGCTGTGCCGGCGGTACTATCCTAGCTACTCTCTGACCAGCCCACCAAACCATGAATGCCCCCGTACACCCAGCATCATCTACACCATCACCTGCTAGCCTCTCAGCAACCCAATCTGGGTCCAAGGGCTGTGGTGCAGGCAGTGGGGCCTCTACATCATCCCTCCTGTACTGAGGGAAGGGAGGTGGCTCGTCCTGTCGCAGCCCCATCTACCTGCGTACCCTCTCTAGGGGTATCCTCTCGTACTCTCCCGGCCTCCGTCCTGCTATCCAGAATGTGTACTGGATCAGGCGCAACTGTAAGCGGGCTCCTCTGCGAGGGTGATGACCTCTGTAAGGTCTCCATACAATGTCTACCGCTGTCAGGCCCTCTAACAAATGTCTATAATACGCCACATCCCGACCTGCAAGAACTGCTCGTGGCTGGCCCACGACCCCCAACCATCTCTGAAAGCCATATCTGTATATGACCTGTGGCCCTGGCTGCTGGGGTAACCCTACTGGCCTGATGCATATGATGTGCTCATATGCCCAACAGTGAAGTAAAAAGGTAGAGCAAATCCCAAATCACCTCATCCGGCGATAGCCCCATAGCTCCCTGTATAACTGCACCAGGTATACTGGTGCCCAAGCGTAACAGGTGTGCTCCTCCACCATCTCAAGCAGCACCCCCATCAATGCCCATGGAAAGCGCCCTCCCTCTGAGTCCGGGAGGGCGAAGCAGGTGATCCCGATCATCATCAGCATGGCTAGCCGTGTCTCATGTCGGTGCGCACGGTACATGTCACCATACCCGATACTCGCGCTGTGATAGGTAAGTAGCATGGCTGCATCTCCAAAAACCTACAGGATGCTGTCCATCGCCGTCTCTGAATCTACCTGGAACACTGCCTCTCCCTCGATCGGCAGTCGAAGGATGCGATACACATCCTCCAATGTGATAGTCATCTCCCCAGTCGGGAGATGGAACACATTGGTCGCCGGATCCCATCTCTCGATGAGGGCAACCATCAGGCTGTGATCTCTATCAATAGCTCTGTATCGCTGGACTCCGCCGAGTCCCACCTCGCGCATGATAGCCCAGTGTGCCGCGGATACGTGTGGCCGCATCCGCACCAACAGCGGGGGCATCCTATCCCGCATCGTCAACTGCTGACGTGCCTGCAAAACCAACCCACAACCTTAGACCTACTCTTTATCACATCATCTACTTTACCCTCTATACCCCCTTTTATCCCCCCGACCACACCCCGACTCTCTAACCCCCCCTCTAGTCACCTACCTTTTCCACTATCTCCCTCCCATACCCAACCCCAAACCCATACCAACCCAACCCCAAACCCATACAACCCACCTCCAAACCCATACCAACCCAACCCAAACCCAAACCCACACAAACCCCCAACAAACCCACACAAACCAAAGCAAAAACAAACCAAAACAAAACAAAACAATAAACTCCAACCGACGCCGGCCGATACACGACCGACGCCGGTCAAGCAATAAACCACCCTGCCCGTTAACTTTGCGACCGATGTCGGTCGCTTAGCGACCGACATCGGTCACTATCATTTCCCGGAGCCGAACCCCCGCACGGCCCCCCCACCTACATTTTTTCCTTTTTCTACCTACATACCCACCCAAACACCCTAAAAATCTACCCACCTAGCCGCCTTAGCTTATTTTACCTATCTACCCTCTCCCTTTTTCAAATCATTTCCATTTTCTCATTATTTCCTAAAAAATGTACATTCCTACCCAAACCCCAAATCTAGCTTAATACCATTCAAATGCACAAATTAAAGAGTTTCAAACCTACCCGTACAATGACACGTCGTCGTGGTGGGATGGGTGGTGGTGGTCCAGCTGGTCCAGCCCCTCCTGCTCCTCCTGCCTGTGCCATGGGTCAAACTTTGCTTTGCTGGGTCCTCTACCAATCAAATGTTGCCTGCTACTCACTCAGGCCCACCAATCAACTCACTTCTCCACTCAACTAGTGCCACCTCAGCCAACAAATGCACCGCTATCCAAAATCCACCTCAGACAACTTAATTGGTTTCCAAATTGCAAAAGTGACAATGACCGGCCGTATTTTTCTTTTTATAGGTTTTTCACATAGAACCGATACCGGTCAAATTGTGCCCTAAGAAACCGGTGTCGGTTATCTAACCGGTACCGGTCATAGATAACCGATATCGGTTTTATTTTATTTTATTTTATTTTTTTTTACCCAACATTTTGCCCTTATTTACTATTTGCCCTTTTCCACCAACATCGCCTATATCCACCTTTGATGCAAACATTTTCACCATTTGGCCCGACCCAAGGCCTCACCCTACCCTACTGGCCCGACCCAAGGCCTCGCCCTAACCATTTGGCCTGACCCAAGGCCTCACCCTACCCCTACTGGCCTGACCCAAGGCCTCATCCTAACCATTTGGCCCGACCCAAGGCCTCACCCTCCCCTACTGGCCCGACCCAAGGCCTCGCCCTAACCATTTGGCCTGACCCAAGGCCTCACCCTACCCTATTGGCCCGACCCAAGGCCTCACCCTAACCATTTGGCCCGACCCAAGGCCTCATCCTACCCTACTGGCCCGACCCAAGGCCTCGCCCTAACTATTTGGCCCAACCCAAGGCCTCACCCTAACCATTTGGCCCGACCCAAGGCCTCGCCCTAACCAACCCGGCCCGACCCAAGGCCTCACTCTACCCTTCTAGCCCGACCCAAGGCTGCAATCCAACAACTCTCGGCCCGACCCACGGCCATACCACTTCAATACTTTACCCAAAATCAACACCATACACTTTTATCCACCCATCCTGTAGTTTTTTGTTCAATCGAGCTCACCTGTTCGTGTTTTCGCATGATTAGGGTTCTTGACTTGATCTGTTGACCAACTTTGCCCAGACCTAGACCGTGACGTTTATCTCAACCAAACCAACCATTTGGTACTGCCGGACATGCCTAAACGTTCATGTACCTTACCTGTTATATACCCTGGAGCTACTTCCTATGCCTTGGATACCAGGATTATACCACCCTTGTTTGGATAAACTATCGACCTTTGCCTCTGCACTGCTGGTTTTCTCATCAAATCATGTCCCCTAGTCGTACTATGGCATTTCAACATGCGTCTGCTTCCTTGAACCTACCCCACCATCTTACCATCCTCTTTACACCATTTACCCTTTATCAACCCTATCCCTGATTTCCCGTTCACTCAATCTGTGATAGATTTGAGGGGGATTACCTATACCCTTAACAGGGAAAACCACTTCATATTATTGTCCACGCAGCTTTATAAAACAAGCTACATGACAATAAGGGGCTAATGTAGACACCAAATTTGTGTCTTATGACCCCTTGTGACCCGCATCTCATCTCGCAATATAACCTCATCACCTAAACCTTACACAATTATTTATTAATTACCTTGTAATTGATAAATCCACATCACCTTACCTACCACCTCATTTTGCCACTTCATCATGACCTAGCCCTAACCCTAAACTAACCTAATTAAGACCCATAACTTGGTCCACACCTACACCCATAACTAATGACCCCTTTCTCGCACCCAAAACCGACCTTCTAGTCATTTGACCAAGCCCACAACTGATCTCTCGGGAGAAAAGTAGGGAAGGTGGGCTATTTTACTAAAAATAGCCTACTTTTTCCTTACCGATGCCGGTTCCTACTCGACCGCCGTCGGTTAAGTAACCGCCATCGGCTCCCTGTAAATGGGCTCCCCGAACCAAAATCAAAGGTGGGAAGGATTTTTGAATCAACAGAGATCATTGGGAGCGAGGAACAAAGTCCAGATCTTCACTTGACCGAGCAGAGACGAGTGGAGATACCAGAAGTGTTTACAGCAAAGGAGATCAGCTTGCATCTTCATCAAAACCAGTAGTCCTTCCAAGACAAAAAGGAGTTCTTCGCAGTCAGCCTGATCTTCCTCTACGGTACGCACACACCATCTCGACATTCCACAGGTATTCCTCCTAGCCCTAACCCTTATCTGTTTCTAAAAGGAATGAAAGGATAGAAGCAACTCTATTCCCAGAAGTCGAAACATTCCGAGTGAAACACGTTGTTAGACATGTAATTGACAAGAGTTAGTGGCTGATCTCATTCAAGATTTTGAATATAGGAGTACCAAACCATCAGTGGATAAGGTGTTGCAAATGATCAAGTTCCTTACAATGGGAGATAATGCAATGGCAGAGGATAGGTTACTAGAATTTCTAGGTGAGACTTATTTAGAGACGTGCCTCAATGAGGAAGAATCAAAGGAAGTACATTTTGAGCACACGTGTATGAAAAAAAAAGGCAAAATGGTCTATGTAATAGATGGAGAAGAGATGGAGATGTTGGATGTTAATCATTCAGAGGGTACATGTGAGGTCATAGATAATGCTGATGAGAAAGAACAAACCTACCATGAGCCCTTGTAGATGAAGAAGGTTAACATTGGGATGGAGACAAAACCTAAGGAGGCTATCATCAGCGACTATTGGTCAGAAAAAGAAGTTTCAAAGATCATTTATTTGTTGTACAAGTTCCAATATTTTTTCCCTCGTGGGTACCATGAACTCAAAGGCATACACCATTCCTTGGGGGAAATGAATATCAAGTTGAAGGAAGGTGCGTGTCTGATTCGGAAGAGGCCTTATTGGAAGAATCCAAATTTACATGTACGGGTTAAGGAAGAAATAGAAAAAATGATAGCATCTGGTATCATTGAGGTAGTGGAAGATTCAAAATGGATAAGGCTGATGGTTATCAGTATTAAGAAGGATGGTAGGATAAGAATTCACATTGACTATAGGGATCTAAAGGCAGTGTGTGTCATCGATCCCTTTCTAACCCCCTTTACTAAAGAAATTCTAGAGGGAGTAGCTGGGTGCAAAGTCTAATCTTTCACGGATGGATTCTCAGGATACCACCAAGTCAGGATTACAAGGGAAGACTAGAGAAAGAAAACTTTCACCACTGAATGGGGAAGTTTTTCCTACACAGTTATGCCCTTTGGATTGAAGAATGCACCTATTGTGTTCTCGCACATCGTGGTACATGCATTCTAGAAATTCATCCACAATTTTCTTCAAGTTTATCTAGATGACTGGACTATGTATGAACTTAAGAAATACCATTTTGACAACTTAATACTGATGTTTGAAATATGTTGGCAATTGAGGATATCCCTTAATATTAAGAAATGTGTCTTTTCCACTCCATTTGGAATCCTTTTTGGGCACATTATATGCAAAGATGACTTACTAGTGGATCCTACAAAAGTTGTAATTATTGTAGGATTAGGGGATGCTACTAGTCAAAATGCAGTGCATGGATTCCTTGTGCACATGGGGTATTATAGGAAGTTCATCAAGGGGTGTGTCAAGATCGACGCGTCCTTAGAAGAATTGTTGAAACATAAAAGTACCTTTTATTGGGGAGAGGTGCAACAGAAGGAATTTGACATCTTAAAGGATAGGCTTGTCACAATGCCCATATTGCATTTTTCTTCTTGGGAAAATCCTTTCCATGTGCATGTCTATGCCTCAGGGACAGATATGGGAGATGTGCTACTAGAACCTGGTGAGGGAATTATTGATCATCCCTTGAGATTTGCTAGTAGGAAGTTGACACCAGTAAAAAAAATTACACAACTACTGAGCGCGAAGCATTTTCAATGATCTACGTGTTGTATAAGTTTAGCCAATATCTATTGGAAACTCCCTTCATATTCTACATAGACCACATGGAATTGAAATAATTAGTCAAAAAACCCATTCTACAAAGGCACATATATCATTGGGTCCTTCTATTTCAGGAGTTTGAATTCACAGTGGTGGTGAATCCGGGAAAGATAAATTTGAGGCCTGATCACTTATCAAGGATTGATTCGGGAGAGGACACACAACATTGAGGGTACCATACCCGACACACAATTATTTACATTATGGCGTGCACCCTAAGACTTGGAAGATATCGTAATGTTTTTAAAAATAGGTGTGGCGCCATAAGGGATGAAGGATCTGGAGAGAAAGTAGATGGAAATATGCGCCGCACCCTACATGCTGATTAGTGGAGACCTGTATAAGTTAGGTCATGATGAGGTTCTGCGCCAATGTGTATTAGAACATGAGAACATAGCCATTATGGAAGAAACACATGGTGGGATTGTAGGAGGACACTATGCAGGAAATTCTACTGTGTGGAAGATTTTATTAGCAGGGCTTTGGAGGGAAACCATCTACAAGGACTGCATTGAGTTTTGCAAGGCCTATGACCATTTTCAGCACCTTGGAAAACCTGGAAAGAGAGATAAAATTCTCTTATGACCAATAGCCCACACTGAACCATTTGAGAAATAGGCAATCAGATTTATAGGACCAATTGTCCTAGCCACGTGAAGAAATGGTTCACACTTTATCATCACGTGCATTGATTACTTGACATGGTGGGCAGAGGAAACACCTATAAAGGATTGCACCGTAGAAATAGCTGCTAGATTTTTATGGGAGAACATAATCAATAGGTATAATTGTCCTTTAAGTTTAACAAGTGATAGGGGTACACACTTTCTCAATGAAACAGTCATGATTATGTTAGTAGAATTTATGGTGGCCCATCATAAAACTATCCCATATCACCCTCAAGAAAATGGAATTGCTGAGGCATTTAAAAAGATACTAAGTCATACGTTAACTAAGATCTGTGATGTTGGAAGACAGGAATGGGATGATAAGGTATCATCTGTTCTATGGGCATACATGAAAACTTATAAAAGGTTGAACCAGGTCACACCATTTCAATTGGTGTTTGGCATGGAGGCTATTTTACTAGTGGAATTCATGTTACCATCACTGCGTATAACGCGCGCAGGAGGATTAGCCGATGAGTAAGTGTTGGAAGAAAGAATTGATAAGTTGATGAAATTGGATGAAAGGTGATCACTTGCTAGATGGATTCAGAAGAAAGAAAAAACAAGACAAAAAGCATGGCATGATCGTCATATCAAGAACAAGAAATTTGAAGTTGGGAAAATGGTAATGTTGTATGATTCTAAGTATCTACGCAATTCTGGAAAGAGGAAAGTCCATTCGTTGGGACCTTACATCATCTCGTACATTCTTGATTTAAACACTTTCTAGTTACAAGTGTTGGATGGGATGAGGTTACTAGGTCACTTCAATGGGAGTAGGTTGAAGCCCTACTATAAATAAGTCTTCTTGGTGTTTGTAAATAAGGCAGTATTACCAATTAGTCTAGAATTTCCTTTATGCTTTTTCTTTTCTTGTGTTTCCCTTTCTCATTTCTTGTTCCTCTCTTTTTGTTTTGTTTTGCGCCTTGTGCACCAGTAACCACATTATTTTTTTCTAAGGTTGTGTATGCATAGAGGACCACACATCTATTTTAGTGTGGGGTGGAGTGATGCAAAGTATAGGCCCATAATACAAGATTGAACTAGCAGTAGAAGTAGCAAAAAATGGCCCAGTTGATGGATACAAAGTGTGTAAAGAGTAAGAAGCACGTAGAAAAGAGGTGGATGAGAATGGTTGGTGTCAAAAAGGATTTGTGAAAACCACGTGCAGAAAGAATAAAGAGCATAGGAAAAACATGAGGTAGGTGAGGGAAAAAATAGGGTAAAGTACAGAAGAAGAGCCTTCGTGCTATAGACGCGCGTGTAAGAGTCTTCGATCGAGTGGGATTTTTGTGCACTAGAAGGTTGTAAAGGGTTTTGCATGTAGGGTGGAAAGTAG
The DNA here is from genome assembly GCA_019776745.2 of Taxus chinensis. Lineage (NCBI taxonomy): Eukaryota > Viridiplantae > Streptophyta > Pinopsida > Cupressales > Taxaceae > Taxus > Taxus chinensis. The sequence goes on along the minus strand of CM034146.1, from coordinate 81,627,112 downwards.
GTAAGGGCGCTTAAAATCAGCTTAGTGGAAAAATATGCATTTAATGTTAAAGTATGGTGGTAGGTGGTATAGAATTTAATGCTGGAAAGAAGGAAAACCTATAAATACAAGGTCGGGCAAGTCATTCGTTACCTTACGATTATGAAGTGAAAGAAGCTCTTGCGAACTAGGGCATCCAGAGAGAAATTTTTGTGAAGAAAGGAGAATCCAAGAAATTTAAGAGTGCATCTAGGGTAGATCCACAAACCAGTGTGGAAGGAGTACATGGGTGTGGGACAATTTGTTGGGGAAGCACCGCCTTGTGGAAGGATTTTTCAAGTTAGGGTTTGGTGCCTTGGGCACAAAGTTAGAAGGGTTTCTTTGTAAGGTTGAGCTTTGGGATTGGATAGAGTGGTAGAACATAGCAATAGGAAGAGAATTTAAGTGTTAGCACCGACTAGAAGAATGGAACCAAGAAAACCAATCGTTTCACCAAAGAAAATAAAGGGCAAGGGAAATCAAATCACTACTATCGCTAGCACCAATGAAGAATGGTATGTGGATATGCAGTACCTAGATGGGTTATTGCTAGGAAAAGAGTGGGAGTCACACCTGTGGAAGATGGTCATAAGCGATTATAATCATTTCACAAGAAAAATAGAGAAGTAAATGGCCTTGGAGTTGGTTCGCCCAACCAAAAATAGGACGCCATATGGAATGCTCATTTATAATGATGACGTGAAGGTCAAACTAGAAAAGGATGGGTTATTATAATTGTATGAGTTTCCCTACTTTGGAAAAATTGAGTGCCTTTACTAGTGGTTGATGTTGTCGGTACATGAAGATCATTTTTATTTCATGGGGTGAAATATGTGTATCACACCACAACTGATATCTGAGTTCACATGCCTCAATTGTGAAGGAGATAACATTGATGATGATATAAGTAATAAAGAGGCTATCAAGGAGACTGTATCCACGTATGAATACAAGAAGGGTTCAAGATAATTTGAAATCTCAGAGATACCAGACCTAGTGATGAGGATGGCCATGTGCTTAGTCACAAAACTCAATGACCAGTAATGGTAGACACAAGTAAATAAGACATGGTTGAACATATTCTGGAAGATATCAGAAGGGAACATCTACAACTTGTCCACTTTCATTGTGGATGAAATTATAAGTAGTGCACAATAGGGAGAGAAGATACTCTTGGGTAACATCCTCCTCACCATTGTGTTTTAAGATATTGGAGTGCCCAATGGGCTAGAAAAATTTGTTTGGGAATCTCCAGAAGAGGATCCCTCACCCGTAATGAGATTTACAAAATACACTTGTGAAACCATGATGACTGATCACAAGGCACGCATGAAGAAGTGGTATAAGTGAATGCATGACACATTTAGGGCTGAGTGGAGGATCCCAGAGTAGTTTCCTATGCTCGTGAGTTGAGAGAAATAATTTGCAGTATACCAACACTTCTGCATTGGTAGATTTAGGTTGACAGATGAGAACATGAGTCTGTGGTGCAAACTACCCTTCTCCTTCACCGTTATACTTCCAAGCCAGAGTTAATTGGTTCAAGGAGGCCAAGAGACTAAGGTTCGACCTTAGAAAGGTATATGTAGACCACCACGAGCTGTAGTGGAAGCTAGTCTACCCAAAGAAGTGAATGTACGTGGAGAGATACGTCTCCCACGAGATACAAATGATGAAGCCTGTAACATTGCCAATCATTGGAAGGGCTGTAGAAAGGATATACCTTCACATAAGGCTGAAGTTTGAAAAAGGTGCTTACTTTGAGAATGATGTCTCCATCCCTGAAGATCCTACAGGAAGGAAAAAGGCCACGCCTAGAAAGAGAGAAAGAGAAGAGGTGTAGAATACACCAAGTACTCAAACTACATAGATGGTAAGTGCACTAGAGACAAGTGCTAAGCCTAGTACTTACGCATTGAGGAAGAAGTCTCTAGTCAAAGTAAAGACTCTAGAAGAAGAGGCACTAGAGCATGAAGAACCCCTCACTTAGGAGGAATCACCAAGGAAGACATCACCTATCAAGGGAAAATAAAAAGAAGAATCTCCTGTACTGGAATCCCTAGTAAGGAAGAAGCAAAAGGTGACAGATGAGGCCAATTCAGAAGAGATAGAGAGTCTAGATGCCTACATCAATGAAAAATATTATGATTATGAAGATGAAATAGGAGGTGAAGACCATCATATATATAAAATACATGATTTTGAAGAAGAAAGAGATGAGGAGTATAATGAAGAAGATGATGAGAACAAGGATGAGGAAGAGGATGAGACCCAAAACAAGGGGGTAAGTGGAGAAGAAGTTACAAAAGGAAAAAGGACCCCAAGCCTCATGAAGGAACAGGTAGATGAGGCCACGGAGAAAGAAGTGGAAAAAATCATCAAGAACCTGGTGGAACAAGAAGTGGAACATAATGCACGGATGTGGTGATGAAGGAAGATGAGGAAGAGAACATGGGAAGAGAATATGGCAGCATGGGAGGAGATCCCAGTTTGGCTATTAGCTTTCTAAAGGCCACACACATAGGGAGGAAGAGCGCAGAATCATCACAAGTTCAAGGAATGGGCTACATTGATGATCCAAACAAAGTGTTGTCTTGCACACGCTTCTAGAGCACCATTCCAACGGAACAAATTTTAGCTATGACTTCATTTGATGAGGAAGGTGCTTACCTTCGAAAAAGGAAAATGCTATCATATGAATTTGAATCCCACATTGATGAGCCAGGATTTGAATTAAGCTAAGGGGCATTGATGAAAGTACCAAAAAAGGGGATAAATCCCTTCATGAATGCTCAAAGGCTATTAGATGAATAGATTTGTAATGTTCTCAAAAAATTCTCAGTTGAGTTGAATCTAGGATCTTTTGGAGAAATGACAGGGTAAAGTTCCTAGAGGTAGAGTTGGAGAAAAAGGAAGAAGAATTGAAAAGATTTTAAGGACATTGAAAAGATCAAAGGACTTAAAGTAGAAAAGCTAATCAACACTCAATTAAGGCGTGAGTTGAAAGATGAAAAGGAAAGAGTGCACGAGGCATACAAGAAGATAGAGATGATCATGGATGCCATTGTCCTAAAGCATCCAGACTTAACACCACCCGCACAAAAGTATGGATCATCCTTGCAATGCCTAGAGGACTTGACCCGCATACTCACCATGGAGAGGTGACCACTTGCCCTAGAATCAGTGGAGGAGGATTGACATGCATCAAGAGAAAGAAAATAAGATGAATTTGGTGGAGATTGTTGCTTAGTACAACAAGATCCTCACCGATGTAAAATCTATTGCGCAAGTTGCTGAGGCTTCCTATGACAACTGTGTAGATAGAGATAGAGTGGAAAGTATCCTTGGTTGTCACCCATGAAGTGGAACTCAAGGAGTTCTAGGAAAATAACAAGGGGAACAGGGCTAGAGTGAGACAAAATCTTAGCTGAAGTAGAAAAGAAATTAGAGGCCATTGAGACCTTGCGGGGATCAATCAAGAACCGGTTGAAGGAATTATACCCTCATAACACTCGGAGGATGGACGTGCTTGAGGATTTGGGAAAGTAGCTGGAAGATATTGTGGAAATAATGAGTGCTAAGGGAGAGGGGATGAGTTTTGAAGAAGTGAGTGCCCTAGTGGGGGATCTCTGTTAGTAGGCTCAGAGTGAGGTCGACACTTGGGGAAAATTAGAAGCTGATTTAAGAAAGGATTTCTCTCTCCTCCTCCAGAAGTAAACAAGTTCTGCATTCTTTCATTCTTTTCCCCATTTCTTCATTCCTTATTCTTCCCAACCATTTGTAAGGATCTTCCATTATTTATTTCCTTTATTGAAGAGTGTTTCAAGAGGATGAAGAACATGCGTAGTGTGGGGTGATGTTGGGCTGCAAAATATTAGATAAGTACAAGAAGGATCGGTGGGAGCACGTGGACCTAGTCAAAGAAGGGCATGCACAAGTTGAAGGCATGTAAGGAAAAATGGATTTTTTACTTATCCATATTCAAAACCCCAGGAAACACACGAGAAAAGAATGAACCTTTTGGATAAGGTGCCAGTCTGATGACTGTGGGATCAAGAATGGAATATTCCAAGCATGCGATGGAGGATTCTAGAAGAGCATCATCATGAAGAGTGGAGAGCTCAAGTCTGTGAAGGCATGCTCCCATGTAGGACCACTTCGACACTTGGCAGACTGATCTGTAACTTCTGGAAGGCATGGCAGTGGGTGTTAAGGCTATATATATACAAGTGCCTAGTAGAAGAAAGGATAGGAGAAGTGGAAGAGAGGTGAAGCCCTGCAGAAAAAAAGTATGGAGGGTGTTATGGATAGGGATTATGAGAGCTCTGTGAGTGATACCATATAAAAGGGGATGGGTTCTCATTTTTCTTTGTAATATGATGAGCATAATATAGCTCTGATGCATGATTTAGCTCTGCATAATTATATGAGGATCTGTTATGACCTCAAGGGATGTAATGTGGGTTATTAAATTTGATAGTATGAATATAATGCTTCATTATAAATCATCTGTGTTCAATACTTATGCATTTCTATTATGTATAAATCATCTCCATGTGTTTCTTGTTATTTCTCTTACCTATATACAATGAGATGAAAACTCTTCCTAATTTCATAAGAATGTGGTTTAGTTCTTTTCTTTCCTGCATTTGATTGTTTTATTATAAGATGATGCATTCTCACAAAACTCAAAAAAAGGAGAGACTCGGTGCATGTGCGTGCCTCAGAGTGAGTGCCCAACATCCTACTGGGTGATAGGTTGGAATGCATGGGATTTTTCTATTCTTGTGAAGGGTACAAAAATGACTACAACAGAGGAATAAGGTTCTCCTATGGGGGTATAACATCTCTATTCATATTTGTACTAGAAATTTTGAACATGAGACAAATTAGAAGGAGGTTTTAGTTAGTTTGATGGATGAGAAGGGTTAGATTTCAAGACCATTGCATTAGCGGATCATTTTTCCTTAGAATAATTGTTTTACGGTGTTGAGATTAGATGACAACCATTCCTCTTCTGGTGGATCAAGATCCTATTATTCAACTTGTTGTTGTAACAAGATAGCTTTAGTTAGAATATGGATAGGAATGCATTAATTAGTTCAGTTTTGTGTGAATTTTATAAATCCATGTATGCCCATTGAGGATACACACAAAAAAACAGAGTTGTAAGAGGAAGAGATGTGCTGATTGTAATTTCCAGATTTGAACAATAAGAGAGTCGATACCGTTGCTCCGTGGATGTTTCCCTCTTGATGGTTTTACCACATAAATATGTGTTTATGGTTTGTGTCTCTTTTTGGCTATTTAATTTCGTTTACTCGGTTTATATTTTGTTGTGCTTAATCTTTTCATGGCTATATAAGTTTCCAATAAGTGGTATCAGAGTAAGGTTGGAGGGAGGCCACGAGGGGTGAGTTTGAAGGGTGAGTTCATTCACTGCGTTGAAGCTTGATGGTAAAGAAACAAAGTGCTAAATTTGAGATCGATAAATTTGATGGTAGCAATAACTTTGAGTTATGGAAGGTCAAGATGTGGGATATACCTTGTGTGCAAGGAGTTGTGAAGGCACTTGCAAGAAAGGAAAAGAAATCCACGAGTATGGAAGATGATGACTGGGATGAGATGGAAACTCATGCTCTCAGTGCTATTCACCTATGCTTGGCCGATGATGTATTATTCAACATCGTGTCTAAAACAACAACAACAGGACTCTAGACAAAACTGGAAAGCTTGTATATGACTAAATCCTTGATGAATAGAATCCTCCTGAAGTGTCAACTATATACCTTGCATATGAAGGAAGGTATGACAATTTCAGAACATTTAAATAATTTTAATACTCTTATTTGTAAATTGGATAGCACGGGTGACAAAATTTCAAATGAAGATAAGACGGTAACATTATTAAGTTCTCTGCCTGAATCTTGGGATCATTTCGTAACCTCTATTAGTTTTAGTTCTAAAGAGGTCATTAGCTTTGATATTGTTGTTGGAGCTATGATATTTGAGGAAAATCGAAAGAGATCTTCTCTGGAAACTTCAACAACAGAAGTTATGATGGCCATAGGTAGAACTACTGAGAGGGGACAACATTCAAAGGGCCTAACTAGATCCAAGTCGAAGGGAAAAAAGAGAAAGTTGAAGTGTTGGTTCTGTAACAAATGAGGACACCTCAAGAAAGATTGCTGGAAACGTAAAGAGGCATATAAGGAGGAGGACTCTACAAAGGAGGCTAACATAGCCAAGAAGGACTCAGGTATGGTTGATGAGGTATTATCTACCTCTATTGTCTCATAGTACCATTATGACTGGTTAATTGATTCTGGGGCATCCCATCACATGTGTCTACATAGGAATTGGTATTCTACATATCAATCTATTGATGATGGGGTAGTTTACATGGGTAATGATTTTACATGTAAAAATGTTGGGATAGGGAGTATCAGAATTAAAATGTATATTGGGATTGTTAGAATACTGATAGATGTGAGACATGTGCCTAACTTGAGAAAGAATCTGATATCTTTGGGAGTTCTGGATTCTAGTGGACATAAGGGTTCAGTTCAAGGTGGAGTTTTGAAGATATCAAAAGGTATCTTGATAGTCATGAAAGATAACAGTGTCGGGAACCTGTATAAACTTGAAGGAAGGAAATAAATTGATCAAACAGGAGTCGTATAAGAGGATGCAGGTGAATCCACTCGCTTATGGCATCAATGACTGGGTCATATCAGTGAGAAAGGAATTAAGGTACATGCTGATTGTAAACTTCTTCCTAGTTTAAAAACTATAGATTTAAAGTTCTGTGAGCATTGTGTTTATGGGAAACAAGCTAGACATAAGTTTAAACCTAGAAAACATACAAGTAAAGGTATCCTAGACTATATTCATTCAGACCTATGGGGTCCAGCTCCGAAACCCTCATATGGAGGATCATCATATTTTGTTAGTTTTATAGATGATTACTCGAGGAAAGTTTAAATCTATTTGTTAAAGAGGGAAGCTGATGTATTTAACACTTTTAAACAATTTAGAGCTTTGGTTGAAAAGAGCACAGGTAAATCCATTAAATGTCTTAGAACAGATAATGGAGGGGAATTTACTTCTAAGGAGTTTGAAAATTATTGCAAGAATGAAGGGATCAACAGGCATAAAACCACTATGTACACTCTGTAGCAGAATGGCATTGCTGAATGCATGAACATGACTCTTCTTGAGAGAGCAAGGAGCATGCTCAGTAATGCAAAGTTGTAGCAAGAATTATGGGGAGAAGCTTTTCTTACAGCTTGTTACCTGGTTAATCAATCACCATCGACAATAATTGACTGCAAGATTCCACAAGAGGTATGGATAGGTCAACCATGTAATTATTCTAGTCTTAGAGTTTTTGGTTGTGATGCCTATGCACTTATTCTAAAGAGTTATCATTACAAGTTAGATCCTAAGTCACAAAAATTAGTCTTTGTTGGATATGGTGATGGTGTGAAGGGGTATAGATTATGGAATCCTACTGCCCATAAGATCATCATAAACAGAGATGTTATATTTGATGAAATTTCCCTCATGAAATCGGATGGAAAGAATGCTATGAAACAGGTTGATGTACCACAGTCACAGCAAATTCCATTTGATATACATTCATCCACGGGTGAAAATCATGAAGATGTCCATGAGCAGGATATTCATGAGGAAATCACTCAGGAGGATGAGTAGATTGAAACACCTCAGGAAATTGAGGAAATACCACAACAAGCTCTACGAAGGTCTACATGGATCAGATCAGTTCCAAGCAGGTATGATGATTTTTTCACTTATGTTGCTTTAATTTCTAATGAAGGAGAACCAAGTTTTTACAAAGAAGCAATAGAGGTTTCAGATAGTGACAAATGGAAACATGCCATGAAAGAGGAAATTGATTCTTTGATTAAAAACAAAACATGGGATCTGGTGGAACTTCTTAAGAACAGGAAATCGGTTGGTTGTAAGTGGGTATACAAGTTGAAGAAAGCTGCTGATGATGTTATTTCAAAGTACAAGGTGAGGCTGGTCGTAAAAGGGTTTTCTCAGGAAGTAGGTATTGACTTTCATGAGATTTTTTCACCAGTTGTAAAAATTGTTTCTATTCATATGGTGTTAGCACTAGTTGCATTGCATGATCTTGAATTAGAGCAGCTAGATGTTAAAACTACATTTCTACATGGAGATTTAGATGAGGAAATTTACATGGAACAACTGGAAGGGTTCGTTCAAAATCGCAACAAGAGGTTTGTTTGAAAACTCAAGAAATCATTATATGGCTTGAAGCAGTCTTCAAGACAATGGTACAAGAAGTTTGATTCCTTCATGGTGAGCCATAACTTTACCAGGAGTGAATATGATCATTGCATTTACTTTAAAAGGTTAGATAATGGCAGATTCATTATATTGGTATTGTATGTTGATGATATGCTTGTTGCAAGCAAGAGCATGGTTGATATCAGTAGGTTAAAGGCTCAGTTGGCTAGGACATTCGAGATGAAGGATCTAGGAGCAGTAAGGCAAATCTTGGGCATGGAGATACACAGAGACAAGATGAAAGGCAAGTTGTGGTTATCACAAGAGAAGTATGTGGAGAAAATACTTCAGAGATTCGATATGGATAAAGTAAAACCAGTGAATATCCATTTAGCTTCACATTTTAAACTTTCTTCAGGTTTGTGTCCTAGTAATGATGAAGAAAAGGAGTATATGTCTCATGTACCGTATGCTAATGCAGTAGGAAGTTTGATGTATGCGTTGGTTAGTACTAGACCAGATATTTCACATGCAGTTGGTGTTGTTAGTAGATACATGGAAAAGCTAGGTAAAGAACATTGGGTAGCAGTGAAATGGGTGCTTTGGTATCTTAAAGGCACAAGCAATTACTGTATCACTTTAGATGGTTGCAGTGATAAGGTTTGTAGTTATTTTGATTCTAATTTTGCAGGTGATTTGGACAAAAGAAGATCTACTTCAGGTTATGTCTTTACTCTTGCAGGTGGTCCTATTAGTTGGATGTCAAAGCTTTAAAGCATTGTTTCTTTATCCACTACTTAGGGAGAGTATGTATCTGCTTCACATGCTTGCAAAGAGGTAATATGGTTAAAAGGTTTATTGGGTGAGTTAGGATAGTTTCAAAAAAGTGTAAAACTTTTCTGTGATAGTCAAAGTGTAATTTATTTGGCTAAGAATCCAGCTTACCATAGTAAGTCAAAACATATTCCAGTTAAATACCATTATGTAAGACATGTTGTTGATGAAGGACAGGTGATTCTTGATAAGGTCCACACTCAAAATAATTATGCAGACATGTTCACGAAACCAGTTATATTAGAGAAGTTGTGGTGGTTCTTGGCTTCTCTAGGATTACAAAAAAGGTGATGAGCAATGAGCAAGGTATCAGGTTAATTGTTGTCAAGGTGGAGATTGTTGAGATTAGATGACACCCATTCCTCTTCTGGTGGATCAAGATCCTATTATTCAGCTTGTTGTTGTAACAAGATAGATTTAGTTAGAATATGGATAGGAATGCATTAATTAGTTCAGTTTTGTGTGAATGCTATAAATCCGTGTATGCCCATTGAGGCTACACACAAAAAAATAGAGTTGTAAGAGGAAGAGTTGTGCTGATTGTAATTTCCAAATTTGAACAATAAGAGAATTGATACCATTGCTCTGTGGATGTTTCCCTCTTGAGGGTTTTACCACGTAAATTTGTGTTTATGGTTTGTGTCTCTGTTTGGCTATTTAATTTCGTTTACTCACTTTATATTTTGCTGTGCTTAATATTTTCATGGCTATATAAGTTTCCAATATACAGTTTAGTGTAAGAAAGAGAGTCATTTAATTTTAGCGAAGAACTCTTGTTGCGTAGCTACAGTTTCTTCTCTTCCAGGGAACAAGTTTCTAGCTTCCAAGTCATGGTGAATGCCTCATCAAACATTCAGATTGTTTTTACTTGAAGAGTTAGGGAAATGTGCTTCGAACAAGCCCTAGTGAACAACTCTATAAGCTAGGTTTGTGGAAGTTTAGAGGCAAGCTGATTAATGAGACCTCGCTAGCATGTAACAAAGTCAATGATAGAATCATCCTCGTACTGACAAATAAAGTATAAAAAAATCATGGAGACATTTTTTGAGATATTGATTGAGAAGTTTTCGAGGAAGGTTTGGGCTAATTGATTAAAGGAGAATATTGAGTTCTTCGGTAAAGCATTGTACCAAGCTAAAATAGGTCCTGTCAAAGACATGGGAAATTACCTAGAAGCAAGGTGCCATTGTGGGAAATAAGATAACATACGTGTTTAAAAGATTGCAAGTGTTGTTACAGATCTTCCTTGTTATTAAATCGATTGAAATTAGGAATCTCCCAATGTGTGGGATAAGGATGAATGGGTATAGATGGATGAATAGGCTCATTACAGATTTCATGGTAAGACAAGATAATGCGAGATCCAAAAATAGATGCTTCAAGGGTCTGCATCCTATCCATCATCATCTTTATAAGATAATTTGTAGGATTCGATTGAGGGAATACCCCTATGGTATAAGGAGGTTGATGAGGTAGATAAGTCGTAGATGACACACCAGTGTATGGTGGTACCGAATAAGAAAACTAAAATGGGGGTATGTAAGAGGGATTAGATGATGAAGGAATGTACCCTAAATAAGAAGAAGAAGCGATGGGTAGTTGTTGAGGCATATTATAAGATGGAGGAACCTATGTGAAGACCCTCATAGAAATAGGTGGCAAGGTTTGTATGGAAAGGACCATGTTCTAGAAGGGGGTATGAGATGCCAAAGAGACTGACGGATGAGAAGAAATTGGTACATAAGGTGCTGATGATGTGGGTATCCCTACATTAAGAGTTGTAGATGATGGTGAGGTGAACATCGAAGGGGTGATAAATGAAAAAGGTGTGATAGATGTCATAGGTATGATAGATATTGAATATGTAGGGGTGATATGAGAAAATATGGGTGGAAAGGTGGAAACAAGTAACACTACACTAGTGTTAGCCGATACAGAAGTGGGGGCAAGAGTGGAAGGAATGGAGATAGGTATCCTGTATATGAGATGTCCTGATGAGTCTTGGGTAGAAGAATGGGCAAGGTAATACTGTAAGGCTATGGTATTGTGATCAAGGAATTTTGTGAATTCCTCATCACCTACAAGTATAGTGATAGAAGCAAATGGGTCCATGGGTGAAGAAATAGAAGGTGGTGAAGGTCTAAGAGGTAACGGCTGATGGGTGGCATGAAAATCTAGGGTGTTTGCTTGTTGATGAGTCAAAACTATGTAAATAGTGAAAATATATGTAGTCTAAGATTTGAAAATGATATAGAAACACAAAAAAAGATGTGAAAAATTAAAGTAGGTTGTTGTTTATGATAAAAATCAAAACCACAAAAAAAGACGTCAGTTGGGTAATCGGTGCCGGTTGGTAGAAAGAATCAACGATAGTCACTAGACCAGTACTGGTCACTGAAGATAATCAAAATAATTAGAAATATGGAGATGAAATGTGTAAAATGGATGAAACTAGACTCTGTTTATGGTGAAAAAGACTCATAAATGAGTGTAGTAAATGAATCAAAACACAAAAATGAATGAATATGAATTGAACATTGTTTTGAAATAATGTGCCAAAAACAACATGAAACTGATGCTAGTATGATTAGGTAACCGATGTTTGTCACTGGACCAATGTCAGTTATTGGGAATTTTCAGAAAATGAAGAAATTTTTATTTTGAGGTGAATTAATTCAAAATAAAAGCCAACTCAGAAGTTGAGTATGGAAATAATATGTCCTATCACACTTAGAAAGAACCAGAATACACCAGTTATGATTATGGAGTGTGAAAGAAAAGAAAAAGTGGAGAATCATTCTCTCAACTAAAAATGCAATCAAGACAAGAAAAAACTAGCAAAACACACAAATCCTAGGTATCATATTTTAGTGTTAAGTGGCTTATGCATTTTTAAACTGACTATGAATGAAATAGAGGTTTCAGATAAGGACGGTGCCCTATAAGCAGTCTATGGCTGGTTTTAGGTTAGTTTTGGATAAAGTGGCCTGATATAACTTTCAATACGTGTGGTCCAAACTATGATATGAAAAATCGGCCAGAACACCGAGCGGTGCCCACCGTCAACGGGTTAAATCCTTGATGGATTATTCTTGGAAAGGGAGTGTTCAAGAAATGTGTAAATTATTTAAGTGGTTTGGATTCAGAGTGTGTGCACAAATGTGAACTACGCTTAATCCAAATCCAAGAACCAAGTGGTCATGACCTCCACTGTGTGATTGTTAATCAAATCTATGTGATCTAATGCAAAACTCAAAGGATGAAATGCACAGATTTTAAACCCAAATCGAAAATGATATTCGATGTAGCAAAAGGAGAACATGAAGAGAAATTATCTTTCACTAAATGCAACATTGAAGAAAAGAAGAAATGTTCTTTTTAATAACCAAAAGAGGATTTCTAAGGAGAGATTTAGTGTGAAATATTTAGGAAAGAAAGAAACAAAAAAGTACACCCTATATGAACAATGTAAAGAACCTGGAATATGGGTCCCACCGGGTGTGCCAAAATGTTTCACCACAAAGTATACATAAAAAAAATAATAGGTAAGAGTGAAGATGCATACTTGTGATATTTGAAGATGGTGTGCATGTGTATAATGTTGACTAAGATGATTATGAAGAGCTTCCCTTTGGATAGGAGAAATGACCTATTAAGAACACAAGAAAACCACTAAATGATATTAAATTAAAAATGGAAGTGGACTACCTAGTGAAGGCTAGATCTAGGAAGTGTGATGATTCCTCGAATGAATGTCAATGCACTGTTGTAAATGAATTAATGCAAGGATATATTGTAAATAAATGAGTCCTAATGTAGTTGATAAGATTTAGGTATCTCCTATAAGATACAATAAGTAAATGGAATCTAAAAGGCAAAGTTATGATTAAATATAGAGGGTTAATAGGTTGGTCTCGTTTTGTAGGTCTAATAGAGAATATAAATGAGATATGGGTGAGATTTGGTGGGGTTTTGGGAGGTTTTAAGTGAGTTGGAAGATTTCTGGTTTGGGTAAGTTATCAGTCACAGAGACTAACATCAGTTAGGTGATCGATGCCGACTATTGGTAATGGACCAACGTCGGTTGGGTGACTAGTGTTGTAAGGGAAATCTGGTAAAAATATTAAAAATGGGGTTTTGGGCACTCTATGTGACTGCACAAAGAGTGAAGGAAGTTTTGGTAAGGCTGTGGGATTTTTATAAGGACTCAGAGGTGATTAGATTGGTGTTTGGGTAAGGTATGAAAGGTAAACATGTAGATAGTAGGAAAGTGGTACTGTGGGAGAGATCCAGGTAAGGTATGATATGGAATGAAATAAATAGTTAATAAAATAACTAATCTATTGAAAATGACAAGGAAGAAATAATACTTACTCATGGGATGCAAGTAAAAAGTAGGTGGTGGTGATGGTTGCAGGAGAAGGTGATCCCGAATGAATGTAGTATGAAATTAGGACATGATGCTTTCCAGTGAATGCATTGGAGCTCTATATTTATCTACTGGTGAAATTTATGGTGTTTGAGTGATATAAGGGAATCTATTATGTCAAAAGATCACTGAAAATATTGAGAGTTAGTATGCAAGGTCGCAAGATCTAGAAAACTAGATTTAGAACCCGAGGAAAGAGTTAGGAAATCCTATTTAACGTAACCAACGTCAGTTAGGTAACCAACATCAGTTAGGAAGAAATGGTCATACTTGCTAAAAATAGCTTGATTCTTCCTAAATTTTTTGTGATTCATATTTTGGTTTCAGGTCACAAGTGTGGAATAGAACTAAATGGAGTGGGAGAGTAGTTAGAGGGATAATAAGCCATTAATCTTAGGGTTAGAATAAGTCCTAGTTAGTCAAGGGGAATGGGGATTGTTTTAGGTAATGAATAGGTTTGGAATAGGTCTAGGATGAGGTGGCGAGGTGAGGTGGAAATGTGAGGTAGATAATTAACTTAATTTTGGTAATTAAATTAATTTTAAATGTGTGTAAGTGGGCATGGTGGGGGTTTAGTGTTGAATTAATTAATCGAAGGAGGTTTAGAGGGTTACGACCCAATTTTGGGTGTCTATAGTGACTTATTCTTTTTTAGATTCCATGTTTCATTTTATCACTCCACACATTTTCTTGTCTCTCGGCATGCTTTAACCATCGATCTACATGTTTATCAGGTACGCATCTCTTATCTACTTTATTTTATTGAGTATTCACTCAAAAACATAAAGTGGGGGCAAATGTAGACACTAAATAAATCACTTGGGTACATTTCTAGGTCCTAATCACATACCACTATTCATATGATTTCTAAGTGAGAAAACTAGTAATTAACATCTATCTTTTGCCTCTTTGCTTTCTTTGTGGTCTTACATATCTCATAGCCCAGTTTGACTTTCACTGTTTTATCTTTCTTGACTATGGATAGTATTTTTCCTTAGAGCTCTGTAATGAAACCTATAGTCTCTTGATATACTTCCTTCTACTAACCCGCATTTGGATACCTTATATGAACAACCTCCTCTCTTATAATTAATGATATGGATTTTTTTTTCACGCACGCATGTTGCCTCTACATGTGTAGTGACTAATAATAGCTAACGTTATACTATAACCAATTGCTTAGGCATCCATTACTCTTTTTTGGCACATTAAATTTGAATAATGGATATACCCTTATCCTTCTTGTTATTTTTACACATGTAAGAATAAAAATTCAAGTAATCTTTGACCTTATGTTTCTTGCCACAAAATGTGGAAGTCTGATTCTTTGGGCACTCACTCTAATATTGATCAGGAAATCCAACACATTAAAATGTAGTATGTGCTCTGTATAAACCTTCATCAAACACCACAACCTTGGCCTTATTATCCTCCTCTAAATCCTCTATTACCATTTTTTCATCCCTCATTATTGTTTCCCTCTTGTACTTGTGAGCTACTCTCTATGTTATTTTGGCACAACCTTATTTCACAAGCCTCATGAATCTAATCAATCAGGGGATAATTTACACTGTAATGAGTGTGCACATCACATATTTTACAATATAAAGAAACATTCTTCTGCGCAGTGTGTTGTAAAAGCATAAAATTATAGACATCATGGTTGTTGTGATAAATTTTACATGTTGTTAGTAGTGCGTGCACATTCCTACCTGGACAACCATCCTTTGAATGCCCCTCTACTTTGCAATTGGTGCACAAAATTTCAATATGCATCTCATGAGATGAATTGGTAGATAGATTTTCCAACTGAGTGGCCATTGCTGTGATCTAGGCCTTAAGAAAGGGACTTACTGTAGACACCAAAATTGGGTCACACTCCCCTTGGCCCCATGTCGAATAACCAACTCAAACATAATCACCTAACCATGGCCCCTTCCACCCCACATTAATATTAATTTAATCAACTTAATTAAATTAATACCCATCCTCACAATATTCATTACTTAATTATTTTAACTAAGTTAATTTCCACCCTACCCCTCCACCTCACCCTAGACATATTCTTGGCATGTTTCCATAATTAACTAAGACTTGGTCCCACTTACCTTAATGAGCTAAGACTTAGTTTAAACCTAAAAATCAATGCCTATTATCCCTCTAACCACATTCTCGCTCATGAAAAAGGAAACTTTTGCTTTGATCTAGGAGAATAAACATATCTGGTGGAAATGATTTCCAAGATCTGTTATTTTTAGTAAACCTAGGGAATCCCACCTTAACTGACATTGGTCACCCTGAAACTGAGGCCAGTTAACCCAAAACCATTGTCAGTTACCATTTATTCACCTTGTTTTTGTAGTAGCACATTCTGAGATCAGAAGAACAAGAAGAGGACTACATGCAAGAAGAACCAAAGCCTTTTCACACTGACAGACATCCATATATAGCACCAGGATAGATCGAGAAGCATTTCACTCACGATGACAATCTA
Source organism: Taxus chinensis (assembly GCA_019776745.2). NCBI lineage: Eukaryota > Viridiplantae > Streptophyta > Pinopsida > Cupressales > Taxaceae > Taxus > Taxus chinensis. Next base: position 81,611,060 of record CM034146.1, on the reverse strand, counting down.
GGAAGCATCACTATTACACCAAGCTCCATCACACCAACTGATCATCACCACCACCCAACCATTGGACCTGCAACATTGGTAAGTGATTTTATCACTGATCACTTCCCTTCTTATTCTGGCTATAGAGTTGTTATCATTTCTATTATCATTCTTCCATTAATATTCCCATTCCTTCATAGTCCACTTTATGAAAAACTCAAACATCACCCACCCTTTCATAATATCACCTATCCTAGCCCTTCCACCTCTCTCAGGGTTTTCAATATTCCCACATACCTCGCCATCCCCTCCTTTAGCTCTATCTAACCTCACCAAGACTCTACAACTAGGTTTTTATTGAACTACTATCACCTGACTTTACCAATGCCGGTTACCCATGACCATCGTCGGTCTCTCCTAGACTGTCACTAGTTATACTAGACCAACGTTAGTCTCTGTGTTTTACACATTTTCCAATAACAGAGCCAACCTACCCCCTACCAAGTGACCCAAACAACCCAGAACCTAACCCTAACCAGTTCTAACACCTTGACAACTACCTACCCTTCAGATATGACTATAGCCTAACTTGTTATGTTAGATTTGGTTATTGTTCTTGAATGAGAAACAAACCTAAATCATATCAAATATAGTAGGAATTTGTTTATTTCTCCCATTAAGTTGTTTTAAAATAGCAGATTGACAACTATCTAGGGGGTATCACACTTCCTAGATCTAGTGCACATTAGGTAGTGCACTACCATATATTATTTAACTCTTCTTTTGTGGTCTTGTTTTATATTTCAAGTAGTTCCTCCCAGCCAAAAAGAAGCTCTCATAGTCAACATTGGATTGAGAATTCAAAACGCGCACAACAACCATCAACTGACAAGAATAAACATGTATTCCTCCTCAGCCCATAACCCTTATATGTTTCATCTCAATAACGTAAAGAAAATGGTGAAACATTTTGGCATGCTCGGTGGGACCCATCCGGGGTTCCTTGCATTTGTTTTCTTCATTCCTAGGTAAATATTGTGTGTTTTTTAATTCTCTACATGTATCCACACAAAATCTCTTTCCTTGATAATACTCTCTTCTTCTAATTGTCTAAAGCAACATCTATTTTTTGGTGCTTAAAATGAATCATTTTCTTCCTTTCTTACATTCATATAAGTAGTGAAGGAGCACGTTCCTACCTGTTCATCATTTACTTCATCAAACATAATTTGTCGATTTGGGTTTAAAATTAGTTGCATTTCATCCTTGTATGTTTCATTTATCTCACATTAAAATGAGGGCAACCTATATGCTAGAAGTCATACCCAATTGATGGTTGACATAAAGAATCATAGAAAAGCACTCTCTTTTTTGTTATTCTACCCAATTACACAAAATTGAAAAAAACACACATCTTCTTAAACAACATCTCACCCAAAAGAAGCTATCAATGATCACACGATTAGTGGATTGACAGTGGGGACCCAGCTGGTTACTTATGTCTAGTCATTAACTTAGAGGACGGTCTGCCCCCACCATAACATAACCTAAAACCTCTCCTTTTAGATATCCTTCTTTGTAGCAAGCCTTCCTCACCAAAAACTCTACTCTAAATTCATGATTCAGTCTTTTAAATAGCATAAGCGTAACACATTAAAATCACTTGTTGGATACGTGTTTTTAGCATTTGATTGACATGCATTTTGAGGTGTGAGGAAATGTTTCTCCATTTTCCATTTATTTTCCTTGCACACTCCAAAATCGCAGTTGGAGTATTCTAACTTCTTTTGAGTGTGTCAGGACCTCATTATATCATCTCCAAGCTTCTTAGTTAATCATTCATCTAATCTCAGTTCACAACAATCTATTTTCCTACATTCTTCAAATTTTCCCTGTAACAAGCATCAGTTTATCCATCGGCTTCAGTTTACACCTCACCGTCATTAGTTATATCTAACCAATGTTGGTTCCCTGTCCTTTTGGTTAACTTTCTGAAGGGACACCTATTCTCATCTTCTTCACTATTTTGAGTTTTTCTGAGTCTCTGTACTCTCTATATTCTCATAAATGGTTATCAATCAACTTACCTATCTCACATTCATTAGTTTTTACCCCTTTTGGTCAAACGGATCTTTTCCCATAGTAACTGGCCTTGGTTACACCTGAACCGTCATCGGTCATCCATAACCAACATCGGTTACCTTGTGCTGATTCTCAGTTGATACATTACCCAAATCCACCTACAAACACTTGTTTTTCTCATTCCTAGAATGTTCTGTGTCATCTGTAGGCTACAACATCACCTGATATACATTCATTCACATGGTGTTGACTCGCAACAAAGATAACACTCTTATATTCCATGTTAGTCATCAACCACTCCCACCTAGTCCTTCACCACCCTCTGTCCTATCACCCATGGATCCAACCCTGCCTACCACCATTACTACAAGTGATGAGAAGTTCGCATGACTCCTTGATCAGAATCCCACAACCTTAAAATTATACCTTTCCCACTCTTCCACCCAAGACTATTCAAGTCAGTTGATATATGGCATGCCTGTATCCATCTCTCCTACCCTTATCTCCACTTCTACATCAGCCCCTACTAGTTCAGCATTACCTTCACCTACTTTACCCCTGATGGTTTCACAACTAGGCCCCATATCTGATATGACCACTATATTTGTAGTATCAGTCGTACTAATAGTATCTGTTGTTCCTTCATTGACCACCTAGACCATAACCCCATCTGCACCCATTATCTCATAGAAAACAATTGACACACAACCACTCGTGGTGATGGTGACCCCTACCCCATTCTAGAATCTTGTCCTCTCCATCCCGCAATATCTACCCCTAATTGCTACTCAAGGCACTGTGACTACCCCACCTACATATACATATTATCAAAAACCCCCTATCTCGTCTGTCATTCATTCTGGATATATTCCCTCTATGTCGGTCCCCTATTCTCAACCTTCCTATTCTACATCACCATACACTAGAATGCCACCCACATCACATGGTTAGTAAAAGCCCTCTTATGCCACATGAGCTTCCCTTCAATCACAACTTACCAATGATCTCATCAAATTAATGATGGAAAGGATGCCAACACTAGAAGCATCAGTTTTTGGCTCACGTAATTCTCTCAGATACGATGAAATCTATAATGAGCCCATTCATCCATCCATTCCTATTCACCCATACCCTGTACATTAGGAAATTCCAAAATTCAACCGCTTCAATAGTAAAGAAGACCCACAACAACATTTGCAATCTTTCAAACATGGGTGTTACCTGATCACCCATGATGACGCTTTACGCCTATGAACCTTCCTGATGTCCCTCACAGGACCTGTATTGGACTGGTACAGTGGGCTACCCAGACATTCCATCTACTCATTTAATCAAGTAGCCCAAGCCTTCTTAGACTACTTCTCAATCAACGTTGTCAATAAAGTCACCGTGACTGATATTTACTCCACACGAAAGTACGACGACAAGTCTATCACTGACTTTGTCACTCGTTGGCACAACCTAATTAACAAGCTCACATTTCAATTACCTCAAACTAAACTCATAGAGTTACTTACTCATTCTTATGCTAGACACATCTCACCAACCCTGCAGGTGCAGAACTTCCACACCTTTGACGAGGCATTCACCATGGCATGGAAATTGGAGATTCGTGCTAACGAAGAGAAGAAAATTCAGCTACGTAATAAGAACATCACGTTTAAATTAAATGATGCTTATTCATCTTTGAAACCCCAAAACAGCTATTCAAAACACAAAGGATCTGCCAATGCTATAGTTCCCCAAGCTGGACCCTCTCACCCTTCAAACCAAGTCAAACCTTCTTCTAATTTCTCTCCTGTCCAAGATTTCCAGTTCAGAAGAGAAAAATGAAAGTACACTTCACTAAGAGAACCTTACTCTTCTATTTTGGAAAATCTCATTAAGGTTTGTGCCATTACCCTTCCACCTATAAAACCACACATTGGTTTTGACCCTGATCCCCTGATGCCCGCATGGTATAAAGAACATGAATTTTGTAACTATCATCATGTCAAAGGCCATAGCGACGGTAACTGCATCAACTTTAAGAATATCATCCAATAAATGTTAGAAAATAGATATTTATTCTTGGATAACCTAAATGCACCCACTAACCAAAACCTACATATCTTCAAAAATCCATTCCCTAATCATGTCCCATCTCCCAACAAAACTAGTGACACTTCAACTAATGATGGCAATGTCTGTGAGGTTCACGCCATTTTTGAGGACATACCAGTTACTTCCAAACTACCCCATGTTCCTTTCATAGATGAAATCTTAGCCCGAGCTCCCCTAATTTCATAAGAACCTATTTCATCTACTCCTCCACCCACAGAGGAACCCCCTTCATTTTCTCCTTCACCTGTGGAAGAGCCTATAATTAGCATGTCACCTTTTTCCCCTCAAATTACCAAGAAGTATTCAGTGGTACCTCTCCTACTCATAGGAGATACATATCTGCAACGTACACCATCGCTTAGAGAATCCACCTTGCCTAGCCCATCATCTCCTCTACCTATAGAGGATCCTGTAAAAATACCATTGCCCTTAGATGACCATTCTCCGTCAGACCTCCATGATCCTGTTGATCTTCTTTCATCTCTCTTACCCACAGAGTCTGATGCTAGCCATTTCCTAGTGTCTCAAACACATTTTATGGGGATTACTACTCGATCCACATTAGGCCCACTTATAACTATACCATTTTCATGCATAGGTCGATCACCTAGATTATGTTGATAGAGCCTTTCTTTAGGGATGCCTTCTACTTCCTACTTCAACCAAAATGTAGTTGTCACTCACTGACACCTCCACAATCTATCCAAAAGTGTTTCAAGTGACCAAACCAAACAAAACCATGACTATTGCCACACCTTCCATGTCATCACCCGCCACTCAACACACACGTCTTCCCACAATCCACCATACATATACACCCAAACATCTACCCATGCCTTAATCATCTCCCTTACATAAACCCATATGTACCTTAGGGGTCATACCAACATCGAACCTTACTCACCCACCCATAAAATTAGATTTGGAAACATCTTCCCAAACAAATGCTAAACTTATTCCATCCCCTAAAAATAAGACCCAACTTCCTATGCCTCATACAATAACCTCACCTACCACACCGTTATCACCTTCACCCCTTCCATCAATCCTAGCACCTCACCCCTCGACCAAGGCCAAGCAACCTTCTACCACATGCACACCAAGAGCACAGCAACCCACCTACTCATCATGGACCTATAATATACCCAAGTGATCCACCCAACCCTCGCCATCACCCATGACCTTCTAACCACCCATACCACCACTACCTTCCATAACTTCTTCACTACCCATGACACTTTCCTCTCTTCCACTCACACCTTCTACCCAAACTCTACCAACCATCTCCTTCGTAACTCAGTTACCTCTATGAGAAACCCGTCCTCTTCCACTATCTACTTTTCCCTCTACATTTCGTACACCCATGTCACCTTTTCTCAAGAAGATGCAACCTAAACCTAAAAAATATGCTACCCTCCAATAAGGTAGTTAAACACACCAAACTAGTGGACTAACCCATTCTCCCTCCTATAAAACCTCCTTCTTCACAATTGGTCACACCTGAACCCAAACCCATACTCACCTCCCATTGTGAACCTTTAGCAAGGTCCTACACCACAATCTTAACCAATCTACTTGAAACCTCTATCATCACATTACCACCTCTTAGAACTTACGACCCACTGAAACCCAAACCAAAAGGGTTTGATGAAACTAAGATTTGTGCCTATAATCGTGTGATTGGCATGATGTTGAAAATTGTAAGGCTTAAAAGACCAGTCTTATCCAACTTTGTCCTCTTGAACATAATTTCAATGATGATGATCTTCTATATGGGGACCCCACTCCACCTTTGCCAATCTCCTTAAATCTTTGTCCATTACTCACTCAACGACCAATATCTCCACCCCCACAACCCTTTTATCCACCCCTGAAATTTAAGATCAACATGGTCCATATAAGAGAGTTGGCCAAACCACCACCCAAATGCCAATTCACCCTACTCATTTCACAAGGATCATATCCCCCACTAGTGTTTTTCCCCTCATTCTGTTATACCTTCCATTACATGCCCCCTCAAATTAACATGGTTCACATTACCACCCGCACTCAGAAAGACAAAGGAAAAGAAAAGGTGGGTAGCCCATTAACCAACCCTACACCCCACATACCATCTGCATCCATGCCCAAAGTCACCATTCGAGGTCTCACGTATCCTATTTCCGATGGGGTCACACATCGCATGATGCTAAAACATTTGCACCAATCCTCCTTTAAAATGTCTCTATACGATCTCATCCAAACCTCTGAGTCACATTTCCAAGCCCTCATGGAGGTCCTTTAATCTATTAAGGTTCTACCAAATGACCCCACACCCGTAGCCTCCATCATCACCCCTCATCATGTGGCCTCTCTCACTAAGTTCTCACCTTCATCTACACCTTCACCTACTCGCCATGTAGCTACCCTCAACTTTTCAGATAAAGAGATCACTCCATTCCATTCTAAGGACCCCAATCCCACTCTTTTCATCTTTGTCCACATCAATAACATACACATACAACGTATTATTATCGATGGTAGTGCTAGAATTAACATCATCTCTTGTCATGTGTACAACCAAATGCTTATACCTGTCAGTTACATGCATGGTAACCCAGTCATGCTTCACTCCTTTAATGATGCCATGATCTCTACCCTGGGTACTATCATTCTCCATGTCTGCATAGGTCCCTGCACTATACCGAAACTATTATACATCCTAGAAGGAGAGTTCTAGTATAACTTGTTGCTCTCCCAACCTTGGATCAACACCATGGCTTGTGTCCCTTCAACTTTACACCGTTGTCTCAAATTTGAACATGAGGGACATAATTATACCATCCTTGCCAACCCATCATCTTTCAAGACCTGTAACATGCTATACCAACCCAATGATGTGCTTGTACCAGTCAAATCATCTACCATTATCCCTACTTCACCTTCACCTACAAGCCCATCCACTAAGAATGCCATCACCTCTCCCGCATCTAACCTTGTTATCTCTACTGCCACTGCAGCCTGTACCACTGACTCACCTATTTCCCCATCATCTAGTAAGTCATCTATCCCCGCTACCCACATATCAACTACTGATCCCTTAGAAGGTGTTTTTCAATGCTTCACTCTGGGAGAATATTGCCTATATAAAATTGACACCTTCCTCATCCCACAAGAGTATGGGAACTGTACGTCGGAAAAGTGACAGGTGAGCGTGAGAATCTACAAGTGACTCTTCCACGTACCTAACCTCTCGAGGTCGTGCCAAGATAGCCGGTGGGGGTAGAATATGCGTTGGATTCAAAAAAACTAGTTAGGCAGTCTAATGTCTTCGACACACACTAGTGGAATTTGTGAATCTAAGGAAAAGAAGGCCCTTCTAACTTGGACTGGTGTGATAGATCGATCAGCAAGGATGACTGCTCGAAGGCTCCAATCAATATCGAGCTCTAGTGTGATTCGATCTATGGGTTGTGGAATACGTGGAAAATGACTTGGGATAGTTTCGTGTATGTCTCTAGATAAGGTCATAGGGTGGATGGTGAAAACAATTGACTCTATGGACGATTCTCTGGCCTAGTCCAGAATTCTCTAGCTTCGTTAGCCTCTATATCCAATAAGGAAAATTGTTCTATGATGATGGGTGGAATTGGAGTGGATTGGAATACTAGTGTGCGTAAGCCAACGTCTATATCTGATTGACTTATGGATTCGTTGGGCTGTGAGATCTGTGGGTCACAACCATGGACTCTTGGATGTTGCGGTCCTGTTATGATCATGCATGAAATCAAGTTCTAATCCCTAGTATCTAGTAATCGTATGCTTTCTCAGCTTCTATGTTTAGGACCAACAACTGTGTGATTTTCTCAGAATATCTCACAGGTGTTCGTGCAACCTGGATCCTTAGACTGGTATCTATATCTGTGAGAGTGTCTCCTGCACCTGGCTGTGGGACCAAAGGATCACAACCAAAGGTTTGTTCTCTTCCGAACCCTTCTATAGTCATGTGAGTGTTTACCTAGGTCAATCTATAATTTGGTTAGTTTGACCAAAACGTGTGTGCTTGGTCGTCCTCTATGTTTAACCCTCTCAACAGAGAACTGATCAGTTGTAAATCTATTGTTGTTCAGAATACTTGTATTCTGAGATTTTGGTCTATGTCAACTATTGCTGTGACAAGATTTGGTTGAGGCACGATTGGCTCAAATATATATTCCCTGGGCTCCTGAGGTCCTGTGATTGTCATACAAAATAAAATGTAAATCTAACTGCAATGAAGCAAAATCTAACTACATGGAATAAATCTAAAACATATATATAACTTCTATTCTTCTAAGAAATCTTTTAAGAATTTTAAGGAAAGCAAACTATTTTAAGCGTATCTAGAAATAACAACTAAACAATAATTTAAAACAGACAAAATAACTGAGTGTAGTTATCAGCCTGTGTAATTTGTAGATTTATTCTAAATAAAATAGCTCGTCTAATCTATCTGCAAGATTCTCGATCCTACCTCAGAAGTGAGGAGTGAATCATAGTTTCTCAGAAAATATCAATCCTCACAGCTTCCTTGGCAATATCGAGAATAGAATTCACTGAAATGAAGCAATTATCTACTCTATTTGATATGATTCTAACTAGAAATTTGAAAGTTAAAACCTGGATTCCGCAGAACAGTGGCGAATCCATTGGTGTATGTGATCTTGTCCCCTCAGTGTGATCTCCTCGTTCTTTCATGTTCACGTGGATCTAGAAAAGCATGTAGTGCTAGCATCGATAGGAGTAGACATTGGGACAAGGACAGCTAAGAATGTAGACCGAAAATGTGAGTAGGAGAGGGATAGCGCAAGAGTACAGAGCTTGGCTTATGCGATTCCTAGTGGGATTTTACTGCAAGTCATGCAATATGAAGCGACCAGAACCTGAAACTATCCTGTTTGAAGAGCAAAACCTGTAACTTTAATGGATTCCTAAGCTATTCTATTCCAATGGATTGGGTAAAACAAAAACACTGTTTGCACAAGCTGGATATGTGGCTTACCAACAGATGGACAATTCTGATGAGCATGCAAATGAACTAAAACAAGTATTCTAAGAAAAATAATAGCTTAAATCTAATGCAAAGAGAAATTCAGTGACAAACTTCAGACCGGATTGGGTGAAATAACAACACTGCCTGCACAAGATGGGTATGTGGCTTACCAGCAGCTGAGCAATCTAACTAAAGATGCAAGTGAATTGAAACTATGGCTTCTAAACAAGATAACAAGCTAAAATACTAAAAATGAGGAGATGAGAGCAAAGATCAGTCTCAAAAATCAGGCCATTTGTTTGAGCACAAGCCATGCATTTATAGGAATTTAATCACCCAAAGATCAAAACCAAACTGAACTCCTAAACAATAAACAAAGGAAAAACACTATTCCAGGGGACCAAAAACATAAATGCATGCTCAAGTTGGCAAGGAAAGCTAGTGAAACGTGATATTTCACACGAGTCGCGTCAAAAGAATGTTCTGGAAAATACGTGCAGGACCACCGCTCTGAGCAGGGTGGCGGTTACAGGACCGCCGCCCTGATCAGGGTGGCGGTCACGAGACCGCCGCCCTGCAGGGTGGCGGTTTCGTCACTGAAGATCAAAAGGCCAAGGAAAGAAGGAAAAAGGGGAAAACAAAGGGCGCGGGGGCTAGGCAGGGCATGCGGGATGTTAACGCATACTCCGAGAGCTTTTCCGGATCCCAAACACCTTGTGAGGAGACCTGTATCATCATTGGGGCACTTGTTACACTGTTCTGGTAGTACAGTACCTTACAATTTTGGGTACGTACAGGAACCTACATCAACACCCCAGTTATGACATCCACATAGGAAAGGTTTTCCCTTATCATCCTCCCCACCTTTGCACTAATCTAACATATGGGGGAATTTATATTACCACCTATAAACCTAAATATTCATCCCAAACCCAACCATTTTCATTCAAACTACACTCCCTCACTAATCACCGCTTTGTTCACACTTTCCTCCACCGGTGTATGTGGAAAGGATTTGGTTTCGGTTTTTATGATCAGGGTCACCATAATGTCATTTCATGTACCTCTTGCAAACATAATTACTATAGTGGAATTGATTTTGACACACCACCTTCCAAGAAGGCTTGCGTTAACCTCATTCAGGATGGAAAATATTCCCCACCTCATTCACCCATGTTACCATCTTCACCCACAGAGTCCATAGATCTCGAATATAGTCCTCCAATTTTTTTTTGTAAACACCATTTCCCTGGGACCTCTGACCTGTCAACATAAGGGAGAGACTCCCTCTTCTCTCCCATTCCTAGATCCTTACATGATTGATGATGATACACCTTCTATTAATGTCATTCAATGTCAGGACGATGAATCCATTCTCACTTACCTGGGTGCAAAAGATTCTTATATTCATTGGTCGTTACCTTCTTAGAAGCAAACCATGTTGCACTAATTGATCATAAAAATCAACATTAACACTCAGGATGACCCACACATTCTAAAGATCGGTCAATCCTTAGACGTTACTGAACATGAAGCCTTCACCTCTTTCCTTTGGGACCATGGCAACGTGTTTTCCTGGTCCTATGTTGATATGCCCGGTATTGACCCAAAAATCATGGTCCATAATATTGTAACCATTCCTGATGCCAAAACCATCAAACAAAAGTTACAGAAAATGAATCCTCACATTGCTCTTCTGGTCAAAGAAGAGCTTTAGTGCCTCCTCTCAGTTTCCTTCATCTTACCTATCGACTATCCCCAATGGATTTCTAACATCATCATTCCTATCACAAAGGTGATAGGGGGAATCTGCATTTGCACGGACTTTCGTGACCTCAACCTAGCTTGTCCTAAAGACAATTTTCCCCTACCAGGAATTGACCAACTAGTTGATCTCACCGCCATCCATGAAATGCTATCACTCATGGATGGTTTCACAGGTTATAATTAAATATTACTATCTCTAGAAGATCAACATAAGAATGCCTTCATCACCCCTTGGGGGAATGTTTTCTATTGAGTCATGCCTTTTGGCCTTTAAAATGCTGGTGCTACATATCAGTGAGCCAAGACTTACATCTTCCATGACATCATGAATCAAATATTGGAAGATTACGTAGATTATATTCTGGCCAAATCTAAACATCTAACCAAACACCTTCCTGTCATTAAGGTCATATTTTACTGTCTCATCAAGTATTGTGTGTGTCTTAAACCAAAGAAGTGTCTTTGCAGTACTTTCCAGAAAACTCCTAGGTTTCATCGTTTCTTTATGTGGCATAGAAGTTGATCATGCTAAAGTCAAGGCTATTCTAGCAATGCATCTACCAACTAATATCCATCAACTTCGAAGCCTACAAGGTAAGTTGCAATCTATTCATCGTTTTATCTCACAAATTTATGATCGCTGTCAACCATTCCATCATCTTCTCAAGAAAGATGTGTCATTCAAATGGGATGATGAATGTCGTAAATCATTTGAAGCCTTAAAACAACACCTTCTTTAACCACTAGTGCTCATTCCTCCTAAGGATGATCAGCCCTTTTACCTATATATTTCCACCACTGACCATTCTTTAATTTTCATGCTTTCTCATTGTGGTGAGAAGCACAGAAAGAAAGTGGTTTATTACATAAGCCATACTCTTCTAGACTATGAAACTAGATATACCCATGCTGAAAAACTCTTCTTATCCTTAGTTTTCATCACCACCAAACTCCACCAGTACCTACTCAACCAAAAAACCTTTTTCATTACTAATAATGATCCATTACACTATATGTATGCCAAACCCTATCAACATCAACGTGCCACATGTTGGCTTATGATTCTTACTGGCCTCGACATCAAATTCATTCTTCAAAAGTCCTTCAAGGGCCAGGCTATTGCTGACCAGCTGGCCAACATGCCTATTTCTGAGAATGAACCATCTAACTTTGATTTCCCAAAGGATTCTATAGCTGCCCTCTCCCTAGACAAACCTTCTTACCAAATGACACTCTTCTTTGATGGCTCCAAGTGTTAGCGCGGGGGTGGGGTTGGTGTTATACTCATTCCTCTTAATGGTGAACCTATGCCTTTGTAGTTCAAACTCAATTTTGATTGTACAAACAATATTGTGGAATACGAAGCACTCGTATTGGGCCTCCACACTACTTATGCCTTGGATGTTAAATCCATCAATATCTTTGGTGATTCTCAGCTGGTCATAAACCAAGTCAATGGTATATACCAATGTTGTAATGAGATACTTCAAAAGTATAAGCATCACGTAGACATACTTTTGACCACCTTTGACCTTTACGCACTTCAAACCACCCCACGTTATACCAATAAATTTGTGGATACCATGGCCTGCTTGACTTCTCAGATACCCGCTTCGCCCGCTTACTCTAAAATCTTTGTCACAATACAAAGGCTACAATCACCCTCTTATTTACCTCATGAGGTCTACTCTGTCGAAACTATTGCACCTAACCCACGTGACCTTTGGTATAAGCAATATGCATACTATCTTTTCCTTTCCATTCTACCTTCTGATCTCACTCTTAATGGACAACGTGCCTTTCTTAAAAGTGTCTCTCGTTATGTGATCATGGGTGGTCTTATTTATAAGAGTGACTTTGATGGCATTATCTTATGATGCCTTACAAGTTTTGAAATTCCCTACACCATTAAGGAAGTCCACGATGGAATTTGTGGAGGTCTCTTTAGTGGTTTATCTGTTGTAAAACACATTCTTCACCTTGGCTATTATTGGTAAACCCTAAAACGCAACTGTTGTGATTATGTCAAACGTTGTGTGAAATGCTAACAACATGCTAACCTCCATCACACACCTAGTCATGCCTTACAGGTTACACGAGACCTTTGGCCTTTCTCTCAATGGGGTTTGGATCTTATTGGTGAGATCAATCCCCATTCTTCACAATGCCACCAATGGATCATAACCACAATTGAATATTACACTAAATGGGTAGAGGCCATTCCCCTCATCTCTACAAAAGCTGAGAAAATATGTCAATTCATCAATCATCACATCATTTTTTGCTTTGGTGCTCCTCACCGCCTCATCACTGATAATGGAAATAAATTCAAAAATAAAACCCTATGCAAGTTGTGTGACGCTTTCGACATCCAACTAAGTTTCTCATTTCCTTATTATCCGCAAACCAATGGCCAAGCTGAATCATCCAATAAAACCTTAAACAAAATTCGTATGAAGGTAGTCAATAATACTGGGAAGAATTGGCATACGCACATTCCTTTCACCTTGTGGGCTTATCGCACTAGTATTCACACTTCAACTGTTGCCATCCCCTTTAGACGGTACAGTCATGAGTCAGTTCGGAGAGAAATATGTATGATTTGTTCATTTCTCTTCTGTTGTAAAGTATATGTTGATATATATATATATATTTATCTAACTGTTGGAACTGTTTTAACTACTACTGGAAGCATGGGTTGTTATGATATTCATTTTACTATGATGAATGTAATGATCTGTCTGATGTTTGTTGTCCTGGGAATTCAGATGGATAGTTGTCTCCGATACTTTCGTTCTTCTTGATCCCTAATATTATGATGAAATATGTTTACTTGTTGGGTAAATTGATCTCATTTAAACAGGGTGTTTAATGAAAACAATTGATGGATTGCAATTTTTTTAAGAGTTAGTGCTTATCATGCTCAGTTCATTGAACTGACCCATGTTGACAATTTTTGCAAATGGATGCCGTAAGTGGTAAAAGCACGCAGATCTGATAGGATGATCAGATTGTGTAATTTGATTTTAAGTTGAATTACAGCTTGATTTTCTAAATGTACTATAAGAGGAAAGATGTTCTTCTTCCGTTGAGTATTGTATCAAGTATGCTGAATGCATAAAAGGTATTTGATTAGTTCTGAAAGGAATGGAAATTGATAATTGTTACTTATGCGTTGGTATTCTTATCTTTATAGTTTGACCTTCTTCGGTTCAAATATCTTGAGAGCATAGTTATTATTGTTTATATTTGGAGACTTTTGTGATTGTCAATATAAGCTAGCAAGAATATGAGACTGAATTCTTATGATTGTTTAGTAGTTCCTGTATGTTCTAACAGAAGCTAAACTGAAATTTAGATCACTGTCTTTCTGAAAGATAGGGTTAAAATAAACCTAAACAGAACGCTAAACAAGCTGAATTAAATTATTAATCCCTAGTCTTGATTATGCCAGGACAACATATAATTGGATTCTTAATCATTACTAATAAGTACGATATAAATTCAGTTATGAGAACTGATATAAACCTAGATGGGGTTCAGATGGCAATCTCATGTGAATTTTATGAGATATTGTCCAATTTCGTTGATTTAGAATTATGTATATTCTATGAACTCCTTGATGAGACCATAATCTTAATAACTCCTCTGTGTAATGGGTTTTATTGAGAAAGGTCATCCTAAGATGAGGAATCCAGGGATTGGGAAAGGCTAACCTTAAGGGAACGTCTTAAATTTAATTTAAACTCAATGTGTGTAACGCTTATTAATAAGTAGATATTTTTGAGGCAGATTTAAAGGTTGACGACACAAGTCAACTGTAGGGTTGTATCTCCGAGAAGATTAGGATCTTCTCGAAGTTACAACAATGCAGGTGACTTATGACAGCACCCTTTGCATTGATCGCTAAGATTTACACCTTTAACTCGATCAAGTTACTTTGGGACCGATTAGGAATGTGGTCACATTATATGGCTGCCTAGGAGACTCGGGGTATCATGACACACTGGTTTAACTAGGGTTGACCCAGTATGTCATCTTATCCCTAGTCCTCGAGTGCATCCATATAACGTTGTCACCTTACTAATCCGTCCCGAGTGATTAACCTGGGGATAGGAGGGACTGATAGAAGTCGGTATAAGACATTCTACATAACATAAGAATGGGGTGAAGGACATATTCCAGATTGACGAGTATGCCGTTAAGGAATACGAGACATAAGCAGTATGTTTCAAATATTTGGCCAAAGTATCACAAGCTGCTGATTGCGTTGTCCTGAGTCACCTGGTCTAAGGGATGAGATGATGATGAATAATGGTAACAGTTATTCAGTTAGGTTCCTTGGAAAGAGCATTCTGAATCCCAGAATAGGGAAGAGAACTGCAAGAGTGATGTGTTAAATAAAAAAAAAATGCCAACTCTTATTACTCATGAATAGATCAGTAGATTACCGAGTCATGGAATGAATAGATCGGATGTACTCCGAGTCATTACAGCTGCATATGGTTATCTGTTATAAGAATTATTATTTGATTTATGAGTTCTAAATTATGTATTTAGAACCAGGAAGCATTTATCAATTTTTTTTTTGACTTGTTCTATTATCTAAAATGAGGATGTTACATCTTGGTATCAGAGCTGAAGGTTGCAGCTCTTGGGCCTATTGTGTCCATAATCTAATGAAAACCTAAATTTTCTTGTAATAGAAAATGGTTAGAACAAGGGGAACGTTGCGAATAATGCTCCAGCAGAAGGAGGGGCGGCAACAACCCAAAAACTTGATGAGATCCTTGCTGCCCTGTTGGACACAAGAGATCGTTTAGCTGTACTTGAACAACAGGTGATGGGAAATGAGGAGGATGAAGAAGCTGGTAATGACAATCAGCCACCTCCTGAGGACAACCCCAATATGGGTGTTGATGTTAATGCTGGGAATGCACCTGTCCAACCAGAAAACAAAAAGGCCAAATTGGCAGTAGAACTCACTAATGATATAAAAAGGATAAGTCCACCTAAGTATGATGGCACCACATTAGGAGATGGAGCTGAGAACTAGCTCAGCAAAATGGAGAAGTACTTTGCAATAAGGAACTTCTCAGAGGAAACCAAAGCTATTTGGGGATCCTATTAGCTTTCCCACAAAGCATCTTTGTGGTGGGATAGCCGTAAAGCTGAACTAAATATTGACGAGACCAATATTACTTGGGATCAATTTAAAGGCTATTTTAGGCAACGTTGGCTGCGAAAAATTTTCTATGATCAGAAAATGACAAAATTCCAGAACTTAGCTCAAGGGAAGCTAACGGTAACTGAATTCTGGGAGTGGTTTACAAAACTCCTCAAGTATGTACCGCAATATCAAACTGACGAGAAGTTTAGAATACGGAAATTCATCATGGGGTTGAATCCCATGATAGGGGGAGAGGTCGATGTTCACAGTCCAACCACTATGGAAGGAGTTGTTGAAAAGGCCATAAGGCAAGAACAGAAATTAAAGGCTATTTCTGCTCATAAAGAGGAAGTGCGGAAGAAGACTGCAAATCCTTCTTCAACCTCTCTTACACCCAAAAAAGGACCATGGAAAAAGTTTGGAAACAAGAGTAAGTTTCTAGGAGATAAAAGTAAGAAAGCAGTAGTAAATAAGCTTGCTGGAAATGTAAGAGATAATTTTGCCAAAAATTATAACAATGGGCAGAAGCCCTATGGAGGACAACATGACAATTACAAGGTTGGAGGTAATTTTGAGCCTAAAAAGGGACCTGTAGGAGGCTGCTGCAATTGTGGCAAAGACCACTATGCAAATCAGTGCCCTTTGAAGAAGGATGATCATAATCAGCAACATAAGATACATGCTGCAGTAGCAGACAAGCGAGCTGAAAAACAAGTAACACCTATAGAAGTTTCGGGTAAGTTATTTGGCATACCTGTCACTATTGTTTTTGATACAGGAGCTGCTAAATGTTTTATTTCTAATAATCTTGCTTCTAAACTTAAAAGAAAAGCTAGAAAAATGGATAAATCTTGGACTGTACAGTATGGTAATAACTCTGTTCATACAGTGAGTATGTGTCTTTTTGGGGCAGTCCTTGACTTACCTAACTTTTCCATGGAAGTTGACCTCTATGTTACACCTTTGGGATCGTATGACATTGTCATCGGTGTCAATTGGTTAGCTGACCATAAAGCAAAGGTAGATTGCTATGAAAAGAACATAAAATGTTTAGATGATCAGCTGGAAACAACAGAGATTCAAGGTGTGAAACGGGAAATTTCAGTTAGAAAACTGTCAGCTATGCAACTTAAAAAGGCTAAGAATAAAGGATGTACCCTTTATGCAGTAAAGATATCTGAATTTTCAGAAGAAGATGGTGATAACATGAAGCAATTTCCTCTGTTACAAAGTTTCAGGGATGTTTTTCCTGAAGAATTACTAGGGTTACCACCCAGGAGAGAATTTGACTTCACCATCGAAATCAAACCGAGAACAGAACCTAATTCCAAAGCACCTTATCGGATGACTACTACAGAGTTAGTCGAGCTTAAGGCACAGTTGCAAGAACTTTTGACTAAAGGTTTGATTAGACCAAGTGTTTCACCTTGGGGTGCACCTGTGATATTTGTGAAAAAGAAGGATGGAACACTTAGGATGTGTATTGATTATCGGATGTTGAACAAAGAAACAATCAAGAACAGATATCCACTTCCTAGGATCGACGATCTATTTGATCAGATGCGTGGAGCAGCGGTTTATTCTAAGATAGAACTTTGATCTGGTTATCATCAGTTAAGGATTAGAGAGGAAGATATTCATAAAATAGCTTTCTGAACAAGGTACAGGCATTATGAATTCATGGTTCTACCCTTTGGATTAACCAATGTACCCGTAGCCTTTATGAATTTAATGAACAATATTTTTCAAGAATATTTGGACAAGTTTGTACTTGTATTCTTGGATGATATTCTCATTTATTCTAAAAGTGTTGAGGAGCACAATGAGCATTTGAAGATAGTTTTGGGAATTTTGAGAAAAAGAAAGTTGTATGGTAAGTTATCCAAATGTTCTTTCTTTGATTCAGAAGTTCACTATTTGGGTCATGTCATAAGTAAAGAAGGAATTGCTGTAGATCCTTCAAAAATAGTGGCAATAACTGAGTGGCCTGCACTAAAGAATGTGCATGAAGTAAGAAGCTTCATGGGTCTTGCTGGTTACTATAGAAAATTTGTAAAGGATTTTTCTAAAGTAGCTGCACCAATAACTTCATTGCAAAAGAAGGATAAGAAATTCATATGGAATGACAAGTGTGAAGCGGCTTTCAAAAGTCTGAAAGACCAGTTGACTTCTGCACCTATATTAGCTGTACCAGACCCTAATGGGAGTTTTACAGTTGTAACGGATGCTTCTGGGGAAGGCCTTGGAGGTGTTTTGCTACAAAATGATCAAGTCATTGCATATGAAAGTAGAAAACTCAAGTTACATGATCTGCATTATGCCCCTCATGATTTGGAGCTTGTTGCCATTGTTCATGCACTTCAAGTCTGGAGACACTACTTACTTGGGAAACCTTTTGAGTTGAAAACTGATCACTTAGGGCTGAAATATATTTTTACTCAGCCTAACCTGAATGCCAGACAGAGAAGGTGGTTAGAATTTTTATCACAATATGATTTTGATATTAGCTATATCAAAGGGAAAGAGAATAGAGTAGCTGATGCTCTAAGTCGTAGGAGGCACATTTCTGCTCTTATAACATTAAGAACTCAGTTTAAAGATGAGGTAAAAAGTGCCTCAGAATCAGATGCATACTTTCAGCAAGTAAAAGCAGCGCTTGCTGCAGAACCTAATGATGAAAGGTATAAAGGTTTTCATATTGATAATGAAGGAATCTTGCATTATGAAAACAGGGTATATGTACCTATGTTGAATGATTTGAGAAAGAAGTTGTTAGTTGAATTTCATAATTCACCTTTCTCTGGACACCCGGGTATCACAAAGATGCTTGCTGATCTAAAACAACAATACTTTTGGAAAGGTATGAAAAAGGATGTCATAAATTTTGTGACCCATTGTTTGGAGTGTCAGCGGGTTAAAGCAGAACATATGCACCCTGCTGGACTGTTATATCCTCATAGCATACCGCAGTACAAATGGCAAGTAATAACCATGGATTTTGTACAAGGATTACCCATGTCTAGGAATAAACATGATGTTATCCTGGTAGTTGTAGATAAACTGACTAAGGTAGCTCATTTCATCGCTGGAAATCTAAAGGATGATTCACCAGTGCTGGCCAAAAGATTCGTACATGAAATTTTTAGATTGCATGGTGTACCAGAATTGATTATATCTAACAGGGATCCAAGAATGACGTCAAGGTTTTGGCAAACGCTTAATACAGCTCTTGGAATGAAACTAAACTTCAGTTCTGCATATCATCCGGAAACGGATGGACAAACTGAGAGGGTAAATCAAGTGTTGGAGGACATGTTGCGAATGTATTGCATGGATCAACAGTATAAATGGGAAGAGTATCTTCCATTAGTTGAGTTCGCATACAACAACACTTATCACTCATCTCTTAAAATGGCACCATTTGAAGCACTTTATGGAAGAAAGTGCAGAACTCCTGTTAGCTGGGATAGTGTTGAGGATAGAGTGGTAATTGGACCAGAGATTCTCACAGAAATGGAACAGCAAGTTAAGCTGATTCGTGAACGATTAAAGGAGGCAGCAGATAGGCAGAAGAGCTATGCTGACCTTAAGTGGGTTGATAGAAGGTTTGAGCTTGGTGAGAAGGTTTTTCTTCATGTTAAACCCAGAAAGAGTTCTATAACTTTTGGCAAGGCTGCCAAGTTGTCACCTCGATTCGTGGGACCTTTCAAAATTGTCGAAATAATCAATCCTGTAGCTTATCGTTTAGCATTACCACCTGCTTTATCTCGCATGCATGATGTTTTCCATATTTCTTTGCTTAAGAAATACGTTTCAGATCTGTCACATGTTTTAAATTGGAATTCCTTGCAGGTCCAAGACCCAGGAATAATCGTGGTTAAACCCACACGAGTGCTGGAAACTCACCAATTGCATTTAAGAAATCGTGAAATACAGCAATGTAAGGTCCAGTGGGACCAGTTTAACGAAGAAAGTGCAACTTGGGAAAATCTGGAAGAGATGAAAATTTATTTTCCTTCTCTTTTTCAACAGAACGAAATCTGTTGACAAAACATTCTTTTATGAACTTATTTTTTTTAAGTATTTGTGAAAGCCAGATGAAGGCAAACATTATTCAGGCTGAATAAAATGTGTTGTGACATTGATTTCTGGAACTATTCAAGTTGGAAAATAGTCGCATTGATTTGTGAACTAATAAATTGGTTGACCTGAAGGTTAATTGAATATGTAATCATCGGGACGATGAATCTTTTTAGGAGGGAAGCATGTAACACCCTGAACTGTTGTTACTTCCTCCTGAGCATACAAGTGTTGATATGTGATTTCTTTGTAAAAAGGATGTGTTCCTTTGATTGAGAAGTCGTGCTTGATATGTACTGTATCTTCTTTGTAGATTGCAGATCTTTGACTGAGTCGGAATATGATTGGACTCTTTTATTTCTTTCATTTTACACCTGAGTTTAATCTGATCTCGGAATGAATTATGGAGTTATCCATCTATAAGACCTAGCCTTGGATCAGTGGAATTGATCCAAGTATTGCTTTAAGTTTGTTCGTGATGAATTAAAATTACAGACCTTGAGCAGGTTGCAAGGTCTGGATGCATTGAGTAAGCAAGTCCGGAGTATAACTCAGGTTGATCGTGTTAAATGGATTGGTTCCCGATATCGAAATATATCTGGAAGGTCTTGATCGTGGACCAGGTAATAATTCAGTTACATATAATTCTGTAGCCTAATGGCAGTACAGGAGTGAACCCTGTTCGAGAATGCATGTTGTAGGTTATTTTTTCTGAGCATATGAAATGTTAGACCTAACTGGAATTATTAATGTTAGTAACCTAAAACTAAACTTAACCTAGGGGTTAGATTAGTGTTAATCTAACCTAGACCTAGGCTAAGAGCTAATGTTCTAAGTTAGCATCTATGTTCTAAGAGGATAGACTAGGTGTTATCCTAAATCCTAACCTAAGTTACTAACCTAACTATTGAGCAAGGATTAAGGGGACCTATGGAGGGGTGCGAACCATGGGCGGCAGTTTCTATGTTGTTAAATGCTGGGATAAGCATGAGGGACAGGTAATTTGGTGGAGGTTTTGAAACGGCTAACTTGAGCCGACGTGGCAGGTCACCAAAGTTGGAAATGGTCTTTAATGTGCTTTTGTCCATCGCCAACTATGGCGGTCGGTGGCAGTGGAGATTGAGCGGGAAAATGGGAGTAAATGCCATTTATGGACTCGGTCTTCGAGCTCGGATTTCATGGGGAAGCATGCAAAATGGAAAGTTAATAGTTTATTGGGTTTTGCATACGCTCTGGTTTTCCTTCTGTCTGTTCACTGGTTCTTCGCACTAGTCTTCTTGGTGTTGCATGGCAAGTATGAGCGTAACTAGCTCTTTCCTCTGGCAAGGAAAATATATAAGTCATGGAAATAGCAAATTTTTGTTGGTGGCTCTAACTTGGAAAAGAAGGAGAAGGTTCGAGCTCTTTCAGTGGTCTGCTTCGAAATTTTGAGCAAATATCCAGGCATGTTAGGCCCTAACCTTTAAAAATCTTGCTTTCTTTCAAATGATTTCATTAGAACAACTCTGTTCAAATGATTTTTGGAATTAGATGATTTATATGGTAGCCTTGTGTGATTTTGTCACTGTATCTTCTTGCTGGTTCGATTTTTCAATTTAAACCTTGATGGGTGTATTTTATTTTTCGAACTGTTGCAATATTTCTTGGTGTTGTGTATTCCAGCTTTATTTTGTGAAATATATATGCAGGAATGTGTACTGGGCTTGCTCTGTGAGATCCCATAAATTGTTCTCTTGATGGGTACAGGTTACTGTTGATACTTGTTGTCAATGTTTACTGTCAATACTTGTTGTTGATGCTTACTGTTGCTCTATCTTGTTGGGTTTTGCATTTCGGTTAGAATTGAAGAAATGCTTTCAAGGAAAAATACACGAATTCGGCTTGTGGGAGTTCATGCATTGTTTTCTTGTTTGATTCAGTCGATACCTTGTTGTTTTCACTTGTTGAGACGGATACTGTTGAAACTCTTGAAGGTGCATGATATACCAACTTCTGTATATTGTATGTCGTGGGTATTATACGTTATTGATGCTGTTGAACTTCATTAAACAAAAATTATGTCTCGTTTTCTGAGGAAGTACAGTTGCGAATGCATCTTGTTATTGAATACTTGAGTTGATAGTATTTTGACTTCTGAAGGAGTTTCTGATGGAGAATATTACTTGGGTTCGGGTTATTTTAAACCATAGATGCATATGATATGTTTTCCTCTCTGTGTAACTTAGAGCGGACATTGTTTTTGTGGGCTCAGTTGAATCCTTGTTACTTAACCAGTATTTTGCTTATGTATAGGCCTGAACAGCGAATATTATCTTTTAAATGCATTCAACTTGTATAGCGGCTTTTGTAGAAGTTTATTTGTAAAATATCACATGGGTAAGACCTCTTTTTTATCCTGGAGGTGTATATTAAGATTTCCTTCTAAATTTTCTCAGTTGTGAATACTGTTGTGAAATTCTTGAGTCGAGGTATCATGAAATTAATTTTAGTATAAACCTGTTTAGAGCATTAGTGGTATGGATGCAATTAGAGAATTGAAATGATGCGAAGTGTCTTGATTTTCGATTTAACCTTCGCTATAAATGTATAACGTTCAGACACTTATTTTAATTTCTCGTGTTGTTTCTGTCTGTTGTTGGGGAAAGTAAAGGAAGAGTTTTCTTTTCATAACTTACTTGGTTAAGACCTTGTTGAAATTGTTTCCTAGAAAAAGACTCCTTGTTAGTCATGGTTGTGTTGTTTTAAATTCTGTTCCAGTTTTTGAAGCTGTGCGTGTTGTGTGGATTCAGTACGAATATCACTACATAGGCATAGGGAAAAACATCATTTGTTTAATGTTGTTGAGCCTCTTGGTTGACTGTGATAAAAAGGTTGTTTTGATTACGGCCCTGGAAACTAAGTCCTCGCAGAGTTTTAGTTGGGATGAGATTGAGCTGTACGTTGCTGGGTGGATTTGTAGTCATGCTTGTGCTTAGTTACGTCTTTTAATATTATGAATATCCAGTCTTGAGCTTGACTGAACTAAGAGCCGTCGACTGCAACACGACAGGCGATATGGTGAATATCTTCTTGTTTGCCACTTCATGTGGAAGGTCTTGTGGAGTCTGTTGGTAGAGGGTCATCACTGTTTAGCGTGGGAGCTACTGTACTGCTGGATAACTACATTAGTTGTTATGTTTGATCTTTAACAAATATGTGGTGTTTATGGCGGTCTCGTCTGTTATATCTGCATGTGTTTTAAGTGAATGCTTGTCTCTTGGAAAGACGGTACAGTCATGAGTCAGTTCGGAGAGAAATATGTATGATTTGTTCATTTCTCTTCTGTTGTAAAGTATATGTTGATATATATTATTTATCTAACTATTGGAATATATTTTTATCTACTGCTGGAAGCATGGGTTGTTATGATATTCATTTTGGAACTATTGAATACTAATGATCTGTCTGATGTTTGCTATCCTGGGATTTTACGTATGATAATTGTCTCATGATACTTTTGTTCTTCTTGATCCCTAATATTTTGATGAAATATTTGAGAAGTATAGTAGGACTATTCTGTAACGATAATTTCATTACACATTTGTAGTCATGATTGTATTACTAAAGGCATATGATGAAATATGTTTACTTGTTTGGTGAATTGATCTCATTTAAACAGGGTGTTTAATGAAAACAATTGATGGATTGCAATTGTTTTAAGAGTTAGTGCTTATCATGCTCAGTTCATCGAACTGACCCATGTTGACAATTTTTGCAGATGGATGCCGTAAGTGGTAAAAGCATGCAGATCTGATAGGATGATCAGATTGTTTAATTTGATTTTAAGTTGAATTACAGTTTGATTTTCTTTAAATGTACTATAAGAGGAAAGATGTTCCTTCTTCCATTGAGTATTGTATCAAGTATGCTGAATGCATAAAATGTATTTGATTAGTTCTGAAAGGAATGGAAATTGATATTTGTTACTTATGTGTTTGTATTCTTATCTTTATAGTTTGACCTTCTTCGGTTCAAATATCTTGAGAGCATTGTTATTATTGTATATATTTGGAGACTTTTGTGATTGTCAATATAAGCTTGCAAGAATATGAGACTGAATTCTTATGATTGTTTAGTAGTTCCTATATGTTCTATCAGAAGCTAAACTGAAATTTAGATCACTGTCTTTCTAAAAGATAGGGTTAAAATAAACCTAAGCAGAATGCTAAACAAGCTGAATTAAATTATTAATCCCTAGTCTTGATTATGCCAGGACAACATTTAATTGGATTCTTAATCATTATATCTTGATACTAATAAGTACGATATAAATTCAGTTATGAGAACTGATATAAACCTAGATGGGGTTTAGATGGCAATCTCATGTGAAGTTTTATGAGATATTGTCCAATTTCGTTGATTTAGAATTATGTATATTCTATGAACTCCTTGATGAGACCATAGTCTTAATAACTCCTCTGTGTAATGGGTTTTATTGAGAAAGGTCATCCTAAGATGAGGAATCCAGGGATCGGGAAAGGCTAACCTTAAGGGAACATCTTTTAATGTAATTTAAACTTAGTGTGCGTAACACTTATTAATAAGTAGATCTTTTCGAGGCGGATTTAAAGGTTGATGGCACAAGTCAACTGCAGGGTTGTACCTCTGAGAAGATTAGGATCTTCTCAAAGTTACAACAATGCAGGTGACTTATGATGGCACCCTTTGCATTGATCGCTAAGATTTACACCTTTAACTCGAACAAGTTACTTTGGGACCGATTAGGAATGTGGTCACATTATATGGCTGCCTAGGAGACTCGGGGTATCATGACACACTGGTTTAACTAGGGTTGACCCAGTATGTCATCTTATCCCTAGTCCTCAAGTGCATCCATATAACGTTGTCACCTTACTAATCCGTTGCCGAGTGATTAACTTTGGATAGGAGGGACTGACAGAAGTCGGTATAAGACATTCTACATAACATAAGAATGGGGTGAAGGACGTATTCCAGATTGACGAGTATGCCGTTAAGGAATACGAGACATAAGCAGTATGTTTCAAATCTTTGGCCAAAGTATCGCAAGCTGCTGATTGCGTTGTCCTGAGTCACCTGGTCTAAGGGATGAGATGCCGATGAATAATGGTAACAGTTATTCAGTTAGGTTCCTTGGACAGAGCATTCTGAATCCCAGAATAGGGAAGAGAACCGCAAGAGTGATGTGTTAAATAAAAAAAAAACGCCAACTCTTATTACTCATGAATAGATCGGTAGATTACCGAGTCATGGAATGAATAGATCGGAGGTACTCCGAGTCATTACAGCTGCATATGGTTATCTGTTATAAGAATGGTTATTTGATTTGTGAGTTCTAAATTATGTATTTAGAACCAGGAAGCATTTATCAAAAAAAAAAAATTTTTGACTTGTTCTATTGTCTAAA
Organism: Taxus chinensis; assembly: GCA_019776745.2. Taxonomy (NCBI): domain Eukaryota; kingdom Viridiplantae; phylum Streptophyta; class Pinopsida; order Cupressales; family Taxaceae; genus Taxus; species Taxus chinensis. The sequence continues at coordinate 81,585,443 of CM034146.1, read as the reverse complement.
ATGAGGATGTTACATCTCTGGTCTATGGTACCAAGGTTGTCTTACCTCTTAAATTCTAGATTCCATCTCTCTTCATATCACTATAAGACATGCTCAATGACGATAACTTTCACCAAGATCGTTTGGCGCAACTTGAGTTATTAGAGGAATTTCGTCTCAATTCTCTTGACCATCTACAAATCTACCAAAAACATATCAAACATGCCTATGACAAACATGTTCACAAACAAACCTTTTAGATTTGTGACCTTGTCCTGAAAGAAAATCAACATGTAACAAAAGAAGAGAAAAGTAAGTAGGGAATTTTTTTTCCTAATTGGCTTGGACCCTATATCATTACCCATGCTTATGGATCGGGTTCTTATCATTTATCTTCACTCGATGGTAAACCTGAACATGAGCCCTTCAATGCCTTGCATCTTTGACCATTCTACTATTGAATTTTAGTCCTACCTCACCTTCTACCTCTTTCTATGCTCGTCGCTTGAGCACTATCCACTTCCTATGCCATCACCAATGATTACATAAGAATCATGTGCGTACCCATCACTATTTTATCTTCTCTTGAATATGTGTACCCCGACGCTGCACATGGCATGATTCTCATGGATACTTTTCATCTACTTTTAGATGAGATCCCATGGCCGTTTCACCTTGCTTTCTGAATAAGAATATAATTCTTCACATTTATCTTATCCATGACTTAAAATTCCTCACATGGGAATCAACTCCTTGAGTCAAACTTCCAATAAATAGATGAATCCCTCAAAAGGACATCTTTCTCTCTACATCACTGCTATAGATAGACTGCTCCCTCGAAGGACAACTATGTACAACTTGCTTAAAAAAGAGAGAGAGAATCTTAAGCTTCCTGCATCGATCAACTTTGTGAATACCTAAAGGAGTTAATTTCCTCATCCCATATAGACTTCTCGCATCAATCAGTCTATCTCAAATACAATTCAAATAGAAAAAAATTGTCATGGACTTGCCCATTGTGATCTTAGATCTCTTGCCCAAACACATGCTACCAAATACCATATAAACTACTCACTTTTCACCCTCTCACCCTTTACACCTTCATTTCCTACTCGCCTCAAGGGACCTGTACTGAAACTGTGACATTCAATGATCATGTGACTACTCTCCACCTTTGGAATAATCAATCATGCAATGTCTTTAGGGTCTTACGTTCATCAAGCCTATCCAAGGTATAGTACCTACTCGTTATGATCCTTACCAACTAGGTGGCTCTCCTACGCACTTCTCTTGTCTTTCTAACCTTCTTCATTACGTATTGATTATCCTTATATAGGACTAGATTCATCGACGCTTACCTTTGGGAAATTTTCCTCTTTCACCACAATCAACTCAAAATCATGCCTACGACCTAATATTCCCACAATTTACCCATACCTCAAAGACCTAGACTCAACTCATACCTATACACCTACCAACCCATATTCCTACCTCCTTCGTCATAATCTTCCCTAGCTTATGGGAGAACTACATCGGCCTGAGGTCCCTTTTCGTCACTGGGGCTATGTAGGAAAACATGTGTATCCATATACATAACTCTCAAATATCTTTGGCACGCAGGCCGGTGTATATAACAAAATCTCTCAAAAATATCATATACATAACTCTCAAATATCTTTGGCACGTAGGCCGGTATATGATCAAAAAGATAAAAAATATTATATACAATCTCACTATCTTCAGCACACAGGTTGGTATATATCAAAAATAAATAAAATACATCAAAATGGAGGGATTTGCATCAGGCATCATCCTGTCTAGAAATCCTCCATATCTGTCTCGCTTGTCTCCTCCTCCCTCCTAGCTCATGTCCGACGACCTGATAATTCATCTACACCTGCACCGTCATGGGTCGTGGCCGGGTCCCTGCTAGTACATCACCTGGAGCCGGCCTTTATGAACTGGTGGCCTCACCGTGATCCTGTCTTGAAGCTCGATCGGCCCCCTGTGCTCTCCACGCTGTGCATAACGGGATCCTGGTCCTCTCATTCAAGGCCTGTTATGCCCTGTACTCTCCATAGGATAGAAAATCTATCCCCATCAGCCACCAACTAATCTTGGTAATATCATGGACTCACCTAAGGCATCATGTAACCTAAGATATGGGTATTGTCTATGGTGGCCCCATTGGCCATCTTGGCCCTTGTGCCTGTCTCTCGTTGTACCCTGTCCCACCCCTACCTGTGAACTGAGGGACCCTGTCCCAGTGCTTGTGGTGGTGCCATCAGCCTCATACCCTATGCCTATAGCCTGATCATGTAGTGCCACAGATATGTGCATATGAAGTGGCCAACTGGCCCATTAAACCTGTAACCTATGCATGTAGGGTGGCCACCTACTCATCATCACCGTCTCCATCTCCACCTTGGGCCATCTGTGCCTGCAAACTGGCTACCTACACATGTAATGCGGCTACCTCTACCTCCAAACCTACTAACTACCCCTATACCATCCCTAATTGGGTAATCAGGGTTGCCACCTACACCTGTAGGGCATCTCTTTTACACCCTGATAATGGCTAAATCTGGCTGCCCTCGGTCTCGGTTGGTACTACTTGTAACCATGGGTAGCCCACCCCTATCTATACATCTATCTGTCACTTTGGTATCATCGATCCTGCTGGTCTATCATCTGATCCTCCTGCCCTATAGGCACTATCAATTGTGGTAGAGGCATTATCAATTTAGGTAGAGGCAATGTCCTCTCCACGTCATCTCTCCTATGTACTGTGGGAAGGGTGGAGGTATATCCTGTGGCAGCCCAAACTGCCATCTAACCCTATTAATAAGGATCATCTTGTGCTCCCCTGCACAACGCCCCCTCTATCCATCTGAGTAGCTGAAGGCTCATTTAACTCATATGGCCATCTATCCTGTATGATGGGATAGCCCACATATAGTCTCCAAATAATGTCCACGCCTAGACAATCCCTCTAGTAACTACCTGGATAGTAGGCCACATCATGTCTAACCCTAGCCTACTCGGTGCATCTGTTATCAACCAGGCACCCACCCACTTGCCTATACCCCACTCTGAACAAAACCCTGGCTCAAATACATCTACCTAGGGCATACCGATCGGATCGAACACAAACAATGTGCTCATAGGCCCAATAGTGAAGAATAAACAGTGCAACACAAGATTGAACCTGCGGAGCCGCCCATATGCCCATATACTCTCTATATAGCTGCACTAGGAATGTTGGAACCCATGCAAAGCAAGTCCTATCCATCCATAATATCATGAAGTTGACCCCCATCAATGACTCATGGGAATCTCCCACCCTGTGCATCTGGTAGTGCAAAACAACATACTACCTCCATCAGTCAAAACAAGATAGCCTCATCTCCAAAAATTTGGATTGGCTAGGTACATCTCTCCATAGCTTAGGCTAGTGCTATGGAAAGGTCATCTCCGCCAGTCCCCTCACCAAATACCATTAACATTATGACTCAATTGAAGGATCGTCCTCTCAAAGAAATTGAATACTCCTGAAATCCCCAATATCGATAGAAATCATAATCCTATAAACATCCTCAAGGGTGACGGTCAAGTCTCCCCCATCAGTAGGTGGAATGTGTTGGTCACAGAATCCCATCTATCGATGAGAGTGACCATCAAACTCGGCTATCAGATACATGATGGTAGCATGCACTATGACGTTCAAATTCTAATTTGACCTGTGCCTCTGTGACATGCCTCCACTCCTTGACTAGAGTTCACACCCCACTAAAACACTAGTGTAGAAGGTGGCACCCTGTGTCGCATTCAAATGGTATCTCAACCTACATTCAACAAACAATAGTGTAAATGGTATTAGGCCCGTGACCATAGCTCATACATCCACCCTTGACCAATACCCATCTCATGGCCTATCTACCTAGTGTACCCTAGATCGACTACCTTACCCATTTATCCTCAAGACAAACCCTACCCCTTTAACCAGTACCTATATGATCCCAACCTTACACAAACCTTTGTCAGGAGAAGGTCATGACCTGTAAGGAATATCACCTTACCTATCTACATACACCAAACAAAGACATTCATATAATGCAGCCTACTTGATGCACATATGAGCAATATGATGACTAACATTAGTTAATAGATCAACCTGACCGAGGCTTCCCAGCTAAGGCATGAAACGATAGGTCACCCCATCCGAATAAAACCCGAAAGCTAACTCCCATGTGGATGTCGGTCACTTCGTAGGAAACAATGCTGGAACAACCCTACCCTGATATTCTCCCAAATTAGAACTTTCTCCATAAGCATACCCATTATCACCATCAATGAGATTCCTCGACCCCTTCCCAGTCAAAGTTGTATTCCCCCGCCAAAACAAGGTGGAACCCATTGTCCCTAGACCCAATTTTGTATATGAAGGATCTAACTTAAGTAAATAAGGAGTGGGACATTGAATCTTACCTCGTGTGCAAACTACCGTATATGTGGTGTCATAATCTGGCACTGTGACCCAATCAATGGTTCACCTATGAACCCTCTCTTGCTCTTCAAGAGTGTGCAAAATCACAAAATTTTGAATACCTCCGCTCTAGAACCAACTAGGTGCAAATTCTTAATCCAACCGATAAATTGTGGATCCATAACTATCAACTCCTATCACCAACCATGGTACTCGCCATCTCAGTTAGATATCTCCACTCTAGAAATTAAATTTCTCATGATAGGTGTGCACTCGCTAGAAATGAAGCTATGTCAGTTTTAGAATTTCAAAAGCAGATACAACAATGATTCCATAAAATATGGAAATTTTTATTTTATAGAACCTGAACCTGACCTGACCAAAGTTAGTTTTAAGACTGTGACCCTCACTAAACCAAGGACATGACACTTGGATACCCTTGGTCGGTCCATCGTGATTATCAGTTCCATTTAGAACCATAATCAGTTTAACCCAAGCTTAGTCAAAAACATTTTATCCAATCCCGTATACCCCCATATTTGACCTTAATGACACCTTGGTAGCAACCTCACTATAGGTACACATCACTTATCTACTTGACCTATCCGTTGGACCCCCTACCTCGTCCTCATTCAGGGCCTCGTTCTTTTATCCATACCTACGGCCTTACTCATGGCTAAAGACCTTGTGCATACCCATGGATATCTAGAACATATGCATAGTGACATTATGAAGCTCAATGTTCTTGCTATACCTTGCAACCGTTGTCACCTTGTGTTGATAGGGACATAATGACCTTACTTAGCCTCTTTGGCAGGATTTGTTTATCCTGAACCATGTACCCTTGGTGTACCGAAACATACCTAAACGTTCCTACACCTGACTTGAGTCATGTTATCCCATGACCATGTCCTATACCTTGGATACCAAAAATCACATCAACCTTGTTGGGATAGACCTATCAACCTTGGAAAATGTAGAGTTTGCCAAGCTCTTCAATAGCACTGTATCATATAGTTTATACATGTGCGTGCATTTGAATGTTACTACCTTTGACCCTGATTACCTGGATTACTCGATATACCTTTTTCCTTTTTTGTTACCCCCATTTCCCATTCTTTTACCCCCGTTGCCCATTCTTCATCACATTCACCTTTTATCAAACCACTCACTGCATTTTGTACTTCCTGCGTCATGAAGTTCACTAAATTTGAGAGGGATCACCTTCACTCACACATGGGGCTTTAACCACATCTTATTTCTTTCAGTGTCGCTTACCAATATAATGCTATTGCAATAAAAAGGGGCAAAATGTAGACCCCAAAATTGGGTGACACTCCCCTTGTCCCTCCGTAGAATCACCAACTCAAACATAGGTCACCCAACCTATGGACCCTTTTCACATCTAACATTAATATTAATTTAATTAAATTAATGCCCATGATCTCACAATATTCATTATTTAATTATCCTTAATTAAACTAATTTCCACCCCACCCCTCCACCTAGACACCTCCACCTCACCCTAGACCTATTTTTAGGCATGTTATCCATAACTAACTAAGACTTAGTCTTACCTACCTTAATTAACTAAGACTTAGTTCAACCCTAAAATCAATGCCTATTATTCCCTCTAACCACATTCCTCGCATCATCTAAAAAGGAAACTTCCGTTTTGATCCGTCGAGAATAACGACAGATCTGGTCAAGGAAATTATTGCTAAGATCTGTTATTTTAGCAAACCTAGGAAATCCCTCCCTTAACCGACATGTCGGTTACACCCCGAAACCACCGCCGGTCAACCCTAAAGCGTCGTCAGTTACCATTTAATCCCCAAAACAACTTTACTTTCAAGGTGGGCACATCTTCTGAGAGCATAAGGATGACGAAACCAGGAGCTACATGTAAGTAGAATCAGAGCATTCGTACACACTATCAGAGCATCCACAGCCACCACCAGGATAGCAATCACAGAAGCCATTTGCATTCACGGTGAGCATCCGGGGAAGTGCCAACACTATCACACCAGGTTCTTTCCATTTGATCAACACTATCATTGCCACCACCCAGACTATTGGAGCTCTTACAACAATGGTAAGTGCTTTTATTAACTGAGCACTGTCCATTGTCATTTTAGCCATAGACTCTGTTATCATTTCTGTTATTAAGTCTTCTACTCCCATTCCCATTCCCCCATAGTCCATTTGCCTGCATACAAACTTGACCGTTCCTTCACCCACACCCTTGAATCAGCCCATCTATCCTAGATTTTAATCACCTCTCTGAGTATGCTCTAAGATTCCTACACAGACCTTGTCATTACCCTTCACATTATCTCTAGTATAGCCTTACCTAGATCTGCCCTCAAACTCAAGTTTTTATTGAGTTTCTATGTACCCTGACCATACAAAATCGCCAGATTACCCATAACCGTTGTCCGTCTCACCTAAACTGTCACCAGTGATCATACCAGACCGATGTTCGGTCTCTATGTTTTTACACCTCAGACCATAGACATAGAGATTAACTACCTCCTACCTAAGTGACCCAAAACAACCCAGAACCTGACCCTGACTAGTACCAGTACACCTTGATAGACTATCTTGAACTTCAAGATCTCAATCATAGCTTAGCCTATGTATGTGAACGAATTTACTTATTATAGCTTGAATGAGATACCTAAATCATATCTATAGTAGGAATTTTTTTATTTCTTGCATTAAGTAATTTTAAAACAGTGGATTGAAAACCATCTAGGGAGTATCACACTTCCCAGATCTAAAACACGTTAGGCAGTCCACTGCCATATATTATTTAACTCTTCTTTTGTGGTCTTATTTTCTATTTCAGGTAGTTCCTCACAGCCAAATGGAATATCTCATAATCAACATTGGATTGAAAAGTTAGAACACATGCAACAACCATCAAACAACCATCATAAACATGTATTCCTTATCAACCTGTAACCCTTATCTATTTTTTCTAAATAACATAAAGAAAATGATGAAACACTTACCCTCATGTCTACGCTCCCAAAAAATTCTTCGTGTAGTGATCCTTTTAAAGCCTCACATGGGTCAGTGAATGTATTATGTGATAATTCCCTTCAGAAAGGTGTTAGTAAGCCTCCTAAAAAACATTACACATGATGACTCTAATGAATGTCATAATAAATCTTGGATAACAAGGTCTTAAAACTGATTATTATCTTTTAGATTGCTAATAATCTACTTCTCAAATTCAGGTATGTAGAATTCAACCAAGTAAGTGGTGCATAATGCATCATAGTTCAATGATGTCTTGTGTGGATCATATTCTACATACTAACTATGTGCACAACCCTGAAGTGTTGTTTGAAACTGACTAGCCCTCCATAAAAGTTCACACTTGTGCACATGCTCTACTACATCTTTCATACCTAGATATTTCAGAAAATGAATGGACATATGAAAACAAATTTGAGGTGTTTTTTTGTGGTTGCTGAGGTTATTATGTTGGTTTTTGTGGTCCTTTTTCATGGAGTGAGGCCAGATCTTGATCTCAATCTTCCACTAGGATTTCCTCCATTTGAGGGAATAATTGACCATCCCGAGCCTCCTTCCACAACTTGGGGACCTGTAGAAGTACTACCTTATGTCCTCATAGTAGTGCTGAATTACACACCAAATATTTGACCTGGTATTCCACCTATAGGAGTAACTCCAATGGGTCAAGAACCACTACTTTTTCTTGAAGTTTCACCTACTGGATTTCTCCCAAACAAAGTCTTCCCAAATATGGGATTCTGTTGCATTTCCATTTGTGCTAACTTTATCTACTACACCTCCTATGTTGATTCTAAAACATGCCTACCTATATCTCTAACCAAATGTGATGATCCTCAGTTACCTAATTTCTATCCATCACTATGATGACATTCTAAAGAAAAATATAAATTCAAAACACCAAACACAAGGGCTATAGGTAAAAGCTAGATTAGATGTGCACCAACGGTTCTCATCCTTTCCTCAGAATCAATTTCATAAGATGTTGAAGGGGTCCTTCTATTGTACTTTCGTAATATATTAGGGAGATTTTCCTCTAGTCTGTCTCCTTTTTAAGGGTTCTCATCATATCTTCCTATCCTTATTCCTCTCATTCTTATCACCTCTTAAATTGGCCTCTCTCGTGCATGTTTATATCTACGCAATATCTCTTCTCTGTCTCTTTCTTCCACTTGAACTAATGCCATCCTTCCTAGAAATATTTTTCCCCATACATGTAGTGGGGTTTTATCATACCATAGGTAAGTTCTCCATCCCAAACTCAATCACTAATATTTTTGTTGCTAATAGAAACACGCGTAAGTAGGATCTACTTGGATCATATAAAAACTGAAACTCCAATTCCTCCAAGCATGAATCTGTTAAAATTACATATTCTAAGGTATATTTCTGCAATAGTGCTTCCCACCAATGGTATACAACACACATATATTGTTCATATAAATCAGAGAGTTCTTGATACTTATATTTACTTCACACTTGCTTCTTTCCCAGCTATAAACCCCTATTCTGTACATAAGTTGTTAACCATTCATATAACTCTACTGGGAAGAAACTGAAAAACATCTCATATAATGAATCATATAGATTATCTTTCACCCTTTTGTGTGCATTAAAACTTCATTCAATGTTATATCTCTGAGTAAATTCATCTTGGTTGGCATGTACCCAACACTTAATATTCTCTAGTCAATGTTGGAACACCATATGCATGCCACATATTGATGAGTAGAATGAAAATAAGGTCCTGGAAACAAAACCAATATGTAGTATTTTATTCACCAATATCTAGTTGAGTGTGCTATCACTTCATTTAGACAAAGGTCTAAATACTCCCCTAAATCACACACAACCACTAGATCCCTCTTTAGTTACTTACTAGGATTTTTATTATGTATTTCACCATTTATCTCACATGAAAATATAATATTGTAGTATAATAAAGATAACATGCAATACAAAAAATTGATCAATCATTTATGAAAATAAATAATAAAAAACATAATCTACAATCCCCTTATTTCATTTTTAGTCCTTCTAGTCCTCACAATCCATAATAATTTATCCATAACATAATCAATATATTACATATACTCACAACTGATTACATCCATATGTGCAACACTTATCTAATACTTAAAAGTATGAACTTACACTTATGCACTATATATCACCTCCTTATAAGGGAGTGAGACACCTATTTATATTAGGTAGGAACTTGTCCTTTACAACTTACAAGATTTAATTCTAACAATAGATATCCTAAATATAGGTCACATGCCCTTAAACCTCTACTTTAATATTCAACTTGCAATACAAATAACTCATCTTTATCCATTATTCTATCCTATATTTATCTCTATCCATACATCATCCTTGTCTATATTTGCATGTGCTTTACCCATAGTTGGTGCCTTATCATTTTTATGTCTATTTCTAGACTTTTCTTGATTGATATGCCAACTCCTCTTTTCCTATTTTTAGCCTGCATTGGAAATTCAGATAACTCCTAAAACCTCTGTGTGTATTCACAGACCCTTGCATAATTATTTATTAATCCCCTGTTCACATAAAAATTCTAAACATTGACTTATATTTGTAATTGTTCTATTCTTTTGAGCGTGCATCTATGTTAATCTGGCCTTAGTGTTTTTCTCTCAGTTCATGTGTGGCCTGCTATGCACAGTCTTCCACCTCCATGCATGGCTTGTACTTAGCCATATTTTCAGTCCAATAACACGAATTAATTTTTCTATTTATATCAACCACTACACATGGTCCTCGTCTCACGTGATCCTCTTCTCTCAAGGCTAAAATCACCACTTCAAAAATGCATAGGTTATCCCTAAATTCCTTCCACTCAAGGATCCAGTTTTACTATAGAGGAGTGATGAAAAATAAGGGAAATTTACATTTGCATCTACCCAAGCTTGAGGATATTTGTATTGACTATAGGGATGTGGTTTCTAGAAGAAAAGACTACAACATACTGAATTTGGAAGAGGTGATAAAGTACAACACTGCTGACATCCTTGAAGGTATAATAGATGATGGTGATGTTTTGGATCCCATCTATAATGAGATGAAGGTTTATGCTTTAGGATTTCCTCTAATAAATTGGTCCTTCAAGAAAGAGTTTTCATCAAGGAGTATGCATCTGCAATCCTTAAACAAACCAATAATTGGCTTATAACCTTAGGAATCACACCCAAGTGGATGTATAGTAAAATCTTAGGTTATCCTGATGTGATAACTTTAGTAATAATGCGATCCTCCCAAGACCCTAAAGATAAAACAAAGGCACCCATGAATCTCATCAGGTGCAATTTTTTTAGTAAAGGGGAAAAGGATGTAACCTCTTATACTCCTACCATAATTGTGAATTTGGATTCACCTTCACCCCAAGGAAGCTAAGATATTCCAACCAGTACTCTATTCATACAACCATTTCCCATCTCCTTTCCCCTAATCACTCATGTTTTTCTACTCATAACATTGTCTCCCCATGTTTATCCACCTCAATCCTCTCCTCCCCATGTTTCTCCAAATCATTCTCCTCCTCCTCACATTCCATCTCCTCCTCACTCCTCTTCTCCTCATGTTTCAAATCCTCCATATTTATCATTGGTGCAAACCTCTACTATTGCCACATCCCTAATCCTCACATCTTCCATTTTTTTCCCTCTCCTCCCACTTACTCCACACCTATTTCCCTCATGAAATAGGTATTCTCCTCTCTTCCCCCACTTTCTTCAGGGATCAATATTTTTATGGGTTCTCCACCAAATAACCTTCCTTCTCCATGTTCCTCTTTCATCCATGTTGTAAAGTTTCCTCCACATTCCTCTATTATTTCCCCCTCCCCCTTTTCCATGGAAATTTTGTCAACCCCTCCTCTCTTGGTTTCTACATTCACTTCTTCTCTTGGCGTTACTCCCATGAATACATCTCCACATAAAAAACTAGTTCCCTCTTTTGTTCCATCTTTGATAGTAAGCCAAACCTTCAAGAAGAGAGAAAATTATTACTATTAGAGTTATTAAACTTCAACACGTTAAATCCAACCCCCTCCCACACAAAAAAAAGCCAAAAATACTTTCTCACATCACTATTGATCAGTCGAAGGAAAGGTTTCATAATATTTCTATGTTTTTTGTAGATAAGAGTGAGGAGGATATAATTACTTTCTATTACCAAATAAAAAATTTGATGTAGGGAAAGCTACTATGAAGGGATTGCAACAAGGTCTACAAGTGGCCTTGGAAAATTTAAAAAAGACCAAGGCCATGAAGAAAAATATGAAGGAGAAGGTATAAAAATTGACAATCTTGTTATTCAAGATACCTCATCCTACTCAGAACACCACTCTTAAAACATGTTTTGATGCATCATTCATCACATTGACTAAAAATTAGGGTGAAAAGGAAGGGATGTCAATGACTGGACTGAAAGGTTTCTCATGGATGCACATAGAATCATTGATGAGGTAGTAAGGTTACATAATGACATTGAGAATGATAAGATGGCTATCAAGAGAATGAATGATGAGTTTAAAGAGGAAAACAATTACTGGGAGCTCAATTTGGAGGCTCTGAATGAAATAAAAAAGATAGATGATGATAACTTGGTACAAGAGAAAGTGATTTAAGAAAATGGTAGGATATATGAATTTTATGAGGCCATTGAATTTTGATTAAGGATATTGTAAGAATCCAATGAAAAATTATAGAAGGCAAGGGGAGATTATATTTACGCCACCAATGACATGTATGATGAAATACCTAGGATTCATTACTAATTCCTTGAGGAATATATGAATGCCTTCCCAAATAATGAAATATAAAATAAGTTTAAAGGATTTGTTGAAAATTATTCAAAATAAGAGAAAATATTTGTTTGCAATCAATTAATAGGTGGGTTTTGTATCACAATGTTTTGGACATTTTAGCAAAACTTTTCATAATGATTAAAATTATTCTAGGGAAACTAATCAAGGCCTTGTAAACCCTAGGTTGACCTAGTGTAGGGATTACTACCTTGTGTATATGTGACCCTAGAACTCCCTGTAGCCCCTTTTAAATATATACACTATGTGTTGGTTCATGTGTGTCTCTTATCCATTTCCCCAATGCCCTTTTAGAACCAAAAAATTAGGATTGCAATCCATTCAGAGAAAGTTTTGGACCATCATAAATTTTTGGTGAACCTGATGTGAATTGTACATACCTCCTGATCGAGAAAAACTCATTAAAAGAATCCATCTCCAAACTTTACCTCATATCAAACCTCTAAAAATTAGAAAAAGATAAAAAACTAGTCTATACAGACACCATCACCAAGGGGAATTCTTGTCTATTTCAACACACTTATTTTCAAACACCATCGACCCATGTGTAAACCTATTTGCAAAACCAATCCCTTATGTTCTTCCAAATCTTACTCAATATGCCATTGACCCCTGTGTAAATTTTACTACACTACCAATTGTCTCTGTATCTAGGATTGGGGTCTTATGATTTTGTTGTGTAGAAAATTCCTAAAACATATCATCCTAAATTAGAGATCCCCTTTTGCATGGACTATTGTCTTATAGGAGCACCTAGAAATAAGAATTCTACCCACCACAATGAACTACCTAATGAAGAAGAAGAAACCAAAAATGATTATACCTTTAATTATCCTTCTGAGATTCAGAAGTTTCTCTCACACTTTTCCCAATACTAAAATGAATTAGAATAAATTATTAGTAAACATCTTATTGAATTTGTATCTGAACAAATTGATAATAGGGAAGAAAAAGGGAAATATCCTGAAGTAGGTTCATTTGAGAATTCCCCTAATTCTAACCATGCCAATATCATTCTCTAACTTAATGATAGAATAGGCCAACAATATTCTTCTATTGTGACTCAATTCATTCAAATGTAAGATAACATGGCTCAACTAGTTAATTACCCTAAAACAAACTCTTGGGGAACTATGCACCCTCCTTTTCCAAATGGGCATAATGGGGTTCCCATCACCCAAACCCATATCTAAAACAAAGTCATAAGATAAATCCAACAAGAGCCTCTAGCACCTTATATTGATAACATGGATATTGGTGGCGTTTCTCCTTCTATCTCTTATGATAGGTCTACTGATCCCACCCTTCATATCAAGGCCTTTGGCAACCTCTACAAGGAGTATATCAGAACCAATTCATATGCTACAAAAAAATTCCTAGCTAAGACCCTTACTAGAGATGCTTTGGATTGGTATTAAATTTTACCTCCTGATTCCAAAGTTTAGCTAGAGTTTTTGGTGATAGCCTTGGTAAATGAATTTACATATCATTATCTACCTAAGAACAATATAAATGCTTTCATCAATTTAGAACAATCTAAAAATTAATCAGCGCAAGTTTTCATCAAGTGTTGTAAGACCATATCGACATGAGAAGAACATAATGTGCCTAATGATAGCCACTTCTAGATTTTCTTACAATCTCTTAAACCTTGCCTTTAATAAAAGGTGAGGTCATTTTATCCCACTTCCCTATAAGAATATTTTGAAAAAGCTAAAAGGAAATATTATCTCATGAGGGAGTTTGACAAATGTCTTCCTAAAATGTAAACTAATAAACAATTCCAAATCCTCTAGAATTCTAAGAACAAGAACAAAATGGGAAACATAGTATTCGGTACTCTTCCCCTTGTTGCTTATTCAAACATGACTCTTTTAAAATTGATAAAAAAACCTAATAACAACAAGATTCATCCTAACTATCATCAACCATTGAGTAAGGAACAGTTGAAATGCCGCTTACATAGGTTGTTTACCATGATCTTGGATCCTTCTCGACCTTTTCCTCATTGGCATGATGAAAGTATGTTATTGGTGGCATGATAATTGGGCTCATTCTCATGAAAATTTTCGTGAACTATGAATGAATACCATCATTTTTTTCCTAGGTCCCCAATTTGACTATGATGCCATCACTCAAAATCATTTGAGTGAAGTGGTCAAAGCCCATGATGTATCTCAACAAAAGGATTGTCATGAAGCTATCAACCAAGATAATGAGAATATACAAATATTCTCTAATACCATGCCTAATCATAATGTTGTTGAGAGTTATAAGAAGAAATTAAATTCTTTATTTAATGTATTTGACATGGATTATCTTCCTAAAAATAAGGTTTCAGTTAATGATGTAAAATATTTCATAGCTTATGTAGAACTTGAATATCCTGTAGCATTCAAGCCTCAGACTCACAGTGTTATATATCCCTATGTATGTCAAAACAAGGCCTGTCAAGGAAAAATTGTCTCCTCTAGATGATATCAGCCCTTGTGGAAATTATTGTATAGGGCCAATGGTGTCTAGATTTGTTTCTCTAGCCACAGACACCATCGAACCCTATGTAAATGAAACTTGCAAGGCCGATGGTGTAAGAAATGAGATTTTTTTTCATAATTATCCTCAATCAATCCTACCTCTTATGGATTTTTTTTTAAGGACTCCCAGCACTCTCATCCTAATGCATAGTCCAATCATGATGAGTGGGATGTTCTTAAAGAAATTTCCCAGCCTCTTGGCAAATTCCCCTTCTTAGAACTCATGTGTACGTCTCCTCACCACTAGGAGTATCTCATGATAGCATTACTTGATATGAAAAATCCTTTTCCCCCTCTTTGGGATAGAGTCCCATATTGTATGGATAGGTGAAAAGAATCCTCAATCAATGTGTTGAACTCTCCATTCATACTAAACTTACTATGGATGCTCACTCTTGCATTATTTTTCCCATAGCCTCTATGATCCCTGATGAGATCTTGTTCAGCGGAGATGGTCCACCACTTTTTCTTTCAGTTCAGATTCTTCACACTATGGTTAATAATACTCTCATTGATAAAGGAATAGGCACATGTGTGGCCTCATTATATTTCATTAAGGATATTGGTTATTCTATAGATAAATTGAAATCTACACGAATAATTTATCAAGGATATAATTGTTGATATACGTCTCACATGGGGTGAATTTGGTTACCATCACTTCCCCCTAGAACCATTTGTGTCAAAGTCATGTTCTCCATATTTTCTCTATGTTATAACATTATCCTTAGGTGGCATTCGACTCATTTTATGTGCAGCATCAATTATTCCATGTGTCAGTGTGTCAAGTTTTCTCACCAAGAGGATATTTATAAGATCCAAAATGACTATAATCCTTGGCACTATGATACACTCCAAAAAAAATGGACATACAAGCTCCTAAAACTGAAAAATGTTTCCCCTATTCCCTTCCATGAATACACACATTTAACTATCATATAGATGTTCTTCACAAAAATTTTGGTCATCCCAAATTAGTCAGGCGTACACCTCGAAATCTCTTAGATTTGAATGATGACGATCCTGATGAGGTCATGCTTAGAATCAATACTTTTGATATTACCAAGATTATTGTATCTCATCTTCCTCCTTCCTTGTGGCCTCTTTCTCACAATAAGGATCCTTTGTTTCCAGTAGTCATATCATGTATACCAAAATCCCCACTAGAGAATATGGTCCGAATAGATACCATAATAAATTATTTTGTGGTAGATGCCACCACATCAGATTATGAAAAAAATTATGATTTATACATTCCCTACCAAGATAGCTATGACCATATTCGTGATATGGAAGTATTGCGTTACCAAGAGAAAATTCACTCTAATTTCACTCATGATGTGAACGTCATACTTATATAGGAAGAATCATCAATTGCATTTATAAATTCTTCCCTACCAGTGCTTGAGCCTCAGATCGATCCATCGGCTAAACCTCCACATACTGTCATCAACCTAGATGACCCATTTTCCCTTAAAGAAGTGGATGATCAGGTCACTTGTTTTGACTACAAAGGTAATGATCTCATGGGTGATGATCCTATCTACTATGACTTGTTGAATGAGAAATATATTACTCCATTGGTACCATCTTTACCCATTACATCGGTGTCATCCTCATATACTCTCACTAGCTCTATACAACCTATGAGACTCCTTTCCCTACCTCTTTCCTTTATGGATCCTTAGTATTTTATGACCAAACTATATTATGTATGGAATGAGGATAAGAGGAATGATGTTTCTAAATGTAGATCCCATCAACATCTCATGAAGAAGCTTGAAGTTGAGGTCAAACATGACCAAAATAGAAAGGATACACTACCTTTTGTTTCTACTTATTTTTCTCTCATCGCAGGTACTGCGTGCACAATGAACCCAAAGTTTAGGTTTTTTGTAGTAGGTTTCATGTTTCAGAAAATTCTTCCCATGGATGGAAGAATGGAGTTTATTCCTATCATAACCAACCACCTTTCCCTATACCAACTAGACTGCAACCTACTTATGGACCACCACCTCACTATGATCCTTATCCATCAATGAATGACATTTGATATAACATTCCCACCTAGATAGAGGAATGAATAAATGAAAACTTATATTTCATGAGTTTTAAAGTTCATTGACAAGTCATTATAACATAACATGTCATTAAGGACCTCAAAACTCATACTAGAGGCCACATCTTGAATCAAGTCAAACCCATCATTAATAATACATTATGTAGTCTCTATTATCACCGCCTATTTCAACAACCAATACCAAGTGTGCCAACATATAATCCAGATTAGTCTGGAGCTCACCTAAGGTGCGTGCAGGTGTCGAGCCCCTCCTTTATGTGATCTTTGTGAGAATGTTCTTTCTTACACAAGAATGTATTGTAACCAGAGGGTAAACGAACTCATCTATGGGATTTAATATCTAAGCACTAAATCCTAGCCTAATGCATTCCAAGCATAGATTAACATGATCAACTATATCAAAGTAGACTCAACCCATGAATATCATCAAGAAAAACCTTAACACACACATGGAGATGTTACAAGTTCTAAGAGGCTAGGCCTGAGTGAGGGAGAGGAGGAGATTAGACCGAGATCCATGGAGGGTGGAGAGATGCTGTCAGGGTGGCTAACATGTAGGGAGGAGGAGACATGTGAGACTGGGTAGGAGGATATCAGGTGGGGTGGTGATTAATCATTATATGTGACATTGTATGATCATTTTGATTTTTGATATATATACTGGCCTATGTGCCGAATACGTGAGATTGTATATGATTATTTTTGAGATAATGGTATGCATTTTTATTTGTGTATATATGTATTAATACACTACTCTCCCATTTATATAGTTTATGATGTTTACTGGATGGATGATGTACTCATCTTAAATTCCATTATTATTGTGTATTGATGGAAACTAGGTGAATTAGGCATGATTGAGTTGAGGTCATGTAGGCATGATTGAGTTTAGGTCAGTTAGGCATGATGGAGTCTAGGTGAGTTAGGCATGATGGCATTAGGTATAGGCATGGGGGAGTCTAGGTGAGTTAGGAATGATGGAGCTAGGTATAGGCATGGTGGATTATAGGTGAGTTAGGCATTATTTTTTCATGTTTTTATTTTGTGTTTGATTTAATTTCCACATTATTGGAAGTATGGAAAAAAATGATGATGTATATGTATGTTTTAGTGTAAATTTCCAAGTATTTGATATCATGGAAATGTGAAATGATTGATGTATGACATGATGATGTGATAAAATGGTAGGTATGTATGTTATTATTATTTGTTTAATTTCCCAATTTTGTGTAAAATGGAAAACTCATTAAGGTAGAATGTGAGTATAAAGGGGGAAATTTTTGTTAGGGGAAAGAGTGGCTGAGCTAACCTTTAAGGGCCCCATGCCCTCGGATTGCTACCTACATAGCTTTGGTGAAAAGGGGCCTCATGCTAATGTAACTCTCCCATAATCCAGGGAAGAATAAAATGAGGTAGAGGGATGGGTTAGTAGGTTTTAGGTATGATTGAGTTTAGGTCAGTTAGGCATGGTTGTTGTCTATGGTGAATAGATATGGGTGATTTTTCATGGAAAAGGAATTCCTAAAATGTAGGTTTCGAAGGTCTTGTCCTATGAAGGAGGATCAAGAAGTAAGAAAAGGGGTGAACGGTTAGAGGAGACAAAAGTTTTACCTAATTGATAAGAACCCTGATGAGTCTATCATACCAAAGATTGGCTTATGAATGGAAGACCCTAAAAATGGTGCATGATTAACTGTTCTAAGGGTGAATAAGGTCATATAATCATGAAATTTCACATTTACGACACATCCCTTAAGTAGGTGGAAGGTTAGAGAGGAAAGGTCGTGAAGTGAAAGAGGGTGATTTAACATAACTTGGTGTGAGACAACATGCCTCTTTGGCAAGAGACCTAAGAAAAAAATAGGCAAGTCCATGGCAAAAAATTCATCTTTTTTTTTACTTTTATTTTATAGAATGATTGATGTGGGAAATCTATGTGGGATGAATAGAATATCTCCTTGAGGTCTTCATGAACCTGATCGATGTGGGAGGCTTCAAATTTTTTTTATTTTATTTTACAAGAATAGTCTTCTTTTTGTGATAGACTATGCACAATATGGATAGATTTGTATAGTTGTCCTTCAAGGGAGAAGTCTATTTATAGAAGCAAGATAGAAAGATTATATGTCCTTTTTGAGGGAGTCGTATTTTTTCTCTAAGTTTGAATCAAAGATTTTGACTTTGAAAATTCAGTATATTACTTTTGAATTATTTTTATGAACTTTTAGATCATGGACAAGACTATAGAAAAGTATAGACTTCTGTTATGAATACAAAACCATAGTACACAAAGGTTAGCTATGAAAGAAAGGTTTTAAGTGATGAATGACCATGAGATTCCATCTTTAAAAATATAAAAAGTATCCATGAGAGTTATGCCATGAGTAGGGTCATGGCACTCATATTGAAGATAAGGTTGAAAGGTAACATGTAATCACATGATTTTTGTTTAGTTGGAGATCCTTAAAAGAGGAAAATGGAAGGTAAATGGTGCTTAAGGGACAAGTGTTTAATAGATAGAAGGTGATATAGGACTTGATTCAACAATAGAATGGTTAAATATGCAAGACATCGAGGGGCTCAGGTTTGGTTTTACCTCTGAGTGAATATAAATGATAAGCACTTGATCCATAGGTATGAGTAATGATATAGGGTCCAACAAATTAAGAGAAAATTTTCCCCATTTACTTTTCTCCTCTTTTTTTACATGTTGATTTTCCTTCAGGATGATGTCTCTGACTTGAAAGGTTCATTCATGGACACGTTTATCATAGATATGTTTGATACATTTTTGGTAGACGCGGAGGTGGTCAAGCGCATTGAGATGAGGTTTTTCTAATAACGCGAGTTGTGCCAAATGGTCCTAGTTAAAATCATCATCGTTGAGCATATCTTTGAGTGATATATGAAGAGATGGAATCTGGAATTCATGACGTAAGAAATACTCTATACCGTAGACCAGAGAGAAAGGTGTGGTAGCATTTGAGGTATGAATACTAGTATCATAATCGCATAAGAAAAAAGGAATGTGCATACGCTAATCCTTTCCAATATCACCAACCAATTTCATAAGAATTTTATTTAGGATTTTTTTGGTTGATTCCACTTGGACATTTATTTGAGGATAATAAGGTGAAGAAAAAATAATTTGAATGATGAAGGCATTACAAAATTTCCATAGGGTTTTGTTTTTGAATTATTTTCCATTATCAGTGATGAGGCAATGAGGAACACCAAAGTGACAAATGATGTGATGGTTGATGAATTCAAATATTTTCTCATCTTTCTTAGAAATAAGAGGTACGACTTCCACCCATTTAGTATAATATTCAGTAGTGGTAATAATCCATTGATGATGTTGGGAAGAATGGGGATTGATCTCCCTGAAAATATCCAAACCCCATTGAGAGAAAGGCTAAAGGTCTCGTGCAACCTGTAAGGTGTGAATAGGGGTGTGATGAAGAATAACATGTTGCTAACACTTCACACAATGCTTGACATAGTCACAATAATCATGGTTTAGGGTTAGCCAATAATATCCCAGGTGGAGAATGTGTTTATTGACAAATAAACCACTGAAGTGACCCTCATAAATCCCATCGTGAACTTACTTGATGGTCTAGGGAATTTTAGAACTTGTGAGGCATTGTAAGAGGATACTATAAAACATATAAGGTAAAAAAGGTAAGGAGGAATACATGTTATTACATTTATAAAGAATACCACCCATGATGACATAGTGAGAGACACTTTCTAGAAAGGCTCGTTGCCCATTGCGAGTAAGGTCTATAGTTAATATGGAAAGGAAAAGGTAGTAAAAAAACTACTTATACAAAATGTCACATGGATTATTTTTAATGGTTTTGAAAAGGTTGACATCTCAAAATAGATAAGAAGGTGATTACAACCTTTGTACGGTGACAAATATTTTTGAGTTGGAGGGTGAAGTGGGGATTTGAGAAGCAAGACAAGCCATGGTGTCCACAAATTTATTATTGGAACGTGGGGTGGTTCGAAGTTAAAAATGGTCAAAGGTAGTCAAAATTATGTCAACATGATGCTTATACTTTTAAAGTTTCTCATTACGACATTGGTATATACTATTAACTTGGTTTACAACTAGTTGGGAATTACCAAAGATACTAATTGATTTAACGTCTAAGGATATGGTGGTTTGAAGGCCTAACATGAGTGCTTCATATTCGTCCATATTGTTAGTACAATAAAAATATAATTTGAAAGATAATGGCTTAGGCTCACCATCAAGAGGAATGAGGATAACTCTGACACCACCCCTATGCTAACATTTGGAACCATCAAAGAATAAGGTCATCTAATAACTGATATCATCCAAAGAGAGGGTAGTGATGGATTCATCTAGAAAATTGAAGTTAGAGGATTGATTCCCAGAGAGAGGCATGTCTGTGATTTGATATGCGATGGTTTGTCTGTAACATCCTCAATTTAATACCTTAGAACAAGAAATATTTTTTTTGATTAATGTTCTCTTGTTCTAAATACATAATTTAGAACACACATATCATAACAATCATTCTTATAATAGATAACCATATGCAGCTATAATGACTCGGTATACCACTGATCTATTCATTCCATGACTCGGTGAACTACTGATCAATTCATTCCATGACTCGGTGAACTACCGATCTATTCATGCGTAACTTTGAGATTGAAGTTTTCAACTGAGCACTTTCATTCTCACAGTTCTCTTCCCTATTCTGGGATTTTGAGTGCTCTGTCCAAGGAACCTATCTGAACAATTGTTACCATTATTCATCGGCATCATGATCCTTAGACTAGGTGACATAGGAAAACGTAATCAACAGCTTGCGATACTTTGGCTAAAGGTTTGAAACATACTGTTCATATTACTTATTCCTTGATGGCATACTCGTCAATCCATAATACATCCTTCACCCCACTCTAATGTTATATAGAACGTCTTATACTGACCTCTGTCAGTCCCCTTGCCCCAAGTTTTCACTCTGGATGGGGATAATATCATAATTCACGTTATAAGGATTCCCTTGAAGACTAGGGGTAAGCTGACATACTGGGTCAACCGATGTTAACCTCATGTGTCAAGGTACCCTGAGTCTCAAGGGGCTGCCTCATAACCTGTCTATGATCCTAACTAGTCCCGCAGTGAAATCTTGATCAAGTTTCAGGTGTAAATCTTAACGATCAATGTAGAAGGGTGTTGCCATATGTTATCTGCATTGTTGTATCCTCAAGAAGATCCTAATCTTCTTGAAGGTACAACCCTATAGTTGACATGTGTCAACATCTATAGAAAAGCCTTGGAAAGATGTACATACCTCAAAAAAATTTACTTATGATTAGTTATATATTTGGATTACAAGCCCTCCTAATTGGGTAGCTTCCCTAACCCTGAGTCCCACACTCCTTGAGTTACCTTCTGTAGTTAGGTTCATTTTCACAAAAGGGTTTTAATAGATTTAAAATTGTTTCAAGTTGTCGGTTGGTACCTAACAACCTTGTATCCACAAATAGGGCAATAACCCTTAAGTTTTTCCCCATTAGGAAAATAACTAATCCAGAAAGGGTATGTAACAACCTTAGAAACTGAAACATAACAAACTTAATACCATTAAGTCATGGTGATTTATAACCATCAATATATATTGCTTTTGAATTAGAACATTAAGAGAGTATTAGGATTTTCTTCCAGTTATAGCTACATTTTAGGGCATAGTTCACTCTCAACTTTCCCTAATCATTCAATGGTCTCATTTCCAATTTAACCATAATCATATGATATAAAAATTACTAACCAGAAATATGTAGTATTCATCCACATAATTAAATAAAGCTTACTTAGGGAAATCCATCCAGACCCCATTGCAGATAACAATAAGAATGCACACTCATTCATACCAGTAATAGAAAGATCATTCCAACAACTAAATAACACAAACCACATAAGTAATATGTCCCCATTTCATTTATCCCCAAACCTATACAATTACAACCTATGCACTTCAGCATATTTTAATACAATAGTCTTCAGCAAGGATTAACTTTCTTCTATAGTACAATTAGAAAAATCATGTCGTAATTCTTCATAAAAACTAGATTAAAAAGTCATTGCATCATATCAGATCTCCCTGCCTTTACCACTTTAAGATAACCATTTGCAAAAATTGTTAGCACGAGTCAGTTCAGTGAACTGATCATGATAAGCACTAATCCTTAAAAAGATTGCATTCCACCAATTGTATTCATTAAACAATCTTGTTTAAATGGCATCAATTTCATCAAATCCAAAATCATGATTCACACTAGTTTTCCTTTTTCCAATGACTTTATATCGTAACTCAAATCATAGACACAATTTCAACTTAATCTATTTCAGATGATTTGTTTAATACAAGAAAAGAAGAAAGGACATTCTATACCATATGTACCTAATCATAAGAAAAGATGAGAAAAGTGTCAATCATGTTTATTTCACTCCAATTAAAAGAATAAAACCGTTTTAAGGTGTGCTTCCAACAGGTTCGTATAAAAGCAATTTGAGCAAGAAGAGATTACTGTCTCATGCAAGATCACCCAACAAACTACCATTAACTCTATTATACCAATTTTCAATCATTGATAAGTATGCAAAATTATAACTACAGGTCTACCTTTATACAAGAGATAACAAACTAAGTTTAAATTCAAGACAATGGTATTGCTAGTAAATGAAAGGAGTCTTCTAAGTTAAGATCTCACCACTTACAATTTATTCCCTCTTATTCTTAACAGTCTTGTCATCTCATAACTAGACAGTAGAGTTCCTTATAGGAATTATAAAGAAGAGAAAACTATAATTTCAAGAGAGAGAGTGTGTGAATACCTTCGTATTTCGAAATCCTATAATTTCTTTCTTTCATAACTTAGAGGAAGGAGCAGAGAAAATTAGAACTTTATTTTAATCAAGTTCAGAACTATACTAACATCCAAGTAGTAATGTACATTCTCTCATCCAATTAGGTAAGAAGAAGGCAAGTAAAACAATACTTACGTTTAACCAAAAGCTTAGATCAAATAGATCCACCTTTGGATTTTCCAATAGATCACTATGATCTTACAACTATACATTAAACAAAAGCCAATAACATTTTCTTTACATAAAACGTTATAAACAATCTAATCTCAGACCACAATCCCACTCTAAAGTAAACAATCTACATTTCCTTCATTACTCGAACCATTTGGGTCTAAGAGTTAGGATAACCTTCCCATTACCTATTTATTACCAATGGATCAAAAATAAATTATTTCAACCATTGCACTGTTAGGTTGTTATATAATTTCAAGATACCAAACCAAAAATGCATGTACAAAGTCAATAATAGAATTCTAAATACAGATTGAGCAATGCCTTCAAAGCCATCCTACTCATACCATAGTAGTTATCAATGCTTTAACTATACAAAATAAATAAATCATTCAGTTGCATATGGATCATTTCAACCCAAATTTCAACTACAAAAGGAAAAGCATTAGTTGAACGTAAATAAGCTTATCAACGTTGAAGTCGTCATTTTTCTTTCAAAGTAGAATTCCTGACATTGTGAAATGCGGTCCTAAGAGATAGATTCCACAGTCACCTCAGGGTAAAACACTGTCATATCTCAACCACACATTAAACATAATTTCCATTAAGGCAGATCCAAGATTAATTCGTGAATTTTCCAGGAGATATAGAGTTTATCCAAATACGTTTTCTCTTCCTAATATCCATGTAAAATCGCAAAAACAACAGTTTAACCAAATACTTCCTTGCTCACAAAACTCTGTATTCATAAGAACATTCATACCCTTTTAAAGTAAAAAGTACATGCTTAGATTTCAAACAACCTTCCCAACTCACGCGACTAAAATAGTCAAGTTTCACTTATTAATATAACATTCCAACCACAAATTCAATTACCTACTTTCCTAAACATG
The DNA here is from genome assembly GCA_019776745.2 of Taxus chinensis. Lineage (NCBI taxonomy): Eukaryota > Viridiplantae > Streptophyta > Pinopsida > Cupressales > Taxaceae > Taxus > Taxus chinensis. The sequence goes on along the minus strand of CM034146.1, from coordinate 81,560,493 downwards.
GACCAGTAATATTTAGAGTCCATTCGATGAAGCAAACAATCATTTAATCCAATTATATTCAAGCAACAAATAATTACAATGGTGTTTTCAAACACATTATCACTATGCAAGCATTCTTTCATGGAGGCAGTTTCTAATAAAATAGCTTCGACAAATAAAGAAAACTTGTAAAATTTCCAAATAGAAAGAAAAACTCCATAATGGATTCACAACATGGAAACAAGAATAACAAAACAGGTTTCATCCAGGATCCAAATACAACCCAGAACCCCAAATCAACATAAAACCCAAATCATTGTTACCATCCAAGTCAAAATATGCATATATCATCAGAACAGAGTTGTTCTAATGAAAACATTTAAAGGAAAGCAATATTTTTAACAGTTAGGGCCTATCATGCCTGATAGTGTAGCTAAAAATTTGAAGAAGACCTCTGAATGCGCTCGCACCTTCTCTTCTTCTTTCATGAAAGATTAAAAAACAAAATATTGTTAGCTCCATGCCTTATATACTTCCCCTGACAGAGAAGTAAGTTTGAAAATCTCAAAATTGCTATGCAACGAAGAGTAGACGGCTGGTTTGAAGAACCAGTGCTCATGCAGAGCGAAAAATGGAATGCATGAAAAACAAAACAACCAAGCAAAATTCCACTTGCATGCCTTCCCAAGCAATCCACGCTTGAGGCCCTATGCACATTAATTGCATTTAGTTTTATTCTCCCACCTATTTTCCATTTCCACCGACTGCCAAAGTTGGTGAATGCCAGAAAAAATAAGCAAACATTCCCATTCTTAGAGATACTGCCACGTAAGACTCTCTTAGCAAATTTATCCTCCGCTAAACCTGGCAGCACTCCCTTTCCTTCATCCTTATCCTTTCTTAAATGCCATGGAAACCACCGCCCATGACTCGTGACCCTCCTTAGGTCCACCTTCATAGCATTAGTTTAGGATTGGTTAGTGACTTAGGTTAGATCATAGGTAGACTTTAGTCTTATTGCCATAGGATATAACATTAGTCACCCTCCATAGTGATAGGTTTAGTTGACCCTTAGGAGTATTAAGCTCATAGTTTTAGGACTAGGTTAGATTAACTAACCTTGCAACATTAGGTTATAGTTTAGGTTAAAACTAATAACCTTACTGATTCTAATTTAGGTCCCCAAGATAGGACTAATTTGTAATAGAGTTCAAACAGGATAAAACATTCCTGGATCAGATTTCGTTTGGCATAAAAAAAATTAAGCTTTAGATATAAATGTTGATCAAGAATTTCGCGCTTGTTACCTATCAAAGTTAATGTACCAAACTAAACACAAAAACCTTGAAAAAATCAAATGAAATTGATACCTGATGGACAAGATCCAAAGATGTAGATGGATAAGGAAGCTGATGTAGATAAGACGGGCGCACATGAGTAATTCTGCACAGTAGATCCAAGTAATCTGCGAGACACCGATGCTTGACAGAAAAAGACCACGTTAAAAGATATTTCGGTGGACTGCCCGAAAAGCGGGTCCGAGAAGCGATAATCTCCCTCAGTGGATGTCAGTCCACATTTTCAATTAAGTAAAGAAGCATACATGATAAAAGATGTACGTACAGGACTAGATTTTCTAATCAAAGTAATAAACAGAATCTAAACAACAGACAAAAAGTAACATAAAACAGGGAACTGTGAAAACAAAGCTAGATTTGTGTTACATGTGTCCTTTTACTTGTCTGCAGGATGATCAGCATCGATTATGTAGAATCGGTGTCGATTGGTTCAGATCGGTGTCGATTGATATAGATCGGTGTCGATCCGAGACAAAGTGCGAGAAGGTTTGGGAATTAGAAAATGAAGGCAAGATCATCAACATCCGCTGGATCTACAGAAGCCGGAGAGACACTGGCAAGGCTCCACCTATGCTTGATGCAGGAACAGAGTGACCAAAAAATCAATGGAGATGTGCGATGTTGATGTGGTAAGAGCAGAGTAACGGTGCTCCTCTCAGGGATTGATTTGGACAAGATTCGATCTCACTTAATAGATAATGTTCAAACTTGATGCTCAAAAATCTCTCGTTCTCTCTATCTAATTCTCTCTCTTACAATCTGTGTCTAACCAGAACTGAGTTCTGGGATTCTATTTGTAATCGTCGCCGACCGATATTAAATCGGCAGCGACCGAGTACCGGTTGGTGCCGATCATGGAATAGACTCCCGAAATGGCCAAAAGGAGTGATTTCTGGAAAGATAAGAGTGATCCCTCCACCTCAAATACGGGAAATATCCTGCTGCTTGGTTTGGGAGGATGAGAAATAGGGGGGATATATGGATAGAATAGATATGGGGTAGATAAGTGGTTAGGATACATGTAAAAAGGTGTAATTAAATAGTTAATATTTAATTACTCATGGGTAAAACATAATGGGGTGAATTAAACTTAGGATAGGTGTTTAAATCACAAATTGAATAATACCCCAAGGGGATAGTGGTGATATAAACGTGCCCCAGGTTACCTGAGAGAGAAAACGCACACGAGGGACACTAAATTGGATAACCAATTTTAGGTGTCTACATTTTGCCTCTTTTTGTCAAGTAACTTGCGATAAGCAAGGTTGTGAGACAAAAACAAGGAGGTGGAAGAAAGGAAGAAAAAGTGATGATATGATCCCCCTCAAACTAGGGATGGGATGGGTGATAGAACAAACGATCCCAAGTTTGAAAAAGGTAGATGAAAACGCAGGAAGCCCCAGCTAGATGTCTGAAGTAGACCGGATCATTAATGACACACAAGAATAAATAAAAAGGTAGCAACCTAAGGAACTCACATTGGTAGGGCAGACTAGATGGTCTCCTCATGAGACGACGTTAGTACCTACAGACCCATGAGTGTAAGGAGGGATGCAAAATAGTTAGCATCTAAAGAGAGACACATTGGTAGGGACAACCAGATGGTCTGCAAAGCAGACGATGTTAGTGCCTACAGACCCGTTAACTCTAAGCTGCCAAAAAAAGTGCGAGTGCCCAATGTAAAGGGAACAAACTCAAAACGGATGATAATATTGAAAAAGTATGTGCCAAAAGGTAACACTCAGGGAAGGATGATGACCAGAGAGATAAGCCAATCATCAACACCATGGCAAGAAGATTAGGAGATGGAAGTAAACGAGGTGGAGAAGTGATATTTACATATGATGGGCACTGTCATATAATTTTTCTCATTTCCTTTGTCATATAATTGTTCTCATGCTTTTAATTTTGATATGCATTGATATATGTAGCGTAATTATGATGGATATAGACATAGACCGATAGATGATGAATAAATGTGATGGGATAGACATAGATGTAGAGGATATAAATAGATGTGATTTGATGTGACTGATATGTGGATTTAATTTGGATGAGAAAATAGATATAGATAGATGTAATGTTACTTGGATGGACAAGTGTTTAGATGATGTGATGGATAGGTGGGAGTTGATAGTTGGAATGGATTTGATATTTTTGATATTTTAATTAAATTTTGATGAAAATAGATAGATAGACCCACATGTGTTTATAATAGAGGCGATGAGATGTTTTTTGGACAAAGTAGATCAGATGAAATTAGATAAATGATAGAGTTTGATTAAATTAACATGTTAAATGTTAATTTAACTGGATGAAATAAATGGAAATACTCTTTGTGAGAGCCAAGGATGTAATGAAAATGACCTTGATTAGAAATAAAGGAAATACACCCAGATAAGAAGAAAAATGATAAGTTGGGATCCTAACCTACCATAAATAGAATCTAGATAGGAAACCAAAAGATCATGCATACAAGGCCCTATATGAGGTTAAAATAAACCTGACACTAACTAGCCGCAAACCAAATTTAGGAGGGAAACAAAATGAGCAGTAAGTAGGTATCTTGTCAAAATTTACAAGGGATAGAATACATGTTCCTACTGGGAAAATAGTATTCTCCACATGATCGACAAAAGGTCTTATATCTCAGCTTCATGATTTTTGGCAGAAAAACAAACTGATCAATGTGGGAAGTTTGCTAGATATGGAAAGACTGATCAATACGGGAAGTCTTTTAGTGATGCTAAAAAGTGTATAAATTGATTGAAAGGCTGATCAATGCAAGAAGCCTTGAGAATTCTTTTGAGAAACAGCCGTCCTTCAAGGGAGAGGTTTGTATTTTGAGTTTTAATGATAGCCATCCTTCGAGGGCATGGCCTATATCTTTTGATTCATTTGATAATGTATGGATAGTTGTCCTTCAAGGGATCAGTCTATCTTTTTTGGATAACATATTTTATTTTTTTTGAAAAGCTTTTTGGAAGAAGCTGAGTTTAGACCTAGATAGATCAGATAGAGGGGGAGAAAACATATAAAGAGCACGCACTCATGCCCCGAGTAGATCTGATTAAGATAAGCACTTGGGAAAAAATGAAGTGGTGATTAAGGTATTCCTACCATGAGGAGAAACATATCCAGAAGAAAAATGCTATGAGTAGAGCCACGATACTCATATTTAAGGTAAAAAAGACAATAGGTGTAGAACCACATAGTTTCGAATCACCATGAAAGTATATGACTAGTTTAGATGGATGAAAGATCTGTATTGCGACTAAATTTGTGTAAGATATATTTTAACAGTAGAAGGGCCGTAGATGCAAGGCATTAAGAGGTTCTACTTCATGTATACCATCCATGGAAGATAGACGATAAGCCCCAGACTCATATTTATGAGTGATAACATACGGACCCATCCAGTTGGGAGCAAACTTACCACGCCGACTCCTTTCAAGTGTAGTGACATTTTGGTTTTCTTTAAGAACAAGATCACCAATTTTGAAGTCACGGTGCTGCAAGTACTTATTATAAGCATGTTTGACACGCTCAAGATAGACTTGATGATGTTAAAGAGCATTGAGATGCTGCTCATCTAATAATTCAAGTTGTGCTAGACGATTTTGACGATAGCCCTCATCAAAGAAAAATTCTCTGAGAGAAACACAGAGAGATGGGATTTGGACTTCCAAAGGAAGAACAGCCTCAGACCCATAGATGAGAGAGAAGGGAGTAGCACCAGTAGGAGTATGAATGCTAGTCCAATAAGCCTAGAGAGCAAAAGGGATATGTAAATGCCAATCCCTACCAGCTCGACTAGTTACCTTTGCGAGGATATTACGCAAAGTTTTATTGGAAGCTTTGGCCTGGCCATTAGCTTGAGGATAGTATGGAGAAGAAAAGCTAAGTTTGATATTGAAAGTGTCACAGAGGTTCTGCAAATCAACGTTCTTGAAAGACTTACCGTTATCTGTGATGAGTTTGTGTGGAACACCAAAGCAACAAATGATGTGTTGATAGACAAAATCAACTATGGTTTTAGCTTTTGTTGAAGAAAGAGGGATAGCTTCCACCCACTTAGTAAAGTATTCAGTGGCAGTAATGATAGAATGATGACGCCGTGAATAATGAGGATTGATGAGACCAATGAGATCAAGACCCCATTACGAAAAAGGCCACAAATCCACTGTAGGTTGTAAAGCTTGACTAGGGATATGTGTGATATTGGAATGTTGTCGACACTTGACACATTTCTTAGTGTATTCACAACAATCTCGATTAAGAGAAGGCCAATAATATCCAAAACGTAAGATGTGTTTAGCTATGAATAAGCCACTAAAATGTCCACCATAGATACCGTCATGGACCTCCTGAATAGCTTTAGATGATTCAAGGGTTTTGAGGCACCGAAGCAAAATACCATAAAAACAGCGTTTGTAGAGGATCCCACCTAGAATAGTATAGCGATTAGCGTGTAGGATAAAAGATCTCCTACCATTGGAAGTCAGATCTGGAGGAAGCACTGAATGAGATGGATGATCAACGATCTGTTGATACCACTCATCCTGAGTATTGGTTATGACAGCATGGATTGAAGTTAGTTTCCTAAGATGAGATGGTTGATCTAATCATTGCACAGCCACATAAAGTTGCGAGTCCTCGGTAAAAGGTGGGATAAGCGAGGCTAACGAAGCCATTATATCTGCGAATCGATTCACAGTACGAGGAATAGCTTGGATAGTGAATTTATCGAAATATTGGAGTTGAATGAGAACGATATCACGATATTTTTAAAGGATATCATTCTTGCATTGATAGACACCCATGACTTGATTAACGATGAGTTCAGAATCACCAAATATGTTAATATGACGAGCGCTGAGATTAATGGAATTTTGAAGACCCAAGACAAGAGCTTCATATTCAGCCATATTATTGGTGCACTCAAAGTTCAATTTGTGTGTGACTAGGATAGGCATACCCCAAGGAGGAATCATCATGAAACCTGCACTTCCCCCTTGCTGGCATTTGGATCCATCAAAGAAGAGTTTTACTTTGAATGGAGACAGACCAAAATCAATTTGTTGGATATATTCATCAGGGAATTGAGCAAGGGGGACTTGAGTGTTTGGAAGAGGAGCATCAGCTAATTGATCTGCAATGACCTGACCCTTGATAGACTTTTGCGGGATAAACTCGAGATCAAATTTTGTCATAAGCATGAGCCAACGAGTGATACGATCATTGTGATAAGGCTTCGCATGTATTGTCTTGAGTGGACAGACACTTGTGACAATGTAAGTTTTGTGATGAAGGAGGTAATGACGAAGCTTAGAAGTTGTGAAGAAGAGAGAACAACCTAGCTTTTTAGCTTCGGAATAACGTGTTTCATTCTCATGGAGGGTGCGACAGATGTAATAGACAGATTGTTCTTTACCGCAAGCATCCCGATGCGAGATCATGGCTCCCAAAGCATGGTCAGTCACAGAGATATAAAGATGGAAAGGCTCCCCCTCACATGGAGGTGTAAGCACAGGTGGAGAAAGAAGATAAGCTTTGAGATCATCAAAGGCCTGTTGGCAATGCTCATCCCATTCAAAATGAACATTCTTACGGAGGAGATGATGAAAAGGTTGACAATGGTCTGACAATTGTGAGATAAAACGATGCACTAATTGAAGACGTCCTTGGAGACTGTGGAGTTGCTTTAATTTAGAAGGGGGAGGCATCTCAAGGATAGCTTTTATTTTTGTGGGGTCTACGTCGATACCCCTAATGGAAATGATAAAACCTAAAAGTTTACTAGTGAGAACGCCAAACATGCACTTAGATGGATTTAGACGAAGACAAAAGTGAATAAGCCTCTCAAAGAGAGGTGTAAGAATGAAAAGATGACCCTGACGATGTTTGGATTTACTGAGGAGATCGCCGACAGAATCTTCCACAGTTTTGTGTAAGAGATCATGGAAGATGTAGGTCATTGCTCACTGATAGGTTACTCCTGCGTTCTTAAGACCGAAGGGCATAACACGATAACAAAAGGTCCCCCAAGGAGTTATGAAAGAAGTCTTATGTTGGTCTTCTGGTGCGATGAGAATTTGATTATACCCAGAGAAACCATCCATAAGAGAAAGCATCTCATGACCCGCAGTTAAATCCATGAGTTGGTCGATATTAGGTAGAGGAAAATCATCTTTTGGACAAGCAAGATTAAGATCCCAGAAGTCAGTACAAATTCAAATTTTCCCAGTAGCTTTAGTTATTGGTACTAAATTGGAAAACCATTGTGGATAATCGATGGGTTGGATGAAGTTAGCTGAGAGAAAGCGCTACAACTCTTCTTTAACAAGAAGGGCTACTCTAGGGTGCATTTTACACAATTTTTGTTTAACCAGTTTGATGTTGGGAAGAGTAATGATATTGTGGACCACGATATCGGGATCGAGTCCTGGCATATTCTCATATGACCAAACAAAGGCCTGACGATGGTTGGAAAGAAAAGTGGTAAAGTCTCCTAATTCTTGTGGATTAAGGGATTGGCCAACCTTAATGATGCGACGGTCTTTAGAAGTCCCTATATTAAGGTCGAAAGTGGCTTCATTGAGAAGTGTAGACGTGTTAGAAGGAATGGTTTTAGGAAGATAGGAATCCTCTACCCCCAGATAGGTGAGGATAGAATCATCATCCACAGAGTGGATAGTGTTGATAGTAGGAGAGTCGTCTCCAACTATTTCAGGGAAAATTAACGGTATGGAAGCGGACCTGTCATTAGTCTTATAGGCTAGTGGCCCTAAGGAAATGGTATTGACTAGAAAAAAAAGTTAGACGGGATAGAAATGGCATCATCCACATCGAGTGATGCTTCTAACCTAGCGGGAGAAGATGGTTCCTCAATAGGAAGAGGCTCATCGAGAACAATGATGGTGGCTTTTGAAAGAGGTTTAAATCCTAAACCAAATTTTTGATGTGGCTTGAGAGTTGGAATGGATGTGAGGTCATGCAAACCTTGTTCATATTTTCCCAAGCCAAAGCCCTTCCACGCGCATCGATAGAAATAAGTTTTTGCAAACATGGGATTCTATAGACAATCGAACCATGTTGAATAAGGTTTGGTCCTAGGAGGAGAATCCAGGTGATAGTGAGGTGTATCAAGACCACCGTAAATGAAATTAGTCTATTGATTGGGTAGACCAATGGTGATGATGTGACCAAGACCTGGCTGATATTTAGGTTGTTTGTCTAGTCTACCATACTCACTAGGTTTGAGATGGGCGTCAAAAGAAAGGAGAGGAAGCTCTCCTAGTGAGAAATGCTGCAATGTATCTTCTATATTTTGTAAATCTGGTAGTTTGGTTACAGGTATGGAAGAAGATGAGGGCCCGTCAGGAGAACAAGCATTTTCCTTTAAAGGGGTAGACCCTGTGGTCATATCGCATTGTGCGGAAGGAAAAGGATCTCCTGAATGAGTATAGATTTTTCCCTCATATTGATATTTTAAGCATCGATGGAGGGTGGATGGGACACAATGCATTGCATGAATCCAGGAGCATTTGAGGATCATATTATAGTGGAATTTCCCTTCAACAATGTAAAAGAGTTCGTGAAGTAGCTTCTTACCTACACGAATGGGTAGGACCACAGTTCCTAAAGTAACTGCTAGATGATCGTTAAATGATCGAAGAGCGAAAGGCGGGGTGACATTACGTTCTTCGGTAACTTAAGTTTCTCAAATGTGTGCGAGGATATGACGTTGAGTGCAGCACCACTGTCGATCATAGTGCGTTTTAATGTAGTGTTGTCTATTTGGACTGTGATAAAGAGGGGAGCCTCCAAATCCTCAGAAGAAAGGGAAGGAATTTCTGAATCTTCAAAAGAAATGGTGGTTGATGGTCTATTCAATCCAAAAACCATCTCGAAGGGCTGGGGCTCATCTGAATTCATTGCGATGTGACACAGATTATCAATCAGAGCCTGGCGATGTTGCAGAGAGGATTGAATGAGGTCAAAAAGAGACATTTTGACCGGAGCCTAGGTGAGTTGTTTCATAACACTCTCCTCAACTGACACGGGAATTTGAGCCCAAGGTGTAGCACGAATAGAGACCTGAGGTATCAAGGCTAATGGGGAAGGAGGAACTCCTTCGGGGGCTGTAGAAATGACAACCCATGGTAGAGATGTTGTAGATGAGGATGGATTATCATACTGTTGGGTTCTAGTGGTGATATGAATTGTGTCAATTTGAGAAGGTGGAAGATCATTTGGAGTGGAATCACTAGAAGTAGAGGTCTGAGTAGATCGTTGGGGCTCAAATGGAGCTAAGATGACAGGAGATACTTGTTCCTCCTCCTCTTCCAACAAAAGATCACTTTCTTCCAAAAGGCTGTTGACGACAGATTGAAGAGCTTTACATCCCTTGGTATCATGACTCGGGGTACGATGGTAAGCACAAATCAAATCAGAGTTAAACCAGGTAGGTTTAACTCCTTTAGGGTTATAGGGTTTGATTGGAGGAAGAGATATGAATGAAGATTGGATAAGTTGGCGAAGGATTTCAGTATAGAACCCGGTAGACAAAGATGAGGATAAAGATGATGAAGGCGCCTCTTTTACTTTAATAGACTGCCGAGGTAAAAGAACCTGCATGTTAGGTTTGACAGTCTTTTTAGGGATCATCTTATTTTTTTGGACATCTGGAGGAGCAGCCTTGGGCACTTGAGATGGAAGTAAGTGAGACATGATTGATTTCGCTGGAGGAGGAGCCCCTAAAATAGATTTTGAAGATGATGGAGATGTGACAAGTGTTGTGGTCTTCAGAGATAAGGGAGGCTGCTTGGTCGAAACTAATGATGAGTTAGATAATGTCGATTTAGATGAGGGAGAAGCTCCCAAAGTAGGTATAATCGGAGGAACAGAGGGTGCCCTAGTTTTTGGCAACAAAGATGATGATTCTGATAAAAGAGGTGACGTATTTTTAGTAGGTAAGTCCACTTTTCGAGGTGCTGGTGAAGAATGTGTTATAGAAGAGATGATGGTTTTGATAAGTTTGCAGAAGAAGACACCTTCTCAATGGACAAATCCAATCTTTTATGAGGTGCAGAGAGAGATTTTTGTGGGAAAGCACCAAGAGTCTTGATGGTTCGAAATATGGGCTTTCCTTTTTCAGGGATGGTGACAATTTCAACCGCATAAGGTGATTGTAACCTTTTCGGGGGAAGAAAATGGGGAGGTACTGATGACGCAATGTTAGATTTTGGTTGTCTCAATCTAAGTTCAGGAACCGAGTGTATAGATGTCGGTGCTACTTCTTTAGATTTTCCCTTAATAGGCAAAGTAGCATTGGTGATGGAAGAAGTGAGTGATGAAGAAGTAGTTCCTTGCGAGGGAACTACTTTTGGTACAGTAATTGTGGGTGAAACTACTGTAGGAAAGGAAACAAGAAGAGTCAAAATTGAAGACGCTTCCATCAAAGTCGGAACAACTATAGGTATGTTCACCAATGGCATAGTCGCAGCAAAAATGGGAGAAACAGAAGTAGATGTATCCGCGGTGGAAACTCGAAGGGATGTAATTGCCTCAAGCATTGAAAGAATGTCTGACGATGAGACAGATGAGGATGATACTATCTCAGGTATGGATGGAAGATCAGATAAAGAAGCAGAGAGAGGTGAATCCGTATCTAACAATGTTGGAATATTCAAAGATAGGCTATCTGAAGATGGTGGAATCCCAATGATTAATGAAGCAGAAGGAGGTTTTGATTTGGTCGATGTGTTTGCAGATGGCTTAGGTTTAGAAGAAGATTCTTCAGTAGAGATGAAGCTGATAGTATGAGTGTTTAGTTTTTGAGACTCTGAAGCATCATGGTTTGGGGAATGATTGGGAAAAGGTTGGTTAAAAACATCCAGCACTTGATTTGGGGGAGCATTTGGGTTATCCAGAATGAGCTCGCCTTTATCAATGAATTTCTGAACAAGATTTTTGAAGGTCTGACATCGTTCAATGTCATGACCTTTGGTTCTATGATAATGATAGAAGTCATTTTCCCTATACCAGAATGGACGTTCTTGGCTTTCATCAATATTCCTAATGGGGGGAAGTTTGATCATGTGAACTTCCAACATTTTTTCCAAGATAGAAGCATATGATTCCCCCAATGAAGTGAAAGATCGAGATGACGAGGACCCTTTTCGAGAAGATGAGGAGTCTCTTCATGGTGTTTGATTAGAAGTGTTATCGGCTCATGATGTTTTTAATACGATAGCCTTGGTGGATCCCTGATTCTTGTCTTTAGAAGTGGAAGGATTTGATTTGGTAAACTGAGAAAAGTCTGGTTTAGATTTAGAATGAAGTTTTAACTTCCCTTGTTTAATGGTGCGAGACTCAAGTTTGCGTGCCATCGTAAAGGCTTCTTCAAATGTATGAAAGGTCTGGATCCTTAAAGTGGAAGAAATATGATTAGCACAAGATCGAGTAAACAAATCAATCTGTTGGGATTGAGGAAGGGAGAAAGACAATTGGTTTATTATCCCTCTCCGACAAGCAACAAAGTCTACAATATAGTCATCATCGAATTGATGAATTTTATAAAGATCTGTAATCGAGATCTTATGCGTGATATTTATTGAAAAGTTTTCAACAAACATCTAGGCCAATTGAGAGAAAGAAAACAAGGAATGTTGAGGAATGTTATTGTACCAGTCTAAAGTAGGACCTGCTAGAGACATAGGAAAAGTACGGAGCATAAGATCCTGATCCTGGACTATGAGGTAGCAAGCATGTTTGAATGCTCACAAATGCTGTTGAGGGTAATCCCGACTATGAAATTTTGAAAATTTAGGAAGTTCCCATTATGGAGGATAAGGATTAAAAGCCACCGAGGGGTGAATGGGTTCATTACACACTTCTTCAAAAGAGTATGAAGGATGAGCCCCTTTGGTGGAGGCTTCCAAGTCTGTAATTTTCTTGAAAAGAATTTGAACCATGTCAGATTGAGGAGGAGGCATACTGGCATGTCCTACATAAGAAGCAAATGGTGGATGTTGTTGAGGTGTCAATGGGGGATTCATCTGTTGATTGATAGGATGATAAGAGGAGTAACCAGGCATTCTGGGTGACACCTGGTGGGGTATTTGCTGTGAAGGAGCCTGTGTATAGGAAGGTTGTGAGATAATAAGTGGTTGAGAAAATGAAGGTTGGATGATGGACGGAGCCTGTGATTGGTGGACTCCTATGCTTGTTGACTGAATTGGAACAGATTGTGGGTGTCGATTTGATTGGACATGGTGGGGAACAAGACTTGAAAGAGGATTTTTACTGCCGGATTATTTATTAAGGGCGCCGATGCTAGAGGATGGGCGAAGGTCACTGTTGCTGGAACATTGGAAGAAAAACCCATTGGAGTACGAGAAGTAGGAACCAACTGACTAGTCGAAGGGGGTTGACTTATAAAGAGGTACTGACCCTGGGACACAATGGATGACATAGATGAATTCTAGTAATATGTGGGTGTGCAGACATACCCATTATAGCCAGAGAAGAGGACTTCTCAGAAGTAGGTTGTGGAATAGTCGAAGTAACTGCGGCGTTAGGAATAGGTAAGACTATTTGAGAACTAGTCGATATGGTCAGTGGAAGAGAAAAAGGAGGAACAGGTGCGCCACCCTCTTCCATGGCTCGAGGCAAGAAAAATGATGCTAACTGTTCTTAAAAAGCCTGGGATGGTTCACGAGAATAATCATACACTTGCTGGATTGGTGGTCCCTGATCAGATATTTGAATAGACTTGTGTACTAGGTAGTCCATAAGGGCTACCGGATTGTGATCAAGGAGCGCCTGAAATTCAGGATCCCTGCGAGGAACATACTCTATGTCAGAAGTAGATGATATTTCTGAAGGACTAGGGGAAGCTGGACGTGATGGGGTTGCTTTGGCCTTATAGAAAGGATTATATGACTAGGATGGGGAACCAACTAACAGCAGTCCCGAGGAAGACCTGGGGGGTGCCGAAACATCCACACTAGCGGTGATCTCGGAGGAAGAAGGGGCTAGTTGAGCCATTCTTCTAGATTGTAATCGAGTGATGACCATCATAAACAAGAAGAAAAGAAGATTGACCTAACTAATGCACAGATAATTCAAGTAGCGTAGGTGATTATCTCTTTTAAGTTTTTATGCTTTTAAGAAAGAAAATATTAGGGAAGGCCTTTTAGGATAGGAACTACTCAGATAGCCAAACTAAGGATGGTTTAGGGGATGTTTTGGTGAGGAGTCCCGAAGGCACTTCAGTAAAAGACCGGTACGTGGCTTGATATAGGGGCCTACCCCCACACTTCACACACCGCTGCGATAAGGGAGTTGGGTGCTTTGCCAATATATACCAGAACTTCCGTGAATTTATAGTGCAGCCCGAGTACCGCATAGGCTCTTCCTCTTGGATGTCACTTCCAAGTAGGTGAGGCTAGGGAAAGAATTTTTGTTTAAATGCTTTATACCTAGTGATTTTGGCTTTGTGTGCAAGGGTGAAAAATAAAAATCAAATAGTGTCACTACCGATTTTGATCAATTTTCCAGCCTAATTAAAACTAGATGAAAAACATACAGCAGAAATGACAAAGAAAGAGTTCTTTTTAAGCACTTAAAAACGAAGTGTTTGATTTCGATGAAGACAAGTCAAACATATTCTTTCCCAAATGCGATTAAATTCCTTTTAAGCACCAAAAATTGAAATGTTTGAATGTGATAGAAAACAAACAAAGAAAGTTTTTTTTTTTTTTTTAGTTCCTAAAAAGGAGAAAACACCGTAAAAGAGACATACTTGTAGATTTAACTCTCTAAGGTGTGTGGACTTCAAAAAGCGCATTGTTGAGCTCTTCCCCTCAAACAATCCCACAAACAAGCAAAGTGCTCTACAAGAAAAGGTTAAGCAAACACCAAACAAAATCTAGAAAGATATATCCAGATAATGGTGAAACGAAAATTTCTATTTTAAGGAACTAGAAAAATTTCAAGGAAATAACAATTTCGCATAAAGAGATGGATCAAACATGTAATCTTGAAATCAAAATGAAATATTTACTAATTTTATAAATAGAAATTGGAATTGAAATTTGTAAAAAAATAACGGACCTAACTTTGCAAATTCAGAAATGAAAGAAGCAAGACTAAAACGATGAAAGGAAATGCTTAAGCAGAACTGATAAAAATCAGTGAAGAAAAAGAAAAAATCTCAAAACTAGAAAAGAGATGAACTTACCAATAAGGGACTTTGGTTGGGTCCCACCGAGCGTGCCAAAATGTTGATCAATAATTTCGCGCTTGTTACCTATCCAAGTTAATGTACCAAACTAAACACAAAAACATTGAAAAACTCAAATGAAATTGATACCTGATGGAAAAGATCTGAAGATGTAGATGGATAACGAAGCCGATGTAGATAAGACGGGCGCACACGAGCAATTCTGCACAGTAGATCCAAGTAACCTGCGAGACACCGATGCTTGACAGAAAAAGACCACATTAAAAGATATTTAGGTGGACTACCCAAAAAGCGGGTCCAGGAAGCGATAAGCTACCTCGGTAGATGTCAGTCCATGTTTTCAATTAAGTAAAGAAGCATACATGATAAAAGATGTACGTACAGGACTAGATTTTCTGATCAAAGTAATAAACAAAATCTAAACAGCACACAGAAAGCAATAGAAAATAGGGAACTATGAAAACAAAGCTGGATTTGTGTTACCTATGTCCTTTTACCTGTCTGTAGGATGATCGATGTCGATTATGTAGAATCGGTGTCGACTGGTTCAGATCGGTGTCAACTGATATAGATCGGCGTCGATCTGAGACAAAGTGTGAGAAGGTTTGGGAATCAGAAAATGAAGGCAAGATTGTCAACATCCACTGGATCTGCAGAAGCCAGAGAGATACTGGCAAGGCTCCACCTGTGCTGGATGCAGGAACAGAGTCACCAGAAAATCAATGGAGATGTGCGATGTTGATGTGGTAAGAGCAGAGTAACGGTGCTCCTCTCAGGGATTGATTTGGACAAGATTCACTCTCACTCGATAGATAATGTTCAAACTTGATGCTCAAAACTCTCTCATTCTCTCTGTCTAATTCACTGTCTATCTCACCATCTAATTCTCTCTCTTACAATCTGTGTCTAACCAGAACTGAGTTCTGGGCTTCTATTTGTAATCGGTGCTGTTCTGAAAAATCGGCATCGACCGAGTACCGGTCAGCACCGATCATGGAACAGACTCCCGAAATGGCCAAAAGGATCAATTTCTGGAAAGATAAGAGTGATCCCTCCACCTCAAATATGGGAAATATCCCACTACTTGGTTTGGGAGGAGGAGAAATAGGAGGGATATATGGATAGAATAGATATGGGGTAGATAAGTGGTTAGCATACATGTAAAAAGGTGTAATTAAATAGTTAATATTTAATTACTCGCGGGTAAAACATAATGGGGTGAATTAAACTTAGGATAGGTGTTTAAATCACAAATTGAATAATACCCCAAGGGGATAGTGGTGATATAAACGTGCCCCAGGTTACCTGAGAGAACAAACGTGCACGAGGGACACTAAATTGGATAACCAATTTTAGGTGTCTACAATAAAACATACACATCTTACTTGGCTTACAGTCCAGGTCCTACCCGATGCTATGATAAATGGAACTAGATTCTAATTACCATGATTAGCCAGAATTAACATCCGGAATTGAACATTCAAAGCTCAGTCACACTTAGTAACTCTCAAAATATCAATACAATTTGTTCATCCTGAATAAAATTAAAACATCCCTTGGATCAATGCAACTGATCCAAGGTTGAGTCATTAGGGTGGATAAATCCACAATCTTCCAGAAATTAGATTGTACTCAAATGCGAAGAATGAAAGAAAAAAAGATTCCAAGCATATTCCGGTTCAGTCAAAGATATAATCCATATCAAGCATGACTTCCCAAAACCAAAGGAACATGTCCTTATATAGGAGAAATCATATATCAACACTTGAATGCTCAGGAGAACGTAACAATAGTTCAGGATGCTACATGCTTCCCTCCTAAAAGATTCATCATCCCGATGATTACATCCTTTGATTTATCTTCTGGTCAATCAATTCATTGACTCACTGAACAAATTAACTATTTCAAACTTGAATAGTTTCAGAAATCAGTATCATGATACCATTCAACCTGAATAAATGTTTGCCCCAAAACTAGCTTACATAAAGACATGTAAAAGATAAATTCATAATAATAGTTTTTATTTTATCAGTCAATAGATTCAATTCTGTTAAAAAAGAAAGGGTAAAGCATTTTTCATCTCTTCTAGATCTTCCCAAGTTGTACTTTCTTCGTTAAACTAGTCCCACTAGACCTTACATTGCTGTATTTCATGATTTCTCAAATGTAATTGGTGAGTTTCTAGCACTCGAGTGGGTTTAACCACTATTATTCCTGGGTCTTGGACCTGCAAGGAATTCCAATTTAAAACATGTGACAAGTTTGAAATGTATTTCTTAAGCAAAGAAATATGGAAAACATCATGCATTCATGACAAAGTAGGTGGTAATGCTAATCGGTAAGCTACGGGATTGATTACTTTGACAGTTTCGAAAGGTCCCACAAAACAAGGTGATAACTTGGAAGCCTTGCCAAAATTTATAGAACTCTTTATTGGTTTAACATGAAGAAAAACCTTTTCACCAAGTTCAACTTTTAGGTCAACCCGCTTTAAGTCAGCATAACTCTTCTATCTATCTGCTGCTTCCTTCAATCATTCACAAATCATTTTAACTTGCTGTTCCATTTTAGTAAGGATTTCAAGCCCAATTACCTCTCTATCCTCAATGCTATCCCAACTAACAGGGGTTCTACACTTTCTTCCATAAAGTGCCTCAAAAGGTGCCATTTTAAGAGAAGAGTGATATGTGTTGTTGTATGTAAATTCAACTAATGGGAGATATTCTTCCCATTTATACTGTTGATCCATGCAATACATTTGTAACATGTCTTCTAACACCTGATTTACTCTCTCAGTTTCTCCATCCGTTTCCAGATGATACGTAGAACTGAAGTTTAGTTTAGTTCCAAGAGATGCATTAAGCATTTGCCAAAATCTTGATGTCATTCTAGGATCCCTGTCTGATATTATTAGTTCTGGTACTCTATGCAATCTGAAAATTTCGTGCACAAACCTTTTAGCAAACACAGGAGAATCATCCTTTAGATTTCCAGTGATGAAATGAGCTACCTTCGTTAGTTTATCAACAACTACCAAGATAACATCATGTTTATTTCTTGACATAGGCAGCCATTGTACAAAGTCCATGCTTATTACTTACCATTTGTACTGCGGTATGCTATGGGGATATAATAAACCAGTAGGGTGCATGTGTTCTGACTTCACTCGCTAACATTCAAGACAATGAGTCATAAAATTAATAACATCCTTTTTCATTCCTTTCCAGAAATATTGTTGTTTTAGATCGGCAAGCATTTTAGTAATACCCGGGTGTCCAGAAAAGGGTGAATTATGAAATTCAGCTAACAATTTCTTTCTTAAATCATTTAGTAAAGGTACGTATACTCTGTTTTTATAATGCAATATTCCATCATTATCAAAATGAAAACCTTTATATGTTTTATCTTTTGGATCTGTAACAAGCGCTACTTTTACTTGCTGAAAGTATATATTAGATTCTAATGCACTTTTCACCTCATCTTTAAACTGAGTTCTTAACATTATAAGAGTAGAAATGTGCTTCCTACGACTTATAGCATCTGTTACTCTATTCTCTTTTCCTTTTATGTAACTAATATCAAAGTCATATTGAGACAAAAACTCTAACCACCTTCATTGTCTTGCATTTAGATTAGGCTGAGTGAAAATATATTTCAGCCCTAGATGATCAGTTTTCAACTCAAAAGGTTTCCCAAGTAAATAGTGTCTCCAAACTTGAAGTGCATGAACAATGGCAGCAAGCTCTAAATCATGAGGGGCATAATTCATCTCATGTAACTTAAGTTTTCTACTTTCATATGCTATGACATGATCATTTTGTAACAAAACACCTCCAAGGCCTTCCCCAGAAGCATCCGTTACAATAGTAAAGTCTCCATTAGGGTCAGGTACAGCTAAAATAGGTGTTGAATTCAAATGAATTTTAAAACTTTTAAAAGTAAATTCACACTTATCATCCCAAGCAAATTTCTTATCCTTTTTCTGCAATGAATTTATCGGTGCAGCGACTTTAAAAAAATCTTTAACAAATTTTCTATAATAACCAGCAAGGCCCATGAAGCTTATTACTTCATGTACATTCTTTGGTGCAGGCCACTCGATTATTGCTATTATTTTAGAAGAATCTACAGAAATTCCTTCTTTACTAATGACATGACCCAAATAATGAACTTCGGTATCAAAGAAAGAACATTTGGATAACTTACTGAATAACCTTCTTTTCCTCAAAATTTCCAAGACTACTTTCAAATGCTCATTATGCTCCTTGAAACTTTTAGAATATATGAGAATATCATCCAAGAATACAAGCACAAACTTGTCCAAATATTCTTGAAAGATATTATTCATTAAGTTCATAAAAGCTACGAGTGCATTAGTTAATCCAAAGGGTAAAACCGTGAATTCATAATGTTCGTACCTTGTCTGGAAAGTTGTTTTATGAATATCTTCTTCTTTAATCCTTAATTGATGATACCCAGATCAAAGATCTATCTTGGAATAAACCAATGCTCCACACTTCTGATCAAATAAATCATCAATTCTAGGAAGTGGGTATCCATTCTTGATTGTTGCCTTGTTCAACATCCGATAATCAATACACAATCTAAGTGTACCATATTTATTTTTCTAAAATATCACTGGTGCTCCCCAAGTTGAAACACTTGGTCTAATCAAACCTTTAGACAAAAGTTCTTGCAATTGAGCCTTAAGCTCGACTAACTCTGTAGTAGTCATCTGATAAGGTGCTTTAGAAATAGGCTCCATTCCTGGTTTGATTTCAATGGTGAAGTCAAATTCCCTTTTGGGTGGTAAACCTAGTAATTCCTCTGGAAATACATCCTTGAAAATCTGTAACAGTGGGTATTGTTTCATGAAATCATCATCTTCTTCTGCAGATTCAGATATCTTTACTACATATAAGGTACATCCTTTATTTTTATCCTTTTTAAGTTGCATAGCTGACAGTTTCCTAACTAAAATTTCCCGGTTTACACCTTGAATCTCTGTTGTTTTCTACAGATCATCTAAACATCTTATATATTTTTCAAAGTAGTCCACTTTTTCTTTATGATCAGCTAACCAATTAACACCGATGACAATGTCATAGGATCCCAAAGGTGCAACATAGAGATCAACTTCCGTGGAAAAGTTAGGTAAGTCAAGGACTGCCCCAAAAAGACACATACTAACTGTATGAACAGAGTTATTACCATACTATACAGTCCAAGATTTATCCATTTTTCTAGCTTTTCTTTTAAGTTTAGAAGCGAGTTTACTAGAAATAAAACATTCAGTAGCTCCTGTATCAAAAAGAATAGTTACAGGTATGTCAAATAACTTACCAATAACTTCTATAGGCGTCACTTACCTTTCAACTTGCTTGTCTGCTACTGCAACATGTATCTTATGCTACTGATTACGATCATCCTTCTTCAAAGGGCATTGGTTGGCGTAGTGATCTTTGCCACAATTATAGCAACCTCCTACATGTCCCATTTTAGGCTCAAAATTACTTCCAGCCTTAAAATTATCACATTGGCCTCCATAAGACTTTTTCCCATTATTATAATTCTTGGAAAAACTATCCCTTACATTTCCAGCAGGCTTATTCGTTGTCATTTTCTTATTATTATCCATAGAAAACTTATTTTTGTTGCCAAAATTTTTCCATGGTCCCTTCTTGGGTGCAAGAGAAGTTGAAGAAGGGTTTGAAATCTTCTTCCGCACTTCCTCTTTATGAGCAGAAATAGCCTTTAATTTATGTTCCTGCCTTATGGATTTTTCAACAACCCCTTCCATAGTGGTTGGGCTGTGAACATCAACCTCTCCTCCAATCACGGGATTCAGTCCCATGATGAATTTCCGTATTCTGAACTTCTCGTCAGTTTGATACTGCGGAATGTACTTGAGGAGTTTCGTAAACCGCTCCTAGTACTCAGTTACAGTTAGCTTCCCTTGAACTAAGTTTTGGAATTCTATCATTTTTTGATCATAGAAAAGTTGTGGCAGCCAACGTTGCCTAAAATAGCCTTTAAATTGATCCCAAGTAATGTTAGTTTCATCAATATTTAGCTCAGCCTTACGACTATCCCACCATGAAGATGCTTCATGGGAAAGTTGATATGCTCCCCAAATAGCTTTGGTTTCCTCCGAGAAGTTTCTTATTGCAAAGTACTTCTCCATTTTGCTGAGCCAGTTCTCAGCTCCATCTCCTAATGTGGTGCCATCAAATTTAGGTGGACTTATCCTTTTTATATCATTAGTGAGTTCCGTTGCCAACCTGACCTTTTTTTTTTGTTTGGATAGGTACATTTCCATTGTTATTACCAACACCCATATCGGGGTTGTCCTCAGGAGGTGGCTGATTGTTGTTACCAGCTTCATCATCCTCCTCATTTCCCATCACTTGCTGTTCAAGTACATCCAAACAATCTCTTGTGTCCAGTAGGGCAGAAAGGATCTCATCAATTTTTTAGGTTATTGCTGCCCCTTCCTCAGGTGGAGCATTATTCACAATGTTTCCCCTTGTTCTAACCATTTTCTGTTACAAGAAAATTTAGGTTTTCATCAGATTATGGACACAATAGGTCCAAGAGCTGCAACCTTCAGCTCTGATACCAAGATGTAACATCCTCAATTTAATACCTTAGAACAAGAAGAATTTTTTTTTTATTAATGTTCTCTTGTTCTAAATACATAATTTAGAACACACATATCATAACAATCATTCTTATAATAGATAACCATATGCAGCTATAATGACTCGGTATACCACCGATCTATTCATTCCATGACTCGGTGAACTACCGATCTATTCATGACTCGGTAACTACTTTATTCAGATTGATATTGAAGTTTTCAACTGAGCACTTTCATTCTCGTGGTTCTCTTCCCTATTCTGGGATTCTGAGTGCTCTGTCCAAGGAACCTATCTGAACAATTGTTACCATTATTCATCGGCATCATGATCCTTAGACTAGGTGACATAGGACAACGCAATCAGCAGCTTGCGATACTTTGGCCAAAGGTTTGAAACATACTGTTCATATTACTTATTCCTTGACAACATACTCGTCAATCCATAATACGTCCTTCACCCCACTCTAATGTTATATAGAACATCTTATACTGACCTCTGTCAGTCCCCTTGCCCCAAGTTTTCACTCTGGATCAGGATAATATCATAATTCACATTATAAGGATGCCCTTGAAGACTAGGGGTAAGCTGACATACTGGGTCAACCGATGTTAACCCCATGTGTCAAGGTACCCTGAGTCTCAAGGGGCTGCCTCATAACCTGTCTATGATCCTAACCAGTCCCAGAGGGAAATCTTGATCAAGTTTCAGGTGTAAATCTTAATGATCAATGCAGAAGGGTGTTGCCATATGTCATCTGCATTGTTGTATCCTCGAGAAGATCCTAATCTTCTCGAAGGTACAACCCTACAGTTGACATGTGTCAACATCCTACGGAACAGCCTCGAAAAGATGTACATACCTCAAAAAAATTTACTTATGATGAGTTATATATTTGGATTACAGGCCCTCCTAATTGGGTAGCCTTCCCTAACCCTGAGTCCCACACTCCTTGAGTTACCTTCTGTAATTAGGTTCAGTTTCACAAAAGGGTTTTAATAGATTTAAAATTGTTTCAAGTTGTCGGTTGGTACCTAACAACCTTGTATCCACAAATAGGGCAATAGCCCTTAAGTTTTTCCCCATTAGGAAAATAACTAATCCAGAAAGGGTATGTAACAACCTTAGAGACTGAAACATAACAGACTTAATACCATTAAGTCATGGTGATTTATAACCATCAATATATATTGCTTTTGAATTAGAACATTAAGAGAGTATTAGGATTTTCTTCCAGTTATAGCTACATTTTAGGGCATAGTTCACTCTCAACTTTCCCTAATCATGCAATGGTCTGATTTCCAATTTAACCATAATCATATGATATAAGAATTACTAACCAGAAATATGTAGTATTCATCCACATAATTAAATAAAGCTTACTTAGGGAAATCCATCCGGACCCCATTGCATAGAATAATAAGAATGCACACTCATTCATACCGGTAATAGGAAGATCATTCCAACAACTAAATAACACAAACCACATAAGTAATATGTCCCCATTTCATTTATCCCCAAACCTATACAATTACAACCTATGCACTTCAGCATATTTTAATACAATAGTCTTCAGCAAGGATTAACTTTCTTCTATAGTACAATTAGAAAAATCATGTCGGAATTCTTCATAAAAACCAGATTAAACAGTCATTGCATCATATCAGATCTGCCTGCCTTTACCACTTTAAGATGACCATCTGCAAAAATTGCTAGCACGGGTCAGTTCAGTGAACTGAGCATGATAAGCACTAATCCTTAAAACAATTGCATTCCACCAATTGTTTTCATTAAACAATCCTGTTTAAATGACATCAATTTCATCAAATCCAAAATCATGATTCACACTAGTTTTCCTTTTTCCAATGACTTTATATCGTAACTCAAATCACAGACATAATTTCAACTTAGTCTATTTCAGATGATTTGTTTAATACAAGAAAATAAGAAAGGACATTCTGTATCATATGTACCTAATCATAAGCAAAGCCGAGAACAGTGTCAATCATGTTTATTTCACTCCAATTAAAAGAATAAAACCTTTTTAAGGTGTGCTTCCAACAGGTTCGTATAAAAGCAATTTGAGCAAGAAGAGATTACTGTCTCATGCAAGATCACCCAGCAAACTACCATTAACTCTATTATACCAATTTTCAATCATTGATAAGTATGCAAAATTCTAACTACAGGGCTACCTTTATACAAGAGATAACAAACTGAGTTTAAATTCAAGACAATGGTACTGCCAGTAAATGAAAGGAGTCTTCTAAGTTAAGATCTCACCACTTACAATTTCTTCCCTCTTATTCTTAACAGTCTTGTCATCTCATAACTAGACAGTAGAGTTCCTTATAGGAATTCTAAAGAAGAGAACACTATAATTTCAAGAGAGAGTGAGTGTGAATACCTTCGTATTTTGAAATCCTATAATTTCTTTCCTTCATAACTTAGAGGAAGGAGCAGAGAAAATCAGAACTTTATTTTAATCAAGTTCAGAACTATACTAACATCCAAGTAGTAATGTACATTCTCTCATCCAATCAGGTAAGAAGAAGGCAAGTAAAACAATACTTACGTTTAACCAAAAGCTCAGATCAAATAGAGCCACCTTCGGATTTGCCAATAGATCACTACGATCTTACAACTATACATTAAACAAAAGCCAATAACATTTTCTTTACATAAAATGTTATAAACGATCTAATCTCAGACCACAATCCTTCTCTAAAGTAAACAGTCTACATTTCCTTCATTACTCGAACCATTTGGGTCTAAGAGTTAGGATAACCTTCCCATTACCTATTTATTACCAATGGATCAAAACTAAATTATTTCAACCGTTGCACTGTTAGGTTGTTATATCATTTCAAGATACCAAACCAAAAATGCATGTACAGAGTCAATAATAGAATTCTAAATACAAATTCATAAATTCCTCCAAAGCCATCCTACTCATACCATAGTAGTTATCAGCGCTTTAACTGTACAAAATAAATAAATCATTCAGTTGCATATGGATCATTTCAACCCAAATTTCAACTACAAAAGGAAAAGCATTAGCTGAACGTAAATAAGCTTATCAACGTTGAAGTCGTTGTTTTTCTTTCAAAGTATAATTCCTGACATTGTGAAATGCGGCCCTAAGAAATAGATTCCACAGTCACCTCAGGGTAAAACACTGTCATATCTCAACCACACATTAAACATAATTTCCATTAAGGCAGATCCAAGATTAATCCGTGAATTTTCCAGGAGATACAGAGTTTATCCAAATACGTTTTCTCTTCCTAATATCCATGTAAAATCACAAAAACAACAGTTTAACCAAATACTTCCTTGCTCACAAAACTCTGTATTCATAAGAACATTCATACCCTTTTAAAGTAAAAAGTACAGGCTTAGATTTCAAACAACCTTTCCAACTCACGTGACTAAAACAGTCGAGTTTCACTGATTAATCTAACATTCCAACCAAAAATTCAATTACCTACTTTCCTGAACATGGACCAGTAATAGTTAGAGTCCATACGACGAAGCAAACAATCATTTAATCCAATCATATTCGAGCAGCAAATAATTACAGTGGTGTTTTCAAACACATTATCACTATGCAAGCATTCTTTCATGGAGGCAGTTTCTAATCAAATACCTTCGACAGATAAAGAAAACTTACAACATTTCCAAACAGAAATCAAAACTCCATAATGGATTCACAGCATGGAAACAAGAATAATGAAACAGGTTTCATCCAGGATCCAAATACAACCCAGAACCCCAAATCAACATAAAACCCAAATCATTGTTACCAGCCAAGTCAAAATATGCATATATCATCAGAACAGAGTTGTTCTAATGAAAACATTTAAAGGAAAGCAATATTTTTAATAGTTAGGGCCTATCATGCTTGATAGTGTCACTAAAAATTTGAAGAAGACCTTTGAATGCGCTCACACCTTCTCTTCTTCTTCCACGAAAGATTAAACAACAAAATATTGTTACCTCCATGCCTTATATACTTCCCCTGAATAGAGAAGTAAGTTTGAAACTCTCAAAATTGCCATGCAACGAAGAGTAGATGGCTGGTTCGAAGAACCAGTGCTCATGCAAAGTGAAAAACAGAATGCATGAAAAACAAAACAACCAAGCAAAATTCCACTTGCATGCCTTCCCAAGCAATCCGTGCTCGAGGCCCTATGCACATTAATTGCATTTATTTTTATTCTCCCGCCTATTTTCCATTTCCATCGACTGCCAAAGTTGGTGAATGCCAAAACAAAATAAACAAACATTCCCATTCTTAGAGATACTACCACGTAAGACTCTCTTAGCAAATTTACCCTCCGCTAAACCTGGCAGCACTCCCTGTCCTTCATCCTTATCCTTTCTTAAATGCCATGGAAACCACTGCCCATGACTCACGACCCTCCTTAGGTCCCCCTTCATAGCATTAGTTTAGGATAGGTTAGTGACTTAGGTTAGATCATAGGTAGACTTTAGTCTTATTGCCATAGGATATAACATTAGTCACCCTCCATAGTGATAGGTTTAGTTAACCCTTAGGAGTATTAAGCTCATAGTTTTAGGACTAGGTTAGATTAACTAACCTTGCAACATTAGGTTATAGTTTAGGTTAAAACTAATAACCTTACTGATTCTAGTCTAGGTCCCCAAGATAGGACTAATCAGTAATAGAGTTCAAACAGGATAAAACATTCCTGGATCAGATTCCATTTGGCATCAAGAAAATTAAGCTTTAGATATAAAACATACACATCTTACCTGGCTTACAGTCCAGGTCCTTCCCGATGCTATGATAACTGGAACCAGATTCTGATTACCATGATCAGCCAGAGTTAACCTCCAGAATTGAACATTCAAAGCTCAGTCACACTTAGTAACTCTCAAAATATCAATACAATTTGTTCATCTTGAATAAAATTAAAACATCCCTTGGATCAATGCAACTGATCCAAGGTTGAGTCATAAGGGTGGATAAATCCACAATCTTCCAGAAATCAGATTGTACTCAAATGCAAAGAATGAAAGAAACAAAAGAGTCCAAGCATATTCTGGTTCAGTCAAAGATCTTAAGAGCAGAAAAGATATAATCCATATCAAGCATGACTTCCCAAAACCAAAGGAACATGTCCTTATACAGGAGAAATCATATATCAACACTTGAATGCTCAGGAGAAAGTAACAACAGTTCAGGGTGTTACATTGTCCTTTGACATATTTTTGATGGATGAATTCAAGATCTAGGTCTGTAAGAAGCATGAGCCAATGTGCAGCATGTTGATGTTGGTAAGGATTAGCTTACATGTAATTTAAGGGGTTATTATTGATGATAACAAAGTTTTTGTGGTTGAGTAGGTAATGGTGAAGTCTTTTGGTGACAAAAACTAAGGCTAAATAGAGTTGTTCAGCGTGATTATATCTAGTTTTGTAGTCTAAAAGTGTATGACTTATTTAATAAACCAATTGTTCCCTGTGTTTCTCATCATGATGAGCGAGCATGAAACCCAATGAATGATCAGTAACATAAATGTAAAGGTAAAATGGTTGTTCATCCTTAGGGGGAATGAGCACAGGTTATTGGAGGAGGTATTGTTTTAAAGCGTTAAAGGATATATGGCATTCATCATCCCATTTGAAGGAGACATTCTTTTTGAAGAGATGATTACATGGGTTGCAGCGTTTAGAAAGTTGAGAAATAAAGTGATGAATAGATTACAACTTGCCTTGCAAACTACGAAGTTGATGAAGGTTAGTAGGTGGATGCATTTTGAGAATAGCCTTGATTTTAGCAGGATAAAATTCAATACCACACAAAGAAACAATAAAACCAAGGATCTTTCCAGAGAGAACAATGAAGATACACTTATTAGGTTGAAGGTGAACACATTACTTAATGAGATGGTCAAAGATGACATTAAGGACTGTAAGGTGTTCAACCTGATTATTGTATTTGCTAAGAATATCATCAATGTAATCTTCCAATATGTGATGTATAATGTCATGAAATATATAAGTAATGGCCGGTTGATATGTAGCACTAGCATTTTTAAGGCCAAAGGGCATGAAACAATAGCAAAAGGGCCCCCAAGGAGTGATTAAGGTAGTTTTTTGTTGATCTTTTGGGGTAAGTAATATTTGGTTATAACTCGAGAAATTGTCCATGAGTGATAAAATCTCATGGATGGTGGTGATATCAACTAGTTGGTCAATACTAGGTAAAGGAAAGTCATTTTTGAGGAAAGCTAACTTAAGGTTATGGAAATCCATGAAAATGCGGAGTCACCCTATCACTTTTGTGACAGGAACAATGTTAGAGATCCATTGGGGATAATCAATGGGTAGAATGAAGGAAACTGAAAGTTGGCACTAGAGTTCTTCTTTGACAAGAAGGGCAATGCGAGGATGTATTTTCCACAGTTTTTGTTTCATGGGTTTAGCTTCAGGAATAGTTACGATATTGTGAACCAAAATTTTTGCTTCAATATCGGGCATATCTACATAGAACCAAGTAAAAGTGTTGCTATGATCCCTAAGGAAAGAAGTAAAATCTTCTTGTTCAGTACCATCTAAAGATTGGCCTATTTTTAGAATGTGTGGGTCATCCTGATTGTGAATATTGATTTTGATGGTTGATTCATTCAACATGGCTTGTGTCTTAGACAGTAACTACCAATGAATATAAGAATCTTCTCGACTAAGGTAGGTGAGAATAGACTCATCGTCCTGACATTGAATGATGTTAATAGAAGGTGTATCATCATCGATCATGTCAGGATACATGAAGAGAAGGGAAGAAGGAGCCTTGCCATCTCATTGATAAGTTAGAGATCCCAGGGAAATGGTGTTCATGAAAATAAAATTTAGGAGGAATGGATTCTGGATCCATAGACTCTCTAGGTGAAGGTGGTGAAGTTGGTGAATGGGGTAGAGAAGCTTTATTGTCCTCAATGAGGTCAACTCAGGATTTCTTGGGCCATGGATCAAAAAATATGATTCCACTATAGTATTTATGCTTAATAGTGGTGTATGGGATGATATTATGATGACCTTGTTTGTAGAAACCGAAGCTAAATCCATCCCAAGCACAACGATGGAGGAAGGTGTGGGTGAAGAATTGGTTGGTGAGAGATTGAAGGTTACATGAAAATGGTTGAGTTTGGGAAGGTGGCTTGGGCGAGTAGGTAGAAGTATCAAGTCCCCCATACATTAAGTTGGTGGGAAGGTGGGGAGAACCATAGGGAAAAACCTCACCTATGTGGTGATCATAGCAGGGATGTTGGTGAATGTTACCATACTCTTGAGGAGTAAGGAATATGTCAATGTTATAAAGGTGGTACTCCCCCAAAGTGAGGCGTTGAAAAACACCTTTTAAGGGATCAGTAGTGGGTATGTGTGTAGTGGGAATGGATGAATCACTGGTCAGTTGGGAAGAAGAATCATTAGTTATTTGAGAAGTAGATGGGCTAGTTGATTGGTCAGCTGCAGAAGCTATGGCACCAGTGGGAATAGAGGAGCTAGGTGTGGAAGAGGTAGCGGAAACATTGGTAGATGGGGCTGTAGTTGAAGGGGAAGTGGTAGTGGTGGTAAATTCCTTAACTGGTATAAGGACATTATTGGGTCGATACAACATGTTACATGTCTTGAATGGTGAAGGGTCAATAGGGATGGTATATTTGTGTCCTTCATGTTTAATTTTGAGACAACGGTGTAAGGTTCAAGGAACACAACCCATGGCATGGATTTAAGGTCGGCTGAGCAGCATGTTATACTAGAATTCTCCCTCTAAGATAAAGAATAATGTTGAAATGGTATGGGGGCCGACACGAATGTGGAGAATAATGGTCCCAAGAGTGGATGTCATGGCATCGTTAAATGAATGCAACATAACTGGGTTATTGTGAATGTAATTGGTAGGGATGCACATTTGATTGTATGCATGGGAAGAAATGATGTTGATACTGAAAACACCATCAATCATAATGCATCAAATGTGTATATTATCAATGTATATGGAAATGAATAGGGTAGGATCGAGATCATCTGATTGGAGAGGTAAAATCTCATCATCAGAAAAATTTAGAGTGACTATTTGATGAGTTGTAGCGAGTGCAGAGGAAGGGGATGAAGTTGTAAGAGAGGCCACATGATGAGGAGTGATGATGGATGTCATAGGTGTAGGGTCATTAGGTAAAACCTCAATAGGGCATATCAATGAGACGCAGAGGTTTAGACCAGGTTGTATAAATATTTTTTAATAGGACCTTGGTTTAATTGTTTAATAATTATACGATGGGTGACCCCATCAGAAATAGGGTATGTGGGTCCAAAGATGGTGATTTTTGGTGTAGGTGTAGATGGGATATTGGGTACAAGAGTGGCAGACAGGTTGTTTATTTTCTCCTTTCCTATCTTTTTGGGCATGAGTGGCAATGTTAACCATATTAATATGTGGTCAATGAGTAAGTGAGTCGTGATAAGTGTAGTGACATGACAGGAAAAAATATGGTGAGGGCATATATTGGTTTTGTGAAAAGAATGCAACACATTGGAATTTTAATGAAGGTTTGGTTATCTCTCTTATGCAAAACATATTGATATCAAATGTTGGAGGATATAAGGGTTATGGAGGGGGAGATGAAGGTCACTGGAGAGGTAAGGGACAAGGATGTGTGATGACAGGTGAAGGTGAAATTGGGTCTTCATCCAAAATATCATCATCGTCAAAGTTTTCTTCTGGAGGACATAGTTGGAGAAGAAAATTCTTAAGAGCCTTACATTTTTCTACATCGTGCCCTGGTACATGATGGTAAGCATAAAGTTTTGTATCATAAAACCCTTCTGATTTTGGTTTGAGTGGTTCATAAGGTCTAAGTGGTGGAAATGTGATGATAGAGGTTTCCAAAAGGTTAGCTAAGATGTTGGTATAATACCCTGCCAATTGATCACAATGCAATGTAAGTGTGGGTCTAGATGGAAATGTGGGTGATTTTGGTGGGATAAGTACCACAGGAGGTGGAATTGGAGGTTGAGTTATTCTAACCACGTGTTTAGTAGGTAGTATGGTTTTAGGTTTAGATTACACCTTCTTGGGTAAATATGTGGCTGATGAATTAGTGATTGAAGGTGTTGTAGGTTTAACTACCTCTTTAGAGGGAAGTGGATTTATGTACTTTGGTTGCACCTTCTTAGGTAAAGATGTAGCACATAATCTAGCAGTTGAAGGTGGTGTAGATTTAACTACCTCTTTAGAGGGTAGTGGATTTTTAGACTTTGTTTCCCCTTCTTAGGTAAAGGTGAAGGAGAATTGCGTGATGTAGAAGGGAAGGTAGATGGTTGAAGGGGAAGACTTTCCCAAGGCAATAATCGATGTGTGGTGAAGGATGTGGGAAGAGGCAAGGTGGAAGGTATTGGTTGAAGAGAAGTGAATATCATTGGAAATGATAAGGATATTAGAAGTGGTGTAGGTATAGTAGGTAAAAAAGATGCAGGTAACGGTGAAGGTGTAAGATGTGTAGGTAATTTGGGTGTAATTGAGGATTGCGATGAGGAGGTGGGTTGTTGGGATTTTAGTTTACCTTGGGTATGAGGATGCTTGGCCAAGGTTGATGGGTTGGTCCCTACGATAGATGGAAGTGGTGAAGGTGACAAATGAGTAGTAGGCGAAGCTAGTGTATGAGGTCTAAGAGGTTGGGTCTTCCTCTTAGGTGGGGGAATAGTCTTTGTGTTAGCTTATGAGGACATGGCCAAATCTAGTTTGATGGGTGGATGGACTAGGATTGATGTCGGCATGAATCCCAAGGTATGGGAATCTTTAGATACAGGTGAAGGAGTAATTTTTGTAGGCACAGGTGGTTGTGGAGGTAATGGTAGAGGTGTAGATGTGGGTGAAGGTGATGTGGAAGATTTAATCATGACTACCTTAGGTGTGACGGATTTCACTGCTTCAAACTCTTTGGGGTAAATGGTAGAAGTATCAATGGATGACATCTACATTTGAGTGGAAACAGGCATTCGAAGGTGCCCCAAAAGCATGGAATGATCAACGTAGTCTAATTGGTCCACCAAACATAAGAATGACATGGAATTAGAAGGAACCAATGCTGACTTCGTGGTGACTCCTGTAAATAAATATGGTGCCTGTGAAACAAGGAAGTGATTAGCTTTCGACTCTATGGGTAAAATAGATGAGAGAAAATAAAGTGGATCCTTGAAAGCTGGTGGAGAATTATCTTTGAATGAAAGGGACACTACCAATGGGTCACCCATATATTGGGGAGAAGGCAAAGTGGATGAGATAAGGTCTTCTTTTGATGAAGGAGAAAGAAAAATAGACTCTTCCATAGGTATGAGAATAAGTGTTATGGGTTTCTCAATAGGTCAGGGATTAGATGGGATAATTATATTGGTGTGTATATTAGTCTCCTCCTTGGGTAGAGGAAACAATGATAGGGACTCCTCCATAGATGAAGTAGTTTGTGTAAGAATTTCCTCAATAGATGAAGGAGGAGGAAACTATCTAGAAGGAGTTGGTAAGATATAAAAAACAACATGAACCTCGTAGATATTACCATCATTGGATGAGGAATCAATGGTTTGGTTAGATGAGGGGGTGTGATTTAGGAATGGATTTTGAAAAATATGAAGGTTTTGATTATCCGGTGCATTTAGATTGTCTAAGATGAGATCCCCTTTATCTAACATTTCTTGGACAATGTTTTTGAAAGTGATGCAATTACCTTCATTGTGACCTCAAATGTGATGGTAATTGTAGTAATTATTGTCAGTGTACCATGTAGGTACAGAGGGAGAAGGGTCAAAACTAGTATGTGGTTTGTGTTATCCAAAATTCACCCTCCAGAGTAAATTTTGATAACATGCATTGAATTCTCAAGCCCCAGGAAAATTGATTGATTCAGGGAAAAAAATCATGTTCCCAAGGTCCCCTCATATTTTTTTTTAACTCTCCTATCCAGGTTGAAAAGAGCAAGTTCTGAGAAAAGGTGAAAAAGTTGCTAAAGCAAGCTTGGGCCAGAAAAAATCATGAAAAATGTCTAAGTCCTAGTCCTCACAATAGTCGGGACATGAGGGACATCTGGGTGCGAATCAACCGAAAGGCCACCAGGCAGTCTGCAGAGTAAAGGAACATCCGGGCCGTCGGGATGCGTGGGACGCGGAAAACCGGTTCAGCCGAAGGAGAAGAAAATTGACCAACTACTCTGGGACATTTGGGACAGGAAGACGCGAAGGACGCAAACCAACCGGTTCGGCTGAAATGGGGAACTTTCACATTGGGACAGTTGGGACAAGGGGACGCGTGGGACGCGGATAGCCGAAGGAGCTGAAAGCCAATCAAGCAACGCCATGTCATCGGCTGAATGAGGGACAAGGAAGCCCATTTCGGGTGGATCAGAGGTTTTTGTCCCAAATAGTCTTGTGACATCCGGGACAAAAAGATGCAGAAGATACGAAAGAGCCGGCAGACCCGCAGACCAGCCAAATCATGACACATGTCATAAGGAGAAAAGTCCAAAAGTTCAAAGGGCAAGGTTTCAAGCACTAACCCAAGCCAATAAAAAGAGGACACGTGTCCAATGAGGAAGGGAAGCTCAGAGATCAGGGAGGAGTTAGAGAATTTGGCAAGAAGTTCACCCAAAAGCTAAAAGTAAAGGTCTACCCCGTGCCCCTGACGACCAATCAATGCATGCCACGTGTCATCCAAGTGGCAGAGCGCGGGAAGAAATTTAAAAAAATCCGTTTTTGCTTGTTTTGTGTCCTAAATCTTCAGATCGCCATATCTTCCGATCCAGAGCTCAGATTTGCACGTTCCTTATATCATTGGAAATCTTATGAAATTCTCTACATGATTTTGGGGTTAATCTTAAATTTTGGTGGGGCCTGGAGAGACAAAATTGAGAAACAGCTCTGATGCGTGTTCATGGCCAGAAGTGACATTTCAGCAACCAGATTTAATGCAGAATGGGTCGCATTCTCCTGTAATTTAGTCAAAATGATAGGGTATGGGTTTGTAAGGTCCCCTATGTCGTTTTAATGCACCTGTAGTCAAGAAGGAATGGGCTCTCATGTTTTTTGTACGCTTCTGTCTCCTAGGCTCGACCCATGCAATGTAAAAGGCATATTTGGCTCATTTTCTAAAAGGAGGAACATTTTTGGGCATAGCAGACTTCTTCTTTCACCTCCAGCAAGTGATTGATGCAAGGATCAGACCTCTCCAAAGATTGTAACAGTTTTTTTTTACCTCTCTGAGGGTATAATGCGTGTTTTTGACACTGAAATGATAATGCAAGCTCTGTGAATGGGTTTTAGTCCTCTATTTGTATTATTTGATTCATTTCAAATACTAAATTATACCTTATCAGTCTGTGTATGTTTTATGTTGTGAAATTTGGTCTGTGTCTATATGCATGACAAATATGTTTCACCACTCCTTTTGGTGCATCACCATCTTTAGTTAGTTTCAAATTTTGCACTTCTACCCCTGTCTCCTTGCAAGTTAGAGTAGGATTAGGATCTGAACCTCTGTAGTTGTGCAAGCATTATATCTAAATCAGAGGAGTTTGAGGAACCAGCCTCTAATCTGGAGATTCCTCTCTCAGTTTCATAAGTCCTACGCTTGGAGAGAGATTTCCATGTTGTGCAATCACATTGGATGCTAGAGTGATCAACCTAGAAGCCTGATCTGCATCTAGGGGTGTTGTGAGTTCGCAACAACAGTTCTGGCACGCCCGGTGGGACCTTAGAGGTCTTTACTTTCATTGCAACAAGATTGATGTGCACTTGTTGTAAGTTCTAGCTTTGAAGGAGCTTTAAAATCACACATCTGGCGACTCCAAAAGAGGCATAATCCACTGGTTTCTGCAATCCAATCCTGGAAAATTTATGAGAAGAATACAGACCAGGTCAAGAACTAGGGAGGAAGGATTGTTTTTTTATCTACACCTATCTCCAGGTAGAGAAAGAAGGGGAAGAAGAGCTCAAAGATCTGCGTCTCCATCTAATAGACCTTTGTCGCATCAATAAGGGTTCTCAGGCCGATCAGAATGGCACAACCAGTAAATCCCTTTGTCAACTTCACTGGCAGCAGCCCACTTGCCCTCAATGCATAGAATCCAGTTCCAATTACAGTATTGAAGAACCTTCCATTTTTCACTTGAGAAAATAATACCACTCCTGGTGATCATGTCAAAGACATTGCTAATGTCTGTGTAATCCATGAGATAAATGAAATGGATGTGGCTGTCAAATTGCTGGCATCTTCGTTCAAAGGGAAGGCATTGCAATGGTTTAGGAGCCTTGGAGCTGGTTCTATCACAAATTGGAATCAGTTATGCATAGTTCTCCATGAGAAGTTTGGGGAAAAGGGAGACAATTTGTCTCTACTAGAACAATTGACAACTATCAAGAGAGCCCCCAACGAGCAGCTGACTAACTTCAACTTCAGATTTCAAAGGTCTTGGGATAGGATTCCAGTGGCAGTCAGGCCAACAGCAGAAGGTGCTTTTCTATATTACCTTAAAGCTTTGATTTCTGATATTTCTATGTTAATTCAATCTATGGGAGGCACAACCTTACCTGTTGCTTATAGCATTGCCATTAGAGCCGAAAACTGTCTTATTCAAGCTGGTAAACTAGCTCCTAGGCCTCCCATGCCCTTGTATCCAAACTTAGAAAATCCAAGCACTAGTCAAGCACCCACTTTGGCTCCTATTCCCACCCCTAGAAATTAAAGTTCAAATAAAGCTTCCACTTCATCTCCAAGTGCCCCAAATGAGCTTCAAGAGGTCATGAAGCAATTGCAAAACCTAGGCAATGAGCTAGTTACTCTCAAGAGGCAACAGGCCCAAGGTTTCAGACCTTCTTATCAACCCCAAGCTCAGCCTAATAGGCAGCCATACCAACCACAAAGACCACCTAATCCAGCTGCAATTATGAATCAAACAAGGCCTCCTGCCAATAGACCATTCTAGCCCTATAATCCAAATGCCATATCTGCCTCTAAGGCATTAGTGCCAACACAGAACAACATTGCTCAGGAATACAATTGGTGCTTTCCATGCAATGAGCCTCATAACCAATCCATGTGTTTCAATGGTGCTCTCAATCAAGCATTGATGGTGACAACTACTGGAGTGGAGGGCGAGGGCAGTTAAGGAAACAACCAACAACAAGAAACATTCCAACAGCAATCAGCCCCAAATGACACCACATTGGTAAATTGGCAAGCAGAGGATTTCTGTGGCATGAACCAGGCAGTTTCCCAAGGTGTTGCAGCTAACACAAGGTCAAAAAGGAGGAATTTGGGTGAAGAGCAGCCACTAGCTCCAACCAGCCCACAACCTTCTATGACTCCAGAAATGATTGGCAAGCAAAGTCCCATTTCAAATGCACAAGGGCAGCCAAGAACAACCCCTAGGCCAACTCAAATGCCAGTTGTTGCTGCCCACATGCAAGGAGTAAATGTGCAAACCAAGGGACAACAGAGAGATCCTTCATCACCATTCAGTATCATTGATCAGATGAAGAAGACAAATGTCAATATATCTATGTGGGAATCCCTATCCATCCCAGGCCAAAGAGATCTACTGCAAGCTGCCATAAAGGATTGGCCAACTTCGAATCAGCAGGTTCAGATGCAAGACAAAGTGCTTACAAATGCTGCTCAACCTGAAGGAAGTCATGGAGGACAACAAGGTAAAATGTTGAAGCCCCCTCCTTTCTATGTTTCATTAATCATTGGAAATCAGCTTGTACATAATTGCATGATAGACTCCGGGGCAAGTAGCTCAGTAATGCCTAAACAAATAGCTGATCAGCTAGGGCTCTAGTATGCAATAACATCTAAAGGGGTAGTGTAGCTAGATGGGACAACAATAGCAATAGTTGGAGTGATTAGAAATTTGAGTCTTACCTTGCACGCATGTCCAAATGTTGTTGTTTTACAAGATGTATCAATCATAGACCTTCCACCACTCTTTGCCCTTTGCTTGTCAAGGGACTTCACAGCCAAGATTGGGGGGTATTTGTCTACTGATTGGTCACACATGCTATTGAGAAGAAGATATGGAACTAAGGCCACAATCAGATCCGAACCTATTGTAAACTTCCATATTGAGCCTTACACTCCAAGTCAGATTAATGCCAATTGCTCAGCATTTGATCAAGAAGATCACCCTAGCACTGATGAGGCTGACACCAAGGTTGGAAGTATCCCGGATCTAACTCTTGATGAATGGGAAAACAAAATACATGATTTTGATCCCTATCAAGAAGTAGAAGAATCTGCGCTAGGGGTTTATTGTTTACATGAAGAGAATCAACCTCTCCCCAACATCACCAAGCCGGATCATAAAGACAAGAATGAAGTATGGCAATTGTTATTTGATGGGTCAAGGAGTAGACAAGGTGCAGGAGGAGGAGCTATGCTCATTTCACCGCAAGGTATAAGGTATTACTCAGCCTTTCGTTTCCAGTTTTCCTGTTCAAACAACACGGCTGAGTATGAAGCCTTAATTCATGGACTGCACTGGGCAATGAAGAAAGGCATCAGGAATTTACAAGTATTTGGTGATAGTGAGCTGATTGTAAACCAAGTCAAAGAAAAAAATGCTGCCAAAAATGATCTGTTGAAGAACTACAAAAATCAGGTATGGGATCTTATTGAAGATCTTGAAGCTTTTAGCATCAATTCTATCCCAAGAAAAAAGAATGAAGCCGCTGACAGACTTGCAGCAATTGGGGCTGCGTTTGATGTTGTAGAAAGTATCAAAAGTGAGAAATATCAGCCTCATATCAAATTGGTTGTGAGACCAGTTGTTCCAGATAACAATACAAGTTGGCAAGTCTTCGAGAATGATCAGCAAATTGTTAATTTCCTACAAGAAGAAGCTGAGTTCTCCGTCAGGAATCAAGACAAGCTGCATCAGCAGTATGGTGACCAAGTGGTGTAGCTGAGAACTAACAAATTACCAAAAGGCCTCATAACCTTGGAGTCAATCTTCAACCTGAATGATCAGTTCCAGAAGGAGAAAGTGAACATTCAAGTAAAGGGTGAAGATTCAGAGCCTATTTTAGTGGAAGAAGGCAAAACATTACAGATTGGCAAAGTAAGTACCTCACAAGAGAAATCTGATTTTGTTCAGCTTTGTCAAGAGTTCCTAGATGTCTTTGCTTGGACTTACAAAGA
Source organism: Taxus chinensis (assembly GCA_019776745.2). Taxonomy (NCBI): domain Eukaryota; kingdom Viridiplantae; phylum Streptophyta; class Pinopsida; order Cupressales; family Taxaceae; genus Taxus; species Taxus chinensis. Next base: position 81,523,047 of record CM034146.1, on the reverse strand, counting down.
TCTAAGAGGTTTCAACCCAAAGTTGGCACAACATACTATTGAGCTAGATCCGGAATCCAAGCCTGTTAGGAAAAAGCAAAGGCCAGTGAATCCCCATATTGAACCTCTCATGAGAAAAGAGTTAAGCAAGCTTATTGAGGCCAGTATCATCTTACCCATCAAACACTAGAGTTGGGTCGCAAACTTGGTGCCAGTGAGAAAAAGAAATGGAGAAATCAGACTGTGTGTTGACTTCAGAGACTTGAACAGAGCCTCCCTCAAGGACCATTACCCACTCCCTTCCATGGAGCAAATCTTGCAAGTTATAGCTAGTTTAGAAAGGTTCTCACTACTTGATGGCTACTCAGGCTATAATCAGATTATGGTGAAGGGAGAAGACCAATTCAAGATAGCCTTCACAACCAAATGGGGCACATATGCTTACAAGAAAATGCCATTTGGGCTGTCCAACGCTGGTGCTACCTTTCAAAGGGCAATGGACATGGCATTCAAAGGTTTGATTAATAATGTGGTGCTGATCTACCTTGATGATATCACTATTTTTTCAAAGAATGCAGCAGACCACCTCTCTCATTTGAGACAAGTCTTCATGAGGTGTAGGAGATTTGGAGTGTCTTTGAATCTTAAGAAGTGCATCCTTCTTGCACATGAGGGAAAGCTGCTTGGCCATATTGTCTCCAAAGAAGGATTAGCAATTGATCCAGAAAGAGTTGAAGCCATAAGAGCACTACCACTGCCAAGCCACAAGAAATCCCTTCAGAGTTTCGTGGGAAGGATAAACTTTGTTCGGAGGTTTGTCCCAGATTTTGCAGCCCTTGTCAAGCCCATCACCAAAATGTTAAAGAAGAGCATGGATTTTAAGTGGACATCAGTAGGCAAGGAGAGTTTTGAAGTAATCAAAGAAGCTATCTCTCAAGCACCAACTCTCATCAACCCAGACTTCTCCAAGGATTTCATCCTCTATGCATTTGGAGGTGATGACACTATTTTTGCCATTCTGGTACAACAGAACAAAGATAATGATGAGCAGCCAGTTGCCTTCTTCAGCCAGAGCCTAGATGACGATGAGGTGAGGTACTCTTTTAATGAGAAGCATGTGCTTGCAGTAATTAGAAGCTTCAAGGAATTCAAGCATTTAATCTCAAACAACAAGGTCCAATTGCTGGTCTCACATGTTGGAGTTAAGGACTTCCTCCTTAACAAGGATTTGAATGAGAAAAGGGCAGGTTGGATCACCCATGTCATGGAATATGACATTGAGATCAAGATCACCAAGGTGGTAAGAGGGAAAGGACTGTGTGAGCAGCTGGTTTTGGGGAAGCAAAAAGAAGTATGCAATGAAGAAGAGGCTGTTTTGACAGTCCACGACAGCCATGAGCCAAGTGGCAATCAAGAAGAAGACAATTCTTCCCCCACTCCTTGCTGGACCCAAGGTGTTATACACTTCCTAGGTATAGGCCTATGCCCCCCGAAGATGAGCAAGACCCAAAGGAGACACTTCAAGTTGCAGGCTATTCCGTATGCCATTTTTGATGGAGTTTTGTTCAAGAAAGATGTGAATGGAGTGCTGCTGAGATGCATTAGCACAAATCAGATTCAAAGGGTGTTAGAAGAGTTTCATTGTAACATCCTCAATTTATACCTTAGAACAAGTGAATTTTTTTATTTTTTTTGATAATTGCATCCTGGTTCTAAATACATAATTTAGAACTCACAAATCAAATAACCATTCTTATAACAGATAACCATATGCAGTTGTAATGACTCGGAGTACCTCCGATCTATTCATTCCATGACTCGGTAATCTACCGATCTATTCATGAGTAATAAGAGTTGGCGTTATTATTTAACACTTCACTCATGTGGTTCTCTTCCCTATTCTGGGATTCAGAATGCTCTGTCCAAGGAACCTAACTGAATAATTGTTACCATTATTCATCGGCATCTCATCCCTTAGACTAGGTGAATTAGGACAACGCAATTAGCAGCGTGCGATACTTTGGCCAAAGATTTGAAACATACTGTTTATGTCTCGTATTCCTTAACGGCATACTCGTCAATCTAGAATATGCCCTTCACCCCATTCTTATTGTTATATAGAATGTCTTATACCGACTTCTGTCAGTCCTTCCTATCACAACTCAATCACTCGGAGACAAAATAACAAGGTGATAATGTTATATGGATACCCATGAGGATTAGGGATACGGTGACATACTGGTTCAACCCTACAGTTAAACCAGTGTGTCATGATACCCCGAATCTCCTAGGAAGCCTTATAACATGACCACATTCCTAATCGGTCCCTGAGTAACTCGTTCGAAATCAAACTGTAAATCTTAGCGATCAATGCAAAGGGTGTCATCAAAAGTCACCTGCATTGTTGTAACTTCGAGAATATCCTAATCTTCTCAGAGGTACAACCCTGTAGTTGACTTGTGCCATCAACCTTTAAATCCACCTTGAAAAGATCTACTTAATAATATGCGTTACGCACATTGAATTTTAAATTACATTAAAGACTTTCCCCTAAGGTTAGACTTTCCCGATCCCTGGATTCTTCATCTTAAGATGACCTTCCTCAATAAAACCCATTGCATAGTGGAGATATTAAGGCTAAGGTCTCATCAAGGAGTTTTTAGAATATACATGATTCTAAAACAACAAAATTGGACAATATCTCATAACCTTCACATGAGATTGCCATCTGAACCCCATTAGATTTATATCAGTTCTCCTAACTGAATTTATATCATACCTATTAGTATAAAGATATAAATGATTAAGAATCCAATTTAATGTTGTCCTGTCATACTCAGGACTAGGGATTAGTAATTTAATCCAGCTTGATTAGCGTTCTGCTTAGGTTCATTTTATCCCTATCTTTTATAAAGACAATGATTTAAATTTCAATTTAGCTTTCGATAGAAAAAATTAGAACTACTAAACACTCATAAGAATTCAATCACATTTTCATATATGCTTTCATTGACAATCACAAAAGCATCCAAATTACACAAAGATAACATTGCCACTCAGTATATAAACCGAAGTATGTCAACTAACAGAATTAAGAATACAACACATAAGTAACAAATACTTATTTCCATTCCTTTCAGAACTATACAATTGCATTTTATGCAAGCAGCATACTTGATACAATGCTTAACGGAAAAAGAACATCTTTCCTCATATAGAACATTTAGAAAATCAAGCTGTAATTCTTTATAAATCAAATTAAACAATCTGATCATCCTGTCAGATCTGCATGCTTTTACCACTTACGGCAACCATCTGTAAAAATAGTCAACATGAGTCAGTTCGATGAACTGAGCATGATAAGCACTAACTTTTAAAACAATTGCAATCTGTCAATTGTTTTAATTAAACACCCTCTTTAAATGATATAAAATCATCAATCAAGTAAGCATGATTCAAACCAAACGTTAGGAATATATCATGTCTATAACGTATAATAATAATTTTCGTTACAGAGTAGTCCTATATGCTTCTCAATTATTTCATCGAAAATATTAGGGATCAAGAAGAACAAAAGTATCCTAAGCAATTATTCATCGTAAATCCCAAGATGAACAAACATCAGACAATCATTATATTCAACTTAAAGGAGGAATATCATATCAATCCTGATACTGTCATTATGTAAAAATAATTACAGATGTTAGCTGGACAATTATTTCATCTTAATATTTACAACAGAAGAGAAATAAACAAATTGAACATGTTGCCCTCTGAACTAGCTCATGACTATACCTTCTGTCCAACAGCAAGGCATTCACTTAATACACATGCAAGTAAATCAGTCGAGTCCATAAACAGACACTGTTTTGAAAACTTACAATAAAGCAACTACAGTACAGTAGCCCCCATGCCGAACAACATGTTCATTCTACCAGACAGACTCAGAATGACCTTTCGCAAGAAGCGACGGACAAGAAGATAAACACTGCCATTACCGGCTTAGATACAGTCAACAACTCTAACATTCAATCAACAAAAGAATGGATAACAATGCGAAGAGGACGTAACCTGACATCAATCCCAATAACAACCTACAGCCCGTTCAAGCCCTTTTCTACTGTGTAAGGCTTTAGACCCAAGGTCGAATTCAAAGGATCTTCTTTGTTGTCACAGTCGACAAGAGGCTCGAAAACATTAAGCCATGACATTTACTTATAACTAAGCAAAGAGATTTTTAAACGAAAACCACGCACCATGTACAGTCACATCAATCGGGAGTGAAATCAGAATGGAAAAAAAACATGGGATAACAAGTCACTTCTGAACGCAATCAGAACTAAAAGTATGGTGTTTACAACCTACTTTATAGAAGCCATAATTCATGATGTCAAGCTATTCACAGAAATCCAACAAGGCCAAATAAACATCACATGTTCAATCTCAGGCTTATACAGAAGCCAAAAGAAACAAGATATCATCCCATATTCAAGGAATCCACAGGGTCAAATAATAGAGTAAACCCAACAGTCATAATTGAAGCAGTTACACTTTTATCTAAGAATTCAACTGAGTCCCAACAACAGTATAAGAATAGTTAATGATCCAATCTATGCCAACAATAGTAAGCATTCAAATCAGGTGTAAGCAAATCAAATACCGATTTCATAACAAGGAATTCAACTGAACCTCGTCAAAATTCGAACAAGCTTACACATAAGGAAACATAAATGTATACCCAGGGAGTCAGACCAAATTTCATTACAAATAACAGAGGTCGTAACCTGTTACTTCTACAAGATTCCAACCAGATTAACAAAACTCAAGGATGTATCTATATCCTCAGCAGTGGACCATAATATACGATTCATTCAGAGGACTCCACAGAGTCTTCAAATAAAATACATATATCCATATTGTATACTGTCAACGGGTTAAATCACCACAATAACAAGGAAAAACAACTTCCACTGGGTCGTAATGACTACTGTAACACAATAGTTACCTGAAACAAATTTAAAAGACAAAACGAAACCAAACAAGTATCAATAACCACCCCATCAATACCCACGACAGAGCCAAGGTTCCATTAAAACTGAATAATCAAACAAATGTCCAGCAGTTTCCCTTCCAACAAGTATTCACAACATGCATCGACACAAAACCGACCATAACAGTGGCCTGTACCCATCACAAGAATAATTTATGGGCTCTCGCCGAGCAGGCCGAGCATACATTCCTTTCATAAATTTCTGCCAGAATGCAAAACACAAAGAAAATAAAGCCACAGTTCGAATTTAATAAACACCCATCAAGGGATAAATGAAAAATCGAACCAGCATGAAGATACAGTGCCAAAATCACACAATGACATCCCTAGAAAATCATCTATTTCCATAAATCATTTGAACAGAGTTGTTCTAATGAAATCACTTGAAAGACAGCAAGATTTTTAAAGGTTAGGGCCTAACATGCCTGGATTTTTGCTCAAATTTCCAAAGCAGACCACTGAAAGAGCTCGGACTTCCTTTTCCTTTTCCAAGTTAGAGCACCAACAAAATTTTTCTATCCCCATGACATATATATTTTCCTTGCCAGAGAAAAGAGCTAGAAGCTCATACTCGCCATGCAACACAAAGAAGACTGGTGCGAAGAACCAGTGAACAGGCAGAAGAAAAACCGAAATTCACGATAAGCCAAACAAAACAACAACTTCCCACATTGCATGCCTTCTCGCGAATTCCGAGCTCGACTTTCATTGAATGCATTAACTCCTAAAAAACTCACTGCCACCCCGCCAAAGTTGGCGATAGACAAATAAAATCTCAAGTCCATTTCAGTTTTGGCATCTGCCACGTCGGCTAAGGTTAGCCGTTTCTAAAACCTCCGCCAATACCTGTCCTTCATACTTATCCACTGATTTAATGACATAGAAAATGCCGCCCATGGTTCGCACCCCTCCATAGGTCCCTTTACATTCTTGCTCAATAGATAGGTTAGTAACTTAGGTTAGAATTTAGGATAATAATTATTCTAACTTCAAAGAACATAGATACTAACTTAGGACATTAGCACTTAGCCTAGGTCTAGGTTAGATTAACACTAATCTAACCCCTAGGTTAGGTTTAGTTTTAGGTTACTAATCATTAATAATTCCAGTTAGGTCTACATTCCTTACGCTCAGAAAAAGACCTTACATACATTCTTGAACAGGGTTACCTCCTGTTCTGCCTTTAGGCTAGATGAAACTGAATTATTACCTGGTCCACGATCGAACCTTCCAGATATACTTCGATATCGGGAACCAATCATTTCACATGATCAACCTAGTTAGACTCGGGATTGACTTATCCAATGAATTCAGACCTTGCAACAAAGGTTTATAATTTTTTTAATTCATCACAAAAACTTAAAGCACCACTTGGATCAATACCACTGATCCAAGGCTAGGTCTTATAGATGAATAACTTCATAATTCATTCCGAGATCTTATACATATATTTCAGTCCTAGGTGATCAGTTTTCAACTCAAAAGGTTAGGAGGAAGTCCCAAGTAAGTAGTGTCTCCAGAATTGAAGTGCATGAATAATGGCGGAAAGTTCCAAATCATGAGGGGCATAATTCAGCTCATGTAACTTAAGTTTTCTACTTTCATATGCTTGGACCTGCAACGGAATTCCAATTTAAAACATGTGACAGATCTGAAACGTATTTCTTAAGCAAAGAAATATGACCTGATCATTTTGTAGCAAAACACCTCCAAGGCCTTCCCTCTTTCTGGGTTTAGAAGCATCCGTTACAACCCTAAAACTCCCATTAGGGTCTGGTACAACTAGTATAGGTGTATAAGTCAACTGGTCTTTCAAACTTTTGAAAGCCATGTCCTCCAACACTTGATTTACCCTTCGCACTTATCATTCCATATGAATTTCTTATCCTTCTTCTGCAATGAAGTTTCGTTGGTGCAGCTACTTTAGAAAAATCCTTTACAAATTTTCTATAGTAACCAGCAAGACCCATGCATATGTTCTGCCTTCACCCGCTGACATTCCAGACAATGAGTCACAAAATTAATTACATCCTTTTTCATACCTTTCCAAAAGTATTGCTGTTTCAAATCAGCAAGCATTTTTGTGATACCTGGGTGTCCAGAGAAAGGTGAATTATGAAATTCAACTAACAACTTCTTTCTCAAATCGGCATAGGTACATATACCCTGTTTTCATAACGCAAGATTCCTTCATTATCAAAATGAAAACCTTTATACCTTATATCCTTAGGTTCCGCAGCAAGGCTTTTACTTGCAAAGTATGCATCTGATTCTGAACTTTTTACCTCATCTTTAAACTGAGTTCTTAATGTTATAAGAGCAGAAATGTGCCTCCTACGACTTAGAGCATCAGCTACCCTATTCTCCTTCCCTTTGATATAGCTGATATCAAAGTCATATTGTGATAAAAATTCTAACCACCTTCTCTGTCTGGCATTCAGATTGGGCTGAGTAAAAATATATTTCAGTCCTAAAGGTTTCCCAAGTAAGTAGTGTCTCCAGACTTGAAGTGCATGAACAATGGCGGCAAGTTCCAAATCATGAGGGGCATAATTCAGCTCATGTAACTTAAGTTTTCTACTTTCATATGCTATGACCTCATTTTGTAGCAAAACACCTCCAAAGAAGCATCCGTTACAACCAAAACTCCCATTAGGGTCTGGTACAGCTATATAGGTGCAGAAGTCAACTGGTCTTTCATTTTGAAAGCCACTTCGCACTTATCATTCCATCTTATCCTTCTTTTGCAATGAAGTTATTGGTGCGCTACTTTAGAAAAATCCTTTAAATGAGAATATCGTCCAAGAATACAAGTAAAAACTTGTCCAGGTATTCTTGAAAAATATTGTTCATTAGAATAAATAAGAAATTCATAAAGGCTGCGGGTGCATTAGTTAATCCAAAGGGTATAACTGTGAATTCATAATGTCCGTACCTTGTTCAGAAAGCTATTTTATGAATGTCTTCCTCTCTAATCCTTAACTGATGGTAACCAGATCGAAGGTCTATCTTAGAATAAACCGCTGCTCCACGCATCTGATCAAACAGATCATCGATCCTAGGAAGTGGATATCGGTTCTTGATTGTTGCCTTGTTCAACATCCGATAATCAATACACAGCCTTAGTGTTCCATCCTTCTTTTTCACAAATATTACAGGTGCTCCCCAAGGTGAAACACTTGGTCTAATCAAACCTTTAGACAAAAGCTCTTGCAACTGTGCCTTAAGCTCGACTAACTCTGTAGTAGTCATCCGATAAGGTGCTTTGGATATAGGTTCTATTCCTGGCTTGATTTCAATGGTGAAGTCAAATTCTCTCGTGGGTGGTAACCCTGGTAATTCCTCAGGAAAAACATCCCTGAAACCTTGTAACAGAGGGAATCGTTTCATGAGATCATCATCTTCTTCTGAAGATTCAATTATCTTTACTGCATAAAGGGTGCATCCTTTATTTTTAGCCTTTTTAAGCTGCATAGCTGACAGTTTTCTAACTAAAATTTCCCGTTTCACACCTTGAATCTCTGTTGATTCCAGCTGATCATCTAAACATTTTATGTTCTTTTCATAACAGTCTACCTTTGCTTTATGGTTAGCTAACCAATTGACACTGATGACAATGTCATACGATCCTAAAGGTGCAACATAGAGATCAACTTCCATAGAAAAGTTAGGTAAGTCAAGGACTGCCCCAAAAAGACACATACTCACTGTATGAACAGAATTATTACCATACTGTACAGTCCAAGATTTATCCATTTTTCCAGCTTTTCTTTTAAGTTTAGAAGCAAGTTTATTAGATATAAAACATTCAGTAGCTCCTGTATCAAAAAGAATAGTGACAGGTATGCCAAATAACTTACCCGAAACTTCTATAGGTGTCACTTGCTTTTCAGCTTGCTTGTCCACTACTGCAGCATGTATCTTATGCTGCTGATTACGATCATCCTTCTTCAAAGGGCACTGATTTGCGTAGTGATCTTTGTCACAATTGTAGCAGCCTCCTACAGGTCCCTTTTTAGGCTCAAAGTTGCCCCCAGTTTTGTAATTGTCACGCTGTCCTCCATAGGGCTTCTGCCCATTATAATTTTTAACAAAATTATCCCTTACATTTCCAGCAGGATTATTTACTGCTGCTTTCTTATTGTTATCTCCTGGAAACTTACTCTTGTTTCCAAACTTTTTCCATGGTCCTTTTCTAGGTGCAAGAGAGGTTGAATAAGGGTTTGCAGTCTTCTTCCGCACTTCCTCCTTATGGGCAGAAATAGCCTTTAATTTATGTTCTTAGCTTATGGCCTTTTCAACAACTCCTTCCATAGTGGTTGGACTGTGAACATCGACCTCTCCCCCTATCACGGGATTCAATCCCATGATGAATTTCCGTATTCTAAACTTTTCGTCAGTTTGATACTGCGGTACATACTTGAGGAGTTTTGTAAACCGCTCCCAGTATTCAGTTACCATTAGCTTCCCTTGAGCTAAGTTCTGAAATTTTGTCATTTTCTGATCATAGAAAAGTTGTGGCAGCCAACGTTGCCTAAAATAGCCTTTAAATTGATCCCAAGTAATATTGGTCTCATCAATGTTTAGTTCAGCTTTACGGCTATCCCACCACAAAGATGCTTTGTGGGAAAGTTGATAGGCTCCCCAAATAGCTTTGGTTTCCTTTGAGAAGTTCCTTATTACAAAGTACTTCTCCATTTCGCTAAGCCAGTTCTCAGCTCCATCTCCTAATGTGGTGCCATCATACTTAGGTGGACTTATCCTTTTTATATCATTAGTGAGTTCTGCTGCTAATCTGGCCTTTTTATTTTCTGGTTGGACAGGTGCATTCCCAGCATTAACATCAACACCCATGTCGGGGTTGTCCTCAGGAGGTTGTTGATTATTATTATCAGCTTCTTCATCCTCCTCATTTCCCATCACCTGCTGTTCCAGTACAGCTAAGCGATCTCTTGTGTCCAACAGGGCAGCAAGGATCTCATCAAGTTTCTGGGTTGTTGCCGCTCCTCCTTCAGGTGGAGCATTATTCGCAACGTTCCCCCTTGTTCTAACCATTTTTTGTTACAAGAAAATTCAGGTTTTTATCAGATTATGGACACGATAGGTCCAAGAGTTGTAACCTTCAGCTCTGATACCAAGATGTAACATCCTAAATTTATACCTTAGAACAAGTGAATTTTTTTTTTTTTTTGATAATTGCATCCTGGTTCTAAATACATAATTTAGAACTCACAAATCAAATAACCATTCTTATAACAGATAACCATATGCAGCTGTAATGACTCGGAGTACCTCCGATCTATTCATTCCATGACTCGGTAATCTACCGATCTATTCATGAGTAATAAGAGTTGGCATTATTATTTAACACTTCACTCTTGTGGTTCTCTTCCCTATTCTGGGATTCAGAATGCTCTGTCCAAGGAACCTAACTGAATAATTGTTACCATTATTCATGGGCATCTCATCCCTTAGACTAGGTGAATTAGGACAACGCAATCAGTAGCTTGCGATACTTTGGCCAAAGATTTGAAACATACTGTTTATATCTCGTATTCTTTAACGACATACTCGTCAATCTGGAATACGCCCTTCACCCCATTCTTATTGTTATATAGAATGTATTATACCAACTTCTGTCAGTCCTTCCTATCACAACTCAATCACTCGGAGACAGAATAACAAGGTGATAATGTTATATGGATGCCCATGAGGATTAGGGATACGGTGACATACTGGTTCAACCCTACAGTTAAACCAGTGTGTCATGATACCCCGAATCTCCTAGGAAGCCTTATAACATGACCACATTCCTAATCGGTCCCTGAGTAACTCGTTCGAAATCAAAGTGTAAATCTTAGCGATCAATGCAAAGGGTGTCGTCAAAAGTCACCTGCATTGTTGTAACTTCGAGAAGATCCTAATCTTCTCGGAGGTACAACCCTACAGTTGACTTGTGCCGTCAACCTTTAAATCCGCCTCGAAAATATCTACTTAATAATATGCGTTACGCACGTTGAGTTTTAAATTACATTAAAGACTTTCCCCTAAGGTTAGCCTTTCCCGATCCCTGGATTCTTCGTCTTAAGATGACCTTCCTCAATAAAACCCATTGCATAGTGGAGATATTAAGGCTAAGGTCTCATCAAGGAGTTTTTAGAATATACATGATTCTAAAAAAACAGAATTGGACAATATCTCATAACCTTCACATGAGATTGCCATCTGAACCCCATTAGATTTATATCAGTTCTCCTAACTGAATTTATATCATACCTATTAGTATAAAGATATAAATGATTAAGAATCCAATTTAATGTTGTCCTGTCATACTCAGGACTAGGGATTAGTAATTTAATCCAGCTTGATTAGCGTTCTGCTTAGGTTAATTTTATCCCTATCTTTTAGAAAGACAATGATTTAAATTTCAATTTAGCTTTCGATAGAACAAATTAGAAATACTAAACACTCATAAGAATTCAATCACATTTTCATATATGCTTTCATTGACAATCAAAAAAGCATTCAAATTACACAAAGATAACATTGCCACTCGGTATATAAACCGAAGTAGGTCAACTAACAGAATTAAGAATACAACACATAAGTAACAAATACTTATTTCCATTCCTTTCAGAACTATACAATTGCATTTTATGCAAGCAGCATACTTGATACAATGCTTAACAGAAAAAGAACATCTTTCCTCATATAGAACATTTAGAAAATCAAGCTGTAATTCTTTATAAATCAAATTAAACAATCTGATCATCCTGTCAGATCTGCATGCTTTTACCACTTACGGCAACCATCTACAAAAATAGTCAACATGAGTCAGTTCAATGAACTGAGCATGATAAGCACTAACTTTTAAAACAATTGCAATTCGTCAATTGTTTTCATTAAACACCCTGTTTAAATGATATAAAATCACCAATCAAGTAAGCATGATTCAAACCAAACGTTAGGAATAAATCATTTCTATAACTTATAATAATAATTTTCGTTACAGAGTAGTCCTATATGCTTCTCAATTATTTCATCGAAAATATTAGGGATCAAGAAGAACAAAAGTATCCTAAGCAATTATTCATCGTAAATCCCAAGATGAACAAACATCAGACAATCATTATATTCAACTTAAAGGAGGAATATCATATCAATCCTGATACTGTCATTATGTAAAAATAATTACAGATGTTAGCTAGACAATTATTTCATCTTAATATTTACAACAGAAGAGAAATAAACAAATTGAACATGTTGCCCTGTGAACTAGCTCATGACTATACCTTCTGTCCAACAGCAAGGCATTCACTTAATACACATGCAAGTAAATCAGTCGAGTCCATAAACAGCACACTGTTTTGTTAAAACTTACAATAAAGCAACTACAGTACAGTAGCCCCCATGCCGAACAACATGTTCATTCTACCAGATAGACTCAGAATGACCTTTAGCAAGAAGCGATTGACAAGAAGATAAACACTGCCATTACCGGCTTAGATACAGTCAACAACTCTAACATTCAATCAACAAAAGAATGGATAACAATGCGAAGAGGACGTAACCTGACATCAATCCCAATAACAACCTACAGCCCGTTCAAGCCCTTTTCTACTGTGTAAGGCTTTAGACCCAAGGTCGAATTCAAAGGATCTTCTTTGTTGTCGCAGTCGACAAGAGGCTCGAAAACATTAAGCCATGACATTTACTTATAACTAAGCAAAGAGATTTTTAAATGAAAACCACGCACCATGTACAGTCACATCGATCGGGAGTGAAATAAGAATGGAAACAAAACATGGGATAACGAAGTCACTTCTGAACGCAATCAGAACTGAAAGTATGGTGTTTACAACCTACTTTATAGAAGCCATAATTCATGACGTCAAGCTATTCACAGAAATCCAACAAGGCCAAATAAACATCACATGTTCAATCTCAGGCTTATACAGAAGCCAAAAGAAACAAGATATCATCCCATATTCAAGGAATCCACAGGGTCAAATAATAGAGTAAACCCAACAGTCATAATTGAAGTAGTTACACTGTTTATCTGTCAAGAATTCAACTGAGTCCCAACAACAGTATAAGAATAGTTAATGATCCAATCTATGCCAACAATAGTAAGCATTCAAATCAGGTGTAAGCAAATCAAATACCGATTTCATAACAAGGAATTCAACTGAACCTCGTCAAAATTCTCGAACAAGCTTACACATAAGGAAACATAAATGTATACCCAGGGAGTCAGTACCAAATTTCATTACAAATAACAGAGGTCGTATGACCTGTTACTTCTACAATATTCCGACGGAATTCAGATTAACAAAACTCAAGGATGTATCTATATCCTCAGCAGTGGACCATAATATACGATTCATTCAGAGGACTCCACAGAGTCGTTCAAATAAAATACATATATCCATAGTGTATACTGTCAACGGGTTAAATCCCGTTACCACAATAACAAGGAAAAACAACTTCCACTGGGTCGTAATGACTACTGTAACACAATAGTTACCTATTCCCAAACAAATTTAAAAGACAAAACGAAACCAAACAAGTATCAATAACCACCCCATCAATACCCACGATAGAGCTTACAAGGTTCCATTAAAACTGAATAATCAAACAAATGTCCAGCAGTTTCCCTTCCAACAAGTATTCACAACATGCATCGACGACAAAACCGACAAGCATAAAAGTGGCCTGTACCCATCACAAGAATAATTTATGGGCTCTCGCCGAGCAGGCCGAGCATACATTCCTTTCATAAATTTCACATATTTAAGCCAGAATGCAAAACACAAAGAAATAAAGCCACAGTTCGAATTTAATAAACACCCATCAAGGGATAAATGAAAAATCGAACCAGCATGAAGATACAGTGCCAAAATCACACAATGACATCCATAGAAAATCATCTATTTCCATAAATCATTTGAACAGAGTTGTTCTAATGAAATCACTTGAAAGACAGTAAGATTTTTAAAGGTTAGGGCCTAACATGCCTGGATTTTTGCTCAAATTTCCGAAGCAGACCACTGAAAGAGCTCGGACTTCCTTTTCCTTTTCCAAGTTAGAGCAACCAACAAAATTTTGCTATCCCCATGACATATATATTTTCCTTGCTAGAGAAAAGAGCTAGCTAAGCTCATACTCGCCATGCAACACAAAGAAGACTGGTGCGAAGAACCAGTGAACAGGCAGAAGAAAAACTGAAATTCGCGATAAGCCAAACAAAACAACAACTTCCCACATTGCATGCCTTCTCGCGAATTCCGAGCTCGACTTCCAAGCTCATTGAATGCATTAACTCCTAATTTCCCGCTCAAACTCCACTGCCACCGACCGCCGAAGTTGGCGATAGACAAATAAAATCTCAAGTCCATTTCCAGTTTTGGTGATCTGCCACGTCGGCTAAGGTTAGTCGTTTCTAAAACCTCCGCCAATACCTGTCCTTCATACTTATCCACTGTATTTAATGACATAGAAAATGCCGCCCATGGTTCACACCCCTCCATAAGTCCCCTTACATTCTTGCTCAATAGATAGGTTAGTAACTTAGGTTAGAATTTAGGATAATAATTATTCTAACTTCAAAGAACATAGATACTAACTTAGGACATTAGCACTTAGCCTAGGTCTAGGTTAGATTAACACTAATCTAACCCCTAGGTTAGGTTTAGTTTTAGATTACTAACATTAATAATTTCAGTTAGGTCTACATTCCGTACGCTCAGAAAAAGACCTTCATCATACATTCTTGAACAGGGTTACCTCCTGTTCTGCCTTTAGGCTACAAAATTGTATGAAACCGAATTATTACCTAGTCCACGATCGAGACCTTCCAGATATACTTCGATATTGGGAACCAATCTATTTCACATGATCAACCTGAGTTAGACTCGGGATTGACTTATCCAATGAATTTAGACCTTGCAACCTGTGAAAGGTTTATAATTTTTAATTCATTACGAAAAACTTAAAGCACCACTTGGATCAATACCACTGATCCAAGGCTAGGTCTTATAGATGAATAACTTCATAATTCGTTCCGAGATCCGATTAAACTCAGCTGTGAAATGAAATAAATAAAAGAGTCTAATCATATCCTGACTCAGTCAAAGATCTGCAATCTGCAAAGAAGATACAGTACATATCAAGCATGACTTCTCAACCAAAGGAACACATCCTTTTTACAAAAGAAATCACATATCAACACTTGTATGCTTAGGAGGAAGTAACAACAGTTCAGGGTGCTACTGAGATGCATTAGCACAAATCAGATTCAAAGGGTGTTGGAAGAGTTTCATGGTGGACCGGCTGGTGGCCATTTTGCACCAAGAGTGATAGCTCTAAAAATCATGAAGGCTGGTTATTATTGGCCTAAAATATTTAGTGATTACTATGCATGGATGAAGAGGTGTAAGAATTGTGCATTCTTCACAGGAAAAGAGAGACTTTTTGCCCTCCCATTGCATCCAATCTCAGTTGACCAACCATTCATGCAATGGGGTTTGGACTTCATCGGATTCATTAATCCCATTTCAAGCCAAGGGCATAAATGGATTTTGACAGCCACAGACTACTTCACCAAATGGACAGAAGCAGCAGCACTCAAAGAGGTAAATGAGTCTAGCATCTTAGACTTTTATGAGGGAATAATGACCAGATTCGGTGTACCTGCTACAATAATCTCTGATAATGCATTGGCATTCATTGGATCTAGGGTGACTGAGTGGGCTGTCAAGAACGGTATTTACCTAAGCACTTCATCGAACTATTACCCTCGGGGTAATGGCCAGGCCGAGTCTATAAACAAGAACTTGTTAAAGATCATTAGGAGAACTCTTGATGAGAATCAGAGGTGTTGGCATACCAAATTGAAATCAGCCTTATGGGTTGATAGGATAACTCCCAAAAGATCCACAGGTAACTCTCCATTCAGGCTTGTCTATGGAAGAGAGGCAATCTTGCCCATGTCACTTGAGTTTCCAACGTTGGAACTCATGAAGCAGCTGGAGTTTGAGCCCATGGAGGTGAGGTATGCAGAGTTGATGGAGCTGCAAGAGATCAGAAATCAGGCATCCCAAGCAATGGAAAAGGATCAAGCTTTAATCAAAAAGACCTTTGATAGGAAGGCCAAAGATAGATCTTTTGAGGTTGGAGATCTAGTGTTGAAATGGGATGTGGATAGAGCAAAACCGGGAAGGCATTCAAAATTTGATACCATTTGGAGTGGCCCATACATGGTCACAAAGTGCAAGAACAACAATGCTTTCCAATTGGCCTCATTGGATGGTGAAGAACTGCAGATTCCAGTCAATGGAATATATCTCAAGCGTTGATTCTAGAGGGAAGTTCACTACCTCTGTAAATATTAAATTAGATTTTCTTTCCTCCAAGTGCTTGTGCCCATTGTTTTGTTGTAGGTTAGTTTTGTTTTCCCTAAGTGCTTTGGCACAACTTGCTGTCTATGGAGATGTTTTGCGGTCTTTTCTCCCATTAGGTGATATTCCATCTTCCTCCTTACACATTCTAAGTCAGTTGGGATTCTAAACTGAATGTTTGATAACTCCATGCCCAATGGATTACTTCAGGCTACTGGTCTTTTCACCTAGCAGGCAGGTACCCCCGCTGAGTCACCAATTGTTATCCAAAATTCACCCCCCAAAGTAAATTTTGATAACATGCATTGAATTCTCAAGCCCCAGGCAAATTGATTGATTCAGGCCAAAAAATCATGTTCCCAGGGTCCCCTCAGATTTTTTTTTTAACTCTCCTGTCCAAGTTGAAAACAAGTTATGAGAAAAGGTGAAAAAGTTGCAAAAGCAAGCTTGGGCCAGAAAAAATCATGAAAAATGTCTAAGTCCTAGTCCTCGCAATAGTCGGGATGTGAGGGACATCTAGGCGTGAATCGGCCGAAAGGCTGCCAGGCAGTCTGCAGAGAAAAGGAACACCCGGGCCGTCGGGATGCGTGGGATGTAGAAAACCAGTTCGGCTGAAGGAAAAGAAAATCGACCAACTGCTCTGGGACATTGTTGGTCCTAAAATCTGTCACTTGGGAAGATCTATGGATAAATGAGCCAACAGTGTGCAGGGCATAGCCCCTCTTTGAGTCAGCAAAGCGAAAAAGGTTTATTTTTATTCTACCAGTAGGAATCTTATGCAAGTCTCACAATATTCTGCCTTTGGGGGTTTGGGATCTCATCCCAGTAGGGTGTTTCCGACTGCGAAAAGAAAGGAATGAAAGAGAGGATAAAGAAAGAACAGTTCCGAAGGGAGAAAAGAAATGAATTCCAAAGCAGAAAGGTCAGACGGTTTATGTTTTGGGATTGGTAGTAAACAGAGCCAAACCTACTTGCATAAACGAGAAAAGCAATACTGATGATGAATAAATGACAATAAAACAGAAGCAGATTTAACAGAATAAACACATAGATCAGACATAAGAAATATCTGATGCAAATAACACACGTATTCAACACAAAGTCTAAATATTGTATTAATAATCCTTCTGTTACAAAAAGCTCAAATTCTTTTCTCCTTACTCCTATTTTTCATCTGAAAGATATTCACTCATGCCCAATACAACAAGTATTGGGGTATTTATAGAAGAAGGAGAGAGAAGAAGGAAAAAAGGAGCCAACCACTTATTTATAAAGATATTTACAAAATATCTAAAAGTCATGTTGACTTTTGACAACTTGATGGATGACATCATCCCATGATGCAACATGGATGATGTCATCATTTGTGTCAACATACTCCAGATATTCCCAAAAAGAAAGTCGAAGAAGAGAGAGAGAGAGAGAGAGAGAGAGAGAAGAAGGAGAAGCTACTCGTCGTCGTCATCCTGCGGCCGAAAGGGAGTGGACTACTTTTGCTATTGCTCAGGTGACGAGATATGGAATTGGGAGCGGTATTCCATAAACTTGTTGATCATGGGCCCTAGTTGATCCTGGGAAGGATCCTTGTGCCGCTCACTAATCACCTCACAAGTCTCCTGCTCATCTATGAGTTTCTCGTGGAGTTTGGAATAGTCTTTTTCCGCTTCAATGAGTAACCCAATGAAGTCCCGATAGGCCAGCAGGTTGTTGATAGACTCTGTGTCAAAAGTGACCTCTGGCCCCATCCCTTGAGAAACGATCTCCTTGAAGATCTGGATGGTTTCATCAGCTTTTCTTAAAGTGAAGGAAGGAGTAAGCAACCTTGGTGACATGTTGAGAACGATCCGTTCCATTTGGTGCATCGCGTCCAGGGATTCTTCCTTCACCTTGTCGATCTTTTCTAGGACAAATTCCAGCTGATCCACCCGGTAATCCAGAGTGGAAATGATTTTGTTGAGGGCCCTGGGATGGCCGAAGATGCCGAACTTGACCAGATCTTCAACTGAACAGTGAAACATTTGTTGAAAGGTCTCGTGCTGCAGTCTAGCATGTTCCAGTTCTTCTGATATGGGTCCCGCTAACACTTGGTGCTCTTTATTTGCCTTGTTGATGTTGAAATACAAAACAGAGAGCTTGGCGATTACTTTTTCACTGTCTTTGAGGATCTGGCTCCTCCAAGAAGAAACGGCCATACCCTGCTCTCCGATCTTTGCATATTCATTAATTTTCTCCTGGCTCAGAAGCTCAGAAGTCTCGGCGGAAGTTGTGGGAGGCGCACTACCCATTTTCTGTAAGGCTTGGAGCAGATATTTATTTTGCTCTTTCAGTTTCCTTTTCTCCTCTTTTGTTTCCTTAAGCTTCTTGTAGAGGGCGTCAACTGCAGAAAGGGCCTCCCCATGAAGACTTTCAGAAGACGTCCCCATTGTGACTTGGGTCACAGTATAATCTGTCAGACACAGATCCTTTTTCTCCTTGAGACGATTGGGGTACGCGATCTCCATTACCCTCTCTCCCGAAGCACTTTGAGAGAATCATGTGATGGGCTTCTACTTCTTTGCCCCCTTAGATGGGATTACAGAAAAGTCCATTGGAGCGATGGGAACTTTCCTTTTTTGCTGACATAACTGCTGGGAGATCCAGGCTAGACTTATGGGAGAAGGGTCGGAAACAGAGAAGGGGGTAGCTATAGTAGAAGGAAAAAACATGGAGACACATGGCGGCGGCATGGGGAAAACAGACGAAGAAGTGCCCACGGGAGGAAGGGATACTACAGCTGAGGAAGACATAGGAAGGGAAGGGAGCTCAGAGACGAGGGAAGAAATGGAGGGGGAAAGATCCATGAGGGAAGAGAAGATGGACGAAGAAGTGGGAGGAATAGTAGAAGAAGGGGGAGACGACATGACCAAAGGGATGGTCGCTTGAGTCACTCGAGGAGGGGAAGGAAGAGAAGAAGAAGGGACATAAGGGACCTCAGTTGTTGTAGCAATACCGACATCCTGAGTGGATGGGCCTATTAGAATATCCTCTTCTACTTCTTTCTCTGGCTTAACCAGAGTTATGACCTGTTCGGGTGCCGCGGAAGGAGGACTCTCGGGAGCTTCTTTTTGAGTGGTGCTGGATTCACCCTCTATGCCTTTGCCCTTGCCTTTAGGCTGTTGTTTAGATCGGGGAGGTGCATTACCCAATGGGGAGGTTGTGAAATCAACCCTGAGGTAGATTAATCCATTCATCCGGCACCAATGCTCTGTTATGCGCAGAGTCTCCTTGACCCTCTCCTCAATCGTCTTAGGTGCCTCCGTTCTATCAATGGATGGAAAAGGCCAATTGTCCCCATCTGTATTAGTATATACTTGGTCTACTTCATCCTCCGTAGTTTGGAAGCCTTTGGGGACAATTGCTACCCCGTATTGGATGATTTCTGCCAAGGCTAAGCGAGAATGGTCCTTTCCCCTGATCTCAACCTCATGAATGATGTCGATGTAGATGTCTTCGATCTGAGGGATGTGGATTGGATCTAGCTTAGCCCTTGGCAGACAACTTCTTGGGTTGAAGGTAGGCTTGGCCGGAAAATCATGTTTCAAATTAAGCAGCTCTAGCTCTATGAACATTTCCTTTGCCTTGTGATGGGTAAGGCATGTATATCTGCCCACTGTGAGGGGGAAAGTAGTTCCACCCTTCTTTCTTTTGAGACACTTCTCATGATAGGTGATCAGCTGCCTTGACAGCTCTAGCAGAATCAGCTTGGGTCCAGCATACCTCGGTAGTCTAGTTGGCTCTCCAGAGAAGTTGGCTACCCTCAGATAGGTGAACGTGGGAAATTGGATGAACAGCGCCCCCCATTTCTCAGTGGCCGCCACTATGCTCTTGGTCGTGCGACCGTAAGTCATATTTGGCCTCAACAGGCAGATGATGTGGTAGAAAAACACATCGTTGATCTTTGTGAATTGAGGGATGCTATTTTCTAGCCTCAACTCTGGGTAGTATTCATATATTTTGACCTGAGGCCAAACCCCACTCCGCATCAGGCCTAGGTAGTCTCTTTTTGATGCTGCAGCGTAAACAACATAGGAATTCATGTAGAATCTCCGTGTTGTATTGAATTGTTGAAGCTGTTCGGAGATTGTGCTGCTTATAATCTCTGCCCATTCAAAGCGCTGATCGGGCATATTCTTATTCATGGTCTCTAAGTACCGCAGCATCCATTTATGGAAAAATTGGGCATCAGGAAGCCCAAAGAACCTGCTCATGAATGTGATGGTATCACTGAGATACTCTGAAAAATCACTGCAGTGAATGATTTGTGGCCATCAGGTCACTACCTTTTTGTTTTTTAAATAGACCTCGTTCATCAGCTACATGCACTGATCTTCGTTGTCATCCCAAGCCTTAATGCAATCCTCTCGGCTGACGGCCAAAAAGTGCCGATGATTAGGAATGCCGAGTATTATTTCAAAGTGGCGGGTAGTGAGGTTAATGACAACCTTGCCCTTGTCATTTATGACACACCTTGTGTCCTTGTTGTAGTGTCGGGAAACCACCATCATGAATTCATTGTTGACGGCGTTGACTAGGATTCCTCCAGCAAAGTGTAGGGTATTGCCCATTAGTTTGTCCATCCATGGACTTCTTGTTACCTTCTGAGTCCTGACCCAGAATTCCTCCATATCAATGTGACCCAACTCTGAGTCTCTGATGTCTAGGTCGCATTCGGCCTGGGAGTCAGGCATTCTGACCCTCTGATATTTATATTTCATCTCTTCTTCTATAAGTTTGGCCTTTCCTTTAGATTTGGTAGGTCTCTTGCTTGATGTAGACATATGTTCTTCTGAGCTTAATTGCTGATCTGCACGAAGAAGAAGCGAGACCCAATGCAAAAAGGTTGTATTAGTCATTTGATCTTCCATTGAAGTGTTAACAGAAGAAAGAGTTAGCGATTTTGAGGCTCAGGGCACAGGGCGCATGAAAGTTACAACTTACAAGGCTAAATAGGTAAGGCGCACAGGAAAAAGGTGTTGCAGGGGTTAAATTAGCGTCAAAGGCGCATGGCGCATAGATACTGTAGGGCACATTTTGCAAAGGGCGCATGGAGATTTGGTGTTACATAGGGACAGGATGCGCCAAAGGCGCATGTATTTTTCATGTTGCATGGAAAATTGGTGTGCTAAAGGCGCATGTATTGTTTGTGTAACATGAAATTTTCGTGCGCCAAAGGTAACTTGGCGCAGCGCACAGAGGGTCTACACAACATGATGTTGCTGTAATGAGGAATGCACCTGCGCCGTTATAGCTTTGTACTTAGCGCGTATGAAAGGGGTGTTTCATGGATGCTGGGTGCGCCAAAGGGCACACAAATCTTTTGTGTTGCATCCAAATTTGATGCGCTGAAGGGGGCGCACGGGAAGCAGTTGCAGCATGCGAGAGAAATGTGCCATGAGGGTGCATCTTTTTATGATGTAACAGAGGCGATAGATGCGCCAAAGGTGCAACTATTTTTGATTTTGCATAGCAAGTTTATGTGCCATAGGTGAAAATGGTTTTTAGGTCTGCTCATTCTCTCAGAGGGGTTTCCACATAAATTTTGGCTTTCTCAAGGTTCATATGAAGGAGTGAAATACCAAGAAGGATCATCAAGCCAACATCATTTTTAGGATGGAGTTTCTTCTTCCAGCAGATATGGAAAGAGGAGGAAATGTGGAAAGACAGCAAAAAGGGGGGTGGCAAGATCATAATCTATTCTCTTCATCCTACTGATCCATCCTAGCAATCAAAAACCACAAAAACAAAAAGCACGAAAGATTGAAAACCACTTACCCAGATATAAACGATGAAAAAGCGTGAGAACGGGTCCAAAACGTGTTGAAAGCAACAGGGTAGATACTGACAAGTTTAGAGAAAATATCATGTGTTTGGCATTGGTGATAATGACAATGCAGACGTGCCTATATATAGGCGAAGAAGTAATAAATGCGCCACCAACTTTTCAAGTGGCGCATGAAAAGCATTGTTGACATCGGAAAGTATGCACCCTTTGGTGCACCATATCCTTTGACAACACAAAGATATGTGTGCCTTTGGCACACCGGAAGCAGTGTCTCCATAGAATATGTGGGCCTTTGGCGCACTGAAAAGTGGCGCAACAAAATTTTTGTTGACACGAAGGCGCATGCGCCTTGGCGTTCGCAGGAAAGACTCAACATATCAAGGTGCACAAAAATGCCTGTTGACACAAGAAAATATGCGCCAAAGGTTTTAAAGGGGGCGCATCAAAAGTTGATGTTACATAGTCATTCCATGCGCCCAGCCAAAAGACCAAAAATAACTAAGTTCGGAAAACCAGATTTCCCGGGAAGGGATTTTGCAACGTTCCAATGCAAGGGATCCCTGACGAGGGATCGAAACAAAAAAATTTCGGTGGTTATCGGTAAAATTTCCCTTGTCAATTTTACGGGATAACAGCTGGCTCTTTCTATGGACTATCCCTAAGCAAACTTGGGGGTAGAGAATCCCAGATCTCATGTGCCTATCCATTGGGTAACAGAGTCAAAAACAAGGGCGATCGGAGGGAGAACAAACGAAACACACAACAAACCGAAAGCAAACACATGACGAAAAAAAACACACAACTAAAGCAAACTGTACAAAGAAGAGAGCAAGCTCTACTTCTTGAAATTTTTTGGATGTTGCCCGCTATAAGGAAGCGGGAGCTCGGTTCCATCCAGATATGAGAGATAGAAACTATTCTCTCTGTTGAGCTGTTTGATCTTGAAGGGCCCTCTCCACAGGGAATCAAACTTTCTGTGCATGCCCTTTGGCTCTCTTAGCTTGTCCCACAGAAGGACGAGGTCTCCCACCTGGAAATTCCTTGGCTTAGCTTTTTTATCAAATAACCTCTTGACTTGATTTTGATGTTCAGTGATCCTATCGACCACTCTTACTCTCTTTTCTTTGAGCTCTATCAGATACATGATCCTCTTTTCAAGAGAATTTTGGAAAGTTTCATCTTTGATAGCTCGAGCCAAGCGCAGAGCAGGAAGTTCAGCAGAAATGGGAAGCTCGACATCAGTGCCATATAACACTTGGAAAGGTGACATACTAAGAGACCTCTTGGGAGTAATGCGGTCAGCCCACAAAGCGTCGTATAAGGACTTGTGCCACATTCGTTGATTCTCATCTACTAACTTTCGTATGATGGTCACCAAGTTTTTATTGCTGGATTCTGCCTGACCATTTCCCTGAGGGTAATAATTTGAGGCGTGAGCCAAAGTTATCCTGTATTCATAGCAAAAACTAATAACTTCTCGTGAGGATAAGTTAGAAGCATTATCAGTAATAATCTTGTTTGGAATGCCAAACCTGACAATGATATTTTCTTTAATGAAATTACAAACAACCTCAGAAGTGGCATGCTTGACAGGTATGGCTTCCACCCACTTGGTGAAGTAATCCGTTGCTGTAAGGACATAACTATGTCTGGTACTCGATTGAGGATTGAGGGCACCAATAAAATCAATTCCCCATTGCCTGAATGGTTCATTGACAATGACAGGCCTAAGGGGAAAAGTAGCCAACTTGGGCTTGCCGACGAACTGCTGGAAAGGTTCACACTTTGCCACCCAGGTGGCTGTATCTTGGAAGAGCGTCGACCAATAGTACCTGGCTCGGATGATTTTTTGTGTTGTCACAGAGGAAGAGAAATGACCTCCACAGGCTGAATTATGAAAAATTTTGAGTAACTTTACCTGTTGTGGTTTGTCAACACATCGCAAAAAGATGTCATCTATCCCACGTTTATATAAACCGTCATCCCAGATGACATATTTAGTTGCTCTGAGCTTTATAGTGCACTGGGCATTCACCGTAGGTGAGGAAGAAAGCAATATCGGAATACCATTCATCACTAGTCGCAACAAATAAGACCAGAGGAAGTGAATCGGGTTTTTCCAGCCAGTCTTGTGCTTCATTGGTGTAGTCATCCTTTTCATCAGGGTTTTTTGAATCTTTGTTTTCAGCCATAAGCTGACATAGGCCCTTGCCCCTTATCAGCTTGGTTGGTTTAATATCTAGGTCATACTCCTGAACCTTCACAATCCAATTTCCTCACAAGCTTCCTAACTCCTGTTGAGTTAGAATTGATTTGACCACCGTGTCAGGGACTAGCACCACCGTGTGAGAGTTTAGAATGTAATACCTAAAAATTTTCACCGCTTTGACAATGGTGAAGGCATGCTTTTCTAGTTGAGACATTTTTAGTTCGTGAGGTTTGAGGGGGAAGCTCATGAACGCAATTGGAGATTCAACATCCTCTGAATTCTTTTGCATCAAGATTGCAGACACAGTATGCTCAAATGTGTAACTATACATGATGAAGTACTTGGAGAAATCGGGACATACCAAGACTAGTGCGTGAGCAATGGAAGCTTTTATCTCTTCGAACGACCTTTTTCCTTCCTCGCTCCATTGGAAATTTGGTGACCCCTTCATCATGTTCAATATGTGACGAGTCTTCTCAGCAAAGTCAGGAACAAAACACCTGAGAAAGTTCACCTTTCCGAAGAAAGAATGAACGCCAGTCTTACTTGTAGGTAGAGTAAGGCTCTAAATAGCCTTAACTCTTTCGGTATCTATCTTCATTCCTTCCTTACTAACAACATGTCCCAGCAACTTTCCTTCCGTGACTCCAAAAACAAAATTTTTTGGGTTTAGGGAGATTCCATGTTCTCGGCATCTGGCCAATACTTGCTCCAAATGATCACAATGATCATTTCGTTGTTTAGAGAACACAGTTAAGTCATCTAGATAAACCACAATGACCTTCCCCATCATACCTTTTAATGCAAAGTCCATGGCCCGCTGAAAAGTGGTGCCATCATTAGTTAGGCCAAAAGGCATCCTGCTGTAGGAAAACGCACCCCAGGGAGTAGTGAATGCTGTTTTAAATTGATCTTCAGGTGAAACTTCAATCTGATTATAGCCTGAAAAACCATCAAGCATGGATAGCATCTCTGATCTAGTTACTGCTTGCAGAACTTGATCCATTATAGGAAGTGGGTAGTTGTCTTTCAAGGAAGCCTGATTCAAATTACGAAAGTCTACGCATATGCGTATCTCACCATTTTTCTTACGCACTGGCACATATTTGCTACCCAAGTACTATGATGGATAGGAAAGATGATTCTCGCATCTAGCATTTCTAAATTTCGGCCTGGATGGTGCCTAAAATCTTAGGATTATAATGCCTCTGCTTCTGGTGAAAGGCTTTGACATCTTCTTTCAACAGGATGTCATGTTGGACATCCTTTGGCTTAAAAGACTTTAGATTGGAATAGGACCATGCCAATACATCCATTTATTTCTTCAGCAACTTGAAAAATTTCCGCTTCTCCTCAGGCATGCAACATTTTCCAATGTTCACAAACTGCAGGTGCTCTACTGAACCTATATTGACCGGTTCGGTTTCTAGGGATGAGTCAGGATCATCTCGCCTCTTATTTTTTACAAAACAATCATGCCTGTCGAACAGCCGCTCCAGAGAAACCAGGCCCTTTGGAATTTTATTTCCTTTGAGCTGACATATGCCATCATTCCCTTCAGATTCATCATCTTGATTGGTGACTGATTCACGACAAGTGGAAGTAGATCCTTCAAAGTGCAATTCTTTAAAATTTTCCACCTTCTCTAGAAAGGCAATGAGTTGATTATCATCGTTAAACACTTGCCAATGCTAAGAATTGTATGGCATGCTCAGGCGAAAAACCACCTCAATGGTGTATTTGTTTGTTTTCAAACCTGGGTGAGGGAGCATGAGGGATGCTGAAACAGCCAATGAATCAACCATGTCATTTTGAGCTCTTGGAATGGATTCAATTGAAAAAGCATCAAACTCTTCAATGTTGTCCCACACCGCATTACGGTAATGCCTGAACCTTTCATTCTTCACTTGGTAAATCCTTTTAACTTGATTCACAACTAGCTCTGCATCACCTTGTACTTTCAGATTCTTAATCCCTCTTTCTTTTGCAGCTTGCATGCCAAGTAGCAAAGATTCATACTCAGCAGTATTATTTGTGTTAAAAAATTACAACTTGAAAGAGAGAGGAATGAATTCTTCCTCAGGAGATATTAGCACGGCTCTGGTGCCACATCCACTAGTTGCATAGCTACCGTCAAACTGTAAGGCCTAGATCTTATTAAGATCTCCTTCTTGAACAAGAACAACCATTTTGTCAAACTCGGTAGACAAGAAATAGTTCCCCATCCCTGACAATTCAAAAAGGATTTGAGCTTTGGGGTCCTCAGAGCTAGTAACTAAGTACTTCTTTTGTGATTTTGGCTCCAAAGTCTGCATTACACCTTTGACGGGGATTCTATCCCTAGACCAATCCATATGAATCTCCCCACCAACTTCACTGCAAAAAATTCTTCCCAGCAAAATTCCGTAGGCTGCCAGAATGTCGGCAATGAGGACGGTCATCTTTACTCTTTTATCTGGGAACGCCGCAAATGCAAATTGTGTGTCTTTGATTTGACCAATTAACAGAACCTACTTGGTTTCCAAGGAATAACATCTACCAAAAGGCTTGGTAAGGGTGAGGCCCAAAGCACGGGTGACTTTTTCCAGCATGACATTATCAGAAGCTCCGGAATCAATTATGCAGTTACTCAACTTGTGACCATTGATTAGGAGGGAGAGATAGAAAGGCTCTATCTTGCCTAATGCAGATGTTGAAGCAACATTTATGTGGGATTAAGGGGGATTGGAAAGGATTCCTTTTGGAGAAACCTGATTAGATATAACAGCTTGACTTTGAATATACTTGGTCAATCTTACAAGCTGTTTGGGATTTGACTGAAGATACTCAGCTTCAGACATTTGGATCTTGGTCTTTTTTGGATGATCTATGATATCAAATGTGGCCAAGGGTTGCATTGGTGAAGGAATGAGTCCCTCACTTCACGATGGTGGAATAGGATTATTGGTCTTGGTAGGAACATGAGAGGACTGATTTGGAGGGGAGATGGGGGGAAAAGATTTCCTTGTAAAAGACTTAACAGGGAGCTGAGTAGGAAGAGGATTTCCTCTTTTAGAAATGGTTGGAGGCACGTTTGACATGACCTTCTCCTTTTGCACATGGGCAGCGACCTCTGCTTCTTTTCCTTGCGAGTGGGTAAAAACAACATATGATTTTCCACTCACATAGCTCTGTGTACCTTCCTCTTCATCAGATTCTTCCTCATCAAATTCCATATATCCGATAGTAGAGTCACCAGTCGGCTCACCGACATCTTGATCATCTTCATCCTGAGACGTAGGTTCTTCATAATACTGCTCTTCTTCTTCAATTTCGGCCAGAGCGTTGACCAGAGGAGCCTCAAGTGCCAGCCGCGGAGCAGTTGCAGGTAAGTGTGGCCTTTGTGAAATGTTGTTAGGAATGAAATTTCTCCGTGGAATATCCTGGTATGAGGAACTGGGGGAAGCCTGGGCCAACTACTTCTTCAATGCAAGCAAGTCGTTCGCCATCTTTTGAAAGGCCGGATCAGACGAAGTAGTGGGCGAAGGGCCCGAAGATTTAGGCTTAGATGATTCCTTTTTCAATTCACCAGATATTATCAAATTATCTTCTATTCGAATGGTAACGGCCTGGGTGAGAATCAAGGTAGCCACTCGCTCTTGAAGGAGCAAGAAACTAACTTTTGAGCTCATAGTGTTTACGAAGAAACACTTTTGATTTTCCGGTGTTGGAAGTATGGCAACAGGGAGACGGTTGATTAATGCATTGAACCTGGCGATAAAATCACGCATGGTCTCATTGGCCTCCTTCTTCAGGTGAGTGATCCATGATAATAATGCAAATGCATCTTCTGAAGGTTTCTACCTGTCTTCAAAAGCATCCTGCAAGGTGGCCCAACTAGTAATAGATCCAGCTGGTAAATGCTGAAACCATTCAGCCGTAGGTCCTTGTAGAGTTTCCAGAAAAAGGCGAACTGACACATCCTCATGAGTTATATCTAGGATACTGCATGACATGATGAATGCAGATATGTGGGAATCTGTGCTTTGATTTCTGCTCCCGTTGAATTTGGGAAAATTCTTTCGGTTTCTGTGAGGGAGCGCATGAACTAGATGTGGCAAGGCCAAGGGACCCATAGCATTTCCCCATGGTACCGCCATTTGAAAAGATAGAAAAATAACACGAGTTGGAAGTGTGGTTCCGCTGAGTAGCAAGGCACTACAAAGGGATGTGGATGCCCCTTGCGAAAGATTTTTCCTTCGTGGAGGTGAGATAGTCCTAGATGACCGGTCAGCTGAGCTTAGCGTTGAAAAACATGTCGGTGTTACACTAAAATTGTGCCTTTGAAGCAGATCGAAAGTAGGATCAGTTTCTCCACGAGCTCTTCTGCTACGTGTAAAGGGTTCATCCGCCAGCGTCTCTTCCCGATCTGTGATTTTGTAGCGCTGATTCAAAATTTCTTTTTGGCTGTACTTGCTGATTTTCTGGCTTTTCTGGCAAAAACCAGCAGCATGTACTTTTCTAAATATTTAAAAAATATCCTCTTCAGAAAACCGATCGTGGTTAATAACAAATAACAGCGAGGATAACATGGTAGAGAAGATTAGCAAGCTGATTTTTAGATCTAATTTTGACTTTTTCAAAGGGTTTCAATCTTTTGGTAGACAGACAAAAATTCAGATCTATGGCAAAATACTAATTTCTATAAAAAATCAGTGAACTAAAGACCTCCAACTAGGCCAGATCTATGGATCTCTAAAGAAATTTTTTGATTTGGATCACCTTTGCAAAATTTTGGATTTTTAACAAAAATTTCAAGTTTGCAAACAGGTGATGATTTTTTTGATTTTCTATCCTACCACCATCATAGATCTGATAGATCTATTCGATCCCCAGTAGAGTCACCAACAACTATTGGTCCTAAAATCTGACACTTGGGCAAATCTATAGATAAATGAGCCAACAGTGTGCAGGGCATAGCCCCTCTTTGAGTCAGCAAAGTGAAACTGGTTTATTGCTATTCTACCAGCAGGAATCCTGTGCAAGTCTCACAATATTCTACCTTCAGGGGTTTGGGATCTCATCCCAGTAGGGTCTTTCCGACTGCGAAAAGAAAGGAATGAAAGAGAGGATAAAGAAAGAACAGATCCGAAGGGAGAAAAGAAATGAATTCTAAAGCAGAAAGGTCAGAAGGTTTATGTTTTGGGATTGGTAGTAAACAGAGCCAAACCTACTTGCATAAACGAGCAAAGCAATACTGATGATGAATAAATGACAATAAAATAGAAGTAGATTTAACAGAATAAACACATAGATCAGACATAAGAAAGATCTGATGCAAATAACACACGTATTCAACACAAAGTCTAAATATTGTATTAATAATCCTTCTGTTACAAAAATTTCAAAGTCTTTTCTCCTTACTCCTATTTTTCATCTGAAAGATATTCACTCATGCCCAATACAACAAGTATTGGGGTATTTATAGAAGAAGGAGAGAGAAGAAGGAAAAAAGGAGCCAACCACTTATTTACAAAGATATTTACAAAATATCTAAAAGTCATGTTGACTTTTGACAACTTGATGGATGACATCATCCCATGATGCAACATGGATGATGTCATCATTTGTGTCAACATACTCCAGATATTCCCAAAAATAAATTCGAAGAAGAGAGAGAGAGAGAAGAAGGAGGAGAAACTACTCATCATCATCATCCTGCGGCCGAAAGGGAGTGGACTACTTTTGCTGTTGCTCAGGTGACGAGATATGGAATTGGGAGCGGTATTCCATAAACTTGTTGATCATGGGCCCTAGTTGATCCTGGGAAGGATCCTTGTGCCACTCACTGATCTCCTCACAAGTCTCCCACTCATCTATGAGTTTTTCGGGGAGTTTGGAATAGTCTTTTTCCGCTTCAATGAGTAACCCAATGAAGTCCCGACAGGCCAGCAGGTTGTTGATAGACTCTGTGTCAAAAGTGACCTCTGGCCCCATCCCTTGAGAAATGATCTCCTTGAAGATCTGGATGGTTTCATCAGCTTTTCTTAAAGTGAAGGAAGGAGTAAGCAACCCTGGCGACATGTTGAGAACGATCCGTTCCATTTGGTGCATCGCGTCCAGGGCTTCTTCCTTCACCTTGTCGATCTTTTCTAGGACAAATTCCAGTTGATCCACCTGGTAATCCAGAGTGGAAATGATTTTGTTGAGGGCCCTGGGATGGCCGAAGATGCCGAACTTGACCAGATCTTTGACTGAACAGTCAAACATTTGTTGAAAGGTCTTGTGCTGTAGTCTAGTATGTTCCATCTCTTCCAATATGGGTCTCGCTAACGCTTGGAGCTCTTTATTCACCTTGTTGATGTTCAAATATAAGTCAGAGAGCTTGGTGATTACTTTTTCACTGTCTTTGAGGATCTGGCTCCTCCAAGTGGAAATGGCCATACCCTGCTCACTGATCTTTGCATATTCATTAATTTTCTCCTGGCTCAGAAGCTCAGAAGTCTCGGTGGCAGTTATGGGAGGCGCACTGCCCATTTTCTGTAAGGCTTGGAGCAGATATTTATTTTGCTCTTTCAGTTTCCTTTTCTCCTCTTTTGTTTCCTGAAGCTTCTTGCAGAGGGTGTCAATTGCAGAAAGGGCCTCCCCCTGAAGACTTTCAGAAGACGTCCCCATTGTAACTTGGGTCACAATATAATCTGTCGGAGATAGATCCTTTTTCTCCTTGAGAGGATTGTGGTACGTGATCTCCATTACCCTCTCTCCGGAAGCACTTTGAGAGAAGCGTGTGACGGGATTTTACTGCTTTGCCCCCTAAGATGGGATTACAGAAAATTCCATTAGAGCGATGGGAACTTTCCTTTTTTGCTGACTTAACTGGCTGGAGATCCAGGCTGGACTTATGGGAGAAGGGCTAGAAATAGAGAAGGGGGCAGCTACAGTAGAAGAAGGGAAAAACGTGGAGACACGTGGCGGCAGCATGGAGAGAACAGCCGAAGAAGTGCCCAAGGGAGGAAGGGATACTGCAGCTGAGGAAGACATAGGAAGGGAAGGGAGCTCAGAGATGAGGGAAGAAATGGAGGGGGAAAGATCCACAAGGGAAGAGAAGATGGACGAAGAAGCGGGAGGAATAGTAGAAGAAGGGGGAGAGGACACGACCAAAGGGATGGTCGCTTGAGTCACTCGAGGAGGGGAAGGAAGAGAAGAAGAAGGGACAGAAGGGACCTTGGTTGTTGTAGCAATGCCAACATCCTGAGTGGATGGGCCTATTGGAATATCCTCTTCTACTTCTTTCTTTGGTGTAACCAGAGTTATGACCTGTTCGGGTGCCGCGGAAGGAGGACTCTCAGGAGCTTCTTTTTAAGTGGTGCTAGATTCACCCTCTATGCCTTTTCCCTTTCCTTTAGGCTGTTGTTTAGATCGAGGAGGTGCGTTACCCAATGGGGAGGTTGTGAAATCAACCCTGAGGTAGATTAATCCGTTCATCTGGCACTAATGCTCTGTTCTGCGCAGAGTCTCCTTGACCCTCTCCTCAATCGTCTGAGGTGCCTTCATTCTATCAATGGCTGGAAAAGGCCAATTATCCTCATCTATGTTTGTAATTACTTGGTCTACTTCATCCTCCATAGTTTGGAAGCCTTTGGGGACAATTGCTACCCCGTATTGGATGATTTCTACTATGGCTAAGCAAGAATGGTCCTTTCTCCTGAGCTCAACCTCATGAATGACGTCGATGTAGATGTCTTCAATCTGAGGGATGTGGTTTGGATCTAGCTTAGCCCTTAGTAGACAACTTCTTGGGTCAAAGGTAGGCTTGGCCGGAAAATCATGTTTCAAATTAAGCAGCTCTAGCTTTGTGAACATGTCCTTTGCCTTGTGATGGGTAAGGCATGTATATCTGCCCACTATGAGGGGGAAAGGAGTTCCACCCTTCTTTCTTTTGAGACACTTCTCATGATAGGTGATCAACTGCCTTGACAGCTCTAGCAGAATCAGCTTGGGTCCAGCATACCTTGGCAGTCTAGTTGGCTCTCTCAAGAAGTTGGCTGCCCTCAGATAGGTGAACGTGGGAAATTGGGTGAACAGGGCCCCCCATTTCTTAGTGGCCGCCACTATGCTCTTGGTCGTACAACCGTAAGTCATGTTTGGCCTCAACAGGCAGATGATGTGGTAGAAAAACACATCGTTGATCTTTGTGAATTGAGGGATGCTATTTTCTAGCCTCAACTCTGGGTAGTATTCATATATTTTGACCTGAGGCCAAACCCCACTCCGCATCAGGCCTGGGTAGTCTCTTTCTGATGCTGCAGCGTAAACAACATAGGAATTCATGTAGAATCTCCCTATTGTATTGAATTGTTGAAGTTGTTCGGAGATTGTGCTACTTATAATCTCTGCCCATTCAAAGCACTGATCAGGCATATTCTTATTCATGGTCTCTAAGTACTGCAGCATCTATTTATGGAAAAATTGGGCGTCAGGAAGCCCAAAGACCCTGCTCAGGAATGTGATGGTATCACTGAACTCCTCTGAAAAATCACTGCAGTGAATGATTTGTGGCCATCAGGTCACTACCTTTTTATTTTTCAAATAGACCTCGTTCATCAGCTGCATGCACTGATCTTCGTTGTCGTCCCAGGCCTTAATGTAATCCTCTCAGCTAACAGCCACAAAGTGCTGATGATGAGGAATGTCGAGTATTATTTCAAAGTGGCGGGTAGTGAGGTTAATGATGACCTCGCCCTTGTCATTTACGACACACCTTGTGTCCTTGTTGTAGCACCGGGCAACCACCATCATGAATTCATTATTGACAGCACTGACTGGGATTCCTCCCGCAAAGTGTAGGGCACTACCCATTAGTTTTTCCATCCATGGACTTCTTGTTACCTTCTGAGTCCTGACCCAGAATTCCTCCATATCAATGTGACCCAACTCTGAGTCTCTGATGTCTAGGTCGCATTCGGCCTAGGAGTCAGGCATTCTGATTTTATGATATTTATATTTCATCTCTTCTTCTGTAAGTTTGGCCTTGCCTTTTGATTTGGTAGGTCTCTTGCTTGATGTAGACATATGTTATTCTGAGCTTAATTGCTGATCTGCATGAAGAAGAAGCGAGACCCAACGCAAAAAGGTTGTATTAGTCATTTGATCTTCCATTGAAGTGTTAACAGAAGAAAGAGTTAGCGATTTTGAGGCTCAGGGCGTAGGGTGCATGAAAGCTGCAGCTTACAGGGCTAAATAGGTAAGGCACATAGGAAAAAGGTGTTGCAAGGGTTTAATCAGCGCCAAAGGCGCATGGCGCATAGATACTGCAGGGTACATTTTACAAAGGGCGAATGGAGATTTGGTGTTACATAGGGACAGGATGCGCCAAAGGTGCATGTATTTTTCATGTTGCATGGAAAATTGGTGCACCAAAGGCACATGTATTGTTTGTGTAACATGAAATTTTCGTGCACCAAAGGTAACTTGGCGCGGTGCACAGAGGGTCTACACAATATGATGTTGTTGTAATGCGGAATGCACCTGCGCCATTATAGCTTTGTACTTAGCGTGTATGAAAGGGGTGTTTAATGGATGCTGGGTGCGCCAAAGGGCACACAAATCTTTTATGTTGCATCCAAATTTGATGCACTTAAGGGGGTGCATGGGAAGCGGTTGCAACATGCGAGAGAAATGTGCCATGAGGGCGCATCTTTTTATGATGTAATAGAGGCGACAGATGTGCCAAAGGTGCAATTGTTTTTGATGTTGCATAGCAAGTTTATGCGCCACAGGTGAAAATGGTTTTTAGGTCTGCTCATTCTCTCAGAGGGGTTTCCACATAAATTTTAGCTTTCTCAAGGTTTATATGAAGGAGTGCAATACCAAGAAGGATCATCAAGCCAACATCATTTTTAGGACGGAGTTTCTTCTTCCAGCAGATATGGAAAGAGGAGGAAATGTGGAAAGACAACAAAAAGGGGGGGGGGCAAGATCATAATCTATTCTCTTCATCCTAATGATCCATCCTAGCAATCAAAAACCACAAAAACAAAAAGCACAAAAGACTGAAAACCACTTACCCGGATATAAACGATGAAAAAGCGTGAGAACGGGTCCACAACGTGTTGAAAGCGATAGGGTAGATACTGAAAAGTTTAGAGAAAATATCACATGTTTGGCATTGGTGATAATGACAACACAGATGCGCTTATATATAGGTGAAGAAGTAATAAATGTGCCACCAACTTTTCAAGTGGCACATGAAAAGCATTGTTGACATCGGAAAGTATGCGCCCTTTGGCGCACCAAATTGTCTGACAAAACAAAGATATGTGCACCTTTGGCACACCGGAAGCGGTGTCGACATAGAATATGTGTGCCTTTGGCACACCGAAAAGTGGCGCAACAAAAGTGTTGTTGACACGAAGGCGCATGCACCTTGGCATTCGCAGGAAAGACTCAACATATTAAGGCACACCAAAATGCCTGTTGACACAAGAAAATATGCGCCAAAGGTTTTAAAGGGGGCGCATCAAAAGTTGATGTTACATAGTCATTCCATGCGCCCAGCCAAAAGACCAAAAATAACTAAGTTCGGAAAACCAGATTTCCCGGGAAGGGATTTTACAACGTTCCGAATGCAAGGGATCCCTGACGAGGGATCGAAACAAAACTTTTCAGTATGGTTATCGGTAAAATTACCCTTGTCAATTTTACGGGATAACAAACATTTGGGACAAGAAGACATGAAGGACGTGAACCGGCCAGTTCAACCGAAACGGGAAACTTTCGCACTGGGACAGTTGGGACAAGGGGACGTGTGGGACGCGGATAGCCGAAGGAGCCGAAAGCCAATCAAGCAACGCCACGTCATCGATCGAATGAGGGACAAGGAAGCCCATTTCGAGCGGATCGGAGGTTTTTGTCCCAAACAGTCTTGGGACATCTGGGACAAAAAGATGCGGAAGACGTGAAAGAGACGGTAGACCCACGGACCAACCAAATCATGACATGTGTCACAAGGAGAAAAGTCCAAAAGTTCAAAGGGTGAGGTTTCAAGCACTAACCCGAGCCAATAAAAAGAGGACACGTGTCCAATGAGGAAGGGAAGCTCGGAGCTCATGGAGGAGTTAGAGAATTTGGCAAGAAGTTCACCCAAAAGCTAAAAGTAAAGGTCTGCCCCATGCCCTTGATGACCAATCAATGCATGCCACGTGTCATCCAGGTGGCAGAGCGTGGGAAGAAATTTAAAAAATCTGTTTTTTCCTGTTTTGTGTCCTAAATCTTCAGATCGCCATATCTTCCAATCCAGAGCTCAGATTTGCACGTTCTTTATATCATTGGAAAGCTTATGAAATTATCTACATGATTTTTGGGTTAATCTTGAATTTTGGTGCAGTCTGGAGAGAAAAAATTTAGAAATGGCTCTGATGCGTGTTTATGGCCAGAAGTGACATTTCAGCGACCAGATTTAATGCAGAAGGGATCGCATTCTCCTGTAATTCGGTCAAAATGATAGGGTATGGGTTTGTAAGGTCCCCCATGCCATTTTAATGCCCCTGTAGTCAAGAAGGAATGGGCTCTCACGTTTTTGTGCACTTCTGTCTCCTAGGCTCGACCCATGCAATGTAAAAGGTAGATTTGGCTCATTTTCTAAAAGGAGGAACATTTTTGGGCATAGAAGACTTCTTCTTTCACCTCTAGCAAGTGATTGATGCAAGGATCAGACCTCTCCAAAGATTGTAACATTTTTTTTTACCTCTCTGAGGGTATAATGCGTGTTTTTGACATTGAAATGATAATGCAAGCTCTGTGAATGAGTTTTAGTCCTCTGTTTTTATTATTTGCTTCATTTCAGATCCTAAATTATACCTTATCAGTCTGTGTATGTTTTATGTTGTGAACTTTGGTCTGTGTCTATTTGCATGAAAAATATGTTTCACCACTTCTTTTGGTGCATCACCATCTTTAGTTAGTTTCAATTTTTGCACTTCTACCCCTGTCTCCTTGCAAGTTAGAGTAGGATTAGGATCTGAACCTCTGTAGTTGTGTAAGCATTAGATCTAAATCAGAGGAGTTTGAGGAACCAGCCTCTAATCTAGATATTCCTCTCTTAGTTTCACAAGTCCCACACTTGGAGAGAGGTTTCCATGTTGTGCAATCACACTGGATGCTAGAGTGATCATCCTAGAAACCTGATCTACATCCAGGGGTGCTGTGAGTTCGCAACAACAATTTGATGGGTGGAAGGGTAATGGTTCTAGATTTTAATATTTTTTCCAAACCAATAGAGTAAGGCTCTCCTATGGGGGCATACTTTTGTTGCTCTCTTCTAAAATGAAAGGTATTGATGGGGGATAGGTTACATGAAGGTTTTGATTGGTTGGATGGATGAGATGGGCTGTATTTTAAAAGGACTGGGTTAATAGACTCCTTGGTTTTAGAATAGTTATTTTGGGGTTTAAAAGAAGAATAATTATCATTTGATTTGAGTGCAGTGTTTTTGTTAAGCAATTGTAGCTTATTTTCTTCAAGGGAACAAATTTCTAGCTTTCAGGCCATGGTAAATACCTTATCAAAGGTGCAGAAGGTTAGGACCTGGAGAGTTGGTGATATATGTCAACACAAGCCCTGGTAAAAAAACTCTATTAACTTTGTATGAGGTTATTGGAATGTGAGTTGGTTAATTAGGATGCGTCATCGAGTGACAAAAACTGTGATAGATTCATCTTCATACTAGTGTGTGGCATATAAGTAAGTCATGGTGAATTTCTTGACAATATTGATAGAAAAATGGTCAAGAAAAACCTGAGAAACTTGGTTAAATGAGAGGATAGAATGTCTAGGTAAATAACTATACCAATCCAAAATGGGTCCCATTAGCGACATTGGAAATGTCTGTAAGAGAAATGCATCATCATGAGTGATTAGGTTGCAAACATGTTTAAAAGAACCAAAGTGTTGTTATAGATCTTCTTTGCTATTGAACCAATTGAATTTTGGCATTTCCCAATGCGTAGGGTACAAGTGAATAGGAATGGATGGGTGAATGAGCTCATTTAAAATCTCGTCATATATTAGAGAGTTACACAAACATGAGACAGATGCTTCCAATGTCTTCATCTTGTCCATAATCATTTTGATTTGGTCATTGGTGGTTTGGGATAACAGGGCACCACCTAAAGTATGAGGGGATAAATAAGATGGATATTATGTAGACGACATGCCAGTGTGTGGTGGTGTTACGTATAGAAATTATGATTGAGGGATATGCAAGTGAATGGAGGTGGAGGAGAAGTACCTAGAGTAAGCAGTAGAAGAAATAGGTGGTTTTTGGTAATATGTATACGTAGGTGGGGTGGATGTAAAGACCCGAGTAGTGATTGGTGGAAGAGACTAGGGGATAGAGAGGATGAGGTTTTAGAAGGGAGTGTGGGATACTGACATCAAAGGTGGCTGGGATGAGATAGGTATATGGGTAGTGGAAGACATGGGAATGCTTGTACCGAGGGTGGTAGATGTAAAAATGGTTGATGCCATAGGGGTGATGGATGTAGTGGGTGCGATAGATGCCGTAGGTACAAAAAATATCAATGAGGTGGGATCAAGATGAGAAACAACATGTGGTAAGGCGGAGGTGGAAAATGCAATGTTGGTAATGGCAGAGGAAAAATTTGGTACAGGTATAGGTGGGATGATACGGGCATGTCGTAGATAAGTGTCCCAAATGAGTCACGGGTGGATGAATGGGCTAAATAATAATTTAAAGTATAAGGGTTCTGATCAAGGAGTTTTACAAACTCCTCATCATGAGTGCTGATGGTGATAGGTTGACTAAGATCCATAGGTGATAGAATGAAAGACAGCAATGGGCTAGGTGGGAGTGGTTAGAGGCCAGCGTAGAATATGAGTGCATTGTCTTCGCTACGAGTCAAAACCATGTGAATTATAATAGAATTGGTAATATGATCTATGTAAATTACACAAAAAAACATATGGAATGGAGACAATAGTTATGGGAGGTGAAAACTAGTGTTGTTTTAATTGTAAAATTAAAAAATAGGGACTGATGACGATTGGGTAACCGATGTTAGTGATAGAGGGTAACTAATGATGGTTAAGGTGACCAATACTGGTTACTACGGGAAATCAAAATATTTGTAAATGTGGTAATGAATGATGAAAGTGAACTAAATCTAGAGTTTGACAGTGACTTCAAAGACCCAGAGATATGGTGAAGAATAGAAATGTGATGAAATGTTACTTTGGTTAAAATGACCCAAAAAAACAAGTTACTGACAACGGTGAGGTAAAACGATGACGGTCAGATGAGTAAACCAATGATGGTCACTGGACTGATGCCGATCACTATGAAATTTGTGAAAAGATGGAAAAAATTGAATTTAGTGACTTAGATCAAATAAAAGACCAACCCAGAAATCTAAGTATGCCAATGATTGACCCTAACACACTCAAAAAGAGTCAGAATGCCCCAACTATTATTGTGGAGTGTGAAAGGAAGAAATAATGGAGAATACAACCTCACATCTCAAAACACAAATAAAGAAAAAACTAGTAAACACGAAACCCTATGTGGTGGATTTTTTGTTCTGGCTTGTGCCATTTAGGAATGACTTGTGAATAGAGTACAATTTTTGGTTTGATAGCACGTGCCCTATGAAAATCCAAGAAATGAGGATAGTTTCAAGTATAGTTTTGGCAGGGGGGTCCATTCTCTGAGATAATAGCTTGACAGAGAAACCAGTTTGGAGGCCACTTTTAATCCTATGATCGTGTGATCATTGAAAACTTATTTCAGGTAAGATGTTGTTTAAGAAAATGAGTACTTTATTTTGTGTGGTTTGATTTAGAGAAGAGAGTGTGCACTATGATTCAAGTAGTCAACCATCAGCTGGACATGAATTCCAGTGTATAGGTTTCCCACAATATTTAAATGAGCTAAATATGCAACACTCAAAAATGGTATGCAAGTATTTTAGACCCAAATCCAAAATGACATTCGATGAAAGCAATGATGAATAGGCAAGAATATGTCTTTCACTAATGCAATATAAAAAATGAAAAGAATGATTCTTTTTAATCCAAAATATGAGTGTCAATGATAAAAATAAAAGAGGGAGAATGTTCCAAAGGAGAGAATTTAATGTGAATGCTTTCAAAGGGAAATCGACACACAATAATTGCACCTAGGAATGATTCAATGCAAAAGAACTTCAGATGGGTCCCACCAGGCATGCCAAAATGTTTCACTAAATTTTAATGTGATAAAATAGATAAGGTAAAAAGGTAAGGAGGAATAACTATTATTGTGTTGATCAAAGGTTGAGTGTGCATGTTTATGATTTCCAATCCAGGATGACTATGAAGAGCTTCCTTTTGGCTAGGAGGAACTACCTGAAATACAAAGAAAGACCACAAGATATAGTTAGTAGAAAAAGTTAGTGGAATGCCTAACGTGAGGTAGATCCAGGAAGTGTGATACGTACTCGACGGTTTTCAATCCACTGATATATAAATCAATATAAAATAACTAAACATGCACATAAAAGAATATGATGTTAGTGTTCTAGTTTAGGTGTCTCCAAATACTATATGTGTCAATCTAATTAAATGCTTCATAAATACACTAGTGAAGGTCTCGGGTCAAGTTGTAGGTTGGGAAAGTGGTATGAGGGTCACAGATGGGGTCTGAGTAATATTCGGTGAAGTTTGTGTTGATTTTGGGGGATTAGGAAGCTTACTAGTCTAAGATAGTTTTACCAGGCATAAATACCGATGTTGGTTAGCGTGACTGATGTTGGTATAGGTATGACTGATGGAGATTTAGGATGACCGATATAAGTTACTGTGGGAAATGGCAGAATTTCAAAAGTGGGTTTCTAGGATCTCTTTGTGTCTACACAGAGAGTTGGGAAGGTCTATTATGAGGTTGTAGTTGAGGTATCAGGTTTGGGTGAGGTTTTTTGTAATTTTGGGGAGGTTCTGGTGAGATATGGGGTCAGTTTTGGTAGACTAAGGGTTGATTGGGCCTAGGGAATCCTAATAAGCAGTATGATTGATATCGGCTAGGGGGGATACCAACAATGGTTAAGGTGACCGAATTTGATAGGGGAAATTTGGTGGTAATTAAATAAAAGTAGTTTTACGCTTCTCTATGATTGTACAAAGTATGAAGGGAGGATGGATGGGTTTGTAATAATTTGAAGGTGACTCAAGAATGCATAGAGGTCAGGTATAGAGAGCTAGAAGGCCGTGGCTGCTTGGATGGGTAGATTGGTAAGAAGGTGGGGATGGAGGAATGCAAGAAGGAATAAGATGTAATAACAAAAGATAATGAGCCTACACTTTAAGAAAGTACTAAATGATGAAAATAAAATAAAATAACTTGCATTTTTAGGTCTGTTAGATGAAGGAAGGCATTGGTTGATCCGTGAAGAAATTTTGTGGTCAGTTCCATAGAAATAATTCTTAGAGTGTTCCCATGAATATTCTAATGACTTGGGACGAGCATCAGGTGCTTGTTTGGGCCTGTGATTGAGTATATTCCATCATATGGCTGCAGAGAAGTCTCTGATTTGTGCTTGAATGTAATAGAAATTTTTGAATTCAAAATGACCAACCTCAGTAAAGAGCTATAAAAGGGTATCTAAGGTAACCGATGATGGTTAAGGTGACCAACATCGGTTGAGGGAGAAATGGCGTCGATTAAGGCGGGAAATCCTAGGTTTACCAAAAATAGGTAGATCTTTACTATTTTTGGTGTGATCTTGATTAAGTCCACTTAAGGAATGGATTTTACATGAGAGAAGTTAGGAAGGTAATAGAATAATTCTAATTAGGTTTTTGGAAGAAGTCTCAGTTAGTTAGGTTAAGTGGTGAATTAACACTGGGAGTGATGACTAGGTCACTATGAGTTAAATGCCCTTGGAATGGGTCTAGGGTGAGGTGTCTAGGTGATGTGTAAATTAACTTAATTAAAGTAATTAAATTAATTAATAATATGAGGATGAACATTAATTCAGTTGTAAGTAATTAAATTAATATGAATGCGGGGTAAATGGGTCATGGTTAGGTGAAATGGTTGAAAGGGGGAGATTGTTGGGCATTGTGTCAGTAATTTTTTCATAGATATCAAGTCATATTGTTTTCAAAGCAAGTCACGATGCATAGGTGATTCAGCATGATTTTTTCATTAGTTCATTAATGTCAAATGAGGTTTCATCCATAAATAGAAGTGAAGGTTTATTGGTAGTGTGATGAAAATTCATGGTGTCTAGGTGTGTATGCATGGTTCTTAAGGCTTGGTCAAGCATCTAGTTGTTGAAGTATGAGCTCTACAAGTTGTATAAGGTTTCTAAGAGGTCCATCATACTTAGTGAGATGTGTTATAGGTGTTTGAGTGTCTATAAGATGTTGAAAAGGTTAGTTCATGAGATTTATATGTTGAAAAAAACCATTATGGGCTTTGTCTTAGACCTAGTGGGTGTAGAACATGAAGTATCAAGCAGAGTAGACTAAGGTAATGTTATCCAAAATACCCCTTCCTAAGGATATTTTTGATAACGTACATTTTAATTTGGACTTAGATAATATAAATTGATCAAAAGTGGAAGAATTCAATGTTGGCCACATTCCTTTCCTCCTTTCCTAGCCCCTCATTTCAATATTTAGACAAAAAATTAGAAAAATTTGGTCATTTGGGGGAAAATTGACTAAATCGGGCCTAGGAGGGACAAGAGGAATAGTTTTTTCACTACTCATGTTCCCCACATTGTTACATCATACACATAAAGGTTTGGATGCATTGGAATTAGCTAAGTTAGGATTTTTAAGAACAGATGAAATAGTTCATTCAGGGTTTGTGTTTTCCACATAGGAGAATTGGTCCCAGGATGAGTTTGGGGGACAAAGTGGATATTATGGTCATGGTGGGAATGGGTGCATCTGTTCCAAAGTTCCACCCCAACCTTTATTCTTTGTAAAACACAAGACCAATGGAAAATGTGGTTAAGTCTATATTTTCAAGAATAGATGCAATAGTTCCCATGTTCCTTTAGTTTTCTGACTAGCTAGATCATATCCAATTGGAAAAAAATCATTAAAGAAGACCGTCTGATCCTGCATGGAACCCTGTTACGACCATCCTGAGCTTGTGAAATTCATAGGGCCATAACGTTCACCTTATAATTCAAAAGTTCAAAAATTTATACTCATTATAAAGGTATCATCATTAAAGGATGTAGATACGGGTATCTCAACTACTAGATTTGATGATGTATGGTGCTCATTCCTTCTGCTACAAGTAAAGTGTTATATGGGAATGGCCTTGGTAGGGCACCCATGCATATTTTTAGACATTCATTACATGTTGTTGGTGGTTGAAGTTGGAAATTTGATTTTCCCTCTATTTTTCTTTCTCTCTCTTTCTCATTTTCTATATAATCTTAAATTATGCTCATTTGTAAAGGTTGGATATTCTTAGAATGCAAGGGAATCATTTCAAAGTGTTGCTCTATTGTTCTTAAGTTGCAGGTTTCAAATTTGGATTTTGTGATGTGTTTATTCCTTCTTCCTTGATTATAATGATTTGTGCATATTCTTAAGGAAATAAAATTCATGTTTTGTGGTTATATTCTATCCTAGATGGTGTTTTATTACATTTTATTTCTTCTTCGTCTACTTGCAGGTATATTGTGCATTTTTCTTCTTGTAGGCACCTATAGTTTGATCAAAGCAACTTTATTACTAAACTTGCACTAACTATTTTGTTCCCTACAAATTGATGACACTTTGTCAATTAGGATATTTCTTCATTCAAATCCTCTTAATTGACCATTATAATTTTATTGAGACTCTTTTATCGCAGTTGAATAATAAATCTTGTTATTATCTATCTCTTGCTTCAAATGCTTCCAAAACCTATTCAAACCTCCTCCAGATGCTCCCAAAAAGCTACCTAATCCTACATAGAACTCCTAATTAATCCCATGAGATTAATTATCCTATAAACCTAGTCAAATCTTGCTTTGACTTGCCAAAATTTCTTTTTGGACTTACCTTTTCTCCCACATGCATCCAAAACATCCCTTTCTTAAAATCAAAAAACTATAAGTAGACTTCTATCCCTTCACTTTTATAAGAACACTTTCCCTCCTCTAACATAAACTATACAGATTTAGGATTTGAGTATTTCTTCATTTATATTGAGCTATCATATATTACCATTACACCCCCAACTCCTTCTTCCTCCATTAATGGTGAAACTCCATTCTTGAAATCTTGAGAACTATATCAAACAATCATATTTGATTGCTATGATCTTCATAGGTTCATGTTTCGTAGCATTCAAAGTGTTTCACCTGATTCTAGATCATTTCCTTGAAGTATTGATGAAACAAATAGGGTAACAGGTGTAGGAGTAATACCTATTTTAATGCTGGTTGATGGGTTGTTGCGTGTGTATGAATTCTGAATCCACAAATGATTGTGAGAGATTCCTTTTGGCTAGGAGGAACTACCTATAATGTAAAGCAAGACAATCAGAAAAAGTTAAACAATATATGTAGTGAACTACCTAGCCTGTGTTAGATCTGGGAAGTGTGATACTTGTTGTAAATATCTTCCCCTCGGGTAGATATAGACAAGCAGAAGAATATGGAAATCAAATAAACTCAAAGCCCAATGTTTATTACGTCGCCAGGAAAAAGAGTGTCGACATGTAAATGGATGCTCCAAGGCACAGGTTAAAGGTGCACAACAAGGGATGTCGACACGAAAAAGGATGCGCCAAGGTGCAGGAAAAAGAGTGTCGACATGTAAATGGATGCGCCAAGGCGCAGGTTAAAGGCGCATAATAAGGGATGTCATCACGAAAAAGGATGCGCCAAGGCATAGGAAAAAGAGTGTCGAAATGTAAATGGATGCGCCAAGGTGCGGGTTAAAGGAACACAACAAGGGATGTCGACACGAAAAAGGATGCACCAAGGCACAGGAAAAAGAGGGTCGACATGTAAATGGATGCGCCAAGGCGCAGGTTAGAGGCGCACAAAAAAAGGTGTCGACACCACATTTTCAGTGCCTATGGTGCATGTAAGATTATGTCGACATAGGGATGGATGCACCAAGGCACATCTTCAAGAGGCGCAACATTTTGAGCGCTGACAGGAAGCAAACCCTGACCCAGATATTCAAATGGCCATAACTTTTCACAGGGAGATCAGAATCACGCAAGGTTGGAATTTTTAGAAATATTACGAGGTCCTCTATCCAACTATGACTGGATATCTTTAATTGGGTGAGAAAAAAATCTTAAAAATACAAAATACAGTTCGCCACTTTTTGGGTTTGTTAGGGTTCTCACCTACCACCATAATGAGATGAATTAAATGCAACCTAGAGGTGGTTGGGGTAGATTTGGAATGCATCTCTCTTTTCTCTCTCATTCTTCCTATAAATTGTAAGGAGGGG
Organism: Taxus chinensis; assembly: GCA_019776745.2. NCBI lineage: Eukaryota > Viridiplantae > Streptophyta > Pinopsida > Cupressales > Taxaceae > Taxus > Taxus chinensis. Next base: position 81,478,135 of record CM034146.1, on the reverse strand, counting down.
ATTCTTTCTAAAGGTTGGACATTCTCTTTTTGCCCCTCCCTTCTCCTTTTTTCTGTAGGTGGATTTTGTGGAGTTCAAACCTCCCATCTAAAACTGCAATGTAACTTTGCCTCTTGGCATTTTGTAGTGTATTGTATCAATCTTTGGAGCAAATAATGCATGTCTGTGGATGATTCTCAACCCTCTCTATGTTCATTTTGCATCCTTCTGATCTTTCACTGTAATTTGGTTATCTGTGCATGATCTTGCATTACATTTTATTGGTTTGTGTTTATTGGCAAGACAGGTGTTCTTCGTTCCTCGGTGCATCACCTTTGTTAGTTTAGGTTTTATTTTTATGCATCTTCTTACCCTGTCTCCTTGGCAAGTTAGATTAGGTTTTTCAATAAACCCTCTGCATTTTTATGTGTGCATCTGAACAGAGGAATAGGAATAGGCCTTCATCCGAAGAGATTTTCTGATTTCACAAGGTCCCACACTTGGGAAAAGCTACATGTTATGCAATCAAACTGAGAGTCTCAACCCATCGAGTTGTAGACATTCATGGGTGCTGTGATTCACCATTAACAATAATTCCTAGATGGTTATCAGCCCACTGTTTTAAACAATTCAATGTTGTAAATAAGGTAAAACCTATTGTAATTCGAAATGATTTAGGTATCTCACTTAAAACACAATAAGAAATAGATGTAATCTAATAGGCTAGGCTAGAATAGGATCCAAAGGTCAAATAAATGGTTCTAGGTCTCTACAGGTCTGACATAGGTCTCAACTAGATCACAGGTGAATGAGGGTGAGAGGGATCAGGTGGGTAGGTCACTGTTCTGGGTTGTATGGGAAAATACAGAGACCGATGTCGGTTAAGGGTGGCTGACGATGGTTAGGTGTAACTGGTGCTAGTTATTGTGGAGTTCTGGGAATGCCACAGAATGAGATTTAGGTCTCCTTTTTGATTACACAAAGGACTTTGGCTGGTCAGAATGAGGTATTGGGTGATTTGGGAGGGATTTGGTGAGGTTTTGATGGGTATATGGAGGGGGAATGTTGAAGGAGGTCTATGGGTGGCTAGGTAAACAAAAGACTAATATAATGATGAAATGAAATAAACCAAAGAAGTCTAACATTATACTTGGATTCTGGTCCTGGATGCCTATGAGTGAGGGATGGAGGTGCTGATGAGAGGCTTGAAGGCTACAGGTTGTCACCAACTGAAGGAAAGCTCATGCATGGGCTGCATGTACATTCCTCTTTACTTGGTTAGATCATATCATTGTTGGGATGGCTGTGCAAGAAAAGATGCTTGATCTCCTTCCTTGCATGCGTGTTCTCACTAGAATTCACTCTTAGAAGATGTGATATCTCTATGGAATGTTGAAGGAGGTCAATGGGTGGCTAGGTAAACAAAATATGATAATATAATGATGAAATGAAATAAACTAGAGAAGTATAACGTTATACTTACTTGGATTCTAGTCATGGATGCCTATGAGTGAGGGATGGAGGTGCTGATGAGAGGTTTAAAGGCTGCAGGTGGTCACCAACTAAAGGAAAGCTTCTGCATGGGCTGTATGTACATTCCTCTTTGCTTGGTTAGGTTAGATCATTGTTGGCATGGCTATGCAGGAAAATATGCTTGATCTCCTTCCTTGCATGTGTGTTCTCACTGGAATTCACTCTCAGAAGATGCGATATCTCTATGGAATGTGTTAATGTTTGCCAAATTGTCCAATATTTTTCCAACCTCCTACCAACCTTGAGAATAAGGTATTTTTGGGGTTAAAAGGGTAACCGACAGAGGTTTTGGCTTAACTAGTGATGTTTAGGGGTAACTAGTGTCGGTCAAGGTAGGATTTCCTAGGTTTACTAAACTAGGTAGATCCTCTTGATTTTGTTGGATCTCGTGCCGTTAACCCACAGATTAGACTAGGAGCTTCTTATAAGCATGTGTGAATGTGGTTAGAGGGAATGTAGGCATAGAGTTTTATGGTTTAGGTAAGTCTTAGTTAGTTATGACAGCTTGCTAAGAATAGGTCTTAGGGTAAGTTAGCTTGGTGAGGTGTCTAGGTGAAGTGTATGTGTGGATATTATTTAAATTAAGATATTTAAATAATAAATATATTGAGGATAATGAATTAATTTAATTTTATTAATTAAATTAATATTAGTGGGGTGAAGGGGGCAATGGCTAGTTGAATGTGATGAAGGGTGCTTATTTGTCGAGGGACCAAAGGGGAGTGTGCCCTAATATTAGCGTCTACATTTTGCCCCTTTTTGTTGCGTAGCTTGTATTGGTAAGCGACATTAACGAAAATAAGATGTGGTTGCCCCATGTGTGGGTCAAGGTGATCCCCCTCAAACCAAGAACTAATGAGGATGAAGGTAGAATCGGTGAATGGTTTGATAAAAAGGTGAATGTGAGGAAAAGAAAGGTGGATAACATGGGAAAAAAGGAGCAAGGTCTACTTGGGTAAGCTAGGTAATAGGTCTGGGTCAAAGGTAGCAATAGTCAAACACACACACACACGCATAAACTACAACACACTACCAAGTTAAAGAGTAGGAAAACTCTACATCATCTGAGGTCGATATGTTTATCCAAACAAGGTTGAAGTGATTCCAATATCTAAGGTATAGGATATGGTTAGGAAACACAACGTAGGTTAGGTGCAGGAATGTTTAGGTATGTTTTGGTACACCAAAGGTAGGGTCAGGATAAACGGTCAAAACAATAGGCTAGGTAAGTTCATTAGGTCAACAACACAGGTAACAGTGCTGTAAGGTATAGCAAACACATGAGGTCAAAGGTCACTAGTAATGGTCCAGGTCCAAATATCTAGGTTAAGGCATGGGTAAGGCCAAGGTAGGGTAAAGGTGGGGTGAGGTAAAAGAAGGAAGTAGGGGTAGGGTAAAAGGGTTAAATTTGAGGGCAATGTGTAGGTGAGGGTGACAAATGCTGGTCATGGATAACTGATGTTGGTAGAGGGAAATTGATGACGGTCAGGTAGGGCATGTGACCGATGCTGGTCAAGGGTAACCGATGTCGGTTAGGTCGGGTTTGTTATAAAAATAAAAAAATTCACATTTTTTGTTATTCATTTGTGATTTTACGAAGTGAGAAAATGAAAAAAAGTGAGAAAAGTGTCTAGACGAAACGAAATAGTGAGTTGGTGGTGTGATTGATGAGTGATTGGTTGGTGAGAAATGGGTCTAAAGGATCATTGCAAGGGATTCGATTCATGATAGATTGTGAGTAGGTATTCGGTGATGGCAGAAGCCGGAGAGGGATCGTGTAGGCAATCGGTACAACAACAAGACATGCCATCGAGATGGCAGCAGTGCGACGAGGTAGGCACCCTAAATGACATTGTTGATTTGATAGATTAGAGGATTTTTTTTAGTTTTTTTGTAAGTTATGTTTATTTTTCATTTTTGTGGGGGGGGCACAAATTAAATTTGGGAATGGAGGGCATATTGGGTAAAAGGAGGAATGGGGAGGATAATAAATGGGATAGGGGTGGTGGGTGGAGGTCCAAGGGTATTTTAGGTCATTGTAGGTGGGTAAAAGGGGCAGGGGGTTTTTTAGAAAGGGAGTTTTGGGAAGTCATAGGTTTTTATGCGACAATGACCAGTGTCGATCAAGCATGGCTGGTGTCGGTTAGGTGGAACTGGTATCAATCACCAAATAGGTGACTGATTTCGGTTAAGGGGTAACTGGGGTTAGTAAGGGTGAACCGGTATCGGTCACCAAACAGGTGACTGATGCAAGTTAAAGGGTGACTAGGGTCAGTTACGATGAATTGGTATCGGTCAAATTAGTGGGCACAAAGGTCAAAAAGTGGTGTGGGATAGGTAGTTGAAATGGGTTGGGTGAAAATAAGGTATAGGAAAAAGATAATGGTGGAATATGGATTGATATATGTAAATTAATGTCGTTCTTGTATTGGATGTAGGGGAGAGCGCAACTACATATGTGAGACAAGGTTCCACCTATACTGGTGACAATGCGCAGCGCAACAACCTCGGAGGAGCTATAACATATGAAGGCAATGGGCTTGAGTGAGGTTTGTCACTATAGACATGTAGTCCGGTAACCCAGTTTGATGGTCACACTCATCGATAGATGGGATAATGCGACCAACACGTTCCACCTACTGATGGGTGAGATGACTATCACCCTAGAGGATGTGTGCCAAATTCTTTGGTTACCCATATTGGCTGCCTAGGTTTATTCCATAGTGCCAGTTTTTGGAGAGGGGATGGCTGATATGAGATTCCACAGTGCCAGTTTGAGCTATGGAGAGATGTACCTAGCCTGTTTGGAGGAGATGAGGCTAGTGGTTTTGTTGATGGAGCTAGTGTGTTACTATGCATTACCAGATGCAGAGGGTGGATGATTTCCCCAATCACTAATGGGGTTACTCGAAAACATGATGGTGTATGAGACCTACTTTACCTGGGAACCAACATTCTTGGTGCAGCTGTACAAGGAGTTGTGGGCATATGGGTGGTTGCGCAGGTTTAGCCTGTGTTGTACATTTATACTACACTATTGTGCCTATGAGAACATATTTTTTGTGCATCCTATAGGGATTCCCTGAGCACACGCAATCCCTACAAGATTTGTGTGGGTGGGATATAGGAGATGGGTGTTGGTGATAGGAGAGTAGAGATCTGATAGGCCGACATATGATGTGGCCCATTTTTGGTAGTTACTAGAGGCATTTTCTGGAGTGGACATTATATGGAGACCATATGTGAGACTCCCCTCATATAGGCATATGCATGAGGAGCTAGCTGAGATCTAGCTAGAGAGATGGATACAGGGTCGTCATGCCAGGGAGGACGAGATGATATCGGTAGACAGAGTCTGACGACAATTTAGGATAGTACAAGACATACCTATGCCCTTCCCACAATACTGGAGAGATGACGTGGAGAGGCCCTTACCTCTACCATAGCCTATAGTTCCCACGTAGGAGGAGCAGCCAGTGGACCGACAGATAGATGACACTAGATGCACAGACAGGTATAGGTAGTGGTGGGTGGCTTAGTTACGAGCCATACCACATAGACTAGGGTAGCCAAATCTAGCTACCATTACAGTGTAGAGAGATTCCCTACAGGGGCAGATAGTTAGGCTCATTACCTAGTTGGGTATACTGCAAACATAGCTAGAGGGCTCGAAGGTAGAGGTAGCAGAGTTACACATACAGGTGGCCAGTTTGTAGGCCTAGATGGCTGGTGGAGGAGATGGAGATGGAGAGGAGGGAGATGGTTAGGTGGTAGCACTATAGGCTCAGGTGGTAGGTTTACAGGGCAAGTTAGCCATAGCCTAGACACAGATTGGGGCCTTACAGGCCCAGATACAGGCACAGGGGTAGGGGGCACCACCACAGGCACCAGGAGCAAGTCCCAATTCATAGGTAGGTGTGGGGCAAGGTCCCGTAGGGTAGGTATAGGGGCTGAGACCTATGGGACCACCACAAACCATGCCTGTATCTAGGTTATGGGATGCCCTAGATGAGGCTAGGCACTATCAAGACCAGCTGATGGCAGCTAGGATAGAATTCATATCCTATGCTGAGTACAAGGAACAACAGGTGTTCAATGAGAGGGTGAGATCCCGCACTCATAGTGTGGAGAGCACAGGGGGTCAACAAGCTCTGAGGCCCAATAAGGTAGAGGCTACCAGTGCACGGAGACCAACTCTAGTTGAGGTGTCAGAAGGGATGTAGGAGGACAAGGGTACATGTGATACTGAGATGGAGGACATCCGCCGAGATGTCGGATATGCGGACACCAGATTTTTTGATGTATGATAGTTATTTTGTGATTATATACCGGCCTGCATGCCGAGATATAGTTGTAGTGTTGATCACATATTAGCTTGCATTCCAAAGATAGTGAGGATGTATGAGTGATTTTTTATATTTTGAGCATATACTGGCCTGCATGCTAAAGAGATTTTGTATTGATTCATTATTTTATTGTATATATGAGACCAGTCTGCGTGTTGATGACATTGAGATGATGGACATGATGAGATAGCCATGTATATTTGAGATACACATTGATTTATTTATATGATGAGATACATGGTATTTTTTGATTTGTTGATGTGTTGATGAGATACATGGTATTATTTGATTTGTTGATGTGTTAATGAGATACATGGTATTATTTGATTTGTTGATTTTTTTATGAGATATGAATTTGTTGTGTTGATATTGATGGAAATTAGGTGAGTTAGGCATGATGGAATCAGGATGGTATAGGTATGAATCGATTTAGGTTGGTTTAGGAATGGATTGATTCAGGTTATAGGCATGGATGGAGTCATGTTACAGGCATGGATTGAGTCAGGTTATAGGTATGGAACGAGTTAGGTTATAGGCATGGTTAAATCAGGTTTGTTAGGCATGGATTGAGTCAAGTTATAGGCATGGATTGATTTAGGTCATAGGCATGGTTGAATTGAAAGTAGGTGAAGTGGTGATTCATTATTTTATGCAATGAATGATTCTATGGGTCATATGTGAGATGTGGTATAATCTATGCATAGTGATGATAGAGAAATGATAGGTGTAATAAATGTATTCTTTGATAATGTTTAAATATGAAACAACTTGTTATGTATGTGGTTTAATTTCCAATTTTGGGTATAAAAGGGAAACAAAGTTAGGTGTGATGTAATGTGAGGAACATAGAAGATGAATTTTTTAGGGTAGAGGATGGTCGAGCTAACCTCCAAGGGCTCCATGCCCTCAGAATGCTGCCTACATAGTCCTGGTGAAAAGGGGCCTCAGGCTGATGTATTTTTCCCATAAGCTAGGGAAGAATATGAGGAGTTATGAAAATGAGTTAGCAGGTTTTTGGGCATGTTGTGGGTTTAGGTTTGGTAGGTGTGGGTAGATTATAGGTAAAATGATGTAGGTGAGGGTGATTTTGGTGAAAGAAGAAGATTGCCCCAAAAGTAAGCATTGAGGACCAAGTCCTGTATAAGGTAATCAAAATGTAAACAAAGACGATTTAAAAGATAAGAGGGGGCAATAAAGCCACCTGGTTAGGTAGGATCATACCCTGGTGGAGGTGAGGAACGTAAGACCCTAAAGACATTGCAGGATGGACCATTCTATGGTGAAAAGTAGTCATATGATCACCAAATGTATAAGTTCCAAGAAGTCCCTTGAGGCAATAGGAAATGAGAGTGGGCATGGTTTGAAGGGTGAAAAGTGGGTAATTTTTATGTGGTATGAGGTAACATGCACTTTGGGCAAGAGAACTTAGCTCACAACGGGCAAGTCCATGAAAAAAAGGTTGAGTGTTTTGACGTATAGTTGAGATAGATGGATCAATGTGGGAAGTCTATATGGGATTAATAAAATTGAACTCCTTGAGGTCTTCGTGAAGTTGATCGATGCGGGAAGCTTCAGTTTCTCTCACTTTTTTTTTAGAGCTTTATATAGCTATCCTTCTAGGGAGTAGTCTATTTATAGCTGCAATTGTCGAGAGGAAGATGTCCTTTTGAGGGAGTCATATTTTTATTAGAAGTTTGACTCAAGGAGTTTGGTCCTATGTGAGGTCTCTGAAGTCATGGACAAGACCAAGGTGGAGGATAAGACTCTTGTTCAAAAGGCAAGGTGAAACGACCATGGGATCTCATCTAAAGGTAGATGAAAAGTATCCATGAGAATCATGCTATGTGCAGTGTTGTGGTACACATATTCAAGAGAAGATAAAATGTGATGGGTACTCACATGATTCTTGTTTAATTGTAGGTGAGGTGTATGAAGTGGATAGCGCTCAAGGGATGAGCATAGAAAGAGACAAAAGGTGAGGGAGGAATACAAATAAACAATAGAATGGTCGAAGATGTAAGGAATTAAGGGGATCAGGTTCAGGTTTACCATTGAGTGATGATAGACGGTAAGCACCTGATCCATAGGTATGAGTCATGATGTATGGTCCAAGCCAATTAGGAGAAAATTTTCCCTGTTTAATTTTTTCTACTTTGGTTACATATTTTCTCATCTTTCATGGAAATGAGTGGTATGGCTTCCACCCATTTTGTATAGTATTTGGTAGCAGTGATGATCCATTGATGGTGTTGGGAAGAATGAGGATTGATTTCTCTGACAAGATCCAAACCCCATTGAGAGAAGGGCCAAAGGTCTCGAGTGACCTATAAGGCATGACTGGGTGTATGATGAAGATTGGAATTTTGTTGGCATTTTACACAATGTTTGACGTAGTTGCAACAATCATGGTTAAGGGTCAGCCAATAATAGCCCAGGCAAAGAATACGTTTAATAACAGTAAGGCCATTGAAGTGACCTCCATATATGCCATCATGAAATTCCTTAATGGTAGAAGGAATTTCAGAACTTTTGAGGCATTGTAAGAGAATACAATCAAAGCTGCTCTTATAGAGGAGGCCCCTTAGAATGACATAACGAGAGACCTTTTTAAGGAAGGTATGTTGTCCGTTACGGGTGAGATCAGGAGGTAAGATGGAGAGAGAAAGGTAGTCAGAGTATTGTTTATACCAAAGGTCACTTAGGTCAGGGGTAGTGGTTCCAATCAAGTAAACATCGTGAGGTAAATAAAAAGGTGATTGGAGGCATTGTACGGTGACAAAGATTTTAGAATCGGCGGATGAAGCGGGTATTTGGGAAGTTAAGTAGGTCATGGCATCTGTAAACTCATTGGTTAAACATGGGATGGTTTGAAGGGTGTGATGGTCAAAGGTGGTCAAAAGTATGTCTACATGATGTTTATACTATTGAAGTATCTTGTTACGACATTGGTACACACCATTGACCTAGTTTAAGACTGATTGAGAATCACCAAAGATGTTGATTGATTTAACATCTAGGACGTAGGCGGCTCAGAGACCTAGGATGAACACTTCGTATTCGGTAATATTTTTGGTACATTCAAAATATAATTTTAAAGAAAAATGCATGGGTTCAACCTCAAGAGGAATGATGATAATACCATCCCCATCCCCATGCTGACACTTGGAACCGTCAAAGAAGAGTGTCATTTGGTAAGGGTAGTAATTGACTCATCTGGAAATTCAAAATTAGAGGGTTGATCCTAAGAAATAGGTGCATCAACCAATTGGTCAGCGATAGCTTGACCCTTGATGGAATTTTGATGAATGAATTTGAGGTCAAGATCAGCTAAAAGCACAAGCCATTGTGTGGCAAGATGATTTTGATAAGGTTTGGCATACACGAAGTGTAAGGGGTTGGTGTTGGTCACAACATAGGTTTTTTGGTTGAGTAGGTAATGACGGAGTTTGGTGGTAATGAAAAATAAGGCTAAGAAAAGTTTTTTGGGACAGGTGTATCCAGTTTCATAGTCCAAAAGAGTACAAATTATGTAATAAACCGCATGCTCCCTGTGTTGTTCATCACAATGAGTGAGCATGGCTCCCAAGGAATAATCAGTAGCTGAGATGTATAGGTAAAATGGTTGATCATATTTAGGTGGAATGAGTACAGGTGGTTGGAGAAGGTATTATTTTAAGGCCTCAAAATATTTGTGACTATCATCATCCCATTTAAAGGAGACATCCTTCTTGAGTAGATGATGAAATTGTTGACATCGATCATATAATTGTGAAATGAAATGACAAATTAACTGTAACTTACCTTGCATGCTACGAAGTTGTTTAAGGTTAGTGGGTGGAGGCATTTCAAGAATGGCCTTGACTTTAGCAGGGTCAAGTTCTATACCACGGAGGGAAATGATAAATCCCAGGATCTTTCCTGAGAGAACCACGAAGACACACTTCTTAGGATGAAGGTGAATGCAATATTTAAAGAGAAGGTCCAAGATGGTTTTGAGGATGGTTAGGTGCTCAGAGTGGAATTTAGATTTGGACAGGATATCATCCATGGAATCTTCTAATATACTATGCATGATGTCATGAAAGATGTAAGTCATAGCCCATTGATATGTGGCACCAATGTTTTTAAGGCCAAAAGGCATGACTCGATAGTAGAAGGTCCCCCAAGGGGTGATGAACAAGGTCTTCTGTTGATCCTCTAGGGAAAGAAGGATTTGGTTATAACCTAAGAAGCCATCCATGAGTGATAGCATCTCATGACTAGTAGTAAGGTCAACCAGCTGGTCAATACCAGGTAAGGGAAAGTCATCTTTTGGACATGCTAGGTTGAGGTCATGGAAGTCCATGCAAATACAGAGTCCCCTTGTTTCCTTAGTGACATGGAAAATGTTAGAAATCCAATGAGGATAATCAATGGGTAAGATGAAGGAAATGAAAAGAAGGCACTGAAGTTCTTCTTTGACAAGAAGAGCAATGCGAGGGTGCATTTTCCTCAGCTTTTTTTTTATGGGTTTGGCATCGGGAATGGTTACAATATTATGGACCACTATGGTGGGCTCAATACTAGGTATGTCTGTGTAAGACCAAGTGAAAGTGTGGTTATGATCCTTGAGAACAGAAGTGATGGCTTCTTATTCAGTAGCATTTAAAGATTTTCTGATCTTTAGGATGTGTGGGTCGTCTTGAGTATGAATGTTGATCTCGATAGTTGATTCATTCAACATGGTTTACATCTCAGAAGGCAATGACCGATGAATATATGAGTCTTCTGCACCAAGGTAGGTGAGTATAGACTCATCATCCTAACATTGAATGACATTAATTGAAGGTGTATCATCATTGATAATTTTAGGATACAGGAAGGGAAGAGTGTAAGGGGCCTCGCCCTCACATTGATAAGTCAAAGGACCTAAGGAAATGGTGTTTATGAAAAAAAAAAAGTTAGGAGGGATAGATTAAGGATCCATCGACTCTATTGGTGAGGGTAGTGATGAAGGTGGATTGGGTGAAGAAGGTGGAGAAGAGCTAGTGTTCTTAATGAGTTCAATGTGGGCTTGTTTGGTAGGTGGTTCAGGAAAGCCGATACCACTACGGTCATTATTTTTTTGGGTAGTACATGGAATAATGGTATGGTGGCCTTGCTCATAAAATCCAAAACAAAACCCTTCCACGTACATCGGTGCAAGAAGGTGTGGGCGAAACAATGATTGGTAAGTGATTGGAAGTCAACAGAAAAGGGGTGAGTTTGTGGCAGTGGTTCGGATGTGTAAGTGGTAGTATCAAGTCCCCCATAGGTAAGACTGGTACAGAGATGAAGAGGACCATAAAGGAGGCATTCTCCTATGCGGTGATCATAGTGAGGGTGTTGGTGAAGGCTTCCATACTCTTGTGGAGTAAGGAATGTGTTGACACTATATAGGCGGTACTCTCCCAGAGTGAGGTGTTGAAAAACACCTTCCAAGGGATCAGTGGTTGGTATGTAGGTAGCTGGAATGGATGATGTGTTGGAGGTCAATGTGGAGGTGAAGTTAACGGATTAGGAAGCTGACAGGGAAGCTGTGAAGGTTATGGCAATGGTAGGAATGGAAGAGGTATGTGTGGTAGAAACAGCGGCTGTACTGGTAACTGGAAGTGTAGGTGAAGAAGTAATGGTTGCGGAGGTATTCGGCTTAATAGGTATGAGCACATCATTGGGTCAGTAAAGCATGTTACATGTTTTAAAAGATTACGGGTCAGCTGGAATGGTATAGGTGTGTCCTTCGTGTTCAAACTTTACATAATAATGCAAATTGGAAGGAATGTAACCCATGACACGAATATAGGGTCTGCCAAGTAACAGGTTATATTGGAATTCCCCTTCTAAAACGTAAAATAATTTTGGAACAGTGCGGGTCCCACACGAATGTGGAGGATGACGGTGCCTAGTGTAGAGGTGATAGCGTCATTGAATAAATGCAACATGACTAGATGTTTATGCATGTAATTGTCAGGTATGCATATTTGAGTGAATGCATGGGATGAAATGATGTTAATGCTAGTGCCCCCATAAATCATCACACGGCGTACGCATATGTCATCAATGTGGATAGAGATGAAGAGGGATGGATCTGGTACATCATTTTTGTGTGGCATGATCTCCTCCTCTGAGAAGCTAAGGGAGGCCACTTGGTGAATAGGATGGGGCAAAGATGAAGGTGGTAATTTGGTGAGAGAGACTACATGATGGGGTGTGATGATTGAGGCTACAGGTGTAGGTTCATTGGGTAAAACCTCAATAGATTGAACAACCTCCGTGCGAGCTTGACGATTGGATTCCAAGGTTTGGATGAGGTCATATAGGGACATTTTGAGGGGAGACTGGTTTAATTGTTTGAGCATCTTGCGATGTGTGACGCCATTAGAAATGGGGTACATGGGGCAGCGGATAGTGATTTTAGGTATGGGTGCAGATGGTATGTTGGGTATAGGATTGGTTGGTGGGTTAGTTGCCTTTTCTTTACCCTTATCCTTTTGAGAATGTGTAGTAACATGTATCATGTTGATATGAGGGGAGTTGGAAAATGGAGAATGTGTAGGGTGAGTGGTATAACGACACAACAGGAAAAAACCTACCAGAGGAAAAATTCTCTAAGAGGTGAGTTGCACATAATGACATTTGGGTGGTGGCTTGGCTAGTTCTTTGATGTGAACCATGTTAATTTCAAATCTTTGGGGTGGCTCTAGGAGTTGTGAGGGTCGAGGTTGTGGTTATTGAGTGGGAAGTGTGGGAATGGGTGTTGGTGAAGTAGGATCCTCGTCGAGAAGGTCATCATCGTCAAAGTTGGCTTCTAGGGGACATAACTAGATAAGGATGATTTTCAAGGCCTTGTAGTTTTCCACATCGTGCCATGGAACATGATGGTAGGTGAAAATTTTAGTATCATCAAACCCTTTTGGCTTGGGTTTGAGGGGGTCATAAGGTCTGAGTGGAAATAATGTGATGACATAAGTCTCAAGGAGGTTGGTTAAAATTTTGGCATAGAACCCCACTAGTGGATCGTAATGGGAAGTGAACATGGGTTTGGGTATAGGTGCAGTTGATTTTTTAGGAACGGTCTTTAGAAGAGGAAGAGTGGATCGAGCTACGATTTTAGGTTCTAGTGTGGTTTTGGGTGTCAGTCGTGTTGGCTTAGGTAGGGGTATAGTAGGTGAATGGGTAGGAGGGTGTGTGGTTGTTTTGACTACCTTATTGTGGGGTAGTGGAGTTTTGTTTTTGAGTTGCACCCTATTGGGTAAAGGTGATGTGGTTATACGAGGTATAGAAGGAAAGGTAGATGGGGGAAGAGGATGATTTACCCATGGGGATAACGAAGGTGCTGTGAAGGTAGATGATGTAGGTTGTGCTTGGGTTGTGAGAGACAGCAACTGAAGTGTAGTGGGTAGTGAAGCAATAACTGAGGGTATCAGAGGTATGGGTGGTAAAGATGCTACACGTGTGGGTGTAGGTCAAGTTGAACGTCTGGGTAGGTTAGAGATTTGTGAGGAAGGAATGGGTTGTTGTGTTTTTGGTTTATTGGTGGGTGGAGGTTTCTTGACCATGTGGACAAGCTGAGATCCTAAGATAGACGGGACAAGTGTAGGTGTGATTAGCGCAGCCGGGGTATGAGTTCTATGGGTTTAGTGTTTCTATTTGGGTGTCAAAGTAGGTGTGGTGTTATCTTTGGAGGATGTAGCTAAATCCATTTTGATAGGTGGATGAGTAAGGTTGGTGGTAGGGGTGACCCCCAAAGTGGTAATAGGTTTAGTCGAGGATGATGTCATAGGTGTGGGTTTGGGTTTAGCTATAGATTGGGCTATGGGTAAGGATGTGTTCTGAGCTATGATAGGTGTTGTGGAAGGAGTTGTGATAGAGGTGGTTGTGTTTGGTTTGGTTGGTTGAAATATTTTAGGGTAGATAGTGGAGGTATCAGCAAGTGACCTTTACATCTGCATTGAGACAGGAAACAAAAGGCATCCCCATATTAAGGCTCTATCCATATGTTGGTTGGATATTTTGTCAATCCAAAATATGACGTTCAACCACAGTATACGGGATTAAATCCCTCCTCAAAGACAGGTGAGGCTGCCTGCTTATTACTAATCTAAAACACAACAAAAAACAATATATATATACAGTATTCACACTAATCTAACCATTGGGGTTGGGATAAAATCCCGAAATCCACATCCACACGATTCAAAGGTATTGCTTTCGTAAATGAACTGGGTCGGAAACTATTACAATGAGAAAAACACAATGGAAAGGAAATGAGAGAAACGTATTTTCTTTCGAGTAAACACAGAGCACGAAATAATCATACGGGCTTTAGATCATAAATATAATGTCTGAAATGATTAGAAACACTAAGATGCTACACAAAGAATAGCTTAAGATCATGAACGTAAGAACAATGTCTTAAGAAAGATATATCCCACAACACAAAGTTTGCGAAATAATATCAACTCCTATTCTTCAAAATGATTAAAAGAAAACACAAAGTTTTTCTTCTTTCCAATAGCTCCGAATATTCCAAAAATCTCGACCCTTTGGAATGCATAAGCATCCCTTATTTATAATAAAAGGAATCGAGAGAAAATAGGATAAATCCTAGAAAATAGTGTTCTTTAAAAAGAGTTCTATTTTGCTTGACTCTCACGCAGGAGACCAAGTCAAAATTTGCTTCCTATGTGACGAAACAGAAATGAAAAAGACATGTCGATTTCAAGATTGAAATGACATGAAACATCAAGACTTAATCTGAATCATCATCTTTCACTCCTTCATCTTTCTCTTCCTCCAGCTGAGCCTGTTTGTTCCGAAATTCTTGGAACTTTTGAATTATGCCTTGCATTTCGTTTTCATCAGGCGCAGTGGAATGATCATTCAAATTTTTGCAGGTTTCATGGGTATCACTAGCACTGCCGGGAAGCTTTTTCAATCTTTTGCTGAGCCTTCTCAAGGCCTCCAAAGAATGTTCAATTCTTACAAACCGATCAATGATCTCAATACCAAATCCGTGCGTTGGTTCATGCTGAACAGACTCTTGGACTTGTTTGAAAAGATCATCAGCTGATAGGATGCCTGAGTTTCCAACTGACACCTTTGGACAAATCTTCAGCAACTCTTCTTCCAGATCACTTTTGCCATCAATCAATTTATCCCTTGATTCTCTCAACTTACCGCAGGCTTCGTTGAGAATCTTCACCTGAACCTGATGGCTTTGGTCAGCTGGAAATGCTTATCCGTATGTGGGATGATGCCTTCTTCTACCAAGAGATGTGATGGCATTTGCTTTAATGCCTGGAGAGCTTCAAAAGTCAAATCAAGATGTCCAATTTCTTGAGAGAAATCATCGTCCATCTTCTCTCCATCACTCTGAATGTTCCCCAAAGATTGATAGACTTCCACGACGTCTTGAATCACTTCCTTCCCCTGTTGGAGCAGCCTTTAGATCCATTCATCGACCACCCTTCCTTTTTTATTAATCTTCTCAATCGTAGGCACTGATGAGAAATCGAATCCGACAGGGACAGAAGAAGATGGTATGGATTCGAGGGGTTTTGAGAGCTTAAGCAAAACCTCGGTCAACTGCTCCACTTTTCCTTTAAGCTCATCTCTGTTGTCTTTTGTTTCTTTCAACTTCTGGCACAGCACGTTTGTGGCATCCCGCGCATCTTGTTGTGCTCCTTCTGCTGTCACTCTTCCTAGAGCCACCCTGGTTATCTGATAATCAGAGGCTGTTACGTCCTCTTTAGTTTTGTCAGTCGCGGGAGTGGTGATCTCTGCAAACTTATGCCCTGAAGCGTCCACCAAAACCCTTGAAACTGTTTTGGGTTTCTTGGCTAATTTAGCAGTAGGAGCCTTGAGTGAGCTAAAATCAAAGGCCGGTATGGGTACAATCACCTTCCTCTTCCTCGGAGTTTGCTCGAGTAGCCATTGCGGTGTATCAGAGGGAGTTGCCACTGTTGTAGAAGCTGGTATCATACTCTCAAGGGGAGAAGGTTCTACTAGTGGAGGGGGAATAGTTACCAATGTGGTAGTAGATCCAATAAAAAGAGGCACAGGAGGGGGCGTGTTGGTGATTACTTGGGTCCCAGCAGAGAGGGGTGAGAGTCCAGAGAAAATACTGGCCATGATTGAAGAAGTTGATGGAGAATGAGGAGGTAGGAGTGGTTGTGAGGGGGGAGGCGCAGATTCAGACTCCAAAGCCTGGGATGCAAGAGATAAGGTCTCTTCAGTTGGGCAATCAACAAATGATGAAACCAGAGGCTGGCTTCCTTCTTCTTCCAAAGTAATTTCTCCTATTTCTGGTGGTGTTGGTGATTCTGGCACATCCACCATTTCAACTGGAGAAATAATTGAAGAGATTTCTCTTTCTTTTCTCTTTTTGACAAACTTGACCTTTATAGGCCCCTTAGAAGATTTTTTGTCCTTTCCCTTCTTGGAGGGCCCCGCCTCTGAAGCAGCCAACTTTGAAAACTTATCATCTTTAAAACTCATTCCCCAAGAGGAGAGCCATGCTTTGGTGCGTGCAAGAATCAGAGCTGATCTATCTGTAATAGAGGCTTTTTCACTGATCGACCAATCAATAGGTGGGAAAACATATTGATCTTCATTCAGTCCATCATAAGAGGGATCCAGAACACTTTCATTGTCGCTAGTACCTTCTGGTAAGTTAGCGAGCTCAAGTGTTTGAATCTCAGCAAGTGTCAATCTGCTATGATCCTTTCTACGAACAACAACCTCATCACGTAGATCAATCCAGATGTCTTCTATGCTTGGTCTGTGCAGGTGCAGAGTTCCATACGCCCTGAGGACTCCTCGAATGTCAAACCCATCTCGGGGCTTCATGTGCTTCTTCAACTTGTCCTGAAGCTCATGGACAACATTCTTAGCTTTCACCACTATCGAACAAGTGTATCTTCCAATAGAAATTGGGAAAGATACAACAGCCTTATGTTTACTTTGTTGGAACTTGTGGAAATCCAACAATTGCCTAACCAATTCCATCAAGATCAGCTTGTCCCCTGGATATCGGGGCAGACGGAAAGGATCCCCTGGGTACATGACTACCCGTAGATATGTGAACTTCTTGAACTGCAAGAAGACACAACCCCACTTTGAAACCTCAGCCCATGCTTCATCAGATACTCTTGTTTTCCTCAGTTCAGGATTTAACCTGCAGATGTTTTCGTAAAAGAAGGCGTCATTCACCCTTCTGAATTGGTCTTGAGACCCTTTTCTTGTCAGCTGAGGAAAATACTGATAGACATGGTCCACCGTCCTGTTTCCCTTGGTATCCAACCCAGGATAGTTCCTCATACCGGCCGCTGCATAGGTAACATATGAGGACATATAAAACCTTCCCGTAGACAAGACTGTTGTCATTTGGGAATCTATCTCATTACTAATGAGAGTGCCCCAATCAATTCCTTGTTGATTCTTCTTAATGGTGATCATGAATTGATACATCCACCCTTGGAAAACATTTGATTCAGGTAAACCAAAAACCTGACTCAACAAAGTGATGATGTCATTGATTTCCTGAATGAAATCACTTCTGGGGACAAGTCTCGGGAATCTGGAAACAGCCGGTTTGGCTTTGATCAGGAACTTCTTATTTACGTGCTTGATACAATCTTCCTGATCATTATCCCAAGCTTTCTGAGCTGACTTGATATCTAACTCTCCATATTCTTCAAAATTGGGCAGCTTGAGGAGGTCATCAAAGTAACCTCCATCCAACTTGATCACAACTTCTCCTTCCTGGTTTCTCACAGAACAAGAAGCAGAGTCATAACTCGAAGCGCAGGCTAAGATGAATTCAGGGCACTGAGCGGACATAGGGAAACCCGCTGCAAGAGGTAAACCACTATCGGCTATCGATTTCATCCATGGAGTTTGGGAGGAGCTCTTTACCCTACTCCAGAAATCCTCCATATCTATATTTCTGAGATTTGTATCTCAGATGTCATAATTGCAATCGATATAGGATGGAGACTCCACCTTTCTGAACTTGTATTTCATCCTTCCTGACTTTTTAGTCTTTTCTTGCGATGGACCAGGGTCCGACATGAGGGATTTCGAAGGAGGAGAGTTTCGGAGATCAGGAGATGTTGCACACTGTGAAAACCCCGACCTACTGAAGATGTCGGAAGGGTGGAAAGGCCCGACACACTGAGGAGGATGTCGGGGAGTCCAGAAAACCCGACACACTGAGGATGTCGGAGACTTGAGAAAACCCGACACTTTGAAAATGTTAGAGATTTTGGAAATCCCGGCACTTTGAAGATGTCAGAGATTTTGGAAAGCCCAGCACTTTGAAGATGTCGGAGATTTTGGAAAGCCCGACACGTCAAATTTTCTGATATACTGCGGGTTTTTGATACTGCACAGCACCCTGCGAAACCCGAGAAAAGGGAATAGGGTTTTTGTTGATTTTAAAACATGCAAGTTCTTTCTTCATCATTTATATCCCAAACATATTTTAATCACAACAACATTCCGGGAAATAACACGAAGTGATAATTCCAAAGAGATGAACCCTAAAACATAAACCCAGTTTAGAAAACAACCCCAAAAGGAAAAAGATAAAAACCCCACAAACCTGGTAAGAAAATGGGAAGAATTCCATACATAATTAATTCACAAAAACCAAGAACAAAGAATGAAGAGAAAAATACCTTCAACCAGGGCAAGGAAAGATCAAAAATGATTAACGCAATCGGGCACAGGCGAGTTTCGGGTTTCGAGGTTGGAGAAGCATGCGCGAAAATCCACGAGGTAAAAATACGTCCGGTAAAAATGACGTGGAAATCCGCATATATATATGAAAATTTGCAATTAATACACTTCAGCTGGCACGTGCCAACCCACCTGACAACTCAGCATTAACGCCATGTCAACATGCTCAGGAGATCCAAAAACCCGAACACAAAGGTGTTGTGAGCAATTCAGGTTTCGGGTTGCGGGAAACAATCGACATGAAGCATGATGCTTAGATGCTTCAAAGTTCCGAAAACCCGACACAAAGGACTTAGGAAATTTAGGTTTCGGGTTGCGGGAAACAATCGACATAAAGCATGATGCTTAGACGAAGGCATGCTCCGATGTTCGGAAGGTCCGCAAACCTGACTCGCCTTAGTCGATGCGGGTTTCAGGTTTCGGGGAACACAAGACACGAAACATCTAAAACACATGTTGTCCGGTTGGTGAAACCCGAAAACCTGATTATCTCTCATAAGGCAATTTTGCAAAACCAGCTTTTTAAAAAATTCGTAGGGTTATCTGATATTTTTGGCGTAAACTCAAAAATTGAGATAACACCACATAATCTAAGTGATTAGCCAAATGTGAGAATGGCACGTCTGTAGGTGGAGTTGATGAGGACTTAATGGAAATTCTCATAAAATGTGTCTTAGAGATGGGAAATTGGCTAGCTTAAGCTTCTGTGGGTAAGAGATCCAAAAGTAGGTTTGCAGGATTTTGGGTAGCGGATGGAGAATGCTCACCAATAGGTAAAGGTACCTCAATTGGGTCTGTGGTAGGTGTAGAAGGTGATGGAATCTCCTCTGTAAGTGGAGGAATGGATAGGTGCTCCTCTATGGGTGGAGGTAATGGGTGCTCCTCTATGGGTGGAGGAAGCAAAATGGGTAAAGGTTCTCTAAGTGGTGAAGCCAAGGGTGAGATAGTCTCAATGTTAGAGAAAGACTCCTTCGTAGGTGATGAAGGAGATGAAAGGTGTTCCTCTATTGGTGAAGGAATAGGGGAGGTTGGTTCCAATGTGGAAGGAGGATTTCAGGTTAGGATCTCCTCTATGGAAGGAATATGGGGTAATTGGGAGGTGACAGGTACATCATTAAAGATAGTGTGAACCTCGCGGGTATGGGTATCGTGAATTGAGGTCTCACCGGTTTGATCAGACAAAGGGGCATGGTTGGGAAATAGTTTCTTGAAGATGTGTAGGTTTTGGTCGGTACGTGCATTAGGATTATCCATGGTTAACTCACCTTTCTTGAGCATTTATTGGACAATATTTTTGAAAGTGATGCAGTTGCTGTCACTATGACCCTTTACTCGATGATAATTAATAAAAGTCATGTTCTTTATACCATGCGGGCATAGGACGAGCAGGGTAAAAACTAGTGTGTGGTTTTATGGGTGGAAGAGTGATGGCTCCGGCTTTGATAAGCTTTTCTAAGATAGAAGAGTAAGGCTCCCCTGATTGGGGTATATTTCTGCTGCTCTTGTCTGAATTGAAAAGTCTGGACAGGTGAGAGATTAGATGAAGGGGTAGCCTAATTTGACAGATGTGTTAGGCCAGCCTTGAGTACCACTCCGTTAGCAGTGCCCTTAGCTTTTGAATAATTGGTTTGTGGTTTGGAAGAAGAAGAGGTATCATTCGACTTGAACGCCGAATTCTTATTATGTAATTGGATTTTCTTCTCTTTGATGGCCCGAATCTCTAACTTTCATGCCATAGTGAATGCTTCATGTCGAATGTTCAGAAGGTTTGGACCTACAAGGTTGGTGAGATATGCCTAGCATAAGCACGTGTGAAGATCTCGATGAGTTCTATTTGTGGAAGTTAGAAGGTAAGTTGGTTGATCAGGCTACACCAGCGATTGATAAAATCTACGATAGATTCATCCTCGTACTGACGTGTGGAGTATAGATCGGTCATGGTAACCTGCTTGACTATATTGATAGAGAAATGATCCAAGAAGGCTTGGGCTACCTGATTGAATGAGAATATAGAGTGTCTATGGTAACCCACTATACCAATCTAATGTAGGTCCAGTGAGGGACATGGGAAAGGTCCTCAAGAGCATGGCATCATCATGAGCAATTAGATAACACCCATGTTTGAACGACCACAAATGTTGTTTTGCAGGTCTTCTTTGCTATTGAAACCAATGAATTTAGGCATCACCCAATGCACGGAGGTATGAGTGGATAGGAATGGATGGGTGAATGGGTTCTATTGTAAATCTCGTCGTAGGTGAGAGTGTTGCGGGAGCCGAAAACCGATGCCTGTCCAATGTTTGCATCTTGTCCAACATCAATTTAATTAGGTTGTTGGTGGGTTGCGATGATTGGGTGCCTCCTGTAGCGCGAGAGGGTTGGTTTCGGGCATATAACATGGTGGTGGCACTCTAGTGTATGGGGCTGCCATGTAGGTTGATTGAAAAGAAGGTAGCGAAACAGGGGGTATGTATCCTGGTGTGTATAATGGATGCAACAGGAGGTTGTTGATAGTATGTATATGGGGGTGGAAGGGTCGCGGTAACCCTAGTGGAAATAGGGAGCTAATGATTATGGAACAGAAAAGACCACGTTCTGAAATGGGGTAGGGGTCACCAACACTAAGAGGTGGTAATGTAGCTACGGGTATGTGTGAGACATTAGGCGCAGATGAGGTTGCATGTTTGGGGTAGTTGTCGCGGTGTATGGTGGATGTAGTGGGTACAACGGAAGTAGCAAACGCGACAGTTATAGATGGGTATAGAACCTAGCTGCGAAACGACTAGGGGTAAGGTAGATGTGGGCAACATGGAGCTAGATGGAGCCTGATGCGGGAGTGGGAGTGGGAGTGAGAGTTGGGGGGATAGATATGGGCATGCCGTATATCAAATGACCTGAGGCATCTCGAGGTGGATGAGTGGGAAAGGTAGAACTGCAAGGCAGCAAGGGTTTTGGTCAAGGAGTCGTGTGACCTCCTCATCTCCGGTAGTGATAGTAATAGGTTGGATGGGCTACATGGCTGGTGATAAAATGGAAGGTGGTGAAGGACTAGGTGGGATTGGTTGACAACTGGCAGTGAAATACGAGTGCGCTTGCTTGTCTTCAGGTCAGCACCATGTGAACCAGTACTGATCAGGTAGGGCTGCTTCTCTGTAAATGACACATAAGAACAGCAGGAAATGGTGAATCTGGCGGTAAAAAGTGGATTAGGTACCAAATGGTGGTTGGAATGTGAAACAGGCTAACCAATTCCAATTAGGGAAAACCGACGCCGGTCAGGGGTAACCGTTGTTGGTCACTGTAGAAAATTGACAGTGAGTGAAAAAACAAGGCAGAAGGTGAAATCTGACAGGTATGTTGAATCTGATGATGTTTTACAACATCAATGGGTATGATGGTAGTGACAGGGACTGTAAAAAGTGGAAGAAAATGGATTAAAATGTCCTTTTTAGTAGGTTAGCAAAAGGACCTGGAACCAATGTCGGTTGGGCATAACTAACAACGGTCAGAGGGTAACCGACGATGGTCAGAGGGTAACCGACGACAGTTACTATGAAATTGAAACAGTGATGAAAGAATAAGTGGTTGTGAATTAAAATATGGTGTGGAATCAGACCTAGAATTCTGAGAATGATGGTGATATGGCCTAGGCACACTCAGGTGAAGCTGGAATACACCAGCTATGATGAGGAGCATACAAGGATGAACAAAAAAGTGAAGAACGTGATATCTCACCTCAAAACGCAAGCCAAGTAGAAACACTAAGAAAAAATGTGATCCTAGGAGTGCCCTTTCTATTATGTTTTTTTAGCTTATGCTATTTAGGGACTGACACATGAATTGTGAAATAGAGTTTTTTGGTGAGGATGGCTTCCTACAAAGGAGATCTAAAAGGTGAGGTTTTAGGTATGTTATGGTAAGGGTGGGATTCGCTTTGAAGTATGACTTCGACATGAGCAATGAGTTGGGGAGCCCACTGCTAATCGTGATCATTAGTGCGATCACCTGACAGCTTCTTCCTAGGTAGGATAAATTGTTTAAGAATATTATGTATGTTTTGAATTTTGGTGAGGTTTGGCAAGACTCATAGATAGAGAAAAATAAAGAAGTGCTTCTCTATGATTTGTTTGTCAACTATCAACTGGGCATGATTTCTAGCGTATAGGTTGCCCTCAATTAATGTGAGCTAACATGATAAATCAGAATGTAATGCACTTATTTTTAATCCCAATTCGAAGATGTGAAATTGTATGACACAATAAGATAAAGAGGAAGAGGGATGCTCTTTCACTACAATGCAGAAAACACAGAGAAATGGTTCTTTTTAATTACACCAAAAGAAAAGTTTCCTTTAGAGGAAATATAAAGAAGAGGTGGGTTACAAAGGAAGAAAATTAATGTGTATACACTTTTTAGAAGGGAAACAAACATGCACAATTTTTCCTAGGAATGAATGAAATGAAAGGAACCTCGGATGGGTCCTACCAGGCATGCCAAAGTGTTTCACCTGATTTCTTAGATCATTTTCTTGAAGTGTTGACAAAACAAATAGGGTAACAAGTGTAGGAGGAATACATGTTCAAATGCTGGTTAATGGGCTGTTGCGCACGTGTATGACTTCCAAATCCACAGCTAATCGTGAGAGCTTTCTTTTTTCTAAGAGGAACTACCTGTAATGAAAAGCAAGACCACCATAAGGACTTAAACAATATGGGAAGTGAACTGCCTAGCATATGCTAGATCCGGGAAGTGTGATACTTCCTAGATGGCTGTCAGTCCACTGTTTTAAACAATTTAATGTTGTAAGCAAAGGGTAAATCCTATTGTAATTTGAAATGATTTAGGTATCTCACTTAAAACACAATAAGAAATAGATCTAATCTAACAGGCTAAGCTAGAATAGAATCCAAAGGTCAAATGATTGGCTCCTGGGTCTTTACAGGTTTGTCAGAGGTCTTGGGTAGATCATAGGTGGATGAGGGTGAGATGAAATTTGGTGGGTAGATCCTTGTTCTGGGTTGTATGGGAAAATACAGAGACCGATGTCGGTTAAGGGTAACCGAAGGCAGGTCTGGTTGTAACCGGTGCCGAGTTACTATGGAAATCTGAGAAATGTCACAAAACAAGCTTTGGGTCTCCTTTGTTATTGCACAAAGGAATTTGGTTGGTCAAGAATGAAGTATTGGGCGATTGGGGTAGGGATTTAACAAGGTTTTTAATGGGTATATGGAGGTGGAAATGTTGGAGAATGGTCAATAGGTGGCTAGGTAAACAATAGATGATAATATAATGATGAAATGAAATAAACCAAAAAAGTATGACATTATACTTATTTGGATTCCGGTCCTGAATAGCCTGTGAGTGAAGGATGGAGGTGCTGATGAGAGGTTTGAGGGCTGAAAGTGATCACCAACTGAAGGAAGGCTCTCTGCATGGACTACATGTACATTCCACTTTGCTTGGTTAGATCAAATCATGGCTGGGATGGTTGTGCAGGAAAAGATGTTTGATCTCCTTCCTTACATGCGTGATCCTCTGGTAGTAATTCACTCTCTAGAAGATGTGTTATCTTTCTAGAGATGTGTTAATGCTCACCAACCTTCTGCTTCTTACTATCTTGCTTCCAATCTCATGCCAACCTTGAGAATAAGGTTGTTTTGGGGTTAAAAGGGTAACCGACGACGGTACCGCCTTAACCGGCGACGGTTAGGGGTAATCGGCGTCGGTCAAGGTAGGACTTCCTAGGTTTACTAAACTAGGGAGATCCTCTTGATTTCCTCAGATCTCGTGTTGTTAACCTACG
The DNA here is from genome assembly GCA_019776745.2 of Taxus chinensis. Lineage (NCBI taxonomy): Eukaryota > Viridiplantae > Streptophyta > Pinopsida > Cupressales > Taxaceae > Taxus > Taxus chinensis. The sequence continues at coordinate 81,453,712 of CM034146.1, read as the reverse complement.
GATTAGACTGGGAGCTTCTTGTGAAAATGCGGGAATGTGGTTAGAGGGAATGCAGGCATTGATTTTTAGGGTTTGGGTAAGTCTTAGTTAGTTATGGCAACTTACTAAGAACAGGTCTTAGGTTGAGTTGGCTTGGTGAGGTGTCTAAGTGAACTGTATGTGTGGATATTATTTAAAATAATATATTTAAATAATAAATATAGTGTGGATAATGCATTAATTTAATTAATTTAATTAAATTAATATTAGTAGGGTGAAAGGGGCCATGGCTAGGTGAATATGATGAAGGGTGCTTATTCGTCGAGGGACCAAAGGGGAGTGTGACCTAATTTTAGTGTCTACAACAACAACTAAGGCAGAGGCCAACTTCCTACAAGAAGCCCTACTATGGTCAAAAAACAACAAAACTGTAGGGTAACAACATGCATATGATTAGATACACATCAAATAGAGACACAAAGGCACTACCTAACAAATCTATTGTAGTTTCTTGAGAGTTCTAATCCTAAGTGCCTGATAGGTTTCCGAATTTCGAGTGTAGTACCAATGGTTAGATCCCAGTTAGAAACTTTGAACTGCTTGGTGATCTTGTCGATCTTAACAGGTCGAGAGTAGGATATTACCACTGGAAGATCTTTCCAACGTAAATCTGATGAATGTGAGACCTTTGCATATGGTTTTTTAGAACTACTGGTGTGGGTTATGGCCAAGTAATTATTACTGATTATCTTCAAGAGATTCTAGAATTGAGTGGAAATAGTGTTAATTTCCTCCCTGAGGCTAGGAACTAGAGTCAAGACAGTCGAGTCCTTTCATGTACAGACTTGAGAAGAAAGTCCACTTTATCTTCAAGAAGTTATTCAGATGTCTCACCTTGCATTTTGGGAATTTGTTTCAGAACAAACGGAATGATCAAGTCCTTGATCACAAGTTGTAATAGGAGTTGATAGTAGTAGACAAATGAAAATTCTCCAACCATAATCAAGAATGTCATTGGAGACTACTTCAAAGAATCCATTTTAGGAGGAGGAGGTTCTATGACAGATGTCATGGAACATGGGATTCTCTGGAAGATTACACAAGGACAATATCTCACATTCATTGCCCCAGAAGGAATGTGAACATCTTTAACATAATCATTATCTGCCATCCTTAAGGAATAGACAATATCTCACATGTTATTGAGAACATGAAGTGTAGTATGCAAGCATAACATATGCCTTCAGCACAAAGGTTTGCACCTAGACTTAGAATACTCTGAGAACATTAATAATGGGCATAGTTTCCTTATATTCAAAGAGAGGATGGTTTTAACAAATGTATGAAGATGTGGCATTGCATTTATAGACATTATTGAAGAGAGGAAAGATTTAGGTGGATTCACTTAACTCAGGACAAGGTCCTAACAAAAATATGGAAATATTCAAACAACCTTTTCCTAAGCATAATAAATAAGGAAATAAGGATCCAAATCCAAATCAGTCCTGTAATGATCATAGAAATACTAACTATGGGTATGCCTTAGCTTGCAAGATTATAACCTTCAAATGATTTTTTCATAGGTTGGATGCATTCATCTAACTTAGATCAATTAACATCCACAAAATAATGGGAGATAGATAACAGTTGTGAGCTTCTAGATGTCTACGTGATGTGCTCACTTAGCCATGCCTCAGACCACTGATAACCACCCATTTATCTGTTAAACAAACCATTACCCATTAAATTCATTATATTCATTTTTTGGGGGGAAGAATGGAGAATATACTTGATACTAAGAAGCATCCTCGAGATAAAATCGAATAATATATATATATATATACTACATATAAGTGCTTCAGACATCATGTGTGATTGAGAAATGTAGACTCAAAACAACCTTCAAAAAATTGTTATTAAATCTTAATCTCATTGTACCTCCATCATCTCCTTTGATCATAAAGAAATCGTTGAGTGAATCAACCTCTGAACACAACCTGCCTTTGTATATAGAGGTCCTCGTTACTCATCGTAAGATCAAACGAAGTTCTTGTGGATCAAAAGATCCATGATTAAAAAATCAGTAACATCGAATGTTTAAGTCACAAAGCTTGGCCATATAGAAAATAGATTGTGGATGCCCCAAGATTCATTATGACCCTCAATTACAATAATGGCCTTAGAGCATGAGTACAAAAGACCTACCAATAGTGTATCTCACCTCAATACCTTTGGCCCACTATATCACTTTTGTTCAATTTCCATGGTCCCCATCAAAAGTTGGACATTTACATATTGACATGATTCTATGTCAATATCACGAATTCATGCCTTTATAGGTACAGATCCTTCAACTTTTCATCATTGTATCAAGCTATGTCATGGAGGATAGATTTTCACCACCTAAGTGTCGATCCTTAACCATTCTACAGACTTATAGAGCACTGGATATTTTTCCTTTCTATGTAATTTTTTTTGCTAAGTGTCACCTTATACTCCACAGATTGTTGCCCACGATTACAAATTGATGTTATGTGGAAGTTTTTTACCTAGACTTTCACCTTTGATTCCTTAGGTGTTTTCCTTACAATCCTTGGAAGTTTCCTTCGTAAGTCACATCCCTTTACCTCCATAGGAATTTCTTACGGCTTTTTTACCTACTGGCTGAGATGATAAATTTTATCTTCGCCTAAGATCTTTTAATATTTAATGTCTGTAGAATTCCACCTCGGGTTTTTTACTTTCTTTGTGGAAGTTTCCCAATTCTAAAGGCATTTGAGGCTAAGTTGTCATGAGACATTTGAGAGCATGAGTTCTTATTTGACAACATTTTCAGATGGCAACCTTCTAGGGGACATCTTCCTACTAGATCTGAGTAACCAAAGAAATGATGCCTTCATGTCATCTATTGGGCATGGATTTAGTATAAAACTTTGATCAAATCCTGCATAGACATGGGTTATAAGGGACTCTATCCTGTGGCTCTACAAGACACATATTAGGAATGACCCAAAATCCTATTATTGGTGCCTCAAGATGATTCAAACAAACATGTCCTTGGGATTAGGCCTCAAGACGATCCTTCCCTCAAAGATAGTTTGACTACCTCTTAAAAAACACGTGCCTAGGATAGCTTGCAACTCTAAACCATTCTAAAAACAAACTGGATGGTTAACCAAAAGTATTTTATACAAAAGGCCCTTGCATGGGGGAATGATTTTTTTTATCATTCAAGGAGAGGGTGGTTACACAACTATCCACATGCTTGTTCCCAACACAACTAAACTAAAATATAAACATTAAAATAGCCCAAACTCATGTGATAGGTGACCATGGTGGCTTCAATAGCGACAGTCAAAACCTCCACCAAAATGATGAGGTAACTTGCTTAGCAGTTCCTGAGACTCAACAAATACCATGGGTCCAAATGAACTGATCATAACACAATATTTCTCAAGAATAGAAACTGGACGTAGCCATAGTACTTTGGGGAAGAAGTGGAATTGTGTGCCAACTTGAACAACACCAATATATGACAGAGAAGGAAACAAACCAGAGTGGGAAACAAAAAATATTTACAACAAGAATAAGCATAAGTCCCATAGTGAAAACCTCTTTGAGGTGTTTTTGGATGAATACAAGAAAACTCAATGGAATAGATAGTTCCACCATGTGAAGATAAGAATCTCATTGAAACACCTATAGATGTGGATCTCACTCTCCCCCCCTGATCCTAAATGGATGGAGGATGCATCAAAGATGTTAGTTGAAGAGATAATCAATATCAACATTGGGTCAGAAGAGGATCCTAAAATGATAAAGCTAGGAGCTTCACTCTTAGTACAAGAAAAAAAACCTTCGTAACACTATTACAATAGTTTACAGATATATTTACATGGTCATACGAAGATATGTCAAGTTTGGACCCAACATTGGTCATGAACAACCTTTTTATACACCTAGATGCCAAACATATTAAGTAGAAACTAAGGAAGATGCCTTTCTCCTTCCATATTCTTCATGTCGGATCCTGGTTCATCACAGGAGAAGGCCGAAAAATCTAGCAGGATGAAATACAAATTTAAGAAACCAGAATCCCCGTCATATATCGACTGTAATTATGATATCAGGGATACTGAAATGGGCAACATAGATATGGACGACTTTTGGAATAGGGTGAAGAGTTCTTCTCAAACCCCATGGATGGTGGCTTTAGCTAACAGTGGCTTGCCCCTTGCAGCAGGCTTCCCCCATGTCTGCCCAATGTCCAGAGTTTGTTTTGGCGTGTGCATCCAGCTACGACTCAGCTTCTCGTTCCGTAAGGAATCAGGCTGGTGAAGTAGTTATCAAACTAGATGGGGCTTATTTTTTTGATGATCTCCTGAAACTACTACCAATTTTTGAAGAGTATGGGGCCCTAGACATCAAGTCGCTCAGAAGGCCTGGGACAGTAAACCAGGAAAATTGCATTAGGGATGTCAATAAGAAGTTCTTGGTCAAGGCAAAAAACCAGTAATATCTAGATTTCCAAGAACTATCCCTAGATCGGATTTCATACAAGAAATCAACGATATTATCACCCTGCTGAGCCGGGTTTTTGGCTTGCCGGAATCAAATTTATTTCATGGATGGATGTACAGTTTATGGTCACCATCAAAGAAGAACCAGCAAGGGATTGACTGGGGAACCCTTATCAGTGATGAAATTGATTCCCAGATGACGACGGTCCTGTCAACCGGAAAGTTTTATATGTTCTCATGTGGCCTATGCAGCAGCTGGGATGAGGAGCTATCCCGGCTGGCTGGATACTAAAGGAAGCAGAACGACAAAACCCAGTCTATAAGTATTATCCTCAAATAACAAAGAAGGGGTCCAAGGATCATTTTAGGAGGGTAAATGACGCCTTTTTCTACGAGAACATCTGCCAGCTGAACCCAGGGCTGAGAAAGACAAGGGTCTCAGACGAGGCATGGGCTGAAGTATCTAAATGGGGATGTATCTTCTTACAGTTCAAGAAGTTTACCTACCTTCGAACGGTCATGTACTCTGGAGAGCCTTTCCGTCTGCCTCGCTATCCAGGGGATAGATTGATATTGCTAGAATTGGTCAGACAGCTATTGGATTTTCACAAATTCCAACAGAGCAAGCATAAGGCAGCAGTATCCTTCCCAATTTCTATTGGGAGATATACTTGCTCTCAACAGTGGCAAAGGCCAAAAAATGTTGAATGTGAACTCCAGGAGAAAAATTAAAGAAGCATATGAAGTCTCGGGATGGTTTTGACATCCGAGGAGTACTTAGAACCTATGGAGCCCTACATCTGCACAGGCCCGACATTGAGGATATCTGGGTGGATCTGCGTAACGAAGTTGCAGTTCGCAGAAAAGATAATAGTAGGTTAACTATTAATGAGATTCAGACGCTAGAGCTTTCTGATTTGCCAGATGGCACAACTGACAATGAAAGTGTGTTGGATATGTCCTATGATGGGCTTAATGAAGATCGATACGTTTTCCCGCCTATTGATTGGTCGGCCAGCGAAAAAGCCTCTATCACAGATAGGTCGGCTCTCATTCTTGCTCGCACCAAAAAAATGGCTCTCTTCTTGGGGGATGAATTTTAAGATGACAAGTTTCCAAAATTGGCTGCTTCTGAGGAGGTGGGGCCCTCCAAAAAGAAAAAGGACAAAGAATCTTCTGGGGGGTCTATAAAAATCAAGATTCCCAAGAAGAGGAAAGAAAGACAAATCTCTTCAATTGTCTCTCCAGCTCAAACGGTGGTTGTGCCAGAATCACCAACACACCAGAAATAGGGAAATTAATTTAGAAGGAGGAAGCCAGCTCTTGACTTCACCATTTGCTGATTGCTCAACTGGAGAGACCTTATCTCTTGCATTCAAGGCTTTGGAAACTGAATCTGTGCCTCCCCCTCAACAACCACTTCAGCCTCCTCATTCCCCATCCACTTCTTCAAGTATGGCCAATTTTTCTCCGGGCTCTCACCCCTCTCTGCTGGAACCCAAGTGATCACCAACACTCCCCCACAACCTGTGCCTCTATTCATTGCACCTACTACCACGTTGACTACTGTTCCCCCTCCAATAGTAGAATCTGCTCCCCTTGAGAGTAGAATAGAATACCAGTTACTACAACATTGGCAGTTTCCTCTGATACACCACAATGGCTACTCGAGCACTCCGAGGAAGAGGAAAGTGATTGTACCCCTACCAGCCTTTGATTTCAGCTCACTCAAGGCTTCTACTGCGAGATCAGCCAAGAAACCCAAAACAGTTTCAAGGGTTTTGGTGGATGCTTCAGGAGATAAGTTCGCAGAGATTGCCACTCCCTCAGCTGACAAAACTAGAGATGATGTAACAGCTGCTGATTACCAGGTAACCAGGGTGGCTCTAGGGAAAGTGACAGCAAAAGGGGCGCAACAAGATGCAAAGGATTCCATAGACGTCCTGTGCCAAAAGTTGAAAGAAACAAAGGACAGCAGAAATGAGCTTAAGGAAAAAGTGGAGCAGTTGACAGAGGTTTTGATTAAACTCTCAACACCCCTGAATCCATACCACCTCTTCTGCTTCTGCTTCTGCCGGATTTGATTTGATTCTCTCATCGGTGCCTACGATTGAGAAGATTTACCAAAAAAGGAAGAGTGGTTGATGAATGGATCCAAAAGTTGCTCCAACAAGGGAAGGAAGTAATTCAAGACGTGGTGAAAGTTCATCAGTCCTTGGCAGAGATTCAGAAGGAAGGAGAGAAGATGGATGAGGAATTCACTGAAGAACTTGGACAGCTTGATTTGACTTGTGAAGCTCTCCAAGTGCTAAAGCAAATACCAGCACATCTCTTGGTAGAAGAAGGCGTTCTTCCACATACAGATAAACACTTTCAGCTGATCAAGGCCATCAAGTTCAGAGTAAAGATCCTCAACGAAGCCTGCAGCAAGTTGAGAGAATCAAGGGATAAATTGATCGATGGGAAAAGTGATCTGGAAGAAGAATTGCTAAAGATTTGTCCAAAGGTGTCAGTTGGGAACTCAAGTGCCCTATCAGCAGCAGATGATCTCTTCAAACAAGTTCAAGAGACTGTTCAGCATGAACCTGTAGATGGATTCGACCTTGAAGTCATTGGTCAGTTTGTGAGGATTGAACATACGTTGGAGGCCTTAAGAAAGCTCAGCAAAGGTTGAAAAAGCTTCCCGGCAGTGCCAGTGATATCCATGAGACCTGCGAAATGTGGAATGATCATTCCACTGCACCTGAGGAAAATGAAATGCAAGGCATTATTCGGAAGTTCCAGGAGTTCCGGAACAAACAGTCTCAGCTGGAGGAAGAGAAAGAAGAAGAATCAAAAGATGATGACTCGGATTAAGTTCCAACGTCCCATGTCATTTCTATTTTTAGAATGACATATCTTTTATTTCCGTTTTGTCATTATTTTTTTTAATTCATACTTTGACTTGATCTCCTGCGTGAGAATCATGCAAAGCTGAACTCTAGTTAGCATGCTACTTTTCAGGATCTGTCCTGTTTTATCTCTAGCTTCTTTTGTTATAAATAAGGGATGCTGTGTGCATTCTAAAGGGTCGAGAATTTTTGAAGCATTAAGAGGCTATTGGAAAGGAGAAAAACTTTGTTTTTTCTTTCAATCATTTTGAAGAATAGAAGTTGATATTGTTTTGCAGACTTTGTGTTGTGAAATATATCTTATTTAAGACAGTGTTCTTATGTTCATGATCTTAAAGCTATTCTTTGCATAGAATCTCAGTGTTTCTAATTATCTCGGACACTATATCTGTGATCTAAAACTCGTATGATTATTTCGTGCTCTGTGTTTACTCGAAAGAAAATACGTTTCTCCCATTTCTTTTCTACCGTGCTTCTTTCACTGTAACAGTTTCTAACCTATTTCACTTACGAAAGCAATATCCTTGAATCGTGTGAATGTGGATTTCGGGATTTCATCCCAACCCCCAATGGTTAGATTAGTGTGAATATTGTATATATTATTTACTGTGTTTTAGATTAGCAATAAACAGGCAGCCTCACCTGTCTTTGAGGAGGGATTTAATCCCATGTACTGTGGTTGAACCTCATATTTTGGTTTGACAAAATATCCAACCAACAGTTTTTGGCGACTCCGCTGGGGAAATACGGATCAATAGTATAAAGCTTATCCTCTCGGTGTCTGGCGACTCCATATTTGCCTTATTTTTAATAAGATCTCCTTTCAGTTCAAGCTGGCCAGGAGGATCTTCACTCGGTCTCGCCGAGCTCAAGGTGAAATTGATCCACTCTTTTGAGTTACTGCAACAACAGCACATTTCAGCCTTTCTCCCAACAGCGTTGTCTCTAACCGAGCCAGAAGTTCTTCACCTGTTCGGAGAAATCGGATCCCTGAAGAACGGGAAGCATCTGCAACTTGTCGTGCACTACTCTTGTCTGATACCCGGATCCCTGTACGCACTCTTTTCAGAAGATGGCGGTTCAACCTGTGCCTTGGGGTGCAGTCATTGGTCCTCTTACTTTGACTCCTCCATTGCATGAGTTACCACGTGGATCACGTAAAAACATTCCCAAGTTCAATGGGGATGGGAAGCAGCATCCTGATGAGCATATTGCGTCTTTCTTTGTTGCATGCGGTGTCCTCGGAGTAGCCCACGAAGATGTCTCTGTTCGACTCTTCGTTGAAACATTGCAGGGAGTAGCAGCTGAATGGTTTTATCACCTCCCGAATGCATGCATTCCAGATTGGGCTACCATGCGGACCAAGTTTGAGGCACGTTTCAAACCAGCCGAAGATTCTCATGCATTGTTAGCTCAGCTTACTCATATGAAGAAGGAATCGCATGAACCTATGCGGGAATTCGTGGCTAAGTTCAATAAGCTTCATCAATGCTCAACCTCCTGCTATAAAGTTTTTTTTATTACGAAATGTCGGTTTCCCAGATCTTTGGCTATCTCTCTTTCTGCTCTCACTTTCTCTTGACTTCTGTCTGTACCACTCTTTCTCCTAGTCAACGGCTACTGAAATTAAGGATAATCTCATCTTAGGCGGGAAGGATTAAGAAAGATATACCCAAAATCATAAATCAGGTTCTTCTCACGGTAAACTGACCCGATTTTCAAACAAAAATGGCCTAATGATTTGATTGCTTTAAAGAAGCAAGTGTTCTCAGCAGGTGAGCATGTTCCGTACCGGGATATTTCCTCGGCGGAATTTTAATAACAATGGTGCACCTGCCAGAGAAGGCCACGGTTAGCTCCTGCTCAACCGAGATTAGCAATTGAAGCTCTGCCTGTTAATGCAGCAGTGGGAAATAATTGAAGAAGATGATGAACCAGAAGAACAAGATTCCCGTGAGGATTTCGAAGCTTCAAGATATGCTGATGAGTCTTATGATGAGTCCAGCTGCGACGCTCCATTATTGGGATATTTGGAATAGATGAAGATGGAATGTGAGCCAGATGGTCAATCATTTGCTGTTTTCACTCGGCCCCAAGTCTCAGTTCCCAGAAAGCCTCTGGAAAATACTAAGGAGAAGAATAAGGAACCTCCTGTATCCATAGTCAAAAGGGGTACCCCTATTTCGGCGCAAATTGAAAGAGAGGTTACTAAAAAGAAAGCTGCTCCTTATTCTCCTTCTCCTAAGGTCAGTGCCCTAGCACAAGCCCATATAATTAGAACTGAGCCTACTATCATTCCTTCTTACACTGTTTTCGATATTATTGATCATGCAAAGAGAACCAAAATTCAAATGTCAGAAGCAGAATACCTTCAGTCGAATCCCGAACAATTTGAAAAGCTAGCCAAGTTTATCAGAAGTAAAGCGGCTATTCTATCACCTTCAAAAGGTCTCCTTCCAAATCCTATTCGACCCACACCTTAGAATAATCTGACTTCTGCTTCTTCCTCAGGAAAGATTGAACCATTTTATTTGTCTCTACTTATAAATGGGTTTAAACTCAGCAATTGCATTATTGATTCAGGGGCCTCTGATAATGTTATGCCCGCAAAAGTGGCCCATACCCTTGGGCTTACTTTGACTAAGTCATATGGACGGTGCTATTCCATGGAAACTAAACAAGTCCCTCTGATTGGTCAAATCAAGGACGCACAGTTCGCATTTGTTGCTTTTCCTGAGAAGAGAGTGAAAATGACTATTCTGGTTGCTGATATTCCTGTAGCTTATGGTATTCTCTTGGGTAGAGGATTTTGTAAAGATGTCGGAGGAGAAATTAGTATGGATTGTACCAAAGCTAAGATCCCAGTCAAAGGGGTTCAACAGGTTCTTCATCCTGAACCGCAGGCAAAGTATTTGGTGACTAAATCAGATGATCCTAAGGCTCAGATTCTTTTCGAAGATGCTAGCTTCGGGAATTTATTTCATGGCATCAGAGATACTCATTGTAGATGTTGAAGAGGAAGATCCCAATTGCTATTTGGACGCTCGAATTTGATGGTAGCTGCTCAACCTCTGGATCAGGTGCTGGTGTTGTTCTCATATCTCCTAGCTCCGAGATTTTCCCATCAGCTTATAAGTTGCAATTTGATAATACTAACAACACGGCCGAATATGAAGCCCTGTTATTAGGATTAGAATTGGCCAGAAAAAAGGGAATTAGGAATCTCAAGGTGCAGGGAGATGCAGAGCTGATTGTTAATCAGGTCAGGGGTGTGTATCAGGTGAAAAACGATCAGTTGAGGCATTACAGGAATAAAGTTTGGGATAGTATAGAATGCTTTGATGCATTCTCTATTAAGGTAGTTTTAAGAGATTATAATGACAAGGCTGATTTCTTTGGCCGTGTCTGCATCTCTTCTTCTTCCTCATCCTCAGTTCAAGCAAGCACACATACTCTATCGAGATTGTGTACCGCCCTAGCATCCCAGATAATGCAACTCACTGGCAGGTATTCAATGATGATCAAACAGGGTGTTGGCTTTCCTGGAAAAGGCTGACAATTTCAGTGAACTGTATTTTGAAGGTTCGGAATCAGCCTTTCGTGAAACTATTTTAGATCCATATCAAGAGGTTGATGGTGAATTTATCCAGCTGAAAGGAAACAAGATACCAAAAGGTCTGGTTTCTCTGGAGGGTCTGTTTGACAAGCATGATCGCTTCATCCAAAACAAAAGGCAGGTTGAAGGAGCTTCTCCTCTGAAGTGGATCAAATCAATCTAGGTTCATCTGATCAACCTCGGATGGTGAATATCGGTAAATGTTGTTCTCCTGAAGAGAAGGAAAGATTCACTTCGCTTTTGAAGAAATACATCGATGTGTTGGCCTGGTCCTATGCAGATTTGAAATCTTTCAAGCCCAAGGATGTCAGCACAGTATTCCTCTGAAGCTGATGTGAAGCCTTATAGACAGAAGTAAAGACATTAAAATCCGAAGATTTCAGGGACCATCCTGGCAGAAATTCAGAAGATGTTAGATGCTAGAATTATTTTCCCAATCCATCACTCCACCTGGATTGCTAACATTGTTCCTGTCAGGAAGAAGAATGGCGAGATACGGATTTGTGTTGACTTCTGAAACTTGAATCAGTCCTCGTTGAAGGATAATTATCCCTTGCCGATCTTTGATCAAGTATTGCAAACTGTTACTAGATCAGAGATGTTATCCATGCTCGACGGGTTTTCGGGATATAATCAAGTTGAGGTAGCAACAGAGGATCAACACAAGACAGCTTTCACAACCCCATGGGGTACCTTTGCTTACAGGAGGATGCCATTCGGCTTGATCAATGCAGGAGCTAATTTTCAGAGAGCTATGGACCTAGCATTCAGAGATCTGATGGGTAAGGTCATAGTCGTGTATTTGGATGACTTGACTGTCTTTTCTAAAAGGAGCTGATTGAATCATTATGATCATTTAGAATAGGTACTTCAGAGATGCAGACGTTCACGAAATTTCATTGAATCCCAAGAAGTCTATGTTCGGGGTAACAGAAGGAAAGCTGCTGGTCATATTGGTGACTAGAGAAGGAACTAAAATTGACCCAGAAAGGGTAAAGGCTATTCAGAGCCTTACCTTTCCCACAAGTAAAACAGGAGTTCATTCTTTCTTCGGAAAGGTTAATTTCTTGAGAAGATTTATACCCGATTTCACTGACAAAACAAAGGATATCCTTGGAATGATGAAAGGCAAAGTCCCATTCAGATGGAGTGCAGAAGGGAAACTTTCATTTGAAGAATTCAAAAGGGCAGTTGCTTGCGCTCCTACCTTAGTATGTCCAGACTTCAAGAAAGATTTCATCATGTATAGCTATGCTTCTGCCCACACAGTGTCAGCGATCCTGATGTAGGAAAAATGGAGAAGGCATTGAAGCTCCTATCGCATTCATGAGCTGTCCGTTGGAAAGAGCATGAATTGAAGATGTCGCAGATTGAAAACATGCTTATGCGGTGGTGCGAGCGGTGAAGCATTTCAGGTACTATGTGCCTGAATTCTCATACTCATGTTCTTGTTCCTGATACTGCTGTAAATCCATTCTAACTCAACAAGAGCTAGGAAGCCAACGAGGTTACTTGGATTGCTAAGGTTCGGAGTATGACTTGGACATCAAACCTACCAAGTTGGTATGAGGAAGAGGCCTGTGTCAATTGATTGCAGAGAATCATGCTGAAGTAGAGTGTGAGAAGAATCAAGATACTTCTTCCGAGCTGCCTATGGTGCTTTTTGTGAGTACGACCGATGAATGGTACACGGACATTTCTTTCTTCTTAACTTATGGTGAATGCCCTTCGCATTTAAATCAAAAAGAGAAGAGGACCGTCAAGTTGAGATCTGCGAAATACCTTTTGTGGAATAATGCAATATACAAGAAAGGTATCGATGGTGTCCTTCTTGCGTTGTGTTGATAAATCGCAACAGGAAAAGTTATTAGAATCCTTTCATAGCCTAGAATGCGGAGGACATTTTTCATCTTCTGTAACAGCGTATAAGATCTTACGGGCTAGGTATTATTGGCATACTCTTTTCCGGGACTCAGCAGAATGGGTGTCTAAATGTGAAGCTTGTCAACATTTTGTTGGTCGTCCCAAGTTAGCAGCTCTTCCTCTGAAGCCTGTGGTGATTGAAGAACCTTTTTGCCAATGGGGGATTGATTTTATCAGAACATTGAATCCTACTTCCAGTGCTGGACACAACTATGTGCTAACTGCTATAGATTATTTTACCAAGTGGGTAGAGGCTGTACCAATCAAGCAAGTAACTTCTGAAGCTGTTTGCAAGTTCCTGAAAGAAAACATAATCGTCAGATTCGGTATTCCTCATAAGATTGTAGAGGATAATGCATCTAACTTCTCGTCACATGAGTTGACAGAATTCTGCTATGGATTCGGCATTACTTTGGCTCACTCATCTGACTATTATCCCCAGGGCAATGGGCAAGCTGAGTCCAGCAATAAGAATCTGGTTACTATAATCAGGAAATTAGTAGACAAAAATCAGAGGAATTAGCACAAAGCATTGTATGATGCGTTGTGGGCTGATCGGATCACTCCAAAGCGAGCCATAGGGATGTCCCCTTTTCAGTTGCTATATGGGATTGATGCTGAAATTCCTATCTCAGTAGAATTGCCAGCCTTGCAATTACCGAAAGCGGTTAAAGATGTAGCTTTTTAGAATTCAATCGAAAAAAGGGTTATGTACCTAACCAGGCTAGAAGAAGAGCAAATTAAGGTGGTTGATCGTATAGCAGATCATCAGAGTAGGGTAAAGAATATTTTTGATAAAAAATCAAAGCAACGTGACTTCCAGATTGGAGATCTGGTGTTGCTTTGGGATAAAAGAAGAGAACAGAAAGGAATGCATGGAAAGTTTGATTCTTTATGGAAAGGACCTTTCAAGATCCACGAGTTGAATGGTGAAAATAGTTTCCTTCTATCATATCTGGATGGAGGGTTACTCCCTTTGCCTTTCAGTGGACAACATCTAAAGCTGTTCCACCATTAATGCAAGATGCTCTCTTGCATTGTACATATTTTGCTTTTGTTGTGTGTTTGCTTTTGGTTTTCTTTCTTTCTTTCTTCGTTTTGTTTTGTTTTGGTTTTCTCCTTGACCTCGTAGCCCAATGAGTGAGACCAGAGACTCTGAGTTCTATTCCTTTGGTATTACAAAGAAAGTCCCCAACTGGAGCCAGCTGTTATCCCCGTTTTGAGTTCACAACAAAACGATCGGATAACCCCTACAAAATTTTTGAAGTGATTTTGCATTATGACCTCTTTTAGAGAAAATCAGGTTTTCGGGTGTTACTAACAGCTTGACATTCATGTTCCAAAACATGTTTTATGCGCCATGTTCTCCAATTCCCGAAGTCCACTCAATCCTTTGTAATCGGGTTTTCGGAAATTCAACTCGTCGGAACATACTTGAGTTAAAACATGCTTTGTGTCGCATGACTTCCGAAACCCGAGACCCGCCTTGTGTTAAGACAATCCTTTGTATTCAGGTTTTCGGAACTCTAAAGCATCGGGACATTCATGTTCCAAAACATGTTTTATGCGCCATGTTCTCCGATTCCCGAAGTCCGCTCAATCCTTTGTAATCGGGTTTCCAGAAGTTCAATGCATCGGAACATTCATGATTCAAAACATGTTTTGTGCTCCATGTTTTCCGAAGCCCGAAACCCGAAATGCACTAAATCTCCTCGTGTCGGGTTTTTGGACTCCTCCAACATGCTGATGTGGCATTCATGCCGAGTGGTCGGTGAGTTGGCACGTGCCGAGCTGAAGTGTATTTATTACTGATTTTCTTATAAATACACGGATTTCCACGTCATTCTTACCGTTCATATTTTTAATTCGTGGATTTTTCGCATGCTCTTCCGCTCCTAAAACCCGCAAACTCGCGTTACCAGACTGGATCGTTTGTTTTCGATTTTACCTGTCTCGAATTAAAGGTATTTTTCATTCCTTCTTTATTCTTGATTTTTCTGGATCGACAGCGTGTATTTTCTTTCCAATTTCTTGCCAGTTGTTGAGGGTTTTTCTTCCTTCTTCTTTCTGTGTTGTTTTGGAAAGGGTTTTGGGTTTTTAGGGTTTGTTTTCTTTTTGAGACTATCAATTGGTGCTGTTCCTTCCAAATTTCAATTACTTGCATGATGTATGGAATATGAATAACAAAAAGAAAGGAAGTTGTGTATGTAGAAATTCAAAGGAAAGACTCTGTTTTTGTTTCCTAGATTTTGAAGGTTGTGTTGCAGATTCAAAAGTCCGAAGAACATTGGAAGCTCAAAGTGACGGGGTTTCTCAACATTCCGACCTCAACACTAAGTGTCGGGCATCTCCTAAGTTCCGTCATCGAAAGTGGGTGCCGGGTTTTCTCCTGTTTCCGCCATTGAAAGCAAGTGTCGGGTTTCACCAAGATTCCGACATATCAGACCTGTCGGGTTCTCAAAGTTTTCCGATATCTTCTTCTGTGTGTCGGGTTCTTCTCTTCTTCCGACGCATTCAGTCAATCAGGTTTTTTAGTGTGCACAGCATCTCCAGAGTTCCGAGCCTTTCTCCTTCCAATATTCTTCATGTCGGATCCTGGTTCATCACAGGAGAAGGCCGAAAAATCTAGCAGGATGAAATACAAATTTAAGAAACCAGAATCCCCGTCATATATCGACTGTAATTATGATATCAGGGATACTGAAATGGGCAACATAGATATGGACGACTTTTGGAATAGGGTGAAGAGTTCTTCTCAAACCCCATGGATGGTGGCTTTAGCTAACAGTGGCTTGCCCCTTGCAGCAGGCTTCCCCATGTCTGCCCAATGTCCAGAGTTTGTTTTGGCGTGTGCATCCAGCTACGACTCAGCTTCTCATTCCGTAAGGAATCAGGCTGGTGAAGTAGTTATCAAACTAGATGGGGCTTATTTTGATGATCTCCTGAAACTACCAAATTTTGAAGAGTATGGGACCCTAGACATCAAGTCGGCTCAGAAGGCCTGGGACAGTAACCAGGAAAATTGCATTAGGGATGTCAATAAGAAGTTCTTGGTCAAGGCAAAACTAGTAATATCTAGATTTCCAAGAACTATCCCTAGATCAGATTTCATACAAGAAATCAACGATATTATCACCCTACTGAGCCAGGTTTTTGGCTTGCCGGAATCAAATTTATTTCATGGATGGATGTACCAATTTATGGTCACCATCAAGAAGAAAAAGCAAGGGATTGACTGGGGGACCCTTATCAGTGATGAAATTGATTCCCAGATGACGACGGTCCTGTCGACCAGAAAGTTTTATATGTTCTCATATGTGGCCTATGTAGCAGCTGGAATGAGGAGCTATCCCGGACTGGATACTAAAGGAAGCAGAACGACAAACCCAGTCTATAAGTATTATCCTCAAATAACAAAGAAGGGGTCCAAGGATCATTTTAGGAGGGTAAATGACGCCTTTTTCTACGAGAACATCTGCCAGCTGAACCCAGGGCTAAGAAAGACAAGGGTATCAGACGAAGCTTGGACTGAGGTATCTAAATGGGGATGTATCTTCTTACAGTTCAAGAAGTTTACCTACCTTCGAACGGTCATGTACTCAGGAGAGCCTTTCCGTCTGCCTCGCTATCTAGGGGATAGATTGATACTAATAGAATTAGTCAGACAGCTATTGGATTTTCACAAATTCCAACAGAGCAAGCATAAGGCAGCAGTATCCTTCCTAATTTCTATTGGGAGATATACTTGCTCAACAGTGGCAAAGGCCAAAAATGTTGAATGTGAACTCCAGGAGAAATTAAAGAAGCATATGAAGTCTCGGGATGGTTTTGACATCCGAGGAGTACTTAGAACCTATGGAGCCCTACATCTGCATAGGCCCGACATTGAGGATATCTGGGTGGATCTGCGTAACGAAGTTGCAGTTCACAGAAAAGATAATAGTAGGTTAACTATTAATGAGATTCAGACGCTAGAGATTTCTGATTTGCCAGATGGCACAACTGACAATGAAAGTTTGTTGGATATGTCCTATGATGGGCTTAATGAAGATCGATACGTTTTCCCGCCTATTGATTGGTCGGCCAGTGAAAAAGCCTCTATCACCGATAGGTCAGCCCTAATTCTGGCTCGTACAAAGAAATGGCTCTCCTCTTGGGGGATGAATTTTAAGGATGACAAGTTTCCAAAATTGGCTGCTTCTGAGGCGGGGCCCTCCAAAAAGAAGAAGGACAAGGAATCTACTGGGGGGTCTATAAAAATCAAGATTCCCAAGAAGAGGAAAGAAAGACCAATCTCTTTAATTATCTCTCCAGCTGAAATGGTGGTTGTGCAAGAATCACTAACACCACCAGAAATAGGAGAAATTAATTTGGAAGAAGGAGGAAGCCAGCTCTTGACTTCATCATTTGCTGATTATCAAATTGAAGAAACTTTGTCTCTTGCATCTCAGGCTTTGGAAACTAAATCTGTGCCTCCCCCTCAACAACCACTCCAGCCTACTCATTCCCCATCCACTTCTTCAAGTATGGCCAATATTTTCTCCGGGCTCTCACCCCTCTCTGCTGGAACCCAAGTGATCACCAACACTCCCCCACAACCTGTGCCTCTATTCATTGCACCTACTACCACGTTGACTACTGTTCCCCCTCCAATAGTAGAATCTGCTCCCCTTGAGAGTAGAATACCAGTTACTACAACATTGGCAATTTCCTCTGATACTCCACAATGGCTACTCGAGCAAACTCCGAGGAAGAGGAAAGTGATTGTACCCCTACCAGCCTTTGATTTCAGCTCACTCAAGGCTTCTACTGCGAGATCAGCCAAGAAACCCAAAATAGTTTCAAGGGTTTTGGTGGATGCTTCAGGAGATAAGTTCGCAGAGATTGCCACTCCCTCAGCTGACAAAACTAGAGATGATGTAACAACTGCTGATTACCAGGTAACCAGGGTGTCTCTAGGGAAAGTAACAGCAAAAGGGGCGCAACAAGATGCAAAGGATTCTATAGACGTCCTGTGCCAAAAGTTGAAAGAAACAAAGGACAGCAGAAATGAGCTTAAGGAAAAAGTGGAGCAGTTGACAGAGGTTTTGATCAAACTCTCAAAATCCCTTGAATCCATACCACCTTCTTCTGCTTCTGCTTCTGCCGGATTTGATTTCTCATCGGTGCCTACGATTGAGAAGATTTCCAAAAAAGGAAGAGTGGTTGACGAATGGATCCAAAAGTTGCTCCAACAAGGAAAGGAAGTAATTCAAGACGTGGTGAAAGTTCATCAGTCCTTGGCAGAGATTCAGAAGGAAGGAGAGAAGATGGATGAGGAATTCACTGAAGAACTTGGACAACTTGATTTGAATTATGAAGCTCTCTAAGTGCTAAAGCAAATACCAGCACATCTCTTGGTAGAAGAATGTGTTCTTCCACATACAGATAAACACTTTCAGCTGATCAAGGCCATCAAGTTCAGAGTAAAGATCCTCAACGAATCCTGCAGCAAGTTGAGAGAATCAAGGGATAAATTGATCGATGGGAAAAGTGATCTGGAAGAAGAATTGATAAAGATTTGTCCAAAGGTGTCAGTTGGGAACTCAAGTGCCCTATCAGCAGATGATCTCTTCAAACAAGTTCAAGAGACTGTTCAGCATGAACCTGTAGATGGATTTGACCTTGAAGTCATTGGTCAGTTTGTGAGGATTGAACATACGTTGGAGGCCTTAAGAAAGCTCAGCAAAAGGTTGAAAAAGCTTCTCGGCAGTGCCAGTGATATCCATGAGACCTGCGAAATGTGGAATGATCATTCCACTACACCTGAGGAAAATGAAATGCAAGGCATTATTCGGAAGTTCCAGGAGTTCTGGAACAAACAGTCTCAGCTGGAGGAAGAGAAAGAAGAAGAATCAAAAGATGATGACTCGGATTAAGTTCCAACGTCCCATGACATTTCTATTTTTAGAATGACATATCTTTTATTTCCATTTTGTCATTATTTTTAATTCATACTTTGACTTGATCTCCTGCGTGAGAATCATGCAAAGCTGAACTCTAGTTAGCATGCTACTTTTCAGGATCTGTCCTGTTTTATCTCTAGCTTCTTTTGTTATAAATAAGGGATGCTTGTGCATTCTAAAGGGTCGAGAATTTTTGAAGCATTAAGAGGCTATTGGAAAGGAGAAAAACTTTGTGTTTTCTTTCAATCATTTTGAAGAATAGAAGTTGATATTGTTTTGCAGACTTTGTGTTGTGAAATATATCTTATTTAAGACAGTGTTCTTATGTTCATGATCTTAAAGCTATTCTTTGCATAGAATCTCAGTGTTTCTAATTATCTCGCACGCTATATGTGTGATCTAAAACTCGTATGATTATTTCGTGCTCTGTGTTTACTCGAAAGAAAATACGTTTCTCCCATTTCTTTTCTACCGTGCTTCTTTAACTGTAACAGTTTCTAACCTATTTCACTTACGAAAGCAATATCCTTGAATCGTGTGAATGTGGATTTCGGGATTTCATCCCAACCCCCAATGGTTAGATTAGTGTGAATATTGTATATATTATTTACTGTGTTTTAGATTAGCAATAAACAGGCAGCCTCACCTGTCTTTGAGGAGGGATTTAATCCCATGTACTGTGGTTGAACCTCATATTTTGGTTTGACAAAATATCCAACCAACAACTCCAACCACCAAAATGAATGAAGTATGGGCCTCTGTTTTGCTCTGTAAAGAAATGTAATTCAAATGATGGGATTTTTTTATGGAAACCCATCATTTTTTAGGCCCATTAGATGAATCTTATTAGTGGTTGATATCCCAAATGAATTTCCCCACGTTTTCTCCTTTCTTCCATTCTGCTCGATGGTTAAAAGCTAGTTTTTGGCTCATTTGTAAAGGTTGGATGTTCTTTCTTCTGCAAGCTCTTCTTTCTTCCTTAGCAAGAAGATTTGAAGGAGTTTCAGTCCTCCCATGAATATTTTAACACATTTTTTGCCTCTTTGCTATTGCAATGTATTGTATCAAATATGGGCATGCTAATGTATGTTTTGTGATCAATTTTCAATCCTCTCATGTACTTATTATTCTTTTATTGATCCTTCATTGCACTCTAGTAATTTATGCATGTTTTAGTGCCTCATCCTTCATGATTTGTGTCTATTTTTTGCAAAGAAAGGATTTCAGCACTCCTTTGGTGTATCACCTCTTTGTTTTTGCTTAGTTTTGTTTCCATTTCCTTGTTTTCTCTCAACCATGTCTCCTTGGTAGTTTTAGAGAAGGAATTTTAAACCCGAACCTTTGTAAATTTGCATGCATACACCTAAATAGAGGATTAAGAACCAACTTCAATCTGGAGAGTTTTCTCACCTTGCAAGGTCCCACACATTAGAGAAAACTCAATGTTGTGCATTCACACCAGATGATTTTTCCTTAGAAAATCAGATCCGTAACTCATTTGGGGGTGCTATGAATTTTCACTAACAAGTTTTTCCAAATATTTAGGAGTCATGATGATGATGTGTTGTGTCCTTGAAGTCCAAGAATCATTTTTTGGATTTGAAACTAGCCTTTTAGGCCTAGTTGAGCATGTTGCATATTTAGGCCTATTCCGACCTATATGGTCTCTTGTTGTTATTTATTAGTGAATTTAGATTGTGTTTACATGTTGATATGACTAACCTTATTTGTCTTGGCCAAATTATATGGTTTTGTTAGCATGATTCATGTATATAAGGCATGTTATATTTTATCATTAGAACAAGTGATGGAGAGATAGGTTTGAGCAAGTTAGAGAGAATTGTGTGGAGAGTTGTAATGGGGATAGAGTAGATCAGATAAGAAGATGAGAATATGAGATGGGAATAGAATAAGGTCCTTAAGGTCATTAGACCTAATCAACATATGAATGTGCAAGTTAGAGCAAAGAAGGAGAGAGAGGTGTTTGAGAATTTTTTGGATGAGAAGATCTTATAAAGTGATCACAATAAGTTATTAGAGTAACAAACACTCAGGTGATCTTAATATTCAAGTGGATGAGTTAGTTCTTTGTCATTTTATCATTTTTATCCTCCTTTTTGGGTTGGTACCTCACTGAATAAGGGGTTGGTGCTCCTTATAGTGTTAGTGCCCTACTAAACTTGAGTTTGGTGCTCCTTGTGAAATTGGTGCTTAACTAAATCCCTTTGTGTTGTGTATTATATACAAAGTTTCAGTTGGTTTTCTTTCCCTTGATGGTTTCCCACTTTATATCTTGTGTTTTTGTGTTATCTCAAGTTTCATACTTATGTGGATTGATGATATGTTACTTGATGGTTACTAAGATAAATAATAATATTGCATTGATAATGCATGTTGAATGGTTGATTTGAATGATGTATGTAAGTTATGTTAAATGAAGTAAAAGTTCTTGTATGAATGATTCCACCCACTTTCAGTCATTGTGCTTCTAACATGTTAGAGACAATATATAGAGAGAGTATTTCTATGTGTTCCATCCTTAGATATCCTTGAATTAGTTATCATTATCCCTTTATGTCTCATACACATTGCACTCTTGACACCTTGCTTGCATCTCACCACTTGGAACCTTATTCATTCATTTTCTTGATTGATGAATCCTATTTTTAATTTGTATAACATATTATTATTCCTAACTGAAGCCATCACCCATGGGCGATGGTGTCATATATACACACCCTAATTTTACATTTCATAAGGAAGAAAGATAGAATTATAGGAACTTCCATATTCTCTTCTCTTTTATGCCAAATTTGCATCTGATCGCTCAACCCTTGGTTCATCTTAGACTTAGCTTGGATTAGATCAAACACTCTTCTTCTTGGTTGGATTTCTTGCACTATTAGGTCATCTATAGTGAGTCTAGGACAAAAACTGTATTCCCCTTCTCCATCTAATAATGATTCTCTCACGGTGTTCTTATTATTTGGAGAGATAGATGCATCAAGTACCACCCCACATGTAAGTGCTCTAAATATCCTTATCATTTTTCATATATTAGTCCATTTTCATTCCCTATATCTCTATGTTATCGTAGTGTTACAAACACATTGATACTAATTAGAATAGTGTTATTATTTGATCATCTCCTCAGATTTCATTTATTTACATTTCATTCATATTATTCATGTTTTCCTTATCCATTATCGATCTATACCTTTTCTCACCCATTTATTGATATAATAGGAGGGTACTCTCCTCTATCTTGACTATGGGTCTTGGAAACCCTAGGTTGGCCCAATGTAGGAATTACTACCATCTAGATATGTGACCTTAGTGCATATTGTATCCCCTTTAAATCCATCCATTGTGTGTCGGTTCATGTGTCTCTCTTATTCGTTGCCTAAATAACCTTGTAGAATGCAAGAATTAGGAGTGAAATCCATTGAGACACATTTTTGGCTCGCCATATAATAAGGATGTTAGGAATAATTAATAGTGTAAACATTGTATTATGAGTTGTTGAGA
Source organism: Taxus chinensis (assembly GCA_019776745.2). Lineage (NCBI taxonomy): Eukaryota > Viridiplantae > Streptophyta > Pinopsida > Cupressales > Taxaceae > Taxus > Taxus chinensis. The sequence continues at coordinate 81,431,310 of CM034146.1, read as the reverse complement.
AACAACTCATATTTACTTGGTATTATATGTGAATTTGGTGAAACAACTTCACATATTTAGTTCCTTGTTTGTTACCACTCCTAAATTATAAGAGGTTATTTTGGCTACTTGTTTGGCTATTTATTAGCCATGTATTGTGTATGTAAAGTGGAGAAGATCAATACATTTTATATTATTCTGATCCTATCCTTTCATGTGGTACCAGAGCTAGGATTGATCTATACGGGGTTTGAATGCCCCTTTGAATGTTTGAGAGAATACGTTTCTCTGTGTAGTCCTATGGATAACAATCGCAGTCCACATAGTTTGGAAAGCCGTGAAGGTGAAGATAAACATCCAAGCCTACAGCCAATGCGTGATAAAGAATTTGGAATTTTTTTTTGGAGTATTCACGGCCCTGTTAGCATAAAATCGTCCCAGTTTATTTCCTGCGAGTTTTATCCTTCTATTGTGCACACGTCCCTGTCAGATCTAACACTTTATTAATAGTTAGGAATTCCATTATTCACTACTACGCATCCATCTTCAGAAGGTTCTGATCTATATATGAGTATGAGTTTTTCTTTTGGCTACATTATTTTCTACATGCATTAAATTCAATCACTCAATGATGAAAGGTCGTTGCATTCTAAATTGAGAATCCAGATCCACGTAGACAGAAAATTGATATCAGGCGGCTAATAGATTGGGTCCATAGTTATTATTGGTATTTAGGAAGTAATCAAATATTACTTTCTAAGGTAATGGTTGATTTCATTGAGTGTCATTAAAGTTGGGTCAAGATTTATTATATTAAACATCATGTTATTTATAATATTTAAAAACTAATTTTATTTTATTATTTTTTAAATTGTCTAAGTTGTATTAAGTATCATCATATTATTTTGTTTGTAAGAGGGTGCATTTTCGGTTGAAACTGACACTCGTGAAAGTGAGGGAAAAGATTAAAAAAAATATGGAGAAATTGAGTCTCGTTGAGAAATTCGAAGGACGTGATTTTCACACTTGGTGAATCCAAATGCAGCTGACTTTGATTGAAAAAGATTTGTGGGATTTGGTCAAACCAAATGTGACAACACCAACAAATCCAACAGGTCTCCCGAAGTGGAATATCAAGGATCAAAAGGCCTTGGGAACTATTAGTCTCAGTTTGTCAAAAGCGTACTTGCACCATGTAGACTTCACAAAGTCTGTAAAGGAAATCTGGGAGACATTAAATAAGCTATTTGGATCTAAAGCAGAAAGTGCAAAGACAACACTAAAGCAAAAATTATACGGGTTAAAGATGGATGAAAGTATAAAAATGGTAGAACACATCAGCAAGTTCCGCTCTCTTCTCAATCAGCTTGCAGGTATTAATGAGAAGGTAAAAGATGATGATGGCAAAGCAATTCCTTTGAATAGTTTGCCTAAAAAAATGTCTCATATGGTTTTTACTTTGAGCAAGATTAAAATTGGTTTAGAAGGAGTAGTTTCTACTCTTCTTGATCAGAATGCACCTTCAGAACCAGAAGAAGAGGTCTTATATGTACACAATAAAGCTAGTACATCATCAAAAAAGGGTAAGTACAATTCAAAGAACATTCCTAAAAAGGGACAAATCAAATGTTACTATTGTAAAGAAGTGGGACATGTCATTTTAAATTGTAAAAAGTGGGCACAAGATCTACTGGATGATAAGATTGATCAAAAGGCTTATATTGTTGAAGAAGAAACTGACTGGGAAGATTATGCAACTGATGAAGAACTTTCTTTCCCTAGCGATGAAGATTATTTCTTCTAAAAATAACCAAACTAGAGGTAGGAGGAAATGGAGGATGGAGGATACTCAGCACCTCTCGTCAATCACCAATGACAAGGTTGCATTTTGTGATGGTGACATATTTATTTCCAATTGTGTTTATTTTATCTGGTGTGCAGAATAAAGAGCAACAATTTGTGTATGTTTTCTTGGTACATGCAAGTATTCCTATATGTTCTCTTGAAGTTTTGTGATGTGGCATGGAAGGTGTCAGTCAGTGAAATAGTTTTATAGGAGGGAAGCTGGTGTCCAGAGGAGAGAAGTAGTATGTAGACCTAAAAATATGCGTAGGCATATGATTCTGGTTTCAACTACACTTTACCCCATGTTCACACTAAGGGGGTGAATGTTAGGAATAACTAATAGTGTAAACATTTTATTATGATTTGTTGAGAAACAAATCATATTTACTTGGTATTATATGTGAAGTTGGTGAAACAACTTCACGTATTTAGTTCTTTGTTTCTTACCACTCCTAAATTATAGGAGGTTATTTCGGCTACTTGTTTGGCTATTTATTAGCCATGTATTGTGTATGTAAAGTGGAGAAGATCAATACATTTTCTATTATTCTGATCCTATCCTTTCAAAGGAAACATAATTTATTTTATAATCATGTACCAATTTGTGTGTCTTTCATCCATCTCAATATAACAAGTGAATGCATGTGTGTAAAGAAATAAAGTGTGTTGTCTATCAAACCAAAGTTAAAAACAAAACATGTAAGGTAAAGTGCTAACAATGAAAGTAATATCCACATATCTGATTTTGTATTTTTAACAATATTTTATATTTGTGTATCATCTTAGTGCATAACTATGTAAAAATAATGTGAGTAGTAAAATAGATAACCAATTAGAACTGTGTGCATGTATACTTTGCTTAATGCTAAATCAAATGAAACAAGAACTACCACCTAAAATAGTTCTACAATTTAGCTAAAACAAAGCATAAACACCATCATGATAAGAATTAAACAAGGGTTAGATGCTAGCATTCATAAATACAAAATTTGAAACTAACAATGCTAAATATCTAAACTCCTCTATTCTCTAACAACAAATAAATGAATGGACCTAAGTAAGCTCCATGGCTATCAAAATATTTGTCCTTAATATTCCAAGAACCTAGGAATGGGGGCTAATCAAAAGGGCAAGGTGCAAGCTCTTAGTCTCTTTGCTATATTCTTTGCATTTGCTCTCTTAGAAAGTTTAGGTGTAAGTAAAAAGGTAGGTGGATGGATCTTTATATAGCCCAAAGGATAAAGGATTCAACACATTCTCATGAATGTGGGATAAAGGTAAAACATGATTAGGAATGGATAAGGTTGCTTTATTAAAGGTAACCTTACTTTAGAAGGGTTTAATACATGTTTAGCAAGTCATGGGAGTTGGGGGTATTTTAATTAATCAAAGGTGATTAATTAATAGGTAGGTGTAAGCTTATAGAAACCAATTAGAAGAATATTAGTGTGATTTAGGCTATTATAAGGGGATTAAATCAATTAAATATTGATTTATTGGTTAAATGGAAGGGAAAGCTAATTAATTAATAATAACTAATTAGTCTAGGTAGAAGGGGTGATTTATTAACGGAAGGTCATTAATTAGGGTATTTGTTGGATAGGAAACTTAATTAATTAGCTTAGTGTAATTAATTAATGATGATATGAGGGAAAATGAGCACTTTTGACGATACGTCATTGATTTGCGAGAAAGGGGATAATTAGCGTAATTTAAGTATTTAAATTGCTTGGGCGTAATTATAGGTGTCTACAAGAATGTATTAAGAAGGTGAAGGAGATTCCAAATAATATGGAGATTCACGCCTCAGCGATGATGTAAAATACTAGTGGGATTATTTTAGTAACATGATATAAATAAGTATTAATAAATGTAGTACTAACATGCATAAAGCAATGATAATGAGGTAGAATAGAGGAATCTATGGAGTTAGCATATATACTAGATGGATAACATAAAAATTGAGAGGATTGAGAAGATTGAGAAACATTTCCTGGGATGTCAATCATATGAGGAGGATTAGATTCATGAGAGATAGATTGTGCAATTAGAGGCCTATAAGGATACCTAAGAGGATAAATACTAGGAGAAGTGTGTGGAACAAAGGGCATAAGAGAATCCAAAAAATTGGAACTAGAATGTAGGAGTACTAGGCTATGGATTAACATATGAATGTTAGGGTCTTTAGAGACATTGTACACAACTAAAGATCTATCTATTGGAGGAAAAGGAAGAGGAACTGGCTAGGAGGGAAAAAAATCAAATGGAATACCTCTAATAGAAATGAATTGTTGATTTTGAATGAACTTAACACATTGATGAATGACCTAGGGAGTATCCCTAAGAGTTTGTATCCAAAGGAGACCTAACCGCAAGATACTAGAACTAATAGCATACACAAACAAAAATTAAATTGATGTAGTAATAGGACCAATAGTAATGGGTAGATTTATGCAATAGTAACAAGGATTCATATCAAGTATTAGATAATGTATAGAAAAGACAAAATATTTAAGTAGCATGAGAGAACAAACATTTTATTTATTGTGTAGATCGAACAAAAAACCCTATATGGGTTTTTGATTAATAGAAATAGGAATAGAAAATGTATCTAAAATTAGTGCAATATTGATACCAGATTCATCAAAAGTAAAAATTGGAGTAGAAGATAGTGTATGTTTAATTACGTCCATCATTACATCTAAGGGGTGATCATAAGTGGGCATTAGAGGCACCATATGATAAGCATTATGTACATTCGTAGAATATTTTGTAGTTTCATGCTTAAGAATTGGATCATTAAATATTTTGATCTTATATTTTTCATTGATTTTCATTGAATACTCAGTAGGCTCATCCTATTCAATAGCTTGAGAATTGATTAAATCTTGAATAACATGATGAAAATTTAAGCAATTATCTATAGAGTTCCTAATACATTAAGGATAATCACAATGAGAATTGTAATTGAAATTATTTCCTTGAGGTATACTCATATCATACTCAAATGGTGAAAGGAAAGATATGATATTGCACTCAAGAAATTATTTCAATACAACTTGAGGATGAATTAAATAGCGCGTAAATTGACGATGTACGTGATATGATTTTATCTTAACAGGTTATGAGATGGCATTAATAGTGTCTTTAGAGGAATATTTGACATCATAATTAATATTTTTTAATGTGGTTTTACTTGAAAACTTGGCAGCATATGTAGGAGGAGAGATAGAAATGTACTTGATCTTTTTCATATGTGAAAACTTAGCTTCACACTATTTCATGGTGTGAGATATATTGTCAAAAGATCTAAACTTATCAAATATGACTGAATATTTCAAAGGGGATAACAATATTTGAGTGAATAAACCTTGTAATTCATTATTAACTAAGATATTGTTCATCTTGGTGATCAGGTCTTATAACACAATATATAATCATTAAGAGGCTCAGTAGATACTTGTTGTATTTGAGCCAATTGTGCCTAAAATGTGTTGCCAATATTGATAGAGAATTGTGCCAAAATTATATTTTCTAAAACAATAAATGCTCACAAAGAATGAGTGGGGAGAGTGTAAAACCACTATTGTGCAATGTCCTTAATAATTTAGGGGAAAATATTGGTAAACAATATGTTGTTAAAGTATAATAACAACAAGAAACTTGGAATGAGAGAAGATTCTCGATAATATCCCCTTTTTCATCATATATAAGAAATTTAGTAGCAACAAAACCAATGGGAAATGGATAAGAAACCACTTTGAGTTCAATGAGATGTGAAGTAACTATATGGAATACAAAGCATTAGAAGAAGTGGATGCACCTTGTTGAAATTGTAAGATTTGTGCTTGTAAAGTATGAAAAAGAGATTCAAGATATTTTACACTAGAATAAGATACATGTGTGGATGAGGAGTAGATATGGGATGTCTAGTAACATTTTTGGTCATGAGAATAGACATAGTGATATATACAATCGATATATGAGGTGTGTTTCACCGATAAGTTGTGTATGTATGAGAAAAAAAGATAGGGTAAGGGTGAGGAGGAATACCTGTGAATGAAGGTGGAAGCTAGAGTCTGCACGTTCTGATTTCCTAACCCAGTGTTGATTGTGAGAACTTCCTTTTGGTAGGATGAACTAATTTTGAATGAAAAAAAAGACCACAAGAGGAATATTAAACAACATATGTCAGTGGATTGCCTAGCGTGTGCTAGATCCGAGAAGTGTGATACTTCTTAGATGGTTGTCAATCCATTGTTTAATACAATTCAATGTAATAAATAACGTCGGTAAATAACATCCTATTGTAGTTGATATGATTTAGGTATCTCATTCAAATACACTAAACAAATTTAATCTAACGGGTAAGGTTATAATCAGATCAAGAAGTTGGGCAAGTAGCCAAGGTGAATAGGATAGGTCAGATCATGTTTTGGGTGGTTTAGTTTATTTGTGTGAATGTTACGAGGTTGTTGTTATAGGAAGAATGACCAGATACAAAAACTGATGTCAGTCTAGTATGACCGATGCTGGTTGAGAGGAAACTGAAGATGGTTTGGATTAACTAGCATTGGTAGGGTCATGCTGATAGAAACTAAATAAAGTTTGGTTTTGGTGATTCTCTGTGCTTGCACCAAGAATGGGAGAATGAGGATTAGGTTTTCAAAGATGCTGAGAAATATTAGAGATGTTTGGGGTTAGGTATATAGATTTGGGAGGTTGTAGGTGGTTAGGTGGAGGGATTGACATACATGTGGGAGGTTATGAGATGTGAAGGAGACTGGGACTCTCAAACAAATATAAATAAATTGATCTAAATAAGTATGGAAAGATGCATATCCAAATGCACTTAATTGTATTTGAAGACCTAGTGGTTGGATGGAGGTGATGGTTGATCCATGGAACTGGTGGTCAGTTCCATGACCATGTTTCCTGGAATGTTACCATGAATGCTTAACCTTCATATTAGTCTTGGTGTTAGTTTAGGATGTTTGGATATGCAAGAGGGGCTTGGTGCGTGCTTGCATACTGATCTCTCTTTTCCAAAACTCAAATAATTCTTCCAACCTCTAGAAAAAGGTTACCAAAGTGAATATATGGTAATCGATGATGGTTTAGGGTGAGTGGCATTGGTTTCAAGTTGACCGATGTCGATTAAGCCGTGATATCCTAGGTTGCCAAAATAGCAGATCTTGGATATCTTTTGGCCATTTCTATCCATTGTTGCGGATCCAAAATGGTATTTTCCACATAATTAAGTGTGCATGTGATTAGAGAAAGAATAGGCACTTAGTGTTAGGGTTAGAATAAATCTTAATTAGTTATGGTAAGTAGAGATTGAGTCCTAGTTAAAAAAGAAACATGCTAAGTATAGGTCTATGATGAGGTGTTATAGGTGATGTGGTTGGGTGAGGTGGAAATTAATTTAATTAAGGTATTTATTAATGAATATTGTGAGAATGGGTATTAATTTAATTCTTAGGTAATTAAATTAATATGCATGTGGGGTAAAGGGGGAGTGTGACCCAAATTTGGTGTCTCCAAGGAGAACCCAAAGGGGTAGGAACTACGATTATGGGACAAAGGATGGTCAGGTGTGTGATAAAGAAACATGTTTAAGTTGATCTCATGCACGGTAGAGTAGAAGATTAATATTAAAAGGATTATCTTTCAAGAATCGATCAAATTACTATGAATCCTCATTGGGGAGACTTTGATTATTCCACTTAGGGTGAGAATTAGACCCTTAGGCCTTAACATGATCAATAACCATAGTAATAAAAGTATTAGCAAATAAATCATGTTTTTTATCAACAAAATGATGATGGGGGAAGAAAGAGGAAATGACACATCATTAGTGGCACATTCTATATGAGCATAATTGATCATGACTATATTTAGTGACATAGGGTCATCATGAAGTGGTGCCACATGATGAGAAGTGAAGGGAAGAATGTCATGACCTTTCTCAATAAGGGCGGTGCTAAGATCTTCACCAAAATAAGAAACATTAGTTTTATGCATTGGAGTTGGTATAATTGTTAGATCATTAGCACTTTTTATCTTAAGGGGGATGATACTATATTTAATTTGGTGGCATAAATCATGGAGCACAAATTTCAAAAACAATATTAGGGTAACATTTAAAGGAATCAATGTTGTTGCAGTAAATTCGTTGAATTCAAAGAAAGACATATGATCCAAGGCAATAAATTTTTTAGAGTGAACATGATAAGTAGGCATGATGATAAACAAAAGAAATCACAATTGTAGAAAAAATCATGTTACCAAATAGAAACCCTAAATCAACTAGTGTTTAGTGATTAGCATGCCTAAAATACAAGGAAATAAAAATATCCTAGATTAGGTGATGGGTTTGATCAAAATTGGGTTCACCATAATATTTAACATTTAATTAAATTTTAGGTCAATTTTATTAGGTGTAGAATAAACAAGAGTTGATTATTGATCTTACAAACATGTTACAATATAAAAACTAATTCAAATTTACAACCCATATTAGATAGAAATAATTAACACACCCCAATTAACCTTACATGCAATGGAAATCTCAATAAAAATGTATAAGAACACGTATCTGATTTTAGATACATTTGGGAGAGATATGATATTATTTAATAGTGTACCTAGGTGATTTGAACTTGGTTAACCTTTGCAATATAGTCTAGAACTATAATTGCAAATATGTTAGGACCATACCATTAGGATAGGACTATACCATATGGTCTAGCCCCTTTTTTATGGTCTTGTACCTACTTTGAATCAACCTATAAAAATTTCTAGGTTGTTCACATTCGTGTATTTGTGTTTTTCCATCAAAACCTAGTTGTTGCACATGTAGTAAGTGTGAGAGAAAGTGAGAATGAGGATCAAGTGGGATAACATATACACCAACCGATTTTCACTTGAATGACAAGGTGACAGAGTTCTATGTAGTAAGTAAGAATTCAACCATGAAAATATGCATGCAAAATAAAAGGGTCTACTTGTTCTCATAGATCACAAAAAATGGTACAAATAGGAGTGCTGTGTAACTCCCACTGTAAGACCATCATACCTGCATAATGGATAAGAGGAGTTACAATCCAAAAATGTTAAGTAACTCATGTATGATGCACTAACAAATATAACATAATCTATGATAGCCCCTAATAATCCTAAGACATATGATCTCACCTAAGTGAGATGCCTCGCCACACGATGTGGAAAATGCCCCGAGATGACAAGGCAAGTATCACACACATGACGAGGTACCCATTTAGAATAAGGATATCAAGTAATGGATGAAAACCTAGTGGGAAAAACATCCACTTATAAGAGATAGAAGACTCCCCTAAAAACCTAAGAAAGATGTGTCAAATGGTTCCTGGAAACAAAATTCCTAATGAGGTACCCATGTAAAAACTACAATATTTGTAAAAGAAGAAGAAGGTAAGAGAGGAGTGAGACAAGAGAAACTAATGAAGATGTGAAGCTACAACTGGATCAAAAATATGCAACTCTATGAATCCTCCGAGAAGAGTTTCGATGATGTGGTCTTCAACATATAGACAAAATACTATCCAAATGCATTGAACAATGTTCTTTCTATTAGGAAGGATAGAAACAAAGTACTGGAAGTATGCCCACTCTGTGAAGGAAACCAAAGGAAGTAGTATGAATAAATTTGAATCTAGTCCACTAAAATGTATCATAGGTATATAAAACGATTGCACAAAAACTGAAGGTAACTCCATGAATGTATAACTATCAGAGTGCGAGAGAGGAACATCCGTCAAAAGGATGCCCAAGTGAAGTGAAGGAAAAGCAAAAACCCCTAAAATAGTAGAAAGATGATCCATAAGAAGAGGTGGATCAATGATCATCTCTGAAAAGTGGAAGTTATAAGAGTCCCATGAACTCCCAACAAAGGAGATGGACTCATTTGAAACACTTGTAAAAGGATGAGAAACTCCATGTTCTAAAACACAAGTAGGAACTTCAAAGAGATAATGAAGGTCTGATAGATACTTGTCCCTAAAGGGTCTCTTGAAAAACATAATATAAATTTTTGACATGTATGAAACATCATCGCATGAAGGAGGAGTGGAAGAGGCCTCATACACTAGAAGGGGAAAGGAGGAATATGTAATGAGAGTATGAGGTTGGGAACAAGACTTACCGATATCTATTGGGAAGGGAGGAGGTTCAAAATTCTCTAAAAGGCATATGACAGGAGGAGAGGAGTTCTCATTACTACTATCATCATTAGAACTAGAAGAAAAATCCTCGTCATTAGGGATAGAGATATCCAAATCAGTGTCAACAAAATTTTCATCACAAGAAGAGGGAGATGAAATAATTGTATCTATGGAAGAAGTAACAATGGAAATCTCTGAAGGGTATCCAAATAAGAAATGAAGAATTCTCCAAATATTATGAGGAAAATTTATGTATTCCACATGATGGTTGAGAGGCCTAGAAATGTACGTCAACATATGACCAATGACCGTTCTACAAGTGTTAAGCTAGTCTTCAAGCTAAACAGGATCAATGGGGGCAGGTACTCGTACATACAAGTAGAGATAAAGGTCATCATGAATAAGGAAACATTCCATGCTTGAATGACAGAGTTCATAGTTATCCCTATCAAGAAGAAGATGTGGAGGATGTGATTTTGTAATAGTCCTATGAAGGTTGTCATGCAAATGTGCAATAGGGAAATTGACAATTTCCAAGCACAACAATGATACCCTAGTGTTAATTTTTTCAAGTATTTCCAAGCCACCTCTGGTCTATCCAATCAGTCCAAATGACCTCCTGAATAATTTAATCTCATTCCCCTAGGTGATTTAGGTAAATCTATTCATTACCCATATGTGATTTCTGAGAGTTCTAAAAAGATGCTATCTTCTAGCAGTATTGGAAAGGGCTATCGCTGGCCTTCCCAGGACTAGATTCAACCCCCTGGAGTAAAATAGAAGGGAAAAATTAAACATGGAGGTGAATGGAAGACCGTATAACATCATGGAAATTATCTTGGAAGGTTTGGGGAAGTTTTGCAAGACTTGGAGTAGTCTGAGTAAAAAACAGGGTTCACAAGCCTATACGGTACACATGCCTAAAATAGTTATTGGGCTTCAGAAGAAGATTCTGAGAGCTCTAGATGGAGTTAGAAGAAAAATATATATATCCAGAAAGAGGATTCCAATACCTACATGATGGTGAAATATTATTTTTCACAGCACTTTGGCGCATCAGGTCTGCACATAGTTTTTCTCAGGAACATATGGAGTACAAAATAAAAAATCCATTTTTTTAGGGATAAAATTGAATAATAAATACATTTAAACCCAACCATTAGATTCAAAAGGCCATTTAAAGTTAGGATCATATAAAATGTTTCCAAAAAAATCCATCGGAAGCTCAAGTTATCACTGTTACAAGTTCAAGACTTAGCCAAATTTTTGGGAGGACACATGTCAACACCATGAGCCTGGCAGGATTTTGTGTCCCTTACGTCCCCCAAGGTCAGGGAAACCAAGGTTTTAAAATTTCTCCCAGCCCCCTTGAAGCCCTCTCAGACCTCATATGACCTCTTGGACCCTCATGCAACCTCTAGACTTGACAGTTCAGCCCCGAGGTGGTTTTTTGAAGCATTCATCCCTTCCTGTTGGATCGGGCACCACGTGTCAGCTCCAGGACCACCATGGAAACTGATTTACATTATGCACCTGAGGTGGGGCACATTAGACCTTGAAATATTCACCCAACCCCTATGGGGAGTCATCTAGACACCCATGTGACCTCCTTTCAGCTCCTAGTGCTTTAAATCAACTTTTTCCTCCTTCATTCCCTGCCGTTAGATCTAGTGCCACATGTCGCCATATTTCTCATTATGGAAATTGATTTCCCTAACGTCCCTAAGGTTAGGGACATCAAGCATGGAAAAATGCACCAAAGCCTTACCTATGCATATCTTTTTGAAAATTTTCCAAGTGGCACTTTTTCCCGCTTCTAACTTCTAATAGTTATATGTGCACTTCATTTCTCTATACTTCCTCTGCAACATTCTTCCATCACTCCACCATTGGAAATGCTCAAACCTGCTCAACCCAAGAACTGAAACACATTCCCTATAGAGATGTGTAGTCTCAGAAGGAATCCTCATCAAACACAGAAGGAGAAGCATGGATCATAGAAGGAGAAAACTGAGAAAACTCCATACCCATGAAATGAGAATTTGAAGAAATATCCCAAACAGATGCATGAAACAACAAGACATATATTTTTTCTCATTCCTATACCCAAGGCCATCAATAATACACCTTCAAAATCCCCCCATGTGTTATAGAGAATCCACAATGAAGAAATCTCCTTTTCGGCTCAATGAAGAAAGAAGTGGGATTTCCCGTCAAACCAGTTTCCGGATCGAAGTAAGATTGCACATGAAGAACTAGAAGAAAAAACCCACATAAAAAATAAAATTTTATTCTCAAATGGAGGAGAAAACCAGACCTACAATTTTGAGGTCCATTAATGGTTGTCATACCCAGAAGCACTGCTAGGTCCGAAAATTAAAACTTCAAAATCTCCTGGATTATTAAGCGGGCGTGACCAAAATTTCAAAGGGAGGATATTGGGAAAAATCCCATATCAAAAAACTTATTTCCACATCAATTTGACTCCCAGAGGAAAACTTTCTAAAAATAGCAGGTCTACTACATAGGAATTGCTCTTTTAGGAAATTCATCAATAGAAGAACCTGCGAAGAAGACGAAGACATTGGAGGTGCACTATAGTTGAGAATCCACCAGAACGGAAAATTTTGGTACTTACTAAAAATAGTAAGTGGGCCTTCGAGAACCTGCTAAAAATATAAATTTGATCCAAAGGAGTGAGGAACACAGGGAAAAAGGGGAATCAAGGTCACAACACTCAACAAAGGATCGAGAGAGTTGATTTTTCCACACTTACTAAAAATAGTAAGTTACAATCAAAGAGAAGTTTGGCACAATGGAATATACAAGGATAATCATTTAGGGGGACATCATTTTTCAGGAGCATCCTAGTCATTTTTCATAGGGCATTCAAGATCCACCTTAGTTCATTCAACTTAGTAAGCGTTCGTGAGATAATTTGGAGGATTTTCCCAATGTGCAAGGAGTTTGAAGATTCAAAGTTTCACTACATTTGGAGCTTTCCATCAATGAGGATCAACATACTTCATTAGGAATGACATCTCCTCTTCTTCTTCTCCCTCTCTTTCTCTCTCCTCTTCCCCCAAACTTTCTCTTAGTTTCCAATAGTATAATTTCGCATTGGGGTTTGCATTTTTAATATGACTTAAGTGACTTTAGAAATATAATGTAAATTAAGTCACCTTACTATTATAAAAGGGACTTAAATATTTAAAGTGGAATATGAACAATCTTAAGTCATATTAAGGTATTCAAAAGGTCATGAGGAAGATGATAAGTCACCTCTCATTCTATAAATTGTAACGTCATTCCCATTGCAAAGGGTTAGTGATTGATCTTATAAACTAAAGAGTATATTGCACCTTGAGAGAACAAAGGAGAGTCATTTTATTCTATTCCCCCCCTTCTCAATTTATTCCATTCCCACACTATGTAAAAATTATGCTTGAGCTTCAATAAAGGAAGAAGGAATTTTAGCCTCTTTGATTGAAGATTTTATTGGTACTTTGAATTCATTAAGCTCTATTTAGTCTTGTTGTTATTTTGCAGATTTGTTTTCTTCTGAAATTCAAGTGCATGTGATGAAACTTTTGACTGTTGTGTGCAAGTCTCTGATTTTCTACTTGCAACATTGGTTCTCCTACCTCAATTCTCACTCCCTTTCCCACTTCCAGACAAAGTCTTCCCTAACAAGAGATTGCTAGATTTTCCATAGGGTTAGTGGAGTGCTCTTATTGGATCCCCAGTCGAAAGGCCACCATAGAAATCTATCTTTTCATGTGCATGCATATACGACAGCTGCACCGGTTAAGTAGAGGGACTTATATTCCTATAGCATTGACAAGAAATCCACAAGTTTGTCCACCCAAAAAAAATTCTCGCCAACATTTTTTGGTGCCCACCGTGGGGTAGATTTAGCAGCATCTGCACCAAAAATATGACCGCAAGGTCTCAAAATAAAAAAAATCAAATATTGAAAAAGAAAAAGAAAAAAGAGTTCATGAAAACTCATTGCTGAAGGCTAATCTACTAATTTCTACACGTTTCTTTTCATATTCCACTTCAAGAATTTAGAAAAGCTGGCTGAAGGAAGACACACCAGGTTGACCAGGTTGAGACGTGTTGATGATTTCAGTTTCGAGGCTTCACAAAATTAGCAAAAATTAATTAGAGATAATCCATACTTCTTCTCTCAAGCCTCCTCTTTATCTAGCTCTTCAACAAGTTCACCTAGTAATCCTATCCAAACTCCTTTAAACTATCCAATTTTTCAACCTATTGGTATGAAAAACTGCTGGTTAGGTAGGTTGTGGGGAAATAGGCCAACAGTGTGTAGGGCATAGCCCCTCTTTTAGATAGCAAAGCGAAACTGATTTATTGCTAATCTATCAAGAAGGAATCTATGCAAATCTACACTATTATAACTTTAGGGGATTTGGGATCTCATCCCAGTAGAGGCAGTTCCAACTACGAACAGAAAGGTAGGACGAAAGGAATGGAAGAGGGTAGATCTGAAGGAAGAAAAGAAATGAATTCCAAGATGGAAAGGTTGGAAGGTTTATGCTTTGGGCTGGTAGTAAACAGATCCAAACTTACTTACATAAAAAATTAAAGTAATACTGATGCACATATGACAATCTTAGGAATGAATCTAACAGAATAAAAACATAGATCTAACTTAAGAAAGATTTGATGCAAATAACACATATATTGAGCACAAAGTCTGAATATGTGTATTAATATTTCTTCTGTTGTAAGAAAAAACAAAGTCTTTCTCTCCTCACTTATTTTTTCATACAAAGAACGTTAACCCTTTGAATACAAAAAGTATTCAAGTATTTATAGAAGGAGAAGAGGAAAGAAGACAAAAGAAAACCAAACACTACTAAAATATCTTACAAGATATTTACAAAATATTTAAAAAGTCAAAAGTTGACTTTAGGAAAGTTTTTAGATGGCAACATCCCATGGTGCAACATGGATGATGTCATCATGTATGCCAACATGCTTTTAAAAAATTTCACAAAAAAGATCAATGGATACCAAGAAGAAGAAACTACTCCTCATCATCCCTCTTCTCAAACTTGGTATCCTGCTTTTGATCAGGAGAGTCGATGTGACACTCCGCTCAATACTCCATAAACTTGTTGATCATTGCTTGAATTTGATCATGATCTAGACCTTTAAAATGGTCACCAATGACTTCCCAAGTTTCTTTCTCGTTCTTGAGATTGTCAGGTAACTCGAAAAAAGTTTCGCGTACATCGATCAAAAATCCAATGAAGTCATGGTAGGCCAAGAAGTGACCTCTGGTGCCAAACCTTGAGTGACGATAGCCTTGAAGCACTGGAATGTATCATCTACTTCCCTCAAGCTATACGATTCACTGAGCATTTCCGGAGCCATTTTTGTAATTGTCTGCTCCATGTTGTATCTTGTGTCCAGGGCTTCATCTTTGATTTTATCTATTCTCTCTAGGATATATTCCATTTGATCAACCTGGTAATCTAAAGTGATGAGAGATTTGTTATGTGCACGTGGGTGATCGATAACACTGACCTTCAATAGGTCATCAGTTGAGCAGTTAACCATGGCTTGAAACATTTCATGCTGCAACCTGGCGTTATCCAACTCTTCAAATAACAAACTTGCTACTACTTGTAGCTCCTTATTTGCTTGAGTTATATCCTGATAGAGAAATGTGAATTTCCCAATCATTTCTTCACCATCTTTGAGGATTCACTCAATCTAGGATGATACTTCTACACCTTGTTCACCAATCTTAACATATTCATTTATTTTCTCTTGACTGGGAACTTGAATAGGTTCGGCGGTAGTTATTGGAGGATTGTTGCCCATTTTCTGCAATGCTTGTAAGAGATGTTTGTTTTGTTATTTGAGTATTCTCTTCTCCTCTTTTTCTTCTTGGATATTCTTACAGAGAGCATCCACAACAGACAAGGCTTCCCCTTGTAGGCTTTTAGATGAGGTCCTCATTGTGACTTGAGTCACTATGAATTATGTGGCAGACAGATCCTCCTTTTTCTTGGTGGGGTCCGGGTAAACTATCTCCATGAATCTCTACAGTGGGGTCTGGGGAGCAACTATAGTGGATTTAGGGAAGTGTGTTGAAATTATCGGTGGTGGCATTGACAAGGAGTCCAACACACCGCTGCTTGTGGGGCCTGGAGTTACTATAGGAGAAGAGAAAGACATGGAAACTGAAGGGATTTGCAACTAGATGGAGGGAACACTGGGTGACAGATCCGCGAGAGAGGAGAAGATAAAAGAGGTGGGAGATGGAAGGGAGGAAGGGAGAGGATAAGACACATCCATAGGAATAGATGCTTGAATGACAAGAGGAGGAGGAGAAATGGAAGAAGGAACACTGGGTACCTCTGTAATTGTAGTTGTGATAA
Organism: Taxus chinensis; assembly: GCA_019776745.2. Taxonomy (NCBI): domain Eukaryota; kingdom Viridiplantae; phylum Streptophyta; class Pinopsida; order Cupressales; family Taxaceae; genus Taxus; species Taxus chinensis. Next base: position 81,414,863 of record CM034146.1, on the reverse strand, counting down.
CATCCTAGGTGGATGTATCCATTGAAACCTTTTTTGTTTCTTCTTTACCTAGAGACACTAGGTTGACTACTTGTTTCTCAAAAGTAGAAGGAATGCCTTTAGGAGTTTTTTCTTGTCTGCTTGATTCTCCCTCCTTATATTTTCCTTTTCCTTTCAGCACATGGGCTGGTCCTAGGGGTGCTCTACCTGAAGGAGAAGTAGTGAAATCAACTCTGAGGTAGGTGAGACCATTCTATTTGCACCAGTGTTTGGTGCACTACAATGTGGGCCTAACCCTTTCCTGAATGGTTTTCGGTGCTTTGGCTCTGTCGATCTCCACGAATGGCCAATCATCCCCATATGTGTTAAGGTAAACCTAATCAATTTCTTGATCAGTCTCTTGGAATTACTTTGGGACAATGGTAATGCCACAGTGGATGATTTCCTCCAGAGCCAACTGGGAGTGATCCTTTCCCCTGATGTCTATCTCATGTGTCAGGTTGATCCAAATGTTCTTGATCTTGGGAACATGGATGGGAACAATTTTTTCCTTTAGGAGGACACTCCGGCAGTCGAAGGTCGGCCTCACTAGGAAGTTGTGTTTCAAATTTAGCAGCTCTATCTTAGCATACATCTCTCATGCTTTGGTAAGTGTAAGGCAGGTGTATCAGCCAACTGTAAGGGGGAATGGAGTTCCTCCTTTCTTTCTCTTCATACACTTCTCATGATAAGTGATTAGCTTCCTTGATAATTCCAGCAGGATCAACTTCAGCCCTACAAATCTTAGCAGCTTCGTTGGCTCTCCCTGAAAATTCACAGCTATGAGGTATGTGAACAACACTCCCCATTTCTTTATAGAAGAAATCACACTTGGGTTGGTCCAACCATGTCTCATGTTTGGCCTCAACAAGTAGATTACCTCATAGAAGAAGGCATAATTAATTTTAGAGAACTGGGAGATGTTGGCCTTGAGACTTAGCTCTGGGTAGAACTCATATATCTTGACTTGGAGCCATACCCCATTTGAAGCTAACCCTGTGAAATCCCTTTCTGACACAGCAACATACACAACATAGGAATTCATATAGAACTTCCTAGTTGTTAGAACTTGTTGAAGCTGCTGGGAGATGGTGTCACTAATGATTTTACCCCAGCCAAAGTGTTTATCAGGTGCATTCTTACACATGGTCTCTAGGTATCTCAGCATCCACTTGTGGAAATAATGGGCATCAGGGAGCCCAAATAATCTATTTAAGAAGGTGATTGTATCACTCAACTCCTCATTTAAGTCACTACAGTGGATGGTTTGTGGCCATCTTCTTGTCGACTTCTTGTTCTTCAGATAAAGCTCCTTTATCATCTGCATGCATTTATCCTCATTATCATCCCACGTCTTCTTGCAGTCTTTGATACTTATTTCTACATATTCCATGTGCTGAGGAATGCCCAGGATCATCTCAAAGTGGCGATATGTGAGGTCAATGATCGTCTTGTGCTCTTTTTCTTCGACACATCTAGTGTCCTTGTTATAACACCGAGCAACCAACATGATGAAATCGTTATATACGACACTCACTAGGAGCCTAGCTACAAAGTGCAACCCGCTTCCTACTAATTTATTCATACATGGGCCACTTCTTACCTGGGTGATCCTTTCCCAAAAGTCATCCATGTCAATATGACCCAACTCAGAGTATCTGATGTCAATGCTACATTCTGCATATGAGTCAGACATTTTGACTCTCTGATACTTATACTTCATCTCTTGTTCTGACTACTTAGCTTTGGCTTTAGCTTTAACTAGTTTCTTACTTGATGAAGACATATGTGAGCCCAAGGATGGATGTTGTTGTTCTGTAAGAAGAATCAAGGAGGTCTAACATAGAAGAGCCATGTCAACCATCATGTTATTCATAATGAAAGATTGCAAAATGAAGAATGAGCAATTATAAGCCTTAGGGCGTAAGGTGCAGGTTTACAACAGGTTGCAGGGGCTTAAAATTACTGGGTGCACTTTTTGGGGTGTCAGCATACAACTTTTTGCACCAAGTTAAAAGGGTCGCAGTCAGGCAAGTGTCAGCATGAAGAAAATTGTGCTTGGTGTTGACCTGGGAAAAGTTGCGCCAAGTTGGAAAGGGCACAATTTGGAGAGGTGTTACATGATAAAATGTAGCGCCAAAGGGTAAAGCGTAGGGCACAGGTTTATAACATGCAACATGTTATGTTGATGTGAAGGAAGTTGCGCCTGCGCCTTAGGAACAATCTGCTTTTTGCTTGGGCATAGAAATTTTTTGTGTTGCATGTGTTTAAAGTGTGCCAAAGTGCAAATTTGGAAGATGTTGCAAGGAAAATCAGTGCGCCAAGGGAAAAATCACGTGGTGCGGATCAGCGGCACAAAACATATTATGTTGATGTTGTGTAAGTGGTGCCTGCATCCCACAAAAACTGCTAAGTGTTCTTTTAATTGGGCGCGGAAAAAGGTTGTGTTATATTGGCATAAAGTGTGCCAAGTGCAACTTTGGGAGGTGTAACATGAAAAAATAGTGCACCAATGGTTTTAGCAGTTGGGTAATTTTGGCAATTTATCCTTTATTTATCTTCCTCTCTCTTTTGGATTTGTCAAATGGAAAAGAGAGGGTTTTTTTGGTGAGGAAACAAGTAGGGAAATGCAGGTTTTTGGTTTCTTCAGAGGTAGGGGTCTTCCAGATTTGTAGATCTGGAAGGAGAGGCAAAAAGGGCTTTAGATGGTTTGATAATTTTGTTAGGTGTGTTTCTTTATATTTTATCTTTTTACACCAACCCTTAATACCTAACACAACAAAAAACAAAAAAAAAACAAGGAGAGGAGCCAATTACCCAGATTTATAAAAGATGAAGAATGATGTGGGGTCCACAAGCTCAAAAAATAACACGCGAGGGTTGACAAGAATGGCTGACAGGCATAAAGAAAATACTTTTTGTAATGTTCAATTCATGAAAATGATAGGTGTCAGACGCATATTTATAGAAAAACTTACATTTATGACCTCACCAACTTCTTTTGGCATGGTTTTTAGAGCGTCGACACAAGGAAAAGTGCACCTTAGTGCACATTTATTGATATTGACACAACATTTATAGCGCCTTAGTGCACATTTACGAATGTCAACACAACATTTCTAGTGCCAAAAGGTAATTAAAGGGGCACCATGTTTTGGATGCTGATGTAACAATTTCCACGCCTAAGGATTTAAAAGGGGGGCACGCTTTTTAGGGTGTCGACATGAATGAAACGACACCTCATTCAAAAAGGCACAATTTTGAGAGTGTTAACACACAACTTTCTATGCCAAAGGATAAGTAGAAAATGGCCAAGTCTTACAACATCCTAATTTTTGAAAAGAACTTTGGGCTTCTTCAAACGTTGTCAAACTTCCTTGGTGCCAAAACAAAATTTTTGGTATAGTTACTTTCAAATTGCCCTTGTCAATTTCGCAAGATAACAACTAGCTCTTTCTAGGGACTATCTTTAAGTGAAAATTAAGGGTAGAGAATCCTATATTTTTCATGTGCCTATCCATTGGGTTATAGAGAGTCAAAAACAAGGGCAACCAGAGGGTGAACAAAAAGGAAAAAGAAAGGGAACACATAAAAAAAGAAAGCAAACGATGACAGACAAAAGCAAACTGTACAAAGAAGAGAGCAAGCTCTACTTCTTGAAGATCTTCAGGTGCTGCCCGCTATAGGGAAGTGGGAGCTCGGTTCTGTCCAGATATGAGAGATAGAAACTATTCTCTCCATTGAGCTGCTTGATCTTGTATGGCCCTCTCCAAAGAGAGTCAAACTTCCCATGCATACCTTTCGGTTCTCTTCGTTTGTCCCACAAAAGAACAAGATCTCCCACTTGGAAATATCTCTACTTAGATTTCTTGTCAAACAACCTCTTAACTTGATTCTGATGTTCACTGATCTTGTCGACCACTCTTACTCACTTTTCTTCAAGTTTTGTTAGGTACATGATCCTCTTTTCAAGAGAATTCTGAAAAGTTTCATCTTCAATTGCTTGAGCCAAGCGCAGAGTAGGAAGTTCTGTAGAGATAGGGATTTCAACATCGATACCATACAACAGCTGGAAAGGTGACATGCCGAGATACCTATTTGGAGTGATACGATCCACCCACAAAGCATCGTACAATGATTTGTGCCAGGACCACTGGTTTTCATCAACTAATTTCCGTATGATAATCACCAGGTTCTTGTTACTGGATTATGCCTGAGCATTTCCTTGGGGATAGTAATCAAAGGCATGAGCCAAGGTTATTCTGTATCCATAACAAAAACCAATAACTTCCCGTGAAGAGAAGTTAGAAGCATTATCAGCAACGATTTTGTGTGGAATGCCAAATCTCACAATAATATTCTCTTTGATGAAGTTACAAACAACTTCAGAAGTGGCATGCTTGACAGGTATGGTCTCCACCCATTTCATGAAGTAATCCATTGCTCTTAGGACGTAACTATTTCCAGCACTTGATTGAGGATTGCGTGCTCCAATGAAATCAATTCCCCATTGCCTAAATGGTTTTTTAATGATGACGGGCCTAAGGGGAAATGTAACCAGCTTTGGTTTACCGACGAACTGTTGGAAAAGTTCACATTTCACTACCCAGGTGGCTATATCTTGAAATAGTGTCAGCCAATAGTACCTAGCTCGAATGATTTTATGTGTTGTCACTGATGAGGAGAAGTGACCACCATAGGCTAAGTCATGAAAACTCTCTAAGAATTTTACCTGCTACAGCTTATCAACACATCATTGAAAAATGGCGTCAATTCCACACTTGTACAATCCATCATCTCATATGACATATCTTACAGCTCTGAGCTTCACCATTCACTTTTCCTTTGTGGTTAGGTGAGTTGGGAATTTTCCATAGGGGAAAAAGAACATGATATTAGAATACCATTTGTTGTTGGTTGTGACAAACAGAACCATGGGCAAAGAATCCACTTTCTCTAGTTCATTTTGTTCTCCATAAACATGATCATCTTTCTCTTCAGGTACCTTTGAGCCTTTATTTTCAGCCATTAGCTGACATAGGCCCTTACCTCTTACCAACTTGGTTGGTTTGATGTCTAGGTCATATTCTTGGACCTTTGAAATCCAATTCCCTCATAAGCTCCCTAACTCCTGTTGAGTCAGGATAGCCTTAACAGTCGTGTCAAGAACTAGCACTACTATATGAGAATTCAAAATATAGTAGCAGAGATTTTTAACTACTTTTACCATGGCAAAGGCATGTTTTTCCAATTATGACATCTTTAGTTCATGAGGATTAAGTAGAGAGCTCATGAAAGAAATAGGGGATTCAATATCCTTGGAGTTCTTTTGCATCAAGATAGCTGATACAGTATGCGCAGATGCATAACTATATATGATGAAGTCTTTGCTGAAGTCAGTACACATCAAGAAAGGAGCATGAGCGACGGAGGTTTTTATGTCCTTGAATGATGTCCTACCTTCCTCACTCCATCAGAATGTTTGGGACCCTTTCATCATATTAGATATATGATGAGTCTTCTCAGCAAAATCAGAAACAAAGCGTCTAAGAAAATTTACCTTTCCGAAGAAAGAGTGAACACCAATCTTTCTTGTAGGAAAAGTAAGGCTCTAAATAGCCTTTACCCTTTTGACATCTATCTTAGTGCCTTCTCTGTTAACGACATGTCCTAGTAGCTTTCCTTTGGTGACCCAAAAAACTAGCTTCTTGGGATTTAGCAAAATTCCGTGCTCTCGGCACATGATCAAGACTTGTTCCAGATGATTGCAGTGATCACTTCATCTTTTGGAGAACATAGTTAGATCATCTAGGTAAAATATGATGAATTTTCCCATCATACCTTTGAATGCAAAGTCCATTACTCTTTGGAAGGTGGTACCGACGTTGATCAAACCAAACGGCATTCTACTATAGGTGAAGGTACCCCAAGGAGTGGTGAATGTTGTTTTGAATTGGTCTTCAGGTGTGACTTGAATTTGATTGTAACCTGAAAAACCGTCAAGCATAGGGAACATTTCTGAACCGGTTACTGCCTATAGTACTTAATCCATTATCAGCAGTGGATAGTTATTTTTTAAAGATGACTGGTTCAAGTTGTGAAAGTCTACGCATATGTGTATTTCACCATTCTTCTTCTGCATAGGCACAATATTTGTAACCTAGGTATTGTGATGAATTGGAAAAATAATTCTTGCGTCCAGCATCTTTTTAAATTCAGCTTGGATGGTACCTGATATTTTGGGGTTATAATGCCTTTTCTTTTGACGAAAAGGCTTGACATCATCCTTGAGTGGAATGTCATGCCGAATGTCCTTTGGCTTGAAAGACTTCAGATCAGCATAAGACCATGCTAATACATCCATGTAATTTTTTAGTAACTTAACAAATTTTTATTTTTCCTTAGGTGTACAACACTTCTCGATATTCAATGAAAGGAGGATGTTCTGCAGTACCTAGATTGACATATTCAGTTTCTAGAGAGGAGGAAGGATCATCCTGTCATTTTTTCTTGACAAAACGGTCATGATTATCAAATAATCATTCTAAAGAAACCAAACCTTTCATAATCTTATTTCCTTCGAGTTGTATCACTGTGTCTTTTTTAGATTCATGTGCTTGACCGGTGAGAGAATCACAACACATAGAATTTGATCCATCAAAATGAAGTTCTTTGAAATTGTCAACTTTTTTCAAAAAGGCGATAAGCTGGTTGTCATCATTGAACACTTGCTAGTGTTGTGAATTATCTGGCACACTTGGGTGAAAAACCACTTCAATAGTATATATATTTGTTTTTAAACCTAGGTGAGGGAGCATGAGAGAGGCTGAGATGGCCAATGAATCAGCCATGTCATTTTGAGCTCACAAAACTACTTTGACTGAGAAAGTGTCAAACTCTTCGATATTATCCCATACTGCATTATGGTAGTGTCTGAGTCGGTCATTCTTTACTTGGTATACCCCTTTTACCTGATTGAAAATTATCTCAACATCACCTTGCACTCTTAGATTCTTGATTCCTTTCTCTTTTACAGCTTACATGCCAAGTAACAAGGATTCATACTCAGCAGTATTATTCATATTGAAGAACTGCAACTTGAAAGAAAAAGGGAAAATCTCCTCTTTAGGAGATATTAGAACAGCCCTAGCACTGCATCCACTTGTTGCACAACTACCATCAAACTGCAATGTCCATACTTTGTTGAAATCCTCCTTTTGGATGAGAATGTCCATTGTATCTAATTCAGTGGACAAGAAATATTTCCCCATCCCTAATGATTCGAAAAGAATCTGAGCCTTGGGGTCATCAAAATTGGTGACTAGATATTTCTTTTGTGATTCTGGTTCCAACGTTTTCATCACTCCTTTGAAAGGGATCCTAGCTTTGGACCAGTCCATATGAATTTCCCCACCAAGTTCTCTCAAAAATATCCTCCTAGTAATATCATGTATGTTGCTGGAATGTTAGCTATGAGAATAGTCATTTTTACCCTTTTCTTAGGAAATACCGCGAATACAAACTGCGCATCCTTGATCTGACCAATCATTGGTACCTATTTGGTTTCCATGGAGTAGCATCTGCTAAAAGGTTTAGTAAGTGTGAGACCCAAAGAATGGGTGACCTTTGTTGGCATAACATTATCAGAAGCTCCAGAATCAATTATACAGTTACTAAGTTTATGACCATTGATCCAGAGAGATAGGTAAAAAGGTTTAATTTTCCAGGATGTGGAAGTCGAGGAAATGTTTACATGAGACGTAGGATTAATGGGAAGAATTCCTTTTGGGTAAATGGGAGGAAGGAAAATAGCTTGGCTTTGGATATACTTAGTTAATCTTATAAGCTACTCTGGGTTGGACTGAAGGTACTCAACTTTAGACATCTGGATTTTGGTCTTTTTGGCATGATCAATTATATCGAATGCAACCAAGGGTTGTGCTAACGAAGGAATGAGTCCTTCATTTCACATTTGTGGAGGAGGATTACTGGTCTTTATAGGACTGGAGGAAGGATGAATTAGAGGAGAAACAGGAGGAAAATATTTCTTCACAAAAGGTTTGACAGGAGGTTGAGTAGGAAGGGGATTACCTCTTTTAGCGATCGTTAGAGGTGGAGTTACCACAACCTTTTCCTTTTGCTTTTCAGTAGCAACCTTTGCTTCTTTTCCTTGCCTATGATTGTCCACTCACATACCCTTGGGTACCCTCTTCTTCATTAGATTCCTCATCTTGAAATTTCATATACCCAATAGTAGAGTCGCCAGTCGGTTCACCAGCATCTTGATCATCTTCACCTTGCAATGAAGGTTCTTTGTAACTTGGATCATCTTTTTCGATTTCAACCAAAGCATTAACCGGAGGGGCTTCAATTGCTAACCTTAGAGAAGCAACAGGAAAATGCAGCCTTTGCAGGGTGTTGTTGGGAGTGAATTTCCTCCATGGGATATCTCGGTATGGAGTAGTAGATGATGTTTGAGCCAATTGCTTCTTTAATGAAAACAAGTCATTCGCCATCTTCTAGAATGTTGGATCTGATGAGGTAGCCTGAGAAGAAGTTGAAGCATTTGATTTTGACAGCTCTCATCTTAACTCACTAGATATAAGAAGGTTGTCTTCTATCTGAATGGCCATAGCTTGAGAAAGGACCAAGGTGGGTATTTATTTCTGTAAAAGTAAGAAACTTACTTTCAAACTCATGGTGTTCAAGAAGAAACACTTTTGATTTTCTAATGTCAGCATCATGGCAAGCGACACACGGTTGATCAATGAATTGAATCAGGTGATAAAATCGAGCATGGTTTCATTGGCCTCCTTATTCATGTGAGTGATTTGTGACAATAATGCAAATGCATCTTCCGAAGGTTTGTATCTATCTTCAAATGCAGTCTGCAATGTGGCCCAACTGGTGATGGATCTGGCTGGTAAATGTTGGAACCATTCTGATGCAAGCCCTTACAAGGTTTCTAGAAAAATACATACCGATACATCTTCATGAGTCATGTCCAGAATGATGCATGACATAATAAATGTATCTATATGCACGTCTGTGCTTTGATTTCCACTCCATCAAATTTCAGGAAATTCTTGTGATTTCTGCTAGGGAGGGGGTGGACTGGATGCAGAAACACAAGAGGACCCATGGCATTTCCCCATGGTACAGGTAGATTTTCTACCATTTGAAAAGTAGGAAAAAGAACGTGAGCAGGGAGTGTGGTTCCACTTAGCAAAAGAGCACTGCAAGTTGATATCAAGGCACCCTGTGAAATCTGGCTCTTTCGTGGAGGCGAGGCACTTCTTGCTGATCGATCTATTGAGCTTAGTGATGCAAATTATGCTGGAGTGATACTGAAATTGTTCCTTCGAAGTAGAAAAAAAATTGGATCAACTTATCCATGATCCCTTCTGCTACGAGTAAATGGTTCACCCGCCAGCGTACCCATTCAGATCTACAACAATTAGGAGTAGATTTACAATAATCTTTTTGTTTACACTTGCTGATTTTCTGATTTTTTTAACAAAAATCAGCAGCATGTACTCTTTCAATATTTAAATTTTACCCTTTTTAAATAGCAATCGATTGTGGTCTTCTAACAAAGATTAATAAGGATAAAAAGTGGGTCAATTTCGAAAGCTGATTTTCAGACATTTGACCTGAATTTTGTGAGGTTTTGAAAATAACATAAAATGTCAGAATCTCATATCTACTGAAATATACAAGTTTTTGGTAAAAAATCAACGAACTAAAAGTTTCTATCTGGTCCAGATCTATGGATTTGTATAAGGAAATTTTCAGTTTTAATCACTTATGCAAAAATTTTAATTTTTTAACAAAGAGTTAAAATTTGCAATCTGGTAGTGATTTTTACAATTTTTTAGTTATTTCCTTAGTTTGATCCCCACCAAAGTCACCAAAAACTATTGGTCTGAAAAACTATCGGATAAGCAGGTCGTGGGGAAACATGCCTACATTGTGTAGGGCATAGCCCCTCTTTGAGACAGAAAAGTGAAACTAGTTTATTGCTAATCTTTCAAGCAGGAATATGTGCAAATCTACACTATTCTAACTTCAGGGGGTTTGGGATCTCATCCTAGTAGAGGCAGTTCTAATTATGAACAGAAAGGTAGGAGGGAAGGAATGGAGGAGGGTAGATCTAAAGGAAGAAAAGAAATGAATTCCAAGATAGAAAGGTTGGAAGGTTTATGCTTTGGGCTAGTAGTAAACAGATCCAAACTTGCATAAACAATTAAAGTAATATTGATGAACATATGAAAATCTTAGGAATGAATCTAACAGAATAAAACATAGATCTAACTTAAGAAAGATCTGATGCAAATAATACATATATTGAGCACAAAGTCTGAATATGTGTATTAATATTTCTTTTGTTGCAAGAAAACATAGTATTTATATCCTCACTTCTTTTTTCATACAAAGAATGTACACCCTTTGAATACAACAAGTATTCAAGTATTTATAGAAGGAGAAGAGGAAAGAAGAAAAAATCAAACCAACCACTACTAAAATATCTTACTAGATATTTACAAAATATTCAAAAATTCAAAAGTTGACTTTGGGCAAGTTTTTGGATGGCAACATCCCATGGTGTAACATGGATGATGTCATCGTGTATGCCAACATTCTTTTTCAACATTTCACAAAAAATATCAATGGATCCCAGGAAGAAGAAACTACTCCTCATCATCCCTCTTCTCGAACTTGGTATCCTGCTTTTGATCAGGAGATTCAATGTGACACTGTGATCGATACTCCATAAAATTACTGATCATTTCTTGAAATTGATCATGATCTAGACCTTTAAAATGGTCGCCAATGACTTCGCAAGTTTCTTTCTCATTCTTGAGCTTGTCAGGTAACTCGGAAAAAGTTTCACATGCATCGATAAAAAAGCCAATGAAGTAACGGCAGGCCAAGAGGTTATTGATTGACTCTCGGTCGAAAGTGACCTTTGGTGACAAACCTTGAGTGATGATAGCCTTGAAGTGCTAGAATGTATCATCTACTTCTCTCAAGTTATACGATTCACTGAGCATTTCCAGAGCCATTTTTGCAACTGTCTTCTCCATTTTGTATCGTGTGTCTAGGGCTTCATCTTTTATTTTATCTATTCTCTCCAGGATATATTCCATTGTAATCTAAAGTGATGAGAGCTTTGTTATGTGCACATGGGTGATCGATAACAGAAAATTTCAATAGGTCATCAATTGAGCAGTTAACCATGACTTGAAACATTTCATGTTGTAACCTGGCGTTATCTAACTCTTCGGATAGGGTACTTGCTACTGCTTGTAGCTCCTTATTTGTTTGAGTTATATACCAATAAAGCACTGTGAATTTTCCAATCATTTCTTCACCATCTTTGAGGATTCACTTGATCCAAGATGATACTTTTGTGCTTTGTTCACCAATCTTAACATATTCATTTATTTTCTCTTGATTGGGAACTTGAATAGTTTCAGCGGTAGTTACTGGAGGACCATTGCCCATTTTCTTCAATTCTTGTAGGAGATGTTTGTTTTATTCTTTGAGTATTCTCTTCTCCTCTTTTGCTTCTTTGAGCTTCTTGCAGAGAGCATCCATAATAGACAAGGATTCCCCTTGCAGGCTTTTAGAGGTCCCCATTGTGACTTGAGTCACTATGAAGTCTGTGGGAGACAGATCCTCCTTTTTCTTAGTGGGGTCCAGGTAAGCTATCTCCATGACTCTCTCCCCAAAAATGATTTTAGAAAAGAGAGTTATCACTTTCTTCTTCTTGGTACCCTTCTTCGAAATGATGGAGAAATCCATGGCCGCAATGGGAACTTTCCTCTTATGCTGGCTCAGATGGTCAGAAATCCAACTAGGACTTATGGGAGTGGGAGTAGAGGAAATAGAAGAAGAAATGAGAGTGAGATGGGGAGAAACTGTAGTGGCTTTATGGAAGTGTGTTGAAACGTTCATAGGTGGCATTGATAAGGAGTCCAACACACCGCTGCTTGTGGGGCCTAGAGTTATTACATGAGAAGAGAAGGACATGGAAATGGAAGGGATCTACAACTGGATGGAGGGAACATTGGGTGACAGATCCATGAGAGAGGAGAAGATGGAAGAGGTGGGAGATGGAAGGGAGGAAGGGAGAGGATAAGACACATCCACAAGAATGGATTCTTCAATGACAGGAGGAGAAGAAATGGAAGAAGGAACACTGGTTACCTCTGCAGTTGTAGTTGTGATAACATCCTGGGTGGATGTATCCGTTGAAACCTCTATTGTTTCTTCTTTACCTAGATACACTAGGTTGACTACTTCTTTCTCAGAAGTAGAAGGAATGCCTTTAGGAGTTTCTTCTTGTCTGTTTCATTTTCCCTCCTTATCTTTTCATTTTCCTTTCAGCACATGGGATGGTCTTGGGGGTGCTCTACCTGAAGGAGAAATAGTGAAATCAACTCTGAGGTAGGTGAGACCATTATGTTTACACAAGTGTTTGGTGTGTTGCAATGTGGGCCTAACCCTTTCCTAAATGGTTTTCGGTGCTTGGGCTCTGTCGATCTACGTGAATGGCCAATCATCCCCATCTATGTCAAGGTAAACCTGATCAATTTCTTGATCAATCTCTTGGAAATCCTTTGGGACAATGGTAATGCCATAGTGGATGATTTCCTCTAGAGCCAGCCGGGAGTGATCCTTTCATTTGATATCTATCTCATGTGTCAAGTTGATCCAAATGGCCTCGATCTCAGGAACATGGATGGGATCAATTTTTACTTTTAGGAGGTAACTCTGGTAGTCAAAGGTTGGCCTCGCTAGGAAGTTGTGTTTCAAATTTAGCATCTCTAGCTCAGCATACATCTCCCATGCTTTGGTAAGTGTAGGGCAGGTGTATTAGCCAACTGTAAGGGGGAATGGAGTTCCTCCTGTTTTTCTTTTCATACACTTCTCATGATAAGTGATTAACTGCCTTAACAATTCCAATAGGATCAACTTCAGCCCTGTAAACCTTGGCAGCTTCGTTGGTTCTCCCTCAAAATTCACAGCTCTGAGGAATGTGAATGTGCGGATTTGTGTGAACAACGCTCCCCATTTCTTTTTAGCAATAATCTTACTCGGGCTGGTCTGAATGTGTCTCATGTTTGGCCTCAAAAAGTAGATTACCTCATAAATGAAGGCATCATTAATTTTAGAGAACTGGGAGATGTTGGCCTCGAGCCTTAGCTCTAGGTAGAACTCATATATCTTAAATTGGGGCCATAACCCATTTCAAGATAATCCTGTGAAATCCCTTTCTCACGTAGCAACGTACGCAATGTAGGAATTCATGTAGAACTTCCCAGTTGTTAGAACTTGTTGAAGCTGCTGGGAGATGGTGTCACTGATGATTTCACTCTAGCTGAAGCGATGATTAGGTACATTCTTGCTCATGGTCTCCAGGTATCTCAGCATCCACTTGTGGAATTAATGGGCATCAAGGATCCCAAATACTCTATTTAAGAAGGTGATTGTATCACTCAAATCCTCATTGAAGTCAATACGGTTGATGGTTTGTGGCCATCTGCTCACTGGATTCTTGTTCTTCAGATAAATCTCATTCATCATATGTATGCATTTATCCTCATTATCGTCCCAAGTCTTCTTGCAGTCTTCGATACTTATTTCTACATATTTCCTATGTTGAGGAATGCCCAGGATCATCTCAAAGTGATGAGCTGTGAGGTCGATGATCATCTTGTGCTCTTTGTCTTCGACACATCTAGTGTCCTTGTTATAACACCGAGAAACCAACATGATGAACTCGTTATTTACAGTGCTCAATGGGATTCCAACTACAAACTGCAACCCACTGCCTACTAATTTATTCATCCATGGGCCACTGCTTGCCTGGGTGGTTATTGCCCAAAATTCATCCATGTCAATATGACCCATCTCAGAATCACTAATGTCAAGGCTGCACTCTACATATGAGTTAGGCATTCTGACTCTCTGATACTTATACTTCATCTCTTGTTCTGATTGCTTAGCTTTAGCAGTTTTTACTTGATGAAGACATATGTGAGCCCAAGGATGGATGTTATTATTCTGCAAGAAGAATAAAGGAGGTCCAACATAGAAGAGCAATGTCAACCATCATGTTATTCATAATGAAAGCTTACAGAATGAAGACCGAATAATTATAAGCCTTAGGTTGCAAGGCGTAGGTTTACAGCAGGCTACAGGGGCTTAAAATAGCTGGGTGCACTTTTTGGGGTGTCAACATACAACTATTCACACCAAGTTAGAAGGGGCGCAATCAGGCAAGTGTCAACGTGAAGAAAATTACACTTGGTGTTGACCTAGGAAAAGTTAAGCCAATTTGGAAAGGGTGCAATTTGGGGAGGTGTTACATGACAAAAGTGCGGGGCACGGATTTACAACATGCAACATATTATGTTGATGTTAAGGAAGTTGCGCTTGTGCCTTAGGAACAATCTACTTTGGCTGGGTACAGAATAAGTTTGTGTTGCATGTGTTTAAAGTGCACCACAATGCAACTTCAGAAGATGTTGCAAGGAAAATTAGTGCACCAAAGGAAAAAGTGTGTGGCGTGGATCAGTGGCACACAACATATTATGTTGATGTTGTGCAAGTGGTTCCTACACCCCACAATAACTGCTAAGTGTTCCTTTAACTGGGCGTGGAAAAGGTTGTGTTATATTAGCGTAAAGTGCGTCAAACACAACTTTTGGAGGTGTAACATGATAAAACAATGCACCAATGGTTTCAGCAGTTGGGTAATTTATCCTTGATTTCTCTTCCTCTCTCTTTTGGATTTTTTAGATGGAAAAGAGAGGGTTTGTTTAGTGAGGAAACAAGTAGGGACAGGTGGGTTTTTGGTTTCTTCAGAGGCAGTGGTCTTCTAGATTTGTAGATCTGGAAGGAGAGGCAAAAGGGCTTCAGCTGGTTTGATAATTTTGTTAGGTGTGTTTCTTTAGATTTTATATTTTTACACCAACCCTTAATACCTAACACAACAAAAAACAAAAACAACAAGGAGAGGAGCAACTTACCTAGATTTATAAAAGACGAAGAACAGTGTGGGGTCCACAAGCTCAAAAAACAACACGTGGGGGTGTACAATGATGGCTGATAGGCGTAGAGAAAATACCTTTCGTAATTTTCAATTCGTTAAAATGACAGGTGTTAGGTGCATATTTATAGAAAACTTGGCATTTATTATCTCACCAACCACCTTTGGCACACTTTTCAGAGCATCAACACGAGGAAAAATATGCCTTAGTGCAATTTTAGTGACGTCAACACAACATCTTTCAGTGCTTAGAAAAATTCTTAGTGCACATTTCCAGATGTCAGCACAACATTTCCAGTGCTAAAGCGTGTTTAAAGGGGTGCAATGTTTAGGATGTTGACATAAAAAATTTTGCGCCTAAGGATTTTAAAAGTGGCCACAATTTTTAGGATGTTGACATGAATGAAATGATGCCGTGTTCAAAACAACACATTTTTTAGAGTGTCGAGACACAACTTTTTGCGCTGAAGGATAAGCAAAAAATGGCTAAGTCCCAAAACAATTTGATTTTTGAAAGGGAGTTTCGGGCCATTTCGAACGTTAACAAAATTTTCTAGGGGCCAAAACAGAATTTTTGGTATAGTTACCTTCAAATTGCCCTTGTTAATTTCATAGAATAACACAACCATCATTGAACATCGAGTTTATGAAAGAAGAATAATTTGAAGAAGCAAGATCTGAAATAGAAGCAGAAGAAACAATGGCGGACAAAGAAGAAAGACCTCAACCCATTGTTCCATGGGGAAGGAATACAAGCCCGCTTGCTTTTGAACCCCCTGTTCAAGATATACCAATGGGTTCCCGCAAGAAACTTCAAAAGTTCAAAGGTGACAACACACAACATCCTGAAGAACACATTGCTGCTTTCACGACATCATGTGGAATTCTTAGTGTCCAACATGAAGATGTTGCTGTAAGATTGTTCATGGAGTCCCTCCAAGAAAAAGCAACAAAATGGTTCTACATCCTGCCTTCTCGATCCATCATTGGTTGGGATGACATCATGGCTACCTTCGAGGAAATATTTAAATCAACTAAAGATTGTCAAGACCTCTTGGTGCAGTTGGCTCAAATTAGGAAAGGATAAAGTGAAATGATGAGAGACTTCGTGGCTTGTTTTGAACGGTTTCTTTGCAGGATACCGAAAGAAGATTCACCCTCTCAGAACAATATTAAAATATTCTTCATAAATTCTCAATCATTAGAGGTAATATTTATCCTATGAAGAGTTCAACCAAGGAACATTGTAGATGCACAAAGGAGGGCCATTGAATTAGATGATGATCTTATCCTCTCTTGAAAGATCAAGAATCCATCAAAGGGAAAGGCCCAACATCTTGGAGATGAGAGAACCAATCCATCTCTGTAAAAGTTGGTGAATGAAATGGCCTCTTTGAAGAGGGAATTATTTGAATGAGTTTCTTCTTAAAGAAGCAACATAAATCAGATTGTGGGAGCACTGCAAAATCTCACCTTGGAGGCCCCACCCATGAACATAAATTTCAGATTTCAAGAAGATGAAGAAGATCTTGAACAAGAAATTAAAGGTGGCAGGTTCCTATAAAGTGACGAGTTTGAGAATGATGCACAAATCAGATTTTGTGAGTATTATATAGGTTATGAAGAAGATGCACATAGTTTCTCATGTGCGGTATTCACTTGTTCTCAGTCTGAGAAAAGAGTATCTCCCTCCATTGCTGTAAAAGAAAAGAAGGTTGATGATCCTCCTATGGAAACTCCAAAAAATAAAATAATCAATTGAGGATCCCCACTTACATCTTCCATGAAGTCTGCATTGTTTGATCCTGATCGTGTAGCAAGTAAGAAGACTCCCAAAATCCCAGGTAAGTCTTCTAATGTCTCTTCCATTTCTAAACCCAAATCTACTCCTACAAAATCTAATTCCTTGAAATATCCTAGTGTGCCATTCAAAATATTGTCCATTCCTCAAACATCAAATCTTGCTCCTAAGCCTATCTAGACCCCAAAATCAGTCCCTTCACTCCCCTTGTCCACATCTGCTCCCTTTGACTTCATAGAATATGCAAACAAAGCCAAAGTGAAGATTACTAAAACTGAATATTTGCGGACTCATCCTAAATAATTTGAGAGGTTTTTCCAATACATTAGGAGTGGTAGTCTAACACCCAATGTTGTAACTTCTAGTTCCAAAGGCATGCTACCAAACTCACCTACACCTCCCTCATAGAACATGATTTCTCTGAGTGCATTGAAGACTAATAAAGTTGAACCTTTCTACGTCTCCCTTCTTGTTCGAGAATATGTATTGAACAATTGCATAATAGATTTTGGTGCCTCAGACAATGTGATGCCTTTGAAAGTCACCAAGGCTCTTAAACTTACAGTGACTCACCCTAATGGCTCTTATTACTCTTTGGAGTAAAAAAGGTCCCACTTGTAGGGAAGGTCAAAGATGCACAAGTGTCTCTCGCCAAATTTCTGGACAAGAAAATTCCAGTGATGATTTTGGTAGCTGATGTCTTGGCCTCATTTGGAATGTTGTTGAGTAGACGTTTCTTCCGAGACTTGGGAGGGAAGATTCAGATGAATTGGTCATCCGCAACCATACCAATGAAGGGAGACATGGATAAATTTCTTCTCGAGAAGAAAATGAGGTACACGGTATGAATGTCTGGAAGCTCGAAAGCTAACATCTTATATCAAGGTAGCAGGTAGATGAATCACTTGGTGGCAACCGAGGAGGAAGAAGATATCGCCATCTTGATAGGCCTAGACATGCCTTCCTAAAGAAATTTGGATTTTTAAGAAGCATTGAGGAAATTTGAGTTACAAGAGGACAACCCTAAATCACCAGATGATGTAGACCACGAGGAAGAGGATATGGTTCTCGATGATTTTCAAGAAGATAAATCAGCTTATATGATTTTCCAAGATGAGGATTTATTCTCATTCTCATTTGGGGATGAAGATGATCTTAGTCAAGCCATCTATGGAGAGAAAAAATCATCTTGTGATGAGCCCATGAAAGTTTTGAAATAGATGTCTGTATAGGAAATACTTAGAGCTGCAGAAGAAACTGAAGATCTCGATCTCAGTCTCGAGCTCCTGATGTAAGCCACAAATCTGCAAGAAAAACATGAAGCTGATTTGGAAGCCTTAACCAATGTGAAGGCTGGCCATATTGAGATAAGGGAAAATGAAAAATATAATGCCACTCTTGAGCTAATGCTTGATGGATGCAATACCAAAATGGAGATATTTTCTTTCCCATTTGAAGATGAAGACTCTTTCAATGACAAAGAAATTGAAGAAAGGAGTTTCAAGACCTCTAAAGATGAAGATATTTTTGATGAAGTATCGGTAGAGTGCAGTGATTCTCGAGATGATGAGGTAATCCCTCTAGATAGTTTCCTTTAGCTGAAAAATAAAGATTCTTCAAAGGCATATCAAGATGAGCTGTAGGAAACAATGAAGCATAACTCTGTAAAATAAATATTGGATGCAGTAGAAGTTGTGGAAGACCCTGAGTTGATTCTCAATCTCTTCACTCATGCCATGAACATACGGTAAAAGTATGAGTTTTCCTCCAATCCTTCCTTCAGTACTCAAATGCCTCACTGTGTAGTAGAGATAAAAGACAAATCAAATGTTTCTCATGGAGAAGATGTCAATGAGCATAGGCCTGGGAAAGAAAAGAATGAAGAATGTTCAAGAATTTTGAACAAAAAGTATCCCTGGGGCAATGATGAGATGCTCAATGGAAAATTGGCTATATGGATAAACATGGAAGGCAACTGGAACTATGAGACCGAATTCAAAGAACACAAAGGCAGTGGAATTTCTAGGCAAGGACTAGAGAATCAAGAAGCTCACATGGACTCACTCCTACAAAGTAAAAGGACAATCATGGAAGAACCTAGCTTCCATAAACAATTAAGGAAAGCAAGATACTTTCTGGAGCTCATTAATGGCTTCACAGAACATCATCATTCAGTGTTGCCTCTTCAGGGGTAACTTGTGAGAAAATAAAAGTGCTTCAATGAAAGAGGGTTGTCCACCACCTTGTACCATAGGTGATTGATGGGTGTGTTTCCATTTCTATTGCATGTGTTTCCCTTCCTATTGTGTTTCGTGTGTTTCCTTTCCTTTGTTTTGTGTGTGTGTGTTTCCTTCTTCTCTCTCTATATCTCTCTTGTAAGTTGTATATGACTCTGCAGGGCCCAATAGATAAGGCACTAGTTAATGAATTATACGGTATAAAATCAAGATTCTAGATTCCCATGTCACATATTCACTATGCTTAGTCCATGTCATTTCCCCAAGCTAGAGCCAACTTTTGTTGTGCAAATGTGAAATAGGGAAATTGACAATTTCCAAACACAACAACGATACCCCAGTGTTAATTTTTTCAAGTCCCATCATTGTAAGACACCCTAGGTCTATCTAATCAGTCCAAATGACCTCATGAATAATTTAATCTCATTCCCCTAGCTGATTTAGGTAAGTCTATTCTTTACCCATATGTGATTTTAGGGAGTTCTAAGAAGATGCTATCTTCTGGTAGTATTGGGAAGGGCTATCATTGGCCTTCCCAAGAATGGATTCAACCCCCTGGAGTGGAATAGAAGGGCCAAATTTAACATGGAGATGAATGGAAGACCTTATAACATCATGAATATGATCTTGGAAGGTTTGGGGAAGTTTTGCAAGACTTGGAGCAGTTTGAGTAAAAAATAGGGTTCACAAGCCTAGGCGGTACACATGCATAAAACAACTGTTGGGCTTCAGAAGAAGATTCCGGGAGATCCATATGGAGTTAGAAGAATATATATATATCCAAAAATAGTATTCCAATACCTACATGATGGTGAAATAGTATTTTTCAAAACACTTTGGCGCATCAGGTCTGCAGGCAGGTTTTCTCAGGAACATGTGGAGTACAAAATAAAAAATCTAATTGTTCAAGGATCAAATGGAATAATCAATACATGTGACCCACACCATTAGATTTAGAAGGCCATTTAAAGTCAGGATCATATAAAATGTTTCAAAAAAATTCCATTAGGAGCTCAAGTTATCATTGTTACAAGTTCAGGACTTAGCCAAATTTGTGGGAGGACACGTGTAAGCACCATGAGCCTGGAGGGATTTTGTGTCCCTCATGTCCCCCAAGGTCAGGGACATCAAGGTTAAAAATGTGAACCCATCCCCCTTGAAGCCCTATCAACCCTCATATGACCTCTTGGACCCTCATGCGACCTCCAAACTTGACAGTTCAGCCCCCAAGTGCTTTTTTTGAAGCATCCATCCCCTGCCGTTGGATCGGGTGCCACGTGTCAACTCTAGGAACACCATGGAAACTAATGTCCCTTATGCACCTAAGGTCGGGGACATCAAACCTTGAAAAATGTGCCCAAACCCTATGGGGAGTTATTTGGACACCCATGTGACCTCCTTTCAGCTCCTAGTGCTTTAAATCAACTTTTTCCTCCTTCATTCCCTGTCGTTGGATCTAGTGCTATGTGTCGCAGTCTTGCTCATTGTGGAAATTGATGTCCCTCACATCCCTGAGGTCAGGGACATCAAGAATTGGAAAATTCACCCAAGCCCTACCTGAGCATATCTTTTTGAAATTTTTCCAAGTGCCGCTTTTTCCCGCTTCTAACTTATAACAGTTATATGTGCACTTCATTCCTCCATACTTCCTCTGTAACATTCTTCCATCACTCCGCCATTGCAAATGCTCAAACCTGATCAACCCAAGAACTGAAACACATTCCTTAAAGATATGTGTAGGTCTCAGAAGGAATCCTCATCAAACACAAAAGGAGAAGCATGAAGCACAGAAGGAGAAAACGGAGACAACTCCATAGCCATGAAACGAGAAGCTAAAGAAATATCCCAAACAGATGCATGAAACAACAAGATATATTTTTCTGATCATTCATCTACCCAATTCCATCAAGAATATGCCTTCAAACTCCCTCCATGTGTGACAGAGCATCTAGAACGAAGAAATCTCCTTTTCGGCTCAATGAAGAAAGAAGTGGGATTTCCCGTCAAACCGATTGCCGGATCAAAGTAAGATTGCACGTGAAGCACTAGAAGAAAAAACCCACATAAAAAGTACAATTTTCTTCTCAAATGAAGGAGAAAACCATACCTATAATTTTGAGGTCCATTAATGGCTGTCATACCCAAAAGCAGTGTCAGGTCTAAAAATTAAAACTTTAAAATCTCCTGGATTATTAAGCAGGCGGGCCCAAAATTTCAGAGGGAGGATATTGCATAAAAACCCATATTAAAAAACATTGTTCCATGTTAATCTGATTCTTAGAGGCAAACTTTCTAAAAATAGCAGGTCTACTACATAGGAACTGCTATTTTGGGAAATTCATCACTAGAAGAACCTACGAAGAAGACGAAGACATTGGAGGTGCACTACAATTGAGAATCCACCAGAATAGACATTTTTGACACTTACTAAAAATATTAAGTGGGCCCTCGAGCACCTGCTAAAAATAGAAATTGATCCAAAGGAGTGAGGAATGTAGGGAGAATGGGGAATCAAGGTTACAACACTCAGTAAAGGATCGAGAGAGTTACTTTTTCAACACTTACTAAAAATAGTAAGTTACACTCAAAGAGAAGTTTTGGCACAATGGGATGTACAAGGATAACCATTCAGGGGGAGATCATTGTTCGAGAGCATCCTAGTCATTTTTCACATGGCATCTAAGATCCACCTTAGGTCATTCATCTTAGCGAGCGTTCATGAGATAATTTGGAGGAGTTTCACAATGTGCAAGGAGTTCGAAGATTCATAGTTTCACTGCATTTGGAGCTTTCCATGAATGAGGATCAACGAACTTCATTGGGAATGACATCTCCTCTTCTTCTTCTCCCTCTCTTTCTCTCTCCTCTTCCCCCCAACTTTCTCTCACTTTCCAATATTCTAATTTCCCTTTGGGGTTTTCACTTTTAATATGACTTAAGTGACTTTAGAAATATAATGTAAATTAAGTCACCTTACTATTATAAAAGGGACTTAAATATTTAAAGTGGAATATGAACAATCTTAAGTCATATTAAGGTATTCGAAAGGTCATGAGGAAGATGATAAGTCACCTCTCATTCTATAAATTGTAATTGTTAGCATAATTTAGCATAGGCATATTTATTGCATTTTATTGCATTGTCTTTTATTTAATAATGTGCAACATGTGCACTCTAGTCTAGTGACTTGCATTCAATACTGTTATGTTTGATAACATTCATTATTGGTATTAGTAGTAATTACATGTGCATGTGAGATGGGTCTTATCATCTCATAGTTGGTGCCTGACTAGGGTGTCATGTCTATCCATATGAGGTTGTCTAATATCTATAAATATTACAGCTCTTGCATTGTTATGTAATATGATTTCATGATCAATAATATTTGTGAGGCTTCCGTCCTTCTTTGGTCATTGCAATATTATTCTATTGTATCATTTCGTATCAAGAGCTATACCATTATTATCATTTGGTATCAGAGCATGTTCTATCCAAGCAAGGTTGAAGAGGAGCACTATTGGAGAGGATCCATTGGAGAAGAAGATTTGCATCAAAGGAGAGCCATTGAAGCATCCCGTAACCTCCATTCCTTCCAAGAATACCATCAACTAAAATTTTACATATCCAATTATTTCGAAGGTAAATTTTTTTGGATGAGTCATTGGCATAGCCAATTGATCCAACATATTGGCAGAATATTTCAGATTTGGAGATCTTGAAAAATAAAAGGAGAAAGATCTTGGAAAAAATTGCAGATCTAAAAAAGAAAGATCTGTGAAAAAAAGGAGAAAGATCTTGAAAAAAATTATAAAAATTGATGGTATCAGATCAAAAGAGCGAAAAAAAAGATCAGATTTAAAAAAAAAAAAATCAAATTTGAAAGTGGAGGTGTGAAGAATTTGGGATCAAAGGTTGAAGTAGTCTCTGTCAACACAATTCCAGCAAACAACTCTTAAAAAAAAGGACGTAACTTTTTCATACAATATCGGATTTATGTTTTGTTTTTTTGATGGAAAGATAAGAAGGAGGTGCACAACTTTGTCATTTTACATCATCTTTAGATTCGGCCTCTGCATGTGACGAAAAGTCTGTACAAGTCGGATAATTTTTTCTGAAAAAAAATCAGATCTAGCTGGTAAATTGGTAAGATATCAAAAAACCAAGATTTCGATTCTTCTGAAATTTTGTGAGTTTTAAGAAAAATATTGTATGATGCTTGCTGTCAAAATTTTAGAAAAACTCCAGATCATGGTTTGTGAGAAAAGGTGAAAACAATATTCAGATTGTTTGTTTTGGATCTTGGGAACAAACAGGTCAGCGGTTCAATTCCCACTCTCTCCATATTTTTTATTAAATTATTGTTTTTGGAAATTTTGGAGAAATCAATAAATTTTTGGAGATTTCCAAATTTAGAAGCTCACCAAACACATTTAGAGCCACCACTAAATTTAGCAGAAAAACTCCTATTGGGGGGTAAAAAAATATTTTTTGCCTAAATTGTGTATTTTGTGATTCTAGACCCTTTTTTCTAAAGAGGAGGGACACAAAAACTTAATTTTGATGTACTTTTGGAGACATTTTGTACTAATCTTGGTGTATAAAGTGACAAAAAAAAGTGTACAATTTTTTTATTTTATGTTTGGTTCTATCACATGAGATCCTTTATCTCATAGCAGAATTCGGTATATATGGTGCCTATGGGAAGTGCTTATGGGTGATGTCGTTGTGACTACTACTACACTTAACGCCTAACATAGCTTCCTAAATGTCATATGGGTATCGACCCTATAAAATCGACGGGGAGTAATAAGGACATAATACACACACATTTGAGCCCTCCCATTCGTTTGTGCTTACACAAACCCCTCTTCATACTATCTACGTACCACATACTAAATTATTTCACGTGTGTTAACACCTCTTTCTGTAATGACGGGTATATTGAAAGGGTGATCTTCTTCCATGTACCGATGGGTATATCGGAAGGGAGCATATATAGAAAGGTTTGGTATATCGGCCTGATGGTATATTGAGAGGGAGACCATAAACCTGGAGTGATAAGAGCCTTACCCTTTGTCAGAAATTTAGAGTTTTAGAAATTCAGATTGCAGAAATGGGTGCACAGGCACCAAAGTTCTTCTTGCCAAATTCACAACTACTTAGAGGAGACAACTATGTTGCATGGAAACCGAAGATCAAGATGTTACTTGAGTTTGAAGACCTATGGACAATTGTATATAGACACAACAATAAGATCACTTGATGATGGAAGACAACAAGTTCAATTTGACAGGGCCAATCAAAAGGCCAAGTTGATCATCTTGTTTAGTCATAACAGATGATGTGCAACCCTACATTAGAGATGCCACATCGGACAAGGATGCATGAGATAAGTTGAGCATAGTCTATGAGGCAAAGAAAAATAATGCCATCCTCAACCTACTATCACAACTGCATACTCTCAAGTTCAAGCACAATGAGAAAGTTGAAGTTTTTTTGAGATGAGTTGCTACTTTGAGGGCATCTCTATTGGCATTGGGAAAAGAGACAAGTGATGAAGACCTCGTACCAATTGTGTTGCGAGAACTTCCTCCTTCCTACAGAATCTTTGTGAAAACTATCGATATGAGTGAACACATAGTCACCTTTGAGAAGTTGGTCAATCTACTCTAACAAGAAGAGGCAATGAACAACAAAGATCATGAAGATAAGCAATCACTATCTTCCATTGCATTTTATTGCATTGGAAAATTTCATTCCAATAATGTGCAACATGTGCACTCTAGTCTAATGACTTGCATTCAATATTGTTAACGTTAGATAACATTCAATATTGGTATTAGTAGTAATTACATGTGCATGTAGAGATGGGTCTTGATCATCAAAGTAGTTATTGCCTGACAGGATGTCATGTCTATCCATATGAGGCTGTCATTAAGCAATTCTATAAACCCATTACAGCTCTTGCATTGTTATGTAATCGGATTTCATTCATCAATAATATTTGTGAAGTCTTCAACGTCAACAACAATCTTTGGTCATTATAATCTTAATTGGTACAGAAAACCCAAACAACAAGAGTATCAGATCCGATACCATTAGGATGATTCAAATGAAAGACATAACATCAATTCTGATCAATATTGAAGATGCAATACCAAGTTGTCACAAGATCTCTGAGCTGATTTTTGATCTCTTCACGTGTGTCAACTAGACACACAACTGGACGTAAGTATGAGGTCACGTCCACACTCCTTGACGTTACCTATTCAAGAATCTCAAAGTGTCAGTAAAGGAAATGGATAAGTCATCATACAGGTTTATCATGGAAGATCGGTCAACATTTCACTAGACCTCGAGAAAGAAAAGAATCCAAAATCTTTAATGTAATTTGAATGAAAAGAAACCCTGGGTTGACCAAGATTACATGCTATCAGTAAAGTCAACTCATATGATGTGGACTAGACGTGGGATTTTGAAACTAGCACTAATGGAGAAAAAGTGTGCTTGATAAGAGGATGAAGGAAATGAATTTCTAAGAAAAGTCTGTGAGCATCAAGGAGCCTCCAATGTAGGACTCACTCCTACCAAGTACATAGATAATTGTGAAAGCACATGGATGATCATAAATCTAGTTGAGCCAGAGGACAGCTACTTTCTGTAGAACTATGTCAATCGCAGATATGTTGAACAACATCACTCAATGGCTATCTCCAAACACTTCAAAAGGGTAACTTGGTGAAAGGAATGCCTACACTCAAGCACATTCAGTGACAAGTGGGTTGTCCCCTGCCTTGTACCATAGGTAGAAAGCAACACAGAGTTTTTTCCCCTTCCTGTTGAACACATATAGTGTTAAGGGAAATGCTTGATGTGGTGTCATTTCCTTTCCATTTGTGTGTGCCCATGTAACCAAGTCATTCTCTCTTTCAATACTTCATGCTATTGTAAGTTGATGACATGACTCCATAGGGCCTAATGGATAAGGATATATGGTCTAACGAAACATATAGTCTAAGCCTTTGAGACATTTCATAAGATTCCAATGTCATGTCTTTGCTATGCGTATTCCATGCCATGGTCCCCAAGTTCAGATCTAGTTGTTGTCGTATAAATGTGCAACAGGGAAATTGACAATTTCCATGAGTATGAAAACTATACCTGGATGCTGCCATGGGATTTTCATCGTTTTATGCATTCCTAGGTCACACGCCACAGGTCAGAATGGTATCATTTGAGATCACCTGAATATTTGATGTGAAATTGGCCCCTTAGGTGATTTAGGAAAGTCAATTTAATCCCCCAGAAGATTTTAAGAAGTTTTGAAATGATGTTATCTTTTGGCAGTATAAGGAAGGGCTATTGCTGGACTTCCCAGGACTAGGACAACCACCCTGGAGTAGAACAGAAGGGCCAAATTATACATGGATGTGAATCAAAGTCCTTAGAACATCATGGAAATTATTTGGGAAGGTTTGGGGAAGTTTTTAAGGACTTGGAGTAGTCTGAATAAAAAATAGGTTTCACAAGCGTAAGAAGTACACAGGCCTAAAACAACTGGTGAGCTTCAGAAGAAGACTTTTACAGCTCTAGATGGAGTTATGAGTAAATAAAAAACATCACTAGAAAGATAATTCCAAGCCCTGAAATATTATGAAATAACATTTTTCACAACACCTTGGTGCATAGGGTTTGTAGGTAGTTTTTTTGAGGAACATGTAGAGTACCAAATAATAAATCCTTTTTTTAAAAAATCAGATTGAAGAATCAAGGCATAAGACCCACCCAATGGATTCAAAATTCTATTACTAGTCAGGATCATATAAAATTTTAGCAATAAATTCCACTGAGAGCTCAAGTTATCATTGTACCAAGTTACCCTCTTAGAGATAGTTTGGGAGTTAATAAATTTTTGAGAAGACATGTGTCAGCTCTTAGACCACCATGGAATTTGATGTCCCTCACATCCCTGAGGTTAGGGAAATATGAAATGGAAAAATTCACCCAAACCTTATGGGGAGTCCTTTGGTCATCCATGTGACAGACTTTCAGCCCCTAGTGCTTCTAGTGTTTTTTCAAGCAAATCCTCTGCCGTTGGATCGAGGACACGTGTCGTCCTATTGCTCACTATGGAATTTGATGTCCCTCGTGTCCTTGAGGTTAGGGACATCAAACATGAAAAAATTCACCCCACCCTTTCATGAGTATTTTTTGAAAATTTAAATCCAGCACTTAGTCATTTTCTTCCTCTCATTTCTCCTCCACATCTCCACCATGCCATGTGAAAAGTGTCTTTGCTTAATGGAGATTTGTCCAGATATCCAGTCCACCATGAGCTCATCCAAACCAGCTCTGCCATGACCAGGAAAAATACTCTACTTCATGAAAAAACAATACTATACCTAAGAAAATTTGATTGAAGAAATGAAAAATAGGAAGAAAATGAAGGTTTTTTGACAGATAACCGTGAAGTCACCTGATCAAGAAATCTTTATATCTCACAGGATATAAGTCAGATCAAGGTGCCATCTTCTATAGAATTCAAAATTTTTCAAGAAAATCATGATGAAATAAATGGGAGGTCAAATGGTGCTCTGAATTATTTGTTCTAACAAATCCTCACTTCATGCATTGGCTCACATTCGCCGGATTTCCAATCATTCCAACAATGGAAACAACCTGAAAAATTTCACACGAGCTCCAAATGAAAAACCTATTACAATGGATATGTTTTCATCGCAAATGGATACAAAAACCATACCTGCAAATTTCAAGACTTCAGTTATCTGGCTGATCCATGGCAGCTCCGGTGAATGCAAAGCCACTGGCAGGTGAAAATCGTTGCTCCAATCTTATTTCCCGGCATTCTATTCCAAAACATTATGTGAAATTCAGAGGATGTGACAATGAAGATGAGCCAAATGAAATGAAATTGAATCCATCATAAACCGATCACCGGAAATCCATATTCTAAAAATAGTAAGCTTTTCTACACATGGTTGTTATTTTTGGTAGGTCTTAGTCAAAATAAGTTGTGGTGAAAGAAGTGTACACTAAAGACCTCCAAGAAGCTAGAATGATTATCCAGAGAAGAAGAAACGGTAAGAATGATCAATTACTAAAAATAGTAAGTTCCTTATATAGGTGGTTACTAAATATAGTAAGTCAACCAAAGAAGTGGTCAAAGAAAAGGTAGTGTGCACAAGATGGAATGAGGGAGTTCATCACATCACCTCTTTCTAAAAATAGTAAGCCTTCCATTTGGAAATTTACTATTAATAACATGTTTTTTCAAAGTGAAAGTTTGGCACAATGAGACATAAAGGGATGATCATCTCAAGGAACTGAACAATGTTTTTCAACACTCACTACATATTTCGGGTCATTGGTATATCATACGTAGGATAAGAGTTGCAGTCATCAACAAACAGTTCAGTCAACTTGGCAAGAATTTGTGAGCTAATTTGAAGGAGTTTCACAATGTTCAAGGAGTTCGAAGATTTAGAGTTTCACTGCATTTTGAGCTTTCCACCAATGAGGACCAACAAAATATAGTGGGAATGACATCTGCTCTTCTTCTTCTCTATCTATTTTTCTCTCCTCTTCCCCTCAAATTTCTATCACTTTCCAATATTCTAATTTCACGTTGGTTTGCACTTTTTCATGTCCTATTTTTCCTAATGTAATAAGTCACGTTTTTGTTGTAAAAATGGATTTAATATTCTCCTAGGAAGTTAAATTTTTTTAATTTACACAAGGACATATGAAAAGACATTGGGGGGTCGATAATAGGTCACCTCTAATTCTATTAATTTTAATGCCATTTCCATTTCAAAGGGTTAGTGATTGATCTTGTAAACTCAAGAGTGCATTTTAACTAGAGAAAGCAAAGGAGATAGTCATTTTCTTCTATTTTCCCCCCCCTTCTCAATTTCTTCCATTCCCACACTATGTACAAATACTACTTGAGCTTCAATAAATAAAGAAGGAATTTTAGCCTCTTTGATTGAAGATTTTATTGGTAATTTGTGTTCATTAAGCTCTATTTAGTCTTATTGCTATTTTTCAGATTTGTTTTCTTCTGAAATTCAAGTGCATGTGATGAAACTTATAACTGGTGTGTGCAAGTCTCTGATTTTATACTTGCAACATTGGTTCTTCTACCTCAATTCTCACTCCCTTTCCCACTTCCAGAAAAAGTCTTCCCTAGAAAGAGATTGCTAGCTTTTCCGCAGGGTCAATGGAGTGCCCCTGTTAGATCCCCGGTTGAAAGGCCACCACAGAAATCCACCTTTTCATGGGCATGCATATATGACATCTGCACCAGTTAAGTAAAGGGACTTAGATTCCCAAAGTGTTGGGAAGAAATCCACAAGTTTTTCCACTCGAAAAATTTTCTCGCCAACAAAAGCATAGGTCTGGGAAAATAAATCTCCATGGTACATCCATGAAAATATAAATAAGTACAAAAGAGTCATAAGGAAAAACATGCTCAAATGGATGTCAGAATCAGCCGTAAATGTGTTTGGAATGCAAGAACACATACAAGGTTTCAAGAAATCTTACTCAGCCAAGAATGCGTGTATATGGAATACAACACCCAAGAACAACGATAAACCCTTGTTTGTTGTACTCTATAACTAGTGTGTTGATTATAATAAAGCGTGGTCATGCATTGTAAGATAATTGACCACTCTCCTTACAGTATGCATTGAATCATGTAAGAGTGAGGGCCACAATAATTCTCATTCAGAAGTAGAGAACAACACGTAAACAAGCACAAAAGGGTGTAAGCAAGGAGCAAGAGGAAAAAACAAATTTTAGTGTGAGAAAAATCATCTCACATCACATAAGGAGGATCTCTTAATGCAAGGCTGTGGTGGATGCACTCACTAGCCCATAAGCAAAGAAGAACATTACAATGAAAAAATGACTAAAAAAGAGTCAAAAGGCTCCCAAAATGCTAGAAACATCTCCAAAACACCCAACAACCACCTAAAAATGTCAAAATGGGTTCTGTTATCCAAAATTCACCCCCCCAGGGTAATTTTGATAACATGCATCAGAATGTTCAAGTCCCAGGCACATTGATTGATTCAGAGCAAACATCATGTTTCTGAGGTTCTCTTAGATATTTTTTTTAACTCCCCTTACCGAAGAAGGAAGGAGCAAGCTCTGAGAAAATGTGAAAAAGTTGCAGAAAGGCAAGTAGATTAATCCAGGAAAAAATCACGAAAATGGCTAAGTCCTTGTCCTAGGACAGTCGGGACATTTGGGACGTCAAGGCGCGGATCGGCCGAAAAGCCTCCAGGCAGCCCACTAAGCATTTGGGACAAGTGGGACAAAAGTACGCGGCGGGCGCGAAATGCCGGTTCGACCGAGAGGAAAAATTAGCTAACTGCTGAGAGGGTCGCCTTCGGGACGAATGGGACAAATGGATGCGAAATGCCCGAACCAGCCGGTTCACACGAAATCAGCACAAGGAGCCCAAAAGCAATTGGGACGTGCGGGACAAAAGGGCACGAACCGGTCGAACTGGCCGAAAAGGGTCAAGTCAGTCGGAAGCAAAGTGGGACAAGCGGGCCAAAAATGCCCGAAGTGCCCGAACCGGCCGAAATGAGCACAAAGGGCCCAAAATCAAATGGGACATCCGGGACAAATGGAAGCAAAGTACGCGAAGGAGCCAAAGGAGCCGAAGACCAATCAGAAACTGCCACGTGTCCTCACAGGAGAAAAAGTCAAAAGGTCAAAGGGGCGAGTTATCGAGCGCTGAACCAAACCAATGAAATGGCGCCACGTGTCCATGTTTAAGGGGCCCACAAGCAATTTCAAAAGGAAAGCCCGTGAAAGATGGAGGAGAGAGAATTGCTCATCCAATCAGCACGTGCCACATGTCGTCCAGATGGCGAAGAGCGGGAAAACATTTTAAAATTTGTTTTGATCTGTTCCGTGCCCTAAATCTTCAGATCACCATATCTTTTGATCCAGAGCTCAGATTTCCACGTTCTTTATATCAATGGAAAGATGTTGAGATGCTCTACATGATTCTGGGATCAATCTCAAGTTTTGGTGCAGTCTAGAGAGAGAAAATCGAGAAACGGCTCTGACATGTGGTAATGGCCAGAAGCGACCTTTCAACAACCTGTTTTAATGCTAATGGATCGCATTCTTCTTCTACACGGCCAGAAGTGACATTTTAGCGGCCAGATTAATGCAAATGGGTCACATTCTCCTCCAAATCAGTCAAAGTGATAGGGTATGGGTTTGTAAGATCCTCCATGCTGATTTAATGCATCTGCAGTCAATGAGGAATGGGCTTGCACGTTTTCCCACGTTTTCTCTCCCCTGGGCTCGACCCATGCAATGTAAAAGCCAGATTTGGCTCATTTTTTAAAAAAAGTTGTTCATTTTTTTCGGCTCGGCCCTCCCTTCTTTTCTTCTCTAGGGTTGAAAATGGAGTTCGAGCCTCCTCCCTTGCTCTGTAATGGTGTTTTTGCCTTTTACTAATGGAATGATGTTCTGTGTAAACTTCTGGAGCAACAAAACGTGTTTTGTGATGCATCTGTCCATCCTCTCTCGTTTTTGCTTGTTCTCTCCTTGCCTCTCTTCATTTGCAGGTATCTGTGCATGTCTAAATGTTCATTGTAGGTTTGGAGCTGTGTTCATGGAGTTTTGGGACATTTTCTGTGTGAAATCTATCCTTGGGCCTGTGATGCATCTGTCCATCCTTCCCATTGCTCACCTCTCTTTGTCCCATGGCAGTTTTGATAGATGTTCAACATCCTCCTTCTCTGGTGTATCACCGTTTTAGTGTAGGCTTTTGTTGTTTTTTTCCTTTCTCTCTCTCTCTCTGTCTCCTTGGCATGGTTAGATTAGGATTAGATTAGCTTGCCTGCACTGGAATAGCTTGTGGCAGGTAGTTTAGGAGTAGGAACCAGCCTTCTCTGGAGATTCCTCTCTCGGTTTTACAAGTCCCACGCTTGGAGAGAGGTTTCCATGTTGTGCAATCACACTGGATGCCTGAACATCAACCTAGAAGCCTGATGTGCGTCCAGGGGTGCTGTGATTTTGCATCAACAGTTTTGGCACGCCCGGTGGGACCTTAGAGGTCTTTCACTTCATCTTTTGTAGGTTGATGTGTTCCTGTGAAGATTTCAGCCTTTGGAGGCACTTGCAAACACATCTGGCGACTCCATCTGGTCAACAACCATCTCTGAAGTTGCAGACCTTCCTTTCCATTCATTTCCATCCATTTTTCATTCATCCTTCTTTCCATCCCTTTCATTCTTTTCCATTCCATGAAGTTGTGCAACCATGACTTCATTTCCATCATGGAACTCACATTTACAACAACAACAGTATTTTCCACTTCCAACATGTTTTACAAATCCTCCAGATCAGCATGCATACTCATATGAACAGCAGTGCCAAAGTTAGTTTGGCTATGAAGCTTCCCAAGAGCAAGAGTATGCATACAATGAAGACCATCAGATCCAAGATGTTGGTCTGTTGGAGAAAATCCAAAAGATGGAGGTGGGGATGGTGCAGTCCAGGGCTCAGGCACAGATGAGAGCATTTGGAATTGGTTGTGAAGCACCCTGTCCATGGATGGGACCTTTTCCAAGTCATTACAGCCCTCAGGAGAAGCTTGACTTCATGATTGCAACGCTACCTTTGCTTGCAAAGTGGATTGAAGAAATAGAAGTGTATGAGAGAAGTATTCAGCAACCTTGTCAACAGGTAAACACACCATCTCATGCCTTTTCTTTTCCTCTTTCCCAATCTGTTTCAGTTCAGCAGTGTCAAGTTTCAAACTCTCCATCTGCTGTCCCAAATGTTGAATCCATTTCTCCACCTCTCAGTCTTCCACCACACCTCGATTCTTCTTTCCTTTTTCCTTCCAAACAGTCATCCCCTCCACAAGAGCTAACAGAAACACCCCCTCCTCCAAAGAAACAAGAGGTTTCACCTCCACCACCACAAAAAATTGTCAAATCAGTGGAGTTTCAACCTATCCGTCCTTTTGCATTCCCAATTCCATGTGGGAAAGAAGAAATTGTAAAAATCAGTCATCAAGGACAGCAGGAGGAAGAGCCAAACAGAAAAGAAATGACAGACAGCTTGAAGGTTTGGGCTGCCAAATTTGGGATGACAAGGATCCCCTTGATGGTCAAGCCTACAGAAGAAGCTAGGGTTGGAGAACAAATGGTGGTCAGGACTGATTTTGTTGTAGCAGAAGAAGAAGATCTTGCAGCCCCAACTTGTCCTCTAGAGCAGTAGATTGAAGAGTTTGACTTGACAAACTTCATGCTGGAGAAGGATTTCAATCAAGAGCAAGATTACCTTCAAACATTGGAGGAAGGAGAAGCTGCTCCAAATCCAAAAGAAGAGGAGCACAATCTAGCTATGGAGGAGAAAAACGTAGATCCAAGGGCTTTGAGCACAAAGCAGGTTACAGAAGAACTTTCAGTTCTTCTTTCCACTTCATCTCTCTCAAGTTCTAGCACTGAAAAGGAGTTTGATCTCTCAAACTCAATATTGGAGAGTGAAGGAAACCATGGTGGTCAAGTTGTAGATCAAGAGGACACCATGGAGGAAGTTGAACACGAGCAGCAGGACAGCAATGAGGTAGTTTACCTGTCAGATTTGGAGGACTGTTTTGATGGAGAAGAGCCGGTTGAGTTTTCACCATTCTCTCTTTCATCATCCACATTCCAAACACTAGAGCCTGCTGCCATGAAGGAGAGATTTCATTTGCAGCAGCCTGCATCTTACAACAGCCCTTTGGAATCAAAATTGGAAGATTCTAATCTTCCCTGTTCTTCATTGGAGGAAGAGAAAGGACAGAAGGATTCCACCATTTCTTCCACACCATCCATTCAAGGTCTGCAAGAGAACTCCATTCCTGGAGTTGAAAATCAGAGCAATGGGCATACTCAACGGATCAGACCTTGCCCAATCTGGTACTTGGCTTCATTGGAGCCAAGGGAGAAGCCAAAACCAGTCATGCTCGCTTCTGAGCCTGAGGGTGAGATACAAAGTACTGAGGATCAGCTGCCATACCTCTTCAATTCAAATGCAGAGCAACTAAAAGAGGTATTGGATTTGCCTTCAGCTGATACCTTGATGATTTGGGTAGAAGACCAGCTTCTTGTTGATTTTCCATCCATCCAAACAGCCATGATCAGTGCCAAATCAGTTGCATGGCTGCCAATTTTGAAGAAAGGGAGCTATTTTGCACAACCAGTTGCAGGGTTTGTTTAGCTTGCCTTTGCTTCCAGTTAGAGTAGAGTAGCTAGGTTTGCTTTCAGCAGAAGAAGTGCTTGTGCACACTCTGCATGTTCCATTTGGGGCATGTATGATTTTCAGTTTTGTACATAGTTTTTGGTGTTGCTGGTTTTGCTCTTGCAAAGTTCGTTCCAGTGGTTTTTGGTGAGAACAACTCCATGTCCGGTGGGTTTCCAAGTGGCTCAGAGGGAAGTTTTCAAAGTTCAGATCAGTTTTCAGGCCTACTCATGACTCCATGCCCAATGGATTGCTTCAGGCAACTGGTCTTTTCATCTGGCAGGCAGATGACCCCGCTGAGTCGCCAAAACTGTTATCCAAAATTCACCCCCCCAGGGTAATTTTGATAACATGCATCAGAATGTTCAAGTCCCAAGCACATTGACTAATTCAGAGCAAACATCATGTTTCTGAGGTTCTCTCAGATATTTTTTTTAACTCCCCTAGCCGAAGAAGGAAGGAGCAAGCTCTGAGAAAATGTGAAAAAGTTGCAGAAAGGCAAGTAGATTGATACAGGAAAAAACCACGAAAATGGCTAAGTCCTTGTCCTAGGACAGTCGGGACATTTGGGACGTCAAGGCGCGGATCGACCGAAAAGCCTCCAGGCAGCCCACTAAGCATTTGGGACAAGTGGGACAAAATTACGCGGTGGGCGCGAAATGCCGGTTCGACCGAGAGGAAAAATTAGCTAACTGCTGAGAGGGTCGCCTTCGGGACGAATGGGACAAATGGACGCGAAATGCCCGAACCAGCCGGTTCGCACGAAATCAGCACAAGGAGCCCAAAAGCAATTGGGACGTGCGGGACAAAAGGGCGCGAACCGGCCGAACCGGCCGAAAAGGGTCAAGTCAGTCCGAAGCAAAGTGAGACAAGCGGGCCAAAAATGCGCGAACTACCCGAACCGGCCGAAATGAGCACAAAGGGCCCAAAATCAAATGGGACATCTGGGACAAATGGAAGCAAAGTACGCGAAGGAGCCGAAGACCAATCAGAAACTGCCACGTGTCCTCACAGGAGAAAAAGTCAAAAGGTCAAAGGGGCGAGTTATCGAGTGCTGAACCAAACCAATGAAATGGCGCCACGTGTCCAAGTTTAAGGGGCCCACAAGCAATTTCGAAAGGAAAGCCTGCGAAAGATGGAGGAGAGAGAATTACTCGTCCAATCAGCATGTGCCACGTGTCGTCCAGATGGCGAAGAGCGGGAAAACATTTTAAAATTCGTTTTGATCTGTTCCGTGCCCTAAATCTTCAGATCGCCATATCTTTTGATCCAGAGCTCGGATTTCCACGTTATTTATATCAACGGAAAGCTGTTGAGATGCTCTACATGATTCTGGGATCAATCTCAAGTTTTGGTGCAGTCTAGAGAGATAAAATCAAGAAATGGCTCTGACGTGTGGTAATGGCCAGAAGTGACCTTTCAACAACCTATTTTAATGCTAATGGGTCGCATTCTTCTTCTGCACGGCAAAAAGTGACATTTTAGTGGCCAGATTAATGCAAATGGGTCGCATTCTCCTCCAAATCAGTCAAAGTGATAGGGTATGGGTTTGTAAGATCCTCCATGCTGATTTAATGCATCTGCAGTCAATGAGGAATGGGCTTGCACGTTTTCCCATGTTTTCTGTCCCCTGGGCTCGACCCATGCAATGTGAAAGCCAGATTTGGCTCATTTTTAAAAAAAAGTTGTTCATTTTTTTCGGCTCGGCCCTCCCTTCTTTTCTTCTCTAGGGTTGAAAATGGAGTTCGAGCCTCCTCCCTTGCTCTGTAATGGCATTTTTGCCTTTTACTAATGGAATGATGTTCTGTGCAAACTTCTGGAGCAAGAAAACGTGTTCTGTGATGCATCTGTCCATCCTCTCTCATTTTTGCTTGTTCTCTCCTTGCCTCTCTTCATTTGCAGGTATCTGTGCATGTCTAAATGTTCATTGTAGGTTTGGAGCTGTGTTCATGGAGTTTTGGGACATTTTCTGTGTGAAATCTATCCTTGGGCCTGTGATGCATCTGTCCATCCTTCCCATTGCTCACCTCTCTTTGTCCCATGGCAGTTTTGATAGATGTTCAACATCCTCCTTCTCTGGTGTATCACCATTTTAGTGTAGGCTTTTGTTGTTTTTTTCCTTTCTCTCTCTCTCTCTGTCTCCTTGGCATGGTTAGATTAGGATTAGATTAGCTTTCCTGCACTGGAATAGCTTGTGGCAGGTAGTTTAGGAGCAGGAACCAGCCTTCTCTGGAGATTCCTCTCTCGGTTTTACAAGTCCCACGCTTGGAGAGAGGTTTCCATGTTGTGCAATCACACTGGATGCCTGAACATCAACCTAGAAGCCTAATGTGCGTCCAGGGGTGCTATGATTTTACATCAACAGGTTCCAAACGGGACATACACACTCCTGAAAGGATACAAACTCCCAAAAAATGGTCTGCAAAAAAAATTCCCAGTAACCCTAGTTTTGGAATATGTTTTGCCCAATTTTGCTTATTTTACAAAAAATATGAATTTTTTTTAAAAAATGGGTTGGAAGTTAAAAAATAGGGATTACCTTTAATTAATATCCTAATTAGCGACTAAATTGATCTCCTATAATATTTGAGGTTTGGTGTTCCACAAACTATAAATTCTAATAATGAAAAGGCTTTTCTAGGATCTAAAATTTTTGATTGGGCTCTTAGTCTTGGTGTTTATTTGAAAACTTCTTCCAATTATTACCCTCAAGGTAATGGTTTGGTAGAATCTACTAACAAGAACCTAATTAGAATTATGAGAAGGAAAATGGATTTCAATAAAATAAAATGGCATACCAAAGTGAGAAATTCCCTTTGGGCTGATAAGATTATTGTCAAAAAGGAAATTGGTACTTCACCATACAAGTTGGATTATTGCAAGGAAGCAAGACTTCCTTTGTCATTGGAATTTCCTTCACATGATTTGACCCAACATTTAGAGTTTGAAGGGGTGGATCAGAGAAAAATAAGAATTGTAGAATTATTTGAACTTAGAAAACTAAGGAATTTTGCATTGATTAAGTTCGAGCAGCATCAAGAATCCACCAAGAAATCGTTTGATAAAAAGGACAGATTTCATAGGTTCAAGGTTAGTGATTTTTTCTTCAAGTGGGATGCTAACCAAGCCAAACTAGGGAGGAACTCCAAGTTTGATGCAATTTTGAGTGGTCCATATACTATTACTACTTGTAAAGAAGTAAATTTTTTTGAGCTTGC
This sequence comes from Taxus chinensis, assembly GCA_019776745.2. Taxonomy (NCBI): domain Eukaryota; kingdom Viridiplantae; phylum Streptophyta; class Pinopsida; order Cupressales; family Taxaceae; genus Taxus; species Taxus chinensis. Next base: position 81,377,243 of record CM034146.1, on the reverse strand, counting down.
TAATCTTTATGGATATGCACTACCAATCTCAGTTAATGGTAGATATCTTAAGCATTCTCATTAGTTTATTCTTGTGCATCATTATATATATTAGATTAGATTCCAATTCCTCCAATATTTTGTGGCACAATGTTCTACTGGTAGTTTAGGTATGTTTTTTAGATAATTTTTGGTGCACACTCTGCATATTCTATATGGGATGTGTATGATATTTTTGTTTGTACATAGTTGTTCCTTATTTTTTGTTGCAGTATCTAGTTTGAGGTAGGTTATTTTTATGAAACTAGTTAGATATCAGCTAATGCAGTTTCAGATCAAAATCATGTCCATGCGGTATTTTAGAGAAATTCAAGGGAGTGTTTTTAATATAAGATCAGTTTTAATTTTGTAGGTTGACTCCATGCCCAATAGATGTTTCAAGGAAATTGGTCTCTTCATCTAGTAGGCACCTATCCCCTGGAGGTCACCAAACTGTTATCCCAAATTTTCACCCCCTTGCAAATTTGGATAACCCACTCAAAATATAGATTTAGGCATGTGACGTGTAGATGACTACCAAATTTAACATTAGAAACCAACAATTGGATGGTCATAGAGTGAAGGATTGTGGGAGAAAGCTGCAGAGAAAATATGTTGGAAACATCAAAGATGCTTCCCAATAGGTATCATTTTATATGCTACTAACTGGTAAAGGTAAAGATGCTACCATCAGGTAGCATTTTCTATGCTGCTATCTAATATAATTTTAGGAGCTACCAACCAGTAGCGCGATAACGACAATTTACAATAACATTTTTAGTGTTACCATACGGTAGCACAAGGAGTCAATAAAGAGCAGTTGGTCGAAATTAGGTGCACAAGTAACAGTTGTACGGATGCTATCAGACAACAAAATTTTTTATGATACCCACCGGTAGTGGAAAAGGAGATGTTCTTGTCATGATAAAGTAAGGTTTCGGTAGCAATGAAACATGTTACCTGTTGGTCGTCAAAAAGGACTTGAAGAAGAGCAACAGTCAGGGGACAAGAAGTCCCTCCTCTTTAATGGGAGAGGTTCCCTTATTTAGAAATGAACCTATTTACACATATACAAAGCATGATTTTCTTGTGGAACTTGGATATTATGAAAGTGTTTTCTATAAGGATCATCAATCACAAAAGGACTGAGGAATGAAAATGTGAGAACGAGCAGAAAGGCACCATTCAGAATTATAGATGACAGAGTAATTCCTTATGCATGCGAGGGTACAGCGAATTGGAATAAGATCATTTGTATCACATTAATAAGATGAAATTTGAAAAGACACAAAGTTCTATAAATAACATCTGCAAGAATAAAAAGCTTCTCAGCATAATACAGACAAATGATCTAACAAGATTAAATGAGTAGCTTAGGAATAAAGGAAACCAGATAGACAAAGAATGAAAAATCCTTCTGTATTGATTTCTTCAAGATTTATTTACACTTTCAGAAATAAGCCAAGTTCCTTCCTCTCTTCAAAATGGCGAGGAGAGGCCATTATATAGTTTACAAATTAGTTACTCCCAGTAACTACTTCTTTTAACTAATGATTAGTTAAAGGGCTACAAATCGCAATACCCCAACTAAATACAATAAATTCATGATGAAGAAGAGAAGAAGGAGAAGAATCAGGAGAAGAAGACAAGCGTTCAAGATTGGGAGGGACCCACTGATTTAAGGATCCGTTGTCTGAATCTCTTCAACGCCTTGGCTATGTATCTGCCATGTGGGACCGATGTGTTGGCGGTAGACTGAGTCCAAAATCTGAGGCACTTCTCCATTTCCTTATCGAACTCGACATGAGTATGATAATCTTTATTAGCTTCTTCTATGGCAGATTGAAGAGAACAGATCTCCTTCATTTTTTCCTTGGAAATGGAGCTAACTTTGAATATCTCCCAAATGATGAAAGGAAAACAAATGTTTGGTTGGTCTCCTAAAGGGAAAGAAGCCTTTGAAGGTATTAAAAGGGCCATTGCTAAAACTCTTGTTTTAGCATGTCCAGATTTCAATAAAGATTTCATTATCTATTGCTACGCCACGGATAACACCTTGGCTGCTGTTTTGACTTAGGAATATTCTAATAAGCATGAACTCCTGATTGCATTTATGAGATATATTCTAAAAAATCACGAGTTAAAATACACCATAATGGAAAAACATTCTTCTGCAGTGGTTAAAACTATCAAGAAGTTTCATTTTTACATTCTTAACTCTCACTCCACAGTGTTGGTACCAAATAAAACTATCAAGTCAATTCTCACACATTAGGAATTTGGATCCAAGAGAGGGAACTGGGTGGCCAAGGTTCAAGAATATGATATTGACATCGAACCAACCAAGATCATCCGTGGAAAAGGCCTGTGTGAACTCATCACTAAAGGATCTAAACATGAGTTACTGGAGGATAAAGTTAGTCTTCCTACCGTTCTGTTTCTTAGCTCAGTTGATGAATGGTATGCTAATATCGCTCACTTTCTCACCTATGGAGAATTCTCCTCTCATTTGACTACCAAAGAGAAGAGAGCCATTAAACTAAAGTCAACCCAATATGTGTTGTGGGAAAACACCTTGTTTAAACGTGGGTTAGATGGTAGGTTTTTGAAATGTGTGGACAAGGAACAGCAGAAGAAGCTACTCTCAGATTTTCATGATCAGGCATGTGGAGGGCATTACTCATCAACTGTCACTACTCATAAAATACTTCATGGAGGATATTACTGGCCTACCTTGTTCAAGGATGCATCAAAATGGGTTTATAAATGTGAGGCTTGTCAGACTTTCGTGGGTAGACCCAAATTGGCCTCCTTGCCCCTTAAACCAGTTGTGATCGAAGAACCTTTTCAGCAATGGGGTTTAGATTTCATTGGAACACTTAATCCCTCTTCTAGTGCTGGTCATACCCATGTATTAACTGCCACAGATTATTTCACCAAATGGGTAGAAGCCATTCCAGTAAAGAGTACTACTTCAGAAGTAGTATGTAGTTTTATCAAAGAAAACATCTTGATAAGGTATGGTGTGCCAAACAATATCATGACAGATAATGCTTCAAACTTTTCTTCAACTGAGATGATGGATTTTTTCTATGGATATGGCATCTCCCTAGCTCAGTCCTCAGATTACTATCCTCAGGGAAATGGACAAGCAGAATCAACAAATAAAAATCTAGTGGCCATAATAAGGAAATTAGTCAATGAATCCCAACAGAACTGGCACAAGAAACTCTATGATGCTCTTTGGGTAGATAGGATCACACCTAAGAGATCCATTGGGATGTCTCCTTTTCAAGTAGTATACGGAGTGGAGGCCCAATTTCCAGTTACAGTGGAGCTTCCAGCTCTACATTTAATGAAGGCCATTGAAGATACCAGTTTCAATGATTCTTTGGATAAGAGAATCATGTATCTTCACAAATTGAATGAGGACAGATTGGAAGTTGCTGATAGGATATCTACTCACTAACAGAAATTAAAAGTCTTATTTGATAAGAAATCCAGGTTCAAGGATTTCAAAATTGGAGACACTGTTTTGTTGTGGGATAAAAGGCATGAACCTCGTGGCAGCCATGGCAAGTTTGATTCCCTTTGGCTCGGACCTTTCAAGATCAGGAAGTTCGCTTGTAAGAATTCTTTTTACCTTGATTATATGGATGGTTCTTCTCTCCCACTTCCTTATAGTGGGCAATACCTGAAACTGTTTAAGTCTTAGGTGATTAGGGAGTCCTGTGTATATTCTGTGTAGTGTGTGTCCTCCTTTCCTTCCCTTGTTTTTGTGTGTTGTTTGCAGTGTTGTCTTCTGTATTGGTTTGCTTTTTGTTTCCATGGCCAAATGGATAAGGTACTGGTCTACTTCCCCGAGTTTGTCTAAATTCTTGCCTTGTCTCATTCTTTGAATTTATGCCAAGTCATCCCCAGAAGGACCCATTTGTTGTCCACTCAAAATTCCCCTACTTTTAAGAAGTTGAAAATTAAAATTTTGAGGTTAAGTGTCTTTTCTGTTGTCCTGATAATGTGAAAAGTCAAGAAATTGGGAAAATCTACATTTTTTTGGGGTCATTTTGTGTGTTTTTTGGGCCTGTCAGACATTTTTATCCCGCGTGTCCCAGGTTCATTTGGGTTCTCTATTCCCCGATTAGCCAGTTTACCCAAAGTCTGTTCTTTTCGGGCCCGTCGGAAATTTTTGTCCCACATGTCCCAAGTTCACCCGGACCCATTGTTCCCTTTTCGTCTGATTTGGCTAATTCACGTATTCCACATACTTTCATCCCACATGTCCCAAAAGCATTTGTACATATTTTCCCCGCATCACCCGAATCGGCCAAACCGCGTACTCCATGTTTTCACGTCCCTCGTGTCCCAAATGAACCAAGTGCCATTCGTGCTAATTTTTCCCGCTCTACCCGAATATCCTACTTTTCAATTTGGTAGATATGTATTTAATGCACATTTATTACCTTTCTCTCTCCTAAATAGATATATAATGAACTACCCCCTATGCATTTTTGCACACTACTTTCATGCTATCTATTGCTCGAACCCTTACAACCAAAATTTCTGTGCATGTATCCATTTCCCTTGCGATTCCATCCCAAGTCTAGCTTGTAGCTTTTCTCTCCAAGTTACTATCAACATGAAGCTTTCAAACTCCACGGGAAGGTGAACAACTTGCAACAGAAGCTCTCCTCCACTATTGGGAGCATTGATAAAGAACTTAAAATTTGGAGCAGTTGCATAGTAGACCTCCGCCTCATGGGACAAACAAATGAAAAAATTTTATTGGCAAGCAAGGTCTTTGAAGATACAAAGGATAATTTGTCGAAGTCCTAGGTCTACAGTGTGGAATAAAAGATCAAGGTCCTAGAGGAGGCTTTGGGAGAATTAAGGAATAGCTGGCAGAAGGGTGAGGCCTTCAAAACACTAGTTATATCTGCCTTTAAAGATATACATTGCCATCTTCATGATGAGACTTCTGGTGTGCCTCTCACTTTACAAGAAATCAAAGCTCAATTCAAAGCTTTTGTCAAAGGGGATCTATTCAAGGAAAGCTCCATTTCCAAGGAAAAAATGAAGGAGATCTGTTCTCTTCAATCTGCCATAGAAGAAGCCAATAAAGATTATCATACTCATGTCGAGTTCGATAAGGAAATGGAGAAGTGCCTCAGATTTTGGACTCAATCTACCACCATCACATCGGTCCCACGTGGCAGAGACATAGCCGAGGCATTGAAGAGATTTAGACAACAGATCCTTAAATCAGCGGGTCCCTCCCAATCTAGAACGCTTGTCTTCTTCTCCTTCTTCTCTTCTTCATCATGAATTTATTGTATTTAGTTGGGGTATTGTGATTTGTAGCCCTTTAACTAATCATTAGTTAAAAGAAGTAGTTACTGGGAGTAACTAATTTGTAAACTATATAATGGCTTCTCCTCGCCATTTTGAAGAGAGGAAGGAACTTGGCTTATTTTTGAAAGTGTAAATAAATCTTGAAGAAATCAATACAGAAGGATTTTTCATTCTTTGTCTATCTGGTTTCCTTTATTCCTAAGCTACTCATTTAATCTTGTTAGATCATTTGTCTGTATTATGCTGAGAAGCTTTGTATTCTTGCAGATATTATTTACAGAACTTTGTGTCTTTTCAAATTTCATCTTATTAATGTGATACAAATGATCTTATTCCAATTCGCTGTACCCTCGCATGCATAAGGAATTACTCTATCATCTATAATTCTGAATGGTGCCTTTCTGCTCCTTCTCACATTTTCATTCCTCAGTACTTTTGTGATTGATGATCCTTATAGAAAACACTTTCATAATATCCAAGTTCCACAAGAAAATCATGCTTTGTATATGTGTAAATAGGTTCGTTTCTGAATAAGGGAACCTCTCCCATTAAAGAGGAGGGACTTCTTGTCCCCTGACTGTTGCTCTTCTTGAAGTCCTTTTTGGCGACCAACACTACCAACAAGTTGCATTTATGTAACCGGTCGACAGTGAGACAATGATGTAAAGGAATAGAATTGGCTGACAGGAGAAAAAAAATCTCCCAGCCAACACCATGGTTTTTATGCAACCGATCAATTTGGAAATGAAATTCTCTCATCTTAGGGAAAAACATGCATGTGACTAGCCTAATTCAAGAAACATGAGTTACGAGATAAAAATTAATGGTGGTATTTTAGGTAGCTCAACTACCTATTAGGGAATAAATGCATGGTAGGTGAGGATTTTTTTCTATATAATGTAATTGACCCCCTCATTCTTTGGGGTTTTTTTTTTATGAATTGTAAAGAACTCTGTCAAAAAATTTCTAGAACTTGTGAGGTCCAGGCCTCAAATTTATGCATTCTGCAGAGAATTCTTTCCTTTTTTCTATTTTGTAATGGATTGTTTATTTTTTTAAGCAATAAAAATTTTGTTTTGTGGCTTTTTTACCATATCTCAAGTTATATTACATTTCTTTCCTTCTATGGCTTTTTTAGGCACATTGTGTATACTTTTTTTCTTCTTACAGGATCCAAATTAATTGCACTCCATGAAAATGGAGATTTGAATGTTGTTTGGACTGTGAAAATTCTATCTACCCTATCCTACCTCGTTCTTTTCCTATTTTCACTCGCTAAGAATATCTCCACCCCTGTTCTTGGTGTTATCACCTCCCTTAGTATAGGACTTTTATTTTATGTATTTTTCTCCCTCCCTGGTCACTTGGAAGTGTAGTTTAGTTTAACATTAGGAATAGGTAGTGAAATTTGGCCTTCTGTAGAGGTCTATCTTATTTCAAGTACCACAACTTAGAGGCAGTCCCATGTTGCCTCAAAATCCTGGGTTATTTGTGACCTGGGGCAGGGTGTAATTTTGAGCTCCAATAGTTTTGGCATGCCTAGTGGGAAAATTTGAGTCAGATTTTTTATGGTCTATAACTTCATTATTGTTAAGTATTTGTGTGTGAATTAGTAATTTCTAGCCTTTGGATGTTTTTTCTGCACACCTGGTGACTCCATCATTCAAATCAACTAGTTTCAGTAGTGCAAGTGCTCAAGTTCAAGAGAAGAATTCAGACAAGGTCCATAATAGTAGAGGAAGGAGCTTTTAAGTACCTACATTTATCACCTGGAAGGGGAAGAAGAGGAAGATCAATTCAAATGTCATCTTCACCACAAAACATGAATATTTCCACTCCTTTCTTGTAGTATACTAGAGTTCTTAGGCATATTACAATGGCAACAAAACAAAATTTAGTATTTGTCAATTTTATTGGCAACAATCCTCTTTCTCTTAATGCCAACAATCCTATTCTAGCATCTTCTCTTAAGAGCATTCCTTTCTTCATTGGGGAGAATCAAAATACTCCAACTGATCACATTCAAGAAATTTCCAATGCCTGTGCCATCCATCAGATCATTGAACAAGATGTAGCTATTAGTTTGTTGGCTTCTTCATTCAAAGAAAGAGCTTTGTAATGGTTCAAGAGCCTAACTTTAGGGTCAATTGCAAATTGGAATGCATTGTACATAGCCCTCTGTAGTTAATTTGGAGAGGAGGAAAATAATCTCTCTTTGCTGGAATAACTAACAACTATCAAGAGGGCTCCCAATGAGCTCTTGAATAACTTTAATTTCATATTTCAGAAGACCTGGGATAATATTCTTGTCCTAATAAAACCAGCTACTAAAGGTGCATTTATTTATTTTTTAAAAGCATAAAATTCTAATATCACTATCATGGTTAATTCTATGGGGGCTAAAACATTTCTTGTGACCTATGCTATAGCCATTAGGGCTGAAAATTGTCTTATTCAAGTCAACAAATTATCTCCTAGGCAACCTATGTCCCTATACCATGAATTGCCCCAAGCTACTCATCCCTCCATTGCTCCTATTCCTAAGTAAAATCCCCAACCTATTTCCTTTACATCTTACTCTCTTACATGGAAAAATGAAGATGATGAAATGAAGGCCTTAATTAGAAATCTATGTAATAAGGTGATATATTTGGAGAACCAACAAGCCCAATCCTACAAAAATTATTCAAATCAGGGGAAGTCTTCCAATCAAGGTTATCAGCCATACAAGAACTAATCCAATCTGAGGTATAAATAGAATCAACAAAATAATAGGTGGAAGGCCCAGAATGCCTCTTTTCCACTTGTACTAGTTTCCCCTTCTCAACCATCTATAACAACCATTTTTTTCAATTCACATACAAGTATTTTTTAATTCTTTTTTACTTTATGTAGCTGATTTAAATACCCATATATTTAAATCCAACATAACCCTTAATGTAATCCATTTATGATAATTTTCATAAACCATGTGCAATTTTTTTAGGGTAAATGGATCCTACTTGATCCCCCTCAATACTCTTTACAAGAAAATACATCAGATGTATCCCTTGGTTTTCCTTTTTCAGGATATGATAATTAAGTGAACATATTTAAGTTTCTACCTGGGTTCCACCCCGAGATTCCACAGGAATCTCACATCTTAGATCATGGTGAAATCATGACAGTATAATTAGGAGATTACACTACCTTGCGCAAGGTTTCAGAGTCATGTATGCCATGCTTGGTTTCATCACAGAACACTCGCCATTGTAATCTTGTCATATCACCTTAATCACTTGTTCAGTTATATGGATTATCATTCAATGATGTTGTACATAGCTATCATCCTTGTACAAGGTACAAATTCTGATTAAACTACAAGGAGGCATACCTCTATGTCACCTTATGATTCCTATGGATAAGTAAGTGTCTGGGTAGTGATCTTCATCATTACCAAACCAATTCCTCCCTCGTAGCCATCATAAGTTGACATTAGGGTACATATTCGAGAGGTTGAATCTTCCCTTGTATCTCTAACAAAGCTAGTACTTAAGTAATACCATGTCATAATTCTGGGTCTTGATGAGCTACCTCATTACAACTATTAATATGTAGTATCCAATTAGCAACTGTCATCATTAAATGGATACAACTATGTAGTGGCCATAGTGAGTGGACCCTCCAAGGGTCCTAAATTGAAACACTGTATCTTATTGTTTCAAAGTAATAATTAATTCGTGATAGGTTATCCTAGGTCTCTTGACACTTTCACCTCGAATGATTTATACCTAAGGTTCTATCTCAAGTTGACCCAAGGGTATTTAATTTTCCATATTTTAATATTCAACATATTAAACCACATGCTAGTAGTATCCATGAGTATGTATCAAGATGAGATTTCTATTTAAGTACAAAATTACAGATTTAATTCTGCCTTAAGTTTAATTATTTCAAGTAAATGTTTCTCATTATCACAGTTAAGTACTATGCCACTGTTTTAGTTGTATCAATATATGGCATCCCTAATACAATGACTATGTAGTTCCCATTAATAGAGGTAGTGTATTCATACATATCTTATTGTGTAGGTATGTACCATACCCTTTTTTTTCAATTATCATATGCTATCAATGCTAGTCAATATTTTTGCATAAGCATACAAATTTTCTTTATTTATAGCCTAATTAAAATTATTCATTTGTACATACTTTTATTAGGTTTTTCATAATTATCTACAATAAGTACTTAAATTGTAAGTATGTATTTAAGATTCATAACTTAAAGATTAAATTAACCCTATAAGTGTACTTCTTTCTTTCCCTTTAAGGACACATAATCTTATTCAAAAGTTCATACAAATTCATTATAGTGTAACCCTTATAAAGGAAACAATGTCATTTCCATATGAACACAAAATTACAATACAACTACTTATAGATAAGGTTTATCAGTCTTCCAATTCATCATTATTTGTATCATGAATCTATTCACTTAACATGATTTTATTATAAATTCTAAGTTCAACACAACTGCTTACTTATTAGTAGTCATTTAGCTAGACAATCTTCATACAAGACACCCTTCTCCATTAAGCCTAGTTATAAACAATCACTAGATAAAATTAACCCATATAGTCCCAACAACTTGATCTAATTCATAAGTTACTAAGGTAATCATCCTATAACAACTTACACAACCCTTCAAGTATTTAACTCTTCATTAGATAATACTTAAGATAAATATACAAGCAATCCATGCATAATTTTTTTTCTTTCATAAAGATATTCAAGAATATAAGTCATGTAGTGATTTATTAGTCTTACAACTATGCTTGTTATAGAAGTAGCTTACATAAAAACTACCTTTCTTTATTTAATGCAAGACTAAAAGTTCATCCTTGTCTAAACATTCATTTCTAGTCAAAATGACGTAATAAGTAATCTAACTTTATTACTTTCCAGAAATAGGTTTCAAATCATGTTCATAAGATTGATCATAATCTTTCATTTCAATAGGTTACATTAAATGGCCAAGGCCTTCCTTTTTTCCACAAAGAAATAATTCAATCATAAATATAATAACCAGCTATCTCATTTAACTTTCTTCAATAAAAATAATAATTTGAAACTTTATATGTCTTCCTTCTTTCACAAAATCCATCTGTAAAATTGTTAGCATGAGTCAGTTCGTATGAACTGAGCATGATAAGCACTAACTCTTTAGAACAACTTGCTTTACTTAACAATTTCATAAAAGGAATATTAATTTTCAATGAAATCATTCTCAAGGTCTATAGAAGACACATAATATTTTGATCAAACAACAAGGATATCATAGAACAACAAATTAGGAAGATGTGATATATTGGAGCATTAATTAAGTGATTCCAAGAAAGTATCTACTTAAGTAAACATAAAGAATTCAACCATCAAAATGGATTACAACTAATCCAAGAAATCCACAACTAGATTAATCATGTTGTAGTCATATAATCCCAAAATTATATCTCTGTAAAATTATATTCAATCATTACATATAAAACATTACTCAATTCAATCAACACTATAGAGCATCAACAATTCAAGTAGAGAAAAATAAAGTTGGATTACTAATATTATATCCAGTACCCAGGAATCGGTAACATAACTTCATCAAACAATATATTCAAATTGATTCAAAAATACCTTCATCAGGTTAAATCCTTATTCAACATATATCCAATATTGTATACAATAATAACTTATATAAATTAAGGCAAAATGTACATCATAACTCAGCATGAGGTCTTGTATAATCTTTAATACAACACATCATAACAAGTTACTTCTTATTAATTTCAATTGTAATAAGATCCATGATCAAGAAAGACCATAGCCGAATCTTAACCATACATAAATATTTATAAGTCTAAACTTACTTATCCTTTCTTTGCATTCCACACTAACTATCTGATTATATTGATATAAGTTTAACATATTTATAACATTAACAATAATTCTCACTTCTAATTCATAATCCAAGTTATGAGTTCTTTAAGTAAAACAAGTCTTGTATCAAGAGAGTAAGGTTCTATTCCCATAGTCATACAATGAGAATAGATCAACCTTAAACTAAGAAAGTGTTTACCTAGTTTGGATATTCCTATTTAAGGATCGAAAGACTTCACAGTCTCAAAAGAGGCTACTTAGTGGAAAAATATTATGGATCAAACTCTATAAAGAGTTTAGGTTCAAGCCACGCTTGGAAGATAGTCTATTTTATAATGTGAACTCAACACATTCCAATTTTAAGATCAAATCAATTGAGAAATCAAATGAGCATGGTCTTTCATACCTTAAGTATGATGAAATCTGTTTGAATTAGAACCTCAAGTTATCCATCAATCGTTACAATAATAGTGTCCAATTGTATCAAATGAAACTGATATTAATTAGAAAAATTAAAGGTAAATAATGAACCCTTTATATGCCCAAGTGAGCCTATAGCTCTTAGCCAAAAATGATCTCTATATCAAATCCACCAAAAGAGGACAAGTCTAACAAAAATAATCCTTTAAGAAATCCAAAATAGATAATATATTAAGTCACACAAGGTAATACGAAAAATGGATTTGGTCCTAATCAACCATAAAGTTAAGTGAAGGAATGATATTATTGTAGTCATATAAGTCCATACTTATATGACTGTAATCATACATCTTATTAAATTGAGTTTCACAACTCAATAACTCAGTCAAGAAATAACAATAAAGTGGTACCTTAATGATATTAGAAGTACATATTAAAAATATTTCAATCATACAAGCATGTTCTTATATGAATGTAATCATTTACCATTTTAATAAAGTTTATACAACTTTACAAAAGAAACCTACTATATTTCATCAAGCAATATCAAACCATTCATACAACATTTGAGTTTATCATAACAGTCAAGTGATTCCCCTCACTTACCCTGAATATCAAGTTATTATTACTTAAGGTAAGATAGGACTAGATGACTCTCAAGAAAGGATTGGTTCACTGATCTATAACTGAAAGGAGTTAGAAAAGAGTACTATATTGATAATCTAATAACTAGTTATAGACTAAGTTCTTTAAAGTTGAACTTAAACGTAATAAAAAAGTATATCATCAATGGAAGAGTTTATTATGAAGATAATTTCATTTAAAACTGAGCAATAAACCACCAAATAAAATCAACTAAGCATTATCACAGTCACACTTTGTAGATCAATAAAATTAAGCACTCCATCATTGGTACATTTATTCAAGGCTACCACTAGAAGCAATACGAATTCATAGTCATTGAAGGAATCTAAGCCACAACAGTTATTGTTGACCGATCACCCTTTCATGATAAAATCCAAACATGCATAATATATTTATGGTTACAGAGGTGTCCATGCATGGGGGATAAGTAAAAACTTCATAATAATTTTAACGACATAGGAACCTTTAATGGTTTAGGTACAACTTATTAAAAACTAATATTCAATTTGTAGGGTGTCAATAATGGAATAAAATACACAAATCCTGATAAAACCATTATTTACAATCATGGATTTCATCAAGGATTTAAACATAAACACCCATAAGGGCATCGACTCAGTTCTTGAGTCTTAAGAAATACGAGTCAACATCTCAATAAACAATCGATAGCAAAAATGGACTAGACAGTAAAATATAGCTTAACCGGAAGGAATAACGCAAGAACTAGTTTAATAAAATTGTCCAGAACTAAAAATACCTAGGTAACGAATAAAAACAAAATGCATCTTCTTAACCCATTCACCTAGGTTTGGGACCGTTCCAATAAGAACTTACACTAACCCAACAAGGATGGGCCTCAATAACAAGGTTTCAATGCTTCAAAAAGCATTTGCACACAAATTACAAAGGGATACAACATTACCCAAATGAAAAGAAATAACTAAAAATGAACCCATTTAGGCTCATACAAAATACACAACCCAGGAACTAGGAAACAACATTATTCCTTTAAAATATTTATTAAAATGCATGCATTTTAATTCAGTCATTAATCCAATTCAACATGCATCAATAATCAAATGATCTTATGCCTTTATATCTAGTACCTAAAAAAAAAAATACCTTCCAAATCATAGTTACAGAAGAACCCACTTCCATACATTCATTACATTATGCAATACTTTCTCTAAACCCAACAAATATGGGTATCACTCATAACAAAGTTTCTTGCATCGAAAAGCTCAAAAACATAATTGTAATAAGAATTCATATTTCCAAAAATAACAACACGGTGAAGCTATTCCCAGATCCATTAAAGTTAAAGTAAAAATAAACATATGGAAACCACGAATTAAATTATTCCTTCAAAATAATCATTCACATTCAAGCAAACAAAACCGGTTATCCTTCCAACCCAACATGCATCAAGATTCAACCAATATTTTCTACTCAACAAGATAATAATCAATTTATTCGAATACATACAACCCACATCTAAAGAATGCAATTTCATTCAAGAGAAAATTTCTTCTTGTGAAATAATTAAACTGAGCAAGATATTATAATTATCATGCCTGCATTTGGGAAGCTTTTACTTCCTCTCCATTTTCTCAACTTCTACAGCAACCCAAAGCTCAAAATCTAATCCAAACCAAAAATCACTAAGAATCCTCATTCTTAATATTTATAAATATTGAAACACTTACAACTCAAGATTATCTAACGCCCATAGTATCACTTATTCAACAATCACAATCTGCATGCAATGTCTTGTGGAAATAACAACCAAATCAAAGACAGGAGATTCCTTTAACATGCAGAGCTTCACAGCTCCAAACCCGTCGAATAATAAACCCATAAACAAAAAAAAGTTTCCAAAACCACTAGGTGCATGCCCCGAGATTGAGGGGTTACTTTAATGAAGTTAAGTATGGCAGAGGTGGTGTTCATTCCAAAAACATTCCCACCACCACCATATTTTATTCAAATCTAGTGGTGCCAATTCCTTTTAAAAAATAGTCCTTTAAATTTATCTTGGTATTATTATCAACCAAGCTTCCAATTGACTATTTCCACCCCAAAATCCAGTGGAGGTGTGTAATAAATACCTCATATTAAAGTCATGATCAGTACTCAATGCAAAGGAAGTAAATTCCAACCCACCCTTATCTAGTAGGGCCTTGTTAAATTACCAATGCATATATTATAGATTAGTAACAATTTAGGCTCATAATACTATGCCTAAAATTTCACAACATTAGCTAGAGCCTTTCTCAATTCAAAATAACAATCTTATTTGATCATAGATAGGTCTCTTATACTATATGACTAAAACTTAGCTTTCCTTAGTAATTACCCCCTTATGATTTTTAAGCATATATTTATTTATATGGTCCATAACACTTTTTGTAGTCATTTTATTTACCCTAAATACTACTTTCTAACCCTAAGTGCATTGGCCTATCTCCCCACGGGAGCTGGGTGCTCACCTAAGGCACATGCGGGCACCAAGCCCGTCCTTTATGTGAGAATTATGAGAAGGTTTTTCCATTAATGGGGGATGAATTGCAGAATGAGAAGTACATTTACTTAGTTAAAAGAAAAGTGGAAGGGACAACTTACATATCCACACATTAATGTATTACAGAAACTTAATAACAATGTAATAATCATAATAAACCAGATATGATCCATGGTAGTCCTAAAATATGAGGGTTTACACCCTTAAACATGATATTCATAATGAACCCATATATATATATATATATATTCATTTAGAATAGTTCTAGTAGCCACATTACAATCAAAAGAGGTCATCACAGACAATACATGTTAAATGACAGAGACCCAACTCCTATAGATCTTCCCTTGTATGAGACCCTAGCTATACCCTTCCATTTTAAACCTTCTTATAGATCCTAGTACCATACAAGGGCTCATGAAATCCCTTACAACCCTTAGCAATAATTGCTCTAAACCCTAGCATTACTACAACACTTTGTCACTCAACATCTTACTCTTTGTCTATCTCTTGCATTCTCTTCTCCCTCTCTCCTCTTTCCTTTCCACGCTTCTTATTCTTGTATTTAGCATGAGCATCTCTTTTTAAAGGATAATCACCCACCACTATGCCTTATCTTTTGGACAGATCACATGTGAAGTGTCGATTTGGTCCTCCACTAGTGAATGCTTATCCCTTTGCAAACCCTCCACTCTTTGTAATGATGTCTCCTGGGAATATCCCCTATGTGGAATATCCTTTTCTTGACATCAAAGGTTCCAGGATGGCGTCTTATCCACTCATCATTCCTAGTTAGGTCCTCATGTTTTTCCTCAAGTGTCTTTATAATGCAAACTATGGCCAAGTCCTTTAAACCCATGTTCAGCCTTCCGCATGCACCTTGTTTTTACCTAAACCCTTCTAAAACCCCTTTTTCTTGTGTGCTTTCCCCTCAGTTCCTTTCTTCTTGATCTTGCATGTGCAAACCCTTTAGTACTTAGCTAATAATTTAGGTCCCAACATCACCCCACACTAAGCATCTTCTTTGTCCTTGGAAACATCCTTCTTCTTCAAAGAATAAGGAATAGTGGGACTGGGACAAATTGAATGAAAAATGAAAGAATGGAAGAATTTTCTACTACTGTAGGAGGAGTGGGAATTAACTCCTTACTGTTGCCTCAATCTTTTCCTAGGAATCCACCTCACTATGCACCTACTGAAGTAGGTCACCCACTAGAGTGCTCACCTCCTCAAAACTTAATTCATCACTGTTAGCATTCAGTGTATCTACAATTCCTTCTAACTACTTGCTAAGTTCGTCCAACGCGTCCATTCTGTGAGTGACCTGGGAATACAACTCCTTAAGCCAATTCTTAATCAAACCCCACAAGGCTTCTATTGCTTCCATATTCTTATCAACATCGGCTAGGATTTTATCGTACTCTTCCCTATTTCCTTTGGTATTCTCTTGAAACTCCTTTAAACCTACTTCATGTGTAACAACCAATATTATTTTTACCCTGTCTCTGTTAGTGAAATTTTCATACATAGCCTCATCCATTTGCGTGGTGGTCTTTAGAGTACTAAGGATATTAAAATACCAAGTAATTGTTTCATTGATCTTCAGTCTTTCTTCCTCCTTATGGCATGTCAATGCCTCTTTTATTGATTCCAATGTGAGCATCTGAATTTCCATGGTGAGGATGTGGGTCAAGTATTCCAAGAATTACATGGTTGACTTGTATTTTTTTCTCAGATGGGGCCAGGCCTAGGTGCTTCAAGATTATGGTGTCTGAAATATTCTCTATCTTCTTATGGATCTCTCACACCTTTTTATTTTCCTCCCTTAATTCATAGCTTAATTATGTGTTGATAAGCTCCTCTTGATTTAGTTCCTTGTCCTTTTCAGTGATCTATTCATTTTTATTTTCTAGCTCTTCTTCCAGGACCCTTACTGTCATTCCTCTTGAAGAGCCTCACCTTAAACTCCACCAACACTTTGTTGAGTGCATTACAAACTTTCTCATTTGATAGTTGTTGAGCATTCACTAGAGGGTTTACTCCTTTAGTATCTGATATATTCATCAATGACTCTCGGTTGACCTTGAACTCGAGCTCATCAACATGGGACTAAAAATCCCAAGATAACATCTTCCTTGTGCATGGGTATGTACCTTCTTCTTCAAATGAAGACCATGCAAGGAGTTGGTTTGAAGGCACGTTAATTTCAAAACATGTGCATAGTACCTTATTTGGATCATTGATATAATTCATTCCTTGCTCTTACACCACTACCATACCCTTTCCTCTTGTGCAAACTTCCTTTGGGAAGCTTACCACCGGGATGTGATCTCTACCTATGCTTCCATAGTCCTTTTCTACACTTTCACTTTCCTCCACCTCCTTGAGCACTTCTTCGGCACTGTGATCCACCTCTTATTCCATCAATTCTTTCATTATTCCTACTACCTCTATTTCTATGACATCTTCTATCTGCACTTTGGTCAGACTTAGAGTCCTTTAATCCTTCGTGTTGACTTCCTCACTTTCTCCCTTTTCGTGAGAACATCCTTCATCCTCATCCTTCTATTCATTTCACTCCTCCTCTAATTCAAGTACATCATACACAGGATGGTCCTAATCCTCACCATGCTTTTCATCATTATTATCACCATTTTCATCCTCCATGCTCTCTATTTCTTCTAAGTCCACCCTTTCTATTACTTTCTACTTCTTCCTAACTAGTGATTTGAGTATAGGAGATTCTTCTTTTTCTTCTTTAGTACATGAATCCTTCCTTACTGGTGATTCTTATTTCATAGGGGGATCCTCTTACTCTAGCGCCTCTTCCTCAGGTGTATTCTATTTCTCTTCTGAAGGGGACTTCTTCCTCCATGTATAGGTGCTCAATTTTATACTCAACTCCTGCGCACTAGTAAATTATACTGTCAATATACTTGGTTCCTTTTTCTCAGGTGCCTCATCCCTCTCCCTTTTCCTCAGCATGGCCTTCTTCCTTAAGGTGGGGTCTTCTAGGATAGAGACATAATTCTCCAAGTAAGCACCCTTCTCATACTTCAGCCTTATATATAGGTATACCCTTGTTGCGGTTCTCCCAGCAACAATAAATGTTACTGGCTTCATCATATGCACGTCATAGGAGACATATTCTCCACATAGGCGCACTTCTTTAGATATATCAAAGTCATGTGTATCTTGTGATAATCCTGGTCTACCATGGTGAGGTGAAACCTTAACTTTTTTTCCTCCCTGAATATATTAACCCCGACTTGGAGGTATTATGCTATGAAGGAGAATGGAAACTTGCACCAAGGACACTTGGTGCCATCTGCTAGAGAAAACTTAATGATACATAAATGTTGGTACATAGTGAAT
The DNA here is from genome assembly GCA_019776745.2 of Taxus chinensis. Lineage (NCBI taxonomy): Eukaryota > Viridiplantae > Streptophyta > Pinopsida > Cupressales > Taxaceae > Taxus > Taxus chinensis. Next base: position 81,359,006 of record CM034146.1, on the reverse strand, counting down.
TTGGCCTCACCTTGCAGTAAAACAGGTAACTGCTCAGGTATTCTCCACTCTGCATCGAATGCATCACGCATCTACTTATACCATTTTTATAGGCACGCCTTATAGGTGGACTCATGGTGTCACAAGTTTACTTATCAAATATTTTTACAAGTGAAGGGTTCTTATCTGGGTACTCCCACACAAAATTTTTTGGCCCATATATAATTCCAATTTCTAAAAATATGATTACAAGGAGGATATTACTGAACACGATCTTCTCTCCATCACTCGCGGTACTGATTATTTCTTCTACTATGAACACTAAGAGGTTATAGATGGTCCCATCCAAGCTCTTGTGGAAAAATTTCAACCAATCCTTATTGATCTATGTCCACCTCTCGTGCCCATTTAGTTTTGTGACCAAGCGTGAGGTCATCCTCATTATAGGGTCAAAAATCATAGAGATTTATAAATACTGAAACCCCTTCTTTTTGTCATAGGCTTCCACATTCTTCTCGATGGCATCCTTTTTGTCCAAGTCATCATAAAAATATTATCCTTAAGACCAATAAATTTAGAAATTATTTATGGATTTATTTGCATTCTTTGTCTTATGAAATAGAAATGGTCCTAATATACATGCAACATTAACCACTAGTATAACCACTCAAGTTTTCTGAAATAGGGAAACTCATAGAGTTACAAAAACCTAGCCTTCTCCATCTTCACCTTTACTTCATCATCATAGATGGGCATTCCATTTGGTGTCCATTTGTCTATAGGGTGAACTAGTTCCGATACCATCTCATTCTTTGTGGTCTTTTTTTGATGGTTGTAGTCACTTATGGACATATTTCTAACATGAGACACCCATTCCTTTCTAAGAAATACATAATCTAGGTATTGCATCTCTGCAAACCATTCTTTGTTGAAGTCGGTGGAAACAACTTGTTTCCCTTTCCCCTTTCCCTTCTTTGGTGAAAAAGTGGTTACTTTCCTTGGTGCCATTTCTCTTGTTGAGTTACTCAAATTCCTTTCTCCTAATCCTGGCTCTACTCTTACACATAAAATTCCTTCAATCTTGTTCCCTAGTTGTGGAACCATAACCTTGAAAAACCCTTCCACAAGATGGTGTATTCACTTACAGGATTAAAAAATCCTACAACCCTCTCCCTCAAGCCCGTGTACTATTTTTCCACCCTAGTTCACTGATCAACCTAGCTGTGCACTAAGATCTTCACAACCCTCTTTCACACAAATTTTCTCAAGGATTCCCTAGTTCATAAGAGCTCTTTGATATCACAAATGTAAGGTAACAATAATTTACCCTAACCTTCTACTTATACTTATTGCTTCTTTTCCGCAATAAATGCAATGCCACCTACCATCGTACCTTTGCAATAAAGGATAATTTTTCTTCTTAAGGAAACCTTCAGTGCTTTTACCCCTGTGCCCAATCATGCTTGAAAAATCCTACAACCTTCTGGCATGAAAAAATACTTTCTGATCGAAGATCCTTTCGTGCAAGATAACAGTACCGAACGCACTTCTTCTTGCCTTACCCTAATTTTTGACATCATCTACCTCATGGTGTTCTTGCGCTTCTCATATTTATACACGGTCTTCCAAACTCCTTACACTAAAATCCTTATGTCCACCTTTTCTATGCATGCTCTTCCAAACTTTGTGCTTTTGATCATTTAATCGGGGCCATCGAAACACAACTTCTACTACCAGCTTCCACTATTTGTTGCATTAATCCACCCCACACAAAAACCAATGCATGGTCCTTTGCACATAGATTTTTTTTGAAAATATTAAGTGGCTACCAGCATATAATGTACACATAAAAAATTAAAAGGGAACAAGCAATGAGAAGGGTAAACACAAAGAAAGTAAAATCATTAAGGAAAATCCCATGCTAAATGGAATTACTACCTTATTTATGAATAAAAGTATGAATTATTTATAGTAGAGCTTCATCCTACTCCCATTGAAATGTCCTGGTAAGCATGTTCCATCTAGCACTTATAATTGGCAAGTGCCTAAATCAATTATATAGGATACAATGTATGGGAACATCCAATGGACTTTGAATTTCCTAGGATGGTGCAGAAACTTGGAGTTATACAATAGAACCATCTTCCCAACCTCAAATTGTTTTTTATTGATGTGTTTATCATGAAATTCCTTCTTGCTAGATTTTTATATTTTCTGACTCCAGTGAGAAATAGCCCACCTTTCATCTAACTGTATTAACTTATCGATCCTCTCCTTAAGCGCTTGTTCATCATCTAACCCTCTTGTGCACGCTATATGCAGTGATGGTAATATGAATTCAATTGATAACACCGCTTCCTTGCCAAACACCAATTGAAAAGGTGTGGCCTTGTTCAGAATTTTATAAGTAGTCTAGTATGACCATAACACAACAAAAAATTTATCATCCCAATCCTTTCTTCCCACATCACAAATCTTGGTTAACGTGTGATTAAGAATTTTTATAAACATCTCAAAAGTTCCATTAGCTTGTGGGTGATATGGGGTAGTCTTGTGGTGGGCTACCATGAAATCTACCAACAATATTCTGACTATCTCATTCAAGAAATGGGTACCCCTATGACTTGTTAAACTTAGCAAACATCCATATCTGTTGATTATATTTTCCCATAAAAACCTAGTTGTTGTTTACGCTATGCACTCCTTTGTAGGTGTTGCATCCACCCACCTTGTTAAGTAGTCAGTACAGGTAATGATATAGCGCGAACCAGTCCTCCATGTGGAAGGTGAAATTGGTCTCAATGGAATATCATCTCAAATAGTTATGTGATAGTTATTGGTCTCAATGGAATCTCATCTCTTATTCTTGGTTTTCCAAGGCATTAGCAATGTTCACAGGCCTTACAAAACTCAATACAATCTTTACAAACTGTTTGCCACAAAAACCTACTAAAAGGATCTTACATGCAGTTGCATTCACTACATAGTGTCCTCCTGTAATCCCACCATGTGTTTCCTCCATGATTGCAACACATTCATGGTCTAACACACACTAGTGCAAAACCTCATTGCAGCCTAGCTTGTATAAGTCTCAAATAATTAAAATATAGGGCACAACACATATGGCTAACTACTTTCTTTCTAGAGTCTTCATTCCCTCTAGTGTCACACCCATTTTTAGAAACACCAGAATATCTTCCAAATAAGAGGGTGCATGCCGTAACCTAAATATTTGTGCATCTAACATTGTATCCTCAATGTTATGCATGTCCACCCCTGAGTCAATCCTTAATAAATGGTCAGGCCCTGAGTTACTCTTTCTTGGTTTCACAACAATTGTATATCAAACTCTTGAGACAATAGGACCCACCGACATATGCTCCCTTGTAAAATGGGTTTTTTCACCAAGTACTTCAATGCCATGTGGTTTGTGTAGAATATGAAGGGTATTTCCTAAATTTGTGTAGAACATAGATCATTAATAGTGCTTCACGCTCAGTAGTAGTGTAGTTCAGCTCCGTTGGTGGAAAATTTTTTCTAGAAAAACACAAGGGGTGGTCAACAATTCCTTCTCAAGTTTGTGCTAAGATTTCCCCAATTGTCATTCCCAAAGTGTCAACATGTACATGGAATGGATTATCCCAAGAAAGAAAATGTAATATCGACGCAGTGATAAGTGTTGTCCATTTTTTCCCCCTGAGTAAAAATGAGCAACAAGGGTCTACAGGCTAAAATTGTCAAATTTGGTGTATAAAATTTTCTAGAGTTATTCTATACCTTCATGATGCCTTAGAAGGATCTTCAAACACATGGGAAGAAGTATCTTCAAACATAAATTGGTTGAGCTAAATGGACATGATATCGGTTATGTTGATTGCTCCACAAGCTTACATTTTTTACAAAATGGAGACAACCCTCCGCATAGCTTAGTTGACCCCAAATCAACATATAAGTGCATTAATGCAAATTAGAATCATTTTAGTAGGCTTGTGTTTGAATTAGGTAATTTGCTACAGGCTCTCGAGCACGAACTTGGAACATTGTTTTTGACAGGGTTGGGGAGATATCTCGGGTTATGGTGAGTCAAAAATCATGATAGCTTGGGGGCCCATTAGCGTACCTATATCAAATGAGTTGTTACAAAGGAAAAAAATATGGGATTAGATGATACTGAGTCAACACATAACTTATTGCACAACCCAATTTTCCTGGGACCTCATGGTAAGTGTCCTCTAGGAATAGCTCGGTTGAGATAAGAACTAGCTCGGTGAGTCTTAGACATGTTAGTGAAGTAAGTATAAACATGTTTGAGTGAGTTGATCAAGGAATAATGTGAAAGAACGAGCTTGAATGCAAATGGAGTTTGATGGAAAATTCAGATTAGAGGTTCAAGTTAAGTGAGAACTTAGCAAATCATTGGGACATAGTTTGCTGCAGTGGATTTTTTGGACGATCTCATGATTTCAACAAACATCTATACATTACAGTATGAAGCTCGAGCCAATTTTTGGCTTGGTATGGGAGATTCTTTGTTTTTCACCTGATTCTAGATCGTTTCTTTGAAGTATTGACGAAAAAGATAGGGTAACAGGCGTAGGAGGAATACATGTTCAAATGTTGGTTGATGGGTTCTTGCATGCATGTGAATTTTGTATCCACAGTTGATTGTGAGAGATTCCTTTTGGCTAGGAGGAACTACCTATAATGTAAAGCAAGATCACTAGGAGTTAAAAAATATGTGTAGTGAACTACCTAGCATGTGCTAGATCTGGGAAGTGTGATACTTCCTAGATGGCTATCAGTCCATTGTTTTAAACAATTTAATGTGGTAAATAAGGTAAAACCTATTATAATTTGAAATGATTTAGGTATCTCACTTAAAAATCAATAAGAAATATATCTAATGTAATAGGCTAGGTTAGAATAGGATCTGAAGGTCAAGTAATTGGTTCTGGGTCTCTGCAGGTCTGACAAAGGTCTCAGGTAGATCACAGGTGAATAAAGGTGAGGTGGAATTAGGTGGCTAGGTCACTGTTTTGGGTTGTTTGGGAAAATATAGAGAAAAATGTCAGTTAAGGGTGACCGATGGTGGTTGTGTGTAACCGGTGCTATTTACTTTGGAAAACTGGGAATGCCAAAAAATGAGATTTAGGTCTCCTTTGTGATTGGACAAAGGACTTTGGTTGGTCAGGATGAGGTATTGGGTGATTTAGGTAGGATTTGGCAAGATTTTAATGGGTATATGGAGGGGTGAGTGTTAGAGGAGGTCAATGGGTGGCTAGGTAAACAATAGATGATAATATAATGATGAAATGGAATGAACTAGAGAAGTATAATGTTTACTTACTTGGATTCTAGTCCTGGATGCCTGTGAGTTAGGGATGGAGATTCTGATGAGAGGTTTGAAGGTTGTAGTTGATCACCAACTAAAGGAAAGCTTTTACATGGGCTGTAATTACATTCCTCTTTTCTTTTTTAGATTAGATCATTGTTGGGATGGTTATGTAGGGGAAAAATGCTTGATCTACTTCCTTACATGTGTGTTCTCGCTAAAATTCACTCTCAGAAGATGTGATATCTCTCTAGAATGTGCTAATGTTCACCAACTTTTCCATTCTTTTTCCAACCTTCTGCCAACCCTGAGAATAAGGTTTTTTTGGGGTTAAAAGGGTAACCAACGGTGATTTTGGCTTAACCGGCGACGGTTAGGGGCAACTAGTGTCGGTCAAGGCATGATTTCCTAGGTTTACTAAACTAGGGAGATCCTCTTGATTTCCTTAGATATCGTGTCGTTAACCCCTAGATTAGACTAGGAGCTTCTTGTAAGCATGTGGGAATGTGGTTAGAGAGAATGTAGGTATTGATTTTTAGGGTTTAGGTAAGTCTTAGTTAGTTATGACAACTTACTAAGAATAGGTCTTAGGTTGAGTTGGCTTGGTGAGGTGTCTAAGTGAGGTGTATATGTGGATATTATTTAAATTAAGATATTTAAATAATAAATATGGCCAGGATAATGGATTAATTTAATTAAATTAATTAAATTAATATTAGTGGAGTGAAGGGGGCCATGGCTAGGTTAATTTAATGAAGGGTGTTTATTTTTCGAGGGACCAAAGGGGAGTGTTACCTACTTTTAATGTCTAAATTTTGCCCCTTTTTGTTGCGTAGTTTTTATTAGTAAGCGACACTAACAAAAATAAGATGTGGTTTCCCCATGTGTGGGTGAAGGTGATCCCCCTCAAACTAGGAACTGACAAGGCCGAAGGAAAAATTGGTGAGTGGTTTGATAAAAAGGTGAATGTGAGGAAAAGGTAGGTGGGCATGGGGGAAAAAAGGTTGAAAGGTCTACTCAGGAAATTCTAGGTAATGGATCTGGCTCAAAGGTAGAAAAATTCAAACACACGTACACATATAAACTGCAGCATGCTACCAGGTTGAAGAGCAGGAAAACTCTACATCATCTAAGGTTTATAGGTTTATCCAAACAAGGTTGAAGTGATTCTGGTATCCAAGTTATAGGATATGGTCAGGAAACACAACATTGGTTAGGTGTAAGAATGTGTAGGTATGTACTGATACACCAAAGGTAGGGTTAGGATAAATGGTCATGGAAATAAGATAGGTAAGGTCATTAGGTCAACAACACAGGTAATAGTGTCGCAAGGTATAGCGAACACATGAGGTCAAAGGTCACTAGTAATGGTCCAAGTCCAAATATCTAGGTCATGACATGAGTAAGGCCAAAGTAGGGGTAAAATAATGAGTCCCCAAAGGAGGACAAAGGGAGGTGGTAAATGATGAGGTTAGGAAAGGTGAGGTAAATGGGTAGGGTAAAGGTGGGGTGGGGTAAAAAAGGAGGTAGGTTGGGTAGGGAGAAAAAAGGGGTAAAAAATAGGGCAATGTGCAGGTGAGGGTGACCGATGCCAGGTCAACCTGAGTTAACCGACATCGGTATTGAGATCAAGCTGAGTCGATGTTTGGTAGGGCACGCAACTGATGCCGATCAAGGGTAACTGACTTTGGCTAGGTCAGGTGTGTTATAAAAACAAAAAATCCACATTTTTGTTTATTCATTTGTTATTTTGTGAAGTGATAAAATGAAAAAAAAAAGAGAAAAGAGAGAAAAGTGTGAGTCCTCTCATATAGGAATATGCATGAGGATCTAGCTGAGCTCCAACTAGAGAGATGGATACAGGGTCGCCGTGCTGGGGAGTAAGAGATGATCCTGGTAGATAGAGTCTGAAGCCAGTTCGGGCTAGTACAAGACATTCCTCCGCCCTTCCGATAGTATTAGAGAGATGACGTGGAGAGCCCCTTCCCTCTACCATAGCCTACAATGCCCACATAGAAGGAGGATCAGGCAGTGGACCGGTAGATAGATGACACCAGATGCACAGATAGGTACAAGTAGTGGTGGGCATCTTAGTTATGAGTCATACCACCCAGACTGGGGCAGTTGGATCTAGCTACCATTACGGTGTAGAGAGATTCCCTATAGGGGCAAGTAGCTACGCTAATTACCCATTTGGGTATACTATAGACACAGTTGAAGGGTTCTGAGGCAGAGGTAATCGAGATACACATATAGGTAGTGAATCTGTAGGCCGAGATGGTTGATGGAGGAGATGGAGAGGAGGGGGATGGTTAGGTGGCAGCCTTATAGGCTCAGGTGGTAGGTTTTCAAGGCTAGTTGGCCATAGCCTAGGCATAGGTTGGGGTCTTACAGGCCTAAATACAGGGACAGGGGTAGGGGGCACCACCACAGGCACTGGGAGCAGGTCCTAGCTCACAGGTAGGCGTGGGGTAGGGTCCTATAGGGTAGGTACAAGGGCCAAGTCCTATGGGACCACCATAGACCATACCTGTATCTAGGTTACGGGATGCCCTAGGTGAGGCTAGATACTATTAGGACCAGCTGATGGCATCTGGGATAGACTTTATATCCTATGCCAAGTACTGGGCACAACAAGCATCTAGTGAGAGGATGAGATCCCGCACTCAAAATGTGGAGAACACAAGAGGTCAGTGAGCTCTGAGGATTGATTAGGAAAAGGCTACCAGCACACAAAGACCAGCTCCAGTAGAGGTGCTAGTAGGTACCTAGGAGGCCGAGGGTATAGGTGATACATAGATGGAGGACATCTGCCAAGATGCCTAATATATGGTCACCTGATTTTGATGTACGATAGTTATTTTGTGATTTATACCAGCTTGCATGCCGAGAGATAGTTGTATTTTTATCACACACCAAGCTGCATGCTGAAGACAGTGAGGATGTATGAGTGGTTTTTATATTCGAGCATATACTAGCCTACGTGCCGAAGATATTTTGTATTGATTCATTATTTTTTTGTATATATATGAGATCAGCCTGTGTACCGATGACATTTTGTATTGTATATCAGCCTATGTGCTGACAATTTTGAGATGATGGACATGATGAGATAGCCATGTATATTTGAGATACACATTTATTTATATGATGAGATACATTCTATGATTTGATTTGTTGATGTGTTTATGAGATATGGATTTTTTGTGTTGATGAGATATTGATGTGTTGTTTTGATATGGATGGAAATTAGGTGAGTTAGGCATGATGGAGTCAGGTTGGTTTAGGCATGGATCAAGGCAGGTTGGTTTAGGCATGGATCGAGTTAGGTTTGTTAGGCATGGTTGAGTTAGGTCGGTTTAGGCATGGATCGAGTCAGGTTATAGGCATGGTTGTGTTAAAATTAGGTGAAGTTGTAATTCATTATTTCATGCAATGAATGATAATATGGGTCATATGTGAGATGTGGTATAATCTATGCATAGTGATGATAGAGAAATGGTAGGCGTAATAAATGTATGCTATGATAATATTTAAAATATGAAACAATTTGTTATGTATGTGGTTTAATTTCCAATTTTGGGTATAAAAGGGAAACTAAGTGAGGTGTGATGTAATGTGAGGAACATGGAAGATGAATTGTTTAGGTAGCGATGGCCGAGCTAACCTCCAAGGGCCCCATGCCCTCGAAGTGCTGCCTACATAGTCCTGGAAAAAAGGGACCTCAAGCTGATGTAGTTCTCTCATGAGCTAGGGAAGAATATGAGGAGGGTATGAAAATGAGTTGGTAGGTTTTTGGCATGTTGTGGGTTTAGATTTGTTAGGGGTGGGTAGATTATAGGTAAAATGATGTAGGTGAGGGTGATTATGGAGAAAGAAGAATATTACCCCAAAAGTAAGCGTCGAGGACCATGTCCTGTATAAGGTAATCAAAACGTAAACAAAGACAGTTAAAAGATAAGAGGGGGAAATTAAGCCACCTGATTGGGTAGGATCATACTGAGTAGATCATACCTTGCAGGAGGTGAGGAACATAAGATCCTAAAGACATTGCATGATTGACTGTTCTACAGTGAAAAGTAGTCACATGATCACCAAATGTCTAAGTTCCAAGAAGTCCCTTGAGGTAATAGGAAATGGGAGTGGGAATGGTAAGAAGGGTGAAAGGTAGTTAATGTTTATATGGTATACAGGTAGGATGCACTTTTTGGCAAGAGAACCTAGGTCACAATGGGCAAGTCCATGACAAAAAGGTTTTTTTGTTTTGACTTGTAGTTGAAATAGACTGATCGATGCGGACAAGTTTATATATGGGATGAATAAAATTGAACTCCTTGAGGTCTTCATGAAGTTGATCGATGCAGGAAGCTTTGGTTTCTCTTGCTTTTTGTGTTGTTATTTTGGAGCTTTACATAGCTGTCCTTTGAGGGAGCAGTCTGTTTATAACAACAATTATTCAAGAGGAAGATGTCCTTTTGAGGGAGTCATCTTTTTATTAGAAGTTTGACTCAAGGATTTTGGTCCCATGTGAGGTCTTTGAAGTCATGGACAAGACCAAGGTGGAGAATAAGACTCTTGTTCAAAAGGTAAGGTGAAACAACCATGGGATCTCATCTAAAGGTAGAAAAAAAGTATCCACAAGAATCATGCTATGTGCAGTGCATCGTGGTACACATATTCAAGAGAAAATAACAATGTGATGAGGTACTCGCATGATTATTGTTTAATTGTTGGTGGGGTGTATGAAGTGGATAACACTTAAGGGATGAACATGGAAAGAGATAAAAATGTGAGGTAGGACTACAAATCAACAATAGAATGGTTGAAGATGCAAGGAGTTAAGGGGCTCAGGTTCGGGTTTACCATTAAGTGAAGTTAAACGATAAGTAGCTGATCCATAGGTATGAGTCATGATGTATGGTCCAATCCAATTAGGAGGAAAATTTTCCCCATTTAATTTTTTCTACTTTGGTTATGTATTGATTTTCTTTCAGGACAAGGTCACCGAACTTATAAGTTCCATTCATTGACATGTTTTTCGTATGCACGTTTGATACATTTTTGGTAAACTTGAAGGTGATTCAGAGAGTTAAGACGATGTTCGTCTAATAACTCTAGCTGTGCTAAACGGTTTTGACAAAAGTCATCATCATTGAGCATGTCATGGAGAGAAATTTGGAGTGAGGAGATCTATACTTCGAGAGGCAAGACTGCCTTTGTGCCATAGACCAGAGAAAAAGGTGTGGTCATAGTGGAAGTGTGAATACTAGTGCAGTATGCCCATAGGGCAAAAGGAATGTGCGTATGCTAATCCTTCCTAGTATTGTCAACCACTTTCATAAGAATTTTGTTGAGGGTTTTGTTAGTGGATTCGGCTTGGCCTTTGGTTTGTGGGTAATAAGGTGATGAAAAACTAAGCTTAATGCCGAAGGCGTCACAAAGTTTTTGTAATTTTTTGTTTTTGAATTCTTTTTCATTGTTAGTGATGAGGAGATGAGGAACACCTAAATCAATAAATGATGCTGGTGATTGATGAAATCACATATTTTCTTAGCTTTCATGGAGATGAGTGGTATGGCTTCCACCCATTTTGTATATTATTTGGTAGCAATGATGATCCATTAATGGCGCTGGGAAGAATGAGGATTGATTTCTCTGACAAGATCCATACCCCATTGAGAGAAGGGCCAAAGGTCTCAAGAAACCTGTAAGGCATGACTGGGTGTATGATGAAGATTGGAATGTTCTTGGAATTTTAAAAAATGTTTGACATAGTCGTAATAATCATGATTAAGGGTCAGCCAGTAATAGCCTAGGTGAAGATATGAGTCTTCTGCACCAAGGTAGGTGAGCATGGATTCAAAATCCTAACATTGAATGACGTTAATTAAAGGTGTATCATCATCAATAATTTTAGGATACAGGAAGGGAAGAGTGGAAGGGGCCTCACCCTCATGTTGATAAGTCAGAGGCCCCAAGGAAATGGTGTTTATGAATTTTTTTTTTAGGAGGAATAGATTCAGGATCCATCAACTCCGTCGGTGAGGGTGGTGATGGAGGTGGAGCGGGTGAAGAAGGTGGAGAAGAGCTAGTGTCCTTAATGAGTTCAATGTGGGATTGTTTGGTAGGTGGTTCAGGAAAGCCAATACCAATATGGTTATTATGTTTGTCGGTGGTACATGGAATAATAGTATGGCGGCGTTACTCATAAAATCCAAAACCAAAACCCTTCCATGCACATCGGTGTAGGAATGTGTGGGCGAAGCGGCAATTGGTAAGTGATTGGAAGTCAACCGAAAAGGGGTGAGTTTATGGTAGTGGTTTGGGTGTGTAAGTGGTAGTATCAAGTCACCCATAGGTGAGACTAGTATGATGGTGAGGAGGACCATAGAGGAGGTGTTCTCTTATGCGGTGATCATAACGAGGGTGTTGGTGAAAACTTCCATACTCTTGTAGAGTAAGGAATGTGTTGACACTATATAGGTGGTACTCCCCTAGAGTGGGGCATTGAAAAACACCTTCCAAGGGATTAGTGGTTGGTATGTAGGTAGCTGGAATGGATGATGTGTCAGAGGTCGATGTGGAGGTGGAGTTAATAGATTGGGAAGTTGATGGTTCAGCTATGGAGGTTATGGTAGTAGTAAGAATGGAGGAGGTATGTGTGGTAGAATCAGCGGTTGTACTGGTAAGTGGATCTGTAGGTGAAGAAGAAATGGTTATGGAGGTAGAAAACTTGATAGGTATGAGCACATCATTGGGTTGGTAAAGCATGTTGTGTGTTTTGAAAGGTGAGGCGTCAGCTGGAATGGTATAAGTGTGTCCTTCATGTTAAAATTTTACACAATGATGCAAAGTGGAAGGAATGTAACCCATGACATGAATCCAGGGTCTGCTAAGTAACATGTTATATTAGAATTCCCCTTTTAAAACATAAAACAATTCTGGAATAGTGTGGGGGCCCACCTGAACATGGAGGATGATGGTGCTTAGTGTAGAGGTGATAGCATCATTGAATGAATGCAACATGACCGGATGTTTATGCATGCAATTGTCAAGTATGCACATTTGAGTGAATGCATGGGATGAAATGATTTTAATGCTAGTGCCCCCATCGATCATCACATGGTGCACCCATATGTCATCGATGTGGACAGAGATGAAGAGGGCTGGGTCTGGGTCATCATTTTGGTGTGGCATGATCTCTTCCTCTGAGAAACTAAGGGAGGCCACTTGGTGAATAGGGTAGGGTGAAGATGAAGGTAGTAATTTGGTGAGAGAGGCTATATGATGGGGTGTGATAATGGAGGCTACAGGTGTAGGGTCATTGGGTAAAACCTCAATATATTGAAGAACCTCCATAAGAGCTTGATGATGGGATTCCGAGGTTTATATGAGGTCATATAGGGAAATTTTGAGGGGAGATTGGTGTAATTGTTTGAGCATGGTGCGATGTGTGACGCCATTAGAAATGGGGTACGTGGGGCCATGAATAGTGATTTTAGGTATGGGTGTAAATAGGTATGTTGGGTATAGGATTGGTTAGTGGGTCAATTGAATTTTCTTTTCCCTTATCCTTCTGAGCACGTGTAGTGATGTGTATCATGTTGATTTGAGGGTAGTTGTGAAATGGAGAAGGTGTAGGGTGAGTGGTATAATGACACGATGGGAAAAAACCTATCGAAGGAGAAAAAACCTGTGAGGTGAGTCAGGCGCAACGACATTTGGGTGGTGGTGTTGCAAGTTATTTGATGCGAACCATGTTAATTTCAAATATTGGGGGTGGCTCTAGGAGTTGTGAGGGTGGAGGTTGTGGTTGTTGAGTGGGAAGTGTGGGAATGGGTGTCGGTGAAGCAATATCCTCATTGAGAAGATCATCGTCATCAAAGTTGGTTTCCAATGGACACAACTAGATAAGGATATTTTTCAAGGCCTTATAGTTCTCCACATCGTGCCCTAGCACATGATGATATGCACAAATTTTAGTATCATTAAACCCTTTTCGATTGGGTTTGAGGGGGTCGTAAGGTTTGAGTGGCAGTAATGTGATGACAAAAATATTAAGGAGGTTGGTTAAAATTTTGGCATAGGACCCTACTAGTGGATCGCAATGGGAAGTGAACGTGGGTTTGGGTATAGGTGCAGTTGATTCTTGAGGAACGGTCTTTGGAAGAGGAGGAGTGGATTGAGCTATGATTTTAGGTGCTGGCGTGGTTTTGGGTGTCGGTCGTGTTAGTTTAGGTAGGGGTATGGTAGGTGAATGGGTAGGAGGGTGTGTGGTTGTGTTGACTACCTTATTGTGGGGTAATGGAGTTTTATTTTTGGATTGCACCTTCTTGGGTAAAGGTGATATGGGTGTACAAGGTCTAGAAGGAAAAGCAAATGGGTGAAGAGGGCAAGTTACCCATAGGGATAATAGGGGTTCTGTGAAGGTAGATGATGTGCATCGTGCTTGGGGTGTGAGAGACAACGACTAAAGTGTAGTGGGTAGTGAAGCAATAGCTGAGGTATTGGAGGTATGGGTGGTAAAGATGTTGCAGGTGTGGGTGTAAGTCATGTTGGGCGTCTGGGTAGGTTAAAGGTTTGTGAAGAAGGAATGGGTTATTGTGTTTTTGGTTTATTGATGGGTGGAGGTTTCTTGACCATGTTGGGAAGCTCAGATACTAAGATGGATGGGACAGGTGCAGGTGTGATTGGAACAACTAGGGTATGAGTTCTATGGGTTAGGTGCTTCTGTTTGGGTGGCCGAGTAGGTGTGGTGTTGTCTTTGGAGGATGTAGCTAAATCCAGTTTGATAGGTGGATGAGTAAGGTTGGTATTCGGGGTGACCCCAAAAGTGGTAATAGGTTTAGTCCAAGATGATGTCACAGATGTGGGTTTTGGTTAAGATAAAGATTAGGCTATGGGTAAGGATGTGGTTTGAGCTATGATAGGTGTCATGGAAGGAGTTGTCATAGAGGTGGTTGTGTTTGGTTTGATTGGTTGCAATATTTTTGGGTAGATAGTGGAGGTATCAGCAAGTGATCTCTGCATCTGCATTGAGACAGGAAGAAAAAGGCATCCCCATAGTAAGGATCTATCCACATAATCTAAGTGATCCACAAAATGCAAGAACAAAATGTCTGTAAATGGAGTTGATGAAGACCTAATGGAAATTCCCGTAAAATGTGTCTTAGAGATGGGAAATTGGCTAGCTTTAGCTTTCGTGGGTAAGAGAGCTGAAAGTAGGTCTGCAGAATTTTGGGTAGCGGATGGAGAATGCTCACCAAGAGGTAAAGGTATCTCAACTGGGTCTATGGTAGGTGTAGAAGCTGATGGAAGCTCCTTTGCAAGTGGAGGAATGGATAGGTGCTCCTCTATGGGTAGAGGAGGTAATGGGTGTTCCTCTATGGGTGGAGGAGGTATTATGGGTAAAGCTTCTCTAACTGGAGAAGCTAGGGGTGAGATGGTCTTGATGTTAGTGAAATACTCCTCCGTAGGTGATGAAGGAGATGAAATATGTTCCTCTGTGGGTGAAGGAACAAGGGAGGTTAGTTCTGATGTAGAAGGAGGATTTCAGGCTAGGATTTCCTCTATGGAAGGAATGTGAGGTATTTGGGAGGTGACAGGTACATCATTAAAGATAACATGAACCTCACAGGTATGGGTATCATTAGTTGAGGTCTCGCCGATTTGATCAGATGAAAGGGTATGGTTGGGAAATTGTTTCTTGAAGATGTGTAGGTTTTGGTTGGAAGGTGCATTAGGATTATCCACGGTTAACTCACCTTTCTTGAACATTTCTTGGAAAATATTTTTGAAAGTGATGTAGTTTCCATCACTATGACCCTTTACTCTATGATATTTACAGAATTTATGTTCTTTATACCATGCAGGCATGGGGCGAGTAGGGTCAAAACCAGTGTGTGGTTTTATGGGTGGAAGAGTGATGGCTCTAGATTTGATAATATTTTCTAAGACAGAAGAGTAAGGTTCCCCAATTGGGGTGTATTTCCACTTCTCTCGTCTAAATTAAAAAGTCTGGACGGGTGAGAGATTAGATGAGGGGGTAGCCTAATTTGACAGATGGGGGGGCCAGCCTTGAGTGCCACTACGTTAGTAGTGCCCTTAGCTTTTGAATAATTATTTTGTGGTTTGGAAGAAGAAGAGGTATCATTAAACTTGAATTCTAAATTCTTATTGTGTAATTGGATTTTCTTCTCTTTGATGGCCCGAATCTCTAACTTTCGTGCCATAGTAAATGCTTCATCGAATGTTTGGAAGGTTTGGATCTCCAAGGTCAGTGAGATATTTCTAGCACAAGCCCATTTGAAGAGCTCGATGAGTTCTATTTGTGGCAGTTGGAAGGTGAGTTGGTTCATCAAGCTACGCTAACGAGTGAAAAATCCTGTAATAGATTCATCCTCATATTGACATGTGGAGTATAGATCGGTCATGGTAACCTTCTTGATGATATTGATAAACAAATGATCTAAGAAGGCTTGGGCTACCTGATTGAATGAGAATATAGAGTGTCTAGGTAACCCACTATACTAATCAAATGCAGGTCTAGTCAGAGACATGGGAATGGCTCTCAAGAGTAAGGCATCATCGTGAGTGATCAGATAACACCCATGTTTTAACTACTACAAATGCTACTGCGTGTCTTCTTTGCTATTGAAACGATTGAATTTAGGCATTTCCCAATGCATGGGGTATGGGCGGATAGGAATGGATGGGTGGATGGGATCGTTGCAAATCTCATCATAGGTGAGCATGTTGAGGGAGCCAAAAATTGATGCCTCTAATGTCTGCATCTTGTCCAACATCAATTTGATTAGGTCTTTGGTAGGTTACGATGATTGGGTGCCTCATATAGCGTGAGAGGGTTGGTTTTGGGCAAATAATGGGGGTGGGACTCCAGTGTATGGGTCTGCCATGTAGGTTGATTGGGAAGAAGGTAGTGAAATAGGGGGTATGTACCCTGAGTGAATAATGGAGGAAATGAGAGGCTGTTGATAGTATGTATATGGAGGTGGAAGGGTCATGGTAACCTTAGTGGCAATGGGAGATAACGATTGTGGAATGGAAAGAACCACATTCTAAAAAGGGGTAGGGGTCATCGACATGGGAGGTGGTAGTGTAGCTACGGATATGTGTGAGACATTAGGGGCAGATGAGGTTGCGTTTTGGGTAGTTGTCGAGGGTACGGTGGATGTGGCGGGGGTAACAAAGGTGGCAGATGCAGAAGTCATAGCAGGTATAGGATCTAGCTACAAAACGACTGGGGGTAAGGTAGATGCGGGAAGCATAGAGCTAGATGGGGCTGATGTAGGAGTAGGAGTGAGATTCAGGGGGATAGATACGGTCATTCCGTATATCAACTGACCCGAGGAATCTCGAGTGGACAAGTGGGAAAGATTAAACTACCAGGCGACAGGGTTTTGGTCAAGGAGTCATGTAAAATCCTCATCTCTTGTAGTGATAGTGATAGGATGGATGGGATCCATGGCTGGTGATAAAATGGAATATGGTGAAGGACTAGGTGGGAGTCTTTGACAACTGGTGTGAAATATGAGTGTGCTTGTTTGTTTTCAAGTCAGCACCATGTGAACCATTACTGATCAGATAAGGTTGTTTCTCTGTAAATGACATAGAAAAATAGTAGGAATAGGTGAATTTGATGGTAAAAAGTGTATTTGGTACCAAATGGTGGTTGGAAAGTGAAACAGATAACCAATGCTGGTTATGGAAAACTGACACCGGTCAGCGATAACCGCTGCCGGTCACTGTAGAAAATGTTCAATGAGTGAAAAACCAGGTAGAAGGTCAAATCTGATAGGTATGCCAAATCTGATGGTGTTTTACAATGTCAATGGGAATGATTGTAGTGACAGGGACTGTGAAAAGTGGAAGAAAATGAATAAAATGCCCTTTTCGGTAGGTTAATAAAAGGACCTAGAACTAACGTCAGTTAGGTATAATTGACGACGGTCAGAGGGTAACCAATGATGCTTATTGTGAAATTGAAACAGTGATGAAATAAAAGTGGTTGTGAATTAAATCTGATGTAGAATCAAACCCAAAATTCTAGGAATGATGATGATATGGCCCAGACACACTTAGGTGAAGCCGGAATACACCAGCTGTGATGACGAGTGTGTAAGGATGAATAAGAAAAATCAAGAACATGATCTCTCACCTCAAAATGCAAGCCAGACAGAAACACTAAGAAAAATGTGACCTTAGGAGTGCCTTTTCTATTATGTTTGTTTACCTTATGCTATTTAAGGATTGACACATGAACTGTGAAACATAATTTTTTCATGAGGATAGCTTCCTACAAAGAAGGAGATGTAAAAGGTGAGGTTTCAAGTATGTTGGGCGGGCTTCGCTCTGAAGTATAACTTGACAGAGCAGCGAGCTGGAGAGTACCTGTCTATCCTCAGATCAATGCGATCATTAATAGACATTCTCGAGAAATAAGTTGTTTAAGAATATGTGTTTGTTTTGAATTTTTGCAATTTGGCAAGACTCAGAGAGAGAGAGAGAGAGAGAGAGAGAGAGAGATTTTCTTTCTACGGTTCATTTGTCAACCATCAGCTGGTCATAAATTCTAGCATATAGGTTGCCCTCAATTAATGTGAGCTAATGTGATAAATCGAAATGCAATGCACTTATTTTTAAGCCCAAATCAAAGTGTGAAGTTGGATGACACAATAAGATGAAGAAGAAGAGGGATGCTCTTTCACTACAATGTATAAAACATGAAGAAATGGTTCTTTTTAATTACACCAAAAGAAAAGTTTCGTTTAGAGCAAATAGAAAGAAAAGGTGGGTTACCAAGGAAGAAAATTAATGTGTTTGCTTTTCAGAAGGGAAACAAACACACAACTTTTCCTAGGAATGAATGAAATGTAAGGAACCCCAGATAGGTCCCACTGGGCATGCCAAAATGTTTCACGTGATTCTAGATCATTTCTTTGAAGTATTGATGAGATAGATAGGGTAATGGGCATAAGAGGAATACCTGTTCAAATTTTGGTTGATGGGTTATTGCGTTCGTATGACTTCTGAATCCACAACTGATTGTGAGAGATTCCTTTTGGCTAGGAGGAACTACCTGTAATGCAAAGCAATACCACCAGAAGGAGTTAAACAATATGTGCAGTGAAATGCCTAACGTGTGCTAGATCTAGGAAGTGTGATACTTCCTAGATGGTTATCAGTCCATTTTTTAAAACAATTTAATGTGGAAAATAAGGTAAAACCTATTGTAATTTGAAATGATTTAGGTATCTCACTTAAAAATCAATAAGAAATAGATCTAATCTAACAAGCTAGCTTAGAATAGGATCCAAAGGTCAAGTAACTGGTTTTGGGTCTCTGCAGGTCTAACAGAGGTCTCAGGTAGATCACAGGTGAATAAAAGTCAGGTGGAATTAGTTGGGTAGGTATGGGAAAATATAGAGACCGATGTTGGTTAAGGGTGACTGACGGCGGTTATATGTAACCGGTGCCGGTTACTATGGAAAACTAGGAATGCCATAGAACAAGATTTAGGTCTCCTTTATGATTGCACAAAGGACTTTGGTTGGTTGGGATGAGGTATTGGGTTATTTGGGTAGGATTTGGTGAGGTTTTAATGGGTATATGGAGGGTTGAGTGTTGGAGGAGGTCAATGGGTGGTTAGGTAAACAATAGATGATAATATAATGATGAAATGGAATGAACCAGAGAAGTATAATGTTTACTTACTTGGATTCTGGTCCTGGATGCCTGTGAGTGAGGGATGGAGATGCTGATGAGAGGTTTGAAGGCTACAGGTGATGACTAACTGAAGGAAATCTTCTGCATCAGATGGATGTACATTCCTATTTTCTTGGTTAGATCAGATCATTACTGGGATGGTTGTGCAGGGGAAAAATGCTTAATCTCCTTCCTTGCATACGTGTTCTCACTGAAATTCACTCTTAGAAGATGCAATATCTCTCTAGAATGTGCTAATGTTCGCTAACTTTTCCAATATTTTCCAACCTTCTGACAACCTTTAGAATAAGGTTGTTTTGGGGTTAAAAGGGTAACTGAAGGTGGTTCCAGCTTAACCGGAGATGGTTAGGGTTAACTGGCATCGGTCAAGGCAGGATTTCCTAGGTTTACTAAACTAGGGAGATCCTCTTGATTTCCTCAGATCTTGTGTCATTAGCCCGCAGATTAGACTAGGAGATTCTTGTAAGCATGTGATAATGTTGTTAGAGAGAATGTGGGCATTGATTTTTAGGGTTTAGGTAAGTCTTAGTTAGTTATGGTAACTTACTAAGAATAGGTCTTAGGTTGAGTTGGCTTGGTGAGGTGTCTAAGTGAGGTGTATGTGTGGATATTATTTAAATTAAAATATTTAAATAATAATATGGTGAGGATAATGAATTAATTCAATTAAATTAATTAAATTAATATTAGTGGAGTGAAGGGGGCCATGACTAGGTTAATGTGATGAAGGGTGTTTATTTGACGACTGACCAAAGGGGAGTGTGAACTAATTTTAGTGTCTACACTTTGAACCAGGAACTCAGGAATATTTGGCTCGATTTGAAAATCAAGTTGATCTTGGCATCGGAGTGATAAGGTTCAGGCCACATTACCAAAGGGAAGAGCTTGAACAAGTTGAGTTGCTTAGTGCATAAGCCATCTTTTAGGGCTACGATAAATCAACAAGAACATAGTCATAGTAGCAAGAGACGATAATAAGAAGTTTTAGTCGAGCATCATAAACCAACCTTGGCACCATTAAAAAATAGGTTGAGTGAGATCATGAAGGCCAACATGAACTCATGACCAAGATGAACTCATCAGAACAAGTTACGGGGTAGCCACAAGAGAAGATCAGGCTCATGGAGCTAAATGTGCATGTCGATAGTCACTAGAGAGTCCATCAGATAAGAAGAGGATATGAAATCTAGTAGTTGTAGAGAAAGGATTGAGTCAGTTTGTGCCACATTTTGAGCCCATTTGAAAAGGGCTCGATGAGCTCATGTACCTAGGTTGAGTGTTTGAAGTTCAAGCCATCTCATCTTGGCATGACATTGTAGAGATAAGCTAGGTCGGCATTTGTATAGCTTTACCATTACAATCAGAGGATGAAAATCGAGTTCTTAGAAGTAATGTGTGAATTTTAGGGGCTTATATCATGCTTAGCATGTTTAATGCATCAAACTAGGGGTCTCAGCATGGCTATTAGGTGAGGATCTTGCTGGTGGGCTGAGCCAATGAATCAAGTAAAGTTAGTTGGATTTGCAAGGGCACCAAGATCTTTCACGGTTTTTTTGAAGTCATAGGATTAAAGGTTTTCAGCCATGCCACAGATTCTTATATGGCTCAGGAATCACACTAAAGCTAATACGAAGGTGAGTTCGATATCATGCTAGTACAGATAAGCTAAAATGTGTGCCTTGGCAGTTTGGTGTTGAACGGTTGATCGATTGCTAGAGGAATAAGTGAGGAACTGGTGATTTTTCCTATAGAAAACCAAGTCGGGGTTCACCGGTGTCATCGTGGGAGCTCAGTGATTGGGGAATGTTAGCTTGGGATGTATAAAGATCGAGCTAGGACTAAAGTCGAGATTTTCGGAGCCTCATGTGGAGAAGGAGAAAGGCCAAATTGGTGTATGTCCTTGCTATAATGGATCAAATAGAGCTCAAAGTTAGCTCGTTGAGTTCAACATTGTGGCAAGAGTGGAGCCAAGTCATGCCATTGAAAGATGCAAATGTTATCCAAAGGCGCTCGAGTATAAGAAGTTATCTTGACATATGTGACAAGGTGACAGAGAGATGAGATCGAGTAACTCAAATGAAGATCAACGATCACTGGAAGGACGTATTACAAGATGATGTAATTTTCTGAGAGACAGAGTTGATCCTAGTCAAATAAATTATAATCAATTATGAGCTCACACATTCGAGGTAGAGAGCATAGTGGTTTGGTCCGTGGATAGGAAGCATGGGGAAATTGTGGGGATCAGAAAACATCTCACCAAGATGTTATGTGGGTAGAATGGACTCGAAGAACCATATTTCCCCTTTCAGACTTACGAATTGTAAACTCCATGTCGTTCATAACATAATGGTGTTTCCTCATGCTAAGTGGAAAATTTGAAATCAGTGGTCATCCAACCAAAATGACACATGGAGAGATAATACTTAAACCCATCATTCCAATCCCACATGTGGAAAATATAGCAAGCATTGCTAAGGGAAATGATGAGATGACATGTCATCAAAAAAATTCCGAGCATGGGAGAAGGTTGAATCTACTGCCAAGATTGGGATTTTGATGATGGTAAAATGAGTGGGTAATCCTGTGCTTAGAAATTTGACTTAGGGGTTCCATTTTGTATCCAGAATATCAGGTGAGTTGTTAAGTGAGTTAAAACATGTTGGAGTGGTTAATGAGAATGTGCTTGTGAAGATAGTTGGGTTATCGGTTAACCCATCTGGTGCATGCATAATACCTTGGCAAGTATAGCTTACTGAAGGACTGAGTTCATAGGAAAATCAGTTGGGCAAGGTCAATGAAGTGTGCAGTGGAGGATGGTGAATTCACTTGGTGTAATGAGTGTAAAGTAGATACCGAGCTGAAAATGGCTCACACATAATTCATTGCAATACATAGCCAAGTTCAGTGAAGGATGAACGATAAAAACCCCATGGTGTAGCATCCTAGAGATAAAGGAAATTTGGCCTAAGTAAGAAGCTTGCAAAAATCCTATCAAGTTTTTCAAGTACTAATCTCTAAGCTGTGTATGTTGGGATGAGAAGGAGTCGAGACAAAGGATACATGAATGAGACAAAGAATTGGTATTATTTGGGAAAGTTTAGGATGAGCGGAGTCAGTTAGGCTGGTATGAGTCTACCATAGATTGAATTTGGCAATGAGCTATGTTGGCAGATTTGCAAAGCGTATAGAGATTGAGCTATGATGATCATGGATAAGAACGAAAAGATCATGCTTGAGTCACTTGAAGATTTCCAAGGAAATGAGCTCATGAGTCTTCATTTGAAAACTTAATTGAGATTGTTATGGAGAACTTGCCCCGAGTTAGCAGTACCTAGGCTAATGAGGATGTTTCATCACGGTTACAGAGGTATTTAAGTGCAAGGTGAGCCTATGAAGATGAGATCATAGTGAGCTTATTGATATGGTTTCAAAGTTTTTACATGAGAACGACTCGTGATTTTCTCATTGAGACATGCTTTGGGGTTCCAGGGAGTTCATGCACATGTCATCCAAGCCAATGGAGGAGTTCGACTCATCATTTGCGGTGATGAAGGGTGGTTGGGTCTGGCAGAAAGAGTGTTTTGAGAAATTCAGGGAGAGCAAGTCATTGCACAGTGTGTTGGAGGAGATCTCATTTGTCAGCTCAATATAGAATGGAGCTTGGCTGCTCAATCAGTGAAGGATCTCAATATAAAAGACAAGGGCAATTCCTTCCATGAGTTGAAATCATGTTGTAAGAGGGAGTTCATTAGAGCTCGGTAATGGGATTTTGGTGATGGAAAGATGATGGCAAGGAGCTCCTAGAAAACATGAGACAAATTGTGTGACCTATGCATAAGCCCAAGACACTGTCCATAACAAGAAATTAGTTCACGGGTGTAAGTTCGTGGAGCTCGGCGGTCACTGCAACATGTTTGATGACTGTCGATGCATAAGGAATAATGTGTCTTAAAGGGTGAGTCAAGAAAAAGATTGTGAAGAATAGTTTGATGTGGAATGGGAGCTCATTTTTGGTGGAGGATGATGGATTTGGTGTCCAACTCAGTGAGTTGGCTCAAGGAGCCAACCACCGAGTTGGACTCATTTTTGGCCTTTCTTCATGACCCACCCCTACCTCTTTGAGTCAAACTAGTCAATAGGGGTCCCACCATTTAATTTTAATTAATTTAATATTTTTATTTAAATATTTTAATAATAATATTTATTATTATTTTATAAATATTTTATTTAAATATTCTTTTAATTAATTGAGAAGGCTTGGTCAATAGGTAATTAATGACACGTGATGGAACCTTTTAAAGTTGTTCAACCAAATGTAATAATTGAACCATCATATACCTTCAATTTAGGAAGGGAATTTATGACTCCTCTCCTCTCTCTCAATTTATTCTATAAATGTAAGTTGGAAGCTCATTCCAAGGGGCTCTAACAGGTCAAAATAGGTTGGACAGTTAGAATTCTTAGGCAAGTGTGTGTTAGACAAGATTCCTCTCTCTTCTACAAGTTGTCCTTGTATGTTGAGGCAATTTTCAATCCTTCTCTTCAAGAATGTAATGACAACCATTTCCTCTTATGAATGTATGATGCATTGTGCACGTTATTGAAGAAATAAAAGTGTGTGTTTTGTGACTAATCTCAGTCCTTTCATCCTTATATACTTATATGTTCCTTTTCACATGCTTGCAGGTACACTTTGCAAGTTCATGTTTCTATTGCAGGATCTTGGAGTTCTATGATTATCGAGTAGTGGAGAATTGTATGAAGTTGAGTTATGGTGCTTTTTCACCATTCTCTAGTTCATCCTTCTTCACCAAAAGACTGATAACTTGTTTTTCTGATCGATTTTAACAGAGGGAACATGTGCTTCCTAACATGTGGTATTTTCTACCCTCTCTAGGTTGCAATAGGTGAATTTAAAATGTGGTGCACACACCCTCTTCCAGTTAACCCTTCTTGATTCTAGTAACACCCTTTATTTGATGCATCACCATCCATAGTATAGTTTTATTTCTTGCAAGTCTCTTTCCCTAAAACCCATGAAAATGTTAGCATGAGACTAGATAGCCATTTTATTACACTAGGAGTAGTACAACACTTAGTTGAGGAAGAGGAAGCTGACCTTATCCAGAGGTTCACCTCAAGCCCAAGTCCCATAGCTTGAGAGGTGATCCCATGTGTCCCAATCACACCAAACGTCTTGTTCAAATTCTGGTCATTCAGAGGGTGCAGTGATTTGACGATAATAGTTTTTGGCATGCCCGGTAGGACAAAGAGTTGGTACTTCTCTTCTCACTTGCAAAAGTCAAAGTACCTGGTGACTCTATATCTTTGTATTTCAAGTTTCATTGTATTCACTTATGAAAATAATTCAAATAAGAGCTTCTTCAAAGAAATCAAATTATCAGCATATCGAACTTTACTTATCTCCTCTAAGGAGAAGGAGAAGAGGCATATCAACATCACCCATTGCAACATTACTTCATTTCATTAATTTGTTATGTTCTTAGTGAAATTTCAGCCTTGCGAGGAACACCTAAGCACAAATGGTGACTCCATTGGTCAAAGTGACCCACTCTCTGTGTTGCATATTTTCAGATTTACCCATTTCCATCTAGTTTTCTTCGACATCTTTCCATTCATGAGGCAGTGCCATCCTGACTTCATTTCCACAGTGGGATTCCCAATTACAATAGTGGTATTTATTTTCATCTTCAAGGTATTACAATCCACCTCCAAACTAATTTCATGAAAAATATTGGTTTGAGCATGCACGCCCACATGAGCAAGATGTAGGTCATTTTGGTCACCCACCAGACTGGGAGGATTTTTAAGAACAATGACATGCATATTCCAAAATATATCATACACCTGAAGAAGACCACTTGCAGAAGAAGGTTTGAGAGTTGGAGTATAACACGGTGTAAATATGGACCAATGAAATGGTAAAGGCAACCCAAGTTGGCTTTAACATTCCATATCCTTGGACTGGCCCTATACCATGTGATTGTGATTCTCAACAAAAGCTTCAATTCATAATCAATACATTGACTCAAGTTGGAGAATGGATAAAAAATAGGTACATTCATGAATATAATGTTAGTCAATCATGTTAATGGAAGGCCCCTACATTACCACCTTACAACCCTCTTTCCATGTCTCCATTCATGCAGTTTCAACTTAAAGCACATGATTCTAACCTTCTAGTTGTTACCCCTGCAGTGGAATTCACTACTTCATCTTCCATTCCTCCATTCCATCATGAATCTTTCATGCCTCATTATCCTAAAGTTCCTTCTTTTCTACGAAGGCCACTAAGACAAGAAGCTGAATCTATTTCACTTCCTCAAATGGTGAGTAAATCAGTTGAATCCCAATTCTTCCCTCATTTGGTAGTCCCAAACCCATTTTGGGAGGAGATTCTTCAAGAAATGAGTGAAAGGGAGGAGTACATGGTTGAGGAGACTAATAAAGGAGAGCATGCAAATAATTTGAAGAAATGGTCTGCAAAAATCAACATCAAGCAAACTTCATTCCTGACTAAACCTCCTACAAAAATTGAGGCTCAAGAATAGACAGAACAAACTAGTTTTGTACCAAAAAAAAAAAAAAGATTTGAATGAGGAAGACCATAAATCTACCTATTCAGAATGCAACATTCATATTGGCTTCATATATTTAGAGGAGATTGAATCACCACAAGAAAAAAAACTATTTATAGAAAATCAAGAGCTAACTCCAAATCTGCCAGGAGAAGATCATGTTCCAGTTGAAGAAGAATGACTCTCAAGTATACAAGGTAGTTCTAGTGGATGCAATGATCCTAATTGACATGCATGTCAAGAAATGACCACACTTCTAGAAGATGGTAGTAGCTTTCTAAAGTCATCAAGTTTCATGAGACTAAGGTAGATTCAACATTCATTTACGCATATGAGACCATGCAGAGGCTTCCAAATCCTTTTTCCTCTGTATCTTCTCAAAACTTTGATTTCTTAGATGAACTTGATCTTGCAAATTTCATTTTTGAAAATGAAGAATATCTAAGTGAAGGAGGTTCTAGTTCAAAGGATACTAAGATTGCAGAGGAACTTTTGACACAGTCAGAGAATGAAGAAGCAGATTATCCATCATATTTGGAAGAATTTTTTGATGGACAAGAGCCTATGGAACTTGATAAATTTTCTATTCCATCACTTCTTTTCCAAAGAAAAGTGCTGAGTGCTATGGAGGGACATGCTCAAGAACAGCTCATTATTCATAACTGTCGTTTGGAATTAGAATTGGGGGAATTGAATATTCCATATCCCTCATCACACATAAAGGAGGAACACACAAGAGAAGCTTGGACTAATCTATAAGTATTGAATGAAGATTATGCCATGGAGAGTTTTCTATTTTCAATTATAGAACCTATTTTGGTTAATGAGTCTGTGATAGAGGAAAGTATTCTTGAAGATTTTTCTTCCCATAAGAATCATCAAAAGCTGCAAATAGGAGGGTTTGACCTTTAAAATTCTATGTTGAATGAGGAAGATGTCATTGCAATATCATCCGTCTACGTGAAAGACCAGTTATTTGTAAATTTGCAACAAGAGGGAAATCAGGTCATGAATAACCATCTTTTTCAAGGATGTCTTCAATAGGACTTTCTTGTTAAAATTAAAGTTTAGAGAAATAGGAATATTCAATGGTTTAGACCATGTCGCATAAGGTACCTAGCTTCATTGAAGCCAAAACCAGTCACATTCATTCTAGAATGTGAGGATGAGTTTCACAATTCTAAGGATCAACTACAATACCTCTATAGGACAAATGTAGAGCTACTAAAAGAGGAATTATTTCTCTTTCTAGTTGATACCTCAGTGGACCAAGTGGAAAATTGGGCTTGCTTCAATTTTTCACTCTCATTTTCAGCCATGTCCATTGTCAAATCATTTGCATGGGAATCCATTGTGAGGAAAGGGAGATATTTTACACAACTAGTTGCAGGGTTTGTTTAACTCACATGTTCCTCTAGTTATCATAGAGTAGGAATAGGTTTTCTTTTAGAAGAATAATTACATTGCACACCTTACATGTTCTAATTGGGGCATGTATGGTTTATTAGTTTTATTGTGTTTTGTTTTTTCGTTGTCGCTCTTGTGTTGTTCTGCACACTATTTCCTCATTAGAGGTCCTTCAAGGAAGAGAAAATTTCAAAGTTTCAAGATATCCCCAATTCCCCGGCTGCTTCATTTAAAGTTACGCAATATGCTATAAATGCCAAATATTCATCAGATTTAGTATACTTCATGCTTAGCATTCTATGGAGGTCCAAGATCAGATTGCTAAAGAGGATTCCAGGATGTATCATAGAGGATAAAATTGCTTTCAGGGTTCTAATATAGACTCCATGGCCAGTGAATGACTTAAGGATACTAAAATCATGTTGAGTAGGTAATCATCCCCGAGATGTTTCCAAAAATGTTGTCGATTTTTTCCCCCTAAGTAAAAATGAACAACAAGGGTCTAAAAGATAAAATTGTCAAAGTTGGTTTATAAAATTTTCTAGAGTTCTTCTATACCTTCATGATGCCTTAGAAGGATCATCAAACACATGGGAAGAAGGATATTCAAACATAACTTGATTGAGCTAAATGGACATGATACGGATTATGTTGATGGATTGGAAAGCTTACTGTTAGTGCAAATCTACATCACCCCCTAAATGACCTTCAGATGTAACACCCTCGACAATTGTTATATTCATCCTTTGCATTTCAAGTGTTGACATGTGATTTTATTCTAAAGATGTGTTCTTTTGATTATTGGAGATCATTCTTGATATGGATAAATATTTTCTGACCTTAAGATCATTAGACTAGAATGGAATGGCTTCCTTGAATCCATTTTTCACTTCTTGGAGGTGAGTTGCAATCTGGTTTAAGAGTTGTAAACTTATCTCTTTATCTGACTCATACTTGGATCAATTTCAGTGATCCAAGGAATGTTTTAAACCTTCTCAGTTGAATGAATGGTAAATTGACATTCCATAATTTGAGGGACATAGCGGACTGAATTTTTTTATTATAAGTTCTTTAATCTTGTGTGAATGTGTTTCCATTCAGTTGTATGTTGTGCTTAGGTCCTTGGAGATCGATCTTGGTAGTACATCGCTGACATAAATGAAATACAACCTGTTCATGACATAGGATGGATTTAGAATCCTAAAACTAAAGGATTAACCTACGGAATCCTAAGCTGGGTAATAATATTTACTACGTAGCTATGTTACTTAATTGAATTTTTATTCTAACCTAAGCTTCCTATTCTACTTTGTTGGGTTGGCATCCAAACCTAAGCCTTGTGCTAAGGGAATATGGAAAGGTTGCTAGGCTATCTAAATTAACCTGAAACCTAATGCTATAAGGTTATGAGATGATCTAACCTATTTCCTAAAACTAAAAGGCTATGAATTAATCTAACCTAATGTTGGAATTACTGAAGGTAATGTGTTAAGACCTAAGGTAATTATTCCTAAACTAACCTAAGTTTTTAAGGGATCCATCCTAAGCTATTTAATTGGGAACCTAAAGGGGGTCGCATGCCTCTATTGCGACAGTTCAAATGGCATTAAATTTGTTGATAAGGTCTGTAAGGCATTAAGTACTGCCAGTTTTGTCAGGGGCTAGTTGACTTAGCAGAAGCTTATGTGGAAGCTCCACTAAATATGGAATTGCATGTTAAATGGGAATTGGCATTTCCCAGATTTAGGAGGTGGTAGTAAGGAGAGATAAGAGGGAAAATTGGAATTAATGAATTTAATTGGCCTCATGTTTTGTTCATAATACGTCTTGGAAACTTGGAAGGTGGGTTTGTGGGAGGTTTTTGGTTTTTGCATGCTTTACATATTTCTCTCTACATGGAGCAAACTGGTTCTTTGAACCAGCAGTTTGACATTCACTTCAGTGCTATTTTTAACTCACCTAGTCTATTTTCGATCATGGGAAGGTATATGAGGCATTCTGAGGAAAGTTGTTGGTTGGTTGATCTTTTGTGGAGGAGAAAAGGAGTTAGAAGCTCAGCTGGAAGTCTCCTTCGATTTGGCAAAAGTGCTATCAGGCATGATAGGATCTAACCATTAAGATCTCTTGCTTTCTTCTAAATGTTTCATTAAAATGACCCTGCTCTTATGAGATTCTTGGCTTGCATTTTTTATCTGGTTATTTGCTTGCTGGGTTTAATAATCTCATAAAATATGGGTATGAATCCATGGAAAATTAGTGTCTTTCTTGGAAACTTTCTTTGTATGGGTTGAATAACGAAGCATGCATGAGAAACTTGTTTCTGTGGCTCTGCTTGTCATTTCTTAAACTGGTATTCGAAGAGTTGTGTTTTTAACTGACCGTCGTTGCTGCTTACTTGGTTCTTAGTTTTTGGGAACCTTGAGTCCCATCTAATATTACATTGGAGCTCATGTTTTGTTTGATCTTGAGATTTTATTTGAGCTTGTGTTTTATTTGAACTTGAGCTTGTATTTGAGCTCGTGTTTCGTTTGTGCCTGTATTAGATTTTGTGTTTAGTTTGAACTTGATTTAGGGTTAGTATTTTGATAGGAATTTGAGTTAGAGGTTCTTGTTACACTGAAACCATGTTTGGAATCTTGGGTGATCTTAGACTGATTGTTTGAAGTTTGTATGTAACTCTGTACTCATGTTTATTCTTGTGTTATTTTGGAAGAATAATGGAAGTTCACAATGTACACAACACTCGTATTATATCACGTGTATGGTTCTGAACTCTGGTTAGAAGTTCATGTTTCGTTTTGAACTAGTATGAGTTTTCTTTGTTTAAAATACAAAATGGAATGGGAACTTGTTATTTCCCTTAACCTGTTAATATTTACTTGAATGGTTCTAAACACTTCTATGAGAAACTTGTGTTTCATTTTGATTTGGAGATAGGGTTTCTTGTTTATGTTATAAACTAGTTAAGGTTTTTCATATTATATTTGGTCTTGTATCATGATATATTGTATATATCTGTGCTCATGTTTAAGATTTTGTGATTACACATTGTACATGTAATTTGGTACTTAGTGTTTGGTATTTATAGCTTGAACGATGTGTTGATTCTATTCTGGTATTTGTGAGTTGGTTTTAAATTGCATTCAAGTTGAAATATTATAACACTTTTAATTCAAATTGATTACTCAAATTAAATCTGGGGAAGTAGTATGACTGAGCTATTTGAATATCTCTTGGAGATTTAACTGGAAACACTTTCATTTGATACTGGATTTGGAACTTCTTTCAAAGACGAGTTTTTTACCAGTTTTTAGAAATTGTAGTGGAAGGATTACTTAAATTTGTTCAGTTTGATTTTGTTTATAGTTCTAAAATAATTATGAACCACTTACTCTTAAGTACAATTTTGTCGAGGTATTTTAAAAGAACTTCAATTTTGATTCCAAGGATACTCCCGAACTAGTTTAATTTAAGCGTTTGGGTTTTCTATTCTTGTTGGGATCAATAGGTGAATACTTGAGTCTTTTAAAAGAAAAAGGAAATTGAGAATCCTTAGGGACAATGTGTTGTTTCTAAACTTTACTATTTATGTTGTTCTAAACTGAAATTGGAACTCATGATTTTAAATGATAAGGATTATAAGGGAGACTTGCAGTACGTTTTCTTTACAATAAGGTTGTTTTGTTCTCTCTTCTGGGAACTAGTGTATGAGCTTATCGTTTGGATTAGAAAAGGGAAATTTTTCTTAAGTATAAAGAAATGATTTAAGGATTAAATCAAATTTTGATAAGATTCCTTTTCTAACCTATTGGGATTTGTTCATTTGATTGAACCCTTTTGTTATTAGTTCTCTTGTGAAATGAAGATTTATAATAATTGTTTAGTCTTCCTTGTTCATATCATTTGTTGAAGTGATGTAGGAAGAGATTTGATGTTTTGATTTTGTTGAACAGAAAATATAATCTTGTAGGAAAACTATTTAAATTCTATATTCCTTCTTAGATTGATATGGGATTTTGTTCTAATGAAAATCTCAAATGTTGAATTTTAAGGTAGTTGTCCTTTAAACAAAATAGATAAATTCATGTTATGAACCTGTTTCTATTTTTAGATGTTTTTATATTGAGCATACTTTGGAATGGATATTCTTCTTCCTTGCTTATGGGCTAGATGAATCATCCTAATGGGAACTATGCTATAAACCCTTCCTTTGTCTTATAGTAAAGTTAAATGTTGTATTCTATTATGATAGAATTGGGAACAATAGGATGTTATGATCTATTGTTTGTTTAAAGGTAATTGATGGGATTAATTAAACTTTAATTTTGGAAGGAAAATGTTGTGGATTATAATCTATTCTTCTCTTAGAAGTGAATTCAAATTGATTAATGTACTTATTTTTTATTGTTATTACTTACTGATATGTATGACATATTAATTGTTTCATTAAAGAAGAGTTGTTTTAATGGAACAATTAGTGGAAAGCACTTCATTTTAAGGATTAGTGCTTATCATGCTCATTTCATTGACCTGGTCCGTGCTAGCAATTTTTGCAGATGGACTTCGTAAGTGATAAAAGAAGGAAAAACTTAGATGATGCATTCACTGATTTTAGTCTGATTATAACGTTCCCATTTTAAGACTTTAGAAACAAAGGAATTTTTTTTAAAATAATGT
The DNA here is from genome assembly GCA_019776745.2 of Taxus chinensis. Lineage (NCBI taxonomy): Eukaryota > Viridiplantae > Streptophyta > Pinopsida > Cupressales > Taxaceae > Taxus > Taxus chinensis. The sequence goes on along the minus strand of CM034146.1, from coordinate 81,327,263 downwards.
TTTATTTTCTAAATTCATAATTTAGAACACATATTCTTTATCAACCATTCCTATAATAGATAACCATATGCATTTGTAATGACTTAGTGTGCTACCGATCTATTCATTTCATGACTCGATATACTACCGATCTATTCATGTTTAACATTACATATTGAATACTTTTCTATATAAGCATACTTGGTTCTCTCTCCCTGTTCAGGGTATTGAGTGATCTGTATAAAGGAACCTATCTAAATATTTGCTACCAACATTATTTTGCATCACGAAACTTAGACTAGGTGACATAGGACAACGCAACCAGTAACTTGCGATACTTTGGCTAAAGATTTCTAACATATTGTTATTATTACTATTCCTTGATGACATACTTGTCAATCTAGAACACATCATTCACCCCACTCTATTGTTATCTAGAATGTCCTTTACTGACTTCTGTCAGTCCACTTGCCAAAGGTTTAACCCTAGTTCGAGTTAACAACATTCGTAATGATAGGGGAGGCTCACTAAGATTTAGGGTAAGTTGGCATACTAGGTCAACCTAAATCAACCCCATGTGCCAAGGTATCTTGAGTTTTAGGGGGCTACCCCATATCTTAGACATGTTACTAACCAGACCTAGAGAGAAACTAAGATCAAGTCCATGTGTGTAGATCTAGATGATCAATACAGAAGGGTGTTTCCACATGTCGACTACATCGCTGTATCCTTGAGAAGATCCTAATATTTTTGAAGGTACAACCCTACAGTTGGCATGTGCCAGCATCTTGTAGAAAAACCTCATCAAGATGTACATACCTCAAGGATTTTATTATAAATTTAATTAAGATGGATTATTAAAAACAGATTTCACAAACCTTGCCTAACCCTAATCCAACACTCCTGAAGTTCTTCTCTACAATAGATTCAATTGGTTGTTAAATAACTTTCATATCTTATGATTGCCTTTAATGTTATTTAATGGACTTGAAAAGCTATCAACCATAACATGATATCAACATCATAAGTTATATTTATTGTGACTTAGCCATTCAAGGAAGTGTAACAACCATCTAGGTTGTAACTAAGTAGACTTTATTAAATGAAGTCTAATGATTAGGAATCACGTCTTCCATTCAATCTGCATTCCTAAGATGGAGGAAGATTTTTCCCTTTACATGATTAAGTGCTAGGACCTAGCACCCTTATAAATCATTACAAATTCCATATTTATTACTCAATGTTTATTCCATATCATATTACTATATTGAATTGGTTAGTTATGATATCAAATTCTGCAACTTAAGAAGCTGCATTCCATTTAGGGAAATTATTCCAATTCCCACTGTCAAACTTATCTAAGAATAATCTATTAAGCATATACATAATATGGAGTATAACAATAAGATAAGATTCCATCTATGCAATGAGAGTACAAGATAATATACACACCCAAAGTAATAAATTCTCAACATTTAATTCATCTCTAAAACTTATACATTTAGGTATGCTACAAGACAATTGCCTTCATTACAAAAGAATACTATTTTCTTTTTTTTCAATACAATCTCAAGAATGATTTAGAGTTGTTCACAAAAATAAGACTTAAATCAGCCAATAATCACATAAATTTATGCCTTGCTTTTCACTTACAAAGTCCATCTGTAAAAGATGCTAGGACAGGCCAATTTAATGAACTGAGCATGATAAGCACCAAGCCTTAAAAATAAATGCATTCCAATAATTGTTCCATTAAAACAACTCTGCTTTAATGAGATAATTATTACATCATATAATCAATATATCAAAAGCAACGGAAAAGAAGTACATTTTAACCAATTGATTTCACTTCCAAGAAAAGGACAAAATATAATCCACCATATCAGCCTTACAAATGAGAGTCTAATTGATCCTATTAATTATCCTTAGGCAAACAACATGTCGTAACATCTCATTGTTCCCAATCTTTCATAAAAGAAAACAACATTTATCTTTTCTTCAAGACAAAGCAAGAGTTTAAAGCATGGTTCCTATTAGGATGACTCATCTACCTCCTAAATGAAAGAAGAAGAACCATTAAAAACTATTCCCAAACACAAAACATATGAGAAATAGAACATATTCAAAACGTGATATAACTGATTCTTTCAAAAGACAACTACCTTAAAACTTAACATCTAAGATATTCATCAAAACAAAATTTCATTTTAATCCAAGAAGGAATAGAGAATCAATCAGTCTACCAGTAAGTTTAAATCTACTTCCACATTTAGAAGTTAACTTTTAAAGATTTGAAACAACGTTCAAAAATCAAGGTGGACTCGTATAGGAGTTCTCTACTCTAGTTCATCCAAGGAGAATTCTTAAAAAGATAGAGTGTAAGAGACAAACTTACTCATCTCAAAATAAACAAGTAAATTATTGTCAAACAACAGTCTGCCAAACAAGATGGCATTTCAAGCTCAATAAAACCGAATAATATAATCTCTTCCAACATCATTTCTACAAATGATTGTGTAAAGGAAGACCAAAAAACTCATAAAGAAATCTCTATATAAAAAGAGATAATCAAATAGAAAAGTTCAACCAATGATCTATCCAGTAGTAAGAAAGCACACTGCCATATTCCTTACACTTCTTTACTTTCAATGAACATGAGTTTCAATTCCAAACCCAGAATGAAATACAAATAACAGTCCTAAAAACAAAATATGTTCTTAATGAATCACTTTCCTTTTTTTTAAAAGACACAAGGTGTATTTACTACATCCAAAGAATAATAACCGATCAGTAAGTTAAAAATGACTAGAAGTATCAACAAACTCAGACTGAAATTCCATTGAAAGGTTTCATTATTGCATTACAAAAGAGTAATCAGTTCCTGATTCAATAAGTATTGTAATACGAAATTTATTTGAACAGAGACATATAATCCCTTCATAACAATTTCAGAGTACTAATTAAATTAAACACTTCTCTTAAAAGAAACCCATAACTTATTTTAAGAGATCTGAAGATGTGAGTTTCCACGAAACAGAGGGGAAAATAATACCCTCAATAAAATGTCATTGCCATCTCAAACAAGATGAAACAGTTCATAGAAAAGAATTACCAAACCCATTCATCAAACAAAGACATTTTCAGTTGAGATCTTAAGAGTTTATCCAACAACTTAGCCAACTATTTTCCCCATTTTCCTTGATCAATGGTTCAACGAAAGAGTTATCAGTTTTAAACGTTTAGAACAAATAAAACAAAACTTGAAATACCAAAGCAGAGTCGACACGAAGTCTCAATAATATTTCAGACTACATAAGTAACAAAATACGAGTGATGTGTAAATCACGAATCTTCAATAACAGTTCCAAAATTCCCAAAAAGTATAAAACACGGGTATAGAGCCACATATCACTTCAACAATAGTCCAAGTTACCCAAGATTCCAACATTGTCTTAGAACAACTAAAGGATCCAACACAATTCATATCAAAATGTGAATTCCAATATTATCCCCAACAGAATTCAAGTTTCTCACCAAAGTTTGAGCCCAAAAATGAGTAATAACTTACAAGTACCATGTACATTATAAAATGACAGTAACAGTTCAGATTATCATAAGGAACTAAGACACAAGCACTGAGCTATATAAAGGCTTTAACAACAGTCCAGGGATATCCAAGATTCCAACACAATTTAGAACAACAAGAACCTCTATCAACATTTCTCAACAAACACAAAACCAGAACCAAGTTCCAAACCAAACATGAGCTCGATAACAAGCTCTACTTAAAACACAAGCTCAACACAAGCTCACCATCAAACAAACACAAATTCCAACAAGATAAAATAGAACCCAAAGTTCTCGAAAACTCTGAACCACATCTAAATAGCAATGAAGGTTTTCAAAACAGAATACTTCCATTACCCGTTCTAAAATGAAAAAGCCGAGTTACAAGAATAATTTTTTACATGCATTCTCTTTTTTTAAGAACTATACATGGTAAGTTCTAAACAAAACATCGTTTACCAAGGATTCAAAACCAATATCACAAGATTTAATAAACCCAACAAGCAAATAACTAGATAAGGTAAAAAATCCATGGATCTTACAAGATCAGAATCATTTTAATGAAACATTTATAAGAAATCATGAGACATTAAAGTTTAGAGCCTATCATGCCTGATAGAAATTCTATCAAATCAAAGAGAACCTCCAGCCGAGCTCACAGCTTCTCCTCTTCTCCACGAAAGATCAAACAAAAATATTATTTTTCCACCATGCCTCTTATATATTCCATGAACTGAAAATAGGTCAAAAATCTCAAGAATAGCCATTAAGTGCAGTTCAATTTGCTGGTTCAAAAAACTAGAGAGCATGCAGAGTGAAAATCACGAAACATGCAAGGTGAAATGACCCCATACAAACCCGTTTGCATGCTTTCCAAAACGGTTCGAGCACAAAAACTCGAAAATAATAAATTCCATTAATTCCTATTTTCCTTCCTATCCTTCCTTGCCACCACCTTCCAAGTTTAGCGAATGTCAAATCAAATTTAACAAGGAATTCCATTTTAGTGAAGTTTCCACATAACCCTCCACCAAGTCAACTAGCCCCTGCCACAACTGGCAGTACCTCTATGCCATTAAAACCTTATCAACAACTTAAATGCCTTGGAACCGTCACCTATAATACATGCGACCACCAATTCCCCTTCATGCCCATTAGTTTAGGGTAGTCATAATTGCTTAGGTTAGATCTTAGGTTAGCTTAGGATATGTAACCTTAGGATATAACCCAATCCATAAATTACCACCTTAGGTAGTTTCCACATAGGTTAGATTAATTCCAACACAATAGTTTTTAGGCATTAGGTTAGATCATCACACAACCATATAAGCATTAGGTTTTAGGATAATTTCAATAACCTAGAAACCTTCCCTAATCCTTTAGCACAAAGCTTAGGTTAGGATAAAATTCAATTAATTAACATAGCTAGGTAATAAATATGTATATTCTTACCTGGCTTAGGATTCTGTAGGACAATCCCTTTAGTTTTAGGAACCAAAATGTTTCCTATGTTGTGAAGAGGCTATAGTCCATTCGCATCACCATTGTCATGTCACAATCAATCTCCAAAGATCCAAACACAACATACGACTGAATAGAAACATGTTCACACAACAATCAAAGAACTTGTAATCAATCATAGTTCAGTCATACATATTTTAATTCATGGAATGTCGATTTATCATTCGCTCAACAAAGTAGATTTAAAACATTCCTTGGATCACTGAAATTGATCCAAGGATGAGTCAAATTAATGGATAAGTTTACAACTCATAAACCAGATTGCAACTTACCTACAAGAAGTGAAAAATGAATTCAAGGAAGCCATTCCAATTCATTCAAAGGATCTTAAGAATAGAAGATGGATTATCCATATCAAGCATGATCTCCAAAAATCAAAATAACATATCTTTATAAGGAAAATCACATGTCAACACTTGAAATGTAAAGGAGGAAAATAACAAATGTCAAGGGTGTTACATGTTCCCCTCCTTAAAAGAATCATCGTCTTGATGATTACCCCCTTTTTTTAACAATATACCTCAGGAAAATCACTTCATTCACGTCACTTACCATAAGTCAAAATATATTAGAATCTTATAGTTCAAGAAATTAGCATTAAATAGCTATTTATCCAAATCAAATAAATATCTACCTAAAATTGGCATATTTAAGGTCATGTAAACATAAAATCATAAATTTTTATCAATCAACAAAATCAATTCTTATCAAATGGTTATGGAAAAGCAATTTTCATATCCTCTAGATTTTCCCAAGTTATACTCTCTTCATTAAACTGGTCCCACTAGACCTTACATTGAATTATTTCTTAATTTCTTAAATGTAACTAGTGAGTTTCCAGCACTCGAATGGGTTTAACCACAAGTATTCCTGGGTCTTGGACCTAAAAGGAATTCCAATTTAACACATGTGGTAAATATAAAACATATTTCTTAAGTAAAGAAATATGGAAAACATCATACATTCTGGAAAAAGCAAGAGGTAATGTCAAACGATAAGCTACAGGGTTGATTTCTTCATCTATCTCAAAAGGTCCCACATAACGAGGTGATAACTTGGCTGCCTTGCCAAAAGTTATAGAACTCTTTTTCAGTTTAACCCGAAGAAATACTTTCTCACCAAGTTCAAACTTCCTATTAACCCTCTTCAAGTCAGCATAGCTCTTTTGCCTATCTGCTGCTTCTTTCAAGTGTTCATGAATCAACTTAACTTGTTGTTCCATTTCCATAAGGATTTTAGGTCTAATTACCTCTCTATCCTCTATGTTATCCCAACTAACAGGGGTTCTGCATTTTCTTCCGTAAAGTGCCTCAAAAGGTGCCATCTTAAGAGAAGCATGATATGTATTATTGTAAGAAAATTCAACTAATGGAAGATATTCTTCCCACTTATACTGCTGATCCATACAATACATTTGTAACATATCTTCTAAAACTTGATTTACTCTTTCAATCTGTCCATCCGTTTCTGGGTGATACACTTAGCTGAAATTTAACTTAGTTCCTAGAGTTGGATTAAGTGTTTGCCAAAATCTTGACATCATTCTAGGATCTCTATCAGATATGATTAATTCAAGTACCCCATGTAATCTGAAAATTTCATGTACAAATATTTTAGCCAAAACAGGTGAATCATCCTTCATATTTCCAGCAATAAAATGAGCTACTTTTGTTAGTTTATCAACAACTACCAAAATAACATCATGTTTATTTCTTGACATAGGTAACCCTTTTACAAAATCCATGCTTATTACCTACCATTTATACTGCGGTATGCTATGAGGATACAATAAACCGGCTGGGTGCATATGTTCTGCTTTTACGTGTTGACACTCTAGACAATGTGTTACATAATCAATAACATATTTCTTCATTCCTTTCTAGAAATATTGTTGTTTTATATCAGCAAGCATCTTTGTAATGCCAGGGTGTCCAGAGAAAGGTGAATTATGAAATTCAGCTAACAATTTCTTTCTCAAACCATTAAGAAAAGGTACATAGACTCTGTTTTCAAATCATAAGATTCCTTCTTTATCAAAGTGAAAGCCTTTATACCTCAAATCATTAGAATCTGCAACAAGTGCAGCTTTTACTTGTTGAAAGTAAGAATAAAATTCCATAACACTTTTTACTTCATCCTTAAACTGAGTTCTTAGTGTTATAAGAGTAGAAATGTGTTTCCTATGACTTAGAGCATCAGCCACTCTATTTTCTTTACCCTTTATATAACTTATGTCAAAATCATATTGAGACAAAAACTCTAACCATCTTCGTTGTCTTGCATGGAGATTTGGTTGAGTGAAAATGTACTTCAACCTAAGATGATTAATTTTCAGCTCAAATGGTTTACCAAGCAGATAATGCCTTCAAAATTAAAGTGCATGAAAAATGGAAGTAAGCTCTAAATCATGTGGAGTATAATTCAATTCATGTAACTTAAGTTTTCTACTTTTGTATGCTATTACATGACCACTTTATAACAAAATACCTCCTACACCTTCACCAGATGCATCAGTTTCCACCATAAAATATCCATTAGGGTCTGGTACTGCAAGAATAGTTGCTGAAGCTAACTGTCCCTTCAAGGTTTTAAATGAAATTTCACATTTCTCACTCCAAAAAAACTTTTTATCTTTCTTTTATAAGGAATTTATTGGTGCAACTATCTTAGAAAAGTCTTTTACAAATTTCCTGATAGTAGCCAGCAAGTCCCATGAAGCTTCTAACTTCATGTACATTCTTTGGTGCAGGCCATTCTATTATAGCTGTAATTTTTGAAGGATCTACAACAATTCCATCTTTACTTATTACATGACCCAAATAGTGGACTTTTGTGTCATAGAAAGAACATTTGGATAGCTTACCAAACAATCGTCTCTTTCTCAGAATTTCCAAAACTACTTTCAAATGCTCATGATGCTCTTCAATGCTTTTATAATATATGAGAATGTCATCCAAGAATATGAGCACAAATGTTTCCAAGTATTCTTGAAATATATTATTCATTAAATTTATAAATGCCAAAGGTGCATTAGTTAATCCAAAAGGTAAAACCGTAAACTCATAATGTCCATACCTTGTTCTGAAAGTTGTTTTATGAATATTCTCATCCTTAATTCTCAATTGATGATACCCAGATCGAAGATATATCTTGGAGTATACCGATGCTCCACGCATCTGATCAAATAAACCATCAATCCTAGGAAGTGGATATCTATTCTTGATTGTTGCTTTGTTTAACATTTTGTAATCAATGCACAATCTAAGTGTTCCATCTTTCTTTTTCACAAAGATCACTAGTGCTCCCCAAGGTGAAACACTTGGTCTAATCAAACCCTTAGACAAAATTTCTTGCAATTGAGCCTTAAGCTCTACTAATTCTATAGTAGTCATTTGATATGGTGCCTTAGATATAGGTTTGGTTCCAAGCTTGATCTCAATCATGAAATCAAATTCCCTTTTGGGTGGAAGACCTAGAAATTCTTCTAGAAATACATCACTGAAGTCTCGTAACAATGGATATCAATCCATTAAATTACTTTTTTCCTTTTTAGTTTCTAAAATTTTTACCGCATATAAGGTACATCCTTTAGTTTTGGCCTTTTTAAGTTGCATAGCTGACAATTTCCTAACAGAAATCTCACGTTTCACACCCTGAATCTCTGTTGTTTTCTACAAGTAGTCTAAACAACTAATACATTTTTCAAAATAGTCCACTTTAGCCTTATGTTCTGCTAACAAATTAACACCTATGATTACATCATAAGACCCTAAAGGTAAAACATATAGATCAAACTCCGTGGAAAAGTTAAGTAATTCAAGGACTACTCCAAAAAGACACATACTAATTGTATGAATAGAATTATTACATAATGTAAAGTCCATGATTTATCCATTTTTCTAGCTTTTCTTTTAAGTTTCGAAGCAAGTTTACTAGAAATAAAACATTCAGTAGCTCCCGTATCAAAAATAATAGTTACATGTATGCCAAATAACTTACCAAGAACTTCTATAGGTGTAGCTTACTTTTCAGCTTGCTTGTTAGCTACTGCAACATGTATCTTGTTCTACTGATTACAGTCATCCTTCTTCAAAGGACATTGATTTGTGTAATGATCCTTGCCATAATTATAACATCCTCCTATAGGTCCCTTTCTAGACTCAGAATTATTTCTAACCTTAAATTTATTATTCTGACCTCCATAGGACTTTTGTCCATTGTTATTATTCTTGGAAAAATTGTTCCATGCATTTCCAGCAGTCTTATTCATTGTTGTTTTCTTATTATTATCAGCTGAAAACTTACTTTTATTACCAAACTTCTTCCATGGTCCCTTCTTAGGTGTAAGAGAAGCTGAAGAGGGGTTTGGAACCTTCTTCCTTACTTCCTCCTTATGAGTAGAAATAGCCTTTAATTTCTGTTCCTACCTTATGGCCTTTTCAACAACCCCTTCCATAGTGGTTGGGCTATGAACATCAACTTCTCCCCCAATAATGGGATTCAATCCCATAATGAATTTATGTATCCTGAATTTCTCATCAGTTTGATACTAAGGTACATACTTGAGGAGTTTCGTAAACTGTTCCCAATACTCAGTTACTATTAGCTTTCCTTGAGCTAAGTTCTGAAATTCATTCATTTTTTGATCATAGTAGGGTTGTGGCAGCCATTGTTACCTAAAATAACTTTTAAATTGATCCCAAGAGATGTTAGTTTCATCAATATTTAACTCAGCCTTACAACTATCCCACCATGAAGATGCTTCATGGGAAAGCCGATATGCTCCCCATATAGCCTTGGTTTCCTCTGAGAAGTTCCTTATTGGAAAGCACTTCTCCATTTTGCTGAGCCAATTCTCAGATCCATCTCCTAATGTGGTGCCATCAAACTTGGGTGTACTTATCTATTTTATGCCATTAGTGAGTTCTACTGCTAGTCTAGCCTTTTTGTTCTCAGGATGAACATGTATGTTAACATTGTTATTATCAACACCCACATTGGCGTTGTCCCCTGGAGGTGGCTGATTATTATTATCATCTTCTTCTTCCTCCTCATTGCCCATTACTTGTTGTTCAAGCACATCCAAATGATCTCTTGTGTCCAACAGGGTAGCAAGGATCTCATCAAGTTTCTAGGTAGTTGCCACTCCTTCCTTAGGTGGAAGGTTATTTGCAACATTTCCTCTTGTTCTCACCATTTTTTGTTACAAGAAAATTTAAGTTTAATTAGATTGTGGACATAATAGGTCCAAGAGTTGTAACCTTCAGCTCTGATACCAAGATGTAACATTCCCATTTTAAGACTTTAGAAACAAGGGAATTTTTTTTTTAAATAATGTTCTCTGTTCTAAATTCATAATTTAGAACACACATTCTTTATCAACCATTCATATAATAGATAACCATATGCAGTTGTAATGACTCGGTGTGCTACTGATCTATTCATTTCATGACTCGATATACTACCAATCTATTCATTCTTAACATTACATATTGAATACTTTTCCGTATACTACGTATAGTTGGTTCTCTCTCCCTGTTCAAGGTATTGAGTGATCTGTTTAAGGAACCTATCTAAATATTTGTTACCAATATTCATCTGCATCACAAACCTTAGACTAGGTAGCATAGGACAACAAAACTAGTAGCTTGCAATACTTTGGCCAAATATTTCTAACATACTATTCGTATTACTATTCCTTGACAACATAGTCATCAATCTAGAATAATTCCTTCACCCCACTCTATTGTTATCTAGAATGTCCTTTATTGACTTTCGTAAGTCCACTTGCCCAAGGTTTAACCGTAGTTCGAGTTAACAACATTTGTAATGATAGGGGGAGGCTCACTAAGACTTAGGGTAAGTTGGCATACTGAGTCAACCTAAGTCAACCCCATGTGCCAAGGTATCTTGAGTTTTAGGGGGCTACCCCATATCTTAGACATGTTACTAACCAGACCTAGAGAGAAACTAAGATCAAGTCCCATGTGTGTAGATCTAGATGATCAATGCAGAAGGGTGTTGCTACATGTCAACTGCATCACTGTATCCTGAAGAAGATCCTAATCTTCATGAAGGTACAACCCTGCAGTTGGCGTGTGCCAGCATCCTACAAAACAACCTCATCGAGATGTACATACCTCAAGGGGTTTATTATAAATTTAATTAATTTGGATTATTAAAAACAGATTTTAGCAACCTTACCTAACCCTGATCCAACACTCTTGAATTTCTTCTCTACAAAATATTCAATTGGTTGTTAAATAACTTTCATAGCTTAAGATTGCCTTTAATGTTATTTACTGGACTTAACAAGCCGTCAACCATAACAGGATATCAACATCATAAGTTCCATTTATTGTGACTTAACCATTCGAGGAAGTGTAACAACCATCTAGGTTGTAACTAAGTAGACTTTATTAAACGAAGTCTAATGATTAGGAATCACGTCTTCCATTTGATTTGCATTCCTAAGATGGAGGAAGATTCTTCCCTTTACATGATTAAGTGCTAGGACCTAGCACCCTTATAAATCATTACAAATTCCATAGTTATTACTAAATGTTTATTCCATATCATATTACTATATTGAATTGTTTAGTTATGATATCAAATTCTGCAACTTAAGAAGCTGCATTCCTATTTAGGGAAATTAGTCCAATTCCCACTGTCAAACTTATCTAAGAATACTCTATTAAGCATATACATAATATGGAGTATAACAAAAAGATAAGATTCCATCTATGCAATGAGAGTACAAGATAATATACACACCCAAAGTAATAAATTCTCAACATTTAATTCATCTCTAAAACTTATACATTTAGGTATGCTACAAGACAATTGCCTTCATTACAAAAGAATACTATTTTTTCTTTTTTAATACAACCTCAAGAATGATTCAGAGTTCTTCACAAAAAATAGACTTAAATCAGCCAATGATCACATAAGTTTATGCCTTTCCTTTCACTTAAGAAGTTCATCTACAAAAATTGCTAGCAACGGCAGTTCAATGAACTGAGCAGATAATCACTAAGCCTTAAAAAGAAGTGCATTCCAATAATTGTTCCATTAAAACAACTCTACTTTAATGAAACAATTATTACATCATATAATCAATACATCAAAAGCAACTGAAAAGAAGTACATTTTAACCAATTGATTTCACTTCCAACAAAAGGAAAAAATATAATTCATCATATCAGCCTTACAAAGTAGAGTCTAATTGATCCTATCAATTATCCTTAGGCAAATAACATATCATAACATCTCATTGTTCCCAATCTTTCATAAAAGAAAACAAAATTTATCTTTGCTTCAAGACAAAGGAAGAGTTTAAAGCATGGTTCTTATTAGGATGACTCATCTAACTCCTAAACAGAAGAAGAAGAAGAACCATTACAAACTATGCCCAAACACAACATCTAAGAAACAGAATAGATTCAAAACGTGATTTAAATGATTCTTTCAAAAGACAACTACCTTAAAACTTAACATCTAAGATATTCATCATAACAAAATTTCATTTTAATCCAAGAAGGAATAGAGAATCAATCGGTCTACCAGCAAGTTTAAATCTACCTCCACATATGGAAGTTAACTTTTAAAGATCTTAAACAAAGTTCAAAAATCAAGGTGGACTCATACAAGAGTTATTCTCTAATCTAGTTCATCCAAGGATAATTCTTTAAAAAGATAGAGTGTAAGAGACAAACTTACTCATCTCCAACCAAACAAGTAAATTATTATCAAAAAACAGTCTGCCAAACAAGCTGGTATTTCCAGTTCAATAAAAATGAATAATTTAATCTCTTCCAACATCATTTCTACAAATGATTGTATAAAGGAAGACCAAACAACTCATAAATAAATCTCTATATAAAAAGAGATAATCAAAATAGAAAAGTTCAACCAATGATCTATCCAGTAGTAAGAAAGCACATTTCCCTATTCCTTACACTTCTTTACCTTCAATGAACATGAGTTTCAATTCCAAACCCAGAAATAAATACAAATAACAGTCCTAAAAACACATTCTGTTCTTAATGAATCACTTTCCTTTATTTTAAAAGACACAAGGCGTATTTATTATATCCAACAAGAGATAGATTAATAACTGATCAGTAAGTTAAATATGATCAGAAGTATCAACAAACTCAGACTAAAATTCCATTGACAGGTTTCATTATTACATTACAAAAGAGTTATCAGTTCTTGATTCAATAAGTATTGTAATACAAAACTTATTCGAATAGAGACATATAATCCCGTCATAACAATTTCAGAGTACTAATTAAATTAAACTCTTCTCTTAAAAGAAACCCAAAACTTATTTTATAAGATTTGAAGATGCAAATTTCCACGAACAGAGGGGAAAATAATACCCTCAATAAAACGCCATTGCCATCTCAAACATGAAGAAATCATTCACAGAAAAGTATTACAAAACCCATTCATCAAACAAAGACGTTTTCAGTTGAGATTATAATATTTTATCCAACAAATTAGCCAACTATTTTCCCTGTTTTCCTTGATCAATGGTTCCACAAAAGATTTATCTGTTTTAAACGTTTAAAACAAATAAAAACCAACTCAAAATACCAAAGCAGAGTCGACATGAAGTCTCAACAATAGTTCATACTACACAAGTAACAAAATACAAGTGTTGTGTAAATCATGAATCTTCAATAACAGTTCCAAACTTACCAAGAAGTATAAAAAATGGGTACGGAGCCACATACGACTTCAACAATAGTCTGAGTTACTGAAGATCTCAACACTGGCTTAGAACAACAAAGGGATGCAACACAATTCATATCAAAACATGAAGTCCAATATTATCCCCCAATGGAACTCAAGTTTCTCACCAAATTTTGAGCCCAAAAATGAGTAATAACATACAAGTACCATGTGCATTATGAACTGACAGTAACAATTCAAATTATCATACGTAACTAAGACACAAGCACTGATCTATATACATGCTTCAACAATAGTCCAGGGATATCCAAGATTCCAACATGATTCAGAACAACAAGAACCTCTATCAACAGTTCTCAACAAATACAAAACCAGAACCAAGTTCCAAACAAAATACGAGCTCGAAAACAAGCTCTACTTAAAACACAAGCTCAACACAAGCTCACGATCAAACAAAATACAAATTCCAACAAGATCAGATAGAACCCAAAGTTCTCAAAAACTTTGAACCATATCCAAATAGCAACAAAAGGTTTTCTAAACAAAATACTTCCATTACCCGTTCCAGAATGAAAAAGATGAGTTACAACAATAAGTTTTTGCATGCATTCTCTTTTTTAAGAACTATACATGGTAAGTTTCCAAACAGAACATCATTTACCAAGGATTCAAAACCAATATCACAAGATTTAATAAACCCAACAATAAAATAACCAGATAAGATGTAAAGCAATCCAAGAATCTCAAAAGAGCAGAATCGTTTTAATGAAACATTTATAAGAAAGCATGAGATCTTAAAGTTTAGAGCCTATCATGCCTGATAGCACTTCTGTCAAATCGAAGAGAACCTCCAGCCGAGCTCACAACTTCTCCTCTTCTCCATGAAAGATCAAAAAAAATTATTCTTTTTCCACCATGCCTCTTATATATTCCACGAATCGAAAATAGGTCAAAAATCTCAAGAATAGCCATTAAGTGCAGTTCAATCTACTGGTTAAAAAAACCAGAGAGAATGTAAAGTGAAAATTGTGAAACATGCAAGGTGAAATGACCCCATACAAACAACCTGTTTGCATGCTTTCAAAAATGGTTCATGCACAAAAACCGAAAACAATAAATTCCATTAATTCCTATTTTCCCGCCTATCCTTCCTTGCCACCACCTTCCAAGTTTAGCGAATGCCAAATCAAATTTAACAAGGAATTCCATTTTAGTGAAGTTTCCACATAAGCTTCCACCAAGTCAACTAGCCCCTGCCACAACTGGCGGTACCTCTATAAAATTAAAACCTTATCAACAACTTACATGCCTTGGAATTATTTCCTATAATATATGTTACCACCAATTCTCCTTCCTACACATTAGTTTAGGGTAGTCATAACTTCTTAGGTTAGATCTTAGGTTACCTTAGGATAGGTAACCTTAGGATATAACCCAATCCATAAATTACCACCTTAGGTAGTTTCCACATAGGTTAGATTAATTCCAACACAATAGTTTTTTAGGCATTAGGTTAGATCATCATATAACCATTAAGCATTAGGTTTTAGGATAATTTCAATAACCTAGAAACCTCTCATCAATCCTTTAGCACAAAGCTTAGGTTAGGATAAAATTTAATTAATTAACATAGCTAGGTAATATATATATATATTCTTACCTAGCTTAGGATTCTGTAGGACAATCCCTTTAGTTTTAGGAACCAGAATGTTTCCTATGCCATGAACAAGCTATAGTTCATTTGCGTGTCAGCATTGTCCTGCCACGATCGAACTGAAAATATCCAAACACAACATACGACTGAATAGAAACATGTTCACACAACAATCAAAGAACTTGTAATCAATCATAGTTCAGTCATACGTCTTTTAATTCATGGAATGTCGATTTATCATTCACTCAACAGAGCAGATTTAAAACATTCCTTGGATCACTAAAATTGATCCAAGGATGAGTCAGATTAATAGATAAGTTTACAATTCTTAAACCAGATTGCAACTTACCTACAAGAAGTGAAAAATGGATTCAAGGAAGCCATTCCAATTCAGTCAAAGGATCTTAAGAACAAAAGATGATTTATCCATATCAAGCATGATCTCCAAAAATCAAAAGAACATATCTTTATAAGGAAAATCACATGTCAACACTTGAAATGTAAAGGAATAAAATAACAACTGTCAAGGGTGTTACACTGATTCTTTGTGAAGAATTCTAATTCGTTTTTGGGTTGTATTGAAAAAGAAAAGTTGTATTCTTTTTTAAAAAGAAGGTTGTTGTTATGCAGTATGCCTAAAATGCATAAGTATTGTAAATGTATAAGTTTCGTAGATGAATTGAAAGTTTGGAATTTACTTGTATTGGATGTGTAAATTATCTTGTACTTTTAGAAAGAAGATGAAAGTTACATCTTGTTGATATTCTTTACATTATGTATTGTTATCTTGTTATCTTTGATAAGATTGATAATCGGAACTAGTTTAGTTTCCCTTATAATGAAGCAACTTGAGTGTTGCATAATATGATGTGTTATATCTATCAATTTAACATAGTAATAAGTTGCATAATAAACATGATTTATAAACTATGGACATTGGAAATGAAAGACCCTAATACTTAATCATATAGAGAAAGACTCTTTCTCTCTCATAATTGAATGTAAACCTAAAAGGTTTGGAGATATGATTAATAATCATTAGACTTCACCTTGTGTGAAGTCTACTTTAGTTGGAAGTATGTAGTTGTTAAACCTTCCTGAAAGTTAAAGTACATTTAATAAAACTTATGACATAACTGTGTTGTTTTTGTTAACTATTGGTTAAACCGTGAAAACAAACATTAAAAACTAATCATAAGTTAAGGAAGTTCTTCATGGACGGAGTGTTGGATTAAGGTTTAACAAGGTTGCTCTAATCTAGACATAATCCAAATTAATAATTCATTAATGAAATCCTTTGGGTATGTACATCTCGATGAGGGAGTTTCTGAAGGATGTTGGCACATGCCAACTATAGGGCTGTACTTTCGAGAAGACTTGGGTCTTTTCGAGAATACATCATTGTAGTTGACATATGGCATCACCCTTCCGCATTGATCATCCAGATCTACACAAAAACTTGGACTTGAGTTTAGTTTCTCTCTAGGTCAGGTTAGGGGCATATTTAGGATATGAATTAGCTTCCAATGGCTTAGGGTACCTTGTCACATACGGTTGACTTAGGTCAACTGAGTATTCCCATTTACCCTAAGCCATTGTGAGCATCTTCCTATAATGATTTATGTTACTAACTAGGGCTAGGGTTAAACCTGAGACAAGTGGATTGACGGTAGTCAGTAAAGACCAATCATGATAATAGAGGAGTGAGGTGAAGGACATATTCCAATATGATGAGTATGCCATCTAGGAATAGTGACATACATAGTATGTTGTAAATCTTTGGCCAAAGTATCGCAAGCTACTGGTTGCGTTGTCCTATGTCACCTAGTTTAAAGTAACGTGATGTCAGAGGAATATTGGTAACAAATATTCAGATAGGTTCTCTAAACAGATCACTCAGTACCTGGAACAGGGTAAGAGAACTAAGTATACGTAGTATATGACAAGTATTCAATACGGAAGTTAAACATGAATATATTGGTACGTAACCGAGTCATGGAATGAATAGATTGGTGTATCACCGAGTCATTCATAGCTGCATATGGTTATATTTTATGAGATTGATTGACATTGAATGTGTGTTCTAAATAATGTTTTATTTAGAATAGTAAACATTATAAAAAAAGAATTTTTTTCCCCTTGTTTCTAAATTATTAAAGTGGGAATGTTACATCTTGGTATCAGAGCTGAAGGTTACAACTCTCTAACCTATTGTGTCCATAATCTGTTAAAAAATAAATTTTCTTGTAATAGAACATGGTTAGAACAAGAGGAAACGTTGCAAACAACGCTCCACCTGATGAAGAAGCAACAACAACCCAAAAACCCAAAAACTTGATGAGATCCTTACTGCCCTATTAGACACAAGAGATATTTTGGATATGCTTGAACAAAAAGTAATGGGTAATGAGGAGGAAGAAGAAGCTTATAACAATAATTAGCCACCTCTAGGAGACAACGCCAATGTGGGTGTTGATAATAACAATGTTAACATACATGTTCAGCCTGAGAACAAAAAGGCTAGGCTAGTAGTAGAACTCACTAATGACATAAAAAGGATAAGTCCACCCAAGTTTGAATGGCACCACATTAGGAGATAGAGTTGAGAATTGCCTCATTGAAATGGAGAAATACTTTGTAATAGGAATTTTCTTAGAAGAGACAAAGGCGATATGGGGAGCATATCAAATTTCTCATGAAGCATCTTCATGGTGGGACAACTGCAAGTATGAGCTAAACATTGATGAATCTAATATCACATGGGACCAATTTAAAGGTTACTTTAGGCAACGATGGATGCCATAACTCTAGTATGATTAGAAAATGACTGAATTTCAGAACTTAGCTCAAGGAAAGCTAACTATAACTAAGTATTAGAAGTGATTTACAAAACTCTTTAAGTATGTGCCTCAGTACCAAACTGATGAGAAGTTTAGGATATAAAAATTAATCATGGGATTGAATCCCATTATAGGAGGAGATGTGGATGTTCATAGCCCATACCACGATGGAAGGGGTTGTTGAAAAATCCATAAGGTAGGAACATAAATTAAAGGCAATTTCCTGCTCATAAGGAGGAAGTAAGGAAGAAGAATCTCAACTCCTCTTCATCATCTCTTGCACCCAAGAAAGGACCATGGAAGAAATTTGAAATTTCATCTGATAGGCAAACAAGAAAAGTAACAACTTTTTTATTGGAAAATGACGTAATTTCAAACAAGAAAGAAGCAATAAACAAGTTTGCTGGTAAATGCAATCCTGTAAGCTAGAAATAAACCCGAGCCTAGGAAGGGACCTGTAGGAGTTCATAGATACGGAAAATTCATAACTGTGGCAGCCCAAGATACACGATGCAAGGGGTATGAAAATAAATGTCCTTTTCTGCTTACAAAGAAAATAAGGATGATATATAATCAAAAGCTCTTGCACCCGAAGAAAGAGACCATAGCCCAAAGAATTTAGCAATGAACAAGTAATTTTTCATCTACAATAGCAGTAACAATAGAAAGTTTGATCCAGACAAAACAAAAACTTCTAAGAAGGATATCTATCCTATGAGAAACATGCCAGCCAGTACCTTGATAGCCCTGTCAGGCTTGGTTATTATAGAAGTTGGTTGTGGCCGAAGAAGGATAATCTACCTGTTATTTGGACTTAGTAATACCACATAACTATTATTATTTGACCAATAACTATTATTTTTGATACCGAGCTACTGAATGTTTTGTTTCTAGTAAATTAGCATAAAAATTAAAAAGAAAAGATAGAAACATGGATAAAACATGGACTGTATAGTATGGGAATAATGTTGTTCATACGGTTAGTATGTGTCTTTTTGGAGCAGTCGTTGATTTACCTAAGTTTTCCACTGAGGTTGATTTTTATGTTGCACCTTTGGGGTCTTATGATGTAATCATAGGTGTTAATTGGTTAGTAGAACATGAGGCTAAAGTGGAACTATTTTGAAAAACACATTAGTTGTTTAGATGACCTATAGAAAACAACAAAGATTCAGGGTGTGAAATGTGAGATTTCTGTTAGAAAAATGTCAGTTATGCAACTTAAAAAGGTCAAAAATAGAGGATGTACCTTATATGCAGTAAAAATTACCGAATCAAAAGAAGAGAGCATCGATATTATGGAATGATATCTGCTGTTACAAGATTTTAGTGATGTATTTTTGAAGGAACTGCTAGGTCTTCCACCCAAAAGGGAATTTGATTTCATGATTGAGATCAAGCTTGGAACTGAACCTATTTCTAAAGCACCGTATCAAATGACTACTATAGAATTAGTAGAGCTTAAGGCTCAGTTACATGAACTTTTGTCTCAAGTCTTGATAAGAACAAGTGTTTCACCTTGGGGAGCACCCATAATTTTTGTGAAAAAGAAAGATGGAACACTTAGATTTTGCATTGATTACATAATGTTAAACAAGGCAACAATCAAGAATAGATACCCACTCCTGCGGATTGATGATTTATTTGATCATATGCGTTGAGCATCAGGTATATTCCAAGATAGATCTTCAATCTGGATATCATCAATTGTGAATTAAGGATGAGGATATTCATAAAACAACCTTTATAACAAGGTATGGACATTATGAATTCACGATTTTACCTTTTGGATTGACGAATGCATCTATAGCTTTTATGAACTTAATGAATAATATCTTTCAAGAATACTTGGACAAGTTTTTGCTTGTATTCTTGGATGAAATTCTCATATATTCTAAAAGCATTGAGGAGCATCATGAGCATTTGAAAATAGTTTTGGAAATTATGAGAAAGAGATGGTGGTTTGGTAAGCTATCCAAATGTTATTTCTATGACACATGACTCCACTATTTGGGACATGTTATAAGTAAATATGGGATTGCTGTAGATCCTTCTAAAATTATAGTAGCTATAATGTACTGAGTGTCCTGCACCAAAGGAATGTACCAATAACTGCACCAATAAATTCCTTACATAAGAAAGATAAAAAGTTTGTTTGGAGTGAGAAATGTGAAATTACATTTAAAACTTTGAAGGAACAGTTAACTTCAACACCTATTCTTACAGTTCCAGATCCTAATGGAGATTTTATGGTGGTAACTGATGCATCTGGAGAAGTTCTAAGAGGTATTTTGTTACAAAGTGATCATGTCATAGCATATGAAAGAAGGAAACTTAAGTTACATGAGTTGAATTATGATCCACATGATTTAGAGCTTGTTGCCATTGTTCATGCACTACAAGTTTGGAGGCATTACATTCTTAGTAAGCCTTTTGAATTGAAAACTGATCACCTTGGACTGAAGTATATCTTCACTCAGCCAAATCTTAATGTAAGACAATGAAGGTGGTTGGAGTTTTTTATCTCAAGATGATTTTGACATCAGTTATATAAAGGGTAAAGAAAATAGAGTGGCTGATGCTCTAGGTCGTAGGAAGCACATTTATGCTCTTATAACATTAAGAACTTAGTTTAAGGATGAAGTAAAAAGTGTTATGGAATCTGATTCTTACTTTCAACAAGTAAAAGCAGCACTTGCTATAGATTCAAATGATTCAAGATATAAAGGTTTTCACTTTGATAAAGAAGGAATCTTACGATTTGAAAACAGAGTCTTTGTACCTTCGCTAAATGATTTGAGAAAGAAATTGTTAGTATAAATTTCATAATTCACCTTTTTCTGGACACCCCTGGTATTACAAAAATGCTTGCTGATATAAAACAAGACAATATTTCTGGAAAGGAATGAAAAAAAGGATGTTCTAAAATTTGTGACACATTGTCTTGAGTGCCAACGTGTTAAGGAAAAGCATATGCACCCAGCCGGTTTGTTGTATCCTCATAGCATACCACAGTACAAATGGCAGGTAATAAGCATGGATTTTGTACAAGGGTTACCTATGTTGAGAAATAAGCATGATGTTATTTTAGAAGTTGTGGATAAACTAACAAAGGTAGAACATTTTATTACTAGGAATCTGAAGGATGATTCTCCTATTTTGGCAAGAAGATTTGTATACAAAATTTTTAGATTACATGGAGTACCTGAGTTAATCATTTTGGATAGAGATCCTAGAATGATGTCAAGATTTTAGCAAACACTTAATGCAGCTCTAGGAACTAAGCTGAATTTTAGTTTTGTGTATCATCTAGAAATAGATGGGCAGACTGAAAGAGTAAATCAAGTTTTAGAAGATATGTTACAGATGTATTGCATGAATCAACAATATAAGTGGGAAGAGTATCTTCCATTATTTGAATTCGCATATAGTAATACATATCATGATTATCTTAAGATGACACCTTTCAAGGCATTATACGGAAGAAAATGCAGAACCCCTTGTTAGGAAATAAGAGATAAAATATGTGGAATAATCCCTCACAGAATCGTAACAATAGAAAACTAATATGCAGAAAATATTACAGATCTAAAATAAAAGTGAAGAAAAAAATAACACAACACAGAGAGACAATATTTAACGTGGTTCACCCAATTTGGGCTACATCCACCAAGAATCAGTTGCTCATATTTTATTACAAGCCACCACTCTCTCAATACAATACCTAGATCTATTTGGAGCTATGCTCAACAAACTCTACAGAATTCACACCGCAAATTCAAAAGCACATCTATAATGCATTTCATACCTCTATCATATGCATAAAACCATATAAATAGACAACTGCTTAAGCATTTTTACAAAACCGTGGGTATTAAAAACAATGGGAAAAAAATAAAACCATCCCATAAAACCTATGGGTAGCCAAAGAGGCAGTTTTACAAAACAATGGGTACCGAAAAACTGTGGGCGCCAAAAACAGCCCATAACGGTTACCCATTAATCCATGGGTTAATAAACCACCCATGAAAATTTGCTTCGGGGGCTTCACCCCTGAACCCCCCTTGACCCACTCACCGATGAGCGGGACCACCGTAAAAATAACCGAGTGTAACACATAGAAGGTGTACCCAAAATCTAACATGAAAACAGGCTCCACAAACATAACACCCTTGTTAGGTGGGATAACATAGAAGATAGAGAGGTAATTGGACCCAAAATTCTTACTGAAATGGAACAACAAGTTAAATTGATTCGTGAATGCTTGAAAGAAGCAGCAGATAGGTAAAAGAGTTATGCTGACTTAAAGAGGGTTGATAAGAAATTTGAACTTGGTAAGAAAGTATTTCTTCAGGTTAAACCGAAAAAGAGTTCTATAACTTCTAGAAAGGCTGCCAAGTTATCACCTCATTATGTGGGACCTTTTGAGATAGTTGAAGTAATCAACCATGTAGCTTATCGTTTAGCATTACCTCTTGCTTTGTCATGAATGCATGATACTTTCCATATTTCTTTTCTTAAGAAATACATTTCAGATTTATCACACGTGTTAAATTGGAATTCCTTGTAGGTCTAGGACCCAAGAATAATCATGGTTAAACCCATACAAGTGCTTGAAACTCACCAGTTGCATTTGAGAAATCAAGAAATAAGTCAATGTAAAGTCCAGTGGGACTAGTTTAACAAAGATAGGGCAACTTGGGAAAAACTGGAGGATATGAAAACTTCTTTTCCATATCTATTTGAATAGAATTGATTCTGTAGACTGTTAAAAAAAATTATTATGATTTTCTTCTTTATATGAAAATAAGTATGCCAATTTTGGGCAGATGTTTATATGAATTGAATAAATAGATATTTAATGCTGATTTCTGAAACTATAAGGTTTTGATATATTTGACTTATGGTAAGAGAAGTGAATGAATTGATTGTTCTTGATGTAAATTGTTAAAATGAGGTAATCATCGGGATGATGATTCTTTTTAGGAGGGAAGCATGTAACACCCTCAAAAATTGTTATATTCCTCCTTTGCATTTCAAGTGTTGACATATGATTTTCTTCTAAAGATGTGTTATTTTGATTGTTGGAGATCATGCTTGATATGGATAAATATTTTCTGTTCTTAAGATCATTAAACTAGAATGGAATGGCTTCCTTGAATCCATTTTTCATTTCTTGTAGGTGAGTTACAATCTGGTATAAGAGTTGCAAACTTATCTCTTTATCTGACTCATCCTTGGATCAATTTCAGTGATCCAAGGAATGTTGTAAACCTTCTCAGTGAAATAAATGGTAAATTGACAATCTATAATTTAAGGGACATAGCAGACTGAAATTTTTAATTACAAGTTCTTTAATCTTGTGTGAACGTGTTTCCATTCAGTTTTATGTTGTGATTAGGTCCTTAGAGATTAATCTTGGCAGTACATCACTGATGTAAATGAAATACAACATATTCATGACATAGGAAGGATTCAAAATCCTAAAACTAAAGGATTATCCTACAGAATCCTAAGCTAGGTAAGAATATTTACTACCTAGCTATGTTACTTAATTGAATTTGTATTCTAACCTAAGATTCTTATTCTACTTTGTTGGGTTGGCATCCAAACCTAAGCCTTGTGCTAAGGGAATATGGAAAGGTTGCTAGGCTATCTAAATTAACCTAAAACCTAATGCTATAAGGTTATGAGATGATCTAACCTATTGCCTAAAACTAAAAGGCTGTGAATTAATCTAACCTGATGTTGGAATTACCTAAGGTAATGTATTAAGACCTAAAGGTAATTATTCCTAAACTAATAAAAGTTTTTAAGGGATCCATCCTAAGCTATTTAATTGGGAACCTAAAGGGGGTCACATGCCACATGCCTTTATGGCGACGGTTCCAATGCCATTGAATTTGTTGATAAGGTTTTTAAGGAATTAAGTACTGTCAATTTTGGCAAGGGCTAGTTGACTTGGCAGAGGCTTATGTGGAAGATCCACTAAAGATGGAATTGCATGTTAAATGGGAATTGGAATTCGCCAGATTTGGGAGGTGGTGGAAAGGAGAGATAAGTGGGAAAATTGGAATTAATGAAATTAATTGGCCTCGGGTTTTGTTCACAAAATGTCTTGGAAACTTGGAAGGCGGGTTTGTGGGAGGTTGTTGGTTTTTGCATGCTTAACGGATTTTTCTCTGTATGGAGCAAATTGGTTCTTCGAACCAGTGGTTTGAATTTCACTTCATTACTATTTTTAACTCACCTGGTCTATTTTCGATCATGGGAAGGTATATGAGGCATTCTGAGGAAAGTTGTTGGTTGGTTGATCTTTTGTGGAGGAGAAGCAGAGTTAGAAGCTTGGCTGGAAGTATCTTTCAATTTGGTAGAAGCACTATCAAGCATGATAGGCTCTAACCATTAAGATCTCTTGCTTTCTTCTAAATGTTTCATTAAAACGACCCTGCTCTTATGAGATTCTTGGCTTGCATGTTTTATCTGGTTATTTTCTTGCTGGGTTTTATAATCTCTGGAAATTTGGGTATGAATCCATGGAAAATTTGTTTATGTCTTGGAAAATTTCTTTGTATGGGTTGAATAATGAAGCATGCATGAGAAACTTGTTTTTGTGGTTGTGCTTGTCATTTCTTGAACTAGTATTTCAAGAGTTGTGTTTTTAACTGACATTCGTCGCTACTTACTTAGTTCTGATTTTTTGGGAACCTTGAGTCTCATCTAATCTTACATCACATCTCATGTTTTCTTTGATCTTGAGATTGTATTTGAGATCGTGTTTTGTTTGAGATTGAGCTTGTATTTGAGCTCGTGTTTTGTTTGTACCTGTATTCAAGTTTGTGTTTAGTTTGATCTCGATTCGGGGTTAGTATTTTGATAGGAATTTGAGTTGGATGTTCTTTTTACCCTAAAACCATGTTTGGAATCTTGGGTAATCCTTGACTGATTGTTTGAAGTCTGTATGTAACTCTGTACTCATGTTTAGTATTGTGTTATTCTAGACTGATTATGGAAGTTCACAATGTACAAAAAACTCATATTTTATTGTGTGTATGGTTATGAACTCTGGTTAGAAGTTCATGTTTCATTTTGAATTGGTATTATTTTTATTTATTTAAAATAAAAATTGGAATGGGGACATTTTTTTTCCTTGAACCTATGAATATTTACTTAAATGGTTCTAAACACTTCTGTGAGAAACTTGTGTTTCATTTTGAGTTGGAAATAGGGTTTTTTTGTTTAGGTTATAAACTAGTTAAGGTTGTTTGTATTATATTCGGTCTTGTATCATGATATTTGTATATATATATATATGTGCTCATGTTTGAGATTTTTTGATTCGACACTGTACATGTAATTTGGTACTTAGTGTTTGGAATTTATAGCTTGAACGATGTCTTGGTTCTTTTCTGGTATTTGTGAGTTGGTTTTAAATTGCATTCAAGTTGAAAGCTTATAACACTTTTAATTTAAACTTATTACTCAAAGTAAATCTGGGGAAGTAGTATGCTTGAGTTGTTTGAATATCTCTTAGAAATTTAACTGGAAATTATTTCGTTTGATAGTGGATTTGGAACTTCTTTCAAAGACGAGTTTTGTACCATTGTTTCGAAATTGTAGTGGAAGGATTGCTTAACTCTGTTAAGTTTGATTTTGTTTATAGTTCTAAAAGAATTATGAACCACTTACTCTTAAGTACAATGTTGTGGAGGCATTTTAAAAGAACTTCAATTTTGAGTGCAAGGATACTCCTAAACTGGTTTAGTTTAAGGGTTCAGGTTTTCTATTCTTGTTGGGATCAATATGTGAATACTTGAGTCTTTTAAAAGAAAAAGGAAATTGAGAATCCTTAGGGACAGTGTGTTGTTTTTTAACTTTACTGTTTATGTTTTTCTGAACTAAAATTGGAACTCATGCTTTTAAATGATAAGGATTGTAAGGGAGACTTGTAGTATGTTTTCTTTACAATAAGTTGGTTTTGTTCTCTCTTCTAAGAACTAGTGTATGAGATTATTGTTTGTATTAGAAAAGGGAATTTATTTTTTTGTATAAAAAAATGATTTAAGGATTAAATCAAATTCTGATAAGATTCCTTTTCTAACATGTTGGGATTTGTTCATTTGATTAAACCCTTCTGCTATTAGTTCTCTTGTGAAATGGATATTTATAATAATTGTTTAGTCTTCCTTGTTTATATCATTATTTGAAGTGATGTAGGAAGAGATTTGATGTTTCGATTTTGTTGAACAGAAAATATAATCCTATTGGCAGACTATTTAAATTCTATATTCCTTCTTAGATTGATATGGGATTCTGTTCTGATGAAAATCTTAATTGTTGAATTTTAAGGTAGGTGTCCTTAAATGAAACAAATAAATTCATGTTATGAACCTATTTCTATTTTTAGATGTTTTTGTGTTGAGCATAGTTTGGAATGGATATTCTTCTTCCTTGCTTTGGGGCTAGATGAATCATCCTAATGGGAACTATGCTATAAACCCTTCCTTTGTCTTATAGTAAAGTTAAATTTTGTATTCTATTATGATAGAATTGGGAACAATAGGATGTTATGATCTATTTTTTATTTAAAGGTAATTGATGGGATCAATTAAACTTTAATTTTGTAAGGTAGATGTTGTTGATAATAATCTATTCTTCTCTTAGAAGTGAATTCAGATTGATTAATGTACTTCTTTTCTGATTATTATTACTTACTAATATATTAATTGTTTCATTAAAGCAGAGTTGTTTTAATGGAAAAATTAGTGGAAATCACTTTTTTTTAAGGCTTAGTGCTTATTATGCTCAGTTCATTGAACTGACCCATGCTGGAAATTTTTGCAGATGGACTTTGTAAGTGATAAAAGAAGGCAAAACTTATATGATGCATTGGCTGATTTTAGTCTGATTCTTTGTGAACAATTATGATTCATTCTTGAGTTGTATTGCAAAAGAAAAATTGTATTGTTTTTAAAAAAGAAGGTTGCTGTTATGCAGTATGCCTAAAATGCATAAGTATTGTAAATGTATAAGTTTCATAGATGAATTGAAAGTTGGGAATTTACTTGTATTGGTTGTGTAAATTATCTTGTACTTTTAGAAAGAAGATGAAAGTTACATCTTGTTGATATTATTTACATTATGTATGCTTATCTTGTTATCTTTGATAAGATTGATAATGGGAATTAGTTCAATTTCCCTTATAATGAGGCAACTTGAGAGTTGCATAATATGATGTGTTATATCTATCAATTTAACATAGTAATAAGTTGCATAATAAACATGATGTATAAACTATGAACATTGGAAATGAAATACCCTAATACTTAATTATATGGAGCAAGACTCTTTCTCTCTCATAATTGAATGTAAACCTAAAAGGTTTGGAGATATGATTAATAATCATTAGACTTCACCTTGTGTGAAGTCTACTTTAGTTGGAAGTATGTGGTTGTTAAACCTTCCTGAAAGTTAAAGTACATTTACTAAAACTTATGACATCGTAGTCCTTTTTTGGTTAACTACTGGTTAAACCGTGAAAAAAAACATTAAAAATTAATCATAAGTTAAGGAAGTTCTTCATGGAATAAATAAAACATATTTAGGATAGAACTTATGGAGTGTTGGATGAGGGTTTAACAGGGTTTCTCTAATCTAGACATAATCCAAATTAATAATTCATTAATGAAATCCTTTATGTATGTACATCTTGATGAGGTAGTTTCTGAAGGATGTTGGCACATGCCAACTACAGGGCTGTACTTTTGAGAAGACTTGGGTCTTTTCGAGAATACATCATTGTAGTTGACATGTGGCATCACCCTTCCGCATTGATCATCTAGATCTACCCACAAACTTAGACTTGAACTTAGTTTCTCTCTAGGTCAGGTTAGGGGCATATTTAGGATAGGAATTAGCTTCCAATGGCTCAAGGTACCTTGGCACATCTAGTTGACTTAGGTCAACCAAGTATGCCAATTTACCCTAAGCCATTATGAGCATCTTCCTATAATGATTTATGTTACTAACTAGGGCTAGGGTTAAACCCGAGACAAGTGGACTACCGGTAGTCAGTAAAGACCAATCATGATAATAATGGAGTGAGGTGAAGGAAATATTCCAATATGATGAGTATTCCATCTAGAAATAGTGCCATACAAAGTATGTTTTACATCTTTGGTTGAAGTATCACAAGTTGTTGGTTACATTGTCCTATGTCACCTAGTTTAAAGTAACATGATGTCAGATGAATATTGATAACAAATATTTAGATAGGTTCTTTAAATAGATCACCCATTACCTAGAATAGGGTAAGATAACTAAGTATACGTAGTATATGACAAGTATTCAATACTTAAGTTAAACATGAATAGATCGGTGTATCACCGAGCTAGTCACAACTGCATATGGTTATCTTTTACGAGATAGATTGGCATTGAATGTGTGTTCTAAATCATGTTTTTTTAGAAGAATGAACATTATAAAAAAAAATCCCTTGTTTCTAAAGTCTTAAAATGGGAATGTTACAGATCTGTAGTCTAGAATTGGGTCATTTAGTGTGATTGCACAACATTGAGTTTTCTCCAAGGTGTGGGACCTTGCAAGGTGAGAAAACTCTCTAGAGAAAGATTGTTTTTACTCCTCTATCTAGGTGTATGCATGAATTTACAGAGGTTCAATACTAGTTCCTACTCTAAATTCCAAGGAGATAGAGTTGAAGATGCAAAAATGGGGAAAGAAAACTAAGCTAAAAGGGCGATACACCAAAGGAGTGATGATATTATATTTTGCAAATAAACACAGATCATAAGAATGTAACATAGAACATGCATAGATTGCTAAGATATAATGAATGATCAGAAGATAATAATAACACGTGAAAGGATTGAAAAAATCATTCACAGAGCTTGGATTATCATTCCTAGTTTTTAATACGATGCATTACAATGGCAAGGAGGCAAAAATATGTGTTGAATCCTATATGAGAGGTCTGAAAATCCATGAATCCACTTGCTAAGGAGAAAAGTGGAGCCTGCAATACCAAAATGTCCAACAAAACAAAGGATCAAATCCTTTCCATTTATAGCTGAAGCAAAGAGAGAGAAATCAGAAGAGGGAGAAAATCATATCATTTAACTCAACCATCCACCATTAATCCCTTTCAAATCGGCCTGCAAACCCGTCAAATTGATTCCTCTGTTTCTGTTTTACGTGTTTCAATAAAAATGATGGATTTTAGCAAAATGCATTTCTCCAAGCAATCTGATCTTTGATTAATGGTGTGAGAAGACATTTTAGGTCTTTTCTCTCATCAAATCAAGTTGATTCTTCATCCTTTGTGTGTGGGAGAAGGAAACCATGGTGGATTGAGAAAAAAATAACTCATTCGAAGCAATCTGGTTCACATTAAAGGCATGAAAGACATTTCTATATTTTTTTCCTTAAAACCTAAAAAAATGATGTTTTTACTCCTCCAATGCATAGAGGAGATCAAGATCTTTCCAACGAGTCTAATTTTTCCCAAATCTGA
Source organism: Taxus chinensis (assembly GCA_019776745.2). Taxonomy (NCBI): domain Eukaryota; kingdom Viridiplantae; phylum Streptophyta; class Pinopsida; order Cupressales; family Taxaceae; genus Taxus; species Taxus chinensis. The sequence goes on along the minus strand of CM034146.1, from coordinate 81,297,472 downwards.
TCTCTGGATCAAAATATATGCCCATCTAAAGATTTAGGGAAAAATCAGGGCATAAATTTGGGCACAAATTTCAAGGCACAAATTAGGCTGAAAAATGGTGGTGAATCAGATTTGAAAACAAGTCCACAGGCCCAAATTTTACTTTTTGCACTTTTGCAAAAATTTCCCAAAACACTCCGCATCCCCGCTAGTTACGTGGCACCTATTAGGTCGACAGAGTCAAACCTTAAAATTTTCCCTTTGATTTCAAATTGGGAAAAATTCCCAAAAAAATTTGTGCCCCACCGATGCGCTGATGATGTGTCATAAAAATGGCATGTGTCGGCCTTTGATTGGCATGGAGGTGTGCTTCATTTTCTTCCTTCATAGGCCCGCTGCCTCAAACTTCACCTTTTTCCCTTTGATTTCAAATTGGAATACTTCCCAAAAATTATCTGTGCCCCACTCTCCCAGTGACATGTGGTAACTTCTGATTCAGTGTGGAGGTGTGGCCCAAATTTTCCTCTTCTCCTTCATGGGCTCAGGGGCTGATTTTTTATTTTGAGTTTTTAGCCAAAAAGGTGAAGTGTCGCAATTTCCCCCCTGGCCTCGTGAGTCCACTTCCTTCCTTTGTCAAGCCTGTGGGCCAAAATGTTCCTTTGTGCCATTTTTCCCCAAAAAGGGATAAACACCAAATTTATCTCAACGCCTCTGCCAACCCGTCAACTTTCCTTGGAAAATTTTCCTCCTTACCTCCATGGGCCTACCCAAGGAAAATTTCCCCTCCAAACTCCACTAAGCCATAACTTGCAAAATACAAGGAGTAGGAAGGACTTCCTTACCTTTCTGGAAAGGGAAAAAAATTCTCTATCTGATGAAGCAATACCTAGAAAATTTTGAGTGCCTTAAATGTGTAAAAATTTGACTGAGGCACAAAAGGAAGCTAGTTAACCCAAAATAAAGGGGAGCTTATTTTGGTTAACACTTACATTTTTTACAAAATGGAGACAACCCTTCACGTAGCTCAGATGAGCCCAAATCAACATATAAGTGCATTAATGCAAATTAAAATCATTTTAGTAGGATTATGTTTGAATTACGTAAATTATTACAGGCTCTTGAGATCGAACTTGGAACTTTGTTTTTTACAGGGTTGGGGAGCTAGCTCTTGTTATGGCAAGTCAAAATTGTGATGGTTAGGGGGCCCATTATCATACCTATATCAAATGATTTGTTACAAAGGAAACAAATATGGGATTATATGGTACCGAGTCAACACATGACTTGTTTCACAACCCAATTTTCCCGGGACCTCATGTTAAGTGTCCTCTAGGAATAGCTTGGTCGAGATAAGAACGAGCTCAATGAGTATTAGACATGTTGGTGAAGTAAGTATAAATGCATTCGAGTGAATTGATCAAGGACCAATGCAAAAGAACGAGCCTAAATGCAAATGGAGCTTGATGGAAAACTCAGCTTAGAGGTTCAAGTTATTTGAGAACTTGGCAGATCATTGGGACATAGCTCGTTGCGGTGTATTTTTTGGATGAGCTTGTGATTTTGACAAACATCTGTACATTACGGTATAGAGCTCGAGCCAAGTTTTGGCTTGGTACAGGAGATGCTTTGCATTGGGAACTCAAGAATATTTGGCTCGATTCGAGAAATCAAGTTGATCTTGGTGCTGGAGTGATAAGGTTTAGGAAACATTACCAAAGGGAAGAGCTCACAAAAGTTGAGTTGCTTGGTACATAAGCCATCTTTCAGGGCTATGATAAATCAGCAAGAACAAATTCATAGCAACAAGAAGCAATAATAAGAAGTTTTGGTTGAGCATCATAAACCAACCTTGGCACCATTACAAATAGGTTGAGTGAGCTCATAAAGGCCACCATGAACTCATGACCCAGATGAACTCATTAGAATAATTTACAGGTTAGTTAGAGGAGAAGATCGGGCTCGTGAAGCTAAATGTGCATGTCGGTAGTCATTAGACGGTTCATTGGATAAGAAGAGGATATGAAATCCTGCAGTTGTAGAGAAAGGATTGGCTCATTTTGTGCCACAGTTTGAGCCCATTTGAAAATGGCTCGATGAGCTCATGTGGGTAGATTCCTAGGTTGAGCGATCGAAGTTCAAGCCATCTCATCTTGGCATGAAGTTGTAGAGATAAGCTAAGTCAACATTTGTATAGCTTGACCATTACAGTCGAAGGATGTAAATCGAGTTATTAGAAAAAATGTGTGAATTTTAGGGGCTTAGATCATGTTTAGCATGTTCAATGTGTTGAACTAGGGATCTCAGCAAGGCTACCAAGTGAGGATCTTGCTACAGGCTGAGCCAATGAATCAAGTAAAGTTAGCTCGATTTACAAGGGCAACAAGATCTTTCACGGTTTTTTTGAATTAATAGGATTCAAGGTTGTCGGCGATGCCACAGATTCTTATGTCGATCAAGAATCACACTAAAGCTAATACGAAGGTGAGTTTGATATCGTGCTAGTACAAGCAAGCTAAAACTCGTGCCTTGGCAGTTTGGTGTTGAATGGTTGATCAATGGTGAGAGGAATAGGTGAGGAACCATTGAGTTTTCGTACAGAAAGCCAAGTTAGGGTTCACCAGAGTCATCACGGGAGCTCAGTGCTTGGGGAAAGTTAGCTTGGGCTATACAGGGATTGAGCTAGGAATGAAGTCAAGTTCACTGGAGCCTCATGTGGAGAAGGAGAAAGGCCAATTTGGTGTCTTTTCTTAGTGTAATGGATCAAATCGATCTCAAAGTTAGCTGGTTAAGTTTAACATTGTGGAAAGAGAGGATCTAGTTCATGTCATTGAAAGATGTAAATGTTATTTGGAGGAACTCAAGTATAAGAAGTGAGATTGAAATATGTGACTAGGTGAAAAAGATCTGAAATCGAGTAACTCAAACGGAGCTCAGTGATCACTATAAGGACGTATTAAAAGATGATGAAATTTTTTGAGAGACCGATTTGAGCCTAGTCAACTAAATGAAAATCAATGATGATGAGCATGGGGAAATTATGGGGATCCAATACCATCTTACCAAGACATTACGTGGGTAGAATGGCCTCGAAGAACCATATTTCCCCTTTTGGACTTACGAAGTGTAAATGCCATGTCATTTATAACAAAATGGTTTTTCCTCGTGTTAAGTTGAAAAGTGGAAATTAGTGGCCATCCAGCCAAAATGGTACACGGCCAGATAATGCCAAAACCTTGCACTCCAATCCCACACATTGAAAATAAGGTGAGAATTTCCAAGGGAAATGACGAGATGACATGCCATTGAAAAAATTCCGAGTATGGGAGAAGGTTGAATCTACTACCAAGATCGGGAGTTTGATAATGGTAAACCAAGAAGGTAATCCTACGCTCATAAATTTCACTTACGGGTTCACGTTTATTATTGTAATATTAGGTGAGTCATCAAGTGAGTTGAAACATGTTGGAGTGGTTAATGAGAATGTGCTTGTGAAGATAGCCGGGTTATCAGTTAAACCATCTGGTGCATGCATAATGCCTTAGCAAGTAGAGCTTGGTCAAGGACGGAGTTAATAGGAAAATTAGTTGGGGAAGGTCAATAAAGTGTGAGGTGGAGGATGGTGAATTCACTTGGTGTATTGAGCATAAAGGAGATACTGAGCCAAAATTGGATCATACATAATTCATTGTAATACATAGCCAAGTTTAGTGAGGGATGAACGATAAAAAACCCATGGCGTAAGAGCTCGGAGATAAAGGAAATTCAGCCCAAGTAAGAAGCTTGCATAGAGCCTATCAAGTTTTTTAAGTACCAAGCTCTAATTCATGTATGTTGGGATGAGAAGGAGTCAAGACAAATGATGCACAAATGAGAAAAATAATTGGTATGATCAGGGAGAGTTTGGGATGATAGGAGTCAGTGAGGCTGGCGTGAGTCCACCAAATATTGACTTTGGCAACGAGATGTGTTGGTAGACTTGCAAAGCATATAGATCTAGAAGTATGAGGATCATGGATAAGAATGATAAGATCATGCTCGAGTCACTTGAAGCTCATTGAGGCAAAAAGTTCATGATTTGTCATTTGAAAACTTAATTGAGCTCGTTATGGAGAACTCACCCCGAGTCGGGAGTACCTAGGCTAATGAGGAGAGTTCATCATAGTTACAAAGGTATTTAGGTGCAAGGTGAGCTTGTGAACATGAGATCAAATTGATCTCTTTGAGATGGTTTCAAATTTTTGACGTGAGAATGACTCATGATGTGCTTGTTGAGATGTGCTTTATGGTTCTAGGTAGTTCATGCACATGTCAACCGATCCAATGGAGGAGCTCGACTTAGCATTTACAGTGATGAAGGGTGGTTAGGTCCAGAAGAAAGATTGTTTTGAGAAAGTCAGGGAGAGTAGGTCATTACATAGTGTGTTGGAGAAGAGATTGGTCTTTAACTCTATGTAGAATGGAGCTCGGCTTCTCAGTCGGTGAAGGATCTCAATACAGAAGACAAGAGCGATTCCTTCCACGAGTTGAAATAACATTTCAAGAGGGAGTTCATTTAAGCTCAATAATGGGATATTAGTTACGAAAATATGATGGCGAGGAGCACTTAGAAAAAATGATACAAATTGTGTGAGCTATGCATAAGCCTGAGACATAGTCCATAACAAGAAATGAGTTCAAGGGTGTAAGCTTGTGGAGTTTGGTGGTCACTGCAACATGTTTGACAACCGCCAATGCATAAGGAATAAGTCATCTTGAAGGGTGAGTCAAGACAGAGCTCATGAATAATAGTTCGATGCGGAATGTGAGCTTGTTTGTGGTGGAAGACAATGGAGCTCATATCCAACTCGGTGAGATGGCTCAGCGAGCCAACCACCGAGTTGGACTCAATTTTGGCCTTTTCTTCACATCCCTCTTCAAGTCAAACTAGTCAACGAGGGTCCCACCATTTAATTTTAATTAATTTAATATTTTTATTTTAATATTTTAATAATAATATTTATTATAATTATTTAAATGTTCTTTTAATTAATTGAGAAGGCTTGGTCAATAGGTAATTAATGACACACGATGGAACCTTCTAAAGTGGTTAAACCAACTGTAATAAATGAACCATCATGTACCTTCAATTTAGGAAGGAAATTTATGACTCGTTGTCTCCTCTCTCACAATTTCTTCTATAAATGTAAGTTGGAAGCTCATTCCAAGGAGTTCCAACATGTCAAATAGGTTAGACAGTTAGACTTCTTAGGCAAGTGTGTGTTATTCAAGAGTCATATCTCTTTTGCAAGTTGTCCTTGTATGTTGAGACAACTTTCAAGCCTCCTCTTCAAGACTGTAATGGAAACCATTACCTCTTCTAAATGTATGATGCATTGTGCACGCTATTGAAGTAATAAAAGTGTGTTTTTTGTGACTAATCTCGGTCCTTCCATCCTTCTATACTTCATTGTTACTTTTCTCATGCTTGCAGGTACATTATGCAAGTTCACATTTCTAGTGTAGGATCTTTGAGTTCTATGCTTATCAAGTTGTCGATCACTGCATGTAGTTGACTTGTGGTTCTTTTTCACCCTTATCAAGTTCATCCTTCTTCACCGAAAGACTAATAACTTGTTTTTCTAATCGAGTTTAACAAAGGGACCCTGTGCTTCCTAGCCTGTGGTATTTTGTACAGGTTACAGTAGGTGAAGTTGACCTATGGCATACACACCCTCTTCAAATTAACCCTTCATGAGTCTAGAAACACCCTTTATTTGGTGCATCACCATTCCTAGTATAGTTTCATTTCTTGCAAGTCTCTTTCCCTAAAACCCATGAAAATGTTAGCATAGGACTAGATAGCCATTTTATTACACTAGGAGCAGTACAACACTTAGTTTAGGAAGAGAAAGTCAGCCTTCTCCGGAGGTTCACCTCAAGCCCATGTCCTATATCTTGAGAGATGATTCCATGTGTCTAAATCACACCGAGTTTCCTGTTCACATTTTGGCCATTCAGAGGGTGCAGTGATTTGGTGAAAACAATAAGATTATTCTTCAATGCATCAAATGTCATCTAATATGTCTCTTCCCAACAAAATTTAATTTTGTGTTTTAGTAACTCCTCCAGTGGCGTGGTGATATTGGCATACCCTTTAATAAATTTTTGGTAGTACTCCGTATGCCCAAGGAATCCATGCACTGCACTCTGGCTGGTAGTTTCCTCCAATCCCACAATAATGGCAACTTTGCCAAGATCCACCAGCAAGCCTTCCTTACATATGATATGCCTCATAAGGGTCTCAGATGGAGTAGCAAAAACACATTTCTTAATGTTGAGGGATATCCTCAATTGCTGACATATTTCAAACATCAGCCTGAGACCCACCCATCATTCCTCCTTCTTCATCAATTCTTCAAACTTCATCTTCAACTTCTTTCAACTTCTTCTTCTTCACATTTCACCACACATCATCACAAATCAATTTCAACATCCTTCATCACAACATTGTCACAATGGTCTTTCACCAATCCATATATTATCCAATCATCAAGGTAGACCTGAAGGAACTGTTGTCAAAATTTCACCCCCCCTGGGCGCATCTCGGCCCTTTGTTCAGGGTCTGTCCGCGTCCCCCGCTCTTAGCTCGCTACCCTTCGTTACCTGTTTTAATTTTGATAGCATGCATCAGAATATTCAAGTCCCAGGAAAAATTGATTGATTCGGGGCAAAAAATCCCCAGCTCTGTTCAGTGTGCTTTCGTCCTTCCCTCCTTATTGTCCCCTCCCCCCGTCCGTTGCCCGCCTCTCGCCGGCCTCATGTTGCTAGAGTCCCCTAAAATATTTTCGAAGTTCCCTGTCTGAGAGGAAAAGAGCAAGCTCTGAGAAAATGTGAAAAAAGGTTGCAGAAGGCAAGTAGGTTGATCCAGGAAAAAAATCATAAAAAATGACTAAGTCCTAGTCCTAGGGGCAGTCAGGACATTTGGGACAAAAAGGCCCGAACCGGCTGGCTCGGCCGAAGTAAGCACAAACAACCCACAAAGCAATAGGGACATCTGGGACAAAAGTACGCGGTGGGCGCGAAATGCCAGTTCAAACCGAGAAAAAATTGGCTAACTGCTGAGAGGGACGCAAATGGGACAATCGGGCCAAAAAGGCGTGAACCGGCCGAACTGAGCGAAAAAAGGGCCAGACAGTCCAAAAATCAAATGGGAAAATTGGGCCAAAAAGGCGTGAAACCGGCCGAACCAGCCGAAAAGAGTCAATTCAGTCCGAAGCAAAGTGGGACAAGTGGGCCAAAAATGCCCGAAACCGGCCGAAATCGGCTGAAATGAGTCCAGAGGGTCCAAAATCAAATGGGACATCTGGGACAAATGGACGCGAAATGCCCGAACCGGCCGAAATGAGCAAAAAGGGCCCAAAATCAAATGGGACATCTGGGACAAATGGAGGCGAAGTACGCGAAGGAGCCGAGGACCAATCAGAAATCGCCACATGCCACAAAGAGAAAAGTCAAAAAGTCAAGGGGTGAGTTTTCGAGCACCGATCCGAACCAATGGGATAGTGCCACATGTCCCCAGCTAGGGCCCACAAGGAAAATTCAAAAGATAGCCCGCCAAAAGATAGAGGAGAGAGAATTACGCAACCAATCAGAGCCTGTCACGTGTCATCCAGATGGCGAAGAGCGAGAAAACATTTTAAAATTTGTTTTGATCTGTTCCGTGCCCTAAATCTTCAGATCGCCATATCTTTTGATCCAGAGCTCAGATTTCCACGTTCTTTATATCAACAGAAAGCTGTTGAGATGATCTACATGATTCTGGGATCAACCTTGAGTTTTGGTGTAGTCTAAAGAGAGAAAATCGAGAAATAGATCTGACACGTGTGCACGGCCAGAAGTGACATTTCAGCGGCCAAATTAATGCAGAATGGGTCGCATTCTCCTCCAAATCGGTCAAAGATGGCAGGGTATGGGTTGGTAAGGTATCCTATGCCATTTTAATGCATTGGCATTCAATGAGGAATGGGCTTACACATTTTCCCATGTTTTCTGTCCCCTGGGCTCGACCCATGCAATGTAAAAGCCAGATTTGGCTCATTTTAAAAAAAAAGTTTTGTTCATTCTTTCTGCTCAGCCCTCCCTTCTTTTCTTCTCTAGGGTTGAAAATGGAGCTCAAACCTCCTCCCTTGCTCTGTAATGGCGTTTTTTCCTTTTACTAATGGAATGATGTTCTGTGCAAACTTCTAGAGCAACAAAATGTGTTCTGTGATGCATCTGTCCATCCTCTCTCGTTTTTGCTTGTCTTCTTCTTACCTCTCTTCATTACAGGTGTCTGTGCATGTTTGAATGTTCATTGTAGGTTCAAAGCTGTGTTCATGGAGTTTTGGGACATTTTCTGTGTGAAATCTATCCTTGGTCCTGTGATGCATCTGTCCATCCTTCCCATTGCTCACCTCTCTTTGTCCCATGGCAGTTTTGATAGATGTCCAACATTCTCCTTCTCTAGTGTATCACCGTTTTAGTGTAGGCTTTTTCTGTTTTTTCCCTTCTCTCTCTCTGTCTCTTTGGCATGGTTAGATTAGGATTAGATTAGCTTGCCTACACTGGTATAGCTTGTGGCAGGTAGTTTAGGAGCAGGAAACAGCCTTCTCTGGAGATTCCTCTCTCGGTTTCACAAGTCCCACGCTTGGAGAGAGGTTTCCATGTTGTGCAATCACACTGGATGCCTGAACATCAACCTAGAAGCCTGATGTGCATCCAGGGGTGCTGTGATTTTGCATCAACAGTTTTGGCACACCTGGTGGGACCTTAGAGGTCTTTCACTTCATCTTTTGCAGGTTGATGTGTTCCTGTGAAGATTTCAGCCTTTGGAGGCACTTGCAAACACATCTGGCGACTCCATCTGGTCAACAACCATCTCTGAAGTTGCAAACCTTCCTTTCCATTCATTTCCATCCATTTTTCATTCATCCTTCTTTCCATCCCTTTCATTCTTTTCCATTCCATGAAGTTGTGCAACCATGACTTCATTTCCATCATAGAACTCACATTTACAACAACAGCAGTATTTTCCACTTCCAACATGTTTTACAAATCCTCCAGATCAGCATGCATACTCATATGAATAGTAGTGCCAAAGTCAGTTTGGCAATGAAGCTTCCCAAGAGCAAGAGTATGCATACAATGAAGACCATCAGATCCAAGATGCTGGTCTGTTGGAGAAAATCCAAAAGATGGAGGTGGAGATGGTGCAGTCCAGGGCTCAAGCACAAATGAAAGCTTTTGGAATCAGTTATGGAGCACCCTGTCCATGGGTGGGACCTTTTCCAAGGCATTACAGCCCTCAGGAGAAGCTTGACTTCATGATTGCAACGCTGCCTTTGCTTGCTAAGTGGATTGAAGAAATAGAGGTGTATGAGAGAAGTATTCAGCAACCTTGTCAATGGGTAAGCACACCATCTCATGCCTTTTTTTTTCCTCTTTCCCAATCTGTTTCATTTCAGCAGTGTCAAGTTTCATACTCTCCATCTATTGTCCCAAGTGTTGAATCCATTCCCCCATCCCCTAGTATTCCACCCCATCTCAATTCTTCTTTCCTTTTCCCTTCCAAATAGTCATCCCCTCCAAAGAAACAAGAGGTTTCACCTCCTCCTCCACCACCACAAAAAAATGTCAAATCAGTTGAGTTTCAACCCATCCCTCCTCTTGCATTCCCAAATCCATGTTGGGAGGATGAAAATCAGAATGCCAGTCAAGGAAAACAACAACAAAAAGAGAGTGCCAACAAAGATGAAGAAATTCAAAATATGAAGAGTTGGGCTCTTAGATTTGGGATGACAAAGATCCCCTTGATGGTTAAAACTACATAAGAGGCTAGGGTTGGAGAAAAAATGGTGGTCAGGACTGATTCTGTTGCAGCAGAAGAAGAAGATCTTGCAGTCCCAACTTGTCCTCTAGAGCAACAAATTGAAGAGTTTGACTTGACAAACTTCATGCTGGAGGAAGAGTTCAACCAAGAGCAAGATTTCCTTCAAACATTGGAGGAAGGAGAAGCTGCTCCAAATCCAAAAGAAGAGGAGCACCATCTAGCTGTGGAGGAGAAAAATGCAGATCCAAGGGCTTTGAGCACAAAGCAGGTTACAGGAGAACCTTCAGTTCTTCTTTCCACTTCATCTCTCTCAAGTTCTAGCACTGAAAAGGAGTTTGATCTCTCAAACTCAATATTGGAGAGTGAAGGAAAACCATGGTGGTCAAGTTGCAGATCAAGAGGACACCATGGAGGAAGTTGAAAAACGAGCAGCAGGACAACAATGAGGCAGTTTTACCTGTCAGATTTGGAGGACTGTTTTGATGGAGAAGAGCCGGTTGAGCTTTCACCTTTCTCTCTTTCATCATCCACATTCCAAAACACCAGAGCCTGCTGCCATGAAGGAGAGCTTTCATTTGCAGCAACCTACATCTTACAGCAGCTCTTTGGGATCAAGATTGGAAGATTTTTATCTTCCATGTTCTTCATTGGAGGAAGAGAAAGGACAGAAGGATTCCATCATTTCTTGCACATCATCCATTCAGGTGGGTCTACAAGAAGACTCCATTCTTGGAGTTGAAAATTAGAGCTATGGGCATATCAAACTGATCAGACCTTGCCCAATCAGGTATTTGGCTTCATTGGAGCCAAAGGAGAAGCCACAACCAGTCATGCTTGCTTCTGAGCATGAGGATGAGCTACAAAGTACCAAGGATCAGTTGCCATACCTCTCCAATCCAAATGCAAAGCAACTAAAAGAGGTATTGGATTTTTCAGTTGATACCTTGATGATTTGGATAGAAGACCAGCTTCTTGTTGATTTTCCATCCATCCAAACAGCCATGATCAGTGCCAAATCAATTACATGGCTGCCAATTTTGAAGAAAGGAAGCTATTTCTCACAACTAGTTGCAGGGTTTGTTTAGCTTGCCTTTGCTTCCAGTTAGAGTAGAGTAGCTAGGTTTTCTTTCAGTAGAAGAAGTGCTTGTGCACACTCTGCATGTTCCATTTGGGGCATGTATGATTTTCAGTTTTGTACATAGTTTTGGTGTTGCTGGTTCTGCTCTTGCACAGTTCATTTCAGTGGCATCTTGGTGAAGACACTCCAGGTTCAATGGGTTTCCAAGTGGCTCAGAGGGAGGTTTTCAAAGTTCAGATCAGTTGCAGGTTGCAACTCATGACTCCATGCCCAATGGATGCTTCAAGCTACTGATCATTCATCTAGCCGGCAGATGACCCCGCTGAGTCGCCAAACTGTTGTCAAAATTTCACCCCCCCTGGGTAATTTTGATAACATGCATCAGAATATTCAAGTCCCAGGAAAATTGATTGATTCGGGGCCAAAAATCATGTTGCTAGAGTCCCCTCAAATATTTTCGAAGTTCCCTGTCTGAGAGGAAAAGAGCAAGCTCTGAGAAAATGGGAAAAAAGGTTGCAGAAGGCAAGTAGGTTGATCTAGGAAAAAATCATAAAAATGACTAAGTCCTAGTCCTAGGGGCAGTCGGGACATTTGGGACAAAAAGGCCCGAACCGGCTGGCTCGGCCGAAGTAAAAACAAACAGCCTGCAAAGCAACAGAGACATCTGGGACAAAAGTACGCGGCGGGCGCGAAATGCCGGTTCGACCGAGAAAAAATTGGCTAACTGCTGAGAGGGACGCAAATGGGACAATCGGGCCAAAAAGGCGCGAACCGGCCGAACCGGGTGAAAAAGGGCCAGATAGTCCAAAATCAAATGGGACAATCGGGCCAAAAAGGTGCGAACCAGCCGAACCGGCCGAAAAGAGTCAAGTCAGTCCGAAGCAAAGTGGGACAAGCGGGCCAAAAATGCCTGAACCGGCCGAATCGGCCGAAATGAGTCCAGAGGGTCCAAAATCAAATGGGACATCTGGGACAAATGGACGCGAAATGCCCGAACCAGCCGAAATGAGCACAAAGGGCCCAAAATCAAATGGGACATCCGGGACAAATGGAGGTGAAGTACGCGAAGGAGCCGAGGACCAATCAGAAATCGCCACGTGCCACAAAGAGAAAAGTCAAAAAGTCAAGGGGCGAGTTTTCGAGCACCGATCCGAACCAATGGGATAGTGCCACGTGTCCCAGCTAGGGCCCACAAGGAAAATTCAAAAGACAGCCCGCTGAAAGGTAGAGGAGAGAGAATTGCATGACCAATCAGAGCCTGCCACGTGTTGTCTAGGTGGCGAAGCGTGGGAAAATATTTCGAAATCTGTCTTGGTCTGTTCCGTGCCCTAAATCTTCAGATCGCCATATCTTTTGATCCAGAGCTCGGATTTCCACGTTCTTTATATCAACGGAAAGCTGTTGAGATGCTCTACATGATTCTGGGATCAAACTAGAGTTTTGGTGTATTCTAAAGAGAGAAAATTGAGAAACGGCTCTGACACGTGTGCACGAACAGAAGTGACATTTCAGCGGCCAAATTAATGCAGAATGGGGCGCATTCTCCTCCAAATCGGTCAAAGATGGTAGGGTATGGGTTGGTAAGGTATCCTATGCCATTTTAATGCATTGGCATTTAATGAGGAATGGCCTTACACGTTTTCCCACGTTTTCTGTCCCCTGGGCTCAACCCATGCAATGTAAAACCCAGATTTGGCTCATTTTTTAAAAAAAGTTTGTTCATTCTTTCTGCTCGGCCCTCCCTTCTTTTCTTCTCTAGGGTTGAAAATGGAGCTCGAACCTCCTCCTTTGCTCTGTAATGGCGTTTTTTCCTTTTACTAATGGAATGATGTTCTGTGTAAACTTCTGGAGCAACAAAACGTGTTCTGTGATGCATCTGTCCATCCTCTCTCGTTTTTGCTTGTTCTCTCCTTGCCTCTCTTCATTTGCAGGTATCTATGCATGTCTAAATTTTTATTGCAGGTTTGGAGCTGTGTTCATAGAGTTTTGGGACATTTTCTGTGTGAAATCTATCCTTGGGCCTGTGATGCATCTATCCATCCTTCCCATTGCTCACCTCTCTTTGTCCCATGGTAGTTTTGATAGATGTTCAACATCCTCCTTCTCTGGTGTATCACCGTTTTAGTGTAGGCTTTTTCTGTTTTTCCCTTCTCTCTCTCTCTCTCTCTGTCTCCTTGGCATGGTTAGATTAGGATTAGATTAGCTTGCCTGCACTGGAATAGCTTGTGGCAGGTAGTTTAGGAGCAGGAACCAGCCTTCTCTAGAGATTCCTCTCTCGGTTTCACAAGTCCCACACTTGGAGAGAGGTTTCCATGTTGTGCAATCACACTGGATGCCTGAACATCAACCTAGAAGCCTGATGTGCATCCAGGGGTGCTGTGATTTTACATCAATAGGAACTTATGGATAAAATCCTGAAATGCCTTGACCACTATGCATGAAAACACAACATGCGCATTCTTTAGTCCAAACAACATGACCATGTACGTGAAGCTTCCCCATTTAGTGGCAAAATTTGTCTTTTCTTATTATTCCTTTGGAATTCTAACTTGATATCTTGAGAATCTCACTGTGAAAGAATAGATCTCGTACCGGGATACTCCTTCTAAGATCTCCTCAGTGAAGGGGGTTGGAAAAGTGTCAATGACACATACCACATTTGAATCCATGTAATCAACATAGATCTTTATCCTCCCATCCTTATTAACATTGATGACCATCAGAATTATCCATTTTGATTCCTCAACATCTTCAATGATGCCTGATGCAATCATATTGTCAATTTCCTCCTTGACTTTGATGCAAAGATTTGGATTCATTCGATAAGGTCTCTTCCGAATTGGGTGCGCACCTTCCTTTAACTTGATTTTCATCTCCCCCAGGGAGTGGTGGACACCTTTAAGCTCATGGTACCCATGTGGAAATAAGTCTTGAAACTCATGCAATAGATAAATGATCTTTGAAACCTTCCTTCCTGACCAATAATCCCCAAAAGTAGACTACTTAGGTTCGGCCTCTGAACTAATGTTAACCTTCTTAGTTTTGAGGGGTTCATCGTAGGCATGTGCTTTCTCTTCATTACAATCCATAACTTCACACATACCTTTAGTATGTTTAACATCAAAATTTTCCAGCTCTTTGCCATCTATCACTTAGACCAATTTCCCTTTTTATTTCTCCACGCATGTGCACTCAACCTATGTCTCTTATGATTCTTCCCCATTGAAGCGCACTTCCAAACCAAGTTCACCCAATAATTCTAGTATTCTATCCACCTCCATGGCACTATATCCCATCTTATGGTGCTTAATAACCTGCAACACCCCATCCACTGATGGTTTAGTACTATGATATTTGAAATCTTGAAGGAGCTCAACCGTCAATTCCTGCCAATTTCCTGTCTAATGATGCATCTTTGAGTGAATGTACCATGTGTGCATAACCTTGTAAGGTGGATTATAGCTTATGCACCCATAAAGAAGGTGGCAAGGCTTCCACTCCTTCCATCCAAGCCTTCTCACATGCTTGGACATGAAACAAGGAGGGTTCCTTCCATGATAGTCTCATATGATAGTGGGTGCATTGCTATGAGAAAACCTAATAGAGAATGTGATTCTTACTTCACACCACTCTAGAATTCTATCATGATGTGTCACCCACAAACGCACTGCAGTCCCAAGAAAGTTATAGTTGAGCATCCTTCTTCTTTTGATCTCACTTTTCCACTAGGTATTCATTTCTCGTAAGAAAACATCAGGGTTGGCTCCTCCATAATAGCTTTGAAAATTATTTCCTTCCAAGTGATTGACTGAGCATTCCTTTGTTACTTTTGTAATAAATCCTCTCAATTTCCTCCCAATTAACTCAAAAGTCCTATGCACCTAATTGTCACATGCTATACTAGTGGTATCACTCATAAATTGAGCATCTTTGAACTGAAGAACTCCTTCCATAAGATTAATCACCTCAGGGTCCCTGATAGAGCACACATAGATCCTATCAATAACTTATTCTCCTAAGGGCTCAGTATAGTGTGTTGAATTCCCATCGGTCAAGGGGGTGGTTAATCATTTTTCCTTATTCTCAAAGCTTATGTACCCTTTATTAAATCATGGTTCAGCATTGTTCTTATAACACCAAGGGCGCCCAAGTAATACTGGAAATTTTTCTACCTCAGCTAGTGCCAAGACTTCAAAATATCTAGTTAATTTCACCCCTTGGATAGTGATAACAACATATTTTGAAACACCAATGGGAATTACCTTTTTCTTATTGGCCATAGAAAACACATTTGAAGATGTCTGTAATGGGGGCCTTTCCATTTAGTTATAGGAATCTAAATCATAATATTGCTTGGCATCCATCCATCCACAACCACATTCAAGATAATCTCCTTATCACAGTCAAGGCTGTGGGGAGGAAGGTTAGCATGCAGAACCTTCCTCTCGTACTCTACTCCGGTGCACAGTAGTTTTTCCCATAACCGTTCCCCTAGAAAAGGAATGATATTCTCCTGCCTCAACATTTTTCATACTTCCCTAACCTCATCCAGATCCTTCTGTGGAGCCTCAACACTCTTCCTTTGTTCTAACTTGATTGCTCCTTCAAGAACTGCATTTCTCCTTATAGGATTTGAATTACATCCATTGTCTCTTGATACACCTATTTTTTGATGAGTAGGGTCCAGATACTTACCATACACCACCTCTTTTATTTTAACCATTTATTTATGCCTTTGTGTCTCCCTAGGGCATGTAACTTTAGCTCGTATTGTCACCAATATAGGATCCAGTTCTGACTCGCACACCACCCTTGGCATCCAATGAATCAAAATTATTTATGCTTACCATTCTGGCACCTTTGTCCTTTCAATGTTGTTGGATCATATGTTCAAATAGATCTAGGAACTCCTCATACTTATGCTTCTTTCCATACCAAGAGCATTGTAATAGATCCGGGCATTCGCACTTATAGTGCTTCATAGATCCATAGTTGCAACAAGTTCCATGTGGGAACTTGATTCTTCCTCCTCTTCGGTTGCCACGAACACAAAATCCTCCTCAGAAACCTCTTCAATGCACCCCTCCATCTACATGCCCTTCATAGTGATGACCATCATCCTTGGAATTGTTTATGAGGCTAGTTTGGCACACACCAATATCAATAGCATCATTTATATAGTCAATCAATCTACAACCTTGGTGTCATGAGTAGTAGAGGTGCAAATCTTGCAATAGTAAGACACATTCTTATGGATTGTGCACTGCAGTAGTGGAAACCTATTTGCATCATGATCTCCATAGAAAATATCACACTCCACTATCATGATGCGTACTAGTCTCTGAGGAAAAATTTCCTTTATATACCCCTCTACCTCACAATATATGCACCATAGGCCACTATGAGTGTCATGCACTAAGTTTACAGATAACTTCTCTAGCTTCTTTTTCATTATATCAATCAAGGATTCAATAAAAGGGATAACACCAGTATCCACACTTCTAACATCCTTAGCACATAGGGCATCATCCAAGGCCTCAAACGTGTCGCTGAAGGTCTTGTGTGAAAGAACTCTCCTAAAAGGTGTTATCAAACCTCCAAAAACCATTGAGCATGCTGAGAAGGATGGATATCAATAGATAGTTTTGATAGGAGAGTTTTAAAACACATGTAGTATTATTGCACCCTCTCATCCATACCTTATTGGATCTCCTTCAGCTTGTTAATGCTCTTCTGTTCAAACTCAGGGATATGAAATTTAGGTAAGAAGGCATTCTGCAGTGCGTGTAATCTAACACTATCTTGTGGGGGTCATAATTTTGGTACCAACTATGCGTGTGTCCTTACAACATTGTTACAAACTAACTTGCCTTCCATTCCGGGGTAGTGATCCCCTTTGCATGCCATAACAGCTCACACTTGTGTACATGCTTTGTAGCATCCTCAACACCTTTGTAATCTGGTAGATGCAAAGACATTTTGAAAAATACTTGCTTAGGTGGTTGGGTCCAGTTTCTACCTGATCTAAAACCTTGATTCTCTTTAGTGTTACCTCCACCACTAGATCCACTAGATCCACCAGTGCCTACTCCCCTTGATCTAACAGATCCTCCAAATCCGCTAGGTCCTCTAGCTTTTACTCCACCAAATCCACCTCCCATAGCTGGTAAAGGCCCTGAAGTGGTTGTGCCTAGTGTCCCCACTGTCACACTGAACTACATGAAAATAATCTGTGGTATTGCACCGCTACCATATGTGTGTCCCATGCCACTTCCAGATGTGATACCCAAGTTTTTTGTACCTGTACTTTACCCAAATGTCTTGTTATCCAAAATTTACCCCCTAGGGTAAATTTGATAACATGCATCAGAATACTCAAGTCCTAGGCAAATAGATTGATTCAAGGAAAAAAATCATGTTTCTAGGGCTGATTTTTTCTAACTCTCCTATCCAAGGAGAAAAGAGCAAGTTCTAAAAAAGGGTGAAAAAGTTACAAAAACCAAGCTCGGGCTAGAAAAGATCATGAAAATTGGCTAAGTCCTAGTCTAGGCGGCCCTTGGGATAGTTGGGACGTTGGGGCACAAACTGGCCGAAAGGCTGCCAGGTGGTCCGCAGAGCAAAGGGACATCTGAGCCGTGGGGACGCGCAGGACACGAAAGGGTGAACCAGCCGAAGGTGAAAAATTGACTAATTGTTGTGCAAAACAGGTTAGGACATTTGGGCCATGAGTACACGAAGGACGCAAACCACTCGGATCGGCCGAAACAGAGAAATTTCATCCGGGATAGTTGGGCCAAAGGGATGCGTGGGACGCGGAGAGCCGAAGGAGCCGAGAGCCAATCAAATAACGCCACATGTCTTCACCTCAAAGAGGGATAGGGAAGCCTGAATCAGGCGGATCGGAGGAATTTGTCCCAGACAGTTTGAGACAACTGGGACAAAGGGATGCGAGGGACATGAAAAGCCAGCAGGTCCGTGGACGAATCAGGAAACGCCATGTGTCACAAGGGAAAACTTCCAAAATTTCTAAGGGCAAGGTTTGAAGCGTTGGCCCAAGCCAATAAAAAGAGGACATGTGTCCTAAGGAGAAGGTGAGTGCGGAGCTCAGGGAGGAATTAGAGAATTTGGCAAAAGTTTTGGCCAAAAACTAAAAGGTAAAGGATGACCGCACGCCCCTGTCATCCAACCAGATCATGCCACGTGTCCCAAGTGGCGGGGACGCGGGGAAAAATGAAAATTTTTCCAAAAGTTAAAAAAGATCAAAAATTTCAAAGGAAAGCCCACAGAAAGGGAAGGAGAGAAAATTACTCATCCAATCAGCGCCCGACACGTGTCATCCAGGTGGCGGAGCGCGGGAAAAAATTTCAAAACCCATTTTTGCCTATTTTGTGCCCTAAATATTTAGATCGCCATATCTTCCGATCCAGAGCTTGGATTTTCACATTCTTTATATCATTAGAAAGCTTATAAAATTCTCTACATGATTTTGGGGTCAATCTTGAATTTTGGTTCAGTCTGGAGAGAGAAAGTTAAGAAATGGCTCTGACGTGTGTTCATGGCCAGAAATGACATTTCAGCGACTAAATTTAATGCATGATGGGTCGCATTCTCCTCCATTTCGGTCAAAAATGACAGGGTATGGGTTTGTAAGGTCCCCCATGCCAATTTAATGCATTTACAGTCAATGAGAAATGGGCTCCCACGTTTTGTATGTTTTCTCTCTCCTAGGCTCGACCCATGCAATGTAAAATCAGACTTCTTTTTTCACTTCCAGCAAGTGATTTTTGTAAGAATCAGACCTCTTCAAAGATTGTAACAACTTTTCTACCTCTCTAAGGTTATAATGCAGTGGTTTTGACATTAGAAATGATAATGCAAGCTTTGTGAATGGGTTTCAATCCTTTGTTTGTATTATTTGCTTCATTTCAGATCCTAAATTATATCTTATCAGCATGTGTGTGATTTTATGTTGCAATCTTTGGTTTGTGTCTATTTACATGACAAAATATTCACACTCCTTTTGGTGCATCACCATCTTTAGTTAGTTTCAATTTTTACATTTCTATCCCTGTCTACTTGTAATTTAGAGTAGGATTAGGATCTAAACCTCTGTAGTTGTGCAAGCATTAGATCTAATCAGAGGAGTTTGAGGAACCAGCCTCTAATCTGGAGATTCCTCTCTCAGTTTCACAAGTCCCACACTTGGAGAGAGGTTTCCATGTTGTGCAATCACACTGGATGCTAGTATGATCAAACTAGAAATCTGATCAACATCCAGGGGTGCTATGATTTTGCACTAACAGTTTTGGCACGCCTAGTGGGACTTAGAGGTTTCATTTTTATTGCAGCAAAGTTGATGTGCATCTGCTGCAATTTTCTTTCTTGGAAAAATCTATTATTTGCATATCTGGTGACTCCAAGGGAAGAATCAACTAGTTTCAGCAGTGTAGGCCTGAAAACTCATGAGAAGAATCACCACAAGGTCAAGAGTTGGAGAAGAAGAAGTGCTGTTTGAATACCTACAATTATCTCCAAGAAGAAGATAGAGAGGAAGAAGGATTCAAAGGTCTCCATCTCCACCAAACAGAACTCTCTCAACTCCTCCACCTGGTAGGCCTTTCATTCAGTCAACAAGGGTTTTAAGACCAATTAGAATGGCACAAAACAACCCCTACGTCAACTTCACAGGAAGCAGCCCACTTGCCCTCAATGCACAACATCCAATTCCTATTGCAGCCTTGAAGAACATTCCCTACTTCACTGGAGAAAATTAGACTACTCCAGGTGATCATGTTAAAGATATTGATAACCTTTGTGTAATTCATGAAATCAATGAGATGCAAGTGGCTGTCAAGTTGCTGGCGTCTTCATTCAAGGGGAAATCATTACAATGGTTTAGAAGCCTTGGAGCTGGTTCTATCACAAATTGGAATCAGCTGTGTATAACACTTCATGAGAAATTTGGAGAAAAGGGAGACAACTTGTCTCTTTTGGAGCAGCTGACAACCATCAAGAGAGCTCCCAATGAGCAGCTGACCAATTTTCAACTTCAGATTTCAAAAGAATTGGGAGAGAATTCCTAGTGGCAGTTAGGCCAATAGCAGATAGTGATTTTCTCTACTATCTCAAAGCTCTAAATTTTGATATTTCTATGTTGATTCAGGTCCATGGGAGGCATAACTATCCCTATGGCTTATAGCATTGCCATTAGGGACTGAAAATTGTTTAATACAAGCTCGAAAACTTGCCCCTAGACCTCCCATGCCATTGTTTCCAAGTTTAGAGATCCCAAACACCAATCAAGCACCTAATTTGGCTCCTTCTCCCACTCCTAAAAATCAAAGTTCAAATGAAGCTTCCACTTCATCTCCAAGTGCCCCAAATGAGCTTCAAGAAGTCATGAAGCAATTGCAAAACCTAGGAAATGAGCTAGTTACTCTCAAGAGGCAACAAGCCCAAGGTTTTAGACCTTCTTATCAACCCCAAGCCTAGCCTAATAGGCAGCCATACCAACCACAAAGGCCACCTGATCCAGTTGCAAATATGAATCAAACAAGGCCTCCTGCCAATAGACCATTTCAGCCCTATAATCCAAATGCCATATCTACTTCCAAGGCATTGGTACCAACACAAAACAACTTTGCTCAAGAGTATGATTGGTGTTTTCCATGCAATGAGCCTCATAACCAATCCATGTGCTTCAATGGTGCTTTAAATCAAGCATTAATGGTGACAACTACTGGTGTGGAGGGTGAGAGAAGTCAAGAAAACAACCAACAACAAGAAACATTCCAACAGCAATCAGCCCCAAATGACACCACATTGGTAAATTGGCAAGCAGAGGATTTTTGTGGCATGAACTAGGCAGTTTCTTAAGGTGTTTCAGCCAACACAAGGTCAAAAAGGAGGAATTTGGGTGAATAACAGCCACTTGACCTCAATCCACAACCTTCCATGGCTCCACAAATGATTGGCAAGCAAAATCCAATTTCAAATGAACAAGGGTAGCCAAGAACAACTCCTAGGCCAACTCAAATACCAGCTGTTGCTACCCACATGCAAGGAATGAATGTCCAAACCAAGGGACAGCAAAGATATCCTTCATCACCATTCAGTATCATTGATCAGATGAAGAAGACAAATGTTAATATATCAATGTGGGAATCCCTATCTATCCCAGGCCAAAGAGATCTGTTGCAAGCTGCCATGAAGGACTGGCCAACTTCGAATCAGCAAGTTCAGATGCAAGAAAAAGTGCTCACAAATGCTACCCAGCCTAAGGGAAATCATGGAGGACAGCAAGGTAAAATGTTGAAGCCCCTTCCTTTCTATGTCTCATTAATCATTGGAAATCAGCTAGTACATAATTGCATGATAGACTCTAGGGGCAAGTAGCTTGGTAATGCCTAAAAAGATAGCTGATCAGCTAGGGCTCTAGTATGAAACAACATCTAAAGGGGTAGTGCAGCTGGATGGGACAGTAGTAGCAATGGTTGGAGTGATTAGAAACTTGAGTTTTACCTTGCATGCATGTCCAAATGTTGTTGTTTTACAAGATGTATCAGTCATAGACCTTCCACCACTCTTTGCCCTATGCTTGTCAAGGGACTTCACAGCCAAGATAGGGGGATATTTTGTCTGCTGATTGGTCACACATGTTGTTCAGAACGAGGTATGGAACTAAGGCTACAATCAGGTCAGAAAGCTATTGCAAAACTTCCATATTCAGCCTTACACTCCAAGTCAGATTAATGCCAATTGCTCAGCATTTGATCAAGAAGATCACCTAAGCACTGATGAAGCTGACACTAAGGTTAGAAGCATCCTGGATCTAACTCTTGATGAATGGGCAAGCAAGGTGCATGCTTTTGATCCTTACCAGGAAATAGAAGAATTTGAGCTAGGGGTCTATTGCATACACAAAGAAAATCAGCCTATTCTTAGCATCACCAAGCCAAACCACAAAGATGACAATGAGGTATGGCAGCTATTTTTTGATGGATCAAGGAGTAGACAAGGTATAGGAGGTGGAGCTATGCTTGTTTCACCTCAAGGAGTAAAGTACTATTCAGATTTTAGATTTCAGTTTGCATGCTCCAATAACACTGTTGAATATAAAGCTTTGGTGCAAGGGATGCATTGGGAAATCAAGAGAGGAATAAAGAACTTGCAAGTCTTTGGTGATAGTGAATTGATTGTAAATCAGGTCAAGGGATAGCATGCTGCCAAGAATGATCTACTCAGGTGCTATAAGAACAGGGTGTGGGACCTCATGGAAGATTTTGAGGGTTTTGGCATCAAATCCATTCCTAGGAAAGAGAATCAAGCTGCTAAACAGGCTTGCAGCAGTAGGGGCAGCCTTTGACATTTTGGAAAGCATTCAACAAGACAAGGTGCAGCCAAACATCCACATGATTGTGAGGCCTTCAGTGCCAGATAACAATGTTAGTTGGCAAGTGTTTGAGAATGACCAGCAAATCATCCATTTCTTGTAAGAAGAAGCTGAGTTCTCAGCCAAGAATCAAGAAAGATTGGAACAACAATATGGTGACCAAGTAGTACAGCTGAGAACTAACAAGCTACCCAAGGGACTTATCACTTTGGAGTCCATTTTTAATCCCAATGACTAGTTTAGAAAGGAGAAAGCAAACATTCAGGTCAAGAGAGAGGATTCAGTATCCATCTTGGTAGAAGAGAACAAACCATTGAAAATTGGAAGGATGACAAATGAACAAGAAAGGTATGAGTTCATACAGCTATTTCAAGAATTTCCTGACATGTTTTCTTGGAGCTATGAAGACTTGAAAGGTTTTAATCCCAACTTAGCTTAGCATGCCATTGAATTGGATCCAAATACTAAGCCTGTCAGGTAGAAACAAAGACCAGTCAATCCACACATGGAGCCTCTCATGAGGAAAGAATTGGACAAGCTGATTGAGTCAAGGATCATATTCCCAATCAAGCATTCTAGTTGGGTTGCCAACTTAGTTCTAGTAAAAAAGAAGAGTGGAGAGATCAGATTGTGTGTTGAATTCAAAGACTTGAATAGAGCCTCTCTCAAGGACCATTACCAACTCCCTTCCATGGAGCAAATCTTGCAAGTTGTGGCTAGCTCCGAGAGGTTTTCACTACTTGATGGCTACTCAGGCTACAATCAGATTATGGTGAAGGAAGAAGACCAGTTCAAGATAGCCTTCACAACCAAATGGGGAAATTTTACATACAGGAAAATGCCATTTGGGCTGTCCAACGCTGGTGCTACCTTCTAAAGGGAAATGGACATGGCATTCAAAGGTTTGATTAACAACATGGTGCTGATTTACCTTGATGATATCACTTTTTTTTCCAAAAATGCAGCAGACCACCTCTGTCATTTGAGGCAAGTCTTCACGAGGTGCAGGAGATTTGGAGTGTATTTGAATCCTAAGAAGTGCATATTTCTTGGACATGAAGGAAAGCTCATTGGCCATATTATCTCCAAGGAAGGATTAGCAATTGATCCAGAGAGGGTTGAAGCCATAAGAGCACTACCATTGCCAAGCCACAAGAAAGCCCTTCAGAGTTTCTTGGGAAGGATAAACTTTGTTAAGAGGTTTGTCCTAGATTTTGTAGTCCTTATCAAGCCCATCACCAAAATGTTAAAGAAGAGCATGGATTTCAAGTGGACAGCAGAAGGCAAGGAGAGTTTTGAAGCAATCAAAGAAGCCATCTCTCAAGCACCAACTCTCATCAACCCGGACTTCTCCAAGGATTTCATCCTCTATGCATTTGGAGGTAATGGCACTATTTCTGCAATTTTGGTACAGCAGAATAAGGATAATGATGAGCAGCCAATTTCCTTCTTCAGCCAGAGCCTAGATGACTATGAGGTGAGGTACTCTTTTATTGAGAAGCATGTACTTGCAGTAATCAGAAGCTTGAAGAAATTCAAGCATTTAGTCTCAAACAACAAGGTCCAGTTGCTGGTCTCACATGCTGGGGTTAAGGACTTCCTCCTCAACAAGGATTTGAATGAGAAAAGGGTAGGTTGGATCACACGTGTTATGGAGTATGACATTGAGATCAAGATCACCAAGCTGGTAAGAGGGAAAGGATTGTGTGAGCAGCTGGTTTTGGGGAAGCAAAAAGAAGTATGCAATGAAGAAGAGGCTGTTTTGACAGTCCAGGACAGCCATGAGCCAAGTGGCAATCAAGAAGAAGTTATTGCTGCCCCCACTCCTTGCTAGACCCAAGGCATTATACACTTCCTAGGCATAGGCCTATGCCCTCCGGAGATGAACAACACCCAAAGGAGACACTTCAGATTGCAGGCTGTTCCGTATGCCATTGTTGATGGAGTTTTGTTCAAGAAAGATGTGAATGGAGTGTTGCTGAGATGCATTAGCACAAATCAGATTCAAAGGGTGTTGGAAGAGTTCCATGGTGGACCAGCTGGTGGTCATTTTGCACCAAGAGTGATAGCTCTAAAAATCATGAAGGCTGGTTATTATTGGCCTAAAATCTTCAGTGATTGCTATGCATGGATCAAGAGGTGTAAGAATTATGCATTCTTCACAGGAAAAGAGAGACTTGCTGCCCTTCCATTACATCCAATCTCAGTTGACCAGCCATTCATGTAATGGGGTTTGGAATTCATTAGAGTCATCAATCCCAATTCAAGCCAAGGGCACAAATGGATTTTGACAGCCACAAACTACTTCACCAAATGGACAGAAGTAGCAACACTCAAAGAGGCAAATGAGTCTAGCATCTTAGACTTTTATGAGGGAATAACAACCAGGTTTGGTGTACCTACTACAATAATCTCAGATAATGCATTAGCATTCATTGGATCTAAGGAGACTGAGTGGGCTGTCAAGAATGGTATTTACCTAAGCACTTCATCAAACTATTACCCTCAAGGTAATGGCCAGGATGAGTCTACAAACAAGAACTTGTTAAGGATCATTAGGAGGACTCTTGACAAGAATCAGAGGTCTTGGCATACTAAACTAAAATCAGCCTTATGGGCTGATAGGATAACTCCCAAAAGATCCACAGGTAACTCTCCATTCAAACTTGTCTATGGAAGAGAAGTAATCTTGCCCATGTCACTTGAGTTGCCAACATTGGAACTCATAAAGCAACTGGAGTTGCTAGAGTTTGAGCCCATGGAGGTGAGGTATGTAGAGTTGATGGAGCTGTAAGAGATCAGAAATCAGGCATCCTAAGAAATGGAAAAGGATCAAGCTTTGATCAAGAAGACCTTTGATAGGAAGGCCAAGGACAGATCTTTTTAGGTTGGAGATCTAGTGTTGAAATGGGATGTGGATAGAGCAAAACTGGGAAGGCATTCAAAATTTGATGCCATTTAGAGTGGCCCATACGTGGTCACGAAGTGCAAGGACAACAATGATTTCCAATTGGCCTCATTGGATGGTGAAGAACTGAAAATTCCAGTCAATGGAATCCATCTCAAGCGTTGCTTCTAGAGGGAAATTCACTACCTTGTAAATATTAGATTAGATTTTCACTCCTCCAAGTGCTTATGCACATTGTTTTGCTGTAGGTTAGTTTTGTTTTCCCTAAGTTCTTTGGCACAACTTGCTGCCCATGGAGGTGTTTTGCAGTCCTTGCTTCCATCAGGTGATATTCTATCTTCCTCCTTACACATTCTAAGTCAGTTGGGGTTCTAAATAGAATATTTGATGACTCCATGCCCAATAGACTACTTCAGGAAACTGGTATCTTCTACCTAGTAGGCAGGTAACCCCACTGAGTCGTCAAATTGTTATCCAAAATTTACCCCCAGGGTAAATTTGATAACATGCATCAGAATACTCAAGTCCCAGGAAAATAGATTGATTCAAGGAAAAAATCATGTTTCTAGGGTCCCCTCAGATTTTTTCAAACTCTTATGTCCAAGGAGAAAAGAGCAAGTTCTAAAAAAGGGTGAAAAAGTTGTAAAAACCAAGCTCGGGATAGAAAAGATCATGAAAATTGGCTAAGTCCTGGTCCAGGTGGTTCTTGGGACGGTTGGGACATCGGGGCGCGAACCACCCGAAAGGCCGCCAGGTGGTCCGTAGAGCAAAGGGACATCCGGGCCATGGGGACGTGTGGGATGCGAAAGGGCGAACCAGCCAAAGGTGAAAAATTGACTAACTGTTGTGCAGAATAGGCTGGGACATTTGGGCCATGAGTACACGAAGGACGCGAACCACCCGGATCGGCCAAAATAGATAAATTTCATCCGGGAAATTTGGGCCAAAGGGACGCGTGGGATGCGGAGAGCCGAGAGCTAATCAAATAACGCCACATGTTTTCACCTCAAAGAGGGACAGGGAAGCCCGAATCGGGGGGATCAAAGGAATTTGTCCCAGACAGTTCGGGAAAACTGGGCCAAAGGGATGCAAGGGACGCGAAAAGCCGGTAGGCCCGTGGACGAAATGCCACATGTCACAAGGGAAAACATCCAAAATTTCTAAGGGCAAGGTTTGAAGCATTGGCCTGAGCCAATAAAAAGAGGACGCATGTCCTAAGGAGAAGGGGAGTATAGAGCTTGGGGAGGAATTAGAGAATTTGGCAAAAGTTTTGGCCAAAAACTAAAAGGTAAAGGATGACCCCGCGCCCCTGTCCTCCAACCAGATCATGCCACGTGTCCCAAGTGGCGGGGACGTGGGGAAAAAATGAATTTTTTTCCAAAAGTTAAAAAAGATCAAAATTTTCAAAGGAAAGCCCATGGAAAGGGAAGGAGAGAAAATTGCTCATCCAATCAGCACTCGACACGTGTCGTCTAGGTGGCAGAGCGCGGGAAAAAATTTCAAAACCCATTTTTGCCTGTTTTGTGCCCTAAATCTTCAGATCGCCATATCTTTCGATCCAGAGCTCAGATTTGCACGTTCTTTATATCATTGGAAATATTATAAAATTATCTACATGATTCCGAGGTCAATATTGAATTTTGGTTCAGTCTGGAGAGAGAAAGTTAAGAAACAGCTCTGACGCGTGTTCATGGCCAGAAATGACATTTCAGCGACTAAATTTAATGCAGGATGGGTCACATTCTCCTCCATTTCGGTCAAAAATGACAGGGTATGGGTTTGTAAGGTCCCCCATGCTGATTTAATGCATTTATAGTCAATGAGGAATGGGCTCCCATGTTTTGTACGTTTTCTCTCTCCTGGGCTCGACCCATGCAATGCAAAAGCCAGATTTGGCTCATTTCTTAAATAAGAACATTTTTTGGCATAACAAACTTCTTTTTTCACTTCCAACAAGTGATTTTTGCAAGAATCAGACCTCTTCAAAGATTGTAACAGCTTTTCTACCTCTCTAAGGTTGTAATGCAGTGGTTTTGACACTGGAAATGATAATGCAAGCTTTGTGAATGGGTTTCAATCCTTTTTTTGTATTATTTGCTTCATTTCAGATCCTAAATTATATCTTATCAGCCTGTGTGTGATTTTATGTTGCAATCTTTGGTTTGTGTCTATTTTCATGAAAAAATATTCACCACTCCTTTTGGTGCATCACCATCTTTAGTTAGTTTCAATTTTTGCATTTCTATCCCTATCTCCTTGCAATTTAGAGTACGATTAGGATCTGAACCTCTGTAGTTGTGTAAGCATTAGATCTAATCAGAGGAGTTTGAGGAACCAGCCTCTAATCTGGAGATTCCTCTCTCAGTTTCACAAGTCCCACACTTGGAGAGAGGTTTCCATGTTGTGCAATCACACTGGATGCTAGTATGATCAAACTAGAAATTTGATCAACATCCAGGGGTGCTGTGATTTTGCACTAACATGTCTCTCAAGACAATATACCTCTAAACACAAGAAATGATTGTGTAACCATATATGTGCCAAATGAAAATTTATACCTTCTAGGTGTTGATCGGTTACTTCCACCAATACTGACTGGGTTAGCAATACTTATCTATGGATTTGGAAAACTAAGAACCAGGAGTTAGTGATGTAGCTTGTAATCTACTGTATAAACCCTAGGAATGCTAGCACATCACCCATCCTGAGTTCAATGCTCACGCAAAGCGTGCATAGGTACCAAGCCCCTCTTTAGAGTTACTTGTGTAGGATGTTAGTGTGATGAAGATAAGACATATTCAGATCCATAATTAAACATAAAAATTCCATAGTGCATAATCCAAATCTAGATCTTAGAGAATCATGAATTAAACAATAACTATAATAAGATTAACCATACATGAACTAGTTTCAGCAATGTCTAACACCATGATCCAGCTAATATCATCCATTTCATTAAATACTGTAAAACAAAAAATCTTCTTACATTATAAAGCATATCCATAAGTCATGCACGTATCAGATCCAACAGCATAACTCTATAATAATTCACACACTTGTCTCTCCTTAAACTACACAGTTCAATACATATTTATAGAGGTAGGTACTTTCCCTTTGCTACCTACCACTTTTGTAAATAAGTCACATGCTGATAATAGCCAAGCACCTTTACAATAACATGCACACATGCAATTGCGTTAATAATAGATGTCCTATAGTTAACTTAAAGAAGTAATCCTATTATTAACTACAACCATGCATGGCAATTATCAGTCGCTCATTCCCAAAATACAATTTGCGTGTCACATTAGTCTCAATCCTGATGTGTGCTCTACACGCTATCTCTAAATATATCCCTTATCCATAAAAATGGCTAAGTCCTGAGCGAAATGTTCTGGCGCTCATTCCCTTTTTATTATTTTGTGCCTTTAAATATGTATTATTGTTGCATGTGTATTCTTTTTGTGTATTCTCCTTAGAACAATATTATGTTTTCTCAACATTACCCCACAATAAATTACATTGTCATCCTGACAATGGGGAATTATTTTTGATGTTCCCAAATAATAAAGAATAAGAATTGAAAGAATTAAAGAATCATTGTACAAAAGAATAAATCTTTACTCAACATCATCCTCTTCTTCAACTAGGAGGATTAGCTCTAGATATTCATTCTTAATCTGAGCCTCCAATGTCTTCCAATCATATAGCATGATCCTTGTCTTTTAGTGAATGTCCATGGCAATGGAATCCAAATCATCTTGAGTAATCTTTTCCTTCTCATTCTGAAGTACCTAGATAAAATTGGCCATTATAGACATCATTCCTTCCAGAAGATCCATATTTTATGCTATAAGCTTCCCAATCTCATTTATCCTCTCCTTATGTAGATCTTGGACTATTGCAAGGGCTTCATGCTTTTGTTTTACTAGTGTTAATATTTTTGTGTGCCCTAAATTCTCATCTTTCATTGCTACCAGGATGTCATTAGCTTTAACTAAAGTCCTAATTCTTATCACTACCTCTAGTGTTGCACACAAATTAAGAGCTTGGTATACTTTCTTTAGCTCATCCTATTAGTACAAATTTTAACTTTATAGTTGTTCCCTGATTTTCCATATCCAGTTTTGCTCAGAAAAAGTTTGATTTTCTCAAAATGGTGACCTGCAATTCATATTTTCCAATTGAATGCCTTTGAATTTCTCACATTGTCATGATTTTTCCCTAAATTGAAACAAATTTCCAACTTCCCCTCTTTTGTGCCCTAATTTCTTCAGTTTTTCAGGCTGAGCCGTTTTCCCTTTGTCAGATTCGTGTAAAAAATTAAAATGGATTTAAACTGAGTTGTTTGTTGTTAAAATCTCATTCCCCAGGCCTAAATCAATGTAAAATCATGTTTGATTGGAGTTAAAACTAAGAAATCTTCCCTCCTTGTGATTTATTTTTAATTTCTAGGGCATCCCCTGCAGTTCTACGTTTTGACGGGCATACGGGTGTCATTTGCCCGTCAAATTCATCCTTACATCCTTTTGGTGATGTGGTAGGTTTCTATTGGCCAGGGGGCAGTTAGGGAAAATTTTATAAGTTGTTACTTTTTGAAAAATTGACAAAGGAAAATTTTTCTCCATGACCCCGCATTCGCTATAGTGATGTGCCTATGTGGCATGATTTGATTGGTTGGAGAATCAGTGCATTGTGGGGGTCACTTAGAAAATTTTCTTCCATTTTGGAAATTTTCTCGAAGTCATTTTTTGGTCCGAAGGCCTACATCCAATGGGAAGTGGACACGTGGCGAGGAGGGTCAAATAGAGAGGTGAAGAGTTGGAAAAATTTGAATTTTTTGGCTTCAAAATATTAAAGTTAAAATTTGGCCCGAGAGCCTGCGACCAATTGGAGGAAGACACGTGTCAAGGATGCAACATGGAAGAAAGGGCCGAAGGAAAATTTTATGAAATTTTGCCTCTATGTTTGCAAGGTAAAAAATGAAAAATGGGCCCACCTCCAATGAAAAGTGGACACGTGTCCAGGAAGGTCAAATGGAGCGGTGGGGACTTCGAAATTTTTTGTTGTTTTTGGGCTTAAAGTTACAAAAGAAAGTTTTTTCCTGAAGGCCCATGTCTCAATCTAGAGGAGGACACGTGTCCAACATTTGGTGGAGGTTTGGAGCGTGGAGAGAAAGTGGAAAAGTTTGCAAAATTTTGGTGAAAAATCTCAAAGTAAAAAATGGACCCGCAGAAAATTTGGAGGTTTCCCCCCGTAGCCAATTAGGGGGTTATATGTGGCCTATTACAAAAGGAAAAAAGGGGGAGCGCGGGCCCGCAAGATGATTTTGTGCTCATGCGGAGGAATAAAGGAAAAATAGGAATGTCATCTCCACAACGAATGGGAGACTACCACGTGGTAGAAGAAGCAACGGTGTGTTCAGTCTCGCACGGAGGTTTTTTGCGGAAATTTTCCTTTTCTCAAAAAATGAGAAAATTTCATTATTTTATCCCATGTGGCTTTCAAGTAGGGCCCACCTAAGGACACGTGGTGGGTTCAGGGGGCAAGCGGGGGAAAATTTTAAAAATTTTCCCGAAGTTCAAAAAGATTTAAAATGCATTTTAAGGATTTGAGGACCAGCTCCAATCAAATTTGGCCACATGTCTGTCTTATCCAAAGGCAGAAAGGGGGAGATCTTGGACACATAGATGATGCAATTTTAAAGTTCAATTTGGATCGATGGTTGTTGAGTATTTTCATTTCTTGCCACCACGGGAGCTCCAAGATGCTTGGATTCATCGTTTTTTACACCAAATTACATGAAATTTTATATGAATTTGGATTCCCCTTTGCCTTATGAATGCAATGGCATCATTCATTTAGGCTAATATGGTGCCCTTTAGTGTTTTTCATTAAATATTTTTCTCACCCCAGTGGAAAAACGAGAAAAGTAAAAAATTCAAAGTTGCTGAGGTAAAATGATGAGGGAAAAAGGTGGAAAATGATTGCAAATGCATGCTGGCATGTTGGAATGACAAAAATGTGACCCTGGGATGGATAAGGATCCAAGCCCATGTAATATTTTATTGTTTTTGTGCATCCTTGGCATTTTGTGAGTCTGTTTCACAATTTAATATAATTTTTCATCAAATGGAAAGGGTTTTGTGACAAGTTTGATCCTTAGATCATATTATTTTCTTGGGATGTAAGGATCCAAGTTGGAATAGGGTATAAGTTGTAATTTTGAAGCATTTTGTAAGACTCGGTTGATATTTTTAGGGAAAGAGAGAATAATTTTCAGGAGCGAAACTAGAAGTAGTCCATTTCTTTTGGAGAAACTACCTGAGAGCCATTTTTAATTCCTTCTTGCATCAAATGTTCATCATGTTGAGTTGGTTTCAGCTATAAAGCCATCAAAAAGCTTTGATATTGTCTTAATAACATTCCCTTGCTAGTGTATTTGATCAAATTTATGGATTGACTGGTTTTATCTCTTGGTAAAACTTGCATACACTTGTATTTCAGTATGTTTTCAATTTGTGTTTCATGCTCATGTTGTAATCTTGTGTCTGGGATCTCTTTTGATCATACATGGCCTCATTTCTTATAGAGGGTTTGAAGGCATCTACAATCTTTCATTCAAAAGAGACATTCATTTGAGTGAAGATAAACAAATTTAAATTCATCTTACTTTCCTTGAATATTGAGGGTGTTTGTAAAACTTTGGGTGTACCTCAAGTCATGATCAAATAAGGGTTTCTAGATGCTTCATTGATATTTTACTTCAAGATTTTGTGGCAGGTTATCAAATTTTGTGTGGAATAGTGCAAATTTGGGCCTCCATTTGTGCACACATCCTGGTTGAAAGAGCACTTCAAACTCATTGAAACATCTCTGTTGTTTAGGTGTTGTAATTCTTTTGCAAAGGTTCCCAAAGAAGTTGGTAATTCCTTATCTTGTCTTGTCTAAAATTCTCCCATCATAATTTCATTCAAACTAATTCATCCTACCCATACTACCCCCTACATTGCATTGTGTATCAACAAAAGAACTCAATCCTTTCACAAAAATGCACAAAGCATATCAGGGTTTTATCATGTCTTTAGCAGCCCTAGCTTTGTTTTGAAAGCATATCCATCATTTAGTAGTGAAAACTCCTTTGAGTTTGGATAATGGATGCTTGATCATGTTTTCACAAGGCCTCTTCCATACCATATGCAAAACACAAGGATATCTCCATCTCCTTTACCATATAAGGGCTGCAATATAGGTTCTCTTGCCTTGGTTGATAGGCACAACCTAAAACAGTGAGGGTTAGATCAAAACCCTTTTGAAGGTGCTATCCACTCCCTCAAATCTTGAATGAAAACAAGTAGATAGGTGTGCTCCCCGGCTATAAATGACATACAAACCATCTATCTATCATTGAGTGTCTTGTGCAAGTTCATGATGCTATTCAAGTTATAAAGGAGATTAAATCTGGATACCAACACCAGAGTGGCACCGTTGCTGGTGAATTCTTGGAATTTCTTTGTGGTTTTGAAGTTTTTGAAAGGTTTGAGCATTTGTGTGATCAAGTATTTGAGCTATTACATTCTTGAGATATCATTTCATACTTCAGATCTACATGTTTTGGGTGAAAAAGATTTCAAACTCAGCCTACTCTTTTCATTTACCAGCAGTTTATATGATTTGGATGCATTTTTTTTGGTTGAATTAAGAAGAAGAAGATATAATTTGTAAATCCTTGCAAATTTTTCAGTCATATCATACATTTGACAGAATATTTTAGTGCTTTCTTACACAACTAAGGTGGAATTCCTTAGTGGCGACTCCATGCTGTTGGGATCTTGAAATACTAGTTGTCTTATACACTTTTGTCATTTGTAACTTGTTGTTTAAATTTCTCAAGCTGGAGGGAAGGAGATCCCTCTTCATCAAGGACTCTTCTAAGAAGTTTCTCACCAAATCAAGAAGCTCAGAACTAGAAGGAAGAAGAGTGTGGAAAGTGGTTGGTGATTTGGTTGCAAGAAAAGAGATCCCCATAGTTTAATTTGAAGGAGAACAACCTGTTATTGAAGATTATAATTATTCTTCAAGTAGATCTGATTCAGGCAACCTTCTTGCTGATTTTCATTCTCCATCAGGTTAGGGACCTCCTTGTGTATTTAAAAAACTTGCTCCTAAATCTACTCCTGTGGTTTCTAGTTTGCTAAAGTGTATCAAGAGAGAGAGCCTTTGGGGGCTTGTCATTTTAAAGATCACTCATCTATTCCAATCAGACCCATTACTATTCCTCATTAGATTGTTTCACCTCCAAGATCACCCCCACCAAACAATATGGCTCAGCCTAGACCTCCATTTGTTGTTAACACCTTTGGTCCTATAAATTTTGGAGGAATGGATGGTTATCCAAATGTTGTCCCACAAGATGTGAGAAATAGGTTACCAAAATTCCAAGGTAACAATGCCATTACCGGTGATCAGCATCTCAAACTGTTTGATAATATGATGGAATATTTTGAGATAGAATTTGAGGATGTGTATATCAAGTTGTTTATCCATACACTTGAATAAGATGCTAGGGATTGGTACAAGGCTCTACCTGATAACTCTATTGATTCATGGACTGAGATGAAAAATGCATTTAGATTGCAGTATGGTGATAGGACTGATCCTAGATTTCTTTTGTCTAAATTTGAAAATATCAAGAAGAACCCAAATGAGATGGTCCATGACTTCAATACAAGATTTAATAAAACATTGAGAAGGTTGCCTATCATTTTGAGGCCTTGTGATGAATCTTGCTTGATCAAATATGCAAATGCATTTGATAAAAAGGTAGCCTATTACTTGAGAGACAAAAATCCTACAAACTTGAGGCAAGCTTTCACCATGGCACTCCAAATTGAAAATAATATTAAAGCTATTTGTAAACCACTTAAGAGGGATGGTGTGAAGCTGATAAACCCTGAGAAGCCTCAAGCTAGCAAGGGTTCTGATTTAGAAGATGTTGTTAAAATTTTGGTAGGGGTTGTCAAAGAAATTTATTACAAATTAGTCCAGGATGAGAAAGGAATTGGGCAAGGTTCACAAGGACAGCAAAGAACTCAAAACCATGATAGATTTTGCAATCATACTAGGGGTGATCAAAGACAAGATGATAGAGGTAAAGGGCCTGTTGGATCTATAAACAAACAACCTCAAGCTCATGAAAATAGAGTGGTGCCTGACCCTTTAACTACAAGGGTTGCTGCTATTCAAGAAATTGCTGATATGGATTGGTGTGATAGATGTTTTCTTCCTCATCCTCCATGTGAAATGGACCAGTAAGTTATTGAATGATGATAATGAGAGATGAAATGGATGATGAAATTTGTATGATGGGCAGCTCTTCAAGCTCACAACAAGCAGTAACATCAACAAATGTGATAAGTGCAAGGACTACTGCAACCTTTTGGGATTGCATAAAGAGGGTACCATTTCTTTCTCTTCCTCAAGCTCATGATGTAGATGTAGTTCAGGCCTTTGAAATTCCTAATAATGAATTTGAATATCTAAGGGATTTAATGATCAAGAAGTATGATGGTGGTATCCCTTCGGAGGAGGATATACAATTGCTAATGAATGACGTGGTTGGTCAAGAGAAAGAATACAATACTAGAAGAAAAGTTGTTAGAGGATATGGTCCTCAAGCCAAACCCAAGACACCCTTGCTCACAAGCATTCCCAAAGACAATCCTAAAAAAGAAACAATTTCCAAGAACCCTATTGTCCCATGCAAAAATATCATTCCTCTTCATGCCCATGCTGCCACAAATACTTCTCCATCTGATGAACCTTCTTGTTTCCCTTCAAATGTTGTCTTACCAAAGAATGTTCCATATGATATAGCCAAATTTTTGAGCCAAAATAAAGTGAGTGTTCTAATTATTGAATTGCTTAGAATTCCTTAGCACAAGAAGAGAGCATTTGAATACTTGGGATTGAAGGAAGAGAATAATATACCAAGTAGAAATGTAAATGTTGTTGAGAATCCTCTTCAAAGCATTACTTTCCTTGAAACACCACCACCAATGGAAGATTTTGGAGAGGCACCTGAAGTATAGTTGGGGACATCCTTGGTTGATTCCCAATTGAATGTTGATCCATTCTTCACAACTTTGCTCATAAAAGATAGGTTGCTTCACAATTCCATGTTTGATTCCGATGCATCATGTAATGTCATGCCTCTAGAATTCATGAATGAGTTGGATACCAAGGTGAAAATAGCATATGGGAAGTGTACAACCATGGATTCAAGGGAAGTTCTGGTTGTTAGTTGTGTGAAGGGTTTAGTAGTGCAACTTGCAACCTATCTGGGTAATAGTTTAAAACTTGGTGTTGTAATTGTTGATTTCCCTGCCAAATGGGGTATGCTTTTGTCAAGAAAGTGGGCTGCAAGTTTTGGTGGTAGTGTTCAAATAGACATGTCTTTCACCACCATTCCCATTGAGGGCATCCTTGTCAAAATCTATGGTGAAAAGAAGATGTTACGCTTGATTGAAGATCCCAAAAATGCTTCTTATGAAGTGTTGTTTGCTAATGTAGATGTTGACAACTTCAATGGTTTTTCTGATGGAAAAGAGAATAAGATGGATAAATCAGAGTGCCTTGGTATGTTATGTTCTCCTTGGACCTTGCTATTTGATGGAGCTTGCTCCAAAGTTGGAAATGGTGCTTTTATAGTGTTGGTTTCTCCTAGTTTGGAAGAATTTCCTTTTTCCTTCAAACTTAATTTTGAATGCACTAACAACATTGCTGAGTATGAGGCATTATTGTTAGGGTTAAGAATTACATGGAAGTATGGAGTAAAGGATATTGTTTCCAAAGGAGACTCAGAGCTGGTTGTCAAGCAAGTAAGAAAGTTGTATGCTACAAAAAATCAGCGTATGAAACAATATAAGCATGATGTTTGGGATTTGATTGAAATGTTTGATTCCTTTAACATTGTTTACCATGATAAAAGTCTTAATGTTGCTGCTGATAAGGTGGATTTCCTTGGTTCTAGATTTGACAATTGCACCATTTCACCTTTTTGTGAATATAACATTGAAGTGGTAACAAGGCCAGTTGTCCCAGATAATGTGAAACATTGAGAGATTTTTTATAATGATGCCCAAGTATTGAGATTCTTACAATGCCAAGGTGATTTTTTTGGTCAGAATATTTATTGGGAACTAATGGTATGCATTAATGAAGGTAGAGAAACTTTGTTTGACAAGGATATTATACAATTGAAGATAAGCACTATTCCCAAAGGTCTTATTGCACTTGAATCCAATTTTAACAATGCTGATTGCATCATAAATAGAAAGATGTCTACTTTAAGGGATGTGGAAGAGCATAACTTGGGAACTAGGGATAAACAAAGGAGGATTTGGTTGGGTAGCAATTTAAGTAAAGAGGAAAACTAGTCCTATGCCCAACTTTTAAAGAAGTATCAAGAATGCATTGACTGGTCTTATTCAGAGCTGAAGGCATATAGAGAAGACTTATTTCAACATGAGATTCCTCTTGAAGCCAAAACTAAGCCATTCAAACAAAGACAAAGGCCTATTAATCCACTTATTTCTATGAGGATGCAAGAATATTTGAAGAGATTGAGGGATGGTGGTATCATTTAGCCTACTAGATACTCATCTTGGGTGGCAAACCTTGTGCCAGTTAGAAAGAAGAATGGAGATATCAGACTTTGTGTGGATTTTAGGAATTTAAACAAAACATATATGAAGGAAAAATATCCTTTGCAAAACATGGAGAATATGTTGCAACTTGTAACAAGGTTAGATATGCTTTCTACTTTGGATGGTTTCTCCAGATACAATCAAGTAGTTGTCAAAGAATCAGAAAGACTTAAGACAACCTTCACTACTCCTTGAGGGACTTATGTTTTTGTAAGGGTGACTTTTGGATTAATGAATGCTGGTGCTAATTTTCAAAGGGAAATGGATGTTACCTTTGCTGGTTATATCAATGAATTTATTGTTATTTACCAAGATGATGTGACTATTTTTTCAAGGCAGCGAGGAGACCATTTGCAGCACCTAGAAAAGATGCTAATCAGATGTAGAGAGTATGGCATTACACTTAATCCAAAGAAGTGTCATTTTGGCGTGCAAAAGGCCAAGCTATTGGGACATATTGTGTCCAAATAAGGTGTTATGATAGACCCTGAGAGAGTGGAAGCAATCAGCAAAGTGCCTATTCCAAGAACCAAGAAAGGTATCCAATCTTTCTTTGGCCAAATCAATTTCATTAGAAGGTTTGTTTCCAATTTTGCTAAGCTAACTCTTCCAATCACAAGCATGCTAAAAATGGATCAAGTTATCAAGTGGGAGGAGGCTTCCATTCAATATTTTGAAGGAATAAAGGATGCACTTAAGCATGTACCTGTTTTAACAGCCCCAAACTACAAGAGACCTTTCCAAATATTTTCTTTTGCCTTTGAATTCACTATTGCTTCAGTTTTTTTACAAAAGGATGAGAATGGAGATGAGAGGCCTATTGCCTTCTTTAGCAAGGCTTTATAAGTAGCTGAGTTGAAGTATACAATCATGGAAAAATAGGCATTTGCATTGGTAAAAGCAACAAAGATTTTTAGGCCCTAAATACTGAGTTCAAAAGTTGTTGTTTATGTTCCCCACACCATGGTTAAGGACATCTTATCAGACATGGAGATATCAAGCAAGAGATGTAGATGGGTCAAGAAATTACAAGAATATGATATGGATATCCAAACAACAAAGATGGTAAGAGGTTTGGGTCTTGCCAAGCTCATGGCTGAGAGCAATTTGCAAAATGTAGAAGTGAATCAGCTAGAGGAAGAAAGGGAAAATATTCTTGAGAGACTAATGAGTTATGAATGGTACAAGGATGTGATTTTCTACCTCAAATACCTATGCTGTCCTAGTCACTTAAATAAAAATCAGAAAAGGGCCCTCAAGCTGGCTTCTCAAAAATATATCATAACAGACCTTGGGCTAGCTTGGAGAAACCCTAAAGGTGTCCTCTTGAAGTGCATAACTAAAGATGAAGCTCCCAAGATGATTGTTAATTTCCATGGGGGATTTTGTGGAGGACATTTTGTCGGGAAAGTGATAGCACATAAGATTTTGAGGGCTGGTTATTGGTGGCCAACTCTTTTTAAAGATGAAACCTAGTTGGTTACAAAGTGTGATAGTTGCCAACATTTCTCTGGAAGACTGAAAGCTTCAGGCTCCCTTCCTTTGCAGCCTGTATCAATTGAATATCCTTTCAAACAATGGGGAATGGATTTCATTGGTGAGATTTCAGATCCTTCCAGTGCCAGTCATAAATGGATCCTTGTAGCAACTGATTATTTTACAAAATGGGTTGAAGCAATTCCATCTAGAAAAGCAACACACCAAGTGGTGATGGATTTCTTGTTGAATCATATCATATGTAGATTTGGAGTTCTAGTTAAGACTGCATCTAATAATTCCATGTTTTTTAGAGCCAAGCCTTTGATGGCAATGTGCAATGAATATGGAATCAATCTAACTTATGCTTCAAACTACAATCCACAAGGGAATGGGCAAGCTGAGTCTAGTAACAAGAACTTGCTCAAGATTATTAGAAGGACCTTGGAAATCAACAAGAAGAAGTGGGGAGATAAATTGAAATTTACAGTTTGGGCTAATAGAATAACTCCAAAAAGATCAACTGGTAAAAGTCCATTTGAATTGGTGTATGGAACTCAAGCATTGCTGCCCTTACACCTGCAATTATCCACTTTTTAGTTTTCCCAACAGTTGGAAGATCAAGAACATGGCCCATATGAATCAAGGATCAATCAAATCATTGAGTTGGATGAAGAGAGAAGGGATTCTCACCAAAGGCATGTCAAATTTAGAGAGAAATTGAAGTTGTTTGATAAGAAGGTCACTCCTAGAGCCTTCAGTGTTAGAGATCTGGTTTTACTGTGGGATAGTAGGCATGAAGACAAAGGAAAGCATGGCAAGTTTGATGCTCTATGGATGGGACCTTATGCCATTGATATCAGGATTGGAGAAAATACATTTTTTCTCAAGGATTTGGATGGGGATTTGATGGAGCTGCCTGTTAATGGTAGACATTTAAAACATTTCTTGGATTAAATCCCCATATGAGGTATGCACAAGTTGTACATTTTGTATAGTCCTTGTTTTTATTTTTATTTTTCTGTTGTTGGCTCGTGGTTTGCCCTTTTGTCCTTGGAAACCATTTCTAGTCTGGTTTTCTTGGTCTATTTTTGGTGAAATTTCTATGTTTTTTGGGGCTGTTCTGCATTTTTAACTCCTTGCCCAATGGATTTTTGGCACTTGGTCTACGTTGTGATCTTGTGGCACTCACTGGGAGTGCCCATCCCCAAGTAGGAGCCATTGTTGGTGTAAATTTTAACTTTGCAGTTGTGCCC
This sequence comes from Taxus chinensis, assembly GCA_019776745.2. Classification (NCBI taxonomy): domain Eukaryota; kingdom Viridiplantae; phylum Streptophyta; class Pinopsida; order Cupressales; family Taxaceae; genus Taxus; species Taxus chinensis. The sequence goes on along the minus strand of CM034146.1, from coordinate 81,257,828 downwards.
TGATTTTCCATATCCAGTTTTGCTCAAAAAACATTTCATTTGCTCAAACTGGTCTCCTGCAATTCATATTTTCCAATTGAATGCCTTTGAATTGCTCACATTGTCATGATTTTTCCCTAAATTGAAACAAATTTCCAAGTTCCCCTCTTTTGTGCCCTAATTTCTTCATTTTTTCAGGCTGAGCCATTTTCCCTTTGTCAAATTCGTGTAAAAAATTAAAATGGATTGAATTCTAGTTAATTGCTGTTAAAATCTCATTCTCCAGGCCTAAATCAATGTAAAATCATGTTTCATTGGAGTTATAACTGAGAAATCTGCCCTCCTTGTGAAATTTTTTGATTTCTAGGGAATCCCCTACATTTTTACGTTTTGACAGGAATATGGGTGTCATTTGCCCGTAAAATTCATCCTTGCATCCTTTTGGTGATGTGGTAGGTTTCTATTGGCCGAGGGCGGTCGGGAAAATGTTATAAGTTGTTACCTTTTGAAAAATTGACAACAGAAAATTTTTCTCCGCGGCCCCGCATTTGCTACAGTGATGTGCATACATAGCATGATTTGATTGGTTGGAGGATCGGCAGGTGGCGGGGGTCACTTAGAAAATTTTCATCCATTTTGGAAAATTTCATGAAGTCATTTTTTGGTCCGAAGGCCCACTTCTAATGGGAAGTAGACACGTGGCGAGGAGGGTCAAACAAAGAGGCAAAGAGTTGGAAAATTTTGAAGTTTTTGGCTTCAAAATATTAAAGTTAAAATTTGGCCCGAGAGCTCACGACCAACTGGAGGAAGACATGTGTCCAGGAGTCGAGATGGAAGACAGGGCTGAACGAAAATTTTATAAAATTTTGCCTCAATGTTTGCAAGGTAAAAAATGAAAAATTGGCCCACCTCCAATGAAAAGTGGACACGTGTCCAGGAAGGTCAAATGGAGCGGCGGGGACTTCGAAAAATTTTGTTGTTTTTGGGCTTAAAGTTACAAAAGAAAATTTTTCCCCAAGGCCCGTGTCCAATTAGAGGAGGACACGTGTCCAAAATTTTGTGGAGGTTTGGAGCGCGGAGAGAAAGTGGAAAAGTTTGCAAAATTGTGGTGAAAAATCGCGAAGTAAAAAATGGACCAGCGGAAAAAAAAATTGTTTCCCCCCGCAACCAATTAGGGGGCAACATGTGGCCAATTCCAAAAGGTAAAGAGGGGAAGCACGGGCCCGCAGGAGGATTTTGTGCTTGCAGAGGAATGAAGGAAAAATAGGAATGTCGGCTTCGCAGCAAATGGGAGACCGCCACGTGGCAGAAGAAGCAACGGGTGTTCGGGCCAAGGGAGGTTTTTGAGGAAATTTTATTTTTCTCAAAAAAGGAACAAATTTCATTATTTTGGTCTGTGGCTTTAAATGGGGCCCACCTAAGGACACGTGGTGGGTCTAGGGGGAAATCGGGGAAAATTTTCAAAATTTTCCTGAAGTTAAAAAACATTTAAAATGCATTTTAAGGATTGGGGGCCTGCTCCAATCATATTTGGCCACATGTTTGTCTTATCCAAAGGTAGAAAGGAGGAGATCTTGGAGACGTGGACGTCACAATTTTAAAGTTGAATTTGGATCGATGGTTGCTGAGTATTTTCATTTCTTGCCACCATGGGAGCTCTAAGATACTTGGATTCATCATTTTTGCACCAAATTACATGAAATTTTATATGAATTCACATCCCATCAGCCTTATGAATGCAATGGCATCATTCATTTGGGATAATTCATTTCCCTTTAGTGTTTTTCAAGAAATATTTTTCTCAGCCCATGTAAAAATGAGAAAAGTAAAAAATTAAAGTTGCAGAGTTAAAATGATGAGGGAAAAAGGTGGAAAATGGTTGTAAATGCATGTTGGCATGTTGGAATGACAAAAACATGACCCTCGGATGGATAAGGATCTGAGCCCATGTAATATTTTATTTTTTTTGTGCATCCCTGGCATTTTGTGAGCTATTTCATAGTTTAATATCATTTTTCATCAAATGGATAGGGTTTTGTTACAAATTTGATCCTTTGAGCATATTCTTTGCTTGGGATGTAAGGATCCAAGCTGGCATAGGGTATAAGTTGTAATTTTGAAGCATTTTGTAAGGCCTGTTGAGATTTTTGGAGAAAGAGAGAAGAATTTTCATGGGGAAAACTGGAAGGAGTCCATTTCTTTTGGAGAAACTGCCTGAGAGCCATTTTTTATTCCTTCTTGCATCAAATGTTCATCATGTTGAGTTGGTTTCAACTGGAAAGCCATCAACAAGCTTTGAGATTGTCTTAATAACATTCCCTTGCTGGTGTGTTTGATCAAATTTATGGATTAACTGGTTTTATCTTTTGGTAAAACTTGCATACACTTGTATTTCAGTATGTTTTCAATTTGTGTTTCATGCTCATGTTGTAATCTTGTGTCTGGGATCTCTTTTGATCATACATGGCCTCATTTCTTATAGAGGGTTTGAAGGCATCTACAATCTTTCATTCAAAAGAGAATTTATTTGAGTGAAGATAAATAGATTTAAATTCATCTTACTTTCCTTGAATATTGAGGGTGTTTGTAAACCTTTGGGTGTACCTCAAGTCATGATCAGATAAGGGTTTGTAGATGCTTCATTGATATTTTGCTTCAAGATTTTGTAGTAGGTTATCAATGTTTTTGTGGAATAGTGTAGATTTGGGCCTCCATTTGTGCACACATCCTAGTTGAAAGAGCACTTCTAACTCATTGAAACATCTTTGTTGTTTAGGTGTTGTAATTCTTTTGTAAAGGTTCCCAAAGAAGTTGGTAATTCCTTATCTTTTCTTGTCTAAACTTATCCCATCAGAATTTCATTCAAACTAATTCATCCTACCCATACTGCCCCTGCATTGCATTGTGTATCAATAAAGGAACTCAATCCTTTCACAAAACTGCATAAAACATATCAGGGTTTTATCATGTCTTTAACAGCCCTAGCTTTTTTTTGAAATAATATCCATCATTTAGTAGTGACAACTCGTTTGAGTTTGGATAATGGATGCTTGATCATGTTTTCACAAGTCCTCATCTATACCATATGCAAAACACAAGGATATCTCCATCTCCTTTACCATATAAGGGCTGCAATATAGGTTCTCTTGCCTTGGTTGATAAGCACAACTTAAAACAGTGACGGCTAGATCAAAACCCTTTTGAAGGTGCTATCCACTCCCTCAAATATTGAATGCCAACAAGTAGATAGGTGTGCTCCATGGCTAAAAATGACATACAAACCATCTATCTATCCTTGAGTGTCTTGTGCAAGTTCATGATGTTGTTCAAGTTATGAAGGAGATTAAATTTGGATACCAACATATCCTTTAAAGTCTAGAGTAGTGCCTCATACATTGAATTTTTTATAATCATATAGGCCCTTTCTCATTTCGCTTCTTATTTAACATTTATTGGTGCAAGAATTCTAAGTGGTCCATCCTCTAGTACCAAATCAACCAAAGTACACACATAATTCATAAGAGAAGGAAACTATTCAGGTACCTTTTGTTTAAGATGAGGCCTTTCCTTCATAATGTAACCACCAATTTATTTAGCCATGCCAATAAAGGACTCATTCTTTGCACGTTATTTTTCCTTATCTACCTTTAACCTCTCTATCTCTATAGTTTTTTCCTTGTTATCCTCCATCAACACTCTAATGGTGGTGGCCTTATCAATATTTCTCCATGCCACCTTTGTAGATACCTTGTATAAGGCATTGTTGACCTACTCATCAGACATAAGAGTGGGCTTTATAGTCATGTACCTACTCTATGGTACCTTCTTTAATCTTCTTAAAACATAGGAATCCTTGCATACATAAAAATTTGTTTCATCCATATGGGTTTACATGGACTAGAATAGTTGTTTCCTTGTGTGCATAGTGACCATATCTAGATCCATCAATTCCCATCCATATTGTTCTTTATGGTCCACCATGCTTTGAAACCGGCACAGATGATGTTTTTTGTCCTCAACATAGCCCATACTTGGCACAATATAGTCTTCACTTCTCTTTATTCTTGGCCCCTTGGGAACCTGAGCGCCAAGGTTTGGATTTATCCCTTCTCCTACTTGAGTCATAACAAGTGCAATGATCTACTCATGAACAATTTCTTCTACTTATTTCACCCCTTCTTCTTCATCTCTCATTTATTCCTCCTTGGGATCCTCACATCTTCTGGTTGAACTGGGGTTCCAGGCGCACTCTCTTTAGATTCCTCCAGCTCCTCACTAAAATTCAAATTTATTATTTTCTTCTTCGGTACTTCTTTCTAAGGTAAGAGTGGAGGTGATCTTCATACAAGATGTGATGTACCTACACCTTGGGTCCTATTTCTTTTGAATACCCTCTTAAACTGACACTCGTCAAGGACTGCATCCACGTACAAATCCTCCTCTCCTTCTTGCGTCTGCGATGGAGTATCTATGTGCTCACTTTCCACTCTATCTGTGGGCTTCCTCTGACCTCTATGGTCCAAGCCTCCACTATCCTCATGATATTCCTCCTCATCTATCTCTATGGTTGTGGAAGGCTTTGGATCTTACACATTCTTAACTGTGTGTTTTCCCTTAGGTGGCCCTGGGAGCATGAACTCATTCTCCACATACTTTTTATTCTCCAACCTAGGATTAAGCTAAAGATATATAAACATGGATGCACTGTCCCCAATAGCCAAACTTACTGGATTTATATTTATAAAATATGAAATGAGAATCCTAATGTAGGCAGACTAACCTAGATAAACATATGTTTTTCTGAGAGTATGGTAGTCACAATCTACCTTGTCTCGTTGAATTTCAGTTGATGCACATCAGTAAACCTATGAATTGAGGCTTGGAAGTAGCATGTTGTTAAGGCATAGGGAAGTTTTCACCATGTCCTCCATGTCCCATCCTTCATTGTAAATCGTGCAATGTAGAAATGATGATACACCGTGAACTATACTATCTTACCCACTATCGAATGTAAATCCTTTGGAATGTGTCATTCCTTCTCAAATGTTATACGAATTCATTCATCCCATAGTTATGCCCTTTGCTTGAACGGGCCACTCATTCTTCCTTCACATAAATATTTCTTGAATCTCTCTGCGAGGGAATTTTTCTCTGTGGGGTATTCCCATATTTTATTCTTTGGCCCATCAGGAATTCCAATTTCTAAAAATACAAGATATAAGAGTATAGCGCCAAAACTTATGTTTTCACCTATGTGTGCTTCCTCAATAATAGTTTCTACAATGTATCCTGCTAAGTTACAGACTTCTCCTTGTGACATCTTCTTCACGATATGTAGCCACATCATTTTTACCTGTGACCATCTCTCTTGATCATTCAACTTAGTGAGTAGATGTGTGGCTTCCTGCATTACAATATACTTCCTCAATTTGTATATGTCTTTTCTACATGGACCCTAAGAGTATCCCAACTCCTTACTGGTGGCTATAATAGTTTCCTTATTAGTCAGATCACTAACAATATTTGTCCCTGTGTCTTTGAATCCTATCAATGTAGCAATTATGGCTGTTATGATCCTTACCCTCTATCCAAAAAAATAGAAAAAATCCTCATGGACTCTGCTCATAAGCCATTGGTATAAAGCTTCTGGTTTTCCAAAATAATGGAGTTCATATAGTTGATAAACCCAAACCTTCTTGAGAAACTTCTCCCCAACATCATCATACACTGGTATGTCCTCTATCGTGCACTTTTTGGTCTTCTTATTTAGAAAAGCATCCAACTCTCCCTTATTGTTAGTGGTGTGGTGGTTTTAATCACTTACTTTACATTTTCAGATGTGGGAATCCCAATCCTATCTGACTATAAATCCTTCTAGATACTGTATCTCTAAAAATTTACTCTTGGGAGAAATTTCGACATCAACTTCCACATTTTTCTTCCCCTTCATACCTGTTGTAGGTGCTTTCTTCAGTGTCATTATAAAAAAATCCCACCTTTTGTCTTCTGTGTCGAGTAAGATAAAACCCTAGCTCAAAAACATGTGCCATAGCTTGAAAATTCATGCCCTAGCTCCTTATCAATGCTTCTATTGCACTCAAACTCTTCACCAATGGGGATGCAAGCTACTTCCTTTCAAAAATCCTCTCTCCACATCTAGTTTTGCAACTCTTTGCACCTCAACATGCTTCATTTGGCTTGGTTACATTTAGCTCACTCAAATAATTATGATCACAAAGGTAAAAATGAACCCACATCACATCCTTATATAGATTTTCAAAAATTTAGTGCGTTTATTACTCCTTCACCTACCACTAATCCTCTTATTAACTCACCATTTTCCCAATTTCTATGTGGTACACCTTTGCACCCCATCTATAACCTTCTAGAGTGCCTTCCTACCTTTTAGATACAGAATTCTCTTCTGTGCACTTCCACGTGCCAAAGTGTCTTGCCACTATGCCCTCTTCTAATAGTTTCCATGGTCGCTACTTACCTCGTGTTATATTTTTCATTCATTTATTTCCAACTATGGTCTTCTCTAGGACCAATATTCTTTCTAGCATCTTCCTTCCATCTTTAAATAACACCTGTAACAGTATGTTCTTATGTGTACCCATTTTTGAATAAAAAATAACAACCACCCCACATCAATGGTATGTTTAGTCCTCTACACATAAAATACTTCAGATTTTAATTGGATTCCAGTGTGCAAACACACTTATTACACAAAACACCAAACTAAATTGACAAAGCATAGCGACAAAGAAGGAAATACATAAAGGGAAATCTATACTAAATGGCAATATTTCCTTATTACAAACACCAAGAAGACTTATTTATAGTAGGGCTTCAGCCTACTCCTGTTGAAGTAACTAGGTAACTGTATTCCATTAAGTGCCTCTAACTAACAAGCACCTGATTCAAGTATATGAGTTATAACATACGGTCCCAACAAATGCACCTTAAGTTTTCTTAGATGGCACAAAAAATTGGAATCATAAAGAAGTACCATCTGTCCAACCTCAAATTTCTTGTCCTTGGTGTGTCTGTCATGCCATGCCTTATGCCTGGCCTTTTCCTACTTCTAACTCTAGTGTGTTATGGCATGCCTCTCATCCAACTATATTATCTTGTCAATTATTTCTTCTAATGCATGTTCATCAGCTATACCTCTAGCGTGTGTTATATGTAATGATGGTAACATGAATTCCATTAGAATAATTGCTTATGTGCCAAACACCAACTGAAAGGGTGTGGCGTTATTCAACCTCTTATAGGTTGTTCTATATGACCAAAGTACAACATAAAATTTATCATCCCAATATCTCCTCCCAATATCACAAATTTTTGTCACAGTCTGGATCAATATCTTATTGAAATCCTCAGAAGTCCCATTTTCTTGATGGTGATAAGGTGTAGTCTTATGGTGTGTGACCATAAACTCATCCAATAATATCTAGATTGTATCATTCAAAAAGTGTGTGCCCTTATCACTTGTCAAACTCAACATAAATCCATACCGAGTGAGAATATTTTTTCCATAAGAACCTTATTTCCGTAGTTGTTGTGCAATTGTTTATAGATGCTACTTCTACCCACCTTGTAATATAATCTATGCAAGTGATGATGTAGCATAATCCAATTCTACGTGCATCTAGGGAAATAGGACCCACAAAGTCTATAGCCCATTTCTCAAATGGCTCTGCACTAGAAATAGGCCTCAAAGTCATTTCATCTCTTTTCCTAGGTTTTCCAAGGTGTTGAGAGTGATCACATGCCTTACAATACTCTTTACAATCTTTGTACATGGTCTCCCATCATAATCCAATGAGTAGAATTTTGTGCACGATGGCATCACCTGCATAATGCCCACCCACAATACCACCATGAGCCTCTTCCATGATATTTGTGCACTCATGTTCTAGTACACATCATCTTAATACTTCACCTCAACCTAGTTTGTGTAAGTCACCACTGATAAACATGAAGGGTGCCACATGAATTGCAAGTTGTTTCCTCTCTAAGGATTTCATTCCTTCTAGTGTCATACTTGTGCATAAAAAGACAACAATATCCTCCAATTTTGAAGGTGCATGATGTAACCTACAAATTTACATTCGACACTGTATCTTCAATTGTCTAAGCATCCTTCCCTGATTGAATCCTTGATAAGTGGTCCTGGCCATAATTACGTTTACTTGGTTTTACCAACGACTGTAAATTAGAATTATTGGAATAAAATAACCCATCGACATATGTGCCCCTGTAAAATAGGATTATTTACCAAGTATTTTAATGCCATGTGATCAATCTAAAATATAAAGGGTGCTACTAGAAAATAATGTCTGAATTTATGCAACACACAGATCATTGACAAGGTCTCACGCTCTGTAGTTATGTAATACTATTCTACAAGAGTCAATAGTCTACTAGCAAAATAGATAGGATAATCCTTAACACCTTCTCCAGGTTGAGCTAACACCACCCTAATGGTTTTCCTAGAGTCATCCACATATACGTGAAATGGTTGGCTCCATGAGGGAAAACACAGAATAAGTGTTGTAATAAGTCTCTCCTTCAATGCCTCAAATGTGCGTTGTTGTGGTTCTCCCCAATAGAATGTCCCTTTTCCATTTAGTATCTCTTCCATGGGTGCAGAAATCTTCTTATATCCTTTGATAAATTTTCTATCATACCTTATGTGGACCAAGAATCCACACACCTCACTCTTACTGGTAGGATCCTCTAGGCCTATAATAAATGCAACCTTAGTTGGATCTACTAACAAACCTTCCTTGCAAATGATGTTCCCTAGAAGAGTTCCAAAAGGTGTAGCAAACCCACACTTATTTATATTTAAAGAGATGCTTAATTGTCTACATATTTCAAAAATTCAGTGTAAATTGTCACAATGATCCTTTGTAACATCCAATCATCCAAGTAAACCTGCAAGAATTTGTGAATAAAATCCTGGAACACTTGAACAACTATGCACGAAATATAGCAGCGCATTTTTCAAACCAAAGGGCATCACAATATATATAAAACTTCCCCATTCAGTGGTGAAAGTTGTTTTCTCTTTATCTTCTTGTGTAATTTTAACTTGATGATACCCAGAGAATCCATATGTAAAAGAGTAAACTTTGTGCCCTATAATTCCTTCTAATATTTCCTTGGTTAAAGGTGTAGGAAAAGGATCAATCACACATGTAGCATTCAGCTCCCTGTAATCCACACAAATCCTAATCTGACCATCTTTCTTTATAATGATTACCATGGGGCTAACCCACTCTGACTCCTCTAAGGGATTAATGATGCTAGATTTAAGCATTTTGTCAAAATTTTCTTTAACTTTGATGCGTAGGGTTAGGTTCATCCTGTATGGTCTCTTCCTGACTGGGCATACTCCTTCCTTTAGCTTAATCTTCACCTCACCTAATGATTCAAGTACCCCTTTAACTCATGGTATCCCTTAGGGAATAAGTCCTAGAAATCATGTAGTAACTCAATGATCTTTTCCACTTCACAATCAGACCAATAATCCCTAATTATGGCCTCCTTGAGTTCAGCATCCACGCCAATGTTGACTTTCTTGGTCTTCATAGGTTCATGTTCAACATGCACACATTTTTATCCACATTGTATTAAACCTCATTTTTACCTATTGAATGAGCTATGTCAAATTCTTTTACTTCCTCATCATCGAATATGTAGACCATCTTTCCTTTCCCCTTTTCAAATCAAGCACACGTAAATATTTCGGCATTTGTATCATTTACTTCATCAAAACGCACCCCTTGTTCTTCCTCAAAAAATAACTCCTAAATGATTTCTTCAGCCTTGGCACTCTCTCCCATAGTAAGTGCTCCATAACCCATAATACCTCTCTTACTAGAGGTTTCGTAGAGAATTACTCAAAATTCTAGGTCATTCCTGCAATTAAGTCTTGCCAATTTCCAATTTCCCTATGCAATTCTGCATAAACATACCAAGCACGTGTGTAACCTTGCAAAGTGGAATAAATTTTGTTTACCCAAAGTGAAGGTGGTAAATCTTCCTACTCCACTTTCTAGAGTCTCTCACATTGCTGAAAATGGTGCTGAACATGGTGATTACCATAACATATGCAAATTTGAGTATGCAAATTTCTCCTGAAGAACTGAGTGGTTAGAGAAATTCTAAATTCATTCCATTTTATGAGATTATCCCTGTGAACCATCCACCAGTGCATTGCTGTCCCACGTAGGGTATACACTAACATATTTCTTATTTCAACTTGATTTATCCACTTCTCCTCCATTGTGCACAAGACTACCATAGGATATCCTTCTCTATTATACTGAGATATATATTTGTTACCTATTCTCCTAATAGAATGAGGATTTTTTCTCTGCACAAATTTTCTTCTTACTTCATGCCAAACCATCTCATAGATGTCATGTGCCCAATTTTCACAAGAAATACTTGTAGTATCACTACTAGACTATGTATCTACCCACTAGAGGATTCCTTCATTATATGGGTCAATTACTTCTAGATCTCAAATGGTTTCAACATAACTTTTGGTCAAGTCTTCCTCACTCAATAGTTTAACATAAGGTGTAGACTTTCCATCTACCAAAGGGATAATAACTCTTTCTTCCTTGTCCTCAAAACTTATATACCCCTTGTTGAACCGTAGATCAACATTATTTACATAACACCAAGGGCACCCAAGTAGAGCTTGGATGTTGTCTACTTCTGCAAGTGCTAAGACCTCAAAGTCCCCAGTGAACTTAGCCCCTTGTATAGTAATGGATGCATCCTTTAAAACTCCAATTGGAGTGGACTTAGTTTGATTGGACATAAATAGTACATTAGAGGATGACTGTAATGGAGGTCTACCCATATGTACCCATGCATCTCAAGTAAGCACATTCACTTCTACGCTTATGTCAATCAATATATTTCTCAAAAGCCATCCATCCACAACAACATTCAGAGTGATTTCCTTTTCATAATCCAAGCTATGAGGGGGAAGACTAGCATGCAGGATTTGCCATCCATTTTCAATACATGTGTGTAGAGTGTTTCCCTTTAGCCAATTCCCTAGTAATGGAATGATATTCTCCTAGCACATATTCTTACATACCTCTTTCAAGTCATCAACATCTAACTGGATCGTCTCTGCTACCTTCTTTTGTTCCAAATTTCTTGACTGTTCCTTTAAACACTATATTTCACCCTGAATATTTCTGATTATCTAAATGGTTTCCTAATAAACCTCCTTTTGATGTGTAGGATTTGGGTACCTTGCATGTAAAAACTCCTCCTTAGTAATGGTAGGCTTATGTTGTAATGTCTCTCTTGTGTGTGCAGCTTCAGTGCATGTAGTAATATTCACCGGTAATACAGCAGGTTCCAGTGCCTACTTTCGCATCCATTGATTCTCTATGGCGTGTTGTATTCTAACCATCCTTGCACCCTTGTTCTCCTGGTTATGCTCATATAAGTTCAAGAATTCCTCGTAGCTGTGATTCTTCCCAAAAAAAGAACAAGTAATATTCTAAGGACATTCATGCTTGTAGTGGTCAAGATATCCGCATGTAAAACACATTCCATGAGGAAACTCACCTCGTCCACCACCACGGTCTCGGCCCTCGAATCCACCATGGTACCCTTGAAATTTTCCATGACTTCCTTCAAAATGCCCTTCATTCTGATCATAGTGCCCTTGGTTGTGATCATGATCATGGTGCTCATTTTTACTTTTAGCATTATTTGATACTCCTATCTATTACACACCAATATCTATGGTATCATAGATCTGACCAATCAACCTACAATATTCTTTATTATGGGTTGTGGATCGAAAATACTTACATTTGTAAGATACATTCTTCCTTATTGCATGTTGTAATAATGGGCAGTGGCTTGCATCATGGTCTAAATGACATATCTCACACTCTAGCAATAATGAACATAATGACCTGCGAGGAAAACTTTCTTTAGTGTGCCCTTCCACTTCATAATTTATACACTAAATCCTAGTGCGCATCTCATGTGTTGAATTTTCCAATACTTTCTCCAATTGATTTTCCATAGATGCAATCTGTGCTTCTAGGAATGGGCTCACTCTAGTTTCTATAATTATGACTACCTCAGTGTAAAATGTTGCTTCAAGTGCTTCACATGGGTCCGTATATGTCTTATGTGACAACACTCTCCTAAATGGTGTGATCAAACCCCCAACAAACCACTGTGCACGTTGGATTGCATGAATATCAGATGAAAGCTTAGACAAAAGTGTTTTGAAATGAGCATCATATTCTTGAACACTCTCAATAATGCCCTACTTAATATCATTGATTGCACTTATACTCTTCTTCTCAAACTCAGGGATATGAAAATCCTTAAGAAAAGCTTCTCGTAATGCTGTGTAATCTTTGCAAGTCTGATCAGGGTCAAACTTTGTGTACCAACTATGAGCAAATCCCTACAACATAGTTTCAAATTGACTTTCCTTGCGCTTAGAATCTATGATTCCTTTGCATGCCATGGTATCTCACACATGTGTATGTGTTCAGCAGCATCTTTTATTCCCCTATACTATGGAAGACAAAGATACATCTCCATATAAATATTTTGGGGTTGATGAGGACCCTGCCACCTAATCCAAAACCTCCTATGTTACCTCTGTCTCCAGATCCACTAGAACTAGATCCACTTATGCCCCTTGATCCTCCACCTATAGCCAAAAGTAGACTAGTGGATGCACTACCCTGTGTCCCAACAATGGTACTAAACTAAAATTATAGAGTATGTGCAGTAGTACTACACCCATAAGTGAGTCCAAAATTTTTTTTGCTTGAGTTTTTTGTTGACAATGTGTCTAAAAAGGTACCTCCAAATAAAAAATAAGACAAATTCCCAGCCATAGATACACTTTCTATTTGATTTACTCCTTTTCTACTAGTCCCTAAACTAGCTTGTTAACAACTAGTTATACTAGATACAAGAAAATAAAGTGCAAGGGCTAGGTTGCCAGGTATATTCAGATGCATGCCCACGGCCCATGTCATCTCTACTAGCATGCTCCCATGTGAGGCTGAGGAGGGTTCCCTATCATGATTTCCCAAATGAGGGAGTTATAGATGCTTTGGCTCCACACCTTCTGCATGATATCCAAATCCTCCACGATCCATCTCTCTCCTCAATGTCATCCTCTTTGTAATATCATGTTACTTCTCTATCTCCTTCTTGCATGCCTCATTGTACTTAAGCCACCTTTCTTCTCTTTTCCTCTCTACTGCTAGGTCCTCCATCCTTCACCAAACCTTCTCCTTCCCCCATGTGTGGTATGGTTTATCTATCATGGTTACCATCAATATTTTGATTTCCAGTGAAATGCCTTAAAGATAAGTTCCCCTGGGATAACGTAAAAATTGGAACTCAACTACCTCCAGGCACGAGTAAGTGGAAATTGAGTACTCCAAAATATACCTATTCAAAACACCACATAACCAAGTACCCACAATGTGGATCCAAATCAGATCACCATCATAGAGGGATTGAAATTATTCCTACATCTAGACAAGTGTGCGATACCTCTATATCCTTTTAGATGCATAAGAAATTAGTCACTCGTACAAATCTACCTGAAAGATAACAAAGAAGCTCTCATAAAATTAGTCATACAAATTCTACTCCACCCACACACATGCATAAAATTCATATCCAGTGCTCAACCTCCGAGCATACTCTTCTTTGAGATCTATTATCCACTCCTCAATGCTTTCTAAGGTCAAACGATACATCTTGAATGTGAAACATCCTGAAAATAACTAAAAAAGAGGTCTTGGCAACAAAACCAATGATGTAGCCTAGAATATATTGTATAAAACCCAAGTGCATTGACATATCACCCAGCCTTAGATGAGAAATCACCTAGGTCACGCAAAGGTACCAAGCCCCTCTTTAGAGCTCCTTGTGTAGGATGTTAGTGTGATGAAGATAAGACATATTCAGATCCATAATTAAACATAAAAATTCCATAGTGTATAATCCAGATTTAAATCTTAGAGAATCATGAATCAAAAAATAACTATAATAAGATTAACCATACATGAACTAGTTTCAGCAATTTCTAACACCATTATCCAGCTAATATCATCCATTTCATTAAATACTATAAAACACCAAAGATTATTACATTATAAATCATATCCATAAGTCATGCGTGTATCAGATCCAGCAGCATAACTCTACAATAATTCACACACTAGTCTCTCATTAAACTACATAGTTCAATACATATTTATAGAGGTAGGGAATTTCCCTTCGCTGCCTACCACTTCTCAAAATAGGTCACATGTTGATAATGGCCAAGTGACTTTACAATAACATGAAAACATGCAAGAGCGTTAATAATAGATGTCCTATAGTTAACTGGAAGAAGTAATCCTATTATTAATTACAACCATGCATGGCACTTATCAGGCGCTCATTCCCAAAATACCATTTACGTGTCCTACAAGTCTTCATCCTGATATGTGATCCACATGCTATCTCCAAATGTATCCCTTATCTATAAAAATGGCTAAGTCCTAAGTCAACTATTCCCTTTTCTATTATTATATGTCTTCAAATGCACCTTGTTCCTACATGTGTATTCTTTATGTGTCTTCCCCTTAGAAAAATATTATGTCTGCTCAATAGTTGGTCACTAGGTGGATTCATATGCATGTCAATGGATCTCATTTATCCAAGTGAAAAGCTCTCATTAGAAGCTAAAGGGGTCACTCTCCTGCACTTGCCAAGATGGGGTGGGGCAGACTACTCATGCTCCACGTCTTCTGGGTGAACCTCAATTCCTTCCCACAACATTTTCCTCCATAATTCCATCACTCCTGTAACTTCACATTGTCTAGATAAGTCCCTTTCACGAGATTCATTATACTTGAGTTGTCTCTCTTCCCTCTCCTTCTCAGCTGCAAGGTCAATCATCTTCATCCACCCTAGCTTCATTTCCTAACACTCAGAAGAAGCTTAGCTAGCCATAGAAAATTCTTCCAGAATTATTTTAATTATTAGGATCTTTATACCAAGCAGATAACACGTAAAAATGATCCTCTAAGATCCCTTAAGAAC
This sequence comes from Taxus chinensis, assembly GCA_019776745.2. Taxonomy (NCBI): domain Eukaryota; kingdom Viridiplantae; phylum Streptophyta; class Pinopsida; order Cupressales; family Taxaceae; genus Taxus; species Taxus chinensis. The sequence continues at coordinate 81,242,717 of CM034146.1, read as the reverse complement.
TCAAACTTAGCAACCTCCAGACAAGAATACGAAGAAATAGTGTAATCTAAGGTATAACTAGATAGAACTCTTCTCCACCGATGATCAAAAACATGTAACCAAGTTAGATTAGCATCCTGTAGCCTCTAATATTCATCTTGGGTCCATACGTGAGATATATAGTACCATATTTATCTAGATGCATACATCGAAATCCATTCATACAACTCCAATAGAAAGTAGCAAAACAAGGTCTCATATAGCTCATGGTACAAGTGTTCTCCTTTCCACTTTTCTTTTAATAAGTAAAAGTACTTCTTATTCTACAATTCATCCTCCATTAATGGAAAAACCTTATCACAATGCTCACATAAAGGAGGGGCTTGACACCTGTGCATGCCTCGAGTGAGTGTCCAGTGCCCGCTGGGTGATAGGTCGGTGCACTTGGGGTTAAAAAGTAGTATTGAGGGTAAATAAAATGACTACATCTTGGTTCCATTGCTAGGACCTCTTTTTTAAGTTGTTGTGAGAATGATGTGTGATGAAAGAATGTTTGACACTAGATAATGTTAAAGCATGGTTTAAGAGCACGAAGGATGAGTTTACTCAGCTATTTAGTACTGGACCCAAGTTTAATACATGTAAATGGAACAACTTACATATCCACACATTAATGTATTACAGAAACTTACTAATAATGTAATAATAATAATAAACTAGATCTGATCCATGGTATTAATATAACACGAGGGTTTACACCCTTAAGCATGATATTCATACGGAACCCATATATATATATATATATATATATATATATATACATACATACATACATACACATATATACATACACACACACACACACACACACACACACACACACACACACACATATATATATATGTATATATTCATTTAGAATAGTTCTGGTAGCCACATTACAATCAAAAGAGGTTATCACAGACCATACATGTTAAATGACAGAGGTAACTCCTACAAATCTTCCCTTGTATGAGACCCTAGCTATACCCTTCCATTTTAACCCATGTTATAGATCTTAGTGCCATATAGAGGCTCATGATGTCCCTCACAACCCTTAGCACTAAGTTCTCTAAACCCTAGAATTACTGCGACACTCTGTCACTAAACATATTACTCTCTATGCATTCTCTCTTTCTATCTCTTGCATTTTCTTCTCCCTCTCTCCTCTTTCCTTTCCTTGGTTCTTCTTCTTGTCTTTATCCTGAGCATCTCTCTTTATAGGATCAACACCCATTGCAATTCCTTCTCTTCTAGACAGATCATGTGACAAGTGTTGATGTTTTTATCCACTCGTGAATGATTATCCATTTGCAAACCCTCCACTCTCTATAATGATGTCTCCTAGGAATATTCCCTATGTGGAATATCCTTTTCTTGGCCTCCAAGGTTCCAGGCTGGCGTCTTATCCACTCATCACACCTAGTCGATTCCTCACATTTTTCCTCAAGTGTCTTCAAAATTCCGAATACAGCTAATTCCTTTGAACCCTTGCTCTACCTTTTACGTGCACCCTGGTTTCACCTAAACCCTTATTAAAACCCTTTATCCTGCGTACTTTCCCCTAAGTGCCCTTCTTATTGATCCTACATGGGTGAACCCTTTGGTACTTAGCCAATATTTCAGGGCCCAAAACTTGTTCTACTGTAGTCAAACACTATAATCCCATGGTGAAATTCATTATATCAACATGTTATTGATACCTTAAATCGTTCTATTACAACCTTTGACTAAGAATTACCTGTAGATGGCCAAATTTATCTCTCGTTCAAAAGGAAGGTTTTAATACAACATTATTACCTTCATCCATCACAATACTAGAGAAGTTAGTATACCCTTATCAATCTACCCATTTCCATAATAATAACACATATCAACATGTAAAACCTTATCATAAGTGTTAGTCCTTACTTCCAGCAAGAAGTAAGTTATCAAGGTCAATATTAGGTACGGCTACAAGGAAAAACACCATGAAATCAAATAGACTTATAAATTATTATCGTAATAAAATATCAATCAAAGAGCATACCTTGGATCACTATAACTGATCCAAGGTATCTTCTTCCTTCAAATGTAGATGCAAAAATCTAGGGAACAAAATTCATGTCAAAACTTGGATAGCTTATCAGATTTCTTGTTTATCCATCTGTCCCAAGAATCTGATTTCTCTTTCCATAAACTGAAATAACTCAGTTTATTTCTTAAAACTAGTCAGGTGAATACTCAAAGGTAGTCATAATAAGTGCAACAATTCCATAAGAATATTTAACAGTCATATTTCACATATTTTGGTATCATTACAACAAACATGATCTACTAGTTCTTAAGAGTAAAAAAAACTCTAAATAGAAATCACATGTCAAAATTTGAAAACTTTAGTCAAAGAATCAAATTCAGATATCAACATAGTAGGGGCATTGCACCTTATCTTGTTGTTAGCTCCATCCAAGTGTTGATTCCGGTGCAAAATAATGTGATTCAGGAAATAGAATGGTGTTTTCATTACAACTAGCCACACAATCAACTTATTTGTGAGAGGGATTTGCATGTTCAAGATTTCATGATACAAAGTTCCTCTAATCAACAGGATTCATTAGCAGAAGCACCCAATTCTAATGTGGAGGGAGCTCAGGAGGCCAATCAGGTTATATATCTTATGTTCTTTGGAGCTGAATATTTATATGCATTAAATTAGGTAGTAATTAATAATACTAAGTCTAAGAAAAGAATGTTGGAATCCTAACATGCATCCTCTTATAATCAAGGCAATGTCATTAAACAAGGAAAAGGAGGTTGATTCAAAAAAATTAGAGCACCTAAAGATTCTAGCAAGGAGTTTGTTCCCCAACCTAAACTGTATATTCCAACATTACAATAACAAAGAAAGGAGAACCCTATACCACAATTATAGAAATTAGCAGGCCTCCTTTTCAACATTGTGGAGAAAATGAAGAAGACAAATGTCAATGTAACAATGTGGGATGTTTTGGCTATCCTGTCATAAAGGGACCTCCTATGCAAAGATCTCAAGAAGCTTCTCCTAGCTGAGCTAATGATTGAAAAGGTCCCTGGTGTTGTTAATATTTTCCATGAAAAGGAGGAACAAGTAAGTAAAGTTTTCAAGACCCCACCCTTTTATATGTAATTAATTGTCAGTAAACACTTAGTTCACAATTGTATGATTGACTCAGGGGCTAGTACCTCTGTTATGCCAAAGAAAATTTTTGATATCTTGGGTCTTGAGTACAGTCTTGTTTCAAAAGGGGTCTTACAACTTGATGGGTCAATTGTTAGTGTCTTAGGGGTCATTAAAGATCTAAAATTAACCCTTCATTCTTTCCCAAGTCTAAAAATAATCCATGATACATTAATGATTGAATTAATCCCTATGTTTTCTATGTGATTATCAAGGGATTTTACTACCAAGATGGTTGGTTATTTATCTTCAGATTGGACCCATATGCTTCTGAGAACCAGATATGGTACCAAATTTACCATTCAGGTTTAGCCCATTTATTCTTATCACATTGATTCATATGACCCAACCCCTCTCCCAGTAAACTACCTAATCCAATAAAATTAAGAAAAATATTTGGTTTCAGAAGAGAATCCTACTCCTCCTCCCATGCTTGATGTATTGCTAGATGAATGGGTTGAGAGAGATAATGAATTTTATCCCTATGTATAATAACTTAAATATTTTTATACTAATCTTGGTACTTACTGTGTTCTTGAGGAAAAAACTGTGCTACCCAACATGCTAGAAGAAGAAGAAAAAAATGGACTATGGAAAATTTCTTTGATGACTCAAGAATCAAAAATGGAGCTAGGGCATGTGTTGTCATTGTTTCTCCTATGAATGATAAGTTATTATTTGCTCACAGGTTGCAGTTTGCATGTTCTAATAATGTAGAAAAATATGAGGCATTGATCCTGTTGGTATCCAATTTTACTCTCCTTCACAACTTGAACAGCATCATAAATTTGCACAAGACACTCAAGGATAGATAGATGTTTTGTATGTCATTTGTAGCCGGGGAAGCACACCTATTTGCTTGTTTGCATTCAAGAATTGAGGGAGTGGATAACACCTTCAAGAGGGTTTTGATCTAACCTTCACTATTTTAGGTTGTGCCTATCAACCAAGGCAAGATGTAACACCTTGGACTGTAGTTACTTCCTCCTGAGCATACAAGTGTTGATATGTGATTTCTTTTAAAAGGATGTGTTCCCTATTGGCAGTACAGGAGTGAACCATGTTCATGAATGTATGTTGAAGGTTCTTTTTCTGAGAATTTGAAATATTAGACCTAACTGGATTTGTTAAGGTTAGTAACCTAAAACTAAACCTAACCTAGGGGTTAGATTAGTGTTAATCTAACCTAGACCTAGGCTAAGAGCTGATGTTCTAAGTTAGTATCTATGCGCTAAGAGGTTAGACTAGGTGTTATCCTAAATCCTAACCTAAGTTACTAACCTAACTATTGAACAAGGAAGAAGGGGACCTATGGAAGGGTACGAACCATGGGCGGCAGTTTCTATGTCATTAAATGCATGGATAAGCATGAGGGATAGGTAATTTGGTGGAGGTTTTTAAAACGGCTAACTTGAGCCGACGTGGCAGGTCACCAAAGTTGGAAATGGTCTTTGATGTGCATCTATCCATCGCCAACTATGGCGGTCAGTGGCAATGGAAATTTAGTGGGAAATTTGGAGTAAATGTCATTTATGAACTCGGTCTTCGAGCTCAGGTTCCACGGGAAGGCATGCAAAATGGAAAGTTAATGGTTTGTTTGGTTTTTCAAGCGCTCCGATTTTCCCTCTGTTTGATCACTGGTTCTTTGCACTAGTCTTCTTGGAGTTGCATGGCAAGTATGAGCGTAACTAGCTCTTTTCTCTGGCAAGGAAAATTTATAAGTCATGGTAATAGCAAAATTTTGTTGGTGGATCTAACTTGGGAAAGGAAGAGAAGGTTCGAGCTCTTTCAGTGGTTTGCTTCAAAATTTTAAGAAAATAACCAGGCATGTTAGGCCCTAACCTTTAAAAATATTTCTCTCTTTCAAATGATTTCATTAGAACAACTCTGTTCAGATGATTTTTGGAATTAGATGGTTTTTATGGTAGCTTGGGGTGATTTTGTTACTGTATCTTCTTGCTAGTTCGATTTTTCAATTAAAACCTTGATGGGTGTATTTTATTTTTCGAACTGTTGCAATATTTCATGGTGTTTTGCATTCCAGCTTTAATTTGTGAAATATATGCAAGAATGTATGCTGGGCCTGCTCTGTGAGAGCCCATGAATTGTTCTCTTGATGGGTATAGACTACTGTTGATACTTGTTGTTAATGCTTACTGTTGATGCTTGTTGTTGATACTCGTTGGAAAGGATACTGATGGAATTTTTGTTCAGTTTGATTGGACTTCTTTGTAAGTTCTGTCGAGGTTATTAAGGTAGTGGTTACTGAATCTTGTTGGGTTTCACTATGTTATTTAGGTTTTGTTGAATGGATAACTGGCTGTGTTCTAGTAGTTATTGCGACCCTTTAGAAGTTGTTTCTCCCTCCCTTGCGTTGCAAATTACGGGATTGAACTCGGTGATAGTTTGCATTATAATTATTTATTGTATTCAAAATGACTCTATGGAGTTCATTGGATGATTCGTATATTATGGACCTCTGTTGAAGCTATATATATCCTTGAATGTTGGTAATTTGATTTTGTCAGAGTCTTAAAGGAGTAATAGGTAATACGACCTTTGTTAATTTGTAATGAATTTCTGGTACTGACTCTTTGGGTGTACTTTTACGTTTCCCATCTGTGAAAGCTTGAGCGAAAAATATTGAAGAGGCTCAGTTTGGATTCCTTATTACAAAATCAGTATTTAGCTTTTGTGTAAGCTTGATTTTGAATGGTTACCATTGTTGGCACCATTGGAATCATTAACTATTATTTATCTTGTATACTGTTGTTCGGATTTAGTTGAATCCTTGATAGGTAGCTATAGTATCTGCCTCTATTCAAGCTGATTGGTACCGTTGTTGTTTTTGGCACTGTTGGGTTCCTTGAGTATAGATAGATATCATGTATCTTGGCTCTGTGAAAGTGGGTCGTGAATACCATACTTCAAATTCTGAATGCGTCCAGATGTGAATACGGTATATTATGTTTCCTTTCTAATTATTCCAGTTAGATGAGGCTATGCATGTTGCGGGAATGTTGTAAGATTATCTCTGCATAGTCTTAGGGAAACATCAATTGCTTAATGTCAAGAAGTCCATTGTTGACTGCGATAAAATAGAAGTTCTTTGATTTCGACCTTGGGTCGAAAAGCCTTATAGTGTTTAGTAAGGACTAGAATGGGCTGTAGGTTGATGTAAGGGATTGTTGGCATGTTACGTCTTCTGTCGCATGGATATCAATTCTTGAGTTTAATTGAACTTAGGAGTTGTCGACTGCACCTTAACAGGCAATGGGTGTGATTATCTTCTTGTTAGTCACTTCGTGTGAGAGGTCATGCAGAGTCTGTTTGGTAGATAGTCATCATTGTTGGTGTGATAGCTACTGTACAGTAGTTTGTTATATTTTAAACCTTAACAAAACAGTGGTGCTTTGGTGGTTTCTTCTGATTTATTTGTATGTGTTTAAGGTGAATGATTTTCTCTTGGAAAGATGGTACAATCATGAGCTAGGTATGAGGGAAATATGTATGTTTCATTTATTTCTCTTCTGTTATAAAGTATAGGTTGATATAATTGTTGATCTAACTTTTGGAATTGTTCTATCATGCTGATGGAATCATGAAAGGTTATTCATTTATTATGTTGAATATACTAGTCCGTCGGATGTTGTTGTCCTTGGGATTCAGATGGATAGTTGGTAGATGTATTTGTCTTCTTGGTCTCTAACGTTTTGATGAATATTTGAAAGGTATCTGTGACTATTTAGTGACTATAATATGAGCTACGCATTTATAGTCATGTTGTTTTACAAATGCATAGTCTGAAATGTGTTTACTTGTTTGGTGTTTTGATCTCATTTAAACAGGGTGTTTAATGAAAACAATTGATGGATTACAATTGTTTTAAGAGTTAGTGCTTATCATGCTCAGTTCATTGAACTAACCCATGTTGACAATTTTTGCATATGGATGCCGTAAGTGGTAAAAGCACACAGATCTGATAGGATGATCGGATTGTTTAATTTGATTTTATGTTGAAATACAGCTTGATTTTCTAAATGTACTATATGAGGAAAGATGTTCTTTTTCCGTAGAGTATTGTATCAAGTATGCTGAATGCATAAAATGTATTTGATTATTTCTGAAAGGAATGGAAATTGATATTTGTTACTTATGTGTTTGTATTCTTATCTTGATAGTTTGACCTTCTTCGGTTCAAATATCTGGAGAGCATTGTTATTATTGTATAATTTGGAGACTTTTGTGATTATCAATGTAAGCTTGTAAGAATATGTGACTAAATACTTATGATTGTTTAGCAATTCTAGTATGTTCTATCTAAAGCTAAATTGAAATATAGATCACTGTCTTACTGGAAACTAGGGTTAAAATAAACCTAAGCAGAATGCTAAACAAGCTGAATTAAATTATTAATCCCTAGTCTTGATTAAGCCAGGACAACATTTAATTGGATTCTTAAATCATTATATCTTGATACTTATAAGTACGATATAAATTCAATAATGAGAACTGAAATAAACCAAAAAGGGGTTCTGTTGGCAATCACATGTGAAGATTATGGGTTATTGTCCAATTTCATTGATTTAGAATTATGTATATTCTATGAACTCCTTGATGGAACATTAGTCTTAATAACGTCTCTGTATAAAGGGTTTTATTAAGAAAGGTCATTCTAAGGTGAGGAACCCAGGGATTGGGAAAGGCTAACCTTAGGGGAACGTCTTTTAATATAATTTAACACTACGTATGTAACACTTTTTAATAAGTAGATCTTTTCGAGGCGGATTTAAAGGTTGATGGCACAAGTCAACTGCAGGGTTGTACCTCCGAGAAGATTAGGATCTTCTCAAAGATACAACAATGCAGGTGTCTTGTGATGACACCCTTTGCATTGATCGATAAGATTTACACCTTGAACTCGAACAAGTTACTCTGGGACCGATTAGGAATGTGGTCACGTTATAAGGCTTCCTAGGAGATTCAGGGTATCTTGACACACTAGTTTAACTAGGGTTGAACCAGTATGTCATCGTATCCCTAGTCCTCGTGGGCATCCATATAATGTTATCTCCTTACTAATCCGTTTCAGAGTGAATAATTTGGGATAGGAGGGACTGACAGAAGTCAGTATAAGATGTTCTATATAACTTAGGAATGGGGTGTAGGACGTATTCCAGATTGACGAGTATGTCGTTAAGGAATACAAGACATAAGCAGTATGTTTCAAATCTTTGGCCAAAGTATTGCAAGCTGCTGATTGCATTGTCCTAATTCACCTAGTCTAAGGAATGAGATGCTGATGAATAATGGTAACAATTATTCAGATAGGTTCCTTGGACAAAGCATTCTGAATCCCAGAATAGGGAAGAGAACCGCAAGAGTGGAGTGTTAAATAAAAACGCCAACTCTTATTACTCATGAATAGATCGGTAGATTACCAAGTCATGGAATGAATAGATCAGAGGTACTCCGAGTCATTACATCGGCATATGGTTTTCTGTTATAAGAATGGTTATTTGATTTGTGAGTTCTAAATTATGTATTTAGAACCAGTAAGCATTTATCAAAAAAAATAAATTCACTTGTTCTAATGTATAAAATGAGGATGTTACACAAGAGAACCTATATTTGAGCCCTTATATGGTAAGGATATGGAGATATCCTTGTGTTTTTCATATGATACGGAAGAGGATTTTTGAAAACATGATCAAGTATCCATTATCCAAACTCAAAGGAGTTGTCACTATTAAATGATGGAAATGTTGTCAAAACAAAGCTAGAGTTGCTAAAGACATGATAAAACCTTGATCAAGCTTGTGCATTTTAGTGAAAGGATTGAATTATTTTATGGACACACAATGTAGATGTAGGGGTATTGTAGGTAGGATGAGTTAGTTTAAAATGAAATTCTGATGGGAGAAGTTTAGACAAGACAATATAAGGAATTACCAACTTCTTTGGGAACCTTTGCAAAAGAATTACAACACCTAAACAACAGGGATGTTTCAATGAGTTTGAAGTACCCTTTCAACCAGGATGTGTGCACAAATGGAGGCCCAAATCTACACTATTCCACACAAACTTTGATAACCTTCCACAAAATCTTGAAGCAAAATATCAATGAAGCATCTAGAAACCCTTATTTGATCATGACCTGAGGTACACCCAAAGGTTTACAAACACCCTCAATATTCAAGGAAGGTAAGATGAATTTAAATCTATTTATCTTCATTCAAATGAATGCTCTTCTAAATTAAATATTGTAGATTCCTTCAAACACTCTACAAGAAGTGAGACCATGTATGATCAAAAGATATCCCAAACACAAGATTGCAACATGAGCATGAAACACAAATTGAAAACATACTGAAATACAAGTGTATACAAGTTTTTCCAAGAGATAAAACCAGTCAATCTATAAATTTGATCAAATAAACCAGAAAGGGAATGTTATTAGACAATCTCAAAGCCCGTTGATGGATTTACAGCTGAAACCAACTCAACATGATGAACATTTGATGCAAGAAGGAACTAAAATGCTCTTAGGTAGTTTCTCCAAAAGAAATGGAATACTTCCAGTTTTCCTCCTAAAAATTCTTCTCTCTTTCTCCAAAAATCCCAACCCACCTTTCAAAACGCCTCCAAATTACATAATATACCCTATGCCAGCTTGGATCCTTGCATCCCAAGAAAATAATATGCTCAAGGGATCAAATTTGTTACCAAACCCTATCCATTTGATGAAAAATGAAATAAAACTGTAAAATAGCTCGCAAAATGCTAGAGATTCACAAACATTTTAAAATATTACATGGATTCAGATCCTTATCCATCCCAAGGTAAAAAAAATTTCATTCCACCATGCCAGTATGCATTTGCAATCATTTTCCACCCTTTTCCATTATTATTTTTAACTCCACAACTTTACTTTTCATGTTTTTACATAGGCCGAGAAAAATATTTCATGAAAATCACTATATGGAACCAAAATAGCTCAAATGAATGATGCCATTGCATCCAGAAGGTCGAGGGGATGCAATTTCATATAAAATTTCATGCAATTTGGTGTAAAAATGACGATTCCAAGCATCTTAGAGCTCTAGTGGCGGCAAAAAAATGAAAACACTCAGCAACCGTTGATTTAAAATCAACTTTAAATTTCCACCATCCACGTGTCTTGATGAGATTCAACATGCAAGCTCAAAAATATCTTCTTTGACTTCTAGATAAAGTGGACACATGTCCAAATACCATTGGACCGGATCCTTGCCTTAAAAAATGCATTTTAAACCTTTTCTGACTTTGCGAAAAAAATTAAAATTTTCCCCACTTGCCCCCTGGACCTGCCACGTGTCCAACTATGGGCCCCACTAAGAACCACGGGCCAATTTTATGAATTTTTCTCCTTTTTTGAGAAAAGGAAAATTTTCTCCAAAAACTCTGTGGGCCCGAACAGCCGCTGTTCCTTCTGCCATGTGGCGGTCTCTCATTCACTACAGAGCCGACCCCTCCTTTTTTCCTTCATCCCTCTGTAAGTACAAAATCCTCTCGCGGGCCCAAGCCTCCTTTTTAACTTTTGAAATGTGCCACGTGTCACCCCCTGATTGGATGCGGGGGTACACCTCCAAATTTTCCACGGATCAATTTTTTACTTTGAAATTGCTTGCCCAAAATTTGTAAAGTTTTGAAACTCTTTCCCACCACCCAAACCTCCACCACCTTTTGGACACGTGTTCAAAAATGATTAGCTGCGGAGCCAATCCTTATTTTTTGCCTTCTACACCAAGGGAAAAAATTTACAAATTTTTTCTTCAGCCCCCATTCCCATTTCTCCTCCTAGACACATGTCTCCTTCCTACTCATCGTGGGCCTTCAAGAAAAAATTTGATTTTAGCATTTTGAAATTAATACTTCAAAGTTTTCAAAACTTCCACACCCCCACATGGCCTTTCCTGGACACATGTCCACTTCTCATTGGGCATTGGACTATTCTTCCATTTTTACCCTGGGCATCCGAGGTAAAAAACAATAAAAAATTTCAAGTCCTCCGCCATCCACCTGACCTTCTTGTGCCATGTGTCAGTTTCCCATTGGGCATGGGATCTTGGGCCAAATTTTTCCATTGGTAGTTTGAAGCCAAAAAACTTTAAATTTTTTCAAGTCTGTGCTTCTCTACTTGACCCTCCTAGACACGTGTCCTCTTTTCATCAGATGCGGGCCCTTGGATCAAAATTTTCCAGCAAATCCCCGAATCAAATTTTTTCTCCAATTCCTCCCTCCACGTCTTTGCTTCCCATTGGGCACGGGCCTTTGGACCAAAAAGTGACTTCGAGAAATTTTTCAAAATGGAAGAAAATGTTCTAAGTGACCCCCGCCACCCACTGATCCTCCAACTAATCACATCGTGCCACATAGGCACATCACTGTAGCAAATGCGGGGCCGCGGAGAAAAAATTTACTTTGTCAATTTTTCAAAAAACAACAACTTATATCATTTTCTTGACCGCTCCTGGCCAATAGAAACCTACCACGTTAGCGATAACATGCAAGGATAATTTTGACAAGCAGATGACACCCGTATGCCTGTCAAAACATAGAAAATGTAGGGGATACCGTAGAAATTGAAAAAATTCATAAGGCATATTTTTCCATTTTGAATCCAATGAATCATGATTTCAAAATGGTTTAGGCCCGGGGATTAGGATTTTAGCAACAAATAACTCAGATTCGATCTATTCCAATTTTTTTCATGAAAAGGGCAAGGAAAAAAATGACACATCCCGTGTAAATGAAAAAATTAGGGCACAACAAAGGGAAAAATTGGATTTTGTTTCAATTTATGGAAAAATAACAACATTGAGGGCATTTTCAAAGCATTCAACTGGAAAAGATGAACTGCAAACCACCAGCTTGAGCAAATGAACGTTTCTTGACAAATTGGGAAAAAATGGATATAGAAAATTAGGGAAAAGTGTGTAAAGTGAATATTTGCACCAACGTTGGCTCCTACTTGGGGATGGGCACTCCCAGTGAGTGCCACAAGATCACAACATAGACCAAGTTCCAAAAATCCATTGGGAAAGGAGTCTAAAAATGCAGAGCAGCCCAAAAAACTAGAATTTTCACCAAAAAGGATGGAGAAAACCAGACCAACAAAGGTTGCCAAGGAAAAAAGGGAAAACCACAAGACAACAACAGCAAGAACAAATCAAAGAAAAAACAAAAACAAGAGCTATACAAAATTTACAACTTGTGCATACCTCCTTTGGGGATTTAATCCAAAAAGTGTTTTAAATGTTTGCTATTAACAGGTAGCTCCAACAAATCCCCATCCAAATCCTTGAGAAAGAATGTATGCTCTCCAATTCTAATGTCAATGGCATAAGGGCCCATCCATAGGGCATAAAACTTTCCATGTTTTCCCTTATCTGCATGCCTACTATCCCATAGAAAGACCAAATCTCCGACATTGAAGGGTCTAGGATTGACCTTCTTGTCAAACAACTTCTTCAACTTCTCCTTAAATATGACATGTATTTGATGAGAGGTTCTTCTTTCTTCATCCAACTCAATGATTTGATTGATCCTTGATTCATATGGACATGTTATTGATTCTCTAACTGCTGGGAAAACTGAAATGTGGACAATTGTAAGTGTAAGGGCAGCAATACTTGTGTTCCATAGACCAATTCAAATGGAATATTACTAGTTGCTCTTTTTGGAGTGATCCTATCTGCCCAAACTACAAATTTCAATTTCTCTCCCCACTTCTTCTTGTTGATCTCCAAAGTCCTAATAATCTTAAGCAAGTTCTTGTTACTTGACTAAGCTTGTCCATTACCTTGTGGATTGTAGTTTGAATCATAAGTTAGATTTATCCCATATTCATTACACATTTCCATCAAAGGCTTGGCTCTAAAAAACATACCATTATCAGGAACAATCTTAACTGGGACTCCAAATATGCATATGATATGATTCAGCAAGAAATCCATCACCACTTGGTGTGTTGCCTTTCTAGATGGAATGGCCTCAACCCACTTTGTGAAATAATCAGTTACAACAAGGATCCATTTATGACCAGAACTAGAAGGATCTGAAATATCACCTATGAATTCCATTCCCCATTGTTTGAAAGGGGCTTCAATTGATATAGGCTGCAAAGGGAGGGAGCCTAAAGCCTTCAATCTTCCTGAGAAACGTTGGCAACTATCACATCTTCTAACTAGCTGGTTTGCATCTTTAAAAAGAGTTGGCCACCAATAACCAGCTCTTAAAATCTTGTGTGCTATCACTCTACCACCAAAATGTCCTCCACAAACTCCCCCATGGAAGTCAGCAATCAAATTGGGAGCTTGATCTTCAGTTATGCATTTCAAGAGGACACCTTCAGGGTTCTTCCAGGCTAACCCAAGGTCTGTTACGATATATTTTTGAGAAGCCAGCTTAAGGGCTCTTTTCTGATTTTTATTCAAGTGACTAGGATAGCATAGGTGTCTGAGGTAAAAAATCACATCTTTGTACCACTCAAACCTCATCAATTTGTCAAGAAGATATGCCCTTCCTTCCTCTAGTTGATTCACTTCTACATTTTGTAAATTACTCTCAGCCATAAGCCTGGCAAGACCCAAACCTCTTACCAGCTTTGTAGTTTGAATGTCCATGTCATATTCTTGAAGTTTGTTAACCCACCTACATCTCTTTCTTGAGATTTCCATGTCAGATAAGATGTCTTTAACCATTGTATGAGGAACATAGGCAACAACCTTTAAACTCAAAATGTAGGGCCTAAAAATCTTTATTGCCTTCACCAATGCAAACGTTTGTTTCTCCATAATTGTGTACTTCAGTTCAGTTTCTTGTAAAGCCTTGCTAAAGAAAGCAATAGGCCTCTCAGCTCCCTTTTCATCCTTTTGTAACAAAACTGAAGCAATAGTAAATTCAGATGCAAAAGAGAAGATTTGAAAAGGCATCTTATAGTTTGGAGCTGCCAAAATAGGTGCATGCTTGAGTGCATCCTTTATTCCTTCAAAAGCTTGGATGGCAGCCTCTTCCCACTTAATAACTTGATCCTTTCTTAGCATGATTTTGATTGGGAGAGTTAGATCAGAAAAATTAGAAATAAACCTTCTTATGAAATTGATTTGGCCAAAGAAAGATTGAATACCTTTCTTGGTTCTTGGGATGGGCACTTTGCTGATTGCTTCTACTCTCTCTGGGTCTATCATAACACCTTTCTTAGATGAAATATGTCCCAGCAACTTGGCCTTTTACACAGAAAAATGACTCTTCTTTGGGTTAAGGGAAATTCCATACTCTCTACATCTGATCAACATTTTTTCTAGGTGTTGCAAATGATCTCCTTGCTGCCTTGAAAAAATAGTCACATCATATTGGTAAACTGCTATGAATTCATTGACATAACTAGCAAAGGCAACATCCATTTCCCTTTGAAAAGTAACACCATCATTCATCAATCCAAAAGGAATCCTTACAAAAACATAAGTCCCCCAAGGAGTAGTGAAGGTTGTCTTAAGTCTTTCTGATTCTTTGACAACTACTTGGTTGTATCTGGAGAAACCATCCAAGGTAGAAAGCATCTCTGACCCTATTACAAGCTGCAGCATATTCTCCATATTTGGCAATGGGTAGTTGTCCTTCATAGATTCTTTGTTTAGATTCCTAAAATCCACACAAAGTCTAATATCACCATTCTTTTTCCTAACTGGCACAAGGTTGGCAACCCAAGAAGAGTATCTAGTAGGCTAAATGATGCCGCCATCTCTTAATCTCTTCAACTCCTCTTGCATCTTCATGGATAGAAGTGGATTAATGGGCCTTTCTCTTTGTCTAAATGGCTTAGCTTTTTCCTCAAGAGGAATCTCATGTTGGAACAAATATTCCCTATATGCCTTTAGCTCTAAATATGACCAAGCAAGACAATCTTGATACTTCTTTAAAAGTTGGGCATAGGACTGTTTTTCTTCTTTGTTGAGATGGTTGCCTAACCAGATCTTCCTTGGTTTATCCTTGGTTCCCAAGTTGTGCTCTTCCACATCCCTTGAAGAAAACAAGTTTCTATTAATGATACACTCAACATTGCTAAAGTTGGATTTAAGTGCCACAAGGCCTTTAGGAATAGTGTTTGTCTTCAATTGTATTATATCCTTGTCAAACAAGGTTTCTTTACCTTCATTCATGCACACCATTAGCTCCCAATCAATGTTTTGACCAAAAAAATCACCTTGGCATTGTAAGAACCTCAAGATTTGTGCATCATCATCAAAAATCTGCCAATTTTTTACATTATCCGAGATAGCTGGCCTTGCTAGTACTTCAATGCCATATTCACAAAAGGGTGAAACGGTGCAATTGTCAAATCTAGAGACAAGAACAGCCAACTTATCAGCAGCAGCATTAATATTCCTATCATGATAAAAAAATGTTAAAGGAATCAAACATTTCAATCAAGTCCCAAACAGCATTCTTATATTGCTTCGTACGCTGATTTTTTGTGGCATACATCTTCCTTACTTGCTTGAAAACTAGCTCTGAATCCCCCTTTGCAAAAATATGCCAAAATATCCTTCACTCCATATTTCCATGGAATCCTTAACCCCAATAATAATGCTTCATATTCAGAAATGTTGTTAGTACATTCAAAATTGAGCTTGAAGGAAAAAGAAAACTCTTCTAAACTTGGAGAAACCAGCACTATAGTAGCACCATTGCCAAATTTGGAGCAAGCTCCATCAACTAGTAATGTCCATGGAGAACCTACCATACCAAGGCACTCTGATTTGTCCATCTTATTCTCTTTTCCATCAGCAAAACTAATGAAGTTGTCAACATCTACATCAGTAAACAACACTTCATAAAAAGCATTGTTGGGGTCTTCAATCAAGTGCAACATCTTCTTCTCACCATAGAGTTTGACAAGGCTGCCATCAATGGGAATGGTGGAAAAATACATGTCCATTTGAACACTACCACCAACACTTGCAGCCCATTTTATTGATAAAAGCATACCCCATTTGGTAGGGCAGTCAATAATTACAACATCAAGTTTTATATTCTTACCCGAATAGGCTGTAAGTTGCACTACTAAACCCTTCACACATCCAAAAACTGACAAGTCCCTTGAATCCATGGTTGTACACTTCCCATATGCTACTGTCACCTTGATATCCAACTCATTCATGACTTCTAGAGGCATGACATTACATGATGCACCAGAATCAAACATGCAATTGTAAAACAACCTATCTTTTATGAGCAAAGTTGTGAAGAATGGATCAACATTCAATTGGGAATCAACCAAGGATGTCCCCAAATATAATTTAGGTGCCTCTCCAAGATCTTCCATTGGTGGTGGTGTTTTAAGGCCAACAATGTTTTGAAGAGGAGTCTCAACAACATTTACATTTCTACTTGGGGTAATATTTTCTTCTTTCAATCCCAAGTACTCAAACGTTCTCTTCTTGTGCTAAGGAATTCTAAGAAATTCAATAATTGGAACACTGACCTTAATTTGGCTCAAAACATGGGCTATATCATATGGAACATTCTTTGGTAAAATAACATTGGAAGGGAAACAAGAAGGTTCATCAGATGGAGAAGTATTCTTGGCAGCCTGGGCATGAAGAGGACTGATATTTTTGCATGGGACAACAGGGTTCTTGGAAATTGTTTCTTTTCTAGGATTGTATTTGGGAATGCTTGTGAGCAAGGGTTTCTTTGACTTGGCTTGAGGACCAGCTCCCCTAACAAATTTGCTTCTAGTATTGTACTCTTTCTCTTGACCAACCATAACATTCATTAACAATTATCTATCTTCCTTCGAAGGAATACCACCATCATACTTCTTGATCATTAGAGCCCTTAGATATTCAAAGTCATTATTAGGAATTTCAAATCCTAAACTACATCTACATCATAAATATAAGGAAGAGAAAGAAATGGTACCCTCTTTATGCAATCCCAAAAGGTTGCAGCAGTCCTTGCACTTATCACATATGTTGATGTTGTTGCTTGTTGTGAGCCTGAAGAGCTACCCATCATACAAATGTCATCATCCATTTCATTCTCATTATCATCATCAATATCTTGGTGGTCCATTTCACATGGTGGATGAGGAAGAAAACATCTGTCACACCAATTCATATCAGCAATTTCTTAAATAGCAGCAACTCTTGCAGTTAAAGGGTCAGGCAACACTCTATTTTCATGAGCTTGGGGTTGTCTATTTGCAGATCCAATAGGCCCTTTACCTCTATCATCTTGTCTTTGATCACTCCTAGGATGATTGCCAAATCTATCATGGTTTTGAGTTCTTTACTGTCCTTGTGAACTTTGTCCAATACCTTTCTTAGCCCGAGCCAATTTGTAAGAAATTTCTTTGACAGCCCCTACCAAAGTCTTGACAACATCTTCTAAATCAGCACCCTTGCTAGCTTGAGGATTTTCAGGGTTTATCAGCTTCACACAATCCCTCTTAAGTGGTTTATCAATAGCTTTAATATTATTTTCAATTTTAAGTGCCATAGTGAAAGCTTTCCTCAAGTTTGTAGGATTTTTGTCTCTCAAGTAATAGGCTACCTTTTTATCAAATGCATCTGCATATTTGATCAAGAAAGATTCATCACAAGGCCTAAAAATGATAGGAATCCTTCTCAGTTTTTATTAAATCTTGTATTAAAGTCATGGACTGTCTCATTAGGGTTCTTCTTGATGTTCTCAAACTTAGATATAAGAAACCTTGGATCTGTTTTGTCTCCATAGTGTAATCTGAATGCATTACTCATCTCTGCCCACGATTCTATTGGTCCGAAAATCTATTGGTTAGGAAAATCTATGGATATACGAGCCAACGATGTGCAGGGCATAGCCCCTCTTTGAGACAGCAAAGTGAAACTGGTTTATTACTATTCTACCAGCAGGAATCTGTGTAAGTCCTACAATATTCTACCTTCAGGGGTTTGGGATCTCGTCCCAGTTGGGGTATTTCTCATTGTGAGCAGGAAGGGATGAAGGGAAGAGAGGAGATAGGATAGTTCTGAAGGGAGAAAAGAAATGAATTCCAAAGCAGAAAGGTCAGAAGGTTTATGTTTTGGGATTGGTAATAAACGGAGACAAACATACTTGCATAAACAAATAAAGCAATACTAATGGGAAAATGACAAAAAAGTAGAGATAGATCTAACAGAATAAACACACAGATCTGACATAAGAAGGGTCTAATGCACATAACACATGTATTCAGCACAAAGTCTCAATATTTGTATTAATGTTTTCTTCTGTTACAAAAAGTACAAATCCTTTTCTTCTCACTTCTATTTTTCATCTAAAAAATGTCTACCACTTGAATATAAGTATTTAAGTATATATAGAAGGAGAAGGAGAGAGAAGGAAAACACAAACCAACAACTAATTATAAAATATCTAAAAGTCAAATGTTGACTTTGGGGCAACTTGGTGGATAACAACATCCCATGGTGTAACATGGATGATGTCATCATTTGTGTCAACATACTTTTAAATATTTTACAAAAATGAGAAGAAATCCAAGAGGAGGAAGGCTATTCATCATCGTCCTATGGCTAGAAAGGAGTATCCTACTTCTACTAAGGAGAGGAAATGTGGAATTGGGCTTGGTACTCTATGAATTTGCTAATCATCAGTTGAAGTTGATCCTAGGTAGGACCCTTGGTATGATCACCGATGACTTCACAAGTCTCTCGTTCATCTCTGAGCTTTTCTGGGAGTTTTAAGTACTCATTTCCTACCTCCATCAAGTAACCCATGAAGTCATGGCAAGCTAGAAGGTTATTGATGGATTCCGCGTCAAAATTAGCTTCTGACCCTAACCCTTGTAAGACGATCTCTTTGAAGAGCCAAATTATATCTTCTGCCTTCCTCAAGGTGTATGATGGGGTGAGAAAGCCTAGAGACATCCTTAGGACAACTTGTACCATTTGATGCATTACATCCAAGGCTTCCTCTTTGACTTTTTCTATCTTTTCCAAGACAAATTCCATCTGATCAACCTGGTAGTCTAAAGCAGCAAGGACTTTGTTACGTGCTTTGGGATGATTGAAGACGCCAAATTTTAGTAAGTCATTGACTGAGAAATTGAGCATCTTCTAGAACATCTCATGTTGTAACCTAGCATGGTCCAACTCTTGGGAGATAGGTTCCACAATTGCCTAGAGTTCCTTGTTTGCCTAACCAATATTCTGATATAGCTCCGTGAACTTTACAATTACTTCCTCACTATCTTTGAGGATTTGGTCTCTCCAAGCAGATACTTCCATGCCTTGTTCACCAATCTTGGCATATTGATTTATCTTTTCCTGGCTAAGGGCCTTAGGAGTTTCTGTGGAAGTTGTAGGAGGTGCACTGCCCATTTTCTGCAGGGCTTGGAGAAGATGTTTGTTTTGTTCTTTCATTATCCTCTTCTCTTCCTTTGCTTCCTGAAGTTTCTTACAAAGGGCATCCACTGTAGATAAGGCCTCTCCTTGCAAGCTCTCAGAGGAAGTTCCCATTGTGACCTATGTCACTGTATAATTTGTAGGAGACAAATCCTTTTTGTCCTTTATGGGATCAGGGTATGCGATCTCCATTACTCTTTCACCTGATGCACTATGAGAGAAGCGGGTTATTGGCTTTTGCTTCTTAGGCTCTTTTGTTGGAATGACAGAGAAGTCCATTGGTGCAATGGGGATTTTCCTCTTACGCTAGCTCAGGTGCTGGGAGATCCATGCTAGACTTAAGGGAGTCGGACCAGAAGGAGAAGAGGGAATGGAGGAAGAAGAAGGAGAAACTACAGTGAACTCGGGGAAATGGGTAGAGATGTTTGGTGGTGGCATTGATAAAGAAGCCAAAAATCCAATGCTCACAGGGGTAGGAGTCACTATAGGAGAAGAAACCATGGGGGCAGAAGGGATTTGAGAGATGAGGGAAGAAATACTGGGGGACAGCTTCACGAGGGAAGAGAAGATAGAGGAAGAGGAAGGGGGAACACTAGAATATGAGGGAGAAGACACAACCAAAGGAATGGTTGGTTTAGCAACATGAGGAGGGGAAGGAGGAGTAGGAGAAGGGATGGTGGGAACTTTGGTGGTTATAGCAGTGGAACATCCTGAGTGGATGTGCCCATTGGAACACTTACGCTTTCTCTTTCTCTGAAGATACTAGGATTACAACTTGTTCTTGGGTGGTCAAGGAGGACTCTCGGGAGCTTGCTCTTGAGTAGCACTTGATTCCCCTTCCTTGTCTTTCTCTTTTCCCTTTGGCAAGTGCTTTGGCTTGGCAGGTGCATTACCTAAGGGAGCCGTGGTGAAGTCTACCCCAAGGTAGATGAGACCGTTATATCTTCACAATTGTTCTGTGCACTGCAAAGTGCCCTTATCCTTCTCCTGAATAGTTTGAGGTGTCCTTGTCCTATCTATTTTAGAAAATGGACAACTATCCCCGTCCGTATCTAGATAGACCTAATCAACTTCTTGATCAGTGGTTTAGAAACCTCTCGGGAAAATGGCCATGCCATATTGGATAAAAATTACGAGGGCTAGGTGGGAGTGATATTTTCTCTTGAGCTCGACCTCGTGATACAGGTCAATGTATATATCCTCGATCTGTGGGATGTGGATAGGATCGAGCTTTTCCTTTGGGAGGAAATTACGTGGCTTAAAGGTCAGCCTCATTGGGAAATTGTGCTTTAGGTTGAGCAGCTCTAGTTCTGCAAAAATTTCCCAGGTTTTTGGTGTGAGAAGTGCAAGTGTACCCACCCACTGTGACGGGGAATGGAATTCTGACCTTCTTTCTTTTTAGGCACTTCTCATGACATGTGATGAGCTATCTTGACATCTCCAATAGGATCAAATTTGGCCCCGCATATCTTGGTAACTTGGTGGGCTCCCCAAAGAAGTTTCCGGCTCTAAGATAAGTGAAAGTGGGGAATTACATAAACAATGCCCCCCACTTTTCTGTGGTAGTTACTATGCTCTTGGCCATTTGACCGTGAGTCATATTGGGCCTCAATAGGCAGATGATGTTGTAGAAGAAGGCATCGTTGACCTTGGTAAACTATGGGATGTTGTTCTCCTGTCTCAACTCTAGATAATATTCATATATTTTCACCTAGGGACATACCCCGCGTTGACTTAGCGCCAGATAGTCTCTTTCCAAAGCAGTAGCGTATACCACATAGGAGTTCATGTAGAACATCCTTGTTGTTGAGAGTTGTTGGAGTTTCTCAGAGATGGTGCTACTGATGATTTCTGCCCACTCAAAACGTCATTCTGGGATGTTTTTTCTCATTGTCTCCAGGTATCTGAGCATCCATTTGTGGAATTAATGAGCATCAAGAAGCCCAAACACCCTACTAAGGAAGGTAATGGTGTCACTCAGCTCCTCAGAAAAGTCACTACGATGAATAACCTAGGGCCACCTGGTTATTACCTTCTTGTTTTTTAAATATACTTCATTCATGAGATATATACATTTGTCCTCATTCTCATCCCACACTTTTATGCAGTCTTCTTGGCCTATAGCCACAAAATTCCGGTGGTGGGGGATACCTAGCATGATTCCAAAGTGCCAGGAAGTGAGGTTGATTATAACTTTTCCCTTCTCATTCTCGACACACCTTGTGTCTTTATTATAGCAGTGGGCCACACCATCATGAATTCATTATTTACTGTGCTTACGGGAATTCCCCTAGCGAAGTGTAGACCACTACCAAATAGTTTGTCCATCCATGGACTGCCTATGACCCTTCTAGTTCTAGCCCAAAAATCTTCCATGCCAATGTGGCCAAGTTCAACATCCCTAATGTCTAAGTCACACTCTACATGGGACTCAGGCATCTTGACCCTTTGATACTTATACTTCATTTCTTCCTCTATGAGTTTGGCCTTACCCTTAGACTTGGTCAACCTCTTACTTGATGAAGACATATGTGAATCTGAGTTCAGTTGCTGATTTGCAAGAAGGAGTGAATTCCATCGCAAAAGAGTCATGTTAGCTGTTAGATTATCCATCAAAGATTTATAGAAAGAAGAGTTATCAATTTAGAAGCTTTTGGGCGTAGGGCGCAGCAATACTGCAGGCTACAGGGTCAGAAAAGCAAGGTGCACTACTAAAGAGTGTTGCATGGAAGAAAACAACATAAAGGGCATATGGTGCAGATGTATTACACACAACATTTAGTGTTGGTGTCAAAGGATGTGTGCCTGCACCAAGATAAAGGATTTTGAAAAGGGCGTACATAATGCTGGTGTTGCAAGGCTACAGGATGCACCATTGGCACAGGTATGAATCATGTTGCAACAAGTTATGGTGTGCCAAAGGGGCGCAGGTTTGAATGATGCATCATTGAGTTAAGGTGCACCTTTTTTTTAGCTTTGGCGTGGCGCAGGAAAAGTTTACATGACATAAATGTTGGTGTAGTTGGAGTTGCGCCTGCGCCTTGTTTTGGGTTTTCAGGGTTTTATAAGGCTCAAGGGAGAAATGTGTTACAGACAGGGATAGTGCACCCCTTAGTGCAACTGTATTTTGTGCAACAGTGAGTCTATTTGTGCCGAAGAAAAGGTCGTGGCTTTGGATATGTACTAAATTTACATTTTCTCCCTTTTGGATAGGTTTGTGGTTTTTGGCCTCTTTCAACATGGATTTTGACAGTAAGGGGAATAGAGTGAAGAGGATCTTGGGTTCATTTTTGAGACAAAGCCCTCCAGGCCAGAAGATCTAGAAGGAGGGTAAAACTGATTTGGGGGGAGAGGAGATCATAAAATGGGCTAGAGGGTGCATATTGTTTCTTTATATTCATTTTCTTTTTAACAAAACAACCCCACAGATAACCAAACCAAACCAAAACATAAGAAAATCAAGGACCACCTACCCGGAACATATAGAATGAAAGAAACGATGCGGGGTCCATGAATGTGACGTAAAGCAACACGGGGATGACAGGAGTTCTGACAGGTGCAGAGGAATAAACTTTTTCATGTGTTTTCAATCATGAAAATGACAGGTCAGATGTGCCCATTTATAGCAAAAGGCGTAATAAATGCGCCACCAAATTTTTTAAAGGGTGCACCAAAACAGATGCCAACATGAAGTTATTTGCACCTTTGGCGCAGTTATGTGATTGACAACATGATTTTTTCAGTGCCTTGGCACACCATTCGAGGGCACAACAATTTTAGTGTCAACAGGGTGGTGCATCCGCCTCAGCGTAGGCTAGAAGGGTGCAACATGGGGAGGCGCAAAAATTTTAATGTCAACACTCCAAAGGATGCGCCAAAGGAATAGATGGGGGCACAAATTCATTTGATGTTACATGAACAAAATATTCACCCAGCCAAAAGAGGACTGAAATGACTAAGTTCGACGAACTAGGTTTTCCGGAAAGGGATTTTATGCCAATCCGAACATTAAGGGACCTAGGCAGGGAACCAAAATGAAATTTTGGTATGGTTACCTACAAAATTTCCCTCGTCAATTTTACAGGATAACAGAGTCAATAGAGTTATTAGGTAGAGCTCTGTACCAATCCCTAGCATCTTCTTCAAGTGTATGGACAAACAACTTGATATACACATCCTCAAATTCTATCTCAAAATCTTCCATCATATTAGCAAAGATTTTGAGATGCCGATCTCTAGTTACGACATTGTCACCTTGGAATTTTGGTAACCTATTTCTCACATCTTGTGGGACATCATTTGGATAACAATCCATTCCTCCAAAATTAATAGGACCAAAGATATTAACAACAAATGGAGGCCTAGGCTAAGCCATATTTTTCAGTGGGGGTGATCTTGGAGGTGAAACAAGATGGTTGGGAGTAGTAATGGGTCTGATTGAAATAGATGAGTGATCTTTAAAATGATAACCCCCCAAAGGCTCTCTCTCTTGATAAAATTTAGCAAACTTAGAAACCACAGGAGTAGATTTAGGAGCAAGTTTTTTAAATACACAAGAAGGTCCCTCACCTGATGGAGAATGAAAACTAGCAAGAAGATTTCCTGAATTAGATCTACTTGAAGAAGAATTATAATCTTCAATAACAGGCTGCTCTCCTTCACATTCAACTATGGGAATCTCTTTCCTTACAATCAAATCACCAACCACTTTCCACACTCTTCTTCCTTCTAGTTCTGAGCTTCTTGATTCAGTGAAAAACTTCTTATAAGAGTCCTTGATGAAGAGGGATCTCCTTCCCTCCATCTTGATAGATTTAAATAAGTTACAAATGAAAAAAGTGTATAAGACAACTGGTATTTCAAGATCCCAACAGCATGGATTTGCCACTAAGGAATTTCACCTTAGTTGTGCAAGAAAGCACTAAAATATTCTATCAAATGTATGTTATGACTGAAAACTTTCCAAGGATTTACAAATCAGATCTTCTTCTTCTTGATTCAACCAAAAACAATGCATCCAAATTATATAAACTGCTAGTAAATGAGAAGAGCAAGCTGAGTTTGAAATCCTTTTTACCCACAACATGTTGATCTGAAGTGTGAAATGATATATCAAGAATGTAACAGCTCAAATACTTGATCACACAAATGCTCAAACCTTCCAAACACCTCAAAACCACAAAGAAATCAAATAAATTCCCCAGCAACAGTGCCACTTGGGTGTTGGTATCCAATTTTACTCTCCTTCACAACTTGAACAACATCATAAATTTGCACAAGAAACTCAAGGATAGATAGATGTTTTGTATATTGTTCGTAGCTTGGGAAGCACACCTATCTACTTGTTTGCATTCAAGAATTGAGGGAGTGGATAGCACATTCAAGAGGGTTTTGATCTAACCCTCGCTATTTTAGGTTGTTCCTATCAACCAAGGCAAGAGAACCTATATTGCATCCCTTATATGGTAAGAAGATGGAGATATCCTTGTGTTTTGCATATGATACAGAAGAGGATTTGTGAAAACATGATCAAGTATCCATTATCCAAACTCAAAGGAGTTGTCACTATTAAATGATGGAAATGTTTTCAAAACAAAGATAGAGCTGCTAAAGACATGATAAAACCCTGATCAACCTTGTGCATTTTAGTGAAAGGATTAAATTCTTTTATGGACACACAATGTAGATGAAGGGGTATTGTAGGTAGGATGAGTTAGTTTAAAATGAAATTATGATGGGAGAAGTTTAGACAAGGCAAGATAAGGAATTACCAACTTCTTTGGGAACCTTTGCAAAAGAATTACAACACCTAAACAACAGGGATGTTTCAATGTGTTTGAAGTACTCTTTAAACCAGGTTGTGTGCACAAATGGAGGCCCAAATCAACATGTGCCTATCCATTGGGTTACAGAGTCAAAAAGAAGGGTAACGACAAAAGGAAAACACACAACTAACAAGAGCAAACACACGACAAAAGTAAACACACAACTAAAGAAAACTGTACAAAGAAGAGAGCAAGCTCTACTTCCTGAATATTTTGAGATGCTACCCACCTTGGCGAAGCGAGAGCTCAATTCTATCTAGATACGAGTGATAGAAGCTATTTTCTCTATTGAGCTTCTTGATCTTGAAAGGCCCTCTCCATAGAGAATCAAATTTTTCGTGCATTCCCTTTGTCTTTCTTTGCTTGTCCCACAAAAGGACAAGATCTCCCACCTAAAAATCTATCTACTTGGCCTTCTTATCGAATAGTCTCTTGACTTGATTATGATGTTCGGTGATCCTTTTGACCACTTTTACTCTCTTTTCTTCAAGCTCTGTTAGATACATGACCCTATTTTCAAGAGAATTTTAGAAAGTTTCATCTTCGATCGCTCGTGCCAAGCGCAAAGTAGGAAGTTTCGAAGAAATGGGAAGTTTAGCATCGATTCCATATAATACTTGAAAATGTGACATACCAAGAGACCTCTTTGGAGTAATGTGGTCTGTCCACAAAGCATCATATAATGACTTGTGCCAAGACTTCTGATTCTCATCAACTAGCTTCCGTATGATGGTCACTAAGTTCTTATTGTTGGATTCTGCCTGACCATTTTCCTGGGGGTAATAATCTGAGGCGTGGGCCAAGGTTATCCCATATTCATAGAAAAAACTGATAACTTCCCATGAGGAGAAGTTGGAAGCATTATCAACAATGATATTGTGTGCGATGCTAAACCTTATGATGATATTTTCCTTGATGAAGTTGTAAACAACTTTAGAAGTGGCATGTTTGACAGGTATGGCCTCCACCCATTTGGTGAAGTAATCTGTTACTGTTATGACATAACTATGTTTGGCACTCGATTAGGGATGGATTGCTCCAATGAATTCAATTCCCCATTTCCTAAATGGTTCGTCAATAATGATAGGCCTGAGGGGAAAAGCGGTCAATTTTGGTTTGTCAACAAACTATTGGCAGAGCTCACATTTTGCTACCTAGGTGGCTATATCTTGAAATAGTGTTGGCCAGTAGTACCTGGCCCAAATGATCTTATGTGCTGTGACAGAAGAGGAAAAGTGACCACCACAGGCTAAATCATGAAAGCTTTCTAGTAACTTTACCTATTGTGGCTTGTCAATGCATCACAAGAAGATGCCATCAATCCCACGCTTGTATAAACTATCATCCCAGATGACATATCTAGCTGCCCTAAGCTTTATAGTCTACTTTTCCTTTGAAGTTAGATGAGTTGGGAACTCACTATAAGTGAGAAAGAAATTGATGTCATAATACCATTCATCTCTAGTCGCAACAAATAAAACCATAGGTAGAGAATCAGCTTTCTCCAGCTGGCCTTGCATTCCATCGATGCAATCATCTTTTTCCTTAGGGACCTCTGAATCTTTGTTTTCAGCCATAAGCTGACATAGGCCCTTACCTCTTACTAGCTTAGTTGGTTTTATGTCTAGATCATACTCTTGGACCTTTGCGATCCAATTCCCCCATAAGCTTCCTAATTCCTGTTGAGTTAGGATAGACTTAACTGTCGTGTCAGGAACCAACACCACCGTATGAGAGTTTAGGATGTAGTACTGGAAATTATTGACTGCTTTGACAATGGTGAAGGCATGTTTTTCCAATTGAGACATCTTTAATTCATGAGGCTTGAGAGGAGAACTCATGAACACTATTAGAGATTCAACATCCTCAGAGTTCTTTTGCATTAAGATGGCTGATACAGTATGCTCAGATGCATAACTGTACATGATAAAATCCTTGGAGAAGTTGGGACATACCAGGATTGGTGCATGAGAAATAGAGGTTTTTATCTCCTCAAATGAAGTCTTTCCTTCCGCACTCCACCAAAAATTTTGTAACCCTTTCATCATATTTGATATGTGGTGAGTCTTTTTCAGTAAAGTTGGGAACAAAGCATATGAGAAAATTCACTTTTCCGAAGAAAGAGTGAACACCTGTCTTGCTTGTAGGTAAGGTAAGGCTCTGAATGGACTTAACCCTTTCAACATTTATCTTTGTCCCTTCCTTGCTTACAACGTGTCCCAGTAATTTTCCTTCAGTGACCCTAAAACAAAAAAAATTAGATTTCATACTAGAAATTTATTATATGATGAGGTGGATTATTTTTAGGGATATATAGGAATTTTGTTTCTCTCAGTATTCTTCCCTCTTCGATGAAATTTGTATTTTCATAGTGATCTAGCAAGCCAACTTGCCTAAAATTTGGAGCAAATGTTCCTCATAAAATAAGCTTTTTGTTAGACCATTTCTTGCATGATGAGATGGAATATTTTTTGGATATATGGAGGACTGATTTTTCTCTCAGTATTATACCCTCTTTGATGAATTTATTACTTTCCCAATAATCTAGATGAGAGGATCATCTAGAATTTGAAGCAGAGCATCCTTGAAAAATAACGAAACTTTTAAGACCGCTCTTATCTCATTCTTACACCCCAAAGACACTCTTCTAGAAATAGTAAGTATTACCATGCTTCATAGTATATAAATAGTAATTTCCATGATGGTTCATTCTCTTATTTTTTATTTCTCTTTGTAAGTAAAAATCACCAAAAAAGTGAACATTGTGAAATCTTACTAAAAATAGCCATCCTAGATAGGATATGATAAAAATAAAAAGTCTTTTAAATATGATCAAGTCACTTGTATCATTTCACATTCCACCTATCTCATTGATTTTTTCCATCATGAAGTTCAAGCATTCAAGTCTAAAACCAATCTCAACAATAATCATTGAATACCTCAATGTGGAGGATAGTGATGTCATCTACATGGACTTGGAAGACCTGAAAGACAAAATTTTGAATAACACATGACATGAAGTGGAGGAAAATATACTATTAAGAGGATTATTAAAGATAGGAGGCCATGCGTTATCTGTTGAAAGTACTAAAATTTTACTGGCATGTGTGCAACATGGAGATCCAAACACTAGTAATGACATGGTCATCATAACCAATGAGTTTGATTCATAGGAGTGGGAAAGGAAATAATCAAAATTGCAAGGATAGGAAATTGTCTCATGGCTCAAACATGAAATAAATCCCTTGCATGATCCCAAAATATTATTCTTAAGGTGAATTTTGTATGGCACACTTAGATGCAAGAAATTGGATAATTGAACTCATCCTAATAGACACAGAAAGGGCTCATCATGAATTAATCATTTGAGAAGTTTTCACGGAGGTGAATTGTGAGGTTAAATGGAGTCATGATGAGGAAACTGACAATTGCCATATTCCAACTTTGACCTTGTGTTCAAATATCTTTCCAAGATGAGGGACATTATGTAATTCACACTATGGCAAGAAACAAGTCAAATTAAACTAGCGTGCGAAAAATATTGTCACTTAAATGCATGCTACCGAGGTACACAAGAACATCATGCATGTAGGATCAATAAGTCATTGTAGGTCCATTCATTGTAAGTCTCACAACAATGTTTTTGAACACTTAGTCAATTCTTTGGCGTGTGCTTGCATCTAATAGAAGAAGGTGATTGATAATTCGATAGATGAATTTGGTCCAATAAGAGGTCAAAGGAAAAAAAAATCATTAATAGAGAAATCCTTCTATGATGGAGGAGAATCCATATTTTTCAAATGAGTAGCACACAAGCAATGGGGATGTTTGAGCATCTTGAATTTTATTCCATATAAATCAAAGGTGACATATTCTTTGCATAGAGGTGATCCTTCCTAGTAGAATTCCATATGTTGCATGGATATCAGCAACGAGGATGGTCCATCTTTACTCTTTTCTCTAGGAATGTCGTGAAGGCAAACTGTGCATCTTTGATCTGACCAATCAATGGAACTTGTTTGGTCTCCATGGAGTAACATCTTCCAAAAGGCTTGGTAAGAGTGAGGCCCAAAGCATGGGTGACTTTTTTTGGCATGACATTATTGGAAGCCCCATGATCAATTATGTAGTTTCTTAGCTTGTGACCATTGATTTAGAGGGAGAGGTAAAAAGGTTCAATTTTTCCTGACAAAGAAGTCGAGGCGACATTTATGCGAGATGCAGGAGGAGTGGAAAGGATTCCTTTCGGGGAGACATGGGAGACTATGGAAGCTTGGATTTGGATATATTTGGTCAATATTACAAATTGCTCAGGGTTTGATTGGAGATATTTAGCCTCAGACATTTAAATCTTGGTCATTTTAGCATGATCGATTATGCTGAATGTGACCAAGGGTTGCGTCGATGAGGGAATGAGTCCCTCACTTCATGGCGGTAGGGTAGGATTACTGATCTTTATGGGAATAGGAGAAGGCTGATTTGGAGGAGAGATAGGGGGAAAATATTTTTTTGTAAAAGGCTTAATAGGAGGTTGAGAAGGAAGAGGATTACCTCTTTTAGCAATAGTTGGAGGTGTGTTAGACGCAACCTTCTCGTTTTGTATCCTGACAGCAACTTTTGATTATTTTCCTTGAGAGTGGATGAAAATAGCATATGACTGTCTACTTGCATACCTTTGGGTTCCCTCTTCAACATCAGATTCTTCATCTTCAAATCCCATAAACTTGATTGTAGAGTCATCAGTTAGTTCATCGACATCTTGATCATCTCCGCCTGGGGATGAAGGTTCTTCGTAGATTTGCTCCTCTTCTTCGATCTTGACCAGGGCATTAACTAGAGGGGCCTCAAGTTCCAACTGTGGAGCAGTTACAAGAAAATGCGGCCTTTGTGGGGTGTTGTTGGGAGTGAAATTTCTCCATGGGATATCTTGGTATGAAGTGCTAGGAGAATCTTGAGCAAATTGCTTCTTCAACGCGAGTAAGTCGTTTTCCATCTTCTGGAATGCTGGATCTGCTGAAGTGGTTAGAGAAAGAGCAGAAGCTTTGGGCTTGGACAGCTCATGTTTTAATTCACCAGATATAAGCAAGTTGTCTTCTTTCCGAATGGATACAGCTTGAGCGAGAACCAGGGTGGTAATTTATTCTTATAAGAGTAAGAAACTTACTCTTGAGCTCATGGCGTTCATAAAGAAACACTTTTGATTTTCGAGCATTGGCAGCATGGCAGGAGGCACACAATTAATTAGTGAATTGAAACGAGTGATAAAATCACACATGGTTTCATTGAATTCCTTCTTTAGGTGAGTGATCTTGGATAGTAATGTGAACGTGTCTTGTGAAGGCTTATATCTTTCTTGAAATGCAATTCGTAAAGTGGCCCAACTAGTGATAGATCCGGCCGAAAAATGTTGGAACCATTCTGTTGTGGGTCCTTGCAAGGTCTCTAAAAAGAGGTGTATTGACACATCTTCATGGGCAACATCCAAGATGCTACATGACATGATGAACGTAGATATTTGTAAATCTGTGCTTTGGTTTCCACTCCCATCAAATCTTGAGAAATTCTTTCAGTTTCTATGAGGGAGTGCATGAACGGGATGTGGTAATGCAAGAGGGCCCATAGCATTTGCCCATGGTACTACCATTTGAAAAGCTAGAAAGAGGACGTGAGTTGGGAGCATGGTCCCACTGAGCAACAAAGAACTGCAAAGGGATGTGGAGGCTCCCTATGAAAAATGGTTCTTTCCTAGAGGCGAGACACTTCTGGCTGACCGATTGGCTGAACTCAACGATGAGAAGCGTGTCGGTGTAATACTGAAGTTTCACCTTTGCAGAAGATCAAAAATAGGATCGAATTCCCCATGAGCTCTCCTGCTACGAGTAAACAGCTCACCCGCTAGTGTATCTTTTAGATCTGTAATGTTTTTAGAGAAGATTTAAAAACTCTTTTTGGTTGTATTTGCTGATTTTCTAATTTTTCTGATAAAAATCAGCAGCATGTACTTTTCTAAATATTTAATTTTATCCCTCTTTTGAAAACCGACTGCAGTTTAATGACAAAGATCAATGAGGATAAAATGATGCTTTAATTTAGCAAGTTGATTTTCGGATCTTAGAGTTGATTTTTTGCAAGGGTTCGAATTTTTTGTAAAAAAGTCATAAACTCAGATCTACAGAAATATACGTGTTTTTGTAAAAACTCAATGAACTAAAGATCTCTAACTAGCCCAGATCTATGGATCTCTGAAGAAAATTTTTAGTTTGGATCACTTTTGTAAAATTTTTGGGTTTTAAGCAAAAAGTTAAGATTTGCAAATAGGTAGTGATTTTTATAGTTTTATCAATTTTCTTAGTTACTTTAGCAACCTATTAGTGTCCTTTAACTGACATAACACTCACATAGATCTGTATCTTATCCCCAGTAGAGTCACCAAAAATTGTTGGTCCAAAAATATGTTGGTTGGCAGATCTATGGATAGATGAGCCAACAGTGTGCAGGGCATAACACCTCTTTGAGACAGCAAAGAGAAACTGGTTTATTGTTATTCTATAGCCAAGAATCTGCGCAAGTCCTACAGTATTCTGTCTTCAGGGGTTTGGGATCTCATCCCAGTTGGGGTATTTCTGATTGTGAGTAGAAAGGGATGAAGGGAAGAGAAGAGATAGGATAGTTCTGAAGGGAGAAAAGAAATGAATTCCAAAGCAAAAAGGTCAGAAGGTTTATGTTTTGGGATTGGTAATAAAAGGAGTCAAACCTACTTGCATAAACAAACAAAGCAATATTGATGGGAAAATGAGAAAAAAGTAGAGATAGATATAACAGAATAAACACACAGATCTGACATAAGAAAGGTCTGATGCACATAACACACGTATTCAGGACAAAGTCTCAATATTTGTATTAATGTTTTATTCTGTTACAAAAAGTACAAAGCCTTTTCTTCTCACTTCTATTTTCATCTAAAAAATGTCCACCACTTGAATACAAGTATTCAATTATATATAGAAGGAGAAGGAGAGAGAAGGCAAAAAGAAACCAACAACTAATTACAAAATATCTACAAAATATCTAAAAGTCAAATGTTGACTTTGGGGCAACTTGGTGGATAACAACATCCCATGGTGCAACATGGATGATGTCATAATTTTTGTCAACATACTTTTAAATATTTTACAAAAATGAGAAGAAAGCCAAGAGGAGGAACGTTATTCATCATCATCCCGCGGCTAGAAAGGAGTATCCTGCTTCTCCTCAGGAGAGGAAATGTGGAATTGGGTCCGGTACTCCATGAATTTGCTAACCATCGGTTGAAGTTGATCCTAGGCAGGACCCTTGGTGTGATCAATGATGAATTCACAAGTCTCTCATTCATCTCTGAGCTTTTCTGGGAGTTTTAAGTACTCATTTCCTGCCTCCATCAGGTAACCCACGAAGTCGCGACAAGCTAGAAGGTTGTTGATGGATTCCACGTCAAAAGTAGCTTCTGAACCTAACCCTTGCAAGATGATCTCTTTGAAGAGCCAAATTGTATCTTCTACCTTCCTCAAGGCATATGATGGGGTGAGAAATCCTGGAGACATCCTTAGGACAATTTTCTCCATTTGATGCATTACATCCAAGGCTTCCTCTTTGACTTTGTCTATCTTCTCCAACACAAATTCCATCTGATCGACCCGGTACTCTAAAGCAGCAAGGACTTTGTTGGGTGCTCTGAGGTGATCAAAGACACTGAATTTCACTAAGTCATCGACTGAGCAATCGAGCATCTTCTGGAACATATCATGTTGTAACCTAGCATGGTCCAACTCTTGGGAGATAGGTCCCGCAATCACCTAGAGTTCCTTGTTCACTTGACCAATAATCTGATATAGCTCCATGAACTTTACGATTACTTCCTCATTATCTTTGAGGATCTGGTCTCTCCAGGTGGATACTGCCATGCCTTATTCACCAATCTTGGTGTATTCATTTATCTTTTCTTGGCTAAGGGCCTCAAGAGTTTCTGCAGCAGTTGTAGGAGGTGCACTGCCCATTTTCTGCAAGGCTTGGAGAAGATGTTTGTTTTGTTCTTTCAGTATCCTCTTCTCTTCCTTTGCTTCCTGAAGTTTCTTTCAAAGGGCATCCACTGCAAATAAGGCCTCTCCTTGCAGGCTCTCAGAGGATGTTCCCATTATGACCTATGTCACTGTATAATCTATAGGAGATAGATCCTTTTTTTCCTTTATGGGATCTGTAACATCCCCAATTTATACCTTAGAACAAGTAAAAAAAAAAAAAAAAAATTTGATAATTGCATCCTGGTTCTAAATACATAATTTAGAACTCACAATCAAATAACCATTCATATAACAGACAACCATATGTAGCTGTAATGACTCAGAGTACTTCCGATCTATTCATTCCATGACTCGGTAATCTACCGATCTATTCATGAGTAATAAGAGTTGGTGTTTTTATTTAACACTTTACTCTTGCGGTTCTCTTCCCGACTCTGGGATTCAGAATGCTCTGTCCAAGGAAACTAACTAAATAAATGTTACCATTATTCATCGGCATCTCATCCCTTAGACTAGGTGAATTAGGACAACGCAATCAACAGCTTGCGATACTTTGGCCAAAGATTTGAAACATATTGTTTATGTCTCGTATTCCTTAACGGCATACTCGTCAATTTGGAATACGCCCTTCACCCCATTCTTATGTTATATAGAATGTCCTACACTGACTACTGTCAGTCCTTCCTTTCACAAATGAATCACTTGGAGGTAGATTAACAAGGTGATAATGTTATATGGATGCCCATGAGGATTAGGGATATGGTGACATACTGGTTCAACCAGTGTGTCATGATACCCCGAATCTTCTAGGCAGCCTTATAACATGACCACGTTCTTAATCGGACCCTGATTAACTCGTGCGAGATCAAAGTGTAAATATTAGCGATCAATGCAAAGGGTGTCGCCATAAGTCACCTGCATTGTTATAACTTTGAGAAGATCCTAATCTTCTCGGAGGTATAACCCTGCAGTTGAATTGTGTCGTCAACCTTTAAATTCGCCTCGAAAATATCTACTTAATCACATGCGTTACGCACTTGAGTTTAAATTACTTTAAATACTTTTCCCTAAGGTTAGCCTTTCCCCGATCCCTGGATTCTTCGTCTTAAGATGACCTTCCTCTATAAAACCCATTACATGGTGGAGTTATTAAGGTCAAGATCTCATCAAGGAGTCATTAGAATATACATGATTCTAAAACAACAGAATTGGACAATATCTCATAGCCTTTACTTGAGATTGCCATCTGAACCCCATTAGATTTACATCAGTTCTCCTAACTGAATTTATATCATAAATATTAGTATAAAGATATAAATGATTAAGAATCCAAATTAATATTGTCCTGTCATACTCAGGACTAGGGATTAGTAATTTAATTCGGCTTGTTTAGCATTCTGCTTAGGTTCATTTTTAACCTATCTTTTAGAAAGACAATTGTTTAAATTCAATATTGCTTTCACTAGAACAATTAGATCTGCTAAACACTCATATGAATTCAATCACATTTTCTTGTAAGCTTTCATTGTCAATCACAAAAGCATCCAAATTACACAAAGATAACATTGCCACTCTGGTATATAAACCGAAGAAGGTCAACTATCAAAATAAGAATACAACACAAGTATCAAATACTTATTTCCATTCCTTCCAGAACTATACAATTACATTTTATGCAAACAACATACTTGATACAATGCTTAATGGAAAAGAAACATCTTTCCACATATAGTACATTTATAAAATCAAGCTGTAATTCAATATGAAAAAATTAAATAATCTGATCATCCTGTCAAATCTGCATTGCTTTTACCACTTACGGCAACCATCTGTAAAAATAGTCAACATGAGTCAGTTCGATGAACTGAGCATGATAAGCACTAACTGTTAAAACAATTGCAATTTGTCAATTGTTTTTATTAAACACCCTGTTTAAATGAGATCAATTATCCAAACAAGTAAACATATTCAAAATATGCCTTTATAATACAAAATTGACTACAAACGTGTAACTCTATCAACGTTACAGAATAGTCCTAAACACTTCTCAAATATTTCATCAAATATTAAGAATCAAGAACGAAAGTATCCAAACAATTATCTTGAATCCAAGATCAGCAACATTGGACAGATCGTTATTTTCATCAGAAAAGGAAATATCATAGCAAATCATGATTTCCTCCAACAAGATACAAGAACAATTCCAACTGTTAGACAGATACCAACAAGTATTACAATAATAGAAGAGAAAGAACCAAATCATTCATACTTCCCTCCACACAAGTTCACTACTGTACCGTCTACACATATGAAATACATTCATCCAGTATGTATACGAACAAGTCCGTCAAACCACATGAAGAATCACTATCATAATAAAAATCGAACACAACAAGGCTTTTCGACCCAAGTTCGAAATCAAAGAACCTCTAGTATTGCGGTCAACAATAGACTACATTGCATTAGACTATTGGATGTTTCCCTAAGACTAAGCCAAGTCAATCACACAAAATTTCCAAACATGCTCAGTCTCAATCAGACAGGAGTAAATGGAAAAGAATATAACCAATCTATTCTCACCTTGGCACATTCAAGTCTAAAGTATGGTATTCACGACTCATTTCAACAGAGCCAGAACACGAGATAATTATCCATACTGAAGGAATTCAAACAGTGACAAATGACAGTGTCCAAATATCGGGTTCAATAAGAGACAGAAATACAGGTTAGCTTATAAGAATTCAAATGATTCCAAACAGTAGTAACAAGACAAATAATTGCATACGATTCCATCTGAGCTCATCAATCGGAGCATAATAAAAATCAGGCAAGCAAATTTAATTACTGATTTCAAAACAAGGAATCCGACTGAACCCTTGCCAATCTTTTACACAAATTTGCACAGACTGAAGACGTAAAAAATATACCAAAAGAATCTGTACCACAAAATCTTTGCGACATGATGGTATTCTTACAAATAATAGAGATCAAAATCCATATTATTCCGTTAAGTCGCTGGAACAACAATTTCCAATATTCATCTATATTCAGCCATGAACAGTGATTCAAACACATAAATCATTCAATCAACTCTACAGAGTCATTCAGATTAAAACGAATATGAATCTATATTTTACATTGCATACTGTTAACGGGTTATTATCCATAACCACAGAACCCAACAACAGTATAAGATAAAAATAGTTAAAGAATCAATCTAAGCCATTTAAGGTAAGCATTCAACAAAAATCAAGTGTAAGCAAATCAAATACCGAATTTTCATAACAAGGGATTTAACTGAGCCTCATCCAAATTCCCGAACAAGCTTACACACAAGGAACGTAAATGCATACCCAGGAAGTCAGTACTAAATTCCAATACAAATAATAGAGATCGTATGACCTGCTACTTCTACAAGATTCCCACGGAATTCAAGTTAACAAAACTCAAGGAGGTATCTATATCCTCAACAGTGGATCATAGTATACGATTTGTTCAGAGGACTCCACAGAGTCGTTCTAATATAATACACATATCCAACATGCAAATATAAATATGTATAGCTTCCTCAGTGATCCATTTATACAAATCATTCACTAAACTCTTCAGAGTCGTTCCAATACATAATATACATACATCCATAATGCATACTGTAACGGTTAAATCTCGTTACCCCAATGAAAAAGGAAAACAATTCCAAAGAGTTGCAATAAGATACTGTCACACCGAAAGATGTTTATACTCAAACAACCTTCAAGACAAAACGAAACCCAACAGTATCAATAACTACCATCATCAAAACCCACGACAGAGCTTACAAAGATTTCATAACACTGAACAATCAAACAGTTCCATCAATATTTCTTCCGACTATTTCCAAAACAAGAATCGACGACCAAAAATTGACAGACATAACACTGGCCTATACCCATCACAGGAACAATTCATGGGCTCACGCCGAATAGGCCGAGCATTCATACATTTCACATGTTTCGCATAATCAATCCAGAATGCAAACACAAGGAAATAATGCCACAGTTCTAATTTAATAAACACCCATCAAAGGATAAAAGAAAATTCAAACCAGAAGAGATACAGTGCCAAAAACACACAATGACATCCATAGAAAAATCATCAAACTCCATAAATCATTTGAACAGAGTTGTTCTAATGAAATCACTTGAAAGACAGCAAGATTTTTATAGGCTAGGGCCTAACATGCCTGGATTTTTGCTGAAATTTCTGAAGCAGACCACTGGAAGAGCTCAGACTTCCTTTTCCTTTTCCAAGTTAGAGGGACCAACAAAAATTTTCTTTCTCCATGGCATATATATTCTCCTTGCCAGAGAAGAGAGCTAGATACCCTCATACTCGCCATGCAACTCCAAGAAGACTGGTGCGAAGAACCAGTGAACAGGCAGAAGGAAAACCGATATTCGCGACAAGCCAAACAAACCAACAAACTTCCTGTTTGCATGCCTTCTCACGAGTTCCGAGCTCGACTACCAAGCACATTGAATGCAATTACACCAACTTTCCCGCTCAAACTCCACTTCCACCGACCGCCAAAATTGGCGACAGTCAAATGAAATCTCAAGTTCATTTTTAGTTTTGGCGACCTGCCACGTCGGCACAAGTTAGCCGTTCCTAAAACCTCCACCAAGACCTGTCCTTCATCCTTATCCCATGCATTTAATAACATAGAAAATGTCACCCATGGTTCGCACCCCTCAATAGGCCCCTTTACATTCTTGCTCATAGTTAGGTTAGTATCTTAGGTTAGAATTTAGGATAATACTCATTCTAACCATATTACACATAGATACTAACTTAGGACATTAACACATAGCCTAGGTCTAGGTTAGATTAACACTAATCTAACCCCTAGGTTAGGTTTAGTCTTAGGTTACTAATCATTTAATAATTCCAGTTAGGTCTGCATTTTGTACACTTAGAAAAAGACCTACATCATACCTTCTTGAACAGGGTTAGCTCCTGTTCTGCCTTAGGCTACAGAATCATATGTAAACGAATTATTACCTGGTCCATGATCGAGACCTTCCAGATATACTTCCATATCGGGAACCAATTCATTTCACTTGATCAGCCTGAGTCATACTCTTGACTAGCTTATTAAATGCTTCTAGACCTTGCAACCTGTTCAAGGTCTGTGATTTTAATTCATCATGAACAAACTTAAAGCATTACTTGCATCAATTCCACTGATCCAAGACTAGATCTTATAGATGGATAACTCTATAATTCATTCCGAGATCAGATTAAAATCAGATACAAAATGAAATAAATAAAAGAGTCTAATCATATTCTGACTCAGTCAAGATCTGTAATCTGCAAAGAAATTACAGTACATATCAAGCATGATTTCTAAATCGAGGAACATATCCTTTTACAAGAAATCACATATCAACACTTGTATGCTCAGGAGAAAGTAACAACAGTTTAGGGTGTTACAGGATTAGGGTACGCGATCTCCATTACTCTTTCACCTGACGCACTCTGATAGAAGTGGGTTATTGGATTTTGCTTGTTAGCCCCTTTCATTGGAATGACGGAGAAGTCCATTGGTGTAATGGGTACTTTCCTCTTATGTTGGCTCAGGTGCTAGGAGATCCATGCTGGACTTAAGGGAGTGGAACCAGAAGGAGAAGAGGGAATAGAGGAAGAAGAAGGAGAAACTACAGTGAACTCAGGGAAATGAGTAGATACACTTGGCGGTGGCATTGATAAAGAAGCCAAAACTCCAACGCTCATAGGGGTAGGAGTCATTGTAGGAGAAAAAACTGTGGGGGTGGAAGGGATCTAAGAGATGAGGGAAGAAATACTACAGGAAAGCTCCGCGAGGGAAGATAAGATAGAGGAAGAGGAAGGGGGAACAGTAGAAGACGGGGGAGAAGACACAACCAAAGGAATGGTTTATTGAGTGACATGAGGAGGGGAAAGAGGAGCGAGAGAAGGGACAGTGGGAAATTTAGTGGTTAATGCAGTGGCAACATCCTGAGTGGATGTGCCCGTTAGAACACTTACCGCCTGCTCTTTCTCTGGAGATACCAGGGTTATAACTTGTTCTTGGGTGGTGGAAGGAGGAATCTCAGGAGTTTTCTCTTGAGTAACACTTGATTACCCTTCCTTGTCTTTCCCTTTTCCCTTTGGCAAGTGCTTTGGCTTGGCTGGTGCATTACCTAAGGGAGATGTGGTGAAGTCTACTCCAAGGTAGATGAGACCGTTATATCTGCACCAATGTTTTGTGCATTGTAAAGTGCCCTTAGCCCTCTCCTCAATAGTTTGAGGTGCCCTTGTCCTATCTATTTTGGAAAATGGCCAACTATCCCTATCCATATCTAGATAGACCTGATCAACTTCTTGATCAGTCATTTGGAAACCTTTCGGGACAATGGCCACACCATATTGGATAATTTCTGCTAGGGCTAGGTGGGAGTGATCTTTTCTCTTGAGCTCGACCTTGTGATATAGGTTGATGTATATATCCTTGATCTGTGGGACATGGATCAGATCGAGCTTTTATTTTGGGAGGTAATTACGTGGATCAAAGGTTAGCCTCGCTAGGAAATTGTGCTTTAGGTAGAGCAGCTCTAGTTCTGTAAACATTTCTTGGGCCTTGGTGTGAGAAGTGCAAGTGTACTTGCCCACTCTGAGGGGGAATGGATTTCCACCCTTCTTTCTTTATAGGCACTTCTCATGATATGTGATGACCTGTCTGGACAGCTCCAATAGGATCAATTTTGGCCATGCATATCTTGGCAACTTGGTGGGCTCCCCGAAGAAGTTAGCGGCTCTAAGATAAGTGAAAGTGGGGAATTGCATAAACAATGCCCCCCAATTTTTTGTGGCAGTTACTATGCTCTTGGTCATTCAACCGTGAGTCATATTAGGCCTCAATAGGTAGATGATGCCACAAAAGAAGGCATTGTTGATCTTGCTGAACTGTGACATGTTGTTCTCCAGTCTCAACTCTAGATAATATTCATATATTTTCACCTGGGGCCATACCCCACATCGACTTAGCACTGGATAGTCTCTTTCCGAGGTAGTAGCGTAGACCATGTAGGAGTTCATGTAGAACATCCCCGTTGTTGAGAGTTGTTGGAGTCACTCAAAGATGGTGCTACTGATGATTTCTGCCCACTCAAAACGCTGATCTGGGATGTTTTTGCTCATTATCTTCAGGTATCTGAGCATCCATTTGTGGAAGTAATGGGCATCAAGAAGCCAAAACACCCTGCTCAGGAAGGTAATGGTGTCACTCAGCTCCTTTAAAAATTCACTACGATGAATAACCTGGGGCCACCTAGTTATTACCTTCTTGTTTTTTCGATATACTTCATTCATGAGCTATATACATTTGTCCTCATTATCATCCCACGCTTTTATGCAGTCTTATTGGCTTATAGCCACAAAATGCTGGTGATGGGAGATACCTAGCATGATTTCAAAGTGCCGGGTAATGAGGTTGATTATAACCTCGCCCTTCTCATTCTCGACACACCTTGTCTTTATTATAATAGTGGGCCAACACCATCATGAATTCAATATTTACTGTGCTTACGGGAATTTCCCCAATGAAGTGTAGACCACTACCAACTAGTTTGTCCTTCTAGTTCTGGCCCAAAAATCTTCCATGTCAATGTGGCCAAGTTCAACATCCTTGATGTGTAAGTCACACTCTGCATGGGAGTCGGGCATCCTGACCCTTTGATACTTATACTTCATTTCTTCCTCTGTGAGTTTGGCCTTACCCTTAGACTTGGTCAACCTCTTACTTGATGAAGACATATGTGAATCTGAGTTCAGTTGCTAATATACAAGAAGAAGGAGTGAAGTCCATCGCAAAAGAGCCATGTTAGCTGTTAGATTATCCATCAAAGCTTTATAGAAAGAATAGTTATCAATTTAGAAGCTTCTAAGCACAGGGCGCAGTAATACTACAGGCTATAGGGTCAGAAAAGCAAGGCACACTCCTAAAGAGTGTTGCGTGGAAGAAAATAGTGCAAAGGGCTCATGGTGTAGATTTATTACAAACAACATTTAGTGTTGGTGTCGAAGGACGTGTGCCTGTGCCAAGATAAAGGCTTTTAAAAAGGGCACAGATAATTCTGGTGTTACAAGGCTGTAGGATGCACCATTGGTGTAGGTATGGATCATTTTGCAACAAGTTATGGTGCACCAAAGGGGTTCAGGTTTGAATGATGCATCATTGAGTTAAGGTGTGCCTTGTTTTTAGCTTTGGCG
Source organism: Taxus chinensis (assembly GCA_019776745.2). Lineage (NCBI taxonomy): Eukaryota > Viridiplantae > Streptophyta > Pinopsida > Cupressales > Taxaceae > Taxus > Taxus chinensis. The sequence continues at coordinate 81,200,920 of CM034146.1, read as the reverse complement.
CAGCACATAAAAAGTTTACATGACATAAATGTTGGTGTAGCTGGAGTTGCGCCTACGCCTTGTCTTGGGTTTTGAGATTTTTATAAGGCACAGGGGAGAAACGTGCTATGGACAGGGATAGTGTGCCCCTTGGCGTGACTATATTTTATACAATAGTGAGTATGTTTGCACCGAAGAAAATGCCGTGGCTTTGGATATGTAATAACTTTACATTTTCTCCCTTTTGGATAGGTTTTTGGTTTTTGGCCTCATTCAACATGGATTTTGATAGTAAGGGGAACAGAGTGAAGAGGATCTTGGGTTCATTTTTGAGACAAAGCCCTCATGACTAGCAGATCTGGAAGGAGGGTAAAACTTATTTGGGGGGAGAGGAGATCGCAAAATGAGTTGGATGGTGCATATTGTTTCTTTATATTCATTTCTTTGTTTTTTAATAAAACAAGACCCACAGACAACCAAACCAAAACAAAAGCCATAATAAAATCAAGGACCACTTACCCAGAAATATAGAATGAAAGAAATGATGCGGGGTCCATGAATGCGACATAACGCGACACGGGGATGACAGGAGCACTGACAGGTGAAGAGGAATAAACTTTTTCACGTGTTTTCAATCGTGAAAATGACAGCTCGAATGCGCCTATTTATAGCAAAAGGTGTAATAAATGTGACACCAAATTTTTCAAAGGGTGCACCAAAATAGATGCCAACATGAAATTATTTGTGCCTTTGCTACGGTTATGTGACTTTCAACATGAATTTTTCAGTGCCTTGGCACACCATTCGAGGGCGTAACAATTTTAGTGTCGAAAGGGTGGCACATGCGCCTCAGCACAGGTTAGAAGGGTACAACATGGGGAGGCGCAACAATTTTAATGTCAATACTCCAAAGGATGCGCCAAAGGAATAGAAGGGGGTGAAAATTCATTTGATTTTGCATGAACAAAATTTGTGCCCAGCCAAAAAAGGACCGAAATGACTCAGTTTGACGAACTTGATTTTCCAGAAAGGGATTTTATGCCAATCTAAACATTAAGGGACCTAGGCAGGGAACCAAAATGAAATTTTGGTATGGTTACCTGTAAAATATCCCTCATTAATTTTACAGGATAATAGAGTTAATAGAGTTATCAGGTAGAGCTCTGTACCAATCCCTAGCATCTTCTTCAAGTGTATGGATAAAAAAATTGATATACACATCCTCAAATTCTATCTCAAAATCTTCCATCATATTAACAAAGAGTTTGAGATGTTGATCTCTAGTTATGGCATTGTCACCTTGGAATTTTGATAACCTATTTCTCACATCTTGCGGGACAGCATTTGGATAACCATCCATTCCTCCAAAATTTATAGGACCAAAGGTGCTAACAACAAATGGAGGCATAGGCTAAGCCATATTGTTTGATGGGGGTGATCTTGGAGGTGAAACAAGCTAGTTTGGAGTAGTAATGGGTCTGATTGGAATAGATGAGTGATCTTTAAAATGATAACCCCCCAAAGGCTCTCTCTCTTGATAAAATTTAGCAAACTTAGAAACCACATGAGCAGATTTAGGAGCAAGTTTTTTAAATACACAAGAAGGTCCCTCACCTGATGGAGAATGAAAATCAGCAAGAAGATTGCCTGAATCAGATCTACTTGAAGAAGAATTATAATCTTCAATAACAAGCTGCTCTCCTTCAAATTCAACTATGGGAATCTCTTTCGTTGCAACCAAATCACCAACCACTTTCCACACTCTTCTTCCTTCTAGTTCTGAGCTTCTTGATTTGGTGAGAAACTTCTTAGAAGAGTCCTTGATGAAGTGGGATCTCCTTCCCTCTAGCTTGACAGATTTAAACAACATGTTACAAATGACAAAAGTGTATAAGACAATTGGTATTTCAAGATCCCAATAGCATGGAGTTGCCACTAAGGAATTCCACCTTAGTTGTGAAAGAAAGAACTAAAATATTCTATCAAATGTATGCTATGACTAAAAAATTTATAAGGATTTACAAATCAGATCTTCTTCTTCTTGATTCAACCAAAAACAATGCATCCAAACTATATAAACTGCTAGTAAATGAGAAGAGCAAGCTGAGTTTGAAATCCTTTTTACCCACAACATGTAGATCTGAAGTGTGAAATGATATCTCAAGAATGTAACAGCTCAAATAATTGATCACACAAATGCTCAAACCTTCCAAACACCTCAAAACCACAAAGAAATCAAAGAAATTCCCCGGAAATGGCGCCACTTGGGTGTTGGTATCCAATTTTACTCTCCTTCACAACTTGAACAACATCATAAATTTGCACAAGAAACTCAAGGATAGATAGATGTTTTGTATATTGTTCGTAGCTTGGGAAGCACACCTATCTACTTGTTTACATTCAAGAAATGAGGGAGTGGATAGCACATTCAAGAGGGTTTTGATCTAACCCTCGCTATTTTAGGTTGTTCCTATCAACCAAGGCAAGAGAACCTATATTGCATCCCTTATATGGTAAGAAGATGGAGATATCCTTGTGTTTTGCATATGATACAGAAGAGGATTTGTGAAAACATGATCAAGTATCCATTATCAAGACACAAAGGAGTTATCACTACTAAATGATGGAAATATTTTCAAAACAAAGCTAGAGCTACTAAAGACATGATAAAACCCTGATCAACCTTGTGCATTTTAGTGAAAGGATTGAATTCTTTTATGGACACACAATGCAGATGAAGGGGCATTGTAGGTAGGATGAGTTAGTTTAAAATGAAATTATGATGGGAGAAGTTTAGACAAGACAAGATAAGGAATTACCAACTTCTTTGGGAACCTTTGTAAATTAATTACAACACCTAAACAGTAGGGATGTTTCAATGAGTTTGAAGTACCCTTTCAACCAGGATGTGTGCACAAATGGAGGCCCAAATCTGCACTATTCCACACAAAATTTGATAACCTACCACAAAAACTTGAAGCAAAATATCAATGAAGCATCTAGAAACCCTTATTTGATCTTGACCTGAGGTACACCCAAAGGTTTACAAACACCCTCAATATTCAAGGAAAGTAATATGAATTTAAATCTGTTTATCTTCACTCAAATGAATGCTCTTCTTAATGAAAGATTAAAAATGCCTTCAAACCCTCTACAATAATTGAGACCATGTATGATCAAAAGATATCCCAAACACAAGATTGCAACATGAGCATGAAACACAAATTGAAAACATACTAAAATACAAGTGTATGCAAGTTTTGCCAAGAGATAAAACCAGTCAATCCATAAATTTTATCAAATACACAAGCAAGGGAATGTTATTAAGACAATCTCAAAGCCTGTTGATGGATTTAAACCTGAAACCAACTCAACATGAAGAACATTTGATGCAAGAAGGAACTAAAATGGCTCTTAGGTAGCTTCTCCAAAAGAAATGGAATACTTCAAATTTTACTCCTGAAAATTCTTCTCTCTTTCTCCAAAAATCCCAACCCACCTTTCAAAATGCCTCCAAATTACATAATATACCCTATGCCAGCTTGGATCCTTGCATCCCAAGCAAAGAATATGCTCAAGGGATCAAATTTGTTACTAAACCCTATCCATTTGATGAAAAATGATATAAAACTGTAAAACAACTCACAAAATGCTAGAGATGCACAAATATTTAAAAATATTTCATGCATTCAGATCCTTATCCATCCCAGGGTCATGTTTTTTTCATTCCACCATGCCAACATGCATTTGCAATCATTTTCCATCCTTTTCCCTTATTATTTTTAACTCTGCAACTTTACTTTTCATGTTTTTACATGGGCCGAGAAAAATATTTCATGAAAATAACTATAGGGCACCAAAATAGCTCAAATGAATGATTCCATTGCAACCAGAAGGTCGAGGGGATGTGATTTTATATAAAATTTCATGCAATTCAGTGCAAAAATGATGATTCCAAGCATCTTGGAGCTCCAATGGCAGCAAGAAACAAAAACACTCAGCAACCATTGATTTAAAATCAACTATAAATTTCCACCCTCCAAGTGTCTTGATGAGATTCAACATGTAGGCTCAAAAATATCTTCTTTGACTTCTGGATAAAGTGGACACATGTCCAAATACCATTGGACCGGGTCCTTGCCTTAAAAAATGCATTTTAAACCTTTTTTGACTTCGGGAAAATTTTGAAAATTTTCCCCGCTTGCCCCCTGGACCCGCCACGTGTCCAACTGTGGGCCCCACCAAGAACCGTGTGCCAATTTTATGAATTTTTATCCTTTTTTGGGAAAAGGAAAATTTTCTCCAAAAACTTCGCAGGCCCAAACACTCGTTGTTTCTTCTACCATATGGTGGTCTCTCATTCACTGCGGAGCCGACCCCTCCTTTTTTCCTTCATCCCTCTGTGAGTAAAAAATCCTCTCATGGACCCGAGCTTCCTTTTTAACTTTTGAAATGTGCCACATGTTTCCCCCTGATTGGATGCAGGGGCACACCTCCAAATTTTCCGCAGATCAATTTTTTACTTTGAAATTACTTGCCCAAAATTTGTAAAATTTTGAAACTCTTTCCCACCACCCGAACCTCCACCATCTTTTGGACACGTGTTCAAAAATGATTGGCTACATAGCCAGTCCTTATTTTTTTCCTTCTAGACCAAGGGAAAAAATTTACAAAAATTTTCTTCGGCCCCCATTCCCATTTCTCCTCCCTGACACGTCTCCTTCCTACTCGTCGTGGGCCTTCGGGAAAAAAATTGATTTTAGAATTTTGAAATTAATACTTCAAATTCTTCAAAAATTCCACCCCCCCCACATGGCCTTTCCTGGACACATGTCCTCTTCTCATTGGACGTGGCCCTATTCTTCAATTTTTACCCTGGGTATCCAAGGCAAAAAACAATAAAAATTTTCAAGTCCTCCACGATCCGCCTGACCTTCCTGTGCCACATGTCAGTTTCCCATTGGGCGCGGGATCTCGGGCTAGATTTTTCCATTATCAGTTTGAAGCCAAAAAAATTCAATTTTTTTCAAGTCTGCGCTTCTCTGCTTAACCCTCCTGGACACGTGTCCTCTTTTCATTGGATGCGGGCCCTTGGATCAAAATTTTCCCACAAATCCCCAAATCAAATTTTTTCTCCAATTCCTCCCACCATGTGTCCGCTTCCCATTGGGTGTGGGCCTTCAGACAAAAAAGTGACTACGAGAAATTTTCCAAAATGGAAGAAAATGTTCTAAGTGACCCCCAACACCTGCTGATCCTCCAACTAATCACATCGTGCCACGTAGGCACATCACTGTAGAAAATGCAGGGCCACAGAGCAAAATTTTCCTTTGTCGATTTTTCAAAAAACAACAATTTATAACATTTTCCCGACCGCTCCCGGCCAATAGAAACATGCCACGTTAGCGATAACATGTAAGGATAATTTTGACAGGGAGATGACACCCGTATGCCTGTCAAAACGTAGAAAATGTAGGGGATGCCCTAGAAATAAAAAAAAATCATAAGGAAGGCAGATTTTTCCATTTTGAATCCAATGAATCATGATTTCACAATGGTTTAGGCCTGGGGATTAGGATTTTAGCCACAACTAACTCGGATTCGATTTATTCCGAATTTTTTCACGAAAAGGGCAAGGAAAAAAATGACACAGCCCGTGTAAATGAAAAAAATAGGGCACAACAAAGGGGAAACTTGGATTTTGTTTCAATTTAGGCAAAAATAACAAAATTGAGGGCATTTTCAAAGCATTCAACTGGAAAAGATGAACTGCAGACCACCAGCTCGAGAAAATGAACGTTTCTTGACAAATTGGGCAAAAATGGATATAGAAAATTAGGGCAAATTGTGTAAAGTGAATATTTGCACCAACAGATCCATGGTCTATTGATTACCAAGAAAAGGAAGATTAAAAGGTTGCTTATTTTTGGAGACACAAAATTGGTAATTACTCAGGTGTGAGGAATATGTGCCACAAAGAATAAGCTGCTAAAAGATTATAAGTATATATTTTTAGACATGTTGGAGAGCTTTGAGGCTCTTAATCTACAGGTGGTGCATAGGAAAATGAACAAAGAGAAAAATTAGATGGATGCCCTTGGATCAAAATTCTCACCTGCTAAGGATTTGATTAAGGGAAATGTGCAATACATCAAGATGGTGGTCAGGCCATCAATTGTAGACAATGAAACCAGCTGGAAGGTTTTTTGACAATGATGAAAAAATTATTCATTTTATCCAAAATGAGGTTAAGTTCTCTTCAAATATGCAATCTGATTTGGAGGGCATTTATGGTGACCATATTATTCAGCTAAAATCAAACAATTTTCCAAAAGGAATGGTCACAATGGAGCATATTTTTAGCTTGGATGATTATTTTAAAGGAGATGAAAATAATTTGGCAGAAAAAAAGGAGGACTATCTACCAATCACCATTACACAAGGAAAGGAACTTTTATTGGGAAAGGTGTGTAATGAAAATGAGAAGAAAGCTTTCATTTATTTGTGTCAAAAATGCAATGATATATTTTCTTGGGATTATTAAGATCTAAAAAGATTTAATCTAAATAGTATGCAACATTCTATAGATCTTAATCCCAATGTTAAGCCAATTAGGAAAAAGAAAAGACCAGTCAACCCTAGACAAGATCCCCTTATGAGGAAGGAGTTATCCAAAATAATTGAGGAAAAAATAAAATTTCCAATCAAATACTCTACATGGGTGGCTAATCTTGTCCCGATCAGAAAGAAAAATGGGGAAATCAGAATTTGTGTTGATTTCCATGATTTGAATAAGGATTCCCTAAAGGACCATATCTTTTGATCCAGGTTTCTATTTTTTTAAACCACTTTTTTTTATTAGATGAACGCACTGGTCAGCGAGCCCTACCGATTGGAGCCAGTTTTGGGCATGAAATCCTCCATTTGGGGGCCAAAAACTAGGATTTAAGTTATAGTTTGGTTTTTTCCTTTTTTATAGCATTAGTTAATTTTAGTCTCTTGAATGCATAGTAGTTTAGAAATTTGGAAATTCCTCTAATTTAGGCATGTAGAATAGTTGTGGCAATTTTCGTGTCCATATGAATAAGCATGTGAACTTACTAAGAATAGCATGTTCTAGTAAACTGTTAAAAGTTAGATTTTTCTTGGCAACTAAATTTGGGAGTTGTTTTCTTATTTATGAAGCATTATAATTCATGACTAAATAACGAAAGAAGAAGATATATTTTCTTTGCGTTGAAGATATTTGCATTATATTGAATGTGTGTTACAGTTTGGCTACATTAAGATTCCAATTCCTCCAAGTACTTACATTACATTGTTCTACTAGTAATTTAGGTCTATTTTTATCTAAGTGTTAATATACACTCTATATATTCCATTTGGGATGTGTATGATCTTTCTATTTGTACATAGTTGTTCCTTGGTTGCTATTACACTTTCTAGTTTCATGCAGGTTCTTTTAATGAAAGTAGTTGGATATTAGCTCATGCAGTTTCAGATCAAAATTATGTCCATGTGGTATTTCATAGAAATTCATGGAAGAGTTTTCAATGTCAAATCAGTTTTAAGTTTGCAGGCTGAATCCATGCCCAATGGATGCTTCGAGGCAGCTTGTTTCTTCATCTAGCAGGTAGCTGGCCCCTGGAGGTCGACAAACTGTTATCCCAAATTTGAACCCCCTTACAAATTTGGATAACCCATTCAAAATATGGATTCGAGCATGTGACGTGTAGATGGCCATCAAATTTAACATCAGAAACCAAAAATAGGATGGTCATAGAGTAAAGGTTTATGGGACAAAGTGACAAAGAAAAGTCACTGGAAGCATCAAATATGCTACCAACTAGTAGCAAGAAAAGATACTACCAGCCGGTAGCATTCTATATGCTACCAGACAGTAATAGGAACAAATGCTACCGACTGGTAGAATTTAATGAGCTACTGAACAGTAGCAGGATAACGGAAATTTATAGCGAGTCTTATAGGCACAACGAGTGCCAGTAGCATTTTTAGTGTTACCGGCCGGTAGTACAAGGAATCAACAAAGAGCAGTTGGTCAATAGTAGGTGTGTCGGTAGCAGTTGTATGGATGTTATTAGCCAACAAATTTTTTTATGCTAACGGGTAGTAGCGAAGAAGGAGATGTTCAGGTCATGATAAAGTAAGGTGGTGGTAGTAATGAAACATGCTACCGACCAGTTACATTTATGCAACTAGTCGATAGTGGGATAACAATGTAAAGGAATGCAGCTGGATGACAGGAGAAAAACTTAATCCCTTCTGAAACTGTGGTTTTTATGCAACTGGTCAATTTGCAAATGAAATCCTTCTGTTTGGGAAAAAAAATGGATGCATCTAGCCTAATTTAGGAAACATCAGTTGCAAGATGAACATTAATGGCGGTAGTTCAGGTAGCTCATCTACCTGTCGGGAAATTAATGTATGGTAGGTGAGGAATTTTAGCTATACAATACAATAAACCCCCTCATTTTTGAAAGGAACAATAGGAATATTGTTCCAAGTCACGATCTTAGATGATAATAGCACACCACATTAGACTTGTAATACAAAAGAGCTAAAATACCATATATGGAAATCCATCATAGTCCATAATGCTCAATACATTAAAATACGATGAATTTAATTACTCAATAAGAAAGGTGTACATATAGGAGGAGGGAAGTGAACTACTACCTAATTCAATGGTGAAGAACTCCCACTAACTGATACTGGTAGTTAAGTTAACTCTAGAAGACTAGTAAGCTAACTCCACATAGCTACTCAACACAACTAGTAAGCTAACTCCACACAACTAGTACACCTAAGCAAGCTAACCCAACAAGTGTAGGGATAACACAAGTGTAAGAATTATTATAATAAATATATAAAAGGTTAAATAATAACCTACACTAACAATTTTTTGAGGGGAATTTTCTAAATTTAAAAGGAACTTTGTCAAAACATTTCCAGAACTTGTGCATTCCATGCCTCAAATTTATGCATTTTACAGAGAATTCTTTCCTTTTATCTATTTTGTAATGGATTGTGCATTCTTCAGAGCAATAAAAACTGTGTTTATGGATTTTTTCCCTATCTCGAGTTATATTGCATTTCTTTCCTTCTATTGCATTTGTAGGTACATTGTGCATACTTTGTTCTTCTTACAGGATCCAAATTCGTTGTGCTCCATGAAAATGGAAATTTGAATGTTTTTTTTACTGTGGCACTTCTTCCTTCCCTCTCCTACCTCATTCATTTCCTATTTTCACTCACTAGGAATATATAAACCCTTGTTCTTGGTGTTTTTTTATCCAAATAACTCCCTTAGTTATTTGGACAACTTGTAATCACATTTTGGCTTTGATTAGGAACTTGTTGTAGGTTTTACACCTCATTTTCTCTTTGGGCACATTCCCATGGTTACATATTCCTTACACACCCTTGCATGCTCCTCCTTTCCTTCACCTCTTCTTTTCCTTTTCCTCTTTGTTTCATTTTCCCCTCATGTGTACCATTTGCAGATTTGCATTCTTCCCAATAGTACATGCACCCTGCACACATGCCCTAGACTTGCTTTCCAAAATAAGATAATTTTTTTGATTCCTCGCATGCCCTTCTTCCTTACCGCAAGAAAATATTTTTGTAATAATTTCTCATTAACCATATGTTTATTCCTTGGATATTCCTCCCATTCCCTGCGTACATCATCTTTATACATGTGCTTCCTTTATTTTCATCTCACACTTCAATCTCCCACACTCATGCCTTTACGCCTTCTTCTGTGGCCTTCTATGTCACATGGAATCTCTCATACATTGAGTGTGTTACATGAAACTAATCAAAACTCACCAATAGGGAGCTGAATCTGAAAAATGAACCAATGAGTGACACATGGTAGAAAACAAAAAATTAGTTGTACAGTTGGTCGATCTCTTAGTCAATCAACATGTACCATGTGTCTTGCATGTCTAGTTTGCACTAAGATATTCTGACAGTCATAACTTATACTCTTATGCTCAGATCCTCTCGTGCTCAACCTTGTTAGAAATCTACTGATGTGGGCTATATTCTAGGCCATTCAAATTCAAATTTCTATAGGATTTGGTAGGTGAGAAGTTGGAAAATATCTATCATGCCATTAATCAGTAGATTTGTTTTCTCCAACCACCTAATTTGATATGGATCTTTCCTCCTTCCTTCTCCTACATGCCATACAGACTTGGAGATACACATTTGACAAACTACATGCATTCGTTGTTGGTGGTTGAGTTGTCAAATTGGGTTTTTCCTCCTTCCCTTCTTTTCTCTATTAATTCATCTATAAATGTAAGAGCTTGGCTCATTATAAATGCATGGACATTTTGGCTCTTCTAGCATTTCCTAAGGACTCCATATATTTGCATTTTGATTTACATACCTCTAGATATGGTTCATGCATGAAAATATCAGCCTTTAAATGCTATTGTAATCGATTGTGCATACCTGGAAGTAATAGAAGCATCGTTTTGTGGATATTTTCTACCTCAATGTATATATATTCTTCTTTCTTGCCTTCCTTGTACATTGCATACTTATTGTGTCATTTTAAATCTCTTACAACTCCATTTTCTTATTGTGTCTCATGAAATTGATTGTGTGAATGTGTCCTGGTTTGTGCTATGCATTCCTAGCCTCCCTTCATGATTTCTTAATTTTCAATCAGAATAGATAGTGTTCATCCCACCTTTTCTGGTGTTATTTCCTTCCTTAGTTTAGTTTTTAATTTATGTTATCCTCTTTTCCCTGGTACCATGGAGTTATATGCTTAAAATCCCCTTTCAACATTAGGAGTAGTAGTAGTGGTAGCAGTAGAAATAAATAGAGGAACTGGCCTTCTCCATTGGTCCATCTCAATCACACAAGGTCCCACACTTGGAGACAACGTCATTGTTGACTCAAACAACTCAGTTCTTTGAGATCTGAGCCATGGGTGCAAGTTTGAACAACCAACAATTTTTGGTACGCCCAATGGGATGAGAATTTCAAGCCTAAATTTCAACATTTCTTAGTTTGGTGTGTGATTTAATGATTTCTAGCCTTTGAAGGCTTGTTTCAACATATATGGCGACTCCTAATATTTCTAGATTGTCCATTTTGAGAAGTCCTGATAGCCTTTCATGAGAAGAGTGCATACCAGAAAAAGTGATGTAGCTGAAGCATCTTTAGAGTACCTCTAGCTAGCTTAGAGGAGAGTACATAGTAGAACGCCTTTGTGTGCATCTCCATCTCTATCATATCACGCACATTCCACTCCTCCTCTAAGAAGACCTGTGCACCCTGCCATGGCATTATAGCCACCTCCTCCTCCAAGAAAATTTTCTAGATTCACCAGTGGAAGGCCTCTCAATATTAATGCACAACATGATATGTGAGTAGCCGCGTTAAATATTATCCCATACTTCACTAGTGAGAATCAATTCACCCATGTTGAGCATATTCAGGATGTATAAAATGGTGTTCTTTGTCTATCTGATCATGCATGATGATGTAGCAGTCAGTATACTTGCAGCCTCAATCAAAGGTAAAATGCTCCAATGGTACCGAGGCTTGAGACTTGCATTTATTGTCATGTTAGATGAGCTTGGGACAAATATATACAGTTACTTTAAAGATAATTCAGATCATCTATCTTTGGTGGAACAACTGACTACAACAAAGAGGGTTCCCAATGAGAAAATGACTTATTTTAACTTTAGATTCCAAAATAATTGGGACAAAATTCCTTAAGTGGTAAGACCTACAACCCAACATGTTTTCTTGTATTATCAAAGGGCCTTGAATAGTGATGCAGCCTATAATTTACCAGATAACACCTTAGTCACGTTGGCACATCACTCAACCTAGACTGAGCGCTCACCCAAAGTGCAAAAAGGTGCTAGGTCCTTCTTTAGGGTTATTGTAGTAGGATGTTAGCATCATGAAGGAAGAAATATATAGATCCATAACTAATCCATCATTCTAAAATGCATGTTATATTTAGATCTAGGAAAGAACAAGCTTAAACAATAATCATGATTGAATCAAGAACATGCACTACTCAATTACACACAGGAATGAAACTTAGATTCAGCCAATATCTTCCATCTATTAATAAACATAGAATCTCCTTACAATAATGTCAATCTATACCAATGCGTGCATAGATATGATATAGTAATCTATTCATATGCACATATCTCTTTATGCTTACCTCTTACGCTTTGCATATACCTATATATCATCTCATCTCTCTATATATCCTATTATGTGATTCACATCATATATATAGGGTGGGGACTTTCCCTTCACTGCTTATCTATTCCAAAAATAGGTCGTTTGCTACTAATATACACACGTTGTTTACAACCATAGCCACACATGCAAGCATGCTATCTACAAACCTCTTAAATTTAACTGAAGTGATAATCCTATTCTTACCTCATCTCCTGAAAAACACTTTGATCTGATCCTCTAAAGATAGACAATGCATGGTGTGTACATCTCTGTCTCGTTTATGTGCTCTACATGCCATCTTTTAAAAATAGGTCTTCATGTTCAAAATCAAATGAGTCCCAAAAGCTGAACTTGCCCTCCACACATGGATTCTTCTTGTCCCTTCATTCCCCTGATCTTGGCCTTCTCTCCCACACGGAATTCTTGATTGATCTCTAACAAATATTCATTGATAAACATTACCCCACACTAATCTCATTATCATCTCGACAATGGTTATCTCCAAAATTGAAGTAAAGAATGTTGAATGGAAAGAATAAGAAAGAATGTAGATGAATAAAGAAGTGTTATGAAGAAGCCTCTTCTGTATCAGTTGAAAGATCAACTCTGGATACTCCTCCTTTATTATGGCCTCTAAGGTCTGCCACTCAGTGAATGATTTTTCTACCTTCTCTAGTATGTCCACAATAATAGAATCCAGTTCATCTTGTGTAACTTCACCTTTTTCATTCTATAATACCAACATAATTTTGGACATTTCAGTATGTTTTCCTTCCAGTGCATCCATCTTTTGTGCGATGAGTTTCCCAAGCTCATCTAATCTTTCCTTGTGTGGCTCTTGTACTACAGCCAGGGCCTCACGCTTTTGATTCATGAGTGTTAACCGTTATGTGTGGCCCAAGGTATCATCCTTCATAGCCTTCTAGATTGCATTATCTTCTTCCAGAGTCTTTACCTTGATCAGCGCCTCTGGAGATGTGTATATATTTAATGCATGATCCTAATTTTTCAATTCTTCTTGGAGCACTTACAATAGGCCTTCATATGATGCAATCTTTCTGACTACTATAGCCTTATCCCTTTCTGCCTCTTCTTCAGGATTCTTTGGTTTTGGCATTCTGATTGTGTCCTCTTCCAATACCAAGTCCACTAAAGCTCTAACATAATGCATTACTGAGGGTAATTATTCTAATACCTTAGATTTCAGATGCGGGTGCACTTTCATCACATGATCTCCTACGGCCTCTGCTATGCCAATTAAGGCACTATTATTTTTCTAATCCAAGTCCTTCTCTTGGATCAGGTGTGCTATCACTGTATCCTTTGTCTTCAACTCCTCACACAACACTCTAATTTTTGCGGCCTTGTCCATGTTTCTTCTTGTAACCTCAGTAGAAACATTTACCAGTGCATTACTAACCTACTCATCTGACATAACAATAGGTTTAACTATTATGTGCCTAGCTTGAGGTGTCTTCTTCATTCGTCTTAACATGCATGAATCCTCACATACATCAAAATCAGGATCATCCATGTGAGTTTGCATTGACCATGAGAGTTTCTTTCTAGTGTGAATGGTTTCCAAATCCCCATCCATTAATTCCTAGTGAAATAAATCCTTTTGTTCTACAGTGCTTTGGAAACAGGCACAGATGATTTTTCTGGTGTCCTTTGTATATCCCATGAGTGGTGCACTATATTCCCCACTCATCCTCTTTGATATAGGACCCTTGGGAATCATAGCTTCAATTTTAGGAGTCTATCCCGTTATACCTCAAGAAGTTGCATACATGTATCCAGAGGTTTCCTTCTCTCTTTCATCTCCATCCTTCATCTCTTCATATTTTTTCTCTTCCTCATTTTGTGGCTCATCTTCTTGCTTGAGTGGGGTAGGAGATGCATGCACGCTCTCCCATGATTCCTCTGCTTCTTCATCCAAATTCAACTTTCTTATCCTCTTCATCTTAGTGGTCTCCTTGTGTGGAGGGATCTGAGCTGATTTCCTTACCATGTGTGGGTTTCCACCTTGCATCCTTGTACGTCTGAATAATTTCTTAAATCTGTGCTCTCCCTGCTCAACCTCCATATCTTCCTCTCTGTCTTGTTCCTGAGGTGGAGTGGTCGCGCGCAGTGACTCTTCTCTATCATATGGTTTCTTTCTTCTGCACTTCAAGCCTCAACTATCTTCACACTCCCCTTCACCCTCTATTTCAATAGTTTCTATAGGCCTTTATGCCGGTATGTGTTCCATTGTGTGCTTACCCTTCGGTTACCCTGGGAGTGCAAATTCATCCTCCACATACTTATTGTTCTCCATCTTGGGCTTTAGTTGTAGATACACTAATTCTTCCCCTATATCTACTATAGCTAGACTTATTGGCTTAGTATTCAACACCTCTGAAATGAGCGTCTCGATATAGGCACTTCTTCCTAGATACACGTACTTCTTCCTCAACGTGTGGTAGTCGCAGTCTACCTTATCTGCATTAAACACTAGTTGGTGTGTGTCTGTGAATCTATGAATAGATGCTTAGAAATAAATTGTAGTGAATGCATAAATAAATTTACACCAAGGGCTACATAATCCATATCTCATTGGGAAGCGTGTGATGTAGAAATGGTGATATATAGAAAACTAGACTTGTTTCCCCACTACTGAGGGTAGGTCCTTCGGGATGCGCCACTCTTCTACAAATGCCATGTGGAGCCTATTGTACCATTTCTCCACCCTTTCCTTGACATCATATGTGATGAACCCTTGACATAGGTACTTACTGAACCTTTCAGCTGGCAACTTATTCTCTATGTTGTATTCCCATACCTTTTCCTTCGTCCCATCTGGTACTCTAATTTCCATGAATACCAGTGATAATAGAACAACCCCAAAGATAATCTTCCCTCCTGTGTGCACTTCCTCGACCATTTTCTCTATAATGTATCTTGCAATATTGTAGACTACTCCTTCTGACATCTTTCTCGCAACGTGTAACCACATAGTATTTACCTATGACCACCCCTCCTGATTGTTTAACTTTGTAACAAGGTGTGTTGTTGCTTGCACAACTAGACAATTATTTAACTTTTCTACATCCATACTGCATGGACCTTTCAGGCACCCCAACTCCTGTCTGGTCCTTAAGATCATGACTTTATCTATGACATCATTCTTTATATCCTCTCTTGTGGCATTTAAACCTATCACCAATTAGATAAGCGTGGATGAGATTCTAATTGTATGTCCTGGAAAGTAGAAGAAGTCCTCATGCACTCTTCTCTTGAAGCACTGGTACAAGGGATCATACTTCCTAAAATATGGAAGCTCATATAATTAGTAGACCCCAGTTCTCTTTAGAAGCTTCTCACTTACATCATCATAAACCAACATGTCATCTATTAGATATTTGTTTGTCCTTGCAGTGAGCAAGGAATCGAGCTCCTTCTTGTTATCTAAGGTCTTGTAATTGTATTCACTTAATTTTCTCTTTCTAATGTGTGAATCTCATTCCTGGCTGATGATGACTCCTTCTGGATATTACATTTCTGAAAAATTGTTTTTCGGTGCCATCTCTTCCTCCTTGATGACCACCTTCTTCTTTCCTTTTGGTCATGTTGCAGATTCCTTCTTGGGTGCCATTTTTACCTTGCAATCATTTCTTTTTTAACTTTACAATTTGTGAATCAAACCCTAGCTTGATTCAATTGTGCCCTAGGTGGAAACTTCATTTCCTAAATCCTCTTTGTCACCATGCTTAGCTCAAACCCTTCACCACTAGGGATGCAAGATTATTTTCACACAAATATGTTTTTCACGCTTGGTTTTACACCCTTCACACCTTAACCCTATCACTCAGATCTTCACACTTAGCTCTTTCCTCAAATACTCTTAGTCGCAAAGGTAAAAATGAATTTGTATCCCATCCTTATATAGTTTTTCAAATTTTGATGAATTTATTTCCCTTTCACCTACCAAATATCCTCTCATTCATTGACCAAATTTGTTCATTCCACGCGGTACATCTTCGCACCCCAGCTATAACCTTCTAGCATGCCCTCCTACCCTCTGGTCACATAATTATCTTCATCACTAACCCTTGCACTCGAGTACCTCGTTACTGTGCCTTCTCCTGGTAGCTATTATGGCCTCTACTTACCTCGTGTTTTATTGTTCCTTCATTCATCTCCATACTTGAACACTTTTGAGGAGAAATGTATTTACTTTGGAAAACACCTGTAGCATCTTATTCTTTTCATATTTCAATTCCCACAATCTTGTACCAGGATATCAACAACCACCCCACACTAAAAGGATGTGCAGTCCTCTGCGCATAAACATTCTTCCTGTAGTAATTAGCTTCATGCACGCAAACATGCTTATTTCATAACAACAAAAATGAAAATGACAAAGCATAACAACAATGAAGGAAATACATAACAAAAAAAACCTAATCTAAATGACAATACTGCCTTATTACAAACACCAAGAAGACTTATTTATAAAAGGGCTTCAACCTACTCCCATTAAAGTAACTAGGTAGCCATGGTCCATCAAGTGCTTCTAACTGGAAAGCACCTGATTTAAGTATGTAAGTGATAACATATGGCCATAACCAATGTACCTTGAGTTTTCCTGGATGGTGCAAGAACTTAGAGTCATAGAGAAGTACCATTTGTCCAATCTCAAACTTCTTATCCCTTATGTTTCTGTCATGTCATGCTTTCTGCTTGGCCTTTTCTTACTTCTGACTCTATCGTTCTATGGCTCATCACTCATCTAGTTGAATCATATTCTCAATACGCTCTTCTAAATCTTTCTCATCAGCTAGACCTTCATCATGAGTAATTCAAAAAGAAGGTAATATAAATTCTATAGGGAGAATAGCTTCTATGCCAAACACCAACTGAAATGGTGTGGCTTTGTTCAATCTCTTGTAAGTTGTTCTATATGCCCAAAGAATAGCTAACACCTTATCATCCCAATCCTTTCTTCCAACATCACAAATTATTGTCAATGTCTGGCCCAAAATATTGTTGAAAGCATCAGTAGTTCCATTTTCCTGAGGATGATAGGGTGTATTATGATGTGCAACCATAAAATCATCTAATAGGATCTTGATTGTCTCATTCAAAAAGTGTGTACCCCTATCACTTGTCAAGCTTAAAGGACATCCATATCTTGTAAGAACATTCTCCCATAGAAACCTATCTATTGTAGCCATTGTACTGTCCTTCATAGGTGCTACCTTTTCCCACCTTGTGAGATAGTCTATACAAGTAATGATATAGCATGATCCAGTCCTACACACGGCTGGCGAAATAGGTCCTACAAGTTAGTGGCCCATTTCTCAAATGGTTTAGCACTAGTAATTGGTCTCAAAGGAATCTCATCTCTTTTCCTTGGTTTACCTAGACGTTGAAAATGGTTACACACTTTACAATATGCTTTACAATTTTTATACAGTGTCTGCCACCATAATCCAGCAAGTAGGATCTTTTACGTAGTTGCATCACTTGCATAGTGGCCCCCTGCAATACCACCATGGGATTCTTCCATAATATCCTTGCGCTCATGCTCTATTAATACACAATGATGTAATACTTCATATTTTCCTACCTTGTAGAGGTCACCAATGATTAACATAAACAGTGTCACGTGCATAGCAAGCTATTTATTTTCTAATGCCTTCATTCCTTTTGGTGCCACACTAGTCCGTAGAAAGAAAACAATGTCTTATAACTCTGATGGCATGCATTGTAACTTATATAACTGTGCATCTGGCATGGTTTCTTCAATTATCTATGCTTCTTCTCCTAAGTTAATTCTATACAAGTGGTCTGGTCTAGAGTTACTTTTACCTAGCTTCACCATAACTGTGAAATCAAACTCTTGAAATAGGAGTACCCATCTACATATGTTCCCTTGCAAGACCGGTTTGTTCACCAAATAATTTAATTCCATGTGATCTATATAAAACAAAAATGGTGTTTCTAACAAGTACTATTGAAACTTATGCAATGCATAGATCATTGACAAAGCTTCGTGCTCTATAGTTGTATAATTCTATTCAGTAGGAGTCAGCTTCCTACTAGTAAAATAATTTGGATGATCTACAATACCTTCACCAGCTCAAGCTAACATAGCACCAATGGCCATGCCAGAGGTGTCCACATGCACATGAAATGGTTTATTCCATGAGGGAAAATGCAAAATGGGTGTGGTATTAAGTTTCTCCTTTAATATCTCAAATTCACGCTACTGCGGTTCTCCCCAATAAAATTTACCTTTCCCTTTTAGTAATTATTCCAAGGGTGCAGTAAATTTTGCATACCCTTTGATGAACTTCTGATAATATCTTGTGTGACCCAAAAATCTGTGCACCTCACTTTGACTAGTAGGCACTTCCAGGCCTAGAATGACTACAACTTTAGCTGGATCAACCAACAAAACTTCCTTATAGATTATATGTCCTAACATTATCCCAAATGGTGTAACAAATATGCACTTCTTAATGTTCAAAGAGATACTCAATTTTCTGCACCGTTCAAACATTAAATGTAGATTGTCATAATGATTTTTCACAAGCCCATATATTGTCTAATCATCTAGATAAACCTGTAAGAAGTTGTGAATAAAATATTTGAATGCCTAAAAACTATCTGCGAGAATATGACAAGTGCATTTTTCAGTCCAAAAGGCATCACAGTATAGGAAAAACTACCCCATTCAGTAGTAAACTTTGTCTTTTCTTGATCCTCCTCAACAATCCTAACCTGATGATGCCTAGAAAACCCATCTGTAAAGGAATATATTTCATTCCCTACAACTCCTTCTAGGATTTCCTCAGTAAATGGCGTAGGGAAGGGATCCTGTTACACATGTAGCATTCAGCTCCTTGTAGTCCACACATATTCTAATTTGTCCATCCTTCTTGATACTGATCACCATTGGACTAACCCATTCTGAATCATCAAGGGGATTGATAATTATTGATTTCAACATGTTATCAATATCTTCCTTGACCTTTTTGCACAAATTGGGGTTCATTCTGTAAGGCCTCTTCCTAACTGAGCATGCACCATCCTTAATCTTTATCTTCATTTCCCTAGTTGATTCATGCACACCTTTAAGTTCATGATACTCTCAAGGGAACAAGTCCTGATAATCCCTGAGTAACTTAATGATATTTTCCACTTTTGTTTCTAACCGATAGTCTCCAATTATGGCCTCCATAAGCTCAGCCTCCAATCCTATATTGACC
This sequence comes from Taxus chinensis, assembly GCA_019776745.2. Lineage (NCBI taxonomy): Eukaryota > Viridiplantae > Streptophyta > Pinopsida > Cupressales > Taxaceae > Taxus > Taxus chinensis. The sequence goes on along the minus strand of CM034146.1, from coordinate 81,181,430 downwards.
TTATTTGTCTTCATGGGTTTGTGATAGGCACACGTATCCTTGTCTGCATTGTCCAAGACCTCACACACCCCTTATGAATGTTCAATATGCATGTTCTCAACTTCCTCATTATCCATGATGTAAACCATCTCCCCTTTCTCTTTCTCAAGGCAAGCACATTCAAGTAGTATGGAGTCCATTTCTTCTTCCTTTTCAAAATGTTCTCCAAACTCTGTCTCACCAAATAATTCTTAAATATGTTCTTCTACCTTTACACTATCTCCCATAGTTAAGCACTTGACAAATTTTAATGCTTTTTTGACTAGAGGTTTATTCAAGAAGTAGTCAAATTTCTGGAGCATTCATGCAGTCAAATTCTACCAATTCTCCATCTCTCGATGTAGTTCTACATATACATACCAGGCGCGTGTGTAACCTTGTAGAGTATAGTACAATCTATGCACCTAGAGTGAAGGTGGTAATGCTTCTTGCCCCACTATCTATATTCTCTCACACTGCTAAATGTGATGTTGAATAGGTTTATCACCATTATAAGTGCAAATCTACATAGGTGCATTGCTCCTTAAAAAGCTATTAGATAGGGTGATTCCAATCTTCTCCCAGTCTATAAGATTATCTCTATGTACTACCCACCAACACGTTGATGTCCCACGCAAGGTATACACTAACATATCTCTTCTCTTAATTTGATTTTTCCATTATGCTTCCATGGCTTTTAAAAACATAGGAAGATCTTTTTCCCCTATATACCAAGGTACCATGTTACCTATCTGTCGAACAAAATGAAGTCCATTCTTGTGCACAACCAGACTTTTTACCTCGCCCCTTACTAGTTCATATGTACCATGAGCCCAATTCTCACAAGCAATACTCGTAGTATCACTAATAGAATGAGAATCCTCCCACTGTAGGATTCCTTCCTTTGATGGATGATTGACCTCGGGGTCCTAATATGCACGTACATAGATTTTGTTTAATTCCTCCTCACTTAGAGGCTCAACATATGGTATATACTTCCCATCTGTCAAAAGTATCACAACCCTTTCCTCCTTGTTCTCAAAGCTGATATACCCCTTATTAAATCTTAAGTTAGCATTATTCGTATAACACTAAGGGCATCCAAGCAAGGTTGGAAAACTGTCTACTTCTACAAGTGCTAATAACTCAAAATCCCCAGTGGACTTGGCCCCTTGTATGGTTATAGATGAATCCTTAAAAACTCCTATGGGGTTGGTCTTAGTCCGGTTTGCCATAAACAACACATTAGATGATGGCTGCAAGGGAGGCCTCCCCATTTTTACCCATGCATATAATGTAAGCACATTTACTTCCACACATGTATCAATCAATATGTTGCTTAGCAGCCATCCATCCATAACAACATTTAGAGTAATTTCCTTGTTATAGTAAATACTATCAAGGGGAATATTTGCATGCAAGATCTGTCATCTGGTCTCAATACTTACACGTGGAGTTCTCCCTTTTAACCAACTTCCTAATAGTAGAATGATGTTCTCCTGGCACAAAATTTTGCACACTTCTCTCAAATCATCGATATCAGTTTGGACTGTCTCCGATGATTTCTTATACTCATTCAAGTATTGTATCTCACCCTGGAGATTCCTTATCACTTCCATGGTATCTTGATAAAGTTCCTTCTGATGAGCAGGATCTGGGTACATTGCATACAAAACCTCCTCCTTGCTGATCGTAGGCTTTTGGTGCAATTCCTCTCTTGCACGCACCACTTCAGCTTGTGTAGTAATCTTCATTGTTAATGCCTCAGGTCCTAGTGTCATCCTGGACATCCACTAATCTTCTACCATGTGATGGATTCTAACCATCCCAATGCCTTTTTTTTCTTACTTATGTTGCTTACTCAGATGCTCATATAAGTCCAGGAACTCTTCATATCTATGGTTCTTTTCACAGAAAGAACATGCAATATTCTGAGGAAATTTATGCCTATAGTGGTCAGGAGATCTGCAATTATAACATGTTCCATGAGGGAACTCACCTCTTCCTCCACCATAGCCTCGCCATCCATATCCATGTCCTCTTCCATGAACTCCTTCAAAAGGCCCCTCATTCCCGTCATAGCGCGTTTGACTATGATCTTGATCCTGGTGCTCAGTCTTCATCATAGAGTTATCTGTTACACTTGTCTGTCATACTCCAATGTATATAGCATCCTGGATCTGACCAATCAATCAAAAATCCTTAGTATCATGGATTGTGGACCTGTAAATCTTGTAAAGTTAGGATACATTCTTCTTTATCACATGTTGTAACAAAGGAAAGTGACTAGCATCATGATTCAAATGATAGATCTCACAGTACAACATTAATGAGCATAGTATTTTGTGAGGGTAACTATCCTTAGTGTGACCTTCCACTTCACAATTTGTACACCAAATCCCTAAGCACATTTCATGGGCTGAATTAGCTAATAGCTTCTCTAACTATTTTTCCATAGCTACAATATGTGCCTCTAATAATAGACTAATGCCAGTGTCAATTCTCCCAACTACCTCAGCACTCAAAGCATCTTCTAGTGATTCGCATGGATCGGTGTATGTCTGATGTGACAGTGCTCTTCTGAATGGTATAATCAATCCCCCAACAAACCATTGTGCATGCTAGCTTATGTGAATATCATAAGAAATCTTAGATAGGAGCATTTTTAAATGGGCATCATACTCATGTACACTTTCAGTAGTGCCTTGCTTAATATCCTTGAGTGCACTTATAATCTTCTGTTCAAATTCTAGGATATATAAATCTTTCAAGAATGCATCCTTTAGCACTATATAATCCACAAAAGTTTGAACAGGGTCAAACTTCCTATACCAGGTGTGTGTACGTCCCTGTAATGTAGTAGAAAATTAACTTGCCTTGCTCTCAGAAGTTGTGATCCCTTTCGTGCACCACAATACTTCACACATGTACACATTCTCAGTAGCATCCTCTATGCCTCTATACTCTAGGATATCAAGATACATCTCCATATAAATATTCTAGGGTTGGTAAGGAACTTTCTCACCTGATCCAAAACCTCTTGTGTTTCCCCTACCTCCATAACCACTAGATTCACCAGAACTAGAACCACCTATTCCTCCTGATCCTCCACCTATAGCTGGATTAGGACCTATAGATGTTCTCTACTATACTTTGATAGTGGTACTATACTAAACCCCTACAGTTTGTGTGGTAGTTCCACTTCCCGAGTGAAATCCAACATTCGGTGCGCTTACATTCTGTGCATATGATGCACATGAAAATATTCCTCCAAATAACATTGAAGCCATCTGTCCTTCCATTGATGTACTTTTTTTCTAACTTACTCCAGTTCTCCTGTTTCTCAAATCCACTTGTTGATTACTTGTCGTACTAGATACTGGAAAACCAAGCATAAGGGCTAGGTCACCAGGTGCATTAAGATGCATTCCCATGGCCCAGGTAGTCTCTGTTGGCACACTTCTGTGTGAAGCCAAAGGGGGATCCCTATCATGATTTTCAAGATGGGGGATTTCTTGATGCTCTGGCTCCACATCTTCTACGTGAGCTTCAAATCCTTCATGAGCCATCTCTCTCCTCAATGCCATAATTTCAACAATGGAACGTTGCTTCTCTATCTCCCTCTTGTGTGCCTCATTATAATTAAGCCACCTTTCCTCTCTCTTCCTTTCTTCCGCTAGGTCTACCATCTTTCACCAAACATGTTCCTGCCCTCATGCATGGTGAGATTTAGTTAGCCATTGGTTTACTCTCTAGATTCAAAGTTACCATCAAGATCTTGATCGCCAATGGAATACCTTGCAGATATGCTTCTCTTGGATACCAAAAAAACTAGAATTCAGATACCTCTAGGAAAGAGTATGTTGAAATTGAATATTCCAAAATATAACTATTTTGAACATCATGAAACCATGTATCCACAACGCGAGTCTAGATGAAATCAACATCATAAAGGGCTTAAAATTCAAGATAAGTGCATGATACCTCCAATTCCACTTAGATGCATAAGCAATCAACCACTCGTATAATTCTACTAGAAAGATAGAAAAAAATCTCTCATATAAGTTGTCATACATATTCTGTTCTACTCAAGTGCATGTGTTAAACTTAGATCCAATGTTGAACCGTTGTGCATATTCTTCCTCCACATCATGTATCCACTCTTCAATACTTGCAAGAGTTAACTGGTACATTTTCATTGTGAATCATCCTAAAAACAACTAAAAGAAGAGGTCCCCGCAGAAAAACCAATGATGTAGCCTATAATTTACCAGATAACACCCTAGTCACATTGGCATATCACTCAACCTATGTTGATTGCTCAACTGAAGTGCGCAAAGGTGTCAGGTCCCTCTTTAGGGTTGTTGTAGCAGGATGTTAGCGTGATGAAGGAAGAAACATATAGATCCATAACTTATCCATCATTCTATAATGCATGTTATATTCAGATCTAGGAAAGAACAAGCTTAAACAATAATCATGATTGAATCAAGAACATGCACTACTCAATTACAAATAGGAATTACACTTAGATTCAGCCAATATCTTCCATCTATTAATAAACACAAAATCTCCTTACAATAATGACAATCTAAACTAATGTGTGCATGGATCTACTATGGTAATCTAGTCATATGCACATCTCTTTATGCTTACCTCTTATTCTTTGCATATACCTATATATAATCTCCTCTCTCTATATATCCTACTATGTGATTCACATCATATATATAAGGTGGGGACTTTCCCTTCACCACTTATCGATTCCAAAAATAGGTTGGATGCTACTAATAGCCACGCATCATTTATAAGCATAGCCACACATGCAAGTGTGTTATCTATAGACCTCTTACAGTTAACTAAAGTGAAAATCCTATTCTTAGCTCGTCTCCATGCAAAACACTTTGATTCAATCCTCTAAAGATAGAAAATGTGTGGCGCACATGTCTCTACCTCATTTATGTGCTCTGCATGCCATCTTCAAAAAATAGGTCTTCATGCTCAAAATTGGCTAAGTCCTAAAAGTTGAACTTTCCCTCCATGCATGGATTCTTCCTGTCCCTTCGTGCCCCTAATCTTGGCCTTATCTCCCTTGTGATTTTCTTGTGTGATCTCTAACAAGTATTCTCTTAACAAAAAATAGTTACATCTTGGTCATGATTCAATCCATGGGAGGTAGAACGTTACCCGCTTCTTACAACATTGTCATAAGGTCAAAGAATAGTCTCATCCAAGAAGGCACTTAGGTCATCCATGCCCTTGTTTCAAGAGATGTCTCCAACACCCCAAAATTTTATTTCCCTTCTTCCGGTGCAGATCATACAAATAGTTATATCCATATCCTACTCTCCCACACAAAAGAAAGAAGATGAATAGATGAAGGCCCTAATTAGGAACTTTTCCAATAAAGTTAGATCTTTAGAAAACTAGTGGGTGCAAGCCTTCAACAATAATTCTAATCAAGCACTTAATCAAAACAATCAGCCCTAACGGAATCGATATGAAAACTAGAGATATGGACAAAAATAACAAAATGATATATGGAATGCTAATGCACATCTTCCATTGCAATTATTTCCTCTAGCACAACCTCTTCTAGCACAAAACAAGTTAAGCACTAGTTCTAGTTCATAACAACATACCTCAAGAGTCCAAATGTTGTTTTCCTTGCAACATGCCTCATAGCCAATATCACTACATTAATGTTAGGTGCGCATAGGATTATATGATCCAAAATACTTCTAGTAATAAGCCTTCCACTAACGCAAGTGAATCAGAAAACCAAGAGAATTCAAAAGTTCCTTTTGAGGCCAACTTTTTATTCTTTGGCACCGAGCAATTTTGTACAATCAATAAAGTTGTAGATGATACAAACAAACCATGCAAGGTTACTGACAACAAAAGGTACAAGAAGATAATGCTCGAATCTGGTGCATACGTCTCAGTTCCTACAACACATGACACTCCTCAAAATAAAAATGATGTATCCAAGGAATCCAACAGTAAAGGATCACAAGTTCCTATGTGCAAGGGTCCATGCAATTCTCCTTCTAAAGTAGTGTGTGCCCCTCCTTTGGTAGGTCAATCCTTTGCATGAGATAAGAACCCTACCTCTGGGCCTGAAAAATAGAGGAGATATTTTTTTGTGCCCCAAATACATAAGTCAGTGGGTCTTCCATTCAACATTATGGACCAGATGAAGAAGAAAAATATAAATTTCACAATGTGGGATGCCCTAACCATTCCATCTCAGTGAGACCTATTGCATGAAGCTCTAGCCTAACTTTCACATGTTAATCCAATTGTTCACAAACCATGTGTTGCTGTCAGCATCTACCAAGAATAGGAGAATCAAGTAAGTAAGGTCATCAAAACCCCACCCTTCTATATGTCCTTGATCATAGGAAAACAGCTCATCCATAATTGTATGATTGACTCAGGTGATAGTACTTCCATCATGCCTAAGAAAATTGTTGATGTCCTAGGTCTTAAGTATAGCCCCTTGATAAAAGGAGTCTTGCAAATTTATGCTTCAACTATTACCACTCTAGAAGTCATCAATGATTTTTATTTTACCCTCCATACATGTCCAAGTCTCACAATAACTCAAGATGTGTCAATCATTGACCTACCTTCCTTGTTTTCCCTTTGTCTATCAAGATATTTTACTGCAAAAGTGGGTGGTTACTTGTCTTCTGATTGGTCCTATGTTACTCAAGAAAAGGTATGGTACCCATTTTACCATAAAATCTAAGCCAATATTCTCCTATCATATAGAGTCATATGACCTATCTCCTCTTCAATCCAATTGCCTAATCCAAAAGGAGCAAGTTTCAGTTTCTGAAGAGCAGCCTATTCCACCTCATGTACCTGATCTAGTGCTAGATGAATCAGAAGAATGGAACCATAAATTTGATCCATATGTAGAGGAACTTGAAGAATTTGAAACTAGTCTTGGGACATATTACATCCTTGAAGAATAAGTTATGTTGCCATGCACACTCAAATAGAATAAAGAATGTGTGGGTCTATGGAAGTTATACTTCAATGGATCCCGAAGAAGAAATGGCATGGGTGCAGGTGTTGTTCTCATTTATCCCAGGGATGATAAGTTCTTCTTCACACACAAGTTATAGTTCACATGCTCCACCAACTTAGTAGAATATGAGGCACTGGTGTATGGTCATTTGATTGTAGAAAAGAAATAGATCAAGGAGTTATAGATCTTTGGGGACATAGAACTGGTTATCCACCAGGTCACCAATAAATGCATGACAAAGAATAATATTCTCAAATATTTTTTAAAAAAAATTGGGAACTCCTTGAGAGCTTTAACACTTTGAATCTGTAGGTGGTTCCATGTAAGATGAAAAAATAAGCTAATCAGATGGCCTCACTTGGATCACATTTCTCTCTTGTAGAGGACTTTGTGATAGGAAACACGCAACATCTCAAGATAGTAATCATACCATCCATTCCATACATCAACATTAGCTGGAAAGTGTTCGACAATGATGCACAGATCGTCCAATTTATATAGAATGAAGTCGAGTTCTCATCAAGTGTGTAAGATGACTTGCATGACAACTATGGTGACCAAGTAATAAAACTCAATATAAAAAAGTTGCCTAAAGGGTTGCTCAGCCTAGAGAAAATATTTTGCAATGATGATGAGTTTAAGGGTGAAGAAATGAATATGCATGTCACGTAAAAATTTTACATCCTAGTCACTATCACTTGTGGAAAAGAGTTAATGCTCAATAAATATTGTGTGTATGATAAAAAAAATAGGATTTCATATCTCTTTGTCAGAGATACAGTGACATATTCTCATGAAAATATGAAAACTTGAAGGGATTTGATCCAACTGTTTATCAAAAAATCTATTGACCTTGATCTTGGTATCAAGCCCATCGGATAAAAGAAATGACCAGTAAATCCAAAGATAGAGCCCCTCATGAGGAAAGAACTGTCTAAACTCATTGAAGAAAAAATATTTTTTCCAATCAAGTACTCAACCTGGCTCATGAATCTTGTTCTTGTTGGGAATATTATTATCGTGTGAACATTATATTATGGGTTGTTGAAACAACTCATAATTACCTAGAATTATATGTGAAGTTGTTTTAAACAACTTCACATATTTAACTTATTGTTTGCAAGCATTCCTAATTTATAGGAGGTTATTTTTTCTATTTGTTTGGCTATTTATTAGCCATGTATTGTGTATGTAAGTAACAAGAACATCAATATATTATATTAATCTGGTTCAAACCTGTCATGTGGTAGCATAGTGACATTGATCTATGAGAGAGGCGATGTCCATTTGGAAAAATAAAAGACCATACATTTTATAGATCAAATAAACATGGTAGCTAAAAGAAACGTGTTATCATATCTTCTACATGTTTTTCACGCATTAGCAGTGCAAGCCATTTGGAGCCATCTGAAAAAAAATTTGGGGAGTGCCGTGACCACGCATCGTTGGAGCAGTCCACGCAGTTGGAGAACATAGTGAGTGACAATTAGAGAAAAAAACTATTATGTAAGATAGTAGTTAGGAAAGACTCATTTTATATTTCAGTCACAGTTATATCTAAGCGTGAATAGAACTATTATTGAAGCCTGAGGATATTGTATGGACATGGCATATGTAATTTTTATATGCTACATAGTTCGCATTCGCAGTCGCCACTTAGAGAAGTCACATTTGGTAACAGTCGAGTCAAGAGTTGGCATAATTTAATTAAATCATATTTAAATGTTGAATTTTATGATTTCTAATCCATTATAGTTTATGGGTTGTAGTTTTTCAGTTTTTTTTAAGAAAACCTTTAGATTATTTAAAAATTAATTTCCTTTTATTACTTTTTAAATAGTGATTTATCAATATTATTATCATCAATTGTAATAATACAATAGTTGTAAAAATGGAGAAATTGAGTCTTGTTGAGAAGTACGAAGGACGTGATTTTCATACATGGAGAATCCAAATGCAGCTGAATTTGATTGAGAAAGATTTGTGGGATGTGGTTAAACTAAATATGACAACACCAAAAAATCCAACAGATCTCACGAAGTGGAATATCAAGGATTAAAAGGCCTTGGGAACTATTGGTCTCGGTTTCTCAAAATCGTACCTACACCATGTAGACTTCACAAAGTCTGCAAAGGAAATATAGGAGACATTAAACAAGCTATTCGGATCTGAAGCAGACAGTGCTAAGAAAAATCTTAAGTAGAGACTTTATGGATTAAAGATGGATGAAAATGTAAAAATGGTAGAACACATCAGCAAGTTCCGTTCTCTTCTCAATCATCTTGTAGGTATTAATGAGAAGGTAAAAGATGATGATGCCAAAGCAATTCTTTTGAATAGTTTGCCTAAGAAAATGTCTCATATGGTTTTTACGTTGAGAAAGATTAAAATTGGTTTAGAAGGAGTAGTTTCTACTCTTCTTGATCAGAATGAACCTTCAGAACTAGAAGAAGAGGTCTTATATGTACACAATAAAGCTAGTACATCATCAAATAAGGGTAAGTACAATTCAAAGCACATTCCTACAAAGGGAAAAATCAAATGTTACTATTGTAAAGAAGTGGGTCATGTCATTTTAAATTGTAAAAAGCAGGCACAAGATCTACTGGATGATAAGATTGATCAAAAGGCTTATATTGTTGAAGCAGAAACTGACTGGGAAGATTATGCAACTGATGAAGAACTTTCTTGCCCTAGTGATGAAGATTATCTCTTCTAAAAAAAACCAAACTAGAGGTAGGAGGAAATTGAGGATGGAGGCTACTCAGTGCCTCTCGTCAGTCGCCAATGACAAGGGTGTATTTTTTGGTGGTGAATTTTTTATTTCCAGTTGTGTGTTTATTTTATCTGGTGTGCAGAATAAAGAGCAACAGTTTATGTATATTTGCTTGGTACATGCAAATATTCCTATATGTTCTCTTGAAGTGTTGTGATGTGGTGTGGAAGGTGTCAGTCAGTGAAATAGTTATATAGGAGGGCAACTGGTGTCCAGAGGAGAGGAGCAGTATGCAGACCTAAAAATATGCGTAGGCATATGATTCTGGTTTCAACTACACTTTAACCCATGTTCACACTAAGGGGGTGTATTTTGGGAATATTATTATAGTGTGAACATTATATTATGAGTTATTGAAACAACTCATAATTACCTAGAATTATATGTGAATTTGTTTTAAACAACTTCATGTATTTAACTTATTGTTTACAACCACTCCTAATTTATAAGAGGTTGTTTTTGCTATTTGTTTGGCTATTTATTAGCGATGAAATCAGACTCTACATCAATTTTAGAGATTTAAATATGGCATCTGTTGGTTTCTCAGACTTGCACCCACGTCTCGGATCTTGAAAGGGTCGAGGTCTCTGAGACCAAAATGGAAGTCGGACACCATTTTGGCATGGTGTTGTTACAACAAGGAGGGATGATTTTACAAAGCAGAACTCTACTATTTATAGAAGAAGAAGGAGAGAAGATAAGGAGAAAGGGAGGGAAACTTGGATTCAAATTTTCAACCACCAACAACCAGCGATAAATGCCTACAAATCCACCACAAATTTTTCATGTATACATCAATTACTTATTCAGCACCTCAAAGGAGGAGGAATGGAGGATCAGATCAAATGCGATCTGGTTTTGGGGCAAATAGATCCTATATTAATGGCACAAAGATGTTTCTTCATTTTTCCCACCTAAACTCTCCAAAATTAAAGTTTCAAATCTCCATGGGATAGATGAGGCTAAGATCTTTCCAACGGTTCCTGATTTGTAGGATTTTGAGCACTAAGTCAAAATATATGCTCATTTTAAATTTGAATTGGGTCCGTACAAAATGGCAGGAACCAGCTACCAAAATGGGGCCCCTTTTAAAACTAGACATGTGGAGGGCTAGCGCATGTCTAAGGGAAGCCTTTGTATTTCACTTTTGAAGTTACATTGGGCTAACACATGGCTGCTTCCGTGGCTCACTCATATTATTCATGTTTTAGCTAAGTATTTTTCTTGGAAGGGTCATATATATGACCGGGGACATATGGCAGCCTGGCATTTGTTTGGAAAGCCTCTCCCTAATTTTTCTCTTGAATTATCACTGTGCTGACACTTGACACCCTCCACTAGCCTATCTCAATGATTTGAATATTCAACCCTGACCCTATCCTTTTATGAAACTAAATGCATGGAGGCTCCATGCTCATTAGAAGCCCACTCAGGATTTACCTTTAGAGATGCATCAGGTTGACACGTGGAATATTCCATAGGCACTTCTATACTTAGTATATTTTGGGCTCGCTTTTGGATTACGTGGCAAGATGCACCAAGATGAATAGAAATAAGGTAAACACATAGAATGTGTGTGTAAGGGAGAAGCGCAAGGGCACTCACAGAAGAAAGAGGTGTAGGAAGAAATTAGAAATAGGTGAATGAAATCATGCATGATGCACGGAAGTGAGAAGCAAGCACGTGAAAGGGAAATAGAGGGGAGGCACTCACGAGGGAGGAAGGCATACTTGCAGAAGGAAAGTATGAAAACAAGTTGTGGGAATTCAATTAAAGGAATGTGTGTAGAGGAAGAAAGAAAAGAGGACACATGAAATAATAGAGTCAAGGTAAGTGTGCAAGAGGAATGCTAGAAATTTAGCTGATTGGAAGGTAAGTTTGTAGAGGTGCGTGCAAGGAGTGCACAATAGGATAGGAGAGAAATCAGGTGCGTAAGAGGAAGACATGCAAGGGAAAATGGAAAGATATAGAAGAATGAAAAAAATAGAAGGAAGGTGCACAAGGGCACACAGAGGAACTACATTTGTGCAAAGGTGTTAAAAGAATAATCTTGAGTGCGCGCGACCTGAGATGTGAAACACTAGAGTTAGGATGAAAATATAAGTTATCTAGATAACTAAAAGAGTTATTTAGATAATAGTTTTGGAAAATTTTGGGGGCCATCTGCCTTCTAGGTGAAGAGACCAATAGCCTTATAAGTCCATTGGGCATGGATTTGGGCACTTAATTTTGAAGATCTGGTCTACAACTTGAAGAACACCCTGGAGTCACTTAAAGCTCTGTCTGAACTCTGAACTGAACTGTTACTCTTATATGAAGATATTCTAAATTGGATTGATGAGAGTGGAAGATATGCTTTGACCATTGGAACTTCCTTTGCCAAAATTGAACTGTCATCCCAAGAAGCAACAAAAGAGGCACATGGGCGTGACAAGAAAGGAAAGGCACCAGAGGGAGCACAACGAAACAGAAGCACAACACTATGTACAAAAGCTAAAAATCATCCATATCCCAAATGGAACATGTAGAGTGTGTGTGAGCACTTGTGTTACTAAAAGAAAGACTAAACTAACCTAAAATAACAAGAGGTAAGTGAAGCTTAAGTAAAACTTGCACCAGGAAGGGAGAAGTAGCTTCCCTTTCTCACAAATTGCAACCATGTAGTTGATTTGGCGCTAAACATCATCAGAAATAAGAGAGAAAAGCCACCTTGCAGATGGTGTTGTGCCCTCCTCAAAGTATCAATAAACAAAATATATACCTCTTGGAGTTGTTTTATACTTGGATATGGGAGGAATTGCTATTGACCTTTGGTGCGTTAAATCTCTACTTCATGCTCTGAAATGAGCATGACCGGTGGCAACTCTTTTTTGGCTCTAGGGTAGCTAGATATCTAATTGAGCATGGTATGATCCTTGTGGTTTTCCCATTGTTCTGAAATTTAACTCTGAAAATGGAGTCTTTTTATGGACCTTCTTAGATGGATGGTGTGAGAGGGGTGATCACATCTTCTTTCCCATTTTCTTCCTTCTCTTGTGAAGAACATGGAAGACTATGATCCTCCAATCTTGGTTCTTAAGGGCTCTCATGAAGTGCAGGTTGTTGTCCTTGAAAGCTATCCTTCATGGCAGAAGGCTCATGTGATTGGAAGGTGGATGATGGAGGATAAAATGATGTGATCTCTATGGGATCCTCTCCATCAAAGAAATATTTCAAGTTAGACAGATAATATGTCTCCTTATTGTCCTGCTGCATGTGTTTGACCTCCTCCATGGTGTCCTTTGGATTTGAAATTTGCTCACCATGTTCCCCCTCATCTTCAAACATGAAATTTGAAAGCTCAAAATATTATTAAACATTATATTTTTAAGGGGATGAAGTGGGAGGAAGAACTGAAGGTTCTCTTATGGCCTGCTCTGAATTTGGAGCCTCTGAAACTATATGGTCCTCCTCTAGAACTGCGACCTCTAGAGATAAATGATTCTCCTTTGGAACATGATCCCATATGATTTACTCTTCCTAGTAATATTTTCATGACTCACACCATTCTTCAACTATCATGCAGTCATCGAACATGATGATGTTGGTTGGGAGAGGTGCATTGGCTGAGGGCTGGTCATTTATGGTACAACTACACAAATGGGACTCAGAAGAAAATGGGTGAATGAACACAGAAGGGATGGAAGGTGCATGTGCAAGAGGAGCATAGGTGTGCACAGGAAGGGGAATGGAAGAGAAATAAAGGTGAGATGAAAGCATGGGAGAAGGGAGGGAATTCTCAATGGGGGCAGTGTGCAAGAAGCTAGGAACACGCAAAGTGGGCTGAGATGATGTAAGTTGGTGCAGAGGAGTGGGAGGGGTGTACAATGGTAGTGTAGGGTTGCCACGCGCTAGAATTTTGAACCTCTATTTCTTCTGCTCACTCAGTAATCTAGGGTAGCATATTAATGATGAAGTATAGCTTTTGCTAGGTACTAAACCAGATTGGTACAGGGTCGATCCACAGATAATGGACCTTGTAACCAACTTTATCTACCTTTATAGAGCACATAATTCTAAGTTACATCATTTCCATCTCTATCTCTAGCACCTGCCTCTCAAAATTATCTTCGGCCAAAGAGTCACCACCATCATCTGCATAAACCTATTCTTCATAAACATTTTGGTTAGAAAAAGGTGGGTTGTATGCATTTTCAGGATAATAGGGCTTATAAAACTGATTTGGAGGAGGATTTTGAAACTGTGGGGATGGAGGGAAATAGTTCTACTGGTGTAAATGACAATTCCATGGCAGGAAATAAGTCATGATTGCACAACTTCAAAAGAGGAGTGTGGAATGGTGAAGAAGGAGAAATGAATGGAGGAATGAGGGGAGATTAGTCTGCACATGAGATAATGGGTGTGTTGAATTAGTGGAGTTGCCATATGTGTTGAAAAATTCCTCCAAAGGCTGGATCTCAACAATAACACATAAAAATTTCTAAGATAAATATGTAAAGCTCTTCACTCTGGTCCCACCAGGCATGCTAGAAAGTGTTGGTTACTCAAACATGCACCCACGTCTTGGATCTTGAAAAGGCCGAGGTGTTTGAGACCACAATGGAATTTGGCCACCATTTTTGCATGGTACCATTACAACAAGGAGGGATGATTTTACAAAGTAGAACTCTATTATTTATAGAAGAAGGAGAGAAGAGAAGGAGAAAGGGAGGGAAACTCAGATTCAAATCTTCAACCACCAACAACTAGTGATAAATTCCTGTAAATCCACCCCAAACCTGTCATTTCTGCATCAATTACTTTTTCAGCTCCTCGAAGGAGGAGGAATGATGGATCAAATCAAATCTGATTTGGTTGTTGGGGGAAAATAAATTTTGTATTAATGGCACAAATATGTTTCTTCATTTTTCCCACCTAACCTCTCCAAAATTAAAGTTTTAGATCTCCATGGGATAGAAAAGGCTGAGATCTTTCCAATGGTGCCAAATTTGTCATATTTCGAGCACTTAGTCAAAAGATATTTTCATTTGAAATTTGAATCAGGTCTATACAAAATGGCAGGAACCAGCAACCAAAACAGGCCCCCTTTTGAAACCGAACACATGGAGGGCTAGCACATGTCTAAGGGCAGCCTTTGTATTTCACTTTTGAAGTTGCGTCGGGCTAACATGTGGCTACTCCTGTAGCTTTCTCAGCTTCTTCATTTTTTGGCTAAATATTTTACTCGGCAAGGTCATATATCTAATTGGGGACACGCGGCAGCCTAGCACTTATTTAGAAACCCTCTCCCCAATTTTTCTCTTTAATTAGTGTCATGCTAACACTTGGCACTCTCTGTTAGCCTATCTCAATGCTTTGACTATTCAACCCCAACCCTATCCTTTTATGAAAATAGATGCATGGAGGCTCCATGCTCATTAGAAGCCCACTTAGGATTTACCTTTGGATATGCATCGGGTTGACATGTGGAATCTTCCATGGGCACTTCTATACTTAGTCTATTTTTGGCCCACTTTTGGATTACGTGGTGAGATGTGCCAAGGTGACTAGAAATAAGGTGAATGCAAAGAATGTGGGTGCAAGGGAGAAAGTGCAAGAGTGGGTGTAGAAGAAAGAGGCCAATGAAAGCGCATGTGATGTGTGAAAGCGAGAAGCAAGTGTGCAAAAGGGAAATAGAGGGGATGTAACACCTCGAACTGTTGTTACTTTCTCCAGAGCATTCAAGTATTGATAAATGATTTCTTTTGTATAAGGACATGTTCCTTTGGTTTTGGGAAGTCATGTTTGATATGGATTGTATCCTCTTTGCTCTTGAAGATCTTCGACTGAACCGGAATATGCTTGGACTCTTTTGTTTCTTTCATTCTTGCATTTGAGTTCTCAACTTGATTTCTGGATGAATTGGGGATTTATCCACCTTTATGACTCATCCTTGGATCAGTTGCATTGATCCAAGGAATGTTTTAAGTTTATTAAGGATGAACAAAATTTATTGACCTTACAAAAGTTACAAGGTCTGAATGAGTTTCGAATGATCAATCCCGGAGTTTAACTCAAGCAGATCATGAAAAATGAAATTTGGTTCAAGATATCGTAACATCAGGAAGGCCTGGACCTTAAGCCAGGTAAGATGTCTATGTTTATACCGAAAGCTTAATTTATTGTTTCCAAATAGACTCCTTACAGGAATGTTTATCTGGTATGGACTCTAACACTGATTGGTCCTATTTTGGGGACCTGGACTAGATTTGTTAAGGTTAATAGTCTTAACCTAAACTATAACTATTGGTTAAAATAATTGCTAATCTAACCTAACCCTAAACTATGAGTTTAAGGCTCCTAAGGGTTAACTACACCTAGCGCTATGGAAGTGAGACTAATGTCATACCCTAAACTATGAGCTAGCCTAAGTTTCTAACCTATCTTAACTAATAATAAGAAGGGAGGGGGAACTAAGAAGGGTCGTGAGTCATGGGTGGTGGTTTCCATGGCATTTAAGAGGGGGATAAGGTTGAAGGACTTGGAGTGCTGTCAGGTTTGGCAGAGGTTACAAATGGCCAATATAACCTGACATGGCAGTATCACTAAGGATGGGAATGTTTGTTTGTTTTCTTGTGGCGATCACCAATTTTGGTGGTTGGTGGCAATGGAAAATAGGCGGGAGAATGGAAGTTAATGCAATTAATGAACTTTGGTTCTCAAGCGTGGATTGCTTGGGAAGGCATGCAAGAGGAATATTGTTTGGTTGTTTGGTTTTCCATGCATTCCGTTTTTCACTCTACTTGAGCACTAGTTCTGTGAACCAACCATCTACTCTATGTTGCATGGCAACTTTGATAGTTTCAAGCTTCCTTCTCTATTGAGGGAAGTATATAAGGCATGGAGGTAACAATTTATTGTTGTTTAATCTTTTGTGGAAGAATAAGAGAAGGTACGAGCACATTCAGAGGTATCCTTCGAATTTTTAAGCGACACTATCAGGCATGATAGGCCCTAACTTTTAAAAATCTTGCTTTCCTTTAAATGCTTTCATTAGAACAACTCTGTTCAGATGATTTTTGTACAGTCGGCCTGGTTGATAGCAAGTATTTTTTTCTTCTTTTCTTGTTGAATTGGGAATCCTTGGTTATACGTGGATCATGTTGAATCTATTTCTTTTTGTTGTTCTCACCTTGCTGTGAATACTATATGTGTATCATCTTCGGTAGACGTGTTTTATGTCTCTTTGTTTGACTAAGGTAATGAGTTTCCAAACTGTACCATTTTAGATGTTGTGTTGGATGACTTCGTGTTTGGAGAATGACATGAAAAGAATTGTTGGGTCTAATTTGGTTAGTTTATTGATTATTGCTTAGCCGTATGAGCTCTTTTATTGCTTGACAGCTTCAGGTTAATATATAGTTGGATTGTGATGAAATTGTAGTTCCTTCTATAGATCTCGACTGGTTTAGTCACATGCATAATAAATATGTTTTAATACACGCCTATACCTCTGTTGAAAAGGGTCTGGATGGTCATTGATTATGGGTTTTGTAAGTGATGAAATATTTGGTGTAGCTGTTGTTTTCTTTACAATTTTTACTTGGATTTTAGAACACAGTTGTGACCCAGTGAAAAGTTACTTGATGAACCCTGTTCCCTAACAATTAGTGGGAGATCTTAAGTTTGCATGAATGGAAATTAGTTTTTATATTTGAATATGAATGATTGTGTTGATGTTGCCAGTAGTGACCTTGAAATCTGTCAATAGAATTCATTTATTAACACTGGAAGTGATTTTTGTTTGGTATCCTTGAATGCAATAACATATTATCCAGTGTAAATAGTTAGTGTAATCTATTAGTGAGTAACAATAGCAATTACCCTAACTCGTAGTCTAAAATGATTCGAGTCTTGGGTGAAGGGTAGACTGTTTTAATTGGATCAAGATTGTGGACTGATATTTGAACGTATATGTATATCATTATAACAATATTTGGCTTTTGTTAATATGTAATTGCAAGACCCTAGGGATCTAAGGGTGACCTTTTAAACAGTTTTACCAGATTTGAGCTAATGGTAAACTTGGGTGTAGATGTTCTTGTTTTTTTCTTCTTCCCTAATTGAATTCAAGATCGATTGTATATGCATTACTCCTGGGAAGTTTGGTACAGTCCTGAACTTGTTTGGAATGGAGATCTGAATGCCTCTGTTTCTTTCTCTTAGTTGTAAAGTATATGTTGATATAGGATTTGGGGAATATGAAAGTATTCTCTCCCTTTCTGGAAATTATGAATGCTTCCTTCTTTATAATTTCTATATGTATCCTTCAGCATGGTCACGAGATGAATAGATTTTTAAAGTTACGTGGAGAGAGTGGTAAGCACTGTATCTAGACAGAAGTCTCTTTTCCTTATCTTTAGCTATATTATTACTCTGTTTGAATAATTCAGTTATCTACTTGTATAAAAGTAGTATTGTAGTAATAGTTGGTATACTTATCAATGTCTTTGAAATTATACATAGAGTATAAAGGAAAATCCATCAGTTGAACTTGCTTGAGGCTATAATTTTTCTTTGTTTGAATTGTTTAAATGCAAATCTATTGGTTATATGCATTGGTAAGATTTCATTTCTTTAATGAAGTAATTTTATTAGGATGGATACTATCCTTGGTTTTCGGATGGCTAGGTATTTTAGATTCATTTTGTTTCTTATTATTCTATTGTGTAAGTTGAATCATCCGAAAGGATTTAAGTTTAAATGGCAGCTATAATATGAGCTATGTTTTAAAGTCATATTAGAATAGTAGAAAGATAAATAGCGTGCTTCATGTTAATGGATTTGATGAAATGATTTCATTTAAACAGATTGTTTAATGGAAACAATTGGTGGAATGCAATTTTTTTAAGAATTAGTGCTTATCATGCTCAGTTCACTGAACTGGCCTGTGCTAGCAATTTTTGTAGATGATCATCATAAGTGGTAAAGGCACGCAGATCTGATATAATGCTCAGATTATTTAATCTGGTTTTTATGATGAATTCCAACTTGATTTCTCTAATTGTACTATAGGAAGAGAGTTATTCTTTTGATGTTGATTATTGTATCAAAATATGCCGAAGTGCATGAGTTGTAATTGTAAGGCTTGGAAATAAATGAAATGGGGAAATTGTTTCTTAGGTGGCTGCATTTTTTTTATTTGTTGAATTGAACTTCTTATGTCTGAATGAATGAGAGTGCATTTTTTTTATTATTACATGCCATGGGAGCTAGTTGGATTCCCTAAGTAAGCCTTGTAAAAATTATGTGACTGAATACTTTATGTTAAATAGTAATTCTTATATATTATGAATAAGGTTAAATTGGAATTTAGTCCACTGCATATTTAGGGAAGTTAAGGTTAAACTATGCCCTGATATGTAGCTATAACAGGAGGAGTATTCTATTACACCCTAACAATGATCTAAGTCAAGGAAATGTAATTGATGGATTAAATCACCATGTCTTAATAACAATAAGTCAGATATATTACAGTCTTCGGAGTTGATATAAACCCTTTCAGGTTTAGTTAGCTTCCTTAAGAGAGGACTTAGGGCTATTTCCCTATTAAGAAGAAATAAGTTTATTAGGAACCGATGGACACCTTGACAAGGTCACAAATCTTATTAACTTCTCTTGGTAAAAAAATTGAACTTAATTACTTAAGGCAACTCAAGGGTGTGAAATTCTAGGTTGGGAAAGGACTATCTAATTAGGAGGGCCTTTAATTCAAGATCAACTCAACTTAAGTAACTTCTTGAAGTTAAGTGAATCTTTCTGAGGTGGTATTGTAGGTTGTTGTCACATGACAACTGCAAGGTTTTACCATCGAGAAGATTAGGATCTTCTCAAGGATACAACAATGTAGGTGACTTATGGCAACACCCTTTGCGTTGATCATTAATATTTACACCCGCAACTCGAACAAGATTTTCCTTTGGGTCCAGTTAGAACCATAGACATGCTATGAGGCAGCCCTTTGAGACTCAGGGTACCTTAACACACAGGGTAATAGTGGTGACCCAGTATGTCAACTTACCCCTAATCTTCAAGAGCATCCTTATAACATGAGTATGATATTAACCCGTTCCTAAGTGAAACCTTGGGATAGGGGAGACTGACAAAAGTTAGAATAAGACATTCTATATAACATCGGAGTGGGGTGAAGGACGTATTCTAGATTGACAAGTATGTCGTCAAGGAATAAGAGACATGAGAAGTATGTTTCAAATCTTTGGCCAAAGTATTGCAAGCTGTTAATTGTGTTGTCCTATGTCACCTAGTCTAAGGGACGTGATGCCGATGAATGATAGTAACAATTATTCAGATAGGTTCCTTGGATAGAGCATTCTAAAATCCCAGATTAGGGAAGAGAACCGCAAGAGTGAAGTGTTCTGATGAAAACGCCAACTCTATGATCACATGAATAGATCGGTAGTTCACTGAGTCATGGAATGAATAGATCGGCGGTACACCGAGTCATTACAGCTGCATATGGTTATCTATTATAAGAATGATTGTTATGATCTATGAGTTCTAAATTATGTATTTAGAACTAGAAAGCACTTATAAAAAAATCTTGTTCTAATGCACAAAAATGAGGATGTTACAGGGGAGGTGCATACACGGGAGGAAGGTGTACTTGCAGAAGGAAAGTATGAAAATAAGATGTGAGCATTCAACTAAAGGAAGGTGCATAGAGGAAGAAAGAAAAGAGGACACGTGAAATAATTGAGTTTGGGTAAGTGTGCAATAGGAATGTCAGGGACTTAGCTGATTGGAAGGTAAGTCTGCATAGGTGCATGCAACGAGTACATGAATGGATAGGAGAGAAATTGGGATGTAGGATGAAGGCGCACAAGGGAAAATGGAAGGAGATAGAATAATGAAAAAAGGAGAAGGAAGGTGTGCAAGGGTGCGTAGAGGAACTGCATCTATGCCAAGGTGTTAAAAGAATAATCTTGAGTACGGGCTACCTAAAATATGAAACACCAAAGTCAGGATGAAAATATAAGTTATCTAGATAACTATGAGAGTTATTTGGATAACATCATCCTTGAAGAATCATTACCCTTTTCCTTCTATAGAGTAGACTCTGCAGACTATGCATGGCATGCAGAGTTTCTCAATGCTAGATGGATATTTTTGTTTTAATTAGATCTTGGTCAAAGAAGAGGGTCAATACAAAATTAATTTTACAACAAAGTGGGGAACATACACATATCATAATATGACCTTTGGTTTTTCAAACACAAGGATGACATTTCAGCACACCATGGATATTTCCTTCAAAGGATATATCAATGAATTCATCTTGGTTTACCTCGATGACATAACAAATTTCTCAAAGTAGAGTGCGAATCACATGGTGCATCTAGATAAAGTATTTGAGAGATGTAGAAATTTTGGGGTGTCTCTTAAGTGCATGAAGTGAAATTATTTTATGGCATGGAGCAATATTTTTTTCCATGTGGTCTCAAAGGATGGCATCATAATTGATCCTAAGCATATTTCAACCATCCTGGCTCTTTCTCTACCGGCGCACAAGAAAGCCTTGTAGTCCTTCCTTAGAAAAATTAAATTTTTTAGGCACTTCATTCCTAAATTTGCAAGAATGGTAAGGCCCATCACCCTTATACTCAAGAAGGAAACAACCTTTAGGTGGATAGCAAAAGGAAATGAAAGCTTCAATAATATCAAGAAATAAATTTCTTGTGCTCCAACACTCATCAACCCTAACTACTCAAAATATTTCATTCTTTATGATTATGGAGTTAATGCAAGTGTTGCTTCTATCCTAACACAAGAAAATTATCAAGGACTAGAGTAGCCAATGAATTTCTTCAGTCAGACACTAAAGTATTATGAGTTGAAATATGGTCACATGAAGAAACTACACCATAATGTGTGTGCGTAATAAATTCAAGAGTATACTTGCCAAAAATCATATCAAGGTGTTAGTTTCTCACTCCAGTGTTAGATATTTCATCATGGGAGCAAAAATCGGCAAGAAGAGAACGCAATGGGTGACCAAAATTATGGAGTATTATGTGACTATCAAGGACACAAATTTGGTAATAGGTAGTACACTCTTCAAATAGCTTGCTGAGGATACACAAAATGAACTTGAGATTTCATTGTTTTTGGATGAATATCTCCCTCATGCAGAACCTGAATAGAATGAAGTCCCTGGTGCATGTGACTATATGAAGAAAATTATCACATTCCTTTCTGAGGGCACATGATCTCCTGGTCTGAATAAGGAAAAGAGAAAAAATCTAAGGCTTTAATCTATTCTATATATTCTAATTGATGGTCTTCTCTTCAAGAGTAATCTTAATGGCATGTTGTTGAGATGTGTTGATGATGCATAGACTGAAAAAGTGTAACATCCTCTTTTTAAACATTAGAACAAGTCAATTTTTTTTTTTTTGATAAATGCTTCCTAGTTATAAATACATAATTTAGAACTCACAAATCAAATAACCATTCTTATACATATAACCATATGCAGCTGTAATGACTCGGAGTACCTCCGATCTATTCATTCCATGACTCAGCAATCTACCGATCTATTCATGAGTAATAAGAGTTAGCATTTTTATTTAACACATCACTCTTGCGGTTCTCTTCCCTATTTTGGGATTCAGAATGCTCTGTCTAAGGAACCTACTTGAATAATTGCTACCATTATTCATCGGCATCTCATCCCTTAGACCAGGTGACTCAGGACAATGCAATCAGCAGCTTGCGATACTTTGGCCAAAGATTTGAAACATACTTCTTATGTCTCGTATTCCTTAACGGCATACTCGTCAATCTGGAATACGTCCTTCACCCCATTCTTATGTTATATAGAATGTCTCATAACAACTTCTGTCAGTCCTCCTTATCCCAATTTATTCACTCGGAAATGGATTAGTAAGGTGACAACGTTATATGGATGCACTCGAGGACTAGGGATAAGATGACATACTGGGTCAACCCTAGTTGAACCAGTGTGTCAAGATACCCCGAGTCTCCTAGGCAGCCATATAATGTGACCACATTCCTAATCGGTCCCAGAGTAACTTGTTTGAGTTAAAGGTGTAAATCTTAATGATCAATGCAAAGGGTGTCGTCATAAGTCACCTGCATTGTTGTATCTTTGAGAAGATCCTAATCTTATCGAAGGTACAACCCTGTAGTTGACTTGTGTCGTCAACCTTTAAATCCACCTCAAAAAGGTCTACTTATTAATAAGCGTTATGCACATTGAGTTTAAATTATATTAAAAGACGTTCCCCAAGGTTAGCCTTTGACGATCCCTGGATTCCTCATCATAGAATGACCTTTCTCAATAAAACTCACTACATAGAGAAGTTATTAAGGCCAAGGTCTCATCAAGGAGCTCATAGAATATACATAATTCTAAATCAACGAAATTGGACAATAACTCATAAACTTCACATGAGATTGCCATCTGAACCCCATTTAGGTTTATATCAGTTCTCATAGCTGAATTTATATCGTACTTATTAGTATCAAGATATAATGATTAAGAATCCAATTAAATGTTGTCCTGGCATAATCAAGACTAGGGATTAATAATTTAATTCAGCTTGTTTAGCGTTCTGCTTAGGTTTATTTTAACCCTATCTTTCAGAAAGACAATGATCTATATTTCAATTTAGCTTTAGATAGAACACACTAGAATTGCTAAACAATCATAAGTATTCAGTCACATATTCTTGCAAGCTTACATTGATAATCACAAAAGTCTCCAAATTATACAATAATAACAATGCTCTCAAGATATTTGAACCGAAGAAGGTCAAACTATCAGGATAAGAATACAAACACATAAGTAACAAACATCAATTTTCCATTCCTTCCAGATCTAATCAAATACATTTTATGCATTCAGCATACTTGATACAATGCTCTACGGAAAAATAACATCTTTCCACTTATAGTACATTTAGAAAATCCAGCTATAATTCAACATAAAATCAATTTAAATAATCTGATCATCCTATCAGATCTGCGTGCTTTTACCACTTACGGCATCCATCTGCAAAAATTGTCAACATGGGTTAGTTTGATGAACTGAGCATAATAAGCACTAACTCTTAAAACAATTGCAATCCATCAATTTTTTTCATTAAACACCCTGTTTAAATGAGATCAATTCACCCAACAAGTAAACATATTTCATCATAAAATTAGGGATCAAGAAGAACGAAAGTATCTGAGACAACTATCCATCTGAATCCCCAGGACAACAAACATAAAACAGATCATTACATTCATCATAGTAAAATGAATATCATTACAACCCATGCTTCTAGCAGTAGTTAAAACAGTTCCCACAGTTAGAGAAAAATATATATCAACATATACTTTACAACAAAAGAGAAATGAACGAATCATACATATTTCCCTCAGAACTAGCTCATGACTATACCGTCTTTCCAAGAGACTAGCATTCACTTTAAACACATGCGGATATAACAGACGAGACCGCCATAAGCACTACAGATTTTTTAAAGATCAAATATAACAAACTACTGTAGATATCCAACAGTACAGTAGCTCTCACGCCAAGCAGTGATGACCATCTACCAAATAGACTCCACAAGACCTTCCACATGAAGCGGAAAATAAGAAGATATTCACCACGTCGCCTGTCAAGGTGCAGTCGACGGCTTCTTAGTTCAGTCAAGCTCAAGGCAGGATAGTCATGCTATAGAATACAAAAACACGACTACAATCCCTCACATCAACCTACAGCCCCCTTCTAGTCCCTAATAAACACTGTACGGCTTCTAAACCCAAGGTTGAAATCAAAGAACTTCTATTTTATCGCAATCAACAATAGACTCCTTGACATTAAGTAATTGATGTTTCACTAAGACTTATGCAGAGATAATCATACAAAATCCCCGTAACATGCTCAGCCTCATCAAACTAGGATAATCAGAAAGGAAACATAACATTCTGTATTCACATCTGAACGTATTCAGAGTTTGAAGTATGGTATTCACGACCCATTTGTACAGAGCCACAATACTTGATATCATTCAATACTCAAGGAATCCCAACAGTGTAAAAAACAACAGTGTACCAAACAGACTTAAATAGAGGCAGATACACTGGTTACCTATCAAAGATTCAACTGAATCCGAACAACAGTATACAAGATAAATAATAGTTAATGATTCTAACTGAGCCAACAATGGTAAACATTCAAAATCAGGCTTATTCAAAAGCTAAATACTGAATTTGTAACAAGGAATCCAACTGAGCCTCTTCCATATTTTTCGCTCAAGCTTACACAGAAAGGAAACGTAAAAGTACACTAAAGAGTCTATACCAAAAATTCATTACAAAATAACAGAGGTCGTATACCTGTTACTCCTCCAGGACTCCAACAAAATCAAATTACTAGTATTTAAAGATATATAGCCTCAACAGTGGACCATAATATACGAACCATTCAATGTACTCTACAGAGTTGTTTTGAATATAATAAATATAATGCAAACTATCATCAAGTTAAATCCCGTAATTGTAACATAAGGGAGGGAGAAACAACTTCCACAGGATCGTAATAAATACTGAAACACAGCCAGTTATTCATTCAACAAAACCTAAATAACATAGCGGAACCCCAACAAGATTCAATAACCACTACCTTAATAATCTCGACAGAACTTACAAAGAAGTCCAAAAAACTGAAAAAAAAGTCCATCAGTATCCTTTCCCAAGAAGTCCAAACAACTGAACAAAAATTCCATCAGTATCGTTTCCATTAAGTATCAACAACAATCATCAACAGTAAGCATTATCAACAAGTTCCAACAGTAGGCATGTACCCATCAAGAGAAAAATTCATGGGCTCTCACAGAGCAGGCCTAGTATGCATTCTTGCATATATTTCGCCAATTAAAGCCGGAATGCAAAACACCAAGAAATATAGCAACAGTTCGAAAAATAAAATACACCCATCAAGGTTTAAATTGAAAAATCAAACCAGCAAGAAGATACAGTGACAAAATCACACAAGGCTACCATATAAATCATCTAATTCCAAAAATCATTTGAACAGAGTTGTTCTAATGAAATCATTTGAAAGAGAGCAAGATTTTTAAAGGTTAGGGCCTAACATGCCTGGTTATTTGCTTAAAATTTTGAAGCAGACCAATGAAAGAGCTCGAACCTTCTCCTCCTTTTCCAAGTTAGATCCACCAACAAAATTTTTCTATTTCCATGACTTATATATTTTCCTTGCCAGAGAAAAGAGCTAGTTACACTCATACTTGCCATGCAACTCCAAGAAGACTAGTGCGATGAACTAGTGAATAGACAGAGGGTAAATCGGAGCTCATGAAAAACCAAACAAACCATTAACTTTCCATTTTGCATGCCTTCCCGTGAAATCCGAGCTCGACTACCGAGTTCATTAATTGCATTTACTCCCAATTTCCCGCTCAATCTCCATTGCCACCGACCGCCATAGTTGGTGATGGACAAAAGCACATCGAAGACCATTTCCAACTTTGGTGACCTACCACGTCGGCTCTAGTTAGCCTTTTTAAAAACCTCCACCAAATTACCTGTCCCTCATGCTTATCCATGCATTTAATGACATAGAAACTACCGCGCATGGTTCGTACCTTTCCAAATGTCCCCTTTCCTCCTAGTTCAATAGTTAGGTTAGTAACTTAGGTTAGGATTTAGGATAACACCTAGTCTAACCTCTTAGCACATAGATACTAACTTAGAACATTAGCTCTTAGCCTAGGTCTAGGTTAGATTAACACTAATCCAACCCCTAGGTTAGGTTTAGTTTTAGGTTACTAACCTTAATAAATCCACTTAGGTCTAACATTTCATATGCTCAGAAAAGCACCTACAACATACATTCATGAACAGGGTTCACTCCTACACTGCCAAATGGCTTTGAATTATATGTAACTGAATTATTACCTTGTCCACGATCAATACCTTCCAGATATATTATGATATCGGGAACCAATTCATTTAACACGATCAGCCTGAGTTATACTCCGGACTAGCTTATTCAATGCATCCAGACCTTGCAACCTGCTCACGGTCTATAATTTTAATTCTTCACGAATAAACTTAAAGCATCACTTGGATCAATACCACTGATCCAAGGCTTGGTCTTATAGATGGATAACTCCATAATTCATTCCAAGATCAGATTAAACTCAGGTGTAAAATGAAAGAAATAAAAGAGTCCAATCATATTATGACTCATTCAAGATCTGCAATCTTAAAGAAGATATAGTCCATATCAAGCATGACTTCTCAATTAAAGGAACACATCCTGTTTACAAAAGAAATCACATATCAACACTTGTATGCTCAGGAGGAAGTAACTATAGTCCAAGGTGTTACATGCTTCCCTCTTAAAAGATTCATCGTCCTGATGATTACATATTTGATTAACCTTCAGGTCAACCAATTTATTAGTTCACAAAACAATGTGACTATTTTCCAACTTGAATAGTTCCAGAAATCAATGTCACAACACATTTTATTCATCCTGAATAATGTTTGCCTTCATCTGGCTTTCATAATTACTTAAAAAAATAAGTTCATACAAGAAATGTTTTGTCAACAGATTTCATTCTGTTGAAAAAGAGAAGGAAAAGCAATTTTCATCTCTTCCAGATTTTCCCAAGTTGCACTTTCTTCGTTAAACTGGTCCCACTGGACCTTACATTGCTGTATTTCACGATTTCTCAAATGCAATTGGCGAGTTTCCAGCACTCATGTGGGTTTAACCATGATTATTCCTGGGTCTTGGACCTACAAGGAATTCCAATTTAAAACATGTGACAGATCTGAAACATATTTCTTAAGCAAAGAAATATGGAAAACATCATGCATGTGAGATAAAGCAGGTGGTAATGCTAAACGATAAGCTACAGGATTGATTATTTCGACAATTTCGAAAGGTCATACTAATCGAGGTGACAACTTGGCAGCCTTGCCAAAAGTTATAGAACTTTTTCTGGGTTTAACATGAAGAAAAACCTTCTCACCAAGTTCAAACCTACGATCAATCCGTTGCTTCCTTTAATCATTCTCGAATCAGCTTAACTTGCTGTTCCATTTCTGTGAGAATCTCTGGTCCAATTACCACTCTATCCTCAACACTATCCCAGCTAACAAGAGTTCTGCACTTTCTTCCATAAAGTGCTTCAAATGGTGCCATTTTGAGAGATGAATGATAAGTGTTGTTGTATGCGAATTCAACTAATGGAAGATACTCTTCCCATTTATACTGTTGATCCATGCAATACATTTGCAACATGTCCTCCAACACTTGATTTACCCTCTCAGTTTGTCCATCCGTTTCCGGATGATATGCAGAACTGAAGTTTAGTTTCGTTCCAAGAGATGTATTAATCGTTTGCCAAAATATTGACGTCATTCTTGGATCCCTGTCAGATATAATCAATTCTGGTACACCATGCAATCTGAAAATTTCGTGTACGAATCTTTTGGCCAGCACTGGTGAATCATCCTTTAGATTTCCAGTGATGAAATGAGCTACCTTAGTCAGTTTATCTATAACTACCAGGATAACATCATGTTTATTCCTGGACATGGGTAATCCTTGTACAAAATCCATGGTTATTACTTGCCATTTGTACTGCGGTATGCTATGAGGATATAACAGTCCAGCAGGGTGCATATGTTCTGCCTTAACCCGCTGACACTCCAAACAATGGGTCACAAAATTTATGACATCATTTTTCATACCTTTCCAAAAGTATTGCTGTTTCAGATCAGCAAGCATCTTTGTGATACCCGGGTGTCCAGAGAAAGGTGAATTATGAAATTCAACTAACAACTTCTTCCTCAAGTCATTCAACATAGGTACATATACCCTATTTTCATAACGCAAGATTCCTTCATTATCAAAATGAAAACCTTTATACCTTTCATCATTAGGTTCTGCAGCAAGCGCTGCTTTTACTTGCTGAAAATAATTATCAGATTCTGAGGCACTCTTTACCTCATCCTTGAACTGAGTTCTTAATGTTATAAGAGCAGAAATGTGCCTCCTACGACTTAGAGCATCAGCTACTCTATTCTCCTTCCCTTTGATATAGCTAATATCAAAATCATATTGTGATAAAAATTCTAACCACCTTCTCTGTCTGGCATTAAGATTAGGCTGAGTGAAAATATATTTCAGTCCTAAGTGATCAGTTTTCAACTCAAAAGGTTTCCCAAGTAAGTAGTGTCTCCAGACTTGAAGTGCATGAACAATGGCAGCAAGTTCCAAATCATGAGGGGCATAATTCAGCTCATGTAATTTAAGTTTTCTACTTTCATATGCTATGACTTGATCATTTTGAAGCAAAACACCTCCAAGGCCTTCCCCAGAAGCATCCGTTACAACAGTAAAACTCCCATTAGGGTCTGGTACTGCTAATATAGGTGCAGAAGTCAACTGGTCTTTCAGACTTTTGAAAGCCGCTTCGCACTTATCATTCCATATGAATTTCTTATCCTTCTTCTGCAATGAAGTTATTGGTGCAGCTACTTTAGAAAAATCCTTTACAAATTTTCTATAGTAACCAGCAAGACCCATGAAGCTTCTTACTTCGTGCACATTCTTTGGTGCAGGCCACTCAGTTATTGCCACTATTTTTGAAGGATCTACAGCAATTCCTTCTTTACTTATGACATGACCCAAATAGTGAACTTCTGAATCAAAGAAAGAACATTTGGATAACTTACCATACAACTTTCTTTTTCTCAAAATTCCCAAAACTATCTTCAAATGCTCATTGTGCTCCTCAACGCTTTTAGAATAAATGAGAATATCATCCAAGAATACAAGTACAAACTTGTCCAAATATTCTTGAAAAATATTGTTCATTAAGTTCATAAAGGCTGCGGGTGCATTAGTTAATCCAAAGGGTAGAACCGTGAATTCATAATGTCCGTACCTTGTTCGGAAAGCTGTTTTATGAATATCTTCTTCTCTAATCCTTAACTGATGATACCCAGATCGAAGATCTATCTTAGAATAAACCGCTGCTCCATGCATCTGATCAAATAGATCATCGATCCTTGGAAGTGGATATCTATTCTTGATTGTTGCTTTGTTCAACATCCGATAATCAATACACAACCTTAGTGTTCCATCCTTCTTTTTCACAAATATTACAGGCACTCCCCAAGGTGAAACACTTGGTCTAATCAAACCTTTAGACAAAAGCTCTTACAACTGTGCCTTAAGCTCAACTAACTCTGTAGTAGTCATCCGATAAGGTGCTTTGGAAATAGGTTCTGTTCCTAGTTTGATTTCGATGGTGAAGTCAAATTCTCTCTTGGGTGGTAACCCTGGTAATTCCTCAAGAAAAACGTCCCTGAAAATTTGTAATAGAGGAAATTGTTTCATGAAATCATCATCTTCTTTTGAAAGTTCAGATATCTTTACTGCATAAAGGGTGCATCCTTTATTTTTAGCCTTTTTAAGCTGCATAGCTGACAGTTTTCTAACTGAAATTTCCCGTTTCACACCTTGAATCTCTGTTGTTTCCAGCTGATCATCTAAACATTTTATGTTCTTTTCATAGCAGTCTACCCTTGCTTTATGGTCAACTAACCAATTGACACCGATGACAATGTCATACGATCCTAAAGGTGTAACATAGAGGTCAACTTCCGTGGAAAAGTTAGGTAAGTCAAGGACTGCCCCAAAAAGACACATACTCACTGTATGAATAGAGTTATTACCATATTGTACAGTCCAAGATTTATCCATTTTTCCAGCTTTTCTTTTAATTTTAGAAGCAAGTTTATTAGAAATAAAACATTCAGTAGCTCCTGTATCAAAAAGAATAGTGACAGGTATGCCAAATAACTTACCCAGAACTTCTATAGGTGTCACTTGCTTTTCAGCTTGCTTGTCTGCTACTGCAGCATGTATCTTATGTTGTTGATTACGATCATCCTTCTTCAAAGGGCACTGATTTGTGTAGTGATCTTTGCCACAATTGTAGCAGCCTCCTACAGGTCCCTTTTTAGGCTCAAAATTGCCTCCAGTTTTGTAATTGTCACGTTGTCCTCCATAGGGCTTCTGCCCATTGTTATAATTTTTGGCAAAATTATCTCTTATATTTCCAGCAGGCTTATTTACTACTGCTTTCTTACTGTTATCACCTGGAAACTTACTCTTGTTTCCAAACTTTTTCCATGGTCCTTTTCTGGGTGCAAGAGAGGTTGAAGAAGGGTTTGCAGTCTTCTTCCGCACTTCCTCTTTATGAGCAGAAATAGCCTTTAATTTCTGTTCTTGCCTTATGGCCTTTTCAACAACTCCTTCCATAGTGGTTGGACTGTGAACATCGACCTCTCCCCCTATCACGGGATTCAATCCCATGATGAATTTCCGTATTCTGAACTTCTCGTCAGTTTGATACTGCGGTACATACTTGAGGAGTTTTGTAAACCGCTCCCAGAATTCAGTTACCATTAGCTTCCCTTGAGCTAAGTTCTGGAATTCCGTCATTTTCTGATCATAGAAAATTTGTGGCAGCCAACGTTGCCTAAAATAGCCTTTAAATTGATCCCAAGTAATATTGGTCTCATCAATATTTAGTTCAGCTTTTCGGCTATCCCACCACGAAGATGCTTCGTGGGAAAGCTGATAGGCTCCCCAAATAGCTTTGGTTTCCTCTGAGAAGTTCCTTATTGCAAAGTACTTCTCCATTTCGCTGAGCCAGTTCTCAGCTCCATCTCCTAATGTGGTGCCATCGTACTTAGGTGGGCTTATCCTTTTTATATCATTAGTGAGTTCTGCTGCCAACCTGGCCTTTTTATTTTCTGGTTGGACAGGTGCATTTCCAGCATTAACATCAACACCCATATTGGGGTTGTCCTTAGGAGGTTGCTGATTGTTATTATCAGCTTCTTCATCCTCCTCATTTCCCATCACCTACTATTGAAGTACAACTAAACGATCTCTTGTGTCCAACAGGGCAGCAAGGATCTCATCAAGTTTTTGGGTTGTTGCCGCTCCTCCTTCAGGTGGAGCATTATTCGCAACGTTCCCCCTTGTTCTAACCATTTTCTGTTACAAGAAAATTCAGGTTTTATTAGATTATGGACACAATAGGCCCAAGAGCTGCAACCTTCAGCTCTGATA
The DNA here is from genome assembly GCA_019776745.2 of Taxus chinensis. Taxonomy (NCBI): domain Eukaryota; kingdom Viridiplantae; phylum Streptophyta; class Pinopsida; order Cupressales; family Taxaceae; genus Taxus; species Taxus chinensis. The sequence goes on along the minus strand of CM034146.1, from coordinate 81,149,396 downwards.
CCAAGATGTAACATCCTCATTTTATACATTAGAACAAGTCAATTTTTTTTTTTTTGATAAATGCTTCCTGGTTCTAAATACATAATTTAGAACTCACAAATCAAATAACCATTCTTATACAGATAACCATATGCAGCTGTAATGACTCGGAGTACCTCCGATCTATTCATTCCATGACTCGGCAATCTACCGATCTATTCATGAGTAATAAGAGTTAGCGTTTTTATTTAACACATCACTCTTGCGGTTCTCTTCCCTATTCTGGGATTCAGAATGCTCTGTCCAAGGAACCTAACTGAATAATTGTTACCATTATTCATCGGCATCTCATCCCTTAGACCAGGTGACTCAGGACAACGCAATCAGCAGCTTGCGATACTTTGGCCAAAGATTTGAAACATACTGCTTATGTCTCGTATTCCTTAACGGCATACTCGTCAATCTGGAATACGTCCTTCACCCCATTCTTATGTTATATAGAATGTCTTATACCGACTTCTGTCAGTCCTCCTTATCCCAAGTTATTCACTCGAAAATGGATTAGTAAGGTGACAACGTTATATGGATGCACTCGAGGACTAGGGATAAGATGACATACTGGGTCAACCCTAGTTGAACCAGTGTGTCAAGATACCCCGAGTCTCCTAGGCAGCCATATAATGTGACCACATTCCTAATCGGTCCCAGAGTAACTTGTTCGAGTTAAAGGTGTAAATCTTAACGATCAATGCAAAGGGTGTCGTCATAAGTCACCTGCATTGTTGTATCTTTGAGAAGATCCTAATCTTCTCGAAGGTACAACCCTGCAGTTGACTTGTGCCGTCAACCTTTAAATCCGCCTCGAAAAGGTCTACTTATTAATAAGCGTTATGCACATTGAGTTTAAATTATATTAAAAGACGTTCCCCTAAGGTTAGCCTTTCCCGATCCCTGGATTCCTCATCATAGAATGACCTTTCTCAATAAAACTCACTACATAGAGAAGTTATTAAGGCCAAGGTCTCATCAAGGAGTTCATAGAATATACATAATTCTAAATCAACGAAATTGGACAATAACTCATAAACTTCACATGAGATTGCCATCTGAACCCCATTTAGGTTTATATCAGTTCTCATAACTGAATTTATATCGTACTTATTAGTATCAAGATATAATGATTAAGAATCCAATTAAATGTTGTCCTGGCATAATCAAGACTAGGGATTAATAATTTAATTCAGCTTGTTTAGCATTCTGCTTAGGTTTATTTTAACCCTATCTTTCAGAAAGACAGTGATCTATATTTCAATTTAGCTTTAGATAGAACACACTAGAATTGCTAAACAATCATAAGTATTCAGTCACATATTCTTGCAAGCTTACATTGATAATCACAAAAGTCTCCAAATTATACAATAATAACAATGCTCTCAAGATATTTGAACCGAAGAAGGTCAAACTATCAGGATAAGAATACAAACACATAAGTAACAAACATCAATTTTCCATTCCTTCCAGATCTAATCAAATACATTTTATGCATTCAGCATACTTGATACAATACTCTACGGAAAAAGAACATCTTTCCACTTATAGTACATTTAGAAAATCAAGCTGTATTTCAACTTAAAATCAAATTAAACAATCTGATCATCCTATCAGATCTGCATGCTTTTACCACTTACGGCATCCATCTGCAAAAATTGTCAACATGGGTCAGTTCGATGAACTGAGCATGATAAGCACTAACTCTTAAAACAATTGCAATCCATCAATTGTTTTCATTAAACACCCTGTTTAAATGAGATCAATTCACCCAACAAGTAAACATATTTCATCATAATATTAGGGATCAAGAAGAACGAAAGTATCTGAGACAACTATCCATCTGAATCCCCAGGACAGCAAACATCAGACAGATCATTACATTCATCATAGTAAAATGAATATCATAACAACCCATGATTCCAGCAGTAGTTAAAACAGTTCCCACAGTTAGATAAAAATATATATCAACATATACTTTACAACAAAAGAGAAATGAACGAATCATACATATTTCCCTCAGAACTGGCTCATGACTGTACCATCTTTCCAAGAGACAAGCATTCACTTTAAACACATGCGGATATAACAGACGAGACCGCCATAAGCACCACAGATTTGTTAAAGATCAAATATAACAAACTACTGTAGTTATCCAGCAGTACAGTAGCTCTCACGCCAAACAGTGATGACCATCTACCAAACAGACTCCACAAGACCTTCCACATGAAGCGGCAAACAAGAAGATATTCACCACATCACCTGTCGAGGTGCAGTCGATGGCTTCTTAGTTCAGTCAAGCTCAAGGCAGGATAGTCATGCTACAGAATACATAAACATGACTACAATCCCTCACATCAACCTACAGCCCCCTTCTAGTCCCTAATAAACACTGTAAGGCTTCTAAACCCAAGGTCGAAATCAAAGAACTTCTATTTTATCGCAATCAACAATAGACTCCTTGACATTAAGTAATTGATGTTTCACTAAGACTTATGCAGAGATAATCATAAAAAATCCCCGTAACATGCACAGCCTCATCAAACTGGGATAATCAGAAAGGAAACATAACATTCTATATTCACATCTGAACGTATTCAGAGTTTGAAGTATGGTATTCACGACCCATTTGTACAGAGCCACGATACTTGATATCATTCAATACTCAAGGAATCCCAACAGTGTCAAAAACAACAGTGTACCAAACAGACTTAAATAGAGGCAGATACACTGGTTACCTATCAAAGATTCAACTGAATCCGAACAACAGTATACAAGATAAATAATAGTTAATGATTCTAACTGTGCCAACAATGGTAAACATTCAAAATCAGGCTTATTCAAAAGCTAAATACTGAATTTGTAACAAGGAATCCAACTGAGCCTCTTCCATATTTTTCGCTCAAGCTTACACAGAAAGGAAACGTAAAAGTACACTAAAGAGTCTGTACCAAAAATTCATTACAAAATAACAGAGGTCGTATACCTGTTACTCCTTCAGGACTCCAACAAAATCAAATTACCAGTATTCAAAGATATATAGCCTCAACAGTGGACCATAATATACGAACCATTCAATGTACTCCACAGAGTTGTTTTGAATATAATAAATATAATGCAAACTATCATCGAGTTAAATCCCGTAATTGTAACACAAGGGAGGGAGAAACAACTTCCACAGGATCGCAATAAATACTGAAACACAGCCAGTTATTCATTCAACAAAACCTAAATATCATAGCGGAACCCCAACAAGATTCAATAACCACTACCTTAATAATCTCGACAGAACTTACAAAGAAGTCCAAACAACTGAACAAAAAGTCCATCAGTATCCTTTCCATCGAGTATCAACAACAATCATCAACAGTAAGCATTATCAACAAGTTCCAACAGTAGGCATGTACCCATCAAGAGAACAATTCATGGGCTCTCACAGAGCAGGCCTAGTATGCATTCTTGCATATATTTCGCCAATTAAAGCCGGAATGCAAAACACCAAGAAATATAGCAACAGTTCGAAAAATAAAATACACCCATCAAGGTTTAAATTGAAAAATCGAACCAGCAAGAAGATACAGTGACAAAATCACACAAGGCTACCATATAAATCATCTAATTCCAAAAATCATTTGAACAGAGTTGTTCTAATGAAATCATTTGAAAGAGAGCAAGATTTTTAAAGGTTAGGGCCTAACATGCCTGGTTATTTGCTTAAAATTTCGAAGCAGACCAATGAAAGAGCTCGAACCTTCTCCTCCTTTTCCAAGTTAGATCCACCAACAAAATTTTGCTATTTCCATGACTTATATATTTTCCTTGCCAGAGAAAAGAGCTAGTTACGCTCATACTTGCCATGCAACTCCAAGAAGACTGGTGCGATGAACCAGTGAACAGACAGAGGGAAAACCAGAGCTCATGAAAAACCAAACAAACCATTAACTTTCCATTTTGCATGCCTTCCCGTGAAATCCGAGCTCGACTACCGAGTTCATTAATTGCATTTACTCCCAATTTCCCGCTCAATCTCCACTGCCACCGACCGCCATAGTTGGCGATGGACAAATGCACATCAAAGACCATTTCCAACTTTGGCGACCTGCCACGTCGGCTCTAGTTAGCCGTTTTAAAAACCTCCACCAAATTACCTGTCCCTCATGCTTATCCATGCATTTAATAACATAGAAACTGCCGCCCATGGTTCGCACCCTTCCATAGGTCCCCTTCCTCCTTGTTCAATAGTTAGGTTAGTAACTTAGGTTAGGATTTAGGATAACACCTAGTCTAACCTCTTAGCGCATAGATACTAACTTAGAACATTAGCTCTTAGCCTAGGTCTAGGTTAGATTAACACTAATCTAACCCCTAGGTTAGGTTTAGTTTTAGGTTACTAACCTTAATAAATCCAGTTAGGTCTAACATTTCATATGCTCAGAAAAGAACCTACAACATACATTCACGAATAGGGTTCACTCCTGCACTGCCAAATGGCTTTGAATTATATGTAACTGAATTATTACCTGGTCCACGATCAAGACCTTCCAGATATATTACGATATCGGGAACCAATTCATTTAACACGATCAGCCTGAGTTATACTCCGGACTAGCTTATTCAATGCATCCAGACCTTGCAACCTACTTAAGGTATATAGTTTTAATTCATCACGAATAAGCTTAAAGCATCACTTGGATCAATACCACTGATCCAAGGCTTGGTCTTATAGATGGATAACTCCATAATTCATTCCAAGATCAGATTAAACTCAGGTGTAAAATGAAAGAAATAAAAGAGTCCAATCATATTCTGACTCAGTCAAGATCTGCAATCTTAAAGAAGATACAGTCCATATCAAGCATGACTTCTCAATCAAAGGAACACATCCTGTTTACAAAAGAAATCACATATCAACACTTGTATGCTCAGGAGGAAGTAACTACAGTCCAAGGTGTTACAAAAAGTGCTAGAAAAATTTCACGATGGATTCTCTGGTGGAGAATTTTTTGTCAGGACTACAACAATGAAGATCATAATGGCAAGACTCTTTTGACCTACCTTGTTTGTGGAAGCATACAAGTGGGTCACGAAATGCAAAGAGTGTGCTTTCTTTATAGGTAAAAATAAATTGGAAGTGCTTCCCATCCGATCAATCCAAGAGGATCAACCTTTTCCCCAATGGGGTCTTGACTTCATAGGCATGATAAATTCTCCTTCAAGAACTGGCCACAAGTAGGTGCTCATAGCAATGGATTACTTCACCAGATGGACCGAAGTTGTTGTGCTCAAGGAATCAACCGAGTCATTCATCCTCAACTTTCTCAAAGGAATTGTAAAAATATTTGGCGTCCCTCAGACAATCATTTTAGATAATGCAAAGGCCTTCCTTAGAACTAGAATTACTGATTAGGCACTGAATCTGGGAATATATTTAAATACTTCTTCTAACTATTACCCTCAAAGTAATGGATTGGCAGATTCAACAAACAAAAACCTAATTAGAATCATGAAGTGTATAATGAATATCAACAAAACATAGTGGCATATAAAGGTCTCACGCTCTCTCTAGGTAGACATAATCATAGTTAAGAAGGAAATAGGTACATCGCCTTATAAGTTGGTTTATGGTAAGGAAACTAGAATCCCCTTATCTCTTGAGTTTCTTTCATTAGAGCTTTCTCAATATTTCGAGTTTGAAGGCACAAACCAGAGAGAAATCAAAATGGAAGAACTGGTTGGACTTGAAGAATCAAGGAACTCTACCATGATCACAGTAGAACAACATAAAAAATCAACATAGAAGTGGTTTGACAAGAAGGATAAGCCTCAAGATTTCAAATTTGGTGAGTTGGTCTTAAAGTGGGATAGTGACATGGATAAACCAGGGTGTCATTCAAAGTTTCATGCCTTTTGGAGTTTCCCATATACTATCAGTTCTTACAAGGAAGCTAACTATTTCAAGATGACTCATCTTGATGGAGGCACACTATCAATCCCGAACAATGGGATCTATCTCAAACCCTTCCATTAAATATGCTCAATCACCTTATATTTATTAAAGAAGTTTCAATTCTTTCAAGTGTGCCCATGCGCACATTGTTTTTTCTATACATAGTTATTTTCTCTTGCTTGATTCTTCCGCATGCTCTTTTGTTTCTTCTAGGATGAATATCATCTTCTAGTAGTTTTCAAAATTATTTTAGGATTCATAATAGATTTTAGAATGTGTTTTAAATTGGCTTCAAGGGTAGTTCTTCAAGGTCATCAATCATAATTTCCTAAATCACATAGCAGACTCCAGGCACAATGGATACTCTAGACTAATAATATCCTTCATCTAGAAGGAAGATGGCCCCAAAAGTTTCCAAAATTGTTAGCCAAACAACTCCCCTAATTATTTGTACAACTTGTAATCACATTCTAGCTCTAAAGGTTCCATACTATAGGTTGTACACCTCATTTTCACCTTGGGTACATTCTCGTGGTTACAGATTCCTCGCATGTCCTTGCATGTTCCTCGTTTCCATCACCTATTATTTTCCTTTTTCTCTTTGTTCCATTTTCCCCTTGCATGAACCCTCTTTGTAGTCATATTATTCCTAGTAGTGCATGCACCCTATGCATGCAACCTAGAATTGCTTTCCAAAATTAGCCAAATCCTTGGCTTCCTTAAACACCCTTCTTCCTTTCCACCACACATTATTGTTGTAATAATTTCACCTTAACCATATATTTCTTCCTTGGGTATTTCTCCCATTCCCCGCATGTGTCATCTTTTCACATTCCCTTCCTATGTTTTCCTACCACACTTCAATCTCCCACACGCATGCCTTATCACCTTCTTCTGCACCCTTTTGTGCCACATGACATATGTCACACATTGAGTGTGCTACACACAACCAATCAAAGCATACCAATAGAGCACCAAGTCTAGATAATGAACCAATGAGTTACACATTGTAGAAAGTGATAAATTAGTTGTATAGTTGGTTGATCTCTTCATCAATTAGTGTGCACCACGTGCCTTGCATGTCCAGTTTGCATTATGGATCTTCTTAAATTCATAACTTATGCTCCAATGCTCAGATCCTCACATGCCCGGCCTTGTTGGAAATCTTCTGACGTGGGATACATTCTAGGTCATTCAAATTCAAATTTCAGTAGGATTTGGTAGGTGAGAAGCTGAAAAACATCTAACATGCCATTAATCAACATATTTGTTTTCTCCAACCACCTGATTTGATATGGATCTTGCGTACTTCCTTCTCCTTCATGCCATTCAGACTTGGAGATGCACATTTGACAGATTGCAGGTAGATTTTCAAACATTCAATTCTGGTGGTTGAGTTTTCAAATTGGATTTTCCCTCCTTCCCTTCTTTTCTCTCATTGATTCATCTATAAATGTAAGAGCTTGGATCATTATAAAGGGTTGGACATTTTGGATCTTCTCAAATTTTATAAGGACTCCATATCTTTGCATTTTGAGTAGCAGACCTCTAGATCTAGTTCATACATGCAAATATCGCCCTTTAGATGCTATTGTAGTCAACCATGCATACCTAAAAGTAATAGAATCATCATTTTGTGGATATTTTCTGCTTCAACGTATCTATATTCTTCTTTATTTCCTTCCGTTTACATTGCATGTTTACTGTTTCATTTTAAATCTCTTCTAGCTCCATTTTCTTATTGTATCTCATGAAATCGATCATGTGAATGCTTCCTAGTTTTTGCTACGTGTTCCTAGCCTCCGTTCATTCTTTCTCCTTCATTTTCACTCAGAATAGATAGTGTTCATCCAAAAAAAATTGGATCTATTGGCTTCCTTAGTTTAGTTTTCTATTTATTTTATCCTCATATCCTTGGTCCCTTTGTATTATTATCTTGAATTTCTCTTTCAGCATTAGGAGCAGCAGTAGCAGTAGAAATAAGTAGAGGAACCGGCCTTCCCCGAATATTTGTCTCAAGCACACAAGGTCCCACACTTGGAGATAGTCCCATTGTTGACTGAAACAACCTAGTTCTTCTAGATTTGTGCCACAAGTGCAAGTTTGAATAACCAACAATGTTATCACTTCCCTTAGTTTATGAATTTTATCTATGCATCTTTCTCTCTCCCTGGTCACTTGAAAGTGTAGGTTAGTTTATCATTATGAATAGGTAGAGGAAGATATCCTTCTCTAGATGTTTGTCTTAGTTCGAGTCCCACAACTTGGATACATTCCCATGTTGCCTCAAAATCCTAGGTTGTTTGTGACCTGGGGTAGGGTGTAATTGTGAACTCCAACATAATGCAAGTAAATCATGAAGGAATAATGATTATGAATCTTACACATGAAACAAGTAAGAACATGAAACCAACACTAGTAGGCAAAGGAAATAAGAGAGTGGTTTGGATCCCAATAATGTGCTCTGATACCATGTGAGAGAAAGTAAAAATTAGGATCAAGTGGGATGACATGCACATCAACTGAGTTGCACTTGAATATCCGCATGACGGAGTTCCATTTAGTAAGCAATAATTCTTGACCATAAAAATGTGCATGTAAATGAAAAGGGTTTACTCATTCTAATGGATCACAAAAATAGGTACAAATAGGAGTGTTGTGTAACTCCCAATGCAAGACCATCATACCTTCACAGTGGAGAAGAGGAGTTATATTCCATAAATGGATGTTAACTCTTGAATAATTCACTGACGCACACTGACACAGATGATGGAATCTATGATAGAACTTTTCATACCCCCTAAGACATATAAAACCTATGATATCACCAAAGTGAGATGACTCACCACGTAATGTGGATGATGTCTAGGGATGAAAAGGAAAGTATCACACACCTCTATCAACCTTACATGTAATAGAAATCTCAAAAAACATTATGAGTGCACTTATATGATTCTAGAAGAGATGTGGGACTATGTAATAGTGGACCAAGGAAATTTGAACCTAGATAACCTTCGTAACAAAGTCTAGAACTATAATTGTAACTGAGTTAAGACCATACCATCATGTTAGGATCATACTGTATTGTCTAGCCCCTTTTTTATGGTCTTAGACCTGCTCTGCATCAACCTCTAAAACTTTCTAGGTTGTTCACCTTCTTGAATTTTTTTGTTGTCAAACCCTAGTTGTTGCACATGTAGCAAGGCTATCTTAATGGAATGATCATCATGTCAAACGCTAGCCATGAATTAAGATCCCTACAAGAAAAAAATTAGAAGGGTTTTGGGTACCCTCGTGCACTGCCTATATTGGTAGAACTGTGAAGAGGCCTCAAACTACATGGCTTTTTTCCACCTGGCATTTAATATCTAGATAGATCAATTATTTTACCATTTTTGCTTTGACTTGTCTCTTACTAAAACACTTGGAGAGAGGATGTTTGCAATCTTGCAGGTGATAGATATGGCTTACTTAAGTGGGTTTTTATCTTCAAACCTGATGTGTGTGCTACTTAATGAATGTAGATGTTTAATTCCAAGACTTAGGGAGCTTTAGATTCCTTTTACAAGTATATGAAGTGAGTTCTCTTATGCATTTCCTTGGGATTTATAGGTTAGCAAATGAGTTAATGTTTATTTTATTATATAGGGCTATGTAGATGAATTTCCTAAAATAGGTTGACCCAAATGAAGTATAAGACCCAATGAAATATGTCATATTGAAATTACAGTTAGACCAATACCGTATAAGTAGGTAATGACTAGATGTACAGTCCTAGACAAACTGTATGGTCCTAGTTGGGAGTAGGGAATGTTTTAGATGATTTTTGAGCGAGTAAACTAATTTCTCTCTATTGATTTCATGTAATGTATTCTCGAAGTTTGTTGGCATGTTAGTGTGGAAGGATAAACATGCTAAATAATGGACTTCAGAAAATAGTAAGAGGGAATGGAGAAGTTATACTTATCATAGCAAGAGTGCATATTCAAATCAAGGGTTATCAAAGACAAAGTGTACATTACCAATTTTAAGTGTCTACAACATTAATATATATTTATGAACTCACATTTTCTTTTACAGGTACGTTTATTTTGTGGAAAATCCTAGCATGGTCAAATACAAATTTTTCCTTCAATAACATCTTCTTTAGATCCTCGCAGGTATGTCTTCTCATTTTTCATTTTTTTATTATAATTTATTATGTACATCTACACACACATCTAAATAGGGAATTACATAAATAACTAGTTTTGGTACAAATATTATAATTGTAATGTCATTTGTGTGTTTTGGAGCACATGGATTATTAGTTAACACCAGGTTCTATTTGAAATATTTCTTTTACATTCATCCCAATATTATTATAACGACAATTTATTATCGCTTGTATGAATTTAGATGCTCCCATAATGTCTAAAACACAACTTTAGGTTTTCTTCACTCTTATTGTCATATTTTACTCTATTTCTTGGTTGACTTACATGCTACTAAGGTCTTAATTTGAATTCAAAAAGTCTATACATACAAATATGGAATTTTCCATTTAAGACACACAAGGATTATTAGATAAATATATGAACATTTTATTTTATTTGTTGAAGTACTCTTAGTTATATAAAGAATAAAATTACATTTGTAAAAGAGATGTATAGAGGTATAATGTATAAAAGAGAAATCTCTTACTGATTGGGATGGATCACCCGCATGCATAGAACTATATGAACCTTGATTCCTTATTTCCTATGTACAATAACCCCCATTAAAGGATGGATTGAGCCAATAACTATACACATTTTCTTTCGTTCTAGATTCAAATTATTGGGTGTTGAGTATGGATTAGTGTTATATGTAAATCGAAGCAATTTTAAAATTTTCACACATAAATTCATTAATATCAGAGAGGTTTCTAATTTGAATAGATGGATAAAGTTTTTTACAAAATATAAATGGTAACTATGAACCTACTGATAATAATAAATGGTTACCATGGGAAAGGTACATCAAATTTTGAGAAAATGAGAGATATTCATTACTACTTTGAGTAGATGGAAATAAAATATCATATCATGAAGTTGGTACACTCACCCCCTTTTCTCCTTTATCATTTCTAATTAGAGCATACTTTATACACTAGTTTTTGGTATCATTCCTCCCCTTCACCTCAAGTTTTCTCTCCTTCATTAGGCTTACCCATTCAAATATCTTCCCCCTAAATTTGAATAAATAGCATTCCCCACCAAAACTACATATTCCATTAATAAATATCATTCCCCTTTAATTCCCCAAATCTTGTTAAATTCTAATATCCAATTGACAATTAAACATTCTAAACTAATTCATATCACCGCACCTAATAATTAAATACTTCAAAATCATTCAAATTATGCACCCCACTCATGATTTAAATAATACAGAATAATTCTTATGAAATCCATTATTTAACCTAATTACTCAAGTCATGTCCCCCCCACTCACCTAATCAAGGTTACTTTTTCAAACCCATATTACATGATAACCCCTAGATTAACCCCATCTCCAAGCTATAAATGCATGCCTTCCCCCTCTTTCAAATTAAAAAAACGTGAGAATTCAAGAGTGATAGAAAAACTCTGACATTATAGCCCCTCGCTTATAATAATATCATCCCAGTGCCCTTGTAATTCCACTTTCATCACCATAATACCATCTTCATGCCCTTGTGGTTCTCTTAGTTTGGTTTTCTCTACATTTACTTTGATCAGATCAGTATCTCCTCTATACATCAACATTTTCAAGTTTTGTTATTTATCAGCTTCTACATGTTATCTATTTATCTTTCATTTATATCATTTTATCTTATCAAATGGGGGTTTTAATATTCATATCTCTTGCTTCTTGGAACCAAATTCATCGAGAATTCCCCACATATACCATCTTATCTATTTTCCTCTAAGTTGCCTATGTTTTATAGGTCTATCCAGCTCACAACGTGGACATTCACTTTACGCTCATCCATTTGCATCCATTAGCTCTACGGGTACCTTAAATCCCACATCTTTGAGGTTACTTAATTTTCTTTGGTATCTATCTCGCTAATCTAGACAGGGATGAAGAAAAATCAATCAACATTCTGGGATTCCTGGTGGGACCTTCTCATGCATCATTACTGATATATTAACAACTTGTTGCTTTATCTTTCATTTTCATGTTAGAGTTTATTGTTATAGTTTCATTTTCCATTTCATATGATATGTTGTGTTTAACGTTTACGTTGTGGGAAGAATTTTTTCTTTGTGTTGTCTTAGGATGTTTGTAAAAGTCATGGTAGAGGTGGATACGTTGCTTGCTCCATTATGGACTCATGATGTTTTCGTCGTTGTATTAACACTTGTTTGTAGGGTTTTGGTGTCATCCGGAGGTGGCACTATTCTCCTCATTTTGCGGTTTCAGTAATTCAGTTTATCATTTTTTAAATCAATTTAGTCTTTTGTTTGCATCGTGTGGTCTATAGTAATCTATTTTTTTGTCTTTTTGGTTTGTAATTAGTATAAAGATCTATTTTATTATTATTAGAAATATAAGTATATATATATATATATATATATATATATATATAAACCAAAATAACTAAAACTAATCTTTTATTTAAACTACTCCCTAATCCCTTTTCTCCCCCAGCTCGGCCAAATCAGTCGAGCCACCTTATCACCCTTCCACATGACCTGACACAACCTGACTTCCTCTCCCCAGGCTCTCATCTCCCACTCCTCGATATCTCACTCACCTCATCTCCTTGATCAACACCTCTCTTCCTATCTTTTATCCCCACACGGTCCTGGTCAATCCTACTCTCTACCCAACTCCTGAGCTACTCTTCACCCCCACACCCAACTTGTTATCCAACTCCTCCTAACCTCGTTCCTATAAAGAACACTGAATTAACTACCCATAACCCTATTCCCATTCCACATTCCCAACTCCCTACACCCCGTTCCCATCCCATGTTCCCAACTCTTAACACCTTGATCTGATCAAGCTTCCCTCACACTGAGCCAACTAGACGAGATCGCACTTGTGCTTTCTTATAAAAATTTATTGATGTACTGACGATCCATACTATGTCAAATTGATGACTTGGACCAAGATTTGTCCTCATGGCTTGCACTATGGATATTCATTGGGCTTTCTGATATGCTCGATAAGCCACCCATTTCACTGCCCTGTTGTCGATTGAATTATGGCCACTCCGAACCACCACAACCCCTCACCCAGTGACTCGAATATGTCCCATGAGCTACCTGACCGATCCCGCACCACGATCAACTCGTCACCCTTAGAATGATCTCTCTCAATATATTTTCCACTTCAGCTAATAATCGTCGCTAGATCACCACAACTATCCACACCTGTCACTAACCTTCCATAGGCTCACCACCGAGTCCATATCTAACCATCACCCAACCTCAACCTCTCCATCACTCCCTGACACACTTCCCCTTACTATGCACACCTCGGTTACCCCACCTCACAGCCATAACTCCTCGGGCCAACATTTCTTATCACATCCACCCAGCTATAACGCACTTTATACTTGGCCATTACATCAAGCAACCAACCCATTTCCACTACACATAGACCAGCTGGTCATTTACAATTACAATCACAAAACCAACCACTTTCCAATCCAAATTAACCAAATGACCCATTTACCAAATTTTTTGACTTTAATCACCAGATTTCAAGTACATTGTTTTTAGTCTTCGATTTTTACTATTCCATAGTCTTTCATTCATATGGTCTTGCCTTTCTATCATTTCCTCATTCTATGTTTGTCTAGAATTTATATTAGTCTCAATCCATTAGTATATATCATTTATTTTATCTATAATATTCTCACATTTAGATAGTCTTCAATTTATCTTGTAATTCGTTTCTTTCGTCTATATCAGTCTAGGATTTTCATTAGTCTATATAGTCTATATATTATTTTATATTATTTATTTCGTGATTCTTTTCATTTTCTATATGAGTCTCACATTTTTTTTGCCTATCATATATACTATACATCATTTCATTGGTCTATAATGTGTTTCGTTTATCATTTATAGTGTATATCATTCCCTATTGTCATTACTCATTTCTTTAGCTTTAGTCTTCACTTTTGTTATTTTCTTAATTTATAACCACTAGTTTGTCATTTACATTCCCTTAACACCTTTGTTGTCCTTTTATTATTTTATTGTATATCGTTTAGCTTTCACAACTTGTTTAATATTGTTGTATTCAGCTGTTGGACTACAATTTTTATTTTAGTTTAATAATTTTTTATTTTTCTTCATAGGAATTTCTTTCGCAAATATTAGATCTTCTGAATGTTACCAATTTAATCTACCTTGAGAAGCAGACTTTGAAATTAATCAGGAAATTTTTTTGAAAGAATCTTCACACATAAGATCTCTACATTTTGAAATTTCTCCAAGTCCTGAAGTCTGAAAAATTTGGATTTCAAACTTCAAAGGATATTCCCTTTTGGGGTTTAAATGACCTAAATTTGAAACTACCTTCTTTAAGTTCCAAATTCTGAAACTCTAAAATTTTGGACTTTCAGGCTTTCGGGTTTTAGAACTCTAGGTCATAATTTTTGAGAAATTTCCCTTTGAAGTTCTAAAGTCTGAAACCCTAAAAATTTGAAATTTCAGACTTTCGGGCTTTTGGGTTTCAGAACTCCAGGTCACATTTTTTGGAAAAATTCTTTCGAACTTCTAAAGTCCAAAAGGCCGAAAGTCTGAAATTTTGGACTTTCACGCTTTCAGGTTTCAGAAATCTTCCGATCTTTTTTGAGTCATTTTCTTTCGGACTTCCAAAGTCTGAAAGTCTGAAATTTTGGACTTTCAGGCTTTCAAGTTTCAGAACTCTTTCGAGTCATTCCATGATTTTCCATCCCTTGATCTCTGAAGTCTGAAACCCCAAAATTCTGAAATTTTAGAATTTTTAGCTTTTAGATTTCAGACTTTTGGAGCTTACTGCATATTTATTTCCCACCTACCTCAATATGGATTGGAACTTTGTCATTAATATCGGGTTTTTCTATTTAAATCACATTTTTTCCTATCATTTTCACCTGACACTTTGCTCTGACAACTAATTTTTACTGTATTTCATACTTTTTGACGTCATTCTCAAGGTATTTTTTATTTTGGTCTTTTCTTTTGGTTTAAGATCTTTTGTTTTGTTTCCTCCTTGTTTATTTTCTTTGTTCCTCCTCTACATACCTTGGGAAATGACAAATTTATTGCCCACCATGTTTACATGATTTGATTTTCTATAGGCACTCACAGTTGCAAGGATCCTCTCAAGTTCTTGAATTTTCCCCCTTGACACCTTTTGTTTTTCATATTTTGGAGATCCACATGTTTTGGAGATGCACTCTCTTTTTAGTATTCAAAGATTTGGATTGTTTGGAGCTTCTCAGTTTTTGGGGATTGTGCCATTCAGACTTCGGGGGATTTCTTTTTGGATATTTCAGAGCTTTGGATTATTTGGAGGTTTCTCATTTCAGAATTTTGGACTTATCCATTTCAAGAGGGTTCTATTTCAGGTTTTTGGACTTCTCCACTTCGGGTTTTTGGAGGTTTCCATTTCAGAATTTCATTTCAACTTCTCCATTTCAAGATTTACATTTCACAATTTTTGGGTTTCAGACTTCTCCATTTCGGAGGTTTGTATTTCATAATTTCAACTCTCCTCTTCGCGTTTCTAATTTTCAGGTTTTCAGAGGTTGGATATTTTGGGTTTTTTAAGATTTTGGACTACCTTCTTTGGCATTTCAGAACGTAGAATTTGATGTCTACTTCCACTTCTAAGGGAAAGGAAAAAATGAAATACTTGTTCCTCAGGGTTTCCCCTCACTCTTGATTATCTTCTGACCTTAGAAACATAAGGGACACTGACCTTGGACAAATTGATATTCTAGATTTCTGGGAAAGGGTGAAGGCCCAAAATAAGAAACCATAGATATAGGCCATATATAACAGTGGGCTTGCTCTTACTAATATTTTTCCCACATCCATGTATTGACTAATTTTTTTTGGATGTAGCAGCCCACTATGATGAAGAATCTATTTCAGTTAAAGATGCCAATGGAAAAGTTATGATCTGCCTGGACCCATAGATTTCTTTGAATATTTTCTCAAACTCCCTAACAATTGAAGATTATGCCACAATTTCACAAGAATCAGAAGTGGAACATTGGGACAAAGAAGTAGAGTTGTGCACGAGGGTCATGTTAAAAACCTATCTGGCCAAGAGCGTTCCCAAATTTCCAAAGACCATGTATCAGTTAGATTTCATTCAGGAGGTCAATGACCTTATTGTGCTATTAAGCAGAGTCTCAATGTCTTCCCTCCGTGACAGGAATTTTAGGATTGGATGTTCTTATATATCAGTACTATAAAAAAGAATAACGAATTTATCAGATGGGGGGAGCATATTAGTAGCTCCATTTCCTATCAGTTGAGTAGAGTGCATTCTTCAAAGTGTTTCTATATGACATCCTTCTTGGTTTATGCCACAGCTGCCATGGGATATTTCACCAGATTGAATACTAAGGGTATTTGAATTACCTCCCAAATCTATGATTTCTATCCTCAACTCACACTGGACAAGGGAAGTAAAACATTTCCACATGATCAATGATGCCTTCTTTGCTGTTTATCCTCTATCATTTTGATAAGGAGTTGTATAATCAGATAATTTCATACGATGCCTTCAAGGAAGTGCACAAGTGGGGAGCTATCTATCTTCAGTTCCCCACATTTACTTACATTCGAATTCCTGGTTTCATGGGTGCTCCCATCAAGCTGCCTAGATGTCCCACTGACAAGTGGGTCTTGTTAGATTTGGTTTAGAAATTGATAGATTACCACAAGATCCAGAATAAAATGCACAAAGTGGGAATGCAATTCCCTATTTCAATTGGCAGATACACTTTCCCAAATAATTTACAAGGCTAAGAATGTAGATACGGAAATGGTAGAGGTGACCTTGAGAACTTTCCATCCACGAACCAATTTTGACTATTGGGGAAAATTTAGCGAGACAGGTCGGTCCAATTCCCATGTGCCCCAGTTAGAAGATATTTGGATCCATTATCGTGATGAATTTATCATCCAACAAAGAGATTATGAAAGGATAACTTTGGATGAAGCCTGGCAATTTGGAATAGCCATCATACCAAAATATATGTAGGACAATGATGAAGTTTTGGATGAATTATATAAAAGTAATAATATTGCCAATCAACCATTGCCATGGATTGATTGGTATGTGGAAGAATTTTGCAACACAAAGGAAAGGGCAGGACCCATTCTGTAAAGAACTCATAGTTGGTTGGTTACCTTGGGAATCTCACCCAAGGGGTTAGAGTACCTATAAATACAAGGGGCCCCATAAACTATGAGCCAATCAACACCCATAAAGGGGAAAAGGTCGACCCAAGAGACCCATATGGTTCCAAAAAATATTTCATTTGTTGTTGGCAGCTCATCTCTTTCCAAGGCACCTATTCCTAAAGTCATGCCTTTAACTGCACCTATGACATAAATAGTTGAAGTTAGTGATTCTCCTAGTGTCCCACAAGACCCATCATTTCCATCTTCTCTTCCATTGTCCCTTCCTACATCAGTTCCTTCCACTTCTACCATCATTTCTTCTTTCCCATCACCTTCCATGGCCCAAGTATTCTCATCCCTTCTAGGTTCTCTCAGTTGGAGAAACTATTGGGTCACCCATTTCTACCTCACTTCCCCTAACACTTCCATTTTCCTCCATCTCATCCCCTAACATTATTGTATCAACTCCTATGGCAGTCCTCACATCCACCCCATCCATCACTACCACTACCATTCAAATTCCAACTAATGTTACTAGTACTCTTGTGGTGGCTAATGTTTCAGGTACTGAGTCAACTATTCTATCTTCATCAACATCAGCCATTCCAGAATGGTTGTTATGACAAACTCCAAAGCAAAAGAAGAAAGTTCCTCTGGGAGATGTAATAGATCTTAGCATATTGGAACATACCCCAAAGAGACAGGCCAATAGGCCAAATATTGTTTCAATCCTGATGGTGAATGCATCTGGGGAACGAGTTGTGGAGGGTTGCTACTCTCATTGAGGGAAAAACATAAGGAAACAATTACAGCTGTAGATTATCATATTTCTAGATTCTCATTGGGCAAAGCCACTCATGAAGGAGAAAAGCAAGATGTACACACTACTCTTGGAAATCAGCTCAGAAAAATATGATAAGGATAAAGCTTCCAAGGATGAGCTTAAGGCCAAGTTCGAGCAACTCACTGCATTGCTACGGAAAGTAACAAAGCCAACTCCATCTATTGAAGTCTCAACTACTACTAGCCATGACATTTTTATCTAATATTGATGATATTTCTTATCATGAGATCATAAAGATAGGCCAAAAAGGGAGATCAGTAGATGGATGGATGGAATGTATACTGCGGGAGGTTGACCCTTTAATTAAAGAAGATGTTGAGATATACAATGATTTGCAGGTTGGGAAAAATATTATTTACAAAATCGATGAAGATTTTTTAGAAGATAGTAACAACCTGAATTTGAATTTGGCAACATGGAGTGAGATTAGAGAGGAAGATTCATATCTACTCCTCCAAGAGGATGTAATCGATGATGCTGCAAATCTATTTGAATATCAAAAGGCCATGGAATTCCGGTGTCAAGTGCTACAAGATCTAATTAATAATTTAGATGATAAATGAGTGGAGATTACAGGTGCTTTGAATGACATATCAGAAGAATTTGATATTTTTAACTGTAAATTCTTCAACAAAAAATATCAATGCTCTTCTAGAGGAGCAAATCAAGTAGAATTTTAAGGATTTGATGAAACGTGATGATGAAGTTACTAAAAATTTTGGCAGTGAATCTATTGACAGGTTGGTTTTATGCCAAAATTTCACAAGAATATTGAAGAAAGTTTCGAGTAAACTTAGAAGAGTTCTAGCTAAAATCATGAGGGAAATTGAGACAGAAGATGTGGTAAATCACTACGCATGTGGGCCCAAGGATGAGGAAATTCAAGAATCATTAAACGATTCATCGAGTATAAACATAGAATGGTTATATGGGAGGAAACACAACAAAAACTTGCAGATGAGGAAGGCATTATAGGACCAGGCCAAAGCTGAATGACCATGAAAGGAAAGATCAAAGCTCTGGATCCATCAAATTTGTAGGGTTGACTAAGTCAAACCCTTGGAAAAAACCTTTTATTTTTATGGGATCTTGTTCCCTTGAATTAATGACATTTCTATTATTAGTAAAATGGTAGTTAAAGGCCTAGCTATAATGGCTTAGCCTAAATAACTTATAAATAGTTAAGTTTATGGTGTCATTTGGGGTGATAAAGATAAATCATATTTTGGTGAAGTTGCTCTTTAAGCTTGGAAGAGTGATTTAGAGATTTAAATAACCTTTTAATTATATTCAGAGAGATATCTTACCTTGAATAAACTGATTCATCATGCTAAATGGTTGATTTTTATATGCTTTGTGAATGTATGATTCCTTAGTATAGATGGTTAGCTTGCATTTATTTCAGATTGTTTTGTTTCATGTTATGGAAAAGTGATATAACATATTTTATGTAAGATGTGGAAAAAATATTTTCCTTTTATATCTAAAGTTATATTATCATTGGCCATCATCAGCGAAATGAATTTTTAACATGTGCATGTGTTTTATCCTTGTGGTTAGTTAATTGTGTGTCCAATTCATGTTGGTCTCTCTATTTTGTATGATTCAAGTTTTAACAAAGGAATGGATGCTTCTGGTTTGTGGTATTTTGTGCCCTTTCTAAGTTGCAATAGTTGAAGGTGACTAATAATTTCTACATCCTACTCATAGTAACCCTTCCTGTGATTCAACATATCCTTGTATTCAGTGCATCACCATCCCTAGTTTAGTTTACTTTTGCAGATCTCTTTCCCTAAAACTCAAGAAAATGTTATCCTAAGATTAGATAGCCATTTTATTGCACAAGGAGTAGTACAACACTTATTTTAGGAAATGGAAGTCAGCCCCCTCCAGAGGTTCACCTCGAACCTATTTTATTCCATGTGTCCCAATCACACCAAACAACCTGCTTATAGCCTGGCCATTTGGGGGTGTAGTGATTTGGTGACAACAATAATCATGTTAACTAATTATTTTATATTCTTTTCTAGGTGACCAATCCATGATTGTGTCCACCTCATTTCGTTGTCAAAGACATATTTTTTATAACTTTTACACAACTCTACTACATTTTGTTGAGATCTCCATCAATATTGCTCATCGTGATTGGTGCTTCTTTAGTGTCTTTCTTTGTTTGACGATACCGCATATTGCTTTACAACACATCATTATTATTTACTCATGTTTTCATCTAACACCCTTTTTGGTTCCTTTCATCTACACGTTCTTGTCATTTTATTTTTCATTTTTTTGAGAAGCTAATCACAACCCATCACCTGTATGTTCTTCTCTTGCACTTATCAAAAGTGATCCTAAGAATCAAAAACATGATTGTGATATCTTACATCATTGTCTTTTAGTTATCATAGAGAACAACTAACCCTTTTGCAGGATCATTGTCGCATAGTATTTTTTCATTTTTTAATCAACATACTCAAAATGATAGCTCCATATCCTCTCTGGTATTTATGTTGTGCTAACTCTACAAATAGTCTACATTATTGGCTTGCTTACAACAAGATTTATTAGAGCATTCTCTTTGTTTTCCTCAACTTGCTGCTAGATAAAAAGGAAAAGTTTTATACATGTATTCCTCATTTTCTCTATTTTCTCCTTTTACATCGCAACTCCCTTTTCATGTGTGTGTCATCATCAAAAGATAACATTTGGATTTGGGTTAACAAATAACTTTTCTCTTCTGTATTCTACTTGCTCACATAGTTTAAATAGGGGCTTAATACTTTGCATCTCACATATCTTATCACACACAACCTAAAATTTCACAAACCAATTGACACATCAAAACATTCCTTTCACCTAGTTCACTGATTGGGATTTTATCACCCAATAGGAAACTGTTGTAGGCATTTCCCAATAATAACTTACTTGAAACCAAACATAAACTGCATTTCTTAGGTACCTTCTTATCCATCCCTTTTTTATTTTCTCACATTTTATAAATTCGAAAACAAAAAAAAGCAAGAACTGTTTGTCTGACTTCCTTGACTTAGTTAGTGTAAAAGTTGTTTTTGTTTCTATAGATACAAAATTATGCACTTTACACATAATTTAACCAAGTCTTATACTATTATTTATAAGGTTATCAAGTGTACAAAGTACTAATGAATCCCACTTTTTGGCCATATTTATTTTATATTTTATTTTGTAATTCCCATGTATTTTCCAACACTTATCCACCCATTTCACAATTTCCTCATCATTCTAGCCCAAACTCAGGGTGCCCCATCCTGTATTGGGGCACCCCTAGGTGCCTTAGACCCACTCTAGGTACACTGACCTATGCACATCCTTTTTCGCTTCTCTTTGGGGCCTTTCTATCCATTTTTCATTCTTATCCTTTTATCAGTCTTCCTTATCAGGATTAATTTTGAAATTAAGATTGATATACCTATAAATACAAAGCTTATAAGACCATACTGAGGGTCCTAGGTCATAGCATTACACACTACTATCACTTCATCTAGAGTTATATCCATTATATCACTTGCATCCACATAGTGCCATGCATCAAGGCTAGGAGATTTGCATCACACACACTGCATAGGGGGAATTCTATTCTATTCTATGGACACATGCTATTTACATTTTCTATAGTTACTATTGCTCACTACTTCACAAAGTACGACTAGAATAAGTGCACCTAGGGCAGGACATGCACACACACACACACACACCGGAACTACATATGGTCTGAAATGTAGTGTAGTGCTTAGAGATAAAACGACAAGTTTGGTGCATGAGGTTAGTCTAACCCATTCATTTGCATTGAAGTTAATTTTCCATCTCATCCGACATATCTAGTGTAAAAAAGGGAAGTTTCTAAATAAAATTGCCACCATACCAGTTACAGGTTTTGAGCATTTACAGTGATTAAAAAACCCATTTTTGCAGACCAGGCTACCGTGGTATACTTGTAGGTGCCCCAATCACTTAAGATCTTTCATATTTGTCTTTCACAGGTTCCCTAACTATTCATCTGCACTTCCAAATTATATTCTTAGACTTGTGGCATTGCGCTACCATCTACAGTAATCAACTAAGCCATTTCTTTCTACTCAATTTAACATCTAGGGTTTTATTTTACTTAGCATATTTATTTGCATCTACTTTATGTTATTTACCGCATTTATACAACATTTTAGTCCTAAAAATCAGATTAACTAAGATTACTATTTCCTTCCATTTATTCTATTTTAGTTATTCATTTTGGTGAACCCAACGTTTCTGTCTAACATCTTCTAGGGTTATAGCATTCCTTTCCCATGGATTCTCCTCCTGAGGAATTTATTGAAGCCCATCTTAAGGCTATCAACGATCATCTTTCCTAACATCCACAAGATTTAGATCTACTTTTGCATGTGGCTCATCAAGAAGCTACCAACTTGGTTGAACTCCATACTTCTTTTGTTCCACCCACTCCTATAGCCAATCAACCCCTAATTCTACACTTACACTTATCTCTACTATTCCATTTTCCTTCCCCACTCCTACAAATAAATTCACTCCTCCTTTGTTTCCAATCAAGATTTAACCTCTTAGTATCATGATCTCCAGGCCCAGATACACAAATTGTAACAAGCCATTACATCTCCATATTTATATTCTACCTTGTGTGTGGAGGAGACATTTGTCGATGAATCCCATGAGTTTGTAGGTAGTCTTTTAACTCATTACTAGTGAATTCCCCCCCTCGATCTGAGCTGAGAGTTCTGATGTGATGAACAATTTTGTTCTCAACTGCTACTTTGAATTTCTTGAAAGTTTCAAAAGATTCACTTTTTTTGCGAAGACAAAAAATCCACATTTTTCTTGAATAGTCATCAACACATAGCATGAAGTAGTGAAATATAGAATGACTTGGTTACATCAGATTGCAAAGATCGGTATGAACCAAATAAAGCTTACTATGATCTCGATATGTACTCTTCTGGAATGAATCTCTTTGTTGTTTTCCTACTAGGCAATAAGGACACTTGTCTGTATCCTTCAGAAGAGATGGTAGCCGACGTGCCATATTACACTAACATAGTGTCTCATGATACTTGAAACTAACTTGACCAAGTCTCTGATGCCACAACTATACTGAGGTAGATTTCTTAGCCACAAGTTCCTGATCATCTCTGTGGATAAAATCAAGCTGGAACATGCATCCCACATTGGAGGATTTTGAAACTATTTTTAAGCCTCATGATTTATCTTGAATCAAACATGTTTTCTTTCTGGAATGAGTATCAAAATCAATTTTTAGGTTGTGATCTAGGAGTTGACTTACTGAAAGAAGATTATTTATCAACCCAGGGACATATAAGACATGTGATAGTCTATAGCTGCGTGAACCAAGGGGTAGAGAAATGTTCCCAATCCCCTGAACTATATATGAAGAATCATCACCCAACGAAACATGGTTTTTCAAAGGCGTGTCCAGGTAAACCAGTCTCTGTAGCTGGTTATGTGTTGATTGGCTCCCAAATCAACATACCAGACATCACTAGATGACGTGGATGGTTCACTTGATTGATCAGTGTACAAGAAGTCTTCATTATCTGAATTTTCTTCTTGCTCATCAATATTTCCTTACTGATGGGGTCTTCTTTTCTAGTTCCCATTTTTCTTTGCTTGATTGTAGTTTGAATGTCCTTTTTGATATTTTTAGAGTTGAGGTCCAGAGTTACTGGATGAACCTTTCTTGTGAGTATTATACTAGCAATACTTTAAGTCATGTAATTTTTTACAAATTGGACATTGCTTCTTCTATTGTTTGTCCCCGTGATACTGATTCTGATGTTGGGAATTTTAATAGGAGTTAGGTTTTCTATTACCTTTTCATTTCCATGTTTGATGTGAATAAAGTGCCTACTCCTCTTCATCATCCTTATTATGCATGGCTTTCTCTTATTGCAGTAGGTTTACCAGCTTGTCAAAACTAATTGTCGTATCTAACATGTTTAGTGTTGTGAAAAAAATACTATAAGAAGAAGGGAGTGCTCTCAAAAAAATGGTAACGAGAGAATCATTTGTGATTGCTTCTCCCAAGGCTAGAAGTGAAGCCATCAAATTTACAACTCTTCTTAAGAAAGCTTCAATTTTCTCATTCTTCTTAAACTTCATTATATGTAACCGACTCTGCAAATTTAGTATGACATTCTTGTTTTTGACCTCATATATTGTACGTAATTTATCCCATGCTTCTTTGGTTGTTTTAGCATCTTTAATGTGGGGTTGCACATCATTGGACACTCCAAAAAAGATGATGACTTTGGCTTTCTGATCTTCTTTATCAAATTGTTGTTGTGTTGTATCAGTAGTTGATTTGGTTAGAGTACCATTCACATTAGTCCAGATCTCTTCAAACTTAAGTTGTGTCTTTATTTTAGTCTTCCATGTAACATAGTTATTTCTTCTAAGTAGTGAATTTGGAAGAAAAAATTTGGGGGCATTGGTGCCCATTTTCCAGAAATCACTGATAGGGTTTAGCTCTTATCACTCCAAGTATACGGTCTCCCAATCTATATACCATCAATCCGATATACCAAACCTTTCTATATACATGCCCTTCTGATATACTCGGTGGTACATGGAAGAATCTTTCCATTTCTATATACCCAGTGGTACATGAAATATGCATTAACATACATGAAAGAATTTAGTACGTGGTACCAAGACAGTACTGAAAGGGGTCTATGTGATTATTGACACCGGCTCAAAGAAATATCCCCATACACGTGCATAAGTTTGTTATATACTTGGATAATTTCTCAGTCTACATTTATGTCACATAATCATTCACAGATGCATGGGATGGCTCATAGAGTGTGCACTATGACCTTATTACTCCCTGTTGATTTAAAGATTCGATGCCCAAATGACGTTGTTATAGCTATATTAGGCGTTAAGTGCAGTAGTAGTCACGATGGCTTTACCCGTTAGTGCTTCCCAGAGGCACCATATATACCGAATGCTGTGAATGAGATCTAGGATCTTGTGAGTGTTTTAGAATTAAATTTTACTATTTTTTATTACAATTCTCTACCAGTTTCTGAGAAGTTACAATATTTTCAGTTGAATATGACAACCTACAAATTAGCACAATATACTGAAGCATGTAATTACATTCAAAAATATGGAAAAATTGAATGGCAGGTAGAAAAAATTTGTTTTATGGGACCTGGTGGCCTCTGGAGCCCAACACGGCCCTCTATGCCAAAAATCTTAAAAGGTAGCTCAAAATGAGGTTTTTAGATAATGTTCCTCTTGCAAATGTTTCCCGAAATCAAAAAATAGGCCTAATAGGAGAAAAACAAATTTGACCTAAATTAGGGTTTTTCTCACTAAATATTTAGAAGGTTGTTTAGTTGTACCTAAGTTGTTTAGAGGTGGTTTTTTCACTAATTTTTCCACCACATTAGGTGGGTTTTCCCAAATTTTCCTCCAAATCTCAAAATGTAAAATTTTTGTTGGGGGTGGGGTTTTAACCCCAAACCTCCCTTCTCCAAGGTGTTTTCAACCACCAACTCAGCTCTTATGAAAGCTTATGCTAGAATTTGAAGCATATGTATTTAAAAAAGATGAAAAAATGAATCACCTTTTCAAAATGTGATGTGGCAGAGGAGGAAGGCCTGTGTAACTGGAGGAGAGACCACGTGGATGCATGAATTACAAGGCATTTTAGGGTTCTTCCTTGTTTTCTGGATCTGAAATGCATACAATGCCTTTATCTTCTTTTTTTAAAATCCTCCTTCATTGTTGTAGTTGTAAATTTGTTCATCACCATATTTCTTTTTTTATATCCAATACAGATTTTTCTTTCTGTAGTTGCTCACTATTTTTTTGTTGCCCAGGGTGTAGGTTGCAGGGGTACATTGAAGTGATGGAGCTCGTGGCACAGCTCAAGAGGAACTTGGAATTTGGATGGAGGTTGTCTTTAGTAATTGATGCCATCACCACTATTTTTTTTGTGTTACAGGTTGCACGGTGGTCATGGAGAATGGCTTGGGTGTGGAGGATGCAACAAAAGCATGTGCAGGTATCTAACACTATTAATACCTCTGATGCCATTCTGTATAGATCCCCTCTAGCTTTGATTTGATGTTGCAAGGTGTACAGGTAGATGGGAGCTCTCCAAATAAAATCAAGGCTAAAAAAATGCAACTACTTCAAACAGTGTAACCCATCCCAATAGTTCAATGTGTAAAGGAACAAAGCTCGACAGTGAAAATAGTAGCTTGTCACTTCTAGCTTGCTCAGAAGCTCTGCTAGGAGCTTGGTCGATCCAAAAGTCTGCCAAACTTGGTAGTGTAGTGCAGAGTTACATGTAACTATTTGCACCTCTAAATTTAAAGGAGAAACCCCTAATGGGGTAAAAAAATATTATTATTCTGAAAATGATCAGTTTCTGGGGAGCAAAATTGCCTTGTACAGAGGGCACCAAGGAAAAAAAAAATCTCCTTACGTTTAGCTGGAAATTACATAGAAGGTTTTGGATTTGCAGGGAGGTCTGGGAAGCTTCTAGAGGCAGCATTGGCTCTCTGTTGAAGAAAATTTCTTCTCCACAAATTATCCTTCCTCTACAACCTTCTCAAACCTTGTCAGGAGCTTCAATTCATTCTAGTACCAAATGTAAATTGAGCAATAGGGGCAGAATCCTAATAAATTATATTAAACTCAATCAACCATCTTACATTGGAATGAGCTATAATACTTATAGGTATTGTACAGCTGAATACATACACAAAGATATGTTGCATAGGTGCAACAACAAACTATTTTACACAAGCTTCCAAAAAGGTAATCTGGGAAGCATAACCAATATTAAATACAATAAAACAATTATATTGTTAAAACAATATAACAGCGCCCATATTGTTTGAATACAAAGAATAAGATGGTTATGATTAAATATGACCATTAAAAAATAAATAAATACACTGATTAATATTCAATGCATAATTAATATAGGTAAATAATAATTAACCTAACACAATTCACATCAATGACAATCCTCCTCAGTTTCCAATCAAGATTTAAACTCTTTGTATCATGATCTTGAGGCCCAGATAGGTAAATTGCAACAAGCCACTACATCTCCATATTTAGATTCTACCTTGTTGCTACACACTCCCTTTGCTCCTATCCTCTCCACATATCCTCTACCGCCTAATTTTGTCACTCCTAAATTGCCCATTTTTAATGGACATGGTGACCCAAAGGAGCATCTTCGCACCTTTCATGTTGTTTGTCTTGATTTTTTTGATGATCATCTCCTCATAGCTAAGCTCTTTCCTCAAAGCCTCCATGACTATGCCATGCACTGGTTTTATGATCTACATGTTCATTCAATCACTTCTTTCACCCATTTAGCTGACACTTTCCTCACACACTTCTCCATCAACATCGGGTCTAAGATATCTTACGCCCAAACAACGTAACTTAAATAGGGACCCAATGAGAAGTTTGATAATTATGTTTTAATATATAATAACAATTTGGCCAAAATGACTAATTTCCTCATCGATGCTGAGCTACACAACATATTCATAAGTATTCTATTGACTCTCTCCGAAAGTTTTCTCTTTGAGACCTTTTCTTCCTTTTATCAACTTGTTCATACCCTTAAACTCTATGAATCCAAGATTATATCCATTAGCAAACTCACATATTAATACCAACCCTTCTCCTCTACTCATTTATGCACTAAAAACACATTTAAACCCTCTACATCTAAACCCATCGACACTAAATTAACTGTTAACGCCATTACCCATTGTAAGGAAGTTTCATCCCAACCACCTAAGCCTACATTCACCAACCTCCCTATAGCACCACATATTATATTACAAAAATCCTTGATAGTAAACTCATCAACCTTACCCCACCACTCGAGTTAGACCCATGACAACCCAAAGGACACAATTACAATGAAATTTTTCATTTTGATTACCACCGCTATGTAGGCCACACTACTAATCATTGTATGAAACTTTGTTCCATTATCCAAGATCTCCTTGACAATGACCAACTAGAATTCCCAGACCATCCTAGCCTGACTCTTGTTAAGGATAGTGGTAAAGTCAAAAAATTTAACCGAGACTCCACCCACTATGACACAAATAATACGGATTCTTCCACTAATCATGCATACCACGCTACACCACCTTTAGATGTGGGTGTCCTTGAATTCTTAGTTGTTAATACTGATATGAACCCACCCATTATATATTTTTCTCTATATGACTACCACGATACATTTGTATCTGATCATTTATACACACAAGCATCTATCACCTCCACCTTTATCAAAAATACCAAGTTTTTTCCATCTTCTCATATTAGTACATGTTGCTTGTATTTCTTACGATCTATTGGCTACCCTGCATCCCAAATTGACATTTCATTTAAGAGACCCTACGGTGTCTTCAAGTTACCTATAACAGTTGGTCCTCTCACTCTTCTCATCTCTTTCTTTGTTAGTCAAATCATCAACCAATGTGACCTTCTTCTTGTCTTAGATTGGACTCATAAGTCTCAAGTTATTATTTCTATGACTCACTTATGCCTCAAGTTCATATACAACAACTAATTTGTTGCTATTAATGGTGTTCCCCCTTCACCTCCATTAGTGTCACCTTCTCACTTCGATACTTGTGTGTCTCCCCCTCTTACTCACATAGCTCCTCTTCGGTCACCACATGTACGTCCTATTCCTACTTCACCACCATGATTGTCCCCTATCTGACCACTCCAATATCTTAGTCCTACACATCAGCATAGGCCTATTCCTAGGACTGCTACCATATCCCGTCGTCGATTATGGCCTAGTTTTATTCCACATAACATGTCCTCTCCCTTACACACATCACCTCCTCAATCTCCATCACCCACACACTTTACTACACCTCGTAATTGGTCATATGTGTACCCATCGCATGCATATCAACTTCATTCCCCTGTAGAGAATTTGTCTCACATATCACCCTTTCTCGACCATCGTCCTAATTTTTCATCATCCTAGACACCAATCGTCATCCCTTCATCCCTAAACCTTATTAGATGAACCCTCCTTTATGACACACGTGAGGGCATAAAACATTATATTCTTCCCCCCCTCTTCTCTATCCTCACATACTTATATCATCTTACATTATATACTTTATCTTTATCATCTTCATTTCTATCTCACTAGTTGTAACACCCTCATCACGTAATGAAGTACTCATGTACTACGGTTCACACTAGATTGTTGAGGGAATACCATTATAATGAACCCCACACATTACACTCTATGTCTACACATTTACATTCTACCATAATTTCTATACATAACCTACATCCTATGTTATCGTAAACATACCTCATTAATTGGTCATTTATACACCATCTATATCATACATGCTACACTAGTCATCACATCATCTACGTCTAGTTTTACATCTCTTCCTTACATTCTGCATTTACGTTATGTCACATTATCTATGGGTCTATATTTACCTATCATCACTACATATTCTACCCACACCTGTCATTGTATACTACACATTACATATACATCCTACACACCCACATTACATCCTACCTATCCTACATGCCACACTGGATTTCTTTATACATGCGTATAGTTTTTCCTATCATCATTACACATTATATTTCTATCTACAAACTTATTTCATTCCATTATACATTGCAATGCCTACACCACGCTTTCACATACCTTGGTCATTTCTACCATATTATTTTATATGCACTACACTCACCACCATATTACGCACTCTAGTTCCTTGGTCCATACTCGACTGTTGAGGGTTTACCAATCCAATGGACATTACCAACATATGACATGTCATCATACCACATTCACTGAACTAGTGACCAATGCTCTAGGCTATATCGTCAACCACACTAATCATCACATACCCTAGTGGTATACACCTTAGGTTAAATCACCACTCTTTTCATCAATTCCTTATTAACCTATTACATTATCTCATCTCCTCTTATATCATCCTCTTACATTATACTTTTTTTCCAATTCCAAAATTATTCCATTACATTATCATGTCTTCAATCATCATGTAGTGGTATACACCTCAGGTTAAATCACCACCCTTTTCATCATTTTATCATTATCCTCTTACATCCTATCATCACATATTCTATTATCCTAATCTAAGTCATTCTATTACATCATCATTTATTCTATGCATCTCTTAGCGGTATAATCTTTAGGATAAATCACCTCATTCTTATTCATCACGTAGTGGTATACACTTAGTGCTTAATCACCACCTCCCATTATTCATTGTATACTCATATACTCTTTATACACCCTGATCACCTATCTCGTAGTGACCTATAGTTTAGGCTAAATTGTCATCAATTTTCACTTTCTCATTCTATAGTGATATTCACCTAGGGCTAAATCATCACTGACACACTCAAAAAATTGTGGTATACAGTTAGGCTATAGGGTCCATGAACACATTTCTATATGTCTCACCCCCATACAATCATCCTATCGTTATAAATATTTAGCGATAAATCATCACTCTTCCATTCAAAAAATTCATGATATACGCTTTGGCTATAGGGTTGACATGCATCATCTCCCCATGTTGCATTTCATCACCACTACACATATAGATTCATCATAGCATTCTAGACACAACCTACACTACTCGACCATTTCCTGATGACACACTCTGGTTTACGGTTCATTCTTGAGTGCTGAGGGAGAAAAAAAATGAACCTCACTACATACACTTCCATCCACTCAGGGGGAACATTTCTCATATCATTCCATTTTTCATTCCATTCCATCCATCCACATCATACTACATTATCTTGGTAGCATTTACTCTTTCTTACTAGTGTTTTACATGATCACTTTACTCCATGTGTTAGATTTCTTCCTTCTATGTAATTATCATATACACATTCACGTTCACGCCTTTGTCTAGTCTGATCATAGATACAATAAATTTACATGTGGCATGGAAACTCTGTTAGGAATTAGAGAACAAATATGTGGAAACAATTCCTCAAACCATAGCAGTAGGAAACTATATAGCAGAATTATACTTGCAGAAATATAACAGCATAAAGAAATAATGCATAAAAGAAGACAAGACAAGATTTAACGTGGTTCACCCAATGTGGGCTATGTCCACCAAGAACTTGCTCAGAATTTATTATCAACAAGATTAAAACAACTCTTACAGTCTTCTCTCAGTTATGAAATCACAACAGAATTCCAAAGATGCTAAACCACATCTAAACCACAATTGACACCCAATTGCTTAACCTTGATCACTCTTGATCACCTCTTGATCATTAAGACTCAAGACCTCTTGAACACTCAAGATATGTTTAAGATACCATAACACCTCTATTTATAGGATTAAAATCCTCTTAAGAAGTCCTAAAGCCAACCCTAGAAGTTTTAAAGTCACGATCTTTCAACTTCCAACGGTTGGAAAAACAGTCTCGACGTTAACAGCCAATTAACAACAACGGCATAGCATTGTTATAGAAAACACCTACGGAATGCTCCTAAAGTGTCCAAACTTAACTGTTTGAGCTCCAGCACTTCAATACTGATTCAAGAATACCAAAACAGGCTCCACACCCCAATAATCTCCCACTTAGAGACTGTTTCCACTAATAAAATTTCTTAACCCTTCATTATCAACCATGAAGGCCAATCAAATTTGAGCACAACTTCAACTTCTCCCTAGTGACTACCGTATTCATCATATCCATAGGATTCTGATTGGTATGAATCTTTTCCAGCTTCAACTTATCTTCTTCTAAAGCTTCCCTGATGAAATGATAACTCAACTGAATGTGCTTCGTCCTAGAGTGGAAAGCGGAGTTCTTCACCAAATGAATAGCACTATGACTATCACTGTGTAGTCTCCCAAATTCCTTCTTATACAAAACTCATCAAGAAACTATTGTATCCAAATCATCTCCTTGCTTTCCTCTGTAGTTGACAAAGTTACAACCTTTTGTAACCATGAAATTCAACTCATCATTGTATCACCAACCACAAATACATAATCTATTGTGCTCCTCCTACTATCCAAATCTCCTGCCATGTCCAAATCTACATAGCCACATAATGTAGTGTCTGATCCACTAAAACACAATGCTACTCCCATGGTCCCTCTCAAATACCGAAGGATTCACTTTAATTCCTTCCAGTGCTCTCTACCTAGATCACTCACAAACCTTCTCACTGCTCTCATTACATGGGCAATGTCAGGCTTAGTGAATACCATCACATACATCAAGATACCAACTACTGATGAGTACAGTACCCTGGACATCTGGATTCTATCCTCCTTAGTCTTGGGACTCTGCTCCTTTGATAATTTAAAGTGACCTGCCAAAGGAGTACCAACTAGTTTGGCATCCTGCACACTAAACCTCTCCAAGACCTTCTTTATGTACTATTCTTGAGATAATACTAGCTTCCTCTCCTTCTTGTTCTAAGTTATTCTCATACTAAGGATTTTTTTTCTGCCCCCAAATCCTTCATAGCAAAAGAGTCACCTAGTTTTTTCTTGAGTACCTTTATTTCCTGCATGTTCTTCCCTGCAACAAGCATATCATCTACATACAAGCACAAAATAATATAACTACCATCAGGAAACTTATTGATGCACATGCAATGGTTTGAGTGACACCTGGAGTAACCTTGATCCTACATAAAACTATCAAAATTCATGTACCACTACTGTGGAGCTTGTTTCAGGCCATACTAGCTCTTCTTCAATTTTCAAAATAACCTCTCCTTCCCTTTGAACTCATAACCTTGTGGCTGCTACATGTACAATTCCTCCTCCAACTCACCATGAAGGAATGCAGTCTTCACATCCAAATATTCTAAGTTCATGTCTTCTGCTACAACTAAACCAAGAATAGTCCTAATAGAATTCATTTTAACAACCGGAGAAAAAATTTCATCAAAGTCTATACCTTTCTTCTGTGTAAATCATTTGACCACCAATAGGGCCTTGTATCATTTCCTACCTCCATCTTCCTCTTTGATTCTATACACCAACTTTTTCTACAATGATCTCTTGCCCTTGGGTAGCTCCACCAGATCCCAAGTCTAGTTTTCCATAAGAGATCTATGCTCTTCAACTATGGCCTACTCCCATTTCTTCCTGGCATCCACCTACACTGCTTCCTCAAAGCACTGTGGCTCTCCAGTGTTAGTGAGCAATAAATAATTCAAATATGGAGTAAATCATTTAGGTTCCCTTCTTACACTAGAAGACCTTCTTACCTCAGGAGTTTGGGGTTCCTGATGAGTAGGTACCTGAACTGGCTGTGCCGAAACATGTTGTACCTAAACCAGCCCCTTGGACACCTTGTTGTCTACAATGTCCTTTAACACTGTGTATTATTTCTTTAATTCCTCTTTTTGTTCCTAAAACCGATCTTTATACATGACTTTTTCGTTAAAGACAATATCTCTAGAATGAAATATTTTCTTTTCTTT
Source organism: Taxus chinensis (assembly GCA_019776745.2). Taxonomy (NCBI): domain Eukaryota; kingdom Viridiplantae; phylum Streptophyta; class Pinopsida; order Cupressales; family Taxaceae; genus Taxus; species Taxus chinensis. The sequence goes on along the minus strand of CM034146.1, from coordinate 81,115,647 downwards.
AAGACTCCAAACACGGAAACCAAAATCATCTTCACCATATCCAACAAAGGTGCATTTCTCAGACTTAGCCTCTAACTTTTTCCTATCACCTTTATCAATGTGAACAAATACCTCACATCCAAATACTCTAAGAAATGAGTAATCAATTTTCTTACCAGACGAAGCCTCCTTAGGTATACCTCCATCTAAGGCCATAGAGGGTCCTCTGTTAATTAGATAAATAGCTGGGCTTACCGCTTCTACCTCAAACATGAGTGACAACCCCGCATGTAACCTCATGCACCTAGCACAATCCATGATTGTCCTGTCCATTCTCTCTGATAGTTCATTTTCTTGTGGAGTATTTGGAACCGTTCTTTACCTGCGGATCCCATTTACTAAGTAGTAATCAAGAAATTCATTGCCGTAATATTCCCCTCCACTATCTGACCTAAGACATTTCAACTTGAGACTTCTTTCATTCTCAACCAAGGCTTTCCATATTTTGAAAGTTTCAAACACATCATATTTCTTTCTAATGTAATATACCCAAACTTTTCTAGTTGCATCATCAATGAAAGTGACATAATAACATAAAATACCAATAGAGTTTACCTTAGCTAGCCCCCATACATCTGTATGTACTAACTCCAACTTACCCTCCTTCCTGGTAGGTCCAACTTTGAGGAATCTCACCCGCTTCTGTTTCCCATAAACAAAGTCCTCACAAAATTCCAAATCTAACTCCTTTAATCTAGGTAACTTGTGTTTTATAATCTGCATGCCCTTATGACTCATATGACCGAGTCTATGGTGCCACAAATTTGCATCTCAATCGGAAGTAACTAAATTGCAATAATTAGCACCGCTGGTTAAATACAAAGTACCATTTTTCTTACCTCTTGCAACCATAAGAGCTCCCTTGGTAACCTTCCAAGAATCCACTATAAAACTAATCGTACCACCATCACTACCCAGTTGTCCCGTTGATATCAAGTTCTACCTTAACTTAGGCACATGCCTGACATCCTTAAGTAGCCATGTGTTCTCATTCTACATTTTCACTTGAACACAACCTTTCCCTACTATGTTGCATGGTTCATCATCACCAAGATATACATGTCCAAAATCACCTTGAACAAAATCAGTAAAGTAATGTCTATGTGGCGTGGCATGGAAAGAAGCCCCTGAATCTAACACCCAAGATTCAGCAATATTATCTAAAGAAAGAATTAAGGCATCCTGAAAAACATCACCTGCTACCAAATTTACCTCTGTAGATTTCTCCTTCTTTTTCTTCTTATCTCGAAGAGCCCAGTAATATTTCTTAGCATGACCAACCTTCCCATAGTGCCAACATTCTAACTTACTCTTGAACTTTGACCTTCAAAAATCATTCAAATTCCCACGGTTACCTTTCCCTCTATTATTTTGTCTCCCTCTACTCTCCACCGTCAAAGTGTTTCTAGAAGTAGAAGAATCTCCGGTGCTCTTCCTTCACATTTCCTTGCTTAGGATCAGACCTATTACATCCTCAAACTTCAGCTTTGAGTTATTAGAGACTGAATTACTTACAACCATAACCAAGCTATCCCAGCTATCTGGTAAGGAGCACAAAATCAGCAAAGCCCTGACCTCATCATCAAAGTCAATTTTTACCGAGTTTAACATACTCATAACTGTATTAAATTCATTCAAATGATCAACAACAGAACCATTTTCACACATCTTCATATTAAATAAATTTTTCATCAAGAATATTTTCTTAGAGGCAGAGGGTTTTTCATATAACTTCCCCAATGCACTCATGAGACCTTCCGTGGTCTTCTCCTGTGATATGTTGAAAGAAACCGAAGATGCAAGGCATAAACGAATTACCCCAAGCACCTTTCTATCCAGCAAATCCCAATCCTCATCTGACATGGTTGTAGGTTTCTTTTCTTTTCCAGCCAAAGGAACATGGAGGTCCTTCTGATATAAGTAATCCTCCATTTGCATCTTCCACAAACCAAAGGTTTTCCCTTTTTAACTTCTCAACCCTCGATCTGCCCTCATCTGCCATAGCTCCCACTCAAGCTAAACTTTCCCTATGATTTACAACTTCAGAAAAATTAACCACCAAAGATCTTATACAAATTTGTTAGGAATTAGAGAACAAATATGTGGAAACAATTCCTCAAACCATAGCAGTAGGAAACTATATAGTAGAATTATATTTGCAGAAATATAACAGCATAAAGAAATAATGCACAAAAGAAGACAAGACAAGATTTAATGTGGTTCACTCAATGTGGGCTACGTCCACCGAGAACTTGCTCAGATTTTATTATCAACAAGAGTAAAACAACTCTTATAGTATTTTCTCAGTTATGAACTCACAACAAAATTCCAAAGATGCTAAACCACAATTAACACCCAATTTCTTAACCTTGATCATTAAGACTCAAGACCTCTTGAAAACTCAAGATATCTTCAAAATACCCTAACACCTCTATTTATAGGATTAAAATCCTCTTAAGAAGTCCTAAAGCCAACCCTAGAAGTTTGAAAGTAGCGATCTTTCAACTTCCCATGGTTGAAAAAATTGTCCCGACGTTAACAGCTAATTAACAACATGTTAACAGCAACGACATAGCGACTGCACAACAACATCACAACAAATGACTGTAGAATGCTCTTGAAGTCTCCAAACTTAACCGTTCAAGCTCCAACACGTCAACACTGATTCAAGAAGACTAAAAATAGGTTCCACACCCCAACAAGCTCTCCTTATACCCTTACTATATTGGTCACTGGGGGTATCCACATTTGTCTCATACAGGTGTTATTGTTTCATTTTATACCTAGCATCTTATACTATCATGGTTTTTCCTCTCACTCTTCTCATCTCTTTCCTTGTAAGTCAAACCATCAACCAATGTGACCTACTTCTCAGCTTAGATTGGATTCGTAAGTCTCAAGTTATTATTTTTATCACTCATTTACACCTTAAGTTCATATATGATAACTAATGTGTTGCTATTAGCGTTGTTCCCCCTTCACCTTCATTAGCATCACCTTCTCACTCTGATACTCGTGTGTCTCCCCCTCTTACTCACACAACTCCTCTACTATCACCACCTTGATTGGCCCCTATGTAACCCCTCCATTTTCTTAGTCCTACACATCGGCATAGGCCTATTCCTATGACTACTACCATATCCTATTGTCTATCACGGCCTCATTTTATTCCACATAATATTTCCTCTCCCTTATGCACAACACCTCCTTGATCTCCATCACCCACACACTTTACTACACCTCCTAATTGGTCATATGTGTACCCATCACATGCATACGACTTCATTCCCCTTCATAGCATTATTTTCACATACCACCCTTTCTCGACCATCGTCCTAAGGTTTCATCATCCCAGACACCAATTTTCATCCCTTCATCCCTAAATTTTTTTGGTTAAACCCTCCTTTATGACACACACAGGGGACATAACACATTATACTGTCCCCCCTTCTCTATCCTCACATACTTATGCCATCTTAAATTATATACTTTATCTATATCATCATCATTTCTATCTTGCAAGTTGTAGCACCCTCATTACGTAGTGGTGCACTCATGTGCTTCGGTTCATAGTAGATTGTTAAGGGAATACCATTACACTCAACCCCACACATTGCACTCTATGTATACACATTTACACTCTACCATCATTTTTGTACATAACCTATATCCTACATTATCGTACACATACCTCATTTATTGGTCATTTATACACCATCTATATCATACACGCTACACCAGTCGTCACATCATCTACATCTAGTTTTTCATCTCTTCCTTACATTCTGCATTTATGTTATGTCACATTATCCATGGGTCTATATTTACCTATCATCAATACATATTCTAGCCACACCTATCATTGTATCCTACACATTACATATACATCCTATAGACCCACATTACATCCTACCTATCCTACATGCTACACTAGATTTCTTTATACATGGGTTTGGTTTTTCCTATCATCATTACACATTCTATTTCTATATACACACTTATTTCATTCCATTCTACACTACAATTCCTACACCACGCATTCACGTACCTTGTTCATTTCTACCATGTTGTTTTCTACGCATTGCACTCACCACCCTATGATGCACTATAGTTCCTTGGTCCATACTTGATTGTCGAGGGTTTACGAATCTAATGGAAATTACCTACATATGACATGTCATCATACCACATTCACCACACTAGTGACCAATGCTCTAGGCTATATATTCAACCACACTAATCATCACATACCCTAGTGGTATACACCTTATGTTAAATCACGACTCTTTTCATCAATTCTACATTATCATATTACATTATATCATCTCCTCTTATATCATCCTCTTACATTATACCTTTTTTCCAATTCCAAAATTATTCTATTACAATATCATGCCTTCAATAATCATGTAGTGGTATACACCTTAGGTTAAATCACCACCCTTTTCATCATTTTCTCATCATCCCCTTACATCTTATCATCACATATTTTATTATCATGTTCTAAGTCATTCTATTACATCATCATTTATCCTACTCATCACTTAGTGGTATACACTTTAGGCTAAATCACCACCTCATTCTTATTCATCACGTAGTGGTATACGCTTAGTGCTCAATCACCACCTCCCATTATCCACTATATACTCATATACGCTTCATACACCCTCATCACCCATCTTGTAGTGACATATGCTTTAGGCTAATTATGCACTTTACACATAATTTAGCTCGGTCCTATACTACTATTCAGAAGGTTCTCAAGTGTACAAAGTACTAATTAATCCCACCTTTTGGAAATATTTATTTTATATATTATTTCATAATTCCCATGTATTTTCTAGCACTTATCTTCCCATTTCACAAATTCCCCATCATTCTATCCCAAAATAAAGGTGCCCCATCCTGTACTGAGGTGCTCCGGTCCTACTCTAGGTGTCTTGACCTATGCACATCATTTTTCGCTTCTCTTTGGGGCCTTTTTAGCCTTTTTTGTCCTTATCCTTTCTCAGTCGGCCTTGTTGGGATTAATTACAAAATTATGCTTGAGATCTCTATAAATAAAAAGTTTATAATACCATAATGAGGGTCCTAGGGAATAGCATTACACACTACTATCACTCCATGTAGAGTTGCATCCATTGCATCACTTGCATCCACATAGTTTCATGGATCAAAGCTAGGATATATGCATCACACACACAACATAGGGGGAGGGATTCTATTCTATTCCATGCACACATGCTATTTACAATTTCTATATTTGTTATTGATTGCTACTTCACAAAGTGTGAATGGAATGAGAGCACCTAGGGCATGAAATGCACACACACACCAGAAATACATCCAGGTCTGAAATGTAGTCCAGCGCTCAATGATAAGACCACAAATTTGACGGCTGAGGTCAGTCTAACCCATTCATTAAAATATTTTATTTTTCTATGGTTTGATAATTCTCTTTGTATTAGAGGTCATTTGCTAGATCATCTGGTATATCCAATGAAACAAACAGGGAAGGTTACAAATAACCTTGCGACCATACCAGTTACAGTTTTTGAGCACTTACATAGATTAGAGCATCAAAATTACAGACCATGGTGCCCCAATACACTCCCAGGCACCCCAGTCACTTCAGATCTTTCAGAACTACCATTTGCAGGGTCCCTAAGTGTTCTTCTGCACTTCCAGATCCTATTCTTAGACCTACACCACTATGCAACCATCTACAACAATCAGCTAAGCCATTTCTCTCTACTTTCTTGCACATCTAGGGTTTTATTTTACTTAGCATATTTATTTACATCTACTTTATGTTATTTACTACATTTATACATCATTTTAGTCCTCCTAATTAGATTAACTAATATTACTATTTCCTTTCAGTTAGTCTATTTTAGTTAATTAGTTTCATGCCCATAGTTAATCGATCAGCCGCTAAGAAAATGGAACACAACTTTGCTTCAAATAGTTCTTTATCCCAACAAACATTCACCGTAATAACTTCCTTATCTATGTACTTGATTACCTCTTTCATGGGAACTCAACCCTTTATCAACATTTCTCACCAAGGACCCCTTGTTCACACTTCAACCTTAGATGAGACCATTTGTTTCTTATACCATCAATTTATCCCATCTAGGCCAGCCACCCTACAATTTGTTAGATTCAAGCCCTTTGGTACTCCTATCATCCCTCACAGTGATGTAGAGTTCCAAAAACTTCTTGATGTCAATCTGGTGGCTCTCTAAGACTATCTCCTTAGAAAATCCACTCAGATTCCTCAGTGCACCACTTCAGTAGATTTACTCTTATTAGACCAACCCCAAAAAAACCTAATTTACCGTAAATAAACTTCTTACATCCAAACATGACCTTGCTTCATCTTCTACCAATCCACTATCCCATAAAACTACTCATTTAGTCACACCTATTCCCCCCAATGTTCCTCCAATTAATAAAACTATTGTAACTACCATTCCTATCACCTCTTTGGCCACAATTATCATTAGTTCCCCCATCCAACATGCCCACACATCACATCCCCTATCTAAAAAATAGGTTCCTCTCATAACACATGTGCATGTCATTTCTTCCCAACCCCCTTTTACGGGTCCTTTGAATTATTCATTGTCTCACCCATTCCATCAACCTATCTACGCTCACATTCCCACTCAATAATTTCCACAACAACCAACCCAGTCCCAACAATCATACCATGTCCCCATTTCTCAACAACAATTATTTCAACAATCACATCCCATGATTCACACTCACCCCTATCCAATTCCTCAAACACCTACACATCCACAAATCTAACAAAAAACTCATTTGGCCACTTCTTACATGTAACCACCATCTCTCCTCCCCCAAGAAAATATTCTGAATGATCCTGTGCATGCTCTTGTGAATAGGATAGCCAACCTTAAAGTTGTTACTTTAGCATCCAAATCTTAATTATCATATGAAAAAATATTTAACAAGCCTATTCACCCATCTATGCCAATTAAATCATATCCTTTACATTGGGAAGTGCCAAAATTCATGAAGTTTAACAACAAAGAGAATCCACAATATCATTTTGGTGCATTCAGACATATGTACTACCTTATTGTACATGATCAAGACTTAATGCTTCACACCTTCCCCATGTCCTTGGATAGTCCCGCGCTAGACTGGTACAATAGTATCCCACAATATTCTATATTCTCATTTTCCCAACTCACACAACTATTTTTAGAACAATTTTTGATTAACATCATACACAAAATGACTATCAATGATCTATGTTCCATTCAGCAGTTTAAGGAAAAATCCATCACATATTTTTTTGTGCGTTGACGTTGCATTATAAACCAATTATCCTTCAATCTTTCACAAAATGATCTCATCGAGTTCTTCTCATGTTTGTGTGTGAAGCATATATCTTCCACTTTACAAATCCAATCATTTCAAACCTTTGACAATGCCTTCACCATGGCTCATAAACTTTAAATACACGCCCTTGAGCAAGGTCATTTAAAATTAAAATCAAATAAACCTAAACATGAATTTACCAGGTCCTCCATGCAAAATGACAAATCAAAGGTAGCAGCCGATGTTGTGATCATCAAATCATCTTCCCCACCTACTTCCAATGTGTGGCCTCATCAAAGAGCCCCTAGACCAACACCCAACTATACTCCCCTTTGAGAATCATATAGATCAATATTTGAAAAAATGATAATGGTTAACCTCATCCCTCTTCCTCCTATCTGGCCGCTTGATTAATTAATATCAAAACATGTGTGGTATCATGAATATTATTATTGTAACTATCACTAAGTCCAAGGACATGATATAGAGAGTTTTCAAAACTTCAAATATCTTGTCCAAAGACTCATCAATTATGGTGATCTTCAAGTGTAAAATTATAATGCATCCCCTAACCAACCACTTGAAATATTTAAACAACCATTCCTTAACCATACACCAACAAGTCAAACCACCACTTCTTCTACATCCCAAGAAGCTAATTCTCATACCATAAACACTCTACACATTATTGATTAAGATCCTATTTCATCCACATATTCATTACATTCATCAACCATCACATCCACCTCTCTAGACATTTTTCCTATATCCAAAAGTTCCTCAACACTTATTCCCATATCCACACCAATCATACCTACATTTATCTCAGAATCTAATCCCACACCCATACCTACTTCCAAAAATGTCACATCTTCCCCATCCACAAGTATATCAATGATTCCTCTTGAATCATTTATAAAACAACCATCCCCATATCATTCTACACCCACCATTGATCCAACACCTATATCGGCTACTTTATCTATCACTCCTACTTCATCACTTTTCACATCAACTTTGTTAGGTGCCACTACCTTATCTACATCCATTCCACCTTTACTCATTGTACCATTCTTAGCATTAGTCTCACACCAAATTTAAGTCACACCCCTTGTTTACCCCATATGTATATTATTTTAATTACTCACAATTAAATTAATTCCCATGCTCACATTATTCATTATTTAATTACCTTAATTAAACTAATTTCAACCTCACCTAGACACTTGTATGCAACAAGAGGAATCTTAGCGATCTAGTAATTGATTGTAGGTATTTTGTATTTTCTGGGGGATCTTTTTAATGTCTTAAGGACTTCTTGGTTAAAAACCTTATTGGAATCAAACTATGAAAACCTGTTGGAAGTAAAAACACTTTACAGAAATGAATTGCTAGAAATAAACACACATTGCCTTGGAAGTAAACACACCTTGCAGAAATGAATTGATTGGAAATAAACAAACATTACAGAAATAAACACACAATTGAGAATTCTTGGAATATGATTCCAAAGAAATAAGAACTTAATCTAGAACACTTGCAGGGACAAGTCTACAATAGATTTCAACTTAAGTAATTGAAATCAATATAGAATTAACAGATCTAAAAAACTATTATCTTTCCTATTTTTCATTGCAAGCATTGACATGTGATTTTTTTGGATAACAAGTGTTCCTTTGATTTTAGAAAATCATGCTTTCCATGGATGAATCATTTCTGCTCTTGGATTTGTTGGGCTGAAATGATATTGCTTGCAAAGAATCCATTTTTGTTTTGAATAAATAAGTTGTAATCTGGTAAATGAAGTTTGCAAACTTATCTCTTTTTACTAAAAAATCCTTGGATCAATTCCATTGATCCAAGGTATGTTTTAAATATTCTTACCTGATCTGAATCATAAACTAACATTCAGAGGTTGGAGGACATAATGGAATGAATTCTAGTATGTTTTCATATTCTTTTATCTTCTTGAAAGATCATGTTGCATTCTATTGTATGTTATGTACTCGGATCTTTTTGAATGATCTCTTTAGGATGCTTAACAATGTTAAGTGAAATGAGGCCTTCTTCAGGACTATTGAGGAATAATCTAAGTCCTAGACCTAAGACATCTAACCTAACAAGATTCAAAATTAAGGTAGATGTACCTATTTTCCATCTATGTCTACTTTATTTGGGATTGCATCCTATCCTAAGTTGCATGTTCTAAGTTAAGGGAACCACCTAAGGTGATGCTAGGTCTATTTCTAATCTAATACCTAATATTATATGGTTGTGAAGTATGACCTATCCTAGGATGGAAATTTACCTATTGTAAAGTTTGTAAACCTATGGTAAATACTTCTAAACTATCATATGGTCATGAGCAAATGGTATCTAGCCTAAACTAATGACGTATTGAAAAGGGACCTAAGGGTCGTATGGAAAAGTGGAGTTTTGGCAACGGTTCCTAAGTTATTAAGTTGATTTAGTTTTTGAATCAATGTGAAAGTGTACTGTCATTTTAGGTAGAGGCATGTAAATTGGAGGGAGTCTACATGGATTCTTCACTAAAGTTGGTAATGCATGCAAAATTTGAATTAGGATTCTCCAATTTGGATGGCAGTGGCATGGAGAGATAGGTGGGAGTTTGGGAATTAATGGCATTTATGAGTCTCATTTTTGGTGAGAAAACCACCTAGGAAACTATGCGGGAGGATTTGTTGGAGGTTTTTTGGTCATTCATGCTCTCTGATTTTTTCTCTACATGGATCTATCTAGTTCTTTGAACCAGCAGTTCTAATTTCAATTTGTGGCTATTTTTGATCCCCTTGGTCTATTTTTGATTAAAGGGAAATATATGATACATTTGTGAAAGAAGTTTTTGGTTGTTGATCTTGCTTGGAGAAGAAGAAGAAGTTTTGGAAGCTCGACTGGAAGTATTCTTCAAATCAGCAGAAGCATTATCAGGCATGATAGGCTCTATCCATTAATATTTCTTGCATTTCATTAAATGTTTCATTAAAACAATTTTGCTCTCATGAGATAAATGTTTTCTGTTTTTGTTCTGGTTATTTTCTTTCTTTTTGAAAGAATCTCTATGCTTTTGTTTCGGTAACCTTACATGAAAATGTTATTTTTGGGTGTCTATTTTGAATGATTTAAAATGATGAAATGCATTTGCAACCATCAGGACTTTAGTGTTTTGATGGAAATATATATATTGGACTATCTGCCTGAAAAAGAGTTTAAGTAAGTAGTTTTTATCTTGAGTTCGAACTAGAAATATCTTCGAAAGGCAGAAAAGTAAATGGATACTCTTCTATGTTGCATCTTTGAGTTTTAAAGTAGTATTACTCCTTCGACGATCTGTATGGGTTTATGTTTTGTCTTATTATATGAACACAACCTTGTATGAATGTAAGGAATGGATATCTTGTTGCTTCTGTTTTGGGTAAACCTGCATTGTTCAAATTGAATGTCTTTGATTGTTTGTGGAAGGTAGAAGAATACTCTCCTATATCGTATTGTGTTTTTAGAAGTTTAAATACTCCTTTTCGGGACTATTTTGTATACTTTGATTTACAATATGAACTCGAACTTGTGTTAGAAAAAGAGAGTTAATGGGTGAGGGAGGTTTTTTGAATCATTTGTATTTTGTACTATAAACTTTCATAAATACCATGAAGGAATGATTTTCTCTATTTTTGTACTACTTCAAACTTTAGAATTGATAGGGAGCTGATTCAATATGGTATTTTGATTAATGACTTCAGTTTGAATGAGTGAGGGAAATAGAAGGAAAGGTTGACTTAAACTTCTTGTTTGGTTTTAGTATCCTCTTTCGAACTCTTGAAATGACTTCTGGGTTTTATAATGGTCTTGGAATTTAACTATGAATATAGTAGTGATGAAGTCTTTTGTGTAGTTTTATGGTTGAAACTTCCTTTAAAAATTTGGAATTTGAGATATCAGTAGATAGTTGAAGTTATATTTTGAGATGGAATTCTCCAAATCAATACTGTTATTACCATTTTTAGCTCTATTTAGTTGTCTTTAATTCAATATTTCCATTCTTAACACTTTAGGATTTAAGTAAATATTACCATTTTTAGCTCTATTTAGTTGTCTTTAATTCAATATTTCCATTCTTAACACTTTAGGATTTATATAATGATAATGGGATGTGTATTGAATATACAATTAAACTATATAAAGTGTGAAATATATAAAAGGTATGATAAACCCTAACACATAACCATGTAGAGAGGAATACTCTTCCTCTATCAAATGAATGTAAAGTTAAATAATGGTATTTTTGATTGTTAATCACTCAAACTTCATTTTCTATGAAGTCTGCTATAGTTGAACCTGAATGGTTGTTGCACCTTATTTGAACAGTTGATTTATATTAAGTTAACCTTGTGATGTATGATGTATTTTATTAGATAATGGCTCAACATGTCGTAATCACCGAACATAAAAGTGATCATGAGTTAATTAAATCAAATATGGATGAAGAACTTAAGGGGGCTGTTGGATTTAGGGTTGGTAAAGTTTTTTGTAATTCGAATCTTAATCTAAAAATAATTAAGTGCTAATGACCTCCTAGGGTTATGTACATCGTGATGAAGTAGTTATGTCAGATGTTGGCACATGCCAACTACAAAACTGTACCCTCTTGAAGACTAAGGTCTTCATGAGGATACAGTGTTGCAGTTGACATGTTGCAACACCCTTCTGCATTAGTTAATCTAGATCCACACACATCTGGACTTGAACTTAGTTTCTCTCTAGGCCAAGCTACAGCATGAATTGGAATAGTAAGTATATTTCTATGACTCAGGGTATCTTGGCACATTCAGTCGACTTAGGTCGGATGAGTATACCCATATACCCTAAGTCATCGTGAGCATCTCCCTATAACATATGATGTCACTAACCTGGGTTAGGGTCAAACCTTGGGCATGTGGACTGACATAAGTCAGTGAAGACCATTCTAGATAAAAGAAGAGTGAGGTGAAGGACATATTCTGATTTGACAAGTATGTCGTCTAGGAATAGTAGCATGAATAGTATGTTGGAAATCTTTGTCCAAAGTATCGCAAACTGTTGGTTGCATTTTCCAGTGTCACCTAGTTTAAGGAATGTGATTTCAGATGAATATTGGTAACAAATATTCAAATAGGTTCTTTAAATAGGTCACTCAATACCTATATTAGGGTAAGAAAACCAATTATATGTAGTATACATAAAATTATTCAATACTTAGAGATAAGCATGAGAGATCGGTTGGGGTCTGAGTCATGCAATGAGAGATCGGTAATTCATCGAGTCATTTACAACTACATATGGTTATCTGTTATGAGATTGATTGGCATGGAATGTGTGTTCTAAATTATGTTTTATTTAGAACAGAGAACATTATGTAAAAAAAATTCCCTTGTTTCTAAAGTCTTAAAATGGGAATGTTACATCTAAACTATTTGCTTTAAAAATATAAATACCAACAAAACGAGGATCCTATTTCTTGGAGGAGTGGGCCCTTGCTCTGCCTTAAAATAGGATTGAACAACTTAATTTTCCCTTAAAATAGAAATGGCTATTTTATTGATAAAATGTTTCTTTATTACAAAAATGTGTTGGATCTATGTATATCAATCTATATCTATATATTTATATTCCTCTATCTGCATGTCAGTATATATATACTTCTTCCAAGGGTGCATTTATGGCCATAATTATTCCACTAATATGATGGAACTGAATCATTCTCAGAATAGATGTTGAATTGGAACATGTCTGAACATACATTTGTGTGATAATTATCCTGGATCTACAAGTATGGAGAGTCGGAAGTCTTCTAATTTTCTCCTAATTGATAGGATCATTGATTTGACAAATCACCAGCCATTTGGAATATATTCTTATCAATTTCAGAACTCTAGAAGAGTTCTGAAACTAAACGAAATCATTCTAGGTTTAACCGAGAGAGTTTCAGAGCTATCTGCAGGAGTTTCGGAACTAATTCCAATAATCCCAGAACTAAGTACTAGAGTTCCAAAAATAAGTGACAAAGCTTTTGACTATGTAATGGAGTTCCGCAAATAATTTTGTCAGTTCCAGAACTAAGTTGTATTGATTCCAATGCTTCCAAAAACATGTTGGCCACTTCATACATCATTCTTTTACCTAATTGTGACATGCTTTATTACAAAATTGAGTTTCCAAAACACTTTGTTAGGAATTACAGAGCTTTTAAATGTTATAATCATAATTAAAAAAATATGGAAAATTACATCCTAACTCATATCAGATAAAAAAAATCACAAAATGTAGTCAAACTTAATCAAAAGGAGAGTAAGATGAGATCATTCATTATACATTTAACGAGCATATTCTGGCCTCATCATTTCCCCCATACTTACTTGTTTGTAAGTCCCTTTACAAACTTTACTCTTCAAATTTGGGGTTATATATTATGCATTCCATTTGATTGCTTAGGTCAAATGGATGGTACTAAATATCCCAATGCTTTAATTCAAATGTACTATACCCTTCTCCTATTTCTATTTTCCTCTGCCATGTATCGAATTCAGTGGGATCTTGTGGTTCTCTACTCTGCCATGGTGACATGGGGGTGAGAAGGAGTGGAGGTCTTGTTCTCTTTCCCATCCATATGCCTCTGTGATTTTAATTGATCTGAGGAATTAGCGTACATAAGGCTTTTGCTCTATGCAGACTCTAGATTAAGTTTGTGGGAGATATTACTTCCCTTCTTCTCAATGCCACCGTGAGAAATTCCCAACTTTTCAAACATGCCTCATAAATATCTTCAAAAAAATTCTCTTCATAAGATGTGAAGTCATCAATACTTCTCTGTAAATTGGAAAGATAAGGTTCCTTGAACCTTTTATCAAATGCATGGGATCTAAAATGTGTACCAAAAGTGGATGGTTTACCATAATGAATCCTCATATAGAGACCAGATGAACTAGCCTTTAACAGAAGCTCTAACTCCCTTTCCTTCCATGCAATCTGATCTTGAATAATGGAAACAAATGCATTAAGCTGGCTCCCCCCTACATACAAATTGATCATAAAACCTAAGTTCTTTTCCAGCATGAAATTGCATAGATAGAATTTGCAGAGAAGATTTTTCTTCTCTGCATTAGCTAAGGAATAGGCTGTTATGAAATCAACTTCATCTTTTATTTCATGTGGAAGGCCACATGATATCCTTGACAACTACCATTGAATGAATTTTACCTCCAAAAACACACTATATGCAGGAGAAGGTCTCCTGCATGCAAGCAATTTCTCACTCATCGTGCAAACCATTTGTACTTTTACAAGATATTTAAATTTATCATTTTATTCTTTGTAAAACTTTTCTTCCCATTCTTTTCTTGATTTATTCTCTCCTTCTATATTTCTTTTCAAGTCCTCATTGGATGTCTTAGCTTCACTGAGTTCTTTGCAAGTATCATCCCATAGCTATCTAAGTGGCCAATAAGTTAATTGATTTTGTGTAGATATTGTTAACAAAGCAGTTTGTTTTCTAGAATTTTGACATTCCTCCACTTTCTCCATTATTTGTTGTTTAGCTCTTGTCAATTCCTCAGTCTTTTCGGTGAGTTGAGTTGTTAATTCCTCAATAACCATTTCTCTCTGTTCCAATTTAAGTTTGAGAAAAATTAACTCCTCATCTTTTTCTCTAATAATGAGTTCTGCTCTGGATAAAAACAGAGCCTGTTTAACTTGTTGTTTCTCTTCTTTTTCTGAAATTTCCTTGGGGTTAAGAATTCTTATTCTACCATAGGGGATTTCCCTTTCCATTTCCAAGAGGCCAATTTATCTTCTTCATGTGATGGTACTATTGATTTACCCATCTCTTAGAAAACTTGTTCGTCAAATATATCTTCTTTTTCTATTTCTATTTGGCTTGGTCCAGGAGGAGTCATGGCCATGCTACCTAAAGTATCAGCAACTTCCTTTTCCAGCCCTTCTTGATCTTCCATCTCCTCCAGAATTTCTCTAGACCTTTTATGAATTCTCCTTCTTTGAGGAACCTCAAAATGTACAAAAATAGGTCTCCTCCTAGAGATTCTTCTTATTTTCACCTCTTTCTCTTGCCTAGGTAAACTGTCACTATCAAAGACAGATATTGGCTCTCTTGTAGCTATAGCATAGGAAAGAATTTCTTTAGAAGGCACAGTAGGTTCTGCAGTTTTATTCCTTCTTCCAGATCTTCTTCTTTTTGGTATTTCCACTCCACCTAGTTCTTTATTTTCTTTTGTAGTGGCATCGATTTCCAAATTAATTGTAGGAGTAGAAGGAGTTGCTATCACTCTCCTGAGAATATCAAGGCTCTGCTTAAACTTGCTAAGAAATTTCTCCCACATTTCCTCTCTATTTTTCTTCGAAAGGAAATGGTGCTGGCACACTAAATGCACTAACCCATGATGTCTAATTGTTCTCACACCCAATGAATACCTCTGGGCCATTGTATGGATGGAGTTAAAAAGAAACCTTGGAAGGTTTACTATATATTATGGTTTTGTAGCTCCATATCTAAGGTATATGAGGATATTCAAAACTTCTCTTCCTACCGACCTGAATTCACCATCATAGGTTAAATACTTGACTATCCAAAATACCAATCTATTAAAGGATTTGGGAAAGCTAGCCCTTCTAACAAATTTTATGATTTTCTTTGTGTTTTAAATATATTGGGGTTCATCTTCCCCCTTTTTTAGTAGGGTTTCAACTAGGTCTTTTAATGTCCCCCTGACATGGTTTAGGACATGCACAATTGGCACTGCAGATACATTACTTATTGTATTCATAGAAAAAGGAATAAAAAATTTTCTAACCTTTGTCCTAGATTGCTCTACATTTATAATGAATTCTCTTACCAATTCGTCATTATACTTGGGGAACTTTCTCAGAAATTCCAGCCATCCTGCCTGATGAAAGATAGTTGTCACTTCTTCATCTATAATGAGCTAAGTATCATCCCCTGGTTCTGATTTATTTTTAATCCCCATGATACATAGGGGATTCAATTTCATTCTCCTTTAACCTTGTGTGGGTTGGCTGAAGAACTCTTCTCTTAGTTGTGGAACTGACAAATTTAGCTGTGGAATTACTATACTTAGCTCTTGAACTTTTGTGTTGTAGCTGCAGAATGCAAACCTAATTCATTTCTTTTTCCTTGAAATTTCTTTGCCACTATTTTTCACTTTTTTGATTCCACACTAATGATAACTCATTACAACTATGCCTCCAATTTATTCCATTAATATCTTTCTCATGATTACTCACTTTTAATCATGATGTACAATAGATGACTCATCATATCAACTTTTAAATAAAATCTAATCACACATGAAAACTTTTAATCTAACCTTTAATAAGTTAAAGATATAATTACCATCCTTGATGATGTAATCCCTCCATCATGATGACTCATCATTTCTAAAAAGTGAAACAAAAGGAAAACAGTTAGAAAAATAGTCGGAATTCCAAAGATTTTTTTAATTTTGAATTATCCATTTATTTGAGAAGATCAATTGCCATTGCTAGTTTTCAATTGATCTTTGAGAGAAACTTATTTTTTGGGGAAGAGAATGTCATTTACTGGTTTTCACTCTCTTCACTTGTTTTTCTTTCTTTTTTTGGGAAGATAACGCCATTTACTAGTTTTCATTATCTTTCCTTTATTCTGAATCTATCCATCTAATTATTTGATCATTTTGGAAGAATTAAGGTTCTTCCATATGATCAAATTCTTTATCTGCTTCAATCTGCTTCAAGAATTCACCCTTAGTAGGAGGCTTCCTATAAATCTTTAGCCTATGACCATTGACCAAAAGTTTTCTTCTACTGCCATCAATGGGAAGTAACTAAATAGAACCATTTTCAAATATTTATTCAATCTAATAGGGTCCCAACCATATGGTTCTCAATTTTCCTTCAAATTATTGGTACTTAGAATCAAACAACAATGCCCAGTCCCCTACTTTGAATTATCTTTTCTTGATATGTGTATCATGTCATCGCTTCCTATGATCTTGGATTATCTCTATCTTCATATGGTGAAAAACTTGTTATAGTTTTCCAAGTTGTATTGTAAGCCCATACAGCTTCAGGTAGTCTCTTTACCCAATCTCTTCTTCTTACTTCAACTATTTTGGTAAGGTTGTTTTCCAATTCTCTATTCGTTACTTCAAATTTTCCATTTGATTGTGGATGATAGGGAGATGACTTCTTTTGATTGATATGATAATACATTGTGAAAGACTTGATCATATTAGACATAAATTGTGGTCCCTGGTCTGAAACTATGCTCCTTGGTGCTCCAAATTTTACCATAATTTTGTGCCAAAGGAAATCAGCAACTGATTCTTCAGTGGCATTTTTTAAAGGCTACACTTCTGCCCACTTTGTCACATAATCAGTACACACAAGAATATGTTCCTTCCCTTGTGAAGAAGGACTAAAGGGACCAAAAAAATCCAACCCCCATCTCTCAAATGGTTCAATCACTACTTGAGGTTGTAGAGGCATTTCATTGGTAAAGGTTGCTTGTCCCATCCTTTAACAAGGATCACACCGCTTGATATATTTCTTCACATCTTTGTACAAATATGGCTAATAATAACCAGTTCCAAGTATCTTGTGAGCTATTATTTTAACTGAATAGTGTCCTCCATTTGGTTCATCATGACATTCCCAGAGGATGTAAAAGATTTCATCTTCTCTTACACACCTGTGTAAAACCAAATCAGGACCACATTTAAATAACATTCCATTTAACCATTTGAATTGTGCATTGGTTTTGATTAACTTCTTTATTTATTTCTTGGTGAAAGGAGGAAAATTCCATGTTGTAAGAGAATTTTCCATATCAGTAAATCATGGTGTATCAGATGAAATAACAAACAATTTTTCATCTGGAAATTTTTCCTTGACTGGATCATGATCCCTTGTAGTGGTTAGTCTTGACAAGAAATTAACTACCACATTAGATTTACCTAGATTGTCCACAATGATAATATCAAATTCTTGTAAAAGTAATAACCGTCTAATTATTCTACCTCCAACCACTGGTTTGTTCATTAAATATTTAATTGTTGAGTGATCTGTATGTACAGTTATTTTGTACCCTGTAATGTAATGTCTAAACTTATTAATTGCATAGATCACAGCAAGGAATTCTTTTTAAGTGGTGGTGTAATTTCTTTCAGTGGGAGTAATATTTTTGCTAAGGTATTAGATAGAATACATTTTCCCTTCTTCATTTTTTTGTCCCAAAATTACACCAATGGAATTATTTGAGGCATCTATTTGGATATCAAAAGGCTTTTCCCAATGTTGAGTTGTGGAGATCAATTACTTCAATTTAGCATGTAATGGAAACTTGCTGGAAAATACAATAACTGTCATTGGTTAGGGGGAACTGGCATTGGTCATCCATGATCGGCATTGATCAAGTATGATCAGCATCGATCAAGCAAGGGAGGAACCGTAAGTGGTTAGGTCTAACCAACATCGATTACCTATGTGAGGATGTTTTAATTAACTCTTAGAATTAGATCTATTTTTAGCATTAAAGTATATCTATTGATTGTAATTACATGGCTAAGTTCCCTAAGTCTATAAATGACTATATAAGCATAAAAGCTAGGGTTTAGAAAGATGATTAAAAATAATTAGAAATAACTTGCAAAATTTGGTGAGAGAGAATTCTTGGTGATGAAGTAAAATCTTGAGAGAAAGAAAGTAATGTACATTTGAGAGGTGTGGAAGATTGTAAATATTCATTGTATATCTTATCAAAGCTTTGGATAATAGATTGGCTTGTTTCTTGGTGGACGTAGCCCACACTGGGTGAACCACATTAAATTTGGTGTTGATTTATGTCTCTTGTTGTGTATATTTCTTCTGTTAGAATATCCTCTTTTATTTGCGTGTGTTCTTAGATCTGATATATTGTCTGTGATACTGGTGTGCTAACCCCAACAACTGGTATCAGAGCTTTGTTTGAGGGTTTTGTGTATTGATAGATTTACTCACATAGGTTTTTTTTATTAAGTGGGAGCTACAGCAATGGCAGAAGAAAACAAATACAAGGTAGAGAAATTTGACGATCGAAATTATAAATTATGGAAGATGCAGATTGAGGATTATCTGTATCAAAGAGATTTGTATTTACCACTAGATGAGAAGTCTAGACCTACGAAGATGACTGATGAAGAATGGAATATTCTTGATAGAAAGGATTTGGGATCTATAAGATTGATCCTGGCGGCATCTGTGGCTTCCAATATTATAGAAGTGGCTTCTACAGTAGACTTAATGAAATCTCTTGCTAACTTATATGAAAAACCTAGTGCTTCAAATAAATTTTATTTGATGAAGAAACTATTTAGTTCTAAGATGCATGAAGGTGGATCCACATCTAGTCATTTAAATGATTTCTGATCTATTGTAAATCATTTAAAATTAGTTGTTATACCTTTTGATGATGAAGTACAAGCACTTTTATTCTTATGTTCTTTTCCTGATAGTTGGGATAACTTAGTAATGGTTGTTAGTAATATAGCATTTGTTAGTAATATTTTGAAGTTTGATGATGTGGTTAGTATAATATTAAATGAAGAAATTTGTAGGAAGATTACAGAGGAATCATCATCTAGAAATGCTTTGAATGTAGAAAGAAGGGACAGGAAGAAGGAGAGATCCAAGAGAAAGAGTAATGGGAAATCAAATTCAAAGGATAGCAAATCTAAATCTAGAAGTTAGGGAATTACTTGTTGGAAATGTGTAAAGAAAGGACATGCAAAGAAATATTGTTGCTCAAAGGAAAAAGAGAACCAACACCCAAACAAAGGTAAAGAAGTAAATCTTGCTACATCAGAGGTAATGCAAGATGGTCTTATTATTTCTTTAGATAGTAGAGTTGAATCACGGGTTTTAGATTCAAGAGCTTCTTTCCATACAACCCCTAAAAAGGATTATTTCAAAAATTATGTCCACGGCAATTTTGGTCATTTTTATTTAGGTAATGATGAACCTTACAGCATTACTGGTAAAGAGGAATTTCATCTAAAATTACAGAATGGAAATACATGGGTATTGAAAGATGTGAGGCATGTGCCAAGCCTCAGGAGGAATCTTATTTCTATAGGGCAACTAGGTGAATCTTGTTGCATGGTTACTTTTACTCCAAAGAGGAATCTTTCCAAAGTAATCCTCCTCTTGCTTGATTTTGAAAAGCTCTTCCTTCCTATTTCTCCCTCTATAGGAATCTTGATATTTGTCTAGGAAGGTAGTATTCATTTTTTCCCAAGTGGTAATAGAGTTAGATGCTAATCCCATGAACCACCTCATTGATTCATCCTTTAGAGTGGATGGAAACAACTTGAGTTTCTGATTATCTATTTTGTATTCATAGGTCTGATATAGTACCTTAAACTCAAAGATAAATTGGTCAGGGTCTTTAGATGACATCCCTCTAAATGTGGGTAAATGTGCAGGTGAAATATTTTTCATTGGTGTATCATAATCATCATCCAAATGAATTGGATAAGTAAAGGTCCTATCAGGTTCCCTTTCAGCTTCTTCTGCCATTTCTAAAGTATTCTCTAAACTTCTTTCCCAATCAATGTGGTAGGTTTTATGCCTTGGGGAAGGTGAAAAATCAGGATTAGGAGGTTGACTACTCAATTGAGAATCAAAAATTACCCTAAATTGATCTTGAGAAATAATCCTTCTCCTAAAAGTTCTACTTCCTTCTGGTGACTGATCCAAGAATTCCAAAGGTGGTAACTCTACTTCTTGTCTTATAGGGGATAATGGTGCCTCTAATTCTTGGTCAACTTCCTTATTTAGACTAGAGGATGATGGTAATTCTTGTTCAGATAATTTTTGGAGAAATCTACCCTTGGAGTCTCTTGGTCTACTTATAAATTTTGTGATAGCTTAGGGAATATTTCTTCAACTACCAGATGTATGATTGTTGCTCTTGCTGACACCTAATTAGAAAATTCTAACTAGCTTTCCCTCACAACGGTGCCAAAAATTATGGGTTTCGTAATTCCCTTCATTTAAGAAACTCTATATTGATGTCATATTCAAACCAGGGGTGTGTCTAAAGCTATATGCAACAAGAAGAATCTTAGTGATCTAGTAATTGATTGTAGGTATTTTTTATTTTATAGGGGATCTTTTCAATGTCTTAAGGACTTCTTGGTTAAAAACCTTATTGGAATCAAACTATGAAAACCTGTTGGAAGTAAACACATTTTACAGAAATGAATTGTTGGAAATAAACATACTTTACAAAAATGAATTGCTAGAAATAAACACAATTTGCCTTGGAAGTAAACATACCTTGTAGAAATGAATTTATTGGAAATAAATAAACATTACAGAAATAAACACACAATTGAGAATTATTGGAAAATGATTCCAAAGAAATACGAACTTAATCTAGAACACCTGCAAGGACAAGTCTAGAACAAATTTCAACTTAAGGAATTGAAAGTGATATAGAATTAACAGATCTAAACTAGTTGCTTTAAAAATATAAATACCAACAAAACGAGGATCCTATTTCTTGGAGTGGGCCCTTGCTCCACCTTGAAACATGATTGAACAACTTAATTTTCTCTCAAAAAATAAATGGCTATTTTATTGATAAAATGTTCAGCATTACAAAAATGTGTTGGATCTGTATATATCAATCTATATCTATCTCTTGTTCTATATCTATATATCTATATTCCTCTATCTTCATCTCGGTATATATATACTTCTTCCAGGGGTGAATTTATGGCCATAATTGTTCCACTAATATGATGGAATTAAATCATACCCAGAATAGATGTTGAATTGGAACATGGCTAGATGTACAGTTGTGTGATAGTTATCCCTAGATCTATGAGTATGGAGATTCATGAAATTCTTCTAATCTACTCCCCGATTGAAAGGATCATTGATTTGAAAAATCACTGGATGCATTTGGAATAGAATAAATTTCTTATCATTTCTGAAACTTTAGAAGAAGTTTTGGAACTAAAGGAAATCATTCTAGATCTAACCGTGAGAGTTCTAGAGCTATCATGCAGGTGTTTTGGAACTAATTATGATAATTCCAGAACTAAGTACTAGAGTTTTGGAACTAAGTCTCAAATTTCTAGAACTAAGTGACAAAGCTTGTGACTGTGTAATGGAGTTCTGGAACTAAGTCTATCAGTTCTGGAACTAAGTTGTATTGATTCTAATGCTTCCAAAAACATGATGATCACTTCATACATCTTTCTTCTACCTAATTTTGATCTGCTTTATTACAAAACTGAGTTTCTAAAACACTTTGTTAGGAATTACAGAGATTTTAAATGTTAGAATCTATAATCAACAAAATATGGACAATTACATCCTAACTTATATTAGATCAAACAAAATTCAAAAAATTCAGTCAAACTTAATCAAAAGGAGAGTAAGATGAGATCATTTATTGTACATTTAATGGGCATATTCTAGCCTCATCACAAATTCCGAAGCTATTCAATTCATTTTCTTGTAGACATATTTTACATGGATTTCCACAAAACTAATTCCATCTTCTTCTATAACAGTCTTGTTTTCACGGTTGGCCGATCACTTGGATTATGTTGATAATTCCATGCTCTAGGGACATCTTCGGCTCCCCTTTTCGACTCAAATGAAAATGTTTCCTGAAGATACTTCCACGATCTACCCAAAATTTCTAGCAACTAGATTGAAACTGACCATGCCTATTAAAATAGCTTATTCTTCCTCATCCCTACCTACACCCGAACCATTAATATATTAGTTATGTTAGAACCATTCCAAAACCTAAAAATCTAACCACACCTATATCTTCACCCGTATTTAGGCCCCGTCACTACCTTGGGTGTCATGCCGACATCAAGAAGTTCCTTACTAACCCACCTGTCAAAAAACATTGGACTTGAGCAAATATGGTTTTCCCAAACTTGCATCCAAGAGGTCATTCCTGATTCTAAATGTCAATTCCCATTTCCTTTTACGATTAATATTTGCCTTCTGGGGGACCTACTTATATTTTTGTGATTTCAAAAACTTCTGTCCATCAGGGTATGATTTATCTCCCATCCTATCTGACCTTTGATGAATCTACACTTCAATCCACCCATGGATAGTTTTTGTATTTGCTAAACAACCTATTGGCAAATAGCATCAAGTCTTCATGACATGCTCTCATTCGCCCAAACAAGAAACATTGGTAGATCACATCAGTGGTCCAAGCACTTTGTTATCCTGAGATTATATTCCACTAGTTATTGATAACCCAAATTGTTCCTTTCAATCAAATTGCCTATACATGTTTACGCAACCTCTATTCCAAATCATGCCAACTATAACTTAACCTAACTTCCAACACATAGGGTAACTCAGCATATTCCAGCAGATGCTTATCAAACCTTGAAACTTCTACACCTTGTCCACTTTTCATGTACCACCATTTTCAAAAACCATCGTTGCAACTCCAATTTGGTAATGATACCATTCACTATCTCCAATATGCAGTACTCAAATATGGCCACAATCATTAAGTCTTCCAATGTTAGTTTCATTCTACCACACCTTTACCTGTACAGTCTTTGATGTCATGCAACAATCCTCCATTACATACCACTACAAATGACAAGAAAAGAAACCGTCATTTCCAGAATGTAATCAAAGTAGCTCTTTCCAAAGAAAAAAAAAACTCAACACTGGAACACCCAAAATCTTAACTCTGCCCATATCATACAATATCATACAAATAATTCATCTAAAAATATAACTTCTATCATTAATAGCATCCACTAATTTTACACACCACAAGATATAAGGTTTTCCATAACCTTCCATTTTAGGACAATTATCCCTTCATCCATAATTTGTAATCACCATTCATAGAACTGTAAAATTATCCCTCAACCAGTGCCTCAAACGTATGACATAAAACTCACCTCAATGTAGTCTCATACCTTTGAACCATCAAGATCATGCATGCCATGGATAAATCATTTCAACATCCATGGATTCCTCATCATAATCACAGTCATTTTAGCTTGCAAGAATCCATTATCACTTCTGAGAGGTGAGTTGAAATCTGGTTGTTAATGATTGCAAACTTATCTTTTTTTAATTAATTCCAATCCTTGGATTAAGTTCTTTAATCATCAAGGTATGTTATAAATCTTCTTACCTAATATGAATGGAATGACTGACATTCAGATGTTTAGAGACTATCAAATAGACATGACACTACACAGTAGGACGGAAAATCCCTTAATGTCTTGTAATTTGAAGTCTCCATTCTGTTGAAAAGGACTTCTCCACAAATATTCAAAATTGATCTCAGCAGGATGCTTACCTGGTGTTAACCTCAATATAGGCCTGGGTCCAGGACTATCATCAATCAAACCAACCCCATAAAAATAAAAATAAAAACTTAAGCATGCCTAGATCCCAAATGAGATCTGTCCTGACATCATATCTAGTAAAAACAAGGTAATTATTCCAGTAACTATTACCCTATCTCTCTTTTAGATTGAATTAGTGACATCCTAACCATAAGTTGCATTGCACTAAGTTGATTTAAGGGGGAAATAACCTAAGGTGATGCTATGTTATTTCTAGGGAGAGATGGATATCTAAAGACTATTTGGTTACGACATTATGATTTGAAAACCTTCAAGATCAACTATGTTACCCAAAGTCTATTGTAATCCATCTCTCCCTCTAAATCATCCTAAGGTAAATAACTTTTAAATCCAAGGTGTCCTATGGTCTTTGTAGCACCTCAAACTTAATTCATATTTATCCTATAACTAATGAATTACCGTCATCAAATAGTTACATCAAAATCCGTATGGCATATGGGAAGCTTTAGGCGAGCTTGTTCAAAACTCTCCATAGATATTGGCAAGCCATGATTTTAATCCCTTAGGTATCAACCCCCCCCCAAAGTCATTGCCAGCATTAGGTAGAGACAAGGTCTATTTGGAGGAAGCCTACGTCAAGGCATCACTAGAGGTTTAGTGACATGACATGCAAACTTAGCGTGTCATTTGACTCTTCACTAGTTTTAGATGGCGGTAGCAAGGAGAGATAGGTGGGAACCTGTAGAGTAAATGGAATTTATAAGTCTCAATTTATCTGCTTAATTGGATCTTGGTCAAGCATGCAGCAGAGGATTCGTTGGGGGTTTTTTGGTCTTACATGCTTTGTGATTTTTTCTATGCATGGAGCTATCTGGTTCTTTTAACCAGCAATTTGATTTTCACTTTGTGTCTATTTTTTGTTTCCCTGGTCTATTTTCGATTTAGGGAAAGTATATGAGGCATTGAGGAAAGAGATCTTTGGTTGTTGATCTTTCTTAGAGGAGAAGAAGAGTTTGAAGCTCGGATGGAAGTCTCCTTTGAATTTTTAGAAGCACTATCAGGCATGATAGGCTCTACCCATTAAGATTTCTTTCTTTCCTCTAAATGTTTCATTAAAATAACTCTGCTCTCATGAGATAAATGCTTAGCTTTTTTGTTCTAGTTATTTACTTTCATGTTGATGGAATCTCAATGATTTTTAGATATGAATCCATTCCATGATAATGTTGGTTTTGGATGTTTTCTCTCTGAGTAAGTTCAATGGTGAAATGCACATAGAACTTTCGAGACTTTAGTGTTTTGATTAGAACTTGCATTATGTATTGTCTTCACATTCAAGGCTTTGTGTTTGTTCTTAACTCGTATTTGAGGCTTGTGTTTGTTTTTAACTCATATTCAAGGATTTGTTTTTGTTTAAAACTGATATTCGTGACCGTCTACTTGAAAAGAGCTTGATTAAATGGTTTTGATTTGAGTCTCTTTCAGAATATTCTCTTGGACGCATCTTGAGTTTGGAAGGGTTATAGAACTTATGTCCCATATTGAACCATGACATTGAGCATATAATGGTGTGTAAACATTGAGGATATTCTGATTTGTTCTGGGTATCTCACATCTTGTTTAAAAGTCTTTGATTATTTTGATAGGAGGATGCTGGAATGTTTATGGAATTGTATCTTGTTGTGAGGATATAGAACCTCTAGTTTGAGACTATTTTGTTACTTACCCTTCGGTGTGAATTCGAACTCTTTTGGAAGTGGTCATTAATGGGTTTTTGAGGTATAGGGAAGTGTTGTGTTCATACTTCTTGTGTTAATTGATTGGAACAATTACCTTCATTGCACTGAACTTCTTTTTCTCGATCTTATGTGATAGATGGAGCTGTGAAAGTTATTTTAGTTTATATTTCTATTACTATTGAGTTTGTGTGTATTATAGAAACTTTTCTCAGCTTAATACTTATGTTGGGTTTTAGTATTCTCTTTTAGATTCATTTGAATGGAATTTTAGGTATTTAAAAGGAGAAAGGAGTAGATTACTCTTGTGGACCGTATCTTATTTTGTCCATATTTTATACTTCTACCTTGGGACTATACTGTATACTTTTATCTACAGTAGGAACCCGAACTTGTGTGTAAACAATGACAAATAGATGAATAAGGATTTGGCACTTTTGCGTCCTAGATTTCTATTTGTATACGAACTGGGTTAGTGTTGATATTATTGTTCTGATAAGGTTTGAATTCATAAGGGAAACTAGAAGTATTGCTTTCTATAAACTGTGTGTTTGGTTTTGTATTTCTCTTTTGGGAACTAGCGAAAGAACCTCTAAGATTGAAATAGAAATGGGAATTCAATTGTTAATACAAAAGAAATGAATTCTTGATCGGATCTTTTCTATTTGAGTTTCCTTTCACTTTTGTAAAGTTATGTTCAGTTGATCGAACTTCCTATAGCTCGACTCTCTTCTATGTTGTAGAGTGATTACTCTCTTAGGCATGTTTGACTTCTTGAATTCAGATTTTCTGTCCTTTCTATCTTGTATGAAATAGTGTGAACTCGCTCTTCTGAAAAGGAAACTTCCTTGTGGATTGTTTAGTTTATTTTGTTGCTAGTCGACTGTGGAAAGTTCATGGAAATAGTTGTATGTTTAGGAAACTTTAGGACTATCATTCTTAGTACTGGAAAAACTAAAACATCCCCGTTTGATCTTTATTGATCTCAGCTAATTTTTATTGATTCAATTGTGTATTAATGTGGAAAGTGAACAGTTGAGTCTGTCCTGTAGAAGGGAAAATGTAATCATGTTCAGACCGACTACTTTGTTTGAATGAGTCATACTCCATTGGGATTTTTTTATTGGAAGGACTCCTCTTTTTTCACTCTATCATATTATGAATCTTCCCTAGATGGACACAAAAAGAGATTGTCCTTGTGTAAGTCTTGCCTTGATTTTTGGAATGTATGGTTTGAGATTGTTGGATGATATCTTCTATAATGTAGAATTTATTTAAGGCTTGCAAGTAGACTATTTTGATTCTCTCTCCCTTCTCAGATTGATTTGGGATTCTTGTATTAGATGTTGTCTCTTAAATGGTGAATCCTTTTATTGGTTTCCTTGATTGATGCAGTTATGTAGGTAATCAGTTATGTATTTTCTGAACTGGTTTTCTATCTTTCAGATGAATGGTGAATCATGGATGGACTGTACTGATTCTTTTTCTTATTTATTTATGTTTTAGGATGAATCATCCTAAATATGTACTATGCTAAAAGTTACTCTTTTTCTTACGTAGTAAAGTTAAATTTTGTATTTCAATTTAGAAAGTATTATGAAATAATTGGACAACAAGATTTGTTGTTTGTTTTAAATAAGTAATTGATTGGGTCAATTCTTATATGATATAATGTAGTGGTTACTTATTATATTTTTCTCTTTTCTTAAAAGTGAATTCAGACTCATTATTTTTACTTCATTTCAGTTTGTTATTACTTATGTTTTTTTGGTATGATATATTAATTGTTTCATTAAAGCGGAGTTGTTTTAATGGAACAATTAGTGGAATGCACTTAGTTTTAATGCTTAGTGCTTATCATGCTCAGTTCAATGAACTGATCCATGTTAGCAATTTTTACAGATGGACTTTGTAAGTGATAAAAGAAGGAAAAAAATTTAATGATGTATTGGATTATTTAAGTCTGGATCTTTTGTAAAGAATTTAGATTCATTCTTGAGTTATATTGAAAAAGAAAAGTTATGTTATTTTATGATCTTAATGTTGATCGACATGCAGTATGCCTAAAATGCATAGTCTTGTAAAGTGTATATTTTATCATGATGAATTGAAAAATTTGGAGACTGGCTTCAAATTGCTGTGTAAATTCTCTTGTACTTTGTATGAAGGAAATAGTAACGATATCTTGTCGATATTGTTTATACCTATTTGTATACTATTATTGTTATCAATTAATAACTTGGATTAAGGGGATAGTATAATCTCCCTTACTATAGTGAAACTTGTTAAGTTGAAACAAATGTCATTCTCTATCTAAAAAACTATAGTTTAATAATGAACTATGTATTAGACATATAACTAAACTATATGAGTGATGAATGATAAAAAGGTGTTGGACCCCTAGAATATCGACTAAGTACACCAAGGCACGTAGGCATGTGAGTCTCAGGTCGAAAGGTAAAAGTGCACACGATGCACAAGGATGGAGCCAAGAGTTAGGGACTTAGTCAATTTGGACGTCCAGAGAAGAACACGTGAGAAGCATGACCCAGTTGCACATGGATAAGGTGTCATCCTGGCGACATGTTGGCCCAAGAAGGAGCATGCTAGAAGCTTCTAGAAGCACATCATGGGATAAAGTGGAAAGCTCATGCCTGGAGAATCATGCTCGCATGGAGGACCACATTCTGACACTTGGCACCGGATCTAAGGGCGCTAGAGGGTGAGTTGGTATTCCAGGAGTGCTATAAGTATAAGCGCCTGCAAAGTAAAAGAGGAGAGACAGATCGTATGGGTGGAGCTCTGCAGAAATACTGTGAGGACTCTGTTCATGGATAGTTGTATTCAAGAGAGAATGCATTAGGATTAGGGATTGTAATTTTCTTTTTGAATAGCTTAGTTACATAAGTCCAGTGCAATGCTTGACTGTGGTTTACTTCTCTGTGACACTCTTTAATGGCTCAATGGATGTAATGACGTTACTTGTTATATATATACATGAATATCAATGATTCTGATGTATGTTTCTCTCTCATGAGTTCTCTTTCCTTTCATGCCAAGTAAGAATGTGTGTGTGTTTCTTTCTGTCATAATACACATTATGGATTCTGTTAAAGTACTCAGTCTGAAATGACTACAAGGATATAGAGGTAATTTTGAGCCCTATGGTTCTTGTATGTCCTAACTTCCCATCTGAAATATCTTACACAAATCATAGATGATGTTTCCCACTAAACTCACATAAAGGAGAGACTCGGTACCCATGCGTGCCTCGGGTGAGCACCCAACTTTCAATGGGTGATAGGTAGGTGTGTATGGGATTCCTTTCTTTATGTTAAGGGTAAAAATTACTACATCTTGGTTCCATTTCTGGGACTTGAACCTGGGTATCTTGGGTGAGATCTGAGTATCCTAACTAACTGGATTCCTGAGCAACTACCAGTAGTCATTAAAGAAAAATCTGAATTTACAGTATACCAACATTTCTACCTGGGTAGATTTAGGCTAATATATGAATCATGAAGCCCATGGTGCAATCTTCCCTTTGCTTTCACAGCTCAATACTTCCAAGCAAGAGTAAACAAATTCAAGGAATCCAAGAAGTTGAAGCTGGAACTTGGAATCCTGGATCAGGACCATAGAGAGTTGCGCAAAAATTTGAAATACCCCAGTGCAAGTGTGCATACATATAAAGATATGTATCACCTGAAGTATAGATGACTAGACCAATAACATTGCCCATTACAAGAGGATCTGCTACGCGCGTATGCCTCCGCATAAGACCAAAGTTTGAGAAAGGAACGTACCTAGATAACGATGTCTCCATACCTAAAGATCCCATGGGTATGAATAGGCCCATGCCCAAGAAGAGGGGAAGAGGTGAAGAAGCACCAAGTGTGTAGACTACTCAAATGGTAAGCATGCCATCAACGAGTGCCAAGCATAGCACCTACACACAGAGAAATAAATCACCAGTAAAGGAAAAGACACTAGAGGAAGAGGCACTAGAATAACCCCTCACTAAGGGGAAGTTGCTAGAGAAAGAAGAGAAGGTTTAGTCCCCTATCAAAGAATCACCTCTCAGGAAAAAGTAGAGGATGGAAGAGGAATCTAACTCAGAGGAGACTGACATCTTGGAGAAGTACATGGGTGGAAGAGAGGATGAGAGTGAAGAAGACAACAGTGAGGAAGATGAGCCTGAAAGAGACCAAGAGCCACATAGCTTCAGTGTGTATGATTCAAAAGAAGATATTGGAGAAGAGGAATAGGATTTTGTGTTCGTGCGGCGTAAGGGCACACAAGATGGGGAATGTGCCTAGGACATGGGAAGGAATTAGGAGATTGGCGCAGAGAAGCAGGAGCCCATAAGCTTCACAAAGGAGCAGATTATTGAGGCAATGGAGAGAGAGGCAAAGAAAATAATCGATGCCTTAGTAAACTAAGAGTTGGAGTGCAGCGCTGATCAATGTTGGAGGAAGGAAAAGAGGAAAACATTAAAAAGGAGCATGATAGCATGGGAGGAGGTCCCACTCTAATGATGAGTTTTCCCAAAGGCACACGCTTAGGTAGGAGGACCCTTGATACAGAGCAAAGACAAGTGATGGGCTAAGTTGATAACACAAAGAATATGCTACACACGTGGTTCCAGAGAACTGTACCCATAGAAAGGATTTTAGCCATGGGGTCATTTGAAAAAGAGGACACGTACCCTAGGATGAAGAAGATTCTCTCTTAGGAATTTGAATCCCACATTGATGAGCTAGATTTTTAAGTCTTCCAAGGAGTAATCATAATAGTACCAGAGTCTAAGGGAGCCAATCCCTTGGTAAATTCCCAGGAACTCTCAGATGAGCAGGTCTGTAACGCACTCAACAAGGTCACAGTTAAGATAGAGGCTAGGCTCTTTACGCACAGTGACAGAATAAGAGTGCTAGAGGGAAGGCTAGGGAAGAAAGAAGTGGAGCTAGCTGAGAAGGCCAAGAGCTTGAAGCAAGAAGAAATGATCAATGTGTAGTTGAGGCATGAGCTAAAGGATGAGAAGATAAAGGTGTAGGAAGTATACAAAAAGGTGGAGTCTATCAAGAGCACCATCATTTTAAAGCACCCAGACCTAGCGCCACCCACGCAGAATTACGCATCCACTCTAGAATGCTTATAAGATATAATGTACATCCTCACCATGGAGATATGACCTTTGGCCCTGGAATCTATAGAGGAAGTGGCTACGCACTTAAAGAAAGAGGAAAAGTTGAGGGTGGTAGCGCTCATTGCTAAGTATAGCAAGGTGCTCACAGAGGTTATATTCACTACCCAATTTGTTGAGGCCACATATGATACTTGCGTAGATAGGGATAAGGTAGAAAGCACCTTGGTCACCAAAAATGAAGTGGAGCTAAAGGAGTTCCAAGAAAAGAATAAAGGAAATAGGGTACAGAGGGACAAGGTTCTTGTCGAAGTAAAAAGAAAATCTGAGGTAATTGAAACATTAAAGGGTTCAATCAAGGCCCAACTGAAAGAACTCTACCCTCAGATTACCAAGAGGATGGACATGCTTGAAGACTTGGGCAAAGAGATGGAGAATATTTTTAACACTTTGGGCACCCACGGAATTGGCCTAAGTTTTGACAAAGTGAGCACCCTGATAGGTGACCTCTGTCAAAAGGCACAGAGTGAGGTCAACATATGGAACAAGCTGGAGGTAGACTTGCAGAAGGATTTTCCTAGCTTGATGAGTTAATGCCCCCCCCATTCTTCCTTCTCCCCCAATTCTTTCATTCCTTTATTCTTTTAAAAAATGTAAGACTACACCTTGGTTCCTTAAGGCAACATACATCTTGGTTAAGTGGAGTGTTTCCACAGACAGAGAACAGGTATAGTGTGGGGAGATGTTGGACCCCTAGAATATTGACTGAGTATGCCAAGGTGCATCGGCATGTGAGTCTCAATTCAAAAGGTAAAAGCACGTGTGATGTGCAAGGATGGAGCCAAGGGGTTGGGACTTAGGCAATTTGGACTTATAGAGTAGAACATGTGAAAAGCATGACCCGGTTGCACATGTATAAGGTGTTAGCCTAGTGATAGGTTAGCCCAGGAAGGAACATGCTAGAAGACTCTAGAAGCACATCATGGGATAAAGTTGAAAGCTCAGGCATGGAGAAGCATGCTCACATGGAGGACCACATTCAAACACTTGACACCAGATTTGAGGGTGCTGGAGGGTGAGTTGGCAATCCAGGATTTTTATAAATACCAACGAATGTAGAGTAAAAGAGGAGAGACAAAGAGTATGGGTGGAGCTCTACAAAAATACTGTGAGGACTCTGTTCATGGATAGTTGTATTCGGGAGAGAATGCATTAGGCTTAGGGATTGTAATTTTCTTTTTGAATAGCTTACTTACATAAGTCCAGTGCAATGCATGATTGCGGTCTACTTCTCTATGACACTCTGTAATGGCTTAATGGATGTAATGAGGTTACCTTTTATATATATACATGAATATCAATTATTTTGATGCATGTTTCTCTCTTATGAGTTCTCTTTCATTTCATTCTAAGTAAGGATGCTTGTATGTTTCTTTTTGTCATAATACACGTTATGGATTTTGTTAAAGTACTCAGTCTAAAATGACTGTAAAGATCTAGAGTTCGTTCTGAGCCCTATGGTTCTTGTATGTCCTAACTTCTCATCTGAAATCTTTTACACAAATCATAGATGATGTTCCCCACTAAACTCACATAAAGGAGAGACTTGGTACCCGCACGTGCCTTGGGTGAGCACCCATATTTTTTTGGGTGATAGGGAAGCACGCATGGGATTCCTTTCTTTATGTTAAGGGTAAAAAATGTTATGTTAACCCTAACATCCAATCATGTAGAGGAAGAATCTTCCTTTCTCAAAAGAATGAAAAATAATAGGAATTATGGTTATGATCTTTAATCTTTGTACTTCGGTTATATAAATTAAACACTAGTTGAACCTAGGTGGATGATACACCTTCTTTGGATTGCTAGGTTTCATTAAAAATTAACCGTTTGATGTTTTCTGCCATGTTTATAGGATAACTGCTTGTTATGCTGAGTTATTGAACATCAATGCAAACATGAGTTAATGAAGTTCTCAATGTCAAATCAGATTAATTATGGATAAAGAACTTAATGAACATTGGAATTAGG
Organism: Taxus chinensis; assembly: GCA_019776745.2. Classification (NCBI taxonomy): domain Eukaryota; kingdom Viridiplantae; phylum Streptophyta; class Pinopsida; order Cupressales; family Taxaceae; genus Taxus; species Taxus chinensis. Next base: position 81,081,919 of record CM034146.1, on the reverse strand, counting down.
GTTAGGCATGGTTGTTGCAATCTGAATCTTAATCCAAATTTAATTATAAATTAATGACCACCAAGGGGTATGTACATCGTGATGAATCAGTTCTAATGGATGTTGGCACACACCAACTGCAGAGCTGTACCTTCGAGAAGATCAAGGGCTTCTCGAGGATACAATGTTGTAGTTCACATGTGGTAACACCTTTCCATATTTGTTCATCTAGATTTACACACATCTAAACCTGAACTTAGTTTCTCTCTAGGTCAAGTTAGTATCATGTTTAGATAGGGAGTATCTTTCTATGACTCAAGGTACCTTGGCACATTCGGTCGACTTAGGTCAGTCGAGTATGCCCATATGCCCCAAATCATCATGAGCGTATTCCTATAATAAATTATGTTACTAACCTAGGATAGGTTCAAACCTTGGGCAAGTGGACTGATAGTAGTCAGTAAAGACCATTCTAGATAATAGTAGAGTGAGGTGAAGGATGTATTTTAAATTGACAAGTATGTCGTCTAGGAATAAGAACATGAATGGTATATTGAAAATATTTGGCCAAAGTATCACAAGCTAATGGTTACATTGTCCTACGTCACCTAGTTTAAAGAAACGTGATGTTAGATGAATATTGGTAACAAATATTTAGATAGGTTCTTTAAATGAATCACTCAGTACTCGGAATAGGGTAGGAAAACCAAGTATACGTAGTATACATAAAGTATTCTATACTTTAAGACAAACATGAGAGATCGGTTGGTAACCGAGTCATGGAATGAGAGATCAATAATTTACCGAGTCATTACAGCTACATATGGTTATCTGTTATGATATTGATTGGCATGGAATGTGTGTTCTAAATGATGTTTTATTTAGAACAGAAATCATTGTGTAAAAAAAATTCCCTTGTTTCTAAAGTCTTAAAATGGGAATGTTACATCTTGGTATTAGAGTTGAAGGTTACAGCTCTTGGACCTATTGTTTCCATAATCTGATGAAAATTAAATTTTCTTCTTAATAGAAAATGGTTAGAACAAGAGGAAATGTTGCAAATAATCCTCCACCTGAGGAAGGAGCAACAACTACCCAAAAACTTGATGAGACCCTTACTTCCCTGTTAGACACAAGGGATCATTTGGATGTACTTGAATAGTAAGTAATGGGCAATGAGGAGGAAGAAGATGTTGATAATAATAATGAGCCACCTCTTGAGGACAACACCAATTTAGGTGTTGATAATAACAATATGAACATACCTGATCAACCTGAGAACAAAAAGGCTAGGCTGGCAGCTGAACTCACTAATGATATAAAAAGGATAAGTCCACCTAAGTTTGATGGCACCGCATTAGGAGATGGAGCTGAAAATTGGCTTAGTGAAATGGAGAAGTACTTTACAATAAGGAATTTCTCAAAAGAAACAAAGGCGATATGGGGATCATATCAACTTTCCCATGAGGAATCTTCATGGTGGGATATCCATAAGGATGAGTTTAATATAGATGAAACTAATATCACTTTGGATCAATTTAAAGGTTAATTTAGGCAATGTTGGCTACCATAGCTTTATTATGATCAGAAAATGACTGGATTTCAAAACTTAGCTCAAGGAAAGCTAACTGTAACTTAGTATTGGGAGCAATTTATTAAACTCCTTAAGTATGTACCTCAGTATTAAACTAACGAGAAGTTCATGATATAGAAATTCATCATGGGATTGAATCCCATTATAGAGGAGAGCTGGATGTTCATGGCCCAACCATGATGGAAGGGGTTGTTGAAAAAGTCATAAGGCAGGAACATAAATTGAAGGAAATTTCTTCTCATAAGGAGGAAGTAAGGGAAGAAATTCCTCAACTCCTCTTCATCATCTCTTACACCTAAGAAAGGACCATGGAAGAAATTTGGAATGAAAAGTAAGTTTTCATCTGATAATAGTAAGAAAGTAGCAACAAATAAGTCTGCTGGTAATGCATGAAACAAATTTTTCAAGAATAATAATAATGGAAAGAAGTCCTATGGGCATTAGAATGATAACCCTAAGGCTGGAAATAAATCCAAGCCTAGAAAGGGACCTGTAGGAGGCTGTTATAACTATGGAAAAGATAATTACGCAAATCACTGTCCTTTGAAAAAGGATGATCCTAATAAGCAGCATAAGATACATGCTACAGTAGCTAACAAGTAGGCTGAAAAATAGGCCATGCCTATAGAGGTTCCGGGTAAGTTATTTGGCATAACTATAACTATTTTTTTGATACCGGAGCTACTAAATATTTTATTTCTAGTAAATTAACATTAAATTAAAAAGAAAATCTAGAAACATGGACTGTACCTTATGGAAACAATGTTGTTCGTATAGTTAGTATGTGTATTTTTGGAGTAGTCTTTGACTTACCTAGTTTTTCCACTCAAGTTGATATTTATGTTACACCTTTGGGGTCTTATGATGTAATCATAGGTGTTAACTAGTTAGCTAAACATAAGGCAAAGGTTGACTATTTTGAAAAACATATTAGTTGTTTAGGTGACCTGCAGAAAACAACAGAGATTCAGGGTGTGAAACGTGAGATTTCTATTAGGAAACTATCAGCTATGCAACTGAAAAAAGGCAAAAAATAAAGGTTGTACCTTATATGCAGTAAAGATTTCAGAAAATACTGAAAAGAACAGTGATGTCAAGGAACAATATCCACTGTTATGAAACTACAGTGATGTGTTTCTGGAAGATTTACTAGGTCTTCCACCCAAAAGGGAATTTGACTTCACTATTGAAATCAAGCTTGGAACTGAGCCTATTTCTAAGGCACCATATCAAATGACTACTATAGAATTAGTAGATCTTAAGGCTCAATTGCAATAATTTTCGTCTAAGGTTTTGATTATATCGAGTGTTTCACCTTGGGGAACACCAATAATTTTTGTGAAAAAAAATGATGGAACACTTAGATTGTGCATTGATTATAGAATGTTAAACAAAGCAACGATCAAGAATAGATATCCACTCCCTAGAATTGATGATCTATTTGATCAAATGCGTGGAGCATCGATATATTCTAAGATAGATCTTCGATTTGGATATCATCAATTGCGGATTAAGGATGAGGACATTCATAAAATGGATTTTAGAACAAGGTATGGACATTATGAGTTCATAGTTTTACCCTTTAGATTAACAAATGCACTGACAGATTTTATGAATTTGATGAACAATATTTTTCAAGAATACTTGGACAAATTTGTGCTTTTATTCTTGGATGACATTCTCATATATTTTAAAATTATTGAGGAACACCATGAGCATTTGAATATAGTTTTGGAATTTTTGAGAAGGATACGGTTATATGGTAAGCTATCTAAATGTTCTTTCTATGACACAGAAGTGCACTATTTGGCACATGTAATAAGTAAGAACATAATTGTTATAGATCCTTCTAAAATTGTAGTTATAACTGAGTGGCCTACACCAAAGAATGTACATGAATTTAGAAGCTTCATGGGACTTTTTGGTTACTATAGAAAATTTGTAAAATATTTTTCTAAAGTGGTTACACCAATAACTTTTTTACAAAAAAAGGATAAGAAGTTTGTTTGGAATGAAAAATGTGAATCTACATTCAGAACTTTGAAGGAACAATTAACTTCAGCACCTATTCTAGTGGTACCATACCCTAATAGATACTTTACTATTGTAATGGATGCATCTGGGGAAGGTCTATGAGGTATTTTGTTACAAAATGATCATGTCATAGCTTACGAAAGTAGAAAACTAAAGTTACTGAGTTGAATTATGCTCCATATGATTTAGATCTTGCTGTCATTATTCATGCACTACAAGTTTGGAGGCATTATCTACTCGGTAAACCTTTTGAATTAAAAATTGATCATCTTGGGCTGAAATATATTTTCACTCATCCAAATCTAAATACAAGAAAGTGAAGATGGTTAGATTTTTTGTCTCAATATGGTTTTGACATCAATTACATCAAAGGTAAGGAAAACAGAGTGGTTAATGCTCTAAGTTGTAGGAAGCACATTTATACTCTTATAACATTGAGAACTTAGTTTAAGGATGAAGTAAAAAGTGTCATGGAATCTGATTCTTAATTTTAGCAAGTAAAATACAACGCTTGCTGCAGATCCAAATGATGTGAGGTGTAAAGGTTTTCACTTTGACAACGAAGGAATCTTAAGATTTGAAAACAGAGTATACATACCTTCGCTAAATAATTTAAGAAATAAATTATTAGCATAATTTCACAATTCACCTTTTTCTGGACACCCTGGTATTACAAAAATGCTTGTTGATATAAGACATCAATATTTCTGGAAGGGGATGAAAAAGGATGTTATTGATTTTATGACACATCACTTAGAATGTTAACGTGTTAAAGATGAACATATGCACCCAGCCAATTTATTATATCTTCATAGCATACCACAGTACAAATGGAAAGTAATAATCATTGATTTTGTACAAGGGTTGCCTATGTCAAGAAATAAACATGATGTTATTTTGGTAGTTGTTGATAAACTAACAAAAGTAGCAGATTTTATTGTTGGTAATTTGAAGGATGATTCTCTTGTTTTGCAAAAGAGATTTATACATAAAAAATTTAGATTACATGGAGTACCTGAATTAATCATATCTGATAGAGATTGTAGAATGACTTCAAGGTTTTGGAAAACACTTAATGCATCTCTAGGAACTAAGCTGAATTTCAGTTTTGTGTATCATCTAGAAATAGATGGACAAACTAAAAGAGTTAATCAAGTTTTAGAGGATATATTACGAATTTATTGTATGGATAAGTAGTATAAGTGGGAAGAGTACCTTCCACAAGTTGAGTTTTCTTACAATAACACATATCATACCTCTCTTAAGATGGCACCTTTTGAAGAACTATACGGAAGAAAATGCAGAACACCTGTTAGTTGGGAGAACATTGAGGATAGAGAGGTAATTGGACCTAAAATCCTTACGAAAATGGAACAATTTAAAATGATTTGGGAATGCTTGAAAGAAGCAATAGATAGGCAAAAGAGTTATGCTGATTTAAAGTGGGTTGATAGGAAATTTGAACTTGGTGAGAAGGTATTTCTTCGGGTTAAACCGAAAAAGATCTCTATAAATTTTAGCAAGTCTATCAAGTTATCACCTTGCTACGTGGGACCTTTTGAAATAGTCGAAGTAATCAACCTTATAGCTTACCATCTAACATTACCTCTTTCTTTTTTATGAATGCATGATGTTTTCCATATTTATTTTCTTAAGAAATACATTTCAGATTTATCACATGTGTTAAATTGGAATTCCTTGCAGGTCCAAGACCCAAGAATAATTGTGGTTAAACCCATTCAAGTGTTGGAAAATTATTAGTTGCATTTAAGAAATTGTGAATTAAGTCAATGCAAGGTCCAATGAGACCAAATTAACAAAGAAAGTGCAACGAGTTTACTGTTTTTCCATATTTATTTGAATATAATTGACTCTGATGATTGAAAAAAAATTGTGGTTTTATCTTTATATGTCAATAAGTCTACTAGTTTTGGGCAGATAACTATTTATTTTTAAATAAGTAGCTATGTGAATGTTGATTTTTGAAAATTTAAATTTTGATATTGTTGCAAACATATGTTAAGAAAGTGAATAAATTGATTGTCCTTAATGCAATAATCAAAATAAGATAATCATCGATACGATGATTCTTTTTAGGAGGGAAGTATGTAACACCTCTAACAAACTGTTATATTTCTCTTTTGCATTGCAAGCATTGGCATGTGATTTTCTTGAATGAGGTTTGTTCCCTTCATTGTCGAAGATGATGCTTGCTATGGATAAATAATTTCTTCTCTTAGATTCCTTAGAATGAAATGATATGTCTTACAAGAATCCATTTTCGCTTCTAATAGGTGAGTTGTAATCTAGTTTTGAGGGTTGCAAACTTATCTCTTTTAACTGAATCATCCTTGGATCAATTCCAGTAATCCAAGGAATGTTTTAAATCTCCTTACCAGACTGAATGGTAAACTGACAATCATAGGTTGGGAGACGTGGCAGACTGAAATTTTTTATGTTTACAAATTCTTTTCATCTTGTAAGATCATGCCTGCATTCAGTTGAATGTTTTTTGCTCAGATCTTTGGGATTAACCTCTCAAGACATTTAACGACATAAGTGGAATGAAGTCTACTTCACGACTATGAAGGGAATATAAATCCTAAACCTATGGGATTATCCTAAACAAAGGTATTATACCTACCTGTTACCTATACCTATTTTTTTGGGATGGCGTCCTAACCTAACTTGTGTACTAAATGGAATAAGGGAGAAATAACCTACGGTAATGCTAGGATATTTTTAACCTAATACCTAATACTATTTGGTTGTAAATTTTAATCTAACCTAAGGTGGAAATTACTTATTAAAATGATTTTGATTAAACCGAAGGTTATTATTTTTAAACTAGCCTAAGTTCTTATCCTAAGCTAATGGTACCTATCCTAACTAATGAAAAGTGGAAAGGGGGACCTAGGGGTCGTATGGAAAATGGGAGGCTAGGTGGCAGTTCCTAAGCTATTTATGAGATTTGATTTTTGTATTAAATTCTAATGAACTTCTAGATTAGGTGGAAGCATGAAAAGTTAGTGGGATTTACGTGGAGTCTTCATGAAAGTTGGAAATGCATGCTGAATTTGAAATAGGTTTCACCAATTCTAGATGGTGATGCCATGGAGAGATAGGAGGAAATTTTGTAATCAATGGCATTAATGAACCTCAGTTTCTGTGAGAAAACCATCTTGGAAACTATGACGGTGGATTTGTTGGAGGTTGTTTGGTCTTGCATGCCTTGTGATTTTTTCTCTGCATGGAGCTATCTGGTTCTTCAAACTAGTAGTTTGACTTTTACTTTGTGGCTATTTTTGGTTTCTCTAGTCTATTTTCGATCCAAGGAAAGTTTATGAGGCATTGGAGAAAAACATGTTTGGTTTTTTATCTTTCTTAGAGGAGAAAAAGAGTTAGAAGCTTGGTTGGAAGTCTCCTTCAAATTGGCAAAAGAACTATCAGGCATGATAGGCTCTACCCATTAAAATTTCTTGCTTTCTTCTAAATGTTTCACTAAAATAATTATGCTCTCATGAGATAAATGGTTACATGTTTTGTCTGGTTATTTACTTTCTTGGTTGAAATAATCTCTGTGATTTTTGGATATGAATCCATTGCATGATAATTTTAGTCTTTGGATGTTTCTCTCTACACAATTCAATGTTGATATGCATATGGAACTTTTGAGGCCTTGTGTTTTCTTAAAACTTGCATTCGAGGCTTGGTTTTTATTCTGAACTCACATTCGAGACTTTGTGTTTGTTCTAAACTCGTATTCGAGGCTTGTGTTTGTTCTAAACTCGTATTCAAGGCTATGTTTTTTCAGAACTCATATTCAAGACTATCTGCTTGAAAAAATATTGATTCAATGGTTTTGATTTGAGTCTCTTTCGAAATCTTCTCATGGATGCATCTTGAGTTTAGAAGGGTTGTAGAACTTCTATCCCAGAATGTACCATTACTTTGAGCATATAATGGCATGTAAATTTTGAGGATATTCTGCTCTATTCTAGGTAACCCGCATCTTGTTCAAAAGTATTTTATTGTTTTGATAGGAGGATGTTGGACCTTTTATGGAACTGTATCTTTTTGTGAGAATATAGAACCTCCTATTCGAGACTATATTGTTACTTACCCTTTGGTGTGAATTTGAAATATTTTGGAAGTGGCTGTTAATGGGTTTTTGAAGTATAGGGAAGTGTTGTGTTCATACTTTTTCTTGTGTTAATTGATTGGAATAATTACCTTCTTTGCACTGAACTTCTTTGTCTCGATCATATGTGATAGATGGAGCTGTGAAAGTTATTTTAGTTGGTATTTTTATTACTATTGAGTTCATGAGTATTATAGAAACTTTTATTATGTTAATACTTGTGTTGGGTTTTAGTCTTCTCTTTTAGATTCATTTGAATGGAATTCTAAGTATTTAAAAGGAGAAAGGAGTAGATTACTCTTGTGGAATGTATCTTGTTTTGTCCAGATTTTGTACTTTTTCCTTGGAACTATACTGTATACTTTTCTCTACAGCAGGAACCCGAACTTGTGTGTAAAAAATGACAAATAGATGAATAAGTATTTGGAACTATTGCGTCCTATATTTCTATTTGTATAAGAACTGGGTTAGTGTTGATATTGTTGTTCTGATAAGGTTTGAATTCATAAGGGAAACTAGAAGTATTGCTTTCTATAAACTGTGTGTTTGGTTTTGTATTTCTCTTTTGGGAACTAGCAAAAGAGCCTCTGAGTTTGAAATAGAAATGGGAATTCAATTGTTAATACAAAAGAAATGAATTCTTGATTAGATCTTGTCTATTTGAGTTTCCTTTAACTTTTGTAAAGTTAAGTTCAGTTGATCGAACTTCTCTATAGCTCGACTCTCTTCTATGTTGTAGAGTGATTATTCTCTTAGGAATGTTTGACTTCTTGAATTCATACTTTCTGTCCTTTCTATCTTTTATGAAATAGTGTGAACTCTCTCTTCTGAAATTGAAACTTCCTTGTGGATTATTTATTTTATTTTATTGTTAGTCGACTGTGGAAATTTCATGGAAACAATTGTATGCTTAGGAAACTTTGGGACTATCATTCTTAGTACTGGAAAAACCAAAACGTCCTCATTTTATCTTTCTTGATCTCAACTAATTTGTATTGATTCACTTGTGTATTGATGTGGAAAGTGAATAGTTGAGTTTGTCCTGTAGAAGGGAAAACGTAATCATGTTTAGACCGACAACTTATTTTGACTGAGTCATGCTCCATTTAGATTTTTATATTGGAAGGACTCCTATTTTTGCACTCTATCATATTATGGATCTTCCCTGGATGGAAACTAGAAGATATTATACTTGTGTAAGTCTTGCCTTGATTTTTGGAACATATGGTTTTAGATCTTTGGATGATGTCTTCTATAATGTAGAATTTATTTAAGGATTGCAAGTAGACAGTTTTGATTCTCTCTCCCTTCTCGGATTGATTTGGGATTCTTGTATTAGATGTTGTCTCTTAAATTGTGAATCCTTTTATTGGTTTCCTTGATTAATGTAGTCATGTAGGTAATCAGTTATGTACTTTTTGAACTGGTTTTCTATCTTTCAGATGAATGGTGAATCGTGGATAGACTGTATTAATTCTTTTTCTTATTTATTTAAGTTATAGGATGAATCATCCTAAATATGTACTATGCTAAAAGTAACTCTTTTTGTTACGTAGTAAAGTTAAATTTTGTATTTCAATTTAGAAAGAATTATGAAATAATTAGACGACAAGATATGTTGTTTTTTTTAAATAAGTAATTGATTGGGTCAATTCTTATATGATATAATGCAGTGGTTACTGATTATATTTTGTTCTTTTCTTAAAAATGAATTCAGACTCATTATTTGTACTTCATTTCTGGTTGTTATTACTTTTTTTTTGTATGATATATTAATTGTTTTATTAAAGCAAAGTTGTTTTAATGGAACAATTAGTGGAATGCACTTCATTTTAATGCTTAGTGCTTATCATGCTTAGTCCAATGAACTGACCCGTGCTAGAAATTTTTGCAGATGGAATTCATAAGTGATAAAAGAAGGAAATTTTTTTGATGATTTATTATCTAATTTAAGTCTAGATATTTTGTAAAGAATTTCGATTCATTCTTGAGTTATATTGAAAAAGAAAAGTTATGTTATTTTATGATCTTAATGTTGATCGATATGCAGTATGCCTGAAATGCATAGTCTTGTAAAGTGTATATTTTATCATGATGAATTGAAAGGTTTGGATACTGACTCCAAATTGTGGTGTAAATTCTGTTGTACTTTGTATGAAGGAAATAGTAACGATATCTTGTCAATATTCTTTATATCTATTTTTTATACTATTACTATTACCAATTAATAAGTGAAATTAAGGGGATAGTACAATCTCCCTTACTATAGTGAAACTTGTTAAGTTGCAAAAGATGGCGTTCTCTATCTAAACAACTATAGTTTAATAGTGAAATATGTATTGGACATATAATTAAACTATATGAGCAATGAATGATAAAAAGGTTACGTTAACCCTAACATCTAATCATGTAGAGGAAGACTCTTCCTCTCTCAAAAGAATGAAAAATAATAGGAATGGTGGTTATGATCTTTAATCTTTGTACTTCGGTTATATAAAGTAAACACTAGCTGAACCTAGGTGGATGATACACCTTCTTTTCACAGCTAGGTTGCATTAAAAGTTAACTGTTTAATGTTTCTTGACCTGTTTATGGGATAATTGCTTATTATGCCAAGTTATTGAACATCAATGCAAACATGAGTTGATGAATTTCTCAATGTAAAATCAGATTAATTATGGATAAAGAACTTAATGAATGTTGGAATTAGGGTTAGGCATGGTTGCTGCAATTTAAATCTTAATCCAAATTTAATTATGAATTGATGACAACCAAGGGGTATGTACATCATGATGAATCAGTTCTAACGGATGTTGGAACACGCCAACTACAAGACTGTACCTTCGAGAAGACCAAGGGCTTCTCGAGGATACAATGTTGCAGTTGACATGTGGCAACACCCTTCCCTATTTGGTCATCTAGATCTACACACATCTGGAATTGAATTTAGTTTCTATCTAGGTTTAAGTTAGTAGCATGTTTACAATAGGGAGTAGTTTTCTATGACTCAGGGGACCTTAGCACATTCGGTCGACTTAATTCGGTCGAGTATGCCCATATGCCCAAAGTCATCGTGAGCATCTTCCTATAATAAATTATGTTGCTAACCTAGGTTAGGGTCAAACCTTGGGCAAGTGGACTGACAGTAGTCAGTAAATACTATTCTATATAACAGTAGAGTGAGGTGAAGGACATATTCCAAATTAAAGAGTATGACATCTAAGAATAGAAACATGAACAGTATGTTGAAAATATTTGGCCAAAGTATCGCAAGCTACTGGTTGTGTTGTCCTATGTAACCTAGTTTAAAGAAACATGATGTCAGATGGATATTGGTAACAAATATTCAGATATGTTCTTTAAACAAATCACTCAGTACCTAGAATAGGGTAGGAGAACCAAGTATACGTAGTATACACAAATTATTCTATACTTTAAGACAAACATGAGAGATCGGTTTGTAACCAAGTCATGGAATGAGAGATTGGTAATTTACCAAGTCATTACAGCTACATATGGTTATCTGTTATGAGATTGATTGGCATGGAATGTGTGTTCTAAATGATGTTTTATTTAAAATAGAGAATATTGTGTAAAAAAAAATTCCCTTGTTTCTAAAGTCTTAAAATGGGAATGTTACATTGTGCCTATCATCTTGTGTCAAGACATGATGTAGAAAATTGTAAGGCTCTAAACCCTGTTCTTCTCCAGCTCGGTCTTGTTGAACAAAATTTTGGCAATGATGACCTTATTTATGAGGACCACATTCCACCTTCACCTGTCACCACATATCATCATTATTTTCTTCTTCAATGACCCGCTTCTCCACCCCCACACCCTTTTTTTCCACTTTAAAAATTTGAGATCAACATGGTCCGTATCAGAGAGTTGGTCAAATCACCACCCAAATGTCAGTGTTCCCAACTCACTTCAGAAGGATTTTCCCCCCTGGTGGTTGTTTTCCCATCATACCATTAAACTACTCATCCTACACCTTCTCCATTTACCGCTTCCCCTTAGATTAACATGGTTCAACTTGCCACTCGCACCCAGAAAGACAAAGGAAAAGAAAAAGTAACTAGCCCATCAACCAACCCTGTGCCCAATATACCATCTACACCCACACCCAAAATCACAATTCGAGGACCCACATACCCTATCTCTGACAGGGTCACCCATTGCATAATGATAAAACAATTACATCAATGTCCTTTGAAGATGTCTTTGTACTATTTTGTCCAAACTTCTGAATCTCATAGAAAAACCCTTATGGAGGTTTTATAATCTATTGATTTTTTACCCAATGACCCCACACTAGTGGCCTCCATTATCACCCCTCAATACATGGCATTACATACCAAATCATCTCCTTCATCTACTCCAATGCCCACTCCTCATGTCACCACCCTCAGTTTCTCTGATGAGGAGATTGTACCTCTCCAGTCAAATGACCCTAATCCCACCCTTTTCATTTCTTTCTATATCAATAACATATGCATACGACGCGTCATGATCGATGGTGGTGCTAGCATTAACATCCTCTCCTCCCATAAATATAATGAAATGTGCATCCCTTCCAATTGTATGCATAATAACCCAATTATGTTGTGCTCCTTCAATGATGCCATCACCTCCACCCTTGGCACCATTATTCTCCATGTTCAGGTGGGTCCTTGCACTATCCTAGAATTATTCTATGTCTTAGAGGGAGATTTCCAGTATAATCTATTACTCGACAGACCTTGGATTCATGTCATGGATTGTGTCCCTTCAACTTTACACTGCTTTGTAAAACTCAAACATGAAGGGCATAATTATACCATCCCTGCCAACCCGTCACCATTCAAAACTTGTAACATGTTGTACCAGCCTAACAATCTATTTTTACCAGTCCAGGCATCTGCCACTACCCCCACTTCTCCTACACCCATGAGACCATCCACCAATGTTTCCGCCACCTCTCCCATACCTAACTCTTCTATTCCTACTATCGTTGTAGCCTTTGCATCTGACCCATCTACTTCTCAACCAACCGATACCCCTCTTGCCCAATCGTCTAGTGAGTCATCTATCCACATATCAACTATTGATCCCTTAGAAGATTTTTTTCAATGCCTCACTATGGGGGAGTATAGCCTATACAATATTGACACATTCCTCACTCCATAAGAGTATAGAAATGTGCACCAACACCCTCATTATGACTACCACATAGGTGAGGTTTTCCCTTATGGTCCTCCCCACCTTTGCACCAACCTAATGTATGGGGGACTTGATACAGCAAATTATTCACCCTAACCACCATCCCAAACATGATAATTTTCATCTAACCTCCAATCCCTTACTAACGGCCACTTCGCCCACATTTTCCTTCATCACTACGCATGGAAAGGATTTGGCTTCAGTTTTAATGTACAAGGCCGCCATACCATAATTTATTGTACCACCCGTAAGCACAATGACCGTAGTGGCATTGGATTTTCTGTACCACCTTCCAAGATGTCCTGCGTCGACCTCATTGAGGAAGAAAAACCTTCTCCACCCCATTCATCAATGTCACCACCTTCATCCATGGAGTCCATAGATCCTGAATCTATTCCTCCTAACTTTTTTTTTTGCAAACACAATTTCCCTGGGACCTCTGACTTATCAGTGTGATGGTGAGGCTCCCTCTTCTCTTCCCTTCCTGTCTACTAAAATGATCGATGACTATTGGAACATAATGATTAAGTGGTCTGGCCAACCCTTAATTAATATGCATCCATCACTATTATCTAGGTTAAATATTTAATAATATGAAATACTTTTCTATTATTAAATATTTATACCTAGGTAATGTACATTAGGTTAGTATTTAATAATGTGAATCATTTATATTTATATTTATTACATACACTCACCTGGTATATGTGTCAACCATTTTAGGTTGAAAAGGTGGGTCGGGAGACATAGCCGATCTCCTTATATAAAAAGGAATCTAGGTCTTCATTTGATACATTTAGGAAATATATCTAAGGTGTGCGAATCAAGTGATTTGGTTTTACCATTGGTAAATAGGGTTTTGAGGAGGAGGTGATCTTACTGGATGTAAAATAATTTCTCTGAAGTAAAGGTTATTTTCAAAGTGGTTTTTACCCTATTAGGGTTTTCCACTATAAATATTGTATCACTCGTGTTATTTATTTCCTACAAGTATTTATTTATTTACTTATGTTATGATGTAATGTTTATTTAAATATTTATCGTAATATTATATAATATGTAATTTGATTAAATCTGTATTTATTAGAATCCTCAAATTATAAAAATGATGATACACCTTCTATTAACATAGTTCAATGTCAAGATGATGAGTCTATACTCACCTAACTTGGTGTAGAATATTCTTATATTCACCTGTCATTACCATTTGAGACATAAATCATTTTGAACGAATCAACTATCGAAATAAAGGCTAATCTTTAGATGTTTTTGAATAGGAAGCTTTTACTTCTTTCCTCTGGGACTAGAAATGTTTTTGATTGGTCATATGTTGACATGCCTGGTATTGACTCAAATACTGTCATCCATAATATTGTAGCCATTCCTGATGCCAAACCTATAAAACAACAGTTTTGGAAAATGCATCCTTGCATTTCTCTTCTGGTTGAAGAAGAACTTCAGCACCTTCTCTTAATTTCCTTCATCCTTCCCATTGACTATCCCCAATGGATTTATAACATCAATATTATCATAAAAGTGACAGGGGGACTCCATATTTGCATATATTTCCATTACCTCAACCTCGCTTGCCCCAAAGATGATTTTCCTCTACCAGGCATTGACCAACTAGTTGATCTCACAGTCAGCCATGAGATGCTATCACTCATGGATAGTTTCTCAGGTTATAATAAAATATTACTCACTCCAGAAGATCAACACAAAACTTCCTTCATCACTCCTTGCGGGACCTTCTGCTATCGAGACATGCCTTTTGGCCTTAAAAGTGTTAGTGCTACATATCAGCGAGTCGTGACTTATATCTTCCATGACATCATGCATCACATATTGGAAGATTATTTAGATGACCTTCTTGCCAAATACAAACATCAAGCTGAACACTTAATAATCCTTAAGGTCATCTTTGACTGCCTCATCAAGTATTGTGTTCACCTCTAACCTAATAAGTTTGTCTTTCCAGTGGTTTTAGAAAACTCCTTGGTTTCATCGTTTCTTTGTGTGGCATAGAAGTTGATCCTGCTAAAGTAAAAGCTATTCTAGAAATTCCCCCACCTACTAATATCCATCAAATTTGAAGTTTCCAAGGTAATTTTCAATCTATTCGTCATTTTATTTCATAAATTTTTGACCACTGTCAACCATTTCATCATCTCCTCAAAAGGACATATTATTCAAATGGGATGATGAATGCCACAAAGCCTTTGACACCTTAAAACAATACCTTCTTCAACCAACGATGCTCATTCCCCCTAAGGATGACCAACCCTTTTACCTATACATTTCTACTACTAATCATTCCTTAGGTTCCATGCTAACTCATCGTGATGAGTAACACCGGGAACAAGCGGTTTATTGCATAATTCATACCCTTTTAGACTATGAAACTAGGTACACCCATGCTGAAAAAGATTTCTTAGCCTTTTTTTTTTTTGCCACTAAACTTCATCATTACCTACTCAACCACAAAAATTTTGTCATCAGTAACACATATCCTTTACATTACATGTACACCAAACCCTACCAACATCAATGTGTTGCACGCTGGCTCATGCTTCATACAGACCTTGACCTTTAATTCATCCATCAAAATTCTGTCAAAGGCCAAGACATTATTGACCAACTGGTAGATGCACCTATTTCTGGAGATCAACCCTCTAATTTCAATTTCCCAGATGAATCCATTGCTACCCTCTCTTTGGATGATACCACTTACCAGATGACCTTATTCTTTAATGGTTCCAAATGTCAGCATGGAGATGGTACATGTTTTATCCTCATTCCTCTTGATGGTGAACCTATTCCTTTATCTTTCAAACTATATTTTGATTGCATTGACAACATTACCAAATATGAAGCACTCGTATTAGGCCTTAAAACTTTCATCGCCCTAGATGTTAAATCAATTAATATCTTTGGTGATTCCCAATTGGTTGTAAACCAAGTCAATGGTATATACCAGGGTTGTAATGAAATACTGTAACAGTACAAATGTCACGTCGACATACTTTTGACTACCTTTGACTGTTACGAACTCTAAACCACTCCACGTTCCACCAATAAATGTTTGGATACCATGGCTTTCCTAGATTCTCAAATACCCACTTTGAATGTTGAATCTAAAATATTTTTCACAATACAAAGGTTATAATCACCCTCTTATTTTTCATGTGAGGTCAACTTCATTGGAACTATTGCACCTAACCCCCATGACCTTTGGTATAAACAGTTTGTAGACTACCTTTCCCTTTCCATTCTGCCTCCCAATCTCACTCGTAATAGACAACATGCCTTTCTTAAAAGTGTCTCTCACTATGTCATCATGGGTGGTCTTCTTTATAAACATGGCTTCGACGGTATCCTCTTGTGATTCCTTACTAGTTGTTAAATTCCTTACACCATCAAGGAAGTTCATGAAAAAATTTGTGGAGGTCACTTTAGTGGCTTAGTTGTCACTAAACGCATTCTTCACCTAGGCTATTATCATCCAACCCTAAACCATGAATGTTGTCACTATGTCAAATGTTGTGTGAAATTCTAGCAACTTGCTAATCTTCATCACACACATATTCATGCCTTTCAGGTCACACGAGACCTTTGGCCTTTCTCTCAATGGGGTTTGGATCTTATTGGAGAGATCAATCCTCATTCTTCACAATGCCATCAATGGATTATAACCACTACTAAATACTACACTAAATGGGTAGAATCCATTCCCCTCATTTCTACAAAAGCTGAGAAAATATGTGCATTCATCAACCATCACATCATTTATCACTTTGGTTTCCTTCACCACCTCATGACTGATAACAGAAAATAATTCAAAAAAAAAACCTACGAAAGCTTTGGGATGGTTTTAGAATTCAACTCAATTTCTCATCACCTTATTACCCATAAGAAAATGGCCAAGTGGAATCAACCAATTAAACCTTGAAGAAAATTCTTATGAAAGTAGTTGACGATACTAGAAAAGATTGGCATACGCACATTACTTTCACCTTATGGGATTACTACACTAGTATTCACACTTTTAATACTTTCACACCTTTCTCTCTAGTCTATGGTACTGAGGTTATCTTACCTCTCGAATTCCAGACTCCATCTCTCTACATCTCACTACAAGATATGCTCAACTACAATGACTTTTTCCAAGACTGTTT
The DNA here is from genome assembly GCA_019776745.2 of Taxus chinensis. Taxonomy (NCBI): domain Eukaryota; kingdom Viridiplantae; phylum Streptophyta; class Pinopsida; order Cupressales; family Taxaceae; genus Taxus; species Taxus chinensis. The sequence continues at coordinate 81,064,794 of CM034146.1, read as the reverse complement.
GGCACAACTTGAGTTATTAGATGAGCATCGTCTCAATGCTCTTGATCATCTCCAAATCTACCAAAAATGTAGCAATCATGCCTATGATAAACGTGTTCATAAACAAACCTTCCAGGTTGGTGACCTCATCCTAAAAGAAAATTAACATATAACTAAATAAGAGAAAAGTAAACGGGGTAAATTTACTCCTAATTGGCTTGGACCCTATATCCTCTCGACCTTAAATGATGTAGATTTCACAAGCTCTTCAACCTAGTACTACATTGTAATCTATATGTGTGCATGTGTTTGAATTTCATTACCCATTACCTGATTTCTGATCCTAGCCTATTACCTATTACCTGAGTTGACCACTACCCTTCCCCACCTACCTTCACTTCCACTAACTACACCTTTATCAACCCACTCACTGATTCCGTATTACACCTCATCAATGCCTAATTTGAGGGGGATCACCTTCACCCACATGTGGGGAAATCACTTCTTATTTTTGTCAGCATCACTTACTAATACAAGATACGTAACAAAAATGGGAAAAATGTAGACACCAATTTAGGTCACACTCCCCCTTTACCCCACATGTATATTAATTTAATTACCCACAATTAAATTAATGCCCATTCTCACAATATTCATTATTTAATTACCTTGATTAAACTAATTCCCACCTCACCTAGACACCTCACCCCACCACCTCACCTAGACACCTTATCATAAACCTATTCTTAGCATGTTTCCCTTTTATTAGGACTCAATATCCACTCACCATAACTAACTAAGACTTAGTCCTACCTACCTTAATTAACTAAGACTTAGTTTAACCCTAAAATCACATGCCTATTCTTCCTCTAACAACATTCCCACTTATTTAAGCACAACATTCCATTTTAATCCATGAGAATGAACAGAGCTAGCCAAAAGTATTGCCAAGATCTATCTTTTTTAGTAAACCTAGGATTTCCTGCCTTAACCAATGTTGGTCAACCCTAAACCGATGTCGGTCACCCTAAACCATCATCGGTTACCATATATTCATTTTGATAACCTTGTTTGAGAGGTTGGAAGAATTATTGGAGTTTTGGAGTAGAGATATCTATATGTAAGCATGCACCAGAGCACTCTTACACATCCATACATCCTAAACCAACAACCAAGCACTGATCTAAAAGGAAAGCACTCATGGTAATGTTTCGAGAAGCACAGTCATGAAACTGACCACAAGTCCCAAGGATCAACCATCACCTCCATCCAACCACCAGGTTTACAAACACCAATAAGTACATTTGGGTTTACACCTTCCAATATATTTATTTAGATTAGCTTCTTCATCTCTGTTTGGGAGACCTAATATTCTTTGCATCCCACCACCTCTCATCTTCTTGTCAATCCCTTTATGTAACCAACTACAACCTCCTATCCTCCCATACCTAACTCCAAACATCTCTGACTACTCCCAACACTCTCATCTACCTCACCATTATCTATCCATTCTATGGGAAATCTCAAAGAATCACCAAAACCCAAATTCACTAAGTTTTTATCATCCCAACCCTACCAACGCCAGTTAACCCAAACCATCATCAGTATCCTCTCAATAGGAATCGATCATACTAGACCGATGTTGGTCTCTATATCTAGCTAACCTTCCTATAACAACAACCTCATACCTTTCACCCAAACAACCCAAATCATCTAAAGCTTGATCCTGACCTGTCCCAATAACTTTATTTACCTGTTTGACTTCCAGATCTGATCATAACCTATTCTGTTAGATTAGATATGTTTATTGTACTTGAATGAGACACCTTAATCATATCAACTATAGTAGGACATTATTGGTTTACATCATTTATTGCATTAAGTTTTTTTAAACAGTGGTTTGATGGCCATCTAGGAAGTATCACACTTCCCAGATCTAGCATACACTAGGCAGTCCACTGACATATATTGTTTAATATTCCTCTTGTGGTCTTGTTTGTATATATAGGTAGTTCCTCCTAGCAAGAAGTTATCACAATTAGGATTGGATCGAGAAATTAGAACTCGTGCACTCTACCTTCCACCTTCATTCATAGGTATTCCTCCTCACCCTTACCTTATTTGTTTTTCTCTTACGTATACACACAATTCAAGGAAGCACCCAGTTCCTCTTTCTGCACTCTTACCCATACCCACTACATCAACTATTGTGACCACATATACATCACCTTATTTTTCTACATCACTTTAATCACTTGAAGAATTTTGGAAAGCACTTAAACTTTCAATAACTTCAAGTGATCTTCCCATCTCTTCTACACAATCAAATGCCTTCACATCAAACCAATCTTCACTTCCTTTTGAAATAATCATGTAAATACTACTCCCTCTACCTGTATCAACCACAATACCATCTTCAGACCCTCCAGTAGATATTTTTGTCATTCCTCCTAAGGGTGCCTCTTCACAAACAAGATTTATACCCCTTGGCACATTTCCTCAATGTCCTCTTTCATGTCCTCATAATAAGGTAGATTTTCCTTCCCCTAAGACCAATCCTTCTAAAGCCACATCATTATCTTCTATTTTGGGACCCCTCCATTCATCATTTTCTTCTATTTTGGGACCACCCCCTTCATCATCTTCTTCTATTTTGGGATCATCCCCTTCATTTATAACCTTTTCCACTAATAAAACAACACAATGACAACCTCTTTCTAAACCACCACCGAAAACTAAGTCTAGGTCATCCACATCATCAACCAATATTCCAAAACAAACACAGTCGACCCCATTCTCTTCAAAATCTAAGATAGTATCGAAGGCTCCAATCACACCACCTCACATCAAAACATCATTAAATTCATCATAAAACCCTTCACCTATAACCACTTCATCACCTATTCCTTCAGGATATTATACTACAATGTTTTACCAATTTCTCCAAACCTCAGAAATCACCTTGCCACTAATTAAACCCTTCAACCTAACTACACCAAGACCATCATGGTTTGAATCTAACCTTATTTTTTCATACCACTGTGCACCAAGGCATGAAATTGAACACTGTAGATACCTTAAAACAATCATACACAACCTTATCAATGATAATGATCTCCTCGATGAGGGAGAACCAACTCTTCCACCAACCCAATCATCTCCCTCACCCCAACATGCATATGCCAAAACATCTAACCCACCCCTTTCATCAAGGAATATTTCTAATGTGCCACAAACAATAGAAGATACATATAATGACATCACCACCCTCTTACCAAAATAAGATACATCTAATGATATCACCAACACACCACTAAAAGAGGATGTTCCTAGGGATGGTCCCCCTCTTTTGATCAATGTTATTCAAATAACCACCCTTTCTAGACCACATAACCCTAACTCCACCACACAACCTAAGCCAAATATATTTGCTTCTATACCTCCTCCTAGGGATATTTCCTCATCCACACCCCCCTCATAACCTAAAGTTTTCATCGCCGCTCTGACCATTCATCCCCTATCAACCCCTCCTTACTCTAAGGCCAAGGTGTCTATTTTGGCTGCTCTTAATCCTTCTTCCATCAAACAAACCATCATCAAATGAATTCATCATGCCATAGTTAAAATGTCACTTTATGAGCTTATCCAAAGCTCTCATAGACATAAACATGCTCTTATTAAAGCTCTACAACGGATCCCGGTATCATTTGATGAGCCTCAACCCCTTGTGGCTCTAGATGGTGCTCTGGTAGCATCTGCCACCATGTCCTTTGAAGATTCAGAAATCCCCAACATGCCACCAGAAGAACACGATCTTCCTCTCTTCATCACATTCTGCATTAACAACACGTGCATCCGACGGACTATGGTGCTAGTATCAATATAATTTCTTCTCACACCTTCAACCAACAAAAACTACCTAACACCATTATCACTGAATCTCCTTCTATCCTCCATGCTTTTAAAAATTTTGTAACCCACCATTGGGTACATTTTTCCTTCCCATTCACATTGGCCATAAACTCCTCCATGAGCTCTTCTACATTATAGAAGGAGAATTTTGGAATAATATTTTGCATATACATCCTTTGATTCATGTCATGCACTACATCCCATCTACCCTCCACCGATATATTGAATATGAACATGAAGGGACCATTTTTACTCTCCCTTTCGATGCTCCTCCTTTGAAGACATGTCATTTTCCCTATCGACCTAAAGACATGCTTGTCCCCAAATCCAACCCTTCTTCTAGCACATCCACTAGTTATTTTGTGCCTATATCAACATTACCCCATGATGGATCTGTCGATGTTATAATGCAGCACCTTACCATAGGAGAATATTAACTCCTCACTCTTAATTCTCTACCTTCTCCCAACCACCTAGACCACCCTGATAAGGCCCCTATGTATCAATTGAATGTTGGGGAAATTGTCTCGTTTATCCCCTCTTTTCTACAAACCCATCTAGTCTACAGTGGCCTCGATCACTCTTCTTCTCATGTCGAAGATCATCCACACACCAAACCATATGTTGGCGGTTTAAGATTCCTTGGAAAAACTTCCTTTGCCTACACATACCTCCACCGTTGTGCACAGAAGGGGTTTGGTATGGGGTTTTATGAACAAGGTCACAATAGCCATGTCTTCAAATAAACCCATGAACCATGTGAAAAGTTTGGCTTGGGATACAAAGAACACTCCATCCCCCCTTTGGGAACTTTTGCATCCTCTTCCATCAACATTGATTCACCTCCCTCCTCTCCATCTAACTATGTTTCCAATCTCGATGATATCAAATCTATTCCCCCTAACATTTTTTTAATTTCCACCATTTCCCTTGGACCAATATCTTATCATGTTGTAAATGAAATCCGTTCCTTTCCTCTCAAGCATCCAGAGATGGTACATGAAGATTACCCTACCATTGACATTCATCAGTGTGGTGATGATAATTCTATTCTTTCTTACATGGGAGTTGAGGATTCTCATATCCAAAATTCAATTCCCCCTGACACTTCTACTCTCCTAAATAAGTCCACTATCAACATTAATATCAGGACAACTCAAGATCCTTGCATCCTTAAGGTGGGCCAATCTTTGGAGCTGTAAGAACTCGAAGCCTTCACTTCTTTCTTATCCACACATAGCCAAGAATTTTCATGGTTGTACTCCAACATGCTTGGTATTGACCCCTCCATCATTCTCCATAACATTGTCACCATCCCCAATGCTAAACTAGTTAGGTAGAAGCTTCATCACATGCATCCTCAAGTTACTCTCCTTGTTAAAGAGGAGTTGTAACGTCTTCTTTCTACCAATTTCATCATCCCCATTGACTATAATCAATGGGTTTGTAACATCATACTCATCATTAAAGCATCAGGAAAGCTTCATATATGTACCAAATTTTGGTATCTTAATCTCTTTTTCCCTAAAGATGACTTTTCTCTTCCCAACATCGATCAACTTGTGGATCTTACCGCAAGACATGAAATGCTTTCTCTTATGGATGGTTTTTCTGGCTATAATCAGATCCTCATTGCGCTAGAAGATCAACATAAGACTACCTTCATCACCCCATGGGGCACCTTTGTTATCATGTCATGCCCTTCAGTTTTAAAAATGTTGGGGACACCTATCAATGAGCCATGAATTATATCTTTCATGATATCATACATAAAACTATAGAATACTATGTTGATGAAATCTTATGAAATTCCAAACATCGATGTGATCAACTCTCTATCCTTGAAATCCTTTTCAAGCATCTCATCCATTTTTTCCTTCACCTTAATCCCACCAAGCTTGTTTTTGGTGTATTACCTGGAAAACTCCTTGGCTTTATCATTTCTATTAGGGGTATTAAGGTTCACCCCGCCAAAATCAAGGCTATCCTAGAGATGTCTCCTCCTTCCAATCTTAAACAACTTCGTAGTATTCAAGGATGAATTCATTCCGTCTGCCACTTCATCTCACAACTTTCAGACCATTTCCAACCCTTTCATCATATTCTTTGTAAAGATGTCACCTTCCACTGGGATGATAACTTCCAAAAATCCTTCGATAATCTTAAGCAGTATCTCCTATCTCCACATGTTCTTATACCTCCATGCAGGGGAGAGCCTTTTTACCTATATGTTTCTACTACCCATCATGCATTAGGTGGCATGTTAGCACATCATGATGGCTAAGGTAGAGACAAGGTTTTCTATTACATTATTTGTACCCTACATGAGTATAAAGCTCGCTACACTGAAGCTAAAAATATGTGTTGCACCCTTTTCTTCAACACTTCCAAGCTCCACCATTATATTCTCAATCACAAAACGTATGTAGTCACTAGCTTTCATCTTCTCAAAAACATACATTCTAAACCTTACCAAAATGATTGCATCACTCGATGGCTAATGCTCATGATAGAGTTTGACCTAGAGTTCATCTCTTAAAAGTCTATTAAATTACAAGCAATCGTAAACCAATTATATGAAGCACCTCTTCTTACCACTCATCTTCCTCATGAGAAATTTCCTGATGAATCCACTAACAATCATAATTATGAGTCTTTTCCTCTCCGTATGACTCTTTTCTTTGACGGATCTAAATTTCAGTAAAGTGGAGGCACTAACATCATTCTCATTCCTCTTTGGGACAATCATATGCCCATTTCCCAAAAATTTTACTTTGAATGCATGAACAATATGGCAGAGTATGAAGCCCTTATCTTAGGTCTTGAAACTACTTTCCTTTTTGGTATTCAAATACTTGACATCTATGGGGATTCAAAGCTCATTATCAAACAAATTAAAGGATATTATCAGTGTAAAAATGATGTTCTACAAAAATATCAAGATATCATCCTATTTATCCTTAAATCCTTTGATTATTATACTATTCAAGTTGTCCCTCACTCATTCAATAGTTTTTCTGACACAATGGCTTCCTTTGCATCTCTCATCCCATGGACAATTAATGAATCCAAACTTTCAGTGGTTATTTGTGTTGGTACCAAAATTTGTTCTCCTTTTCAGTCTGAGCGGCTTCAGATATATGGCATGAAGCTTGAAGTCAGATAGATCATTATGTGTGCCGTTTCATAGCTAGGGATGTGATCTAACTAGCACTCAGATTCGTGGAGATATGGATAGCACTCTAATAAGACTTGATCTTGTCCTAACTGTTTTAGGTTATGCCTTTCAACCAAGGTAAGAGAACCTATTTTGTAACCCTCAAATGGTGAAGGAGATGAAGATATCCCTCAATTTGTGAAAATATTATGAAAATGCCTTGGGAAAATATGATCAACACTCCATCTTTGACTTTCACAAGTTGTCACTCCTAGATTATGGAAATATTTTCAATGCAAGGCAAGGGTTACTGAAGGCATTGTATGATCTTGATTTTCTTTTTGCATTTTTTAGATGGATTAAATTATTTTGTTGACACACAATGAAATACAGGGGTAATATGGGGTAGGATTTAGTTATTCTGAATGAATTTTTTGGTGGGAGATTTTAGACAAGACTAACTAGAATCTGCCAAATTCTTTGAGCATCTTTGCAAGAAATTTGTAAGACATAAACAATAGAATGCTTGAAAGGGGTTAAGGTTATCCTTCAACCAGGATATGCACAAAAAATGGAGGCCTAGATCTATACTATTCCACACAATCTTTGACAAACTACCACAAAAGCTTGAAGCAGATGAACCAACAAAGCATCTAGAAACCTCTATTTTATCATGACCCAAGGTGCGCCCAAAGGTTTACAAACAATCTCTAAATTCAGGGAAGGTAAAGTGATTTTAAATCTATTTATCTCTTTATAAAATGAAATCTCTTCTGAGTGTGAGATTGTAAATGCCACTAAACTATGAACACAAAATAAGACCATGTATGATCAAGAGAGATTTTAAACACAAGACTGCAATAAGAGTAAGAAACACCAATTGAAAACATTCTGAAACATAAGTGCATGCAAATATTGAAGGCCCTAGGAGTGACCTTCTTATCAAAGAATGTCTTCAACTTCTCTCTAAATCTGACATGCCTTTGGTGGGATGCTCTTCTCTCTTCATCTAGCTCTACAATCTGATTAATCCTTGCTTCATATGGACTGACCTCATGATCTTCAAGTTTTTGAACAAACTAAAATGAAGATAATTGCAGATGTAAGGGTAGCAGAGCTTGAGTTCCATACACCAACTCAAATGGGCTCTTACTAGTAGCTCTCTTGGTAGTGATTCTATCAGCCCAAACTACAAATTTTAATTGTTCACCCCATTTTCTCTTGTTCAACTCCAAGGTTCTCCTGATGATCTTCAATAAGTTCTTATTGTTGGACTCAACTTTTCCATTCCCTTGGGGGTTATAGTTTGAAGAATAAGTCAAATTGGTTCCATACTCCTTGCACATTGCCATAAAAGTTTTATCTCTTAAACACATGGCATTATCAGCCACAATCTTGACTGGCACACCAAATCTGCATATGATATTATTCAACAAGAAATCCATAACAACTTGGTGTGTTGCTTTGTTGGTAGGGATTTCTTCTACCCACTTGGTGAAGTAATCTGTGGCTACAAGGATCCACTTATGTCCAACATTAGAAGGGTTTGAGATCTCACCAATGAATTCCATCCCCCATTATTTGAAAGGATATTTAATTGATACATGATGCAAAGGAAGGGAGCCTGAAGCTTTCATTCTTCTAGAGAAATGCTGGCAGCTCTCACATTATCTAATCAACATGGTTGCACCTTTGAAGAGAGTAGGTCACCAATAACCAACTCTCACAAATTTGTGTGTTGTAACACTTCCAGCAAAGTTTCCTCCATAAACTCCCCCATGGAAATCAGTAATTAATTTGGGAGCTTCATCTTCAGTTATACATCTCAAGAAGACACCTTTAGGGTTCTTCCAAGCCAGCCCAAAGTCAGTGATGATGTATTTTTGAGAAGCCAGCTTAAGGGCTCTTTTCTAATTTTTATTTAAATGATCAAGATAGCATAAGTGTCTAAGGTAAAAGATTATATCCTTGTACCACTCAGAACTTACCAATTTCTCAAGAACATCTGCCCTTTCTTCCTCTACCTCATTTAATTCCATAATCTACAAGTTGGTCTCAGCCATGAGCTTGGCAAGACCTAAACCTCTTACTAGCTTTGTGGTTTATATGTCCATATCATACTCCTACAGTTTTTTCACCCATCTACATCTCCTACTTAATATCTCCATCTCTGATAAGATGTCTTTTACCATGGTGTGGGGAAAATAAGCAACAACTTTTAAACTTAAGATATAAGGCCTAAAAACCTTTGTTGCTTTCACCAAGGAAAATGCTTGCTTTTCCATGATTGTGCACTTCAACTCAACAGCTTGTAAGGCCTTACTAAAGATTGCAATAGGCCTCTTAGCCCCATCTTCATCCTTTTGGAGAAAAATAGATGCAATAGTATTTTCAGAAGCAAAGGAGAAGATTTGGAAATGCTTCTTGTAATTTGGGGCTGCCAAGACAGGTGCATGTTTCAATACCTCTTTGATTACTTCAAAAGCTTTAAGGGCAGCATCCTCCCACTTGATAATTTGATCTTTCTTTAACATGCATGTAATGGGGAGGGTTAATTCAGAAAAATTTGACAAAAACCTTCTAATGAAATTGATCTTCCCAAAGAAAGATTGAATAACCTTCTTTGTTCTTAGAATTGGGACCTTGCTGATTGCTTCTACTCTCTCAGGGTCAATCATGACACCAGACTTTGAAACAATGTGACCAAGTAGCTTGGTATTTTTCACTCCAAAGTGACACTTCTTTGGATTAAGAGAGATTCCAAATTCTCTACATCTGATCAACATTCTTTCCAAGTGCCACAAGTGATCTTTTATGCTCCTTGAAAACACAGTCACATCATCCTGATAAACTGCAATGCATTCATTTATGTAACCAGTAAAAGCAACATCCATTGCTCTTTGGAAGGTATCCCCAGCATTCATGAGACCAAAATGCATTCTTACATAAACATATGTTCCCTAAGGAGTGGTAAAGGTAGTTTTAAATATTTCTGACTCCTTGACAACAACTTGATTGTAGCTAGAGAAACCATTCAAGGTGGACAACAATTCATATCTAGTCACTAACTACAGCATGTTCTCCATGTTTGGAAAAGGATAATTGTCTTTCAATGAAGCTCTATTCATATTTCTGAAGTCTACACAAATTCTGATATCTCCATTCTTCTTTCTAACTAGAACAAGGTTTGCAACCCAAGATGAATACCTTGTGGGCTGAATGATCCCTCCCTCCTTCATTTTCTTCAATTCATCTTGCATTCTCATGGAGAGGAGTGGATTTATTGACCTTTCCTTCTATCTAAATTATTTTGCATTTTTCTCAAGAGGGATCTCATGTTGAAATACGTCTTCTCTATATGGTTTCAGCTTTGAATATGACCAGGCAAGACAGTCTTGATATTGTTTTCATAATTGGAGGTAGGACTGTTTTTCTTCCTTGTTTAAACTACTACCCAACCAAAATTTTCTTGGTTTATCCTTTGTTCCCAAGTCATGCTCTTCCACATCCCTTGAGGAAGACATGTTTCTATTGATGATGCAATCAGCATTGCTAAAATTTGACTCAAGAGCAATAAGACCTCTAGGAATGGTGTTAGTTTTCAATTGGATAATATCTTTTCCAAACAAAGTCTCTCTTCCTTTAGTCACACACACCATTGGTTCCCAATCAATATCGTAATCTACAAAATCACCTTGATTTTGTAAGAACCTCTGCACTTAATCATCATCATTAAACACTTGTTAATGCTTGATGTTTTAAGGGACAACTGGCCTAGTTAACACTTCAACATTGTACTCACAATAAGGTGAAACGGTACAATCTCCAAATATTGACCCCAACACTACCAACTTTTTAGCAGCATCATTCAAACTTCTGTCATGATGTACAATATTGAAAGAATCAAACATCTCAATTAGATCCCAAACTACATGTTTATACTACTTCATCTGTTGATTTATTGTAGCATATAATTTTCTTATTTATTTGACAACTAGCTCTTAATATCCTTTTGCAATGATGTCCTTGACACCATACTTCCATGCAATTCTTAGACCCACCAACAAGGCTTCATACTTAGCAACGTTGTTAGTACATTCAAAATTAAGCTTGAAGGAAAAAACAAATTCTTCCAAGCTAGGAGAAATCAAAATTATTCCAGCACCATTTCCAAATTTGGAGCAAGCTCCATAAAATAGAAAGGTCTAAGGAGAATATACCTGTTCAAGGAACTTTGACTGATCCATTTTTTGCTCCTTACCATTAGAAAACCCAATAAAATTATCAGCATCAACATCAGCAAATAATACTTCATAAGAAGCATTTTTTGGATCCTCAATTAGATGCAACATCTTCTTTTCTCCATAGAGCTTGACAAGGCTGACCTCAATGGAAATGGTGGAAAAATACATATCCATTTCGACACTCCCTCCAACACTTGCAGCCCACTTTCTTGACAATAACATACCCCACTTGACAGGGCAATCAACAATCACAACATCCAATTTTAAATTCCTCTCGGGATAAAATGCAAGTTGCACCACCAAACCCTTCACACAACCAACTACCGGCACTTCTCTTGAGTTCATGGCAGTAAATTTTCCATAGGCTGCTGTCACTTTGATATCCAACTCATTCATGACTTCCAGAGGCATGCCATTACATGATGCACTAGAATCAAACATACAATTTTGAAGTAGTCTATCCTTTATGATCAAATTTGTGAAGAATGGATCAACACTCAATTGGGAATCAACCAAGGATGTCCCCAAATATACCTTAGGTGTCTCTCCAAGATCTTCTACTGCTGGTGGTGTTTCAAGGTCTGCAAATATGTGAGGAGGAGTTTCAACAACATTTACATTTCTGGCTAGAGTAATCTTTTCCTCCTTCAATCCCAATTACTCAAATGCTCTCTTCTTATGCTCAGGAATCCTAATCAACTCAATGATTGGAACACTCACTTTGATTTGGCTCAATACTTTGGTTATGTCATAGGGAACACTCTTTGGCAAAGCATCATTGGAAGGGAGACAAGCAAATTCATTAGATGGCAAGGGGTTCTTGGCAACTTGGGCATGAGGAGGACTATAATTTTTACTTGGGACAGTAGAGATTTTGGCAGGTGTTTCCCTTCTATGAGCCTCTTTAGGGATACTTGTAAGCAAGGGTTTTTTAGATTTGGCCTGAGGCCCAGCTCCCTTAACAACTTTACTTCTAGTGTTATAGTCTTTCTCTTGAGCTACAACAACATTCCTCAATAATTGTCTATCTTCCTCCGAAGGGATACCACCATCATACTTCTTAATCATCAAATCTGTTAAGTATTCAAATTCATTGTTAGGAATTTCAAAATCTTGCACTACATCAACTTCAAGAGTATGAGGTGGAACGAAGACTTGTACCCGCTTGATGCAATCCCACAATGTAGCAGCAGTCCTAGCACTTATCACTTCAATAGATGTTGCTCGTCCTTGTGAGCTTGAAGAAAAACCCATCATGCAAATATCATCATCAGTGCCATCATCATTATTAGATTCAACATCTTTTTGGTCCACTTCACATGGAGGATGGGGTAGTAAACACCTATCACACCAATCAATATCAGCAACTTCCTCAATAGCAGCAACCCTAACTGTAATATTCCTATTTTAAGACTTTAGAAACAAGGGAATTTTTATTTTTTTAATAATGTTCCCTATTCTAAATACGTAATTTAGAACACACATTCGAAAACAACCATTCTTATAATAGATAACCATATGCAGCCGTAATGACTCGATAAACTACCGATCTATTCATTTCATGACTCGGTGAACTACCAATCTATTCATGTTTAACATTTAGTATTGAATAATTTTTTGTATACTATGTATACCTGGTTTTATTACCTTGTCCTAGGTATTGAGTGATCTATCTAAGGAACCTAACTAAATAGTTATTACCAATATTCATCTGCATCACAAACCTTAGACTAGGTGACGTAGGACAACGCAACCAGTAGCTTGCAATACTTTGGCCAATAACAAACTGTTTGTATTACTTATTCCTTGACATTATACTCGTCAATTCGGAATACGTCCTTCACCCCCACTCTATTATTATCTAGAATTTCCTTTACCAACTTTTGTCAGTCCTCTTGCCCAAGGTTTAACTCTAGTTCTGGTTAACAACGTAGGTTATGATAGGAAGGGGCTCACAAAGACTTAGGATAGATTGACATATTGGGTCAACCTAGGTCAACCCCATGTGCCAAGGTACCTTGAGTCCTAGATGGCTACTTTGTATCATAACTATGCTACTTCCCAGTCCTGGAGAGAAACTAAGTTCAAGACCAAAAGTATGTAGATCTAGACGATCAATGCAGAAGGGTGTTGCCACATGTCGACTACAGTGTTGTATCCTTGAGAAGATCCTAATCTTCTCGAACATACTACCCTGAAGTTGGCATGTTCTAGCATCCTACAGAATAGCCTCGTTGAGACATACATACCCCTAGGAGATTATTAAAGTTTAATTAATTTAGATTCTTAAAGACAGATTTTAGCAACCCTGCCCAAACTCTAATCCAACTCTCCCTAAGTAATTTTCCAAATCAGGTTCCTTTAACCCTTGCAAAAATTCCTTAACTTAAGATTTATTTTGATGTTTGCTAACTTTGGCTCAACAAGCAACTACCAAGAATAAGGAAAGCAACCTCTTAAGTTTCATTCAATGTTACTTAACTATTCAAGGAAGTGTAATAACCACTGAGGTTGTAACTTAGTGGAATATATTAAGTGAATTCTAATGATAATAAATCATATCTTCCTTCTTGACTTCTTTTCATAACAGAGGAAGAGTCTTCCTCTCCATGTTTAAGTTCTCAGGTTTAATGCACCCTTTATGTCCTTTAAAAATTACATAGTTTCCATTGAAGTGCATTATACGTTACTTTAATAGTATGAGATGTTTTAATAGGATCATTAAAATTCTGCAACTTATTGAGTTGCATCATAATTAGGGAATTAATCTAAATCCATTTTTCCTACTTATCCAAGAACACTCATTGAAACATATAAATAACATGAAGAATATCAATAGGATAGGATTCCATTTCTTTTACAAAAATACAAAATAATTTACATACTTCATGCAAGTAAATTCTCTTTCTACATTTCATTTTCAAAACTTATACATTTACAACTTATGCATTTCAGGCATACTACATGTCAGTAGCCTTAATTCAAAAGATAATAACATTTATTTTTTAGTACAACATAAGAACAAATCAGAATTCTTCACAAGAATCAACTTAGATCAGCCAATGCATCATATAAGTTTTTGTCTTCTTTTATCACTTACGAAGTCCATTTGTAAAAATTGCTAGCACAGGTCAATTCAATGAACTGAGCATGATAAGCACTAAGCCTTAAAATGAAGTGCATTCCACTAATTTCTCCAATAAAAATAACCCTTCTTTAATGAACAACAAGTAATTCTTACTCCCTAAACATAAGTAATATAAATAAGAAGAAGAGCAATACTAAACATTTTTAACAAAAGGAAGAACATAATATAATCTATAATACATGTCTTACAAATTATAGTATAATTGATCCCATCAATTATCTTTACCAAACAACAAAACATAATATATCATTGTTTCCAATCCTACCGATTACAATACAACACTTATGACTACTAAAAGATACAAAAGTGTTTACAGCATATTCCTTCTTGAATGACTCATCTAACTTTCAAACAAGGAAGAAGAGAAAATATTCCATATGCCAAACTACATAATCATCAGCAAGGCTAAAACAGGTATATATCAAGATTTAAACTGTTCCCTTAAAGGTTCTCTACCTTAAAATTCAACATCTTAAGGTATTCATCATAACAGAATAAGATTCCAAACTATATTCATTTCTTTCATCTTAATAAAATAGTTTTACCTCCTCTCATACATACAGATTAAGTTCATTCAAGAGTTCCAAGGAAAGATAACAAGATCAAATTCAAGGAAAAATAAAACTAAATGCTACCTTTCCTTCTAAATCTTCACATTATAATGCATGAATTCTACCTTCCATTGGGAGCATTGTAAAAATGAAGTTTATATACAGTCCAAGGACAGTAAAGTTTCACAGTTTATCTTTCAAAGACTTTTCACTCTTTCATTGGACTAGAGCAGCCTCATGGTAAGAAGAAAACATGCAACATTTTTCTTTCTTAGGACCCTTTACCCTCTAACAGTGAAGTTCCATCAATCCATTCCATTAATTTTCCCTCTTTCTATACTCGGTAATAGAACAGTGAAGTTCTACACATAGTTGCAGTCAAGTTTGAATCATAATTAACCTTCCAAATTTAACATTCATTTAGTGGACCTATCAAGAGACAAGAAATCTGAGTAGGTGCTACACTCAAAATTTTCCAATAGTTAAGGAAGAAATATCTCGACAGTATTCCCATGCATCACTGCAAGAACTACAGATTGGGATTCCAAAAACAAGACAGCCAACAAGTTGATTCCAATCACAAACTCTAAGAGTTTATCTAACAACCTACTGAGCCATGGTTCTAGTTTTCTCTTACGCGTGTAGTTTATTCAAAAGGATTTTGAATTTAGAACCACTCCATCCAGTGATAAAATCCATTTAAATGATAAGATCAAACAACTAATTAATAATACGTTCAGTCAAGACTCGAATTACAAATCCAAACACAATGTACAACATAAGCTCCCTAAAAGGCTCAAATCATTCAAATGCTTCTAACCAAGTTTGGGTAGCAAAATTTTCCCTCTTTAGTTTATAAATTAGTTGAAATACTATAAGAACTAAACCAACACATCGTTCAGGTTACTATATCCATTAAATTCACCAAGTAACAAGCTGAATGTATAGTGTTGCATCAAAATATCACAATCAAGAATTCATATATACACCAACACTGTGGTGCTAGACCGAGTACAATGAAAATTCTTAGAAATAGTTCAGAATAATAAAAGAGCTTCCCTTCCCAGTTAACATCTAATCAAACCCATTTTCCCAACTTCAAATGGAGAGTAAGATGCTTGACAGAGCTCAAACCAAACAACTACAAACATCAAATTTGAGTTCATAACGAAAATACAATAATAGTTAAATAGTCATAAGGAAATAGTTCACAAGCACCATGTCTTAAGCGGCTTCGAAAAATGGTACACTTTATCCAAGCTAACAAACCCAAGTTCCAAGGTCAATACGGGTTCAAAAACAGCCACAGTGTTCGTAAGATGGAATACAAAAACCAAGTCATATATGGTTTTTTCTAGTGCATCCAAATTTTATAACAGTCAAAGCTTCTGTAAGGTGAGATACAAAAACAACAAGCCATATACATATTTATTCACTATCCATTCAACTATGAAATAAAACGTTAACACCATAGAGCTAAAAAAATCTCTACAACGGTTCCATCCACTAAAACAAGTTTCTAATCAAATAGTTTGAACCAATTTGTAAGTATCCATAAGAACTGGAGTTGCTTACCAATTCGGGTTCACAAAACACAACAAGTTCACAACCACTCAACTCAACAAACACTGACAAATCTCAGTAACAATTATGGGCCGCTAAAGAATTCGAAACCAACAACTATTTCCAACCACTGAAGAAGCTAAACAAAGTTACCATTTTTGTTCATATATGCATATTTCCTTTGTGCAAAAGACAATACAACATAAGCTTTCAATAGAATCATGAATAACACGGGTTTGAAACCCAGAGTGTAATTTTTACAAAACCCATCAACTATTAACCAAATAAGCATGAAATGCACAAAATCATCAGGTAAAAGTTGTTTTAATGAAAAAACTTAGAGGAAAGCAAGAGATTTTAATAGTTAGGGCCTATCATGCCTGATAGTGTCGCTATAAAATTGAAGAAGACCTCTAGCCGAACTCATTTCTTCTCCTCTTCTCCATGAAAGATCAAACAACCAGATACTTCTTCCACAATGCTTCTTATACACTCCATGAAACGAAAAATAGATTTGAAACCTCCAAAATAGCCATGTAGTGCAGTTTAAACTGCTGGTTTGAAAAACCAGAGTGCATGTAGAGAGAAAATTGGATAGCATGCAAAATGAAACAACCCAACAAAAATCCGCTGGCATGCCTACCTAGGTGTTTTGGGCTCAACAAACAAAAACAATTAATTTCATTTACTCCATATCTCCCACCTATTCTTCCTTGCCACTGCCTGCTAATTCTGGCGATCATCAAATCAAAAATAACATGTATTTCCATTTTTAGAGATGCTTCCACCTAAGCCTCCACCAAACCAACTAACCCCTACCAAAGTTGGCAGTCCGTATACATTTAAAAACATTATCAACATCATCATAAATGCCTTAGGAACTATCGCCACTATGCATGCAACCCCCTTAAGTCCCAATTCATATCCATTAGTTTAGGATAGGTTAGATTGCTTAGGTTAGATCTTAGGTAGGATTTAAATTTATACCTTAGGATGTAACACTAATATCTAACCCACCCACCATGGCCTTAGCAATTAAGTTAGCTAATCTCAACATAGGTAAACAATTCAAAGTACCATAGTTTAGAATACTAGGTTAGGTTACAGATCAACAATTCAACCAATCCAAACAGAATAAGGATTTTTATATTAGAACCAGAATTCTATCCAGTATCATAGCTTAGACAGAATACATATATATTTTACCTAGCTTAGGATCCATGGGTTAGTCCTCAATAGGATCCCAGATATCTTTCTCTTGCGCTATGAATAGCTACATTCCCATCTTTATCAGCAATGACCTGTCATGGTTGATATTCAAGGACCAAAGCCAAACAACCTACTGAATGGAAGTATGTTCACACAAAAGTCAAAGAACTTGCAACAACAAAGTTCAGTCCAGCGTGTAGCTTAACTCATGGAATGTCGATTTTACCATTCATTCAACAAAGTAGTTTTAAAACATTCCTTGGATCACTGAAATTGATCCAAGGATGAGTCAGATAAATAGATAAGTTTACAACTCTTAAACCAGATTGCAAATCACCTACCATAAGTGAAAAAGGGATTTAGAGACATCATTCTAGTTCAGTCAAAGGATCTTAAGAGTAGAAAAGACATATCCATATAAAGCATGATTTCCAATAATCAAAAGAACATATGCTTCAAGGAAAATCACATATCAACACTTGAATTCAAAGGAGGAAAATAACATCAGTCAAGGGTGTTACACTAGCAGTTAGGGGATCAGGAAACACTCTTCCTTCACATGATTGAGAATGTCTATTTTCAGACCCCGTGGGTCATTTTCCTCTATTTTCTAGACTTTGATCACCTCTAGGATGATTGGAAAATATTTCACGGTTTTGTGCTCTTGGCTGACCTTATGAAGTCTATCCAATTCCTTTCTCAGCTCTTGCCAACTTGTATGAGATTTCTTTGACATCCCCTACCAAATTTTTCACAACCTCCTCCAAATTAGCACCCTTGCTAGCTTGAGGTTTTTCAGGGTTTATCAACTTTACACAATCTCTCTTGAGAGGTTTCCCAATTACTTTGATATTGTTTTCCATTTGAAGTGACATGGTGAAAGATTGTCTTAGATTAGTAGGGTTCTTG
Organism: Taxus chinensis; assembly: GCA_019776745.2. Lineage (NCBI taxonomy): Eukaryota > Viridiplantae > Streptophyta > Pinopsida > Cupressales > Taxaceae > Taxus > Taxus chinensis. The sequence goes on along the minus strand of CM034146.1, from coordinate 81,046,122 downwards.
TCTCTTAAGTAGTAGGCTTCCTTCTTGTCAAATGCATCTGTATATTTGATTAGACAAGATTCATCCCAAGGCCTAAGACTAACAAGCAGCCTCCAGAAAGTTTTGCTAAACCTTGTATTGAAGTCATGGATTGATTCATTGGAATTCTTCTTTATATTTCAAATTCAGAGAAGAGAAATATAGGATCAGTCTTGTCACCATATTGCAACCTAAATACATTCTTCATTTCAGTCCATGAATCAATAGAATTATCAAGCAGAGCCTTGTACCAATCCCTAGTATCCTCTTCTAGTGTATGAATGAACAATTTAATATACACATCTTCAAACTCTATTTCAAAATCCTCCATCATGTTAACAAAAATTTTGAGAAGTTGATCACCAGTTATAGCATTTTTACATTGGAACTTTGGCAACCTATTTCTGACATCTTGTGGTACATCATTTGAGTAACCATACATTCCTTTAAAATCTATAGGACCAAATGTGTTAACAATAAATGCAGGTCTAGGGTGAGCCATATTGTTTGGTCGAGGTGATCTTGGGGGTAATATAAGCTGATGAGGAGTGCAAGGTCTTTGGGGCTCAAGAATGTGGTTCACAAGATTGGTATCCTTTAAGAGCTGATTTTCTTAGAAAGGTTTATTTGAACTGAAACACAGAGGTGTAGATTGGAGAAGGAACATACCCGGCACAGCAGAAGGACCTTCACTAGCTGAGGCAAAAAAGTTTATGAGAGGATTGCTTGAATCAAAATTAGTTAAAGAAGAGTAAAAATCCTCTACCAAAGGTTGATCTCTCTCACTTATGGATATATCTTTGCCTGATGGCTGACCTTTAACAACTTTCCAAACTCTTCTCCCTTCTAACTCTGAGTTCCTTGAATCTGAAAACAACTTTTTAGCAGAGTCCATAATGAAGAGAGATCTTCTTCCTTCCATTTTTGTAGAGGTTACAAACACCAAAGTAAATGACAGAAAGGTAAGACACTGGTATTTATCAATATCATAACAACATGGAGTCGCCACTAAGGACTTTCACCCTAGTTGTGCAAATGCACTAAAATACTCTGTCAAATATCTATCAGCACTGAAAATCTTGCCAAAATTTATAGATCAGGTCTTCCTTTTCTTGAATTTATCAATCAAAAATGCAAATGAAGTGCACAACAGCTGAAAACTGATAAAATTGCAGGCAAAACTTATACCTTCACTTAATCCTTACAAATCTAATTATAAAATGATGCTTCAACAATGTATTTGCATGCAGAATTTGCAAGGGACATTACCAGGATTTGACATGTATCACAAATATGTATGAATATGGATCAGATTGAACTAAGAAAATTTCAAACTCATAACTCTACCCTTCATTCCAGCCTTATAAATCTGATCAGAAGATACTCAAATTTGTAATTGCACATAAATCACATAAGAAGTATTACCAGGGATCTGAAATACTGAAATACTGAACAATGTCCTTAGAAATGGTGCCACTGGAAAAAATTTACCGAATTCTTTGAGGACCTTTGCAAGAAATTTATAAGACCTAAATAGCAGAATGCTTCAAAGGGGTTAAGGTACTCCTTCAACCAAGATATGTGCACCAAATGGAGGACCAAATCTTCACTCTTCCACACAATCTTGGATAACTTGCCACAAAATCTTGAAGCAGATGAACTAACAAAGCATCAAGAAATCTCTATTTTATCATGACCTAAGGTACACCCAAAGGTTTACAAACAACCTCTAAATTCAAGGAAGGTAAAGTGATTTTAAATCTATTTATCTCTTTATCATATGAAAGCTCTCCTGAATGTGAGATTGTAGATTCCACTAAACTATCAACAAGAAATGAGACCATGTATGATCAAGAGATCTTCCAAACACAAGACTGTAATAGGAGAAAGAAACACAAATTGAAGACATTTTGAAACATAAGTGCATGTAAATTTTTCAAAAAGACAACACAAAATAACCCAGAATGACCAAATTTATCAGAAGGGGAATGTTATACGAACAATCTCAAAGCTTGCTAATGGCTTTACAACTGAAACGAACTCAACATGATAAAAATCTGATGTAGAAAGGAATTAGAAATGGTTCTCAGGTGGTTTCTCGGAGAATGGGATTCTTCCCAAATTTTCCTGTGAATTTCTAAGTTTCTCTAACCTTTTGCATGTCCAAAAACATGGATTGTATAACATTCTATTACATTTGATCCTTCTTTCCCAAGAAAAGAATATGCCCAGCATCAAGTTTGTTACAAAATTCCAATATGATTCACAGATAGGGACGTTTAACATATTTGGAAAAAAAGTTGCCAAGTGTTTCAAAAATAATGAATCATTCCAAATCCTTCATCATTATCCATTATGGAGGCACATTTTTCATTCTCCCAGCATACAGACCCCTTTCATTTCATTATTTCATCCTTATCATTTCAATATTTGATTCTGCAACTTCTTGATTTGATATTTCACATTTTGCACGAGTTAGGGAAAAATTCACTTCAAAGACACCCCAAATCTGCAAATTGATCCTTGAAACCAATTGCATTGGTTTTTACAGGAACAAACAACACAAAATTGCCAAAAATTTGATCAAAATTGATGCAAAATTTTCATTTCCACACTTCCTAGAGCAAAGATGGAGGCCAAATGTAAGAATGTATAGTTACCATCGATTTTCCCTTTTCCCTTCAATTTGGGCCCTCCACGTGTCAAAATACAATTGATAATGAATTTGGGATCACTTTTTGACCTTTTAACATTTTTGCAAAAATGGAAAAAAATTGACTTTTTTCTCCACCCCTCCTCCCTTGAAATTTAGAGCTGACACGTGGCATATGTTGGGTCCCATTGAAGTTGCGACTCAATTATGTGCATTTTCACCTTTTTGGGAATTTGGAAAATTTTCAATTTTTTCCTCACGGGCCCGCACCTCCGCCTATATCCTTGAAACGTGCCCACATCTCTATTGCTAAGAATCTGCACGCTTATTTCATGTTTTAACCCCTTTTTTCATCGAGGGAAAATTCTCCATTTTTCTTCCACGGGCCCGTGCCTCCGATTTCTTCCCTACCACGTGTCCTTCTAATTTTTCAAAGAGCAATGCCTCAAATTTTCATTCTAAGTCTTTTTGCAAAAAGGGAAAAAAATTCCTTTTGCCTCCATCGGCATGCCTACCCGCTCTGCCCACCACGTGTCTCCCTGTGGTTTGTTTTGTGGACCCGCACTTCAAACTTCCATTTTAACTCCTTTTGTAAAGAGGGAACAATTTCACTTTTTCCCCCGCCGGCCCGCTGACCCACACTCTCCTCTATACCTGTCACGTGTCCACCCCTTGCTCCATTGTAGACCTATGGTCCTTTCCACACCCTTTGCATGACCACAGGACCAAAACACCCTGCCTCTAATTCCATTTTGGTGTTTTGGTTTTGGTCCTAAGTCCTCCGCCTACCTCTAATTCCACCTTTGCATGAAAAATTGACACGTATCCTCCTACAAAGTTGCGGGGGAAATTTGGAATTTCTGCCAAAACACCAAAAAAAGTTAAGTTTTCAAAGAAACCCGCTGATCCTTGTCCAACCAGAAGCAGCCATGTATTAAGGGAGGCTTGAGTTTAATTTTGATGGGTAAAGGACACCCATACGACCGTCAAAAAACACAGAATTTGTCTGCGACCTCCAAAATCATTTTTTTCTTTATGGATGAAGGATTTTCTTATCAAAAGGCAAATGGAAGGTATTTTAAAGCAATTTTCGACCATGGTGATAGTTTTTTTAGGGAAAATAAGCACAAAATGAGCAATCACGAGCTCCAAAGGCCAAGAAAAGTAGAAAAAATGAAAGAGGCCCATGGATTTGGAAATTTAGGGCACAAAATAAGGCACACATGTATTTTTGTTTTAAAATGGGGCAAAATAATAAGTTTGTGAGCCTTTGAAAGCATTCAATCTGGAGAACAAAGTTTGCAGACCACCAAATTCAAAGAAAAATGTTTTTAGAGCACATAGAACAAAGGGGAAATATGGGAAAATAACAGAGGATCAAAATGGGCACCAACAGTTCGTAGTTATGATCAACCATCTTACATCCATGGGTTACCTCATGTTAATAATGTTGAACCTGACTCATCATATATTTTGTACTCTCAAATCTTCGATTATCTATCAAAATACATCAGTCCCTCAAACTTATCTAAGAATGGTAGAAGGTCATTTCTCCAACGTGATAACCGCTATGTCATTCTTGAAGGCGTCCTCTATAAATGGGATTTGACAATATTCTCCTTCGATGCGTTAAATCCCTTGAATCTACTTGCACTATCCAAGAAGTCCACAATGGCATTTACGGTGGAAATTTTAGTAGCTTGGTTATCACTAAACACATTCTTCACCTTATCTATTATTGTCCTTTTCTCAATCAATACTACTCTGAATATGTTAAGAAATGTGTCTAGTGACAACAACATTCCAATCTTGTTTGCATTCCTAGCCAGGCCTTACAATTGGCTCATGACCTTTGGCACTTTTTACAGTGGGACCTCGATCTCATTGGTACTATCAATCCTCATTCTTATCAGTGTCATCATTTCATTATCATTGTAACTAAATATTTCACCAAGTGGGTGGAAGTTATTCCACTCACCTTAACTAAATCTAATTAGATCATTAACTTCATCAACCAACACATAATTTGTCACTTTGACGTTCCTCACAAGATCATCACAGATAATGGGAAGTCCTTAAAAAACAAAGATGTTAAGAAACTCTGTGACTCATTCAATATCAAGCTTAGTTTCTCGTCTCCTTATTATCCTCAAGCTAATAGCCAGGCCAAAGATAATAACAAGACCTTGCGTAACATTCTTGCTACAACCATCAATAAAATAGGTCGTGATTGTCATCCTCAACTTCGCTTCATTCTTTGGGCTTATCAGACCAATGTTCATACCTCCACAAGTGCTACCCCCTTTTCTCTCATATATGGTTCTGAATCCATTCTTCCCCTTGAAGTTAAAATTCCATCCTTACGTGTGTCTCTTTGTGACATCATTTTTGATGAAGATTATGCCTAAGAGCTCCTAGCCCAACTTGAATTTTTAGATGAGCATTTCATCCTTTCTCTTGAGAATCATCATGTTTATCAAGATAATGTCTAACATGCTTATAACAAGCATCTCAAAGAACGTGACTTCAAAAAAGGTGACCTCATCTTATAAGAAAATCGTAATGTCACTACTGTAGAAGGGAGCCAACGGGAAAAGTTCTCCCAATTAGATTGGACCATACATTATCATGCATACGTATGGGTTTAGGGCCTAAAATTTGGCTTCTCTTGATGGTAAACTAGATACTTAACCTCTTAAAGCATTTCCCTTACGGCCATTCTATTTTTAGCATATATACCCATTAGCAGATAGTTATCTCTTTAGATCATTCCTCCATCATAAGCCCCTTCTATATATCATTGTAATGATATGAAACTATGTGGTCTACCGTCACTTCCCCGACATGACCTTAAATGTGGGAAAAATGACTCCACCAGTAGCATTTTCCTTATGGTTAGGTTATCCATTTTTGGTGAGAACTTTGTGATCATTACACCCATCATCTTCTTCTTTATCTATTGGAACCACGCTAAGGGTCTAGGGGTATCACTTGTGCAATCATCATCCCCTCCTAAGTGGTCTACCTAGCTATAGCCAACTCTTCCCCTTAAAAAAAAGACAAACAATAAAGTCGCAATTATGGATGCTCTTATCTCATGCTATCTTACAACATATTGATCCCTTGAAGGACAATATTCATAAAAATCATATAACAAAAGTAGTCTGATCCCACAAAGGACAACTATCATGAATATCTTATCCTGTCATCTAAAATAAAAATTCAAAACAAAAATCCAAATGCAAAAGAAAAAAGTAGACCATACCCTCGAAGGATGGCTACTCTATTGTATCATGGCAGTGAAGGCTTCTTGCATTGATCAGTTTGCATCTTTCCCTTTCCCAGAGCTGAGGAATAGTCCTAGGTACAAATGCCTATGGAGAATCCTCTTCCCGAATACACATTACATATCAAACCCCTTTATCATGTCGACATTAGGTTTATGATATTATTGCATCCATTTTTACGCCATGGTCTTTTGGTATAACTAACTTCTATTGGTTATCTATTAACACCTGCCATTGGCTACAAGTGCAATGCCTTGAGTGGTACCCTTTCTTTTTTACCTCCATCTGTTTTGAAGCATGGTTTCTCTGTATGCCCCTTGCTACGATTATATGTCATTTAAGGTCACCCTTTATTGAAATCACATTCTCCCATATCAAATTTTGAACCATGAATTCTATATGTATATGTTTACCTTTAAGGTTGACATATCTTAAAATCATTCATAATTCCATGAATTCTATCAATATTTATTAATGCTCTTGCTAATACACTTTTTGGTTTGGGAATTATACTTTATCTCCATTGCATTTTGCGAATCCTAATTAAGGATATTTCTCATGTAGCACTCATTATCCAGTAACTCCTCATCCCCCACCATGGTCACCATGTATTTAATCCATTCATCCTTGCTCCTCATTTCTACTCATCCGCCACTTATCCCCAAGTTACCCTTCTCACCATTCTGGCCCCCTTTCACCATTCTTTGTTATTCCATTTCTCTCTTCCACTTTTAGCTTGACAATCTTACTTAATCGTCCTTTTCATGTGGGAATCTTAGTTGAGGTATACCCTCTTCCTAAGATCTTTCCATTGTATAAACTTCTCCACCATCTCCTCTCTCATAAAAAAAATCACCACCACACACATCTTTCTGTTATGCCTCTTCCACTTATCACTTTCGCTTCATCACTCTCACCACATGGGAATCCCAATTAAGGATTCCCCTCACACTCTCCATCCTACACCGCATATGTGCTTACATCCATTCATGTCACACTCATTTGTTTCATTATTTCCTTGTTATCACCTATTCTCACCTCTTGTTCCATTTTGACATACACCACTCATTATTTTCTCATTCTTCTTTGTATTCACATTTTTCTTGGTAATCTTACTTACATATGCTCATGGTATGGAAAATTCACTTGAGGGTTACCCTTCAGTTCATCTTGTGATGCCTTCTTCCCATCAACTTTGTCAGTCACTTACTTCTTCTCATCATTCTTCTTCTTCTTTGGCGTAGCAATCCTACTTAACCATTCCTGCCACATGGAAATCTTACTTAAGAGTCCCTCTGAAGGTTGATATGTCATCATTCCTTTCCCCATCACCACACATCTCTGCCTTTCAATTTTTCTTGGCATTTCCCATCATCCCATCTTCTCATCATCTATATCATTGTCTTCTGTTTGGCAATCTTACTTAACCACTCGTGCGACATGGCGATCTTACTTAAGAGTCCCTCTTAAGAATGATCTGTCATCTTGGACTCCCCCATCAATCTATACCCTCACCATCCACATTTTTTTGTTAGTCCCCATCATCACATCCTCTCACCATCCACATTTGTTTGTTAGTCTGAGGCCTTGGGATTCTTCATGATATTTTCAAATTCAAACAAGAGAAATATAGGATCAGTCTTGTCACCATATTGCAACCTAAATGCATTCTTCATTTCAGTCCATGAATCAATATAATTAGCGGGCAAAGCCTTGTACCAATCCCTGACATCCTCTTCTAGTGTATGAATGAACATTTTAACATACACATCTTCAAACTCTATTTCAAAATCCTCCATCATGTTAACAAAAATTTTGAGATGTTGATCACCAGTTATAGCATTGTTACCTTGGAACTTTGGAAACCTATTTCTGACATCTTGTGGGACAACATTCGGGTAACCATCCATTCCTCTAAAATCTATAGGACCAAAGGTGTTAACAATAAATGGAGGTCTAGGATGAGCCATATTGTTTGGTAGAGGTGATCTTGGGGGTGACACAAGATGATGAGGAGTGCAAGGTCTTTGGGGCTCAAGAATGTGGTTCACAAGATTGGTATCCTTTAAGTGCTGATTTTCTTGGAAATGTTTATTTGAATAGAAACACAGAGGTGCAGATTGGAGAAGGAACTTACCCGACACAACAGAAGGACCTTCACTAGCTAAGGCAAACAAGTTTATGAGAGGATTGCTTGAATCAAAATCAGTTGAAGAAGAGTGGTAATCCTCTACCAAAGGCTAATCTCTCTCACTTATGGATATATCTTTTCCTGATGTCTGACCTTTAACAACTTTCCAAACTCTTCTCCATTCTAACTCTGAGTTCCTTGAATCTGAGAACAACTTCTTAGCAGAGTCCCTAATGAAGAGAGATCTTCTTCCTTCCAATTTTGTAGAGGTTAGCAAAACCAAAGTAAATGAGAGAAAGGTAAGACACTTGTATTTATCAATATCATAACAACATGGAGTCACCACTAATGACTTTCAACCTAGTTGTGAAAATGCACTAAAATACTCTGTCAAATATCTATCAGGACTGAAAATCTTAACAAACTTTATAGATCAGGTCTTCCTTTCCTTGAATTTAACAATCACAAATGCAAATTAAGTGCACAACTTCTAAAAAGTGATAAAATTGTAGGCAAAGCTTATACCTTCACTTAATCCTTACAAATCTGATTATAAAATGATGCTTCAACAATGTATTTGCATGCAGAATTTGCAAGGTACATTACCAAGGTTTGACACGCATTCAAATATTTCAAATATCTATGCATATGGATCAGATTGAACTAAGAAATATCAAACTTAGAACTCTACCCTTCATTCCAACCTTATAAATCTGATGAGAAGATGATACTCAGATTTTTAATTGGACATAAATCACATAAGAAGTTTTACCAGGGATCTGAAATACTGAACAATGTCCTCAGAAACAGTGCCACTGGACAAAATTTACAAAATTCTTTGAGGACCTTTGTAAGAACATTTTAAGACCTAAACAGTAGAATGCTTCAAAGGGGTTAAGGTACTCCTTCAACCAGGATATGTACACCAAATGGAGGCCCAGATATACACTCTTCCACACAGTCTTTGACAACCTACCACAAAATATTGAAGCAAATCAACCAATAAAGCATCAAGAAATATCTATTTTATCATGACCTAAGGTGAACCCAAAGGTTTACAAACAACCTCTAAATTCAAGGAAGGTAAAGTGATTTTAAATCTATTTATCTCTTTATCAGATGAAAGATCTTCTAAATGTGAGATTGTAGATGCCACTAAAATATCAACAAGAAATGAGACCATGTATGATCAAGAGAGATTCCAAACACAAGACTGTAATAGGAGAAAGAAACACAAATTAAAAACATTCTGAAACATAAGTGCATGGAAATTTTTCCAAGAGACGACACAAAATAACCCAGAATGACCAAATTTATTAGCAGGAGAATGTTATATGAACAATCTCAGAGCTTTTTGATGTCTTTACAACTGAAACCAACTCATCATGATACAAATCTGATGCAGAAAAGAATTAGAAATGGTTATCAGGCGGTTTCTCAGAGAATGGACTTCTTCCCAGATTTTCCTATGAATTTCTAAGTTTCTTCGACCTTTTGCATGTCAAAAAACATGCATTATATAACATTCTATTACATTTTATCCTTCTTTCCCATGAAAATATTATTCCCAGCATCAAGTTTGTTACAAAATTCCAATATGATTCACAGATAGGGACGTTTAACATATTTGGAAAAAAAGTTGCCAAGTGTTTCAAAAACAATGAATCATTCCAAATCCTTCATCATTATCCATTATGGAGGCACATTTTTCATTCTCCCAGCATACAGACCCCTTTCATTTCATTATTTCATCCTTATCATTTCAATATTTGATTCTGCAACTTCTTGATTTGATATTTCACATTTTACACGGGTTAGGGCAAAAATAACTTCCAAGACACCCCAAATCTACAAATTTATCCTTGAAACTAATTGCATTGGTCCTTGCAGGCACAAACGACACAAATTTACCAAAAATTCGATCAAAATTGATGCAAAATTCACATTTCCACACTTCTTGGAGCAAAAATGGAGGCCAAATTGAAGAATGTACAATTACCGTTGATTTTCCCTTTTCCCTTCAATCTGGGCCCTCCACGTGTCAAAATATGATTGGGAATGAATTTGGGATCACTTTTTGACCTTTTAACATTTTTGGAAAAATGGAAAAAATTTAGCTTTTTTCTCCGCACCTCCGCCCTTGAAATTTGGAGCTGACATGTGGCATAAGCTGGGTCCCATTGAAATCGCGGCTCAATTCTGCACATTTTCACCTTTTTGGGAATTTGGAAAACTTTCACTTTTTTCTCTGTGGGCCCACACCTTTGCCTCTGTCCTTGACATGTTTCCACCTCTCTATCGATAAGAATCCATGGGCTTATTTCATGTTTTAACACCTTTTTCATCAAGGGAAAATTCTCCATTTTTCTTCCACGGGCCTGCGCCTCCAATTTCTTCCCTACCACATGTCCTTCTGATTTTTCATGGAGACACGCCTCAAATTTTCATTCTATGTCTATTTGCAAAAAGGGAAAAAATTCACTCTTGCCTTCGCTGGCCAACGGACCCGCTCTACCCACCACGTGTCTCCCTATGGTTCGTTTGGTAGACCCGCGCTTCAAACTTCCATTTTAACTCCTTTTGCAAAGAGGGAATAATTTCACTTTTGCCCCTGTCGACCCGCCAAACTACACTCTCCTCTATTCCTACCACGTGTCCACCCCTTGCTCCATTACAGACCCGCGGCCCTTCCCGCACCCTTTTTCCCATTTTCTAAAAAGGAAAAACTTGCCTAAATCCTCCGTCAGCCTCTCATTTCATCTTTGCATGAGAAAGTGACATGTATCCTCCTGCGAAGTTGCAAGGGAAATTTTGAATTTTTGCCAAAACACCAAAAAACGTTAAGTTTTCAAAGAAACCCACCGATCCTTGTCTAACTAGAAGTGGCCACATATGAGGGGAGGCTTGAGCTTAATTTTGATGGGCAAAGGACAACCGTACGACCGTAAAAAAAACACAAAATTTGCCCGCGACCTCCAAAATCAATTTTTTCTTCGTGGATGAAGGATTTTTTTATCAAAAGGCAAATGGAAGGTACTTTAAAGCAATTTTCGACCATGGCGATAGATTTTTTAGGGAAAATAAGCACAAAACGAGAAATCACGAGCTCCAAAGGCCAAGAAAAGTAGAAAAAATGACAGAGGCTCGTGGATTTGGAAATTTAGGGCACAAAATAAGGCACACATGTATTTTTGTTTTAAAATGGGGCAAAATAATAAGTTTGTGAGCCTTTGAAAGCATTCAATTTGGAGAACAAAGTTTGCAGACCATTCAATTCAAAGAAAAACATTTTTAGAGCACGTAGAACAAAGGGGAAAGATGGGAAAATAACAGAGGATCAAAATGGGCACCAACAGTTCGTAGTTATGATCAACCATCTTACATCCATGGGTTACCTCATGTTAATAATGTTGAACCCGACTCATTAGATCTTTTGTACTCTCAAATCTTCGATTATCTATCAAAATACATCAGTCCCTCAAACCTATCTAAGAATGGTAGAAGGTCATTTCTCCAATGTGATAACCGCTATGTCATTCTTGAAGGCATCCTCTATAAATGTGGATTTGACAATATTCTCCTTCGATGCCTTAAATCCCTTGAACCTACTTGCACTATCCAAGAAGTCCACAATGGCATTTGCGGTGGAAATTTTAGTAGCTTGGCTATCGGTAAACACATTCTTTGCCTTAGCTATTATTGGCCTTTTCTCAATCAGGACTACTCTGAATATGTTAATAAATGTGTCAAGTGTCAGCAACATTCCAATCTTATTTCCATACCTAGCCAGGCCTTACAACTGGCTCATGACCTTTGGCACTTTTTGCAGTGGGACCTCGATCTCATTGGTACTATCAATCCTCATTCTTATCAGTGTCATCATTCCATTATCACTGCAACTAAATATTTCACCAAGTGGGTGGAAGTTATTCCACCCACCTTAACTAAATCCAATCAGATCATTAACTTCATCAACCAACACATAATTTGTCAATTTGACATTCCTCAAAAGATCATCACAGATAATGAGAAGTCCTTAAAAAACAAATATGTTAAGAAACTCCATGACTCATTCAATATCAAGCTTAGTTTCTCATCTCCTTATTATCCTCAAGCTAATAGCCAGGCCAAAGTGAATAACAAGAACTTGCATAACATCCTTGCTACAACCATTAATAAAATAGGTCATGATTGTTGTCTTCAATTTCTCTTCATTCTTTGGGCTTCCCAGACCAACATTATTACCTCCACAAGTGCTACCCCCTTTTCTCTCATATATGGTTCTGAATCCATTCTTCCCCTCGAAGTTAAAATTCCATCCTTACGTGTGTCTCTTCATGACATCATTTTTTATGAAGATTATTGCCAAGAGCTCCTAGCCCAACTTGAATTTTTAGATGAGCATCGCATCCTTTCTCTTGAGAATCATAATGTTTATCAAGAGCACATCTAACGTGCTTATAACAAGCATCTCAAAGAACATGACTTCAAAATAGGTGACCTCGTCTTATAAGAAAATCATAATGTCACTACTGTAAAAGGGAGCCAATGGGGAAAGCTTTCTCCCAATTGGATTGGACCATACATTATCACACATAAGTATGGGTTTGGGGCCTAACGTTTGGCTTCCCTTGATGGTAAACTAGATATTGAACCTCTTAATGCATTGCACTTATGGCCATTCTATTTTTAGCATATATACCCATGAGCAGATAGTTATCTCTTTAGATCATTGCTCCATCATAAGCCCCTTCTATATATCATTGTAATGATATGAAACTATGTGGTCTACCGTCACTTCCCTGACATGACCTTAAATGTGGGAAAAATGACTCTACCAGTAGCATTTTCCTTATGGTTAGGTTATCCATTTTTGGTGAGAACTTTGTGATCGTTACACCCATCATCTTCTTCTTTATCTATTGGAACCACGCTAAGGGTCTAGGGGTGTCACTTGTGCAATCATCATCCCCTCCTAAGTGGTCTACCTAGCTATAGCAACTCTTCCCCACCCTCACCATCCACATTTTTTTGTTAATCCCCATCATCACATCCTCTCACCATCCACATTTGTTTGTTAGTCTACGGCATTGGGATTCTTCTTGATATTTTCAAATTCAGACAAGAGAAATCTAGGATCAGTCTTGTCACCATATTGCAGCCTAAATACATTCTTCATTTCATTCCATGAACCAAAAGAATTATCAGGCAGAGCCTTGTACCAACCCTAGCATCCTCTTCTAGTGTATGTATGAACAATTTAATATACACATCTTAAAACTCTATTTCAAAATCCTCCATCATGTTAACAAAAATTTTGAGATGCTGATCACCAGTTATAGCATTTTCACCTTGGAATTTTGGCAACCTATTTCTGACATCTTGTGGGACAGCATTCGAGTGACCATCCATTCCTCTAAAATCTATAGGACCAAAGGTGTTAATAATAAATGGAGGTCTAGGGTGAGCCATATTGTTTGGTGGAGGTGATCTTGGGGGTGACACAAGCTGATGAGGAGTGCAACGTCTTTGGGGCTCAAGAATTTGGTTCACAAGATTGGTATACTTTAAGTGCTAATTTTCTTAGAAAGCTTTATTTGAATTGAAAGATAGAGGTGAAGATTGGAGAAGGAACTTACCCAGCACAATAGAAGGACCTTCACTAGCTGAGGCAAACAAGTTTATGAGAGGATTGCTTGGATCAAAATCACTTGAAGAAGAGTGATAATCCTCTACCAAAGGCTGATCTCTCTCACTTATGGATATATCTTTGCCTGATGTCTGACCTTTAACAACTTTCCAAACTCTTCTCCCTTCTAACTCTGAGTTCCTTGAATCTGAGAACAACTTCTTAGCAGATTCCCTAATGAAGAGAGATCTTCTTCCTTCTAGTTTTGTAGAGGTTAGCAACACCAAAGTAAATGACACAAACGTAAGACACTGGTATTTATCAATATCAAAATAGCATGGAGTTGCCACTAAGGACTTTCACCCTAGTTGTGCAAATGCACTAAAATACTCTGTCAAATATCTATCAGCACTGAAAATCTTAACAAACTTTATAGATCAAGTATTCCTTTTCTTGAATTTATCAATCACAAATGTAAATGAAGTGCACAACAGCTAAAAACTAATAAAATTGCAAGCACAACTTATACCTTCACTTAATCCTTACAAATCTTATTATAAAATAATGCTTCAACAATGTATTTGCATGAAAAATTTGCAAAGGAAATTACCAGGGTTTGACATGCATTCAAATATCTCAAATATGTATGCTTATGGATCAGATTGAACTAAGAAAATATCAAACTCAGAAGTCCACCCTTCATTCCAGCCTTATAAATCTGATCAGAAGATGATAATCAGATTTGTAATTACACATAAATCACATAAGAAGTATTACTAGGGATCTGAAATACTGAAATACTGAACAATGTCCTCGGAAACGGTGCCACTGGAAAAAAATTACTAAATTCTTTGAGGACCTTTGCAAGAAATTTTTAAGGCCTAAATAGCAAAATGCTTCAAAGGGGTTAAGGTACTCCTTCAACCAGGATATGTGCACTAAATAGAGGACCATATCTGCACTCTTCCACGCAATCTTTGACAACTTGCCATAAAATCTTGAAGTAGATGAACCAACAAAGCATCAAGAAATATCTATTTTATCATGACCTAAGGTGCACCCAAAGGTTTACAAACAACCTTTAAATTCAAGGAAGGTAAAGTGATTTTAAATCTATTTATCTCTTTATCAGATGAAATCTCTTCTAAATGTGAGATTGCAGATGTCACTAAACTATCAACAAGAAATGAGACCATGTATGATCAAGAGAGATTCCAAACACAAGACTGCAATAGGATAAAGAAACACAAATTGAAAACATTCTGAAACATAAGTGCATGCAAATTTTTCCAAGAGACAATAAAAAATAACCCAGAATGACCAAATTTATCAGCAGGGGAATGTTATACTAACAATCTCAGAGCTTGTTTATGGCTTTACAACTGAAACGAACTCAACATGATAAAAATCTGATGTAGAAAGGAATTAGAAATGGTTCTCAGGTGGTTTCTCGGAGAATGGGATTCTTCCCAAATTTTCCTGTGAATTTCTAAGTTTCTCTAACCTTTTGCATGTCCAAAAACATGGATTGTATAACATTCTATTACATTTGATCCTTCTTTCCCAAGAAAAGAATATGCCCAGCATCAAGTTTGTTACAAAATTCCAATATGATTCACAGATAGGGACGTTTAACATATTTGGAAAAAAAGTTGCCAAGTGTTTCAAAAACAATGAATCATTCCAAATCCTTCATCATTATCCATTATGGAGGCACATTTTTCATTCTCCCAGCATACAGACCCCTTTCATTTCATTATTTCATCCTTATCATTTCAATATTTGATTCTGCAACTTCTTGATTTGATATTTCACATTTTACACGGGTTAGGGCAAAAATAACTTCCAAGACACCCCAAATCTACAAATTGATCCTTGAAACTAATTGCATTGGTCCTTGCAGGCACAAACGACACAAATTTACCAAAAATTCGATCAAAATTGATGCAAAATTCACATTTCCACACTTCTTGGAGCAAAAATGGAGGCCAAATTGAAGAATGTACAGCTACCATCAATTTTACTTTTTCCCTTCAATATGGGCCGTCCACATGTCAAAATACGATTGGGAATGAATTTGGGATCACTTTTTTACCTTTTAACATTTTTTGACAAATGGAAAAAAATAGAATTTTTTCTCTGACCTTCCGCCCTTGAAATTTGGCACTGACACGTGGCATATGTTGGGTCCCATTGAATTCACGGATCAATTCTGTGCATTTTCACCTTTTTGGGAATTTGGAAAATTTTCACTTTTTTCCCCGCTAGCCCACACCTCCGCCTCTATCCTTGACACGTGTCCACCTCTCTATTGCTAAGAATCAGCGGGCTTATTTCATGTTTTAACCCCTTTTTTCACCAAGGGAAAATTATCCATTTTTCTTCCACGGGCCCGCGCCTCCGATTTCTTCCCTACCACGTGTCCTTTTAATTTTCGTGGAGCAATGCCTCAAATTTTCATTCTAAGTATTTTTACAAAAAGGGAAAAAAATCCCTTTTGCCTCCACCAGCCCGCCAACCCACTCTGCCCACCACATGTCTCCCTGTGGTTCGTTTTGTGGACCCGCGCTTCAAACTTCCATTTTAAGTCCTTTTGAAAAGAGGGAACAATTTCACTTTTAGCCCCGCCCTACCGCCGACCCGCACTCTCCTCTGCACCTGCCACGTGTCCACCCCTTGGTCCATTGCAGACCCGTGGCCCTTTCTGCACCCTTTTTCCCTTTTGCCAAAAAGGAAAAACTTGCCTAAGTCCTCCGCCAGCCTCTCATTTCACCTTTGCATGAGAAAGCGACACCTATCCTCCTGCGAAGTTGTAGGCACAATTTTGAATTTTTGCTAAAACACCAAAAAATGTTAAGTTTTTTAAGAAACCCATCGCTCCTTGTCCAACCAAAAGTGGCCACGTATGAGGGGACGCTTGAGCTTAATTTTGATGGGCAAAGGAAACCTGTACAACCGTAAAAAAACACAGAATTTTCCCGCGACCTTTGAAATCAATTTTTTCTTCGTGGATGAAGGAGTTTTTTATCAAAAGGAAAATGGAAGGTATTTTAAAGCAATTATCAACCATGGCGATAGATTTTCTAGAGAAAATAAGCACAAAACGAGAAATCACGAGCTCCAAAGGCCAAGAAAAGTAGAAAAAATGACAGAGGCCCGTGGATTTGGAAATTTAGGGCACAAAATAAGGCACACGTGTATTTTTGTTTTAAAATGGGGCAAAATAATAAGTTTGTGAGCCTTTGAAAGCATTCAATTTGGAGAACAAAGTTTGTAGACCATTAAATTCAAAGAAAAACATTTTTAGAGCACGTAGAACAAAGGGGAAAGATGGGAAAATAACAGAGGATCAAAATGGGCACCAACAGTTCGTAGTTATGATCAACCATCTTACATCCATGGGTTACCTCATGTTAATAATGTTGAACCCGACTCATTAGATATTTTGTACTCTCAAATCTTCAATTATCTATCAAAATATATCAGTCACTCAGACCTATCTAAGAATGGTAGAAGGTCATTTCTCCAATGTGATAACCGCTATGTCATTATTGGAGGCATCCTCTATAAATGTGGATTTGAAAATATTCTCCTTCGATGCCTTAAATCCCTTGAACCTACTTGCACTATCCAAGAAGTCCACAATGGAATTTGCGGTGGAAATTTTAGTAGCTTGGCTATCGGTAAACACATTCTTTGCCTTAGCTATTGTTGTAAATATCTCCCCCCCGGGTCGATATAGACAAACAAGAGAATATAGAAATCAAAGAAGCTCAAATCCCTGACATTCAGGAAAGTGGCACACAGAAATGAGTATTGAAACTAAAACGGATGTGCCCAAGGCGCAGGAAAGGGTGCATGAAACAGGGTGTCAACACTAAAATGTATCCACCCAAGGCGTAGGAAAAGGTGCATGAAACAGGGTGTCAACACTAAAATGTATGTGCCAAGGCGCAGGAAAGTGGCACACAGAAATGAGTGTTGACACTAAAATGTATGTGCCAAGGTGCAGGAAAGTGGCGCACAGAAATGAATGTTGATACTAAAATGTATGCGCCAAGGCACAGGAAAGTGGCGCACAGAAATGAGTGTCGACAATGAAAAGGTTGCGCCTTTGGCGCACGGAAATGCGGCATGACACAGAGTGTCAATAGGGAAAAAGTTGCACCTTGGTGCATGCAAGAGGATGTCGACACACACACGGATGCACCTATGGCGCACCTTCAGGAGGCGCAACATTTTGAGCGCTGACAGGAAGCAGACCCTGGTGCAGATATTCAGATGGCCATAACTTTTGACTAGGAGCTCGGATTCATGCAAGGTTGGACTTTTTAGAAATCTTACAAGGTCCTCTGTCCAACTATGACTGGATATCTTTAATTGGGTGAGAAAAAAATTCTATTAAAAATGTGAAATACAGTTTGCCACTTTCTGGGTTCGCTAGGGTTCTCACCTACCACCATAATGAGATAATTAAATGCAATCTGGAGGTGGTTGGGGTAGATTTCGAATTCCTCTCTTCTCCCTCTCTCATTCTTATTATAAATTGTAAGGAGGGACATCTTTCAAGTTGTTGTTCATCTTTTCAGCTCTGCCCTCCCTTCTTTTTCTTCTCCAGGGTTGAAAATGGAGTTCGAACCTCCTCCCCTGCTCTGTAATGGTGTTTTTGCCTTTTACTATTGAAATGATGTTCTGTGCAAACTTCTGGAGCAATAAAAAATGTGTTTTGTGATGCATCTGTCCATCCTTGCTCGTTTTTTTTGCTTGTTTTCTTCTTGCCTCTCTTCATTGCAGGTATTTGTGCATGTTCTAATGTTCATTACAGGTCTGGAGCTGTGTTCATGGAGTTTTGGGACATTTTCTATGTGAAATCTATCCTTGGGCTTGTGATGCGTCTGTCCATCCTTCCCATTGCTCACCTCTCCTTGTTCCATGGCAGTTTTGATAGATGTTCAACATTCTCCTTCTCTGGTGTATCACCATTTTAGTGTAGGCTTTTGATGTTTTTACCTTTTTCTCTCTCTCTTTGTCTCCTTGGCACGGTTAAATTAGGTTTAGATTAGCTTGTCTACACTGGAATAGCTTGTGGCAGGTAGTTTAGGAGTAGGAACCAGCCTTCTCTGGAGATTCCTTTCTCATTTTCATGAGTCCCACACTCAAGAAAGGATTTAATGTTGTGCAATCACACTGGATGCTTCGAATGATCAACCTAGAAGCCCGATCTGCATCCAGGGGTATTGTGATCTTGTAACAACAATTTTTAGCACGCCCGGTGGGACCTTAGAGGTCTTCCACTTCATCTTGTGCAGGTTGGTGTGTTCCTGTGAAGATTTCAGCCTTTGGAGGCACTTGCAAACACATCCGGCGACTCCATCTGACCAGCAACCCATTTCTGAAGTTGCAGACCTGTTTTTCATCCATTTCCATCCATCTTTCTTTCTGTCCCTTTCATTATTTTCCATTCCATGAAGTAGTGCAATCATGACTTCATTTCCATCATGGAACTCACATTTACAACAGCAGCAATATATCACACCTCCAACATGTTTTTTAAATCCTCCAAATCAGCATTTTGAACAAATTCAAAATCAGCATGCATACCCATATGAGCAGCAATGCCAAAATTAGTTTGGCTATGGAGCTTTCCAAGAGCAAGAGTATGCAGACAATAAGATGCAAGATGCTGGTCTGTTAGAGAAAATCCAAAAGATGGAGGTAAAGATGGTGCAGTCCAGAGCAACAGCTCAAATGAGAGCTTTCAGAATTGGTTGCAGGACTCCTTGTCCATGGGGAGGCCCTTTTCCAAGAGACTTTAGCCCTCAGGAGAAGCTGCACTTCATGATGAAGATGCTGCCCCAACTTGCGCAATGGACAACAGAGATAGAGGCTTATACACTTGTTGTTGAACAACCTTGTCAATGGGTAAGTTCTACACCATCATCTGGCTTTTCTCTTCCCATTACTCAAGCAGCACCATCTCATTTGGAATTGCAAATTCTAAATTCTCCATCTGTTGTCCCAAGTGTTGAATCCATTTCTCCACCTCTCAGTCTTCCACCACACCTCAATTCTTCTTTCCTTTTTCCTTCCAAACAGTCATCCCCTCCACAAGAGCTAAAAGAAATACCCCCTCCTCCAAAGAAACAAGAGTTTCTACCACCACAAAAAATTGCCAAATCAATTGAGTTACAACCCATCCCTCCTCTTGCATTCCCAATTCCATGTGGGGAAGAAGAAATTGCAAAAATCAGTCATCAAGGCTAGCAAGAGGAAGAGCCAAGAAGAAAAGAAATGACAGACAACTTGAGGGTTTGGGCTGCCAAATTTGGGATGACAAAGATCCCCTTGATGGTTAAGCCTTCAGAAGAGATGGGAGTTGGAGAACAAATGGTGGTCAGGACTGATTTTGTTGCAGCAGAAGAAAAAGATCTTGCAGTCCCAACTTGTCCTCTAGAGCAGCAGATTGAAGAGTTTGACTTGACAAACTTCATGCTGGAGGAAGAGTTCAATCAAGAGCAAGATTGTCTTCAAACATTGGAGGAAGGAGAAGCTGCTCCAAATCCAAAAGAAGAGGAGCACATCCCAGCTGTGGAGGAGAAAAGTGCAGATCCAAGGGCTTTGAGCACAAAACAGGCTATAGGAGAACCTTCAGTTCTTCTTTCTACTTCACCTCTCTCAAGTTCTAGTACTGAAGAGGAGTTTGATCTCTCAAACTCAATGTTGGAGGGAGAAAGAAACCATGGTGGTCAAGTTGCAGATCAAGAGAACACCATGGGAGAGAATGAACATTTGTAGTAGGACAGTCATGAGGTAGTTTATCTATCAGATTTGGAGGACTGTTTTGATGGAGAAGAGCCAGTTGAGTTTCCACCATTCTCTCTTTCATCATCCACATTCCAAACACAAGAGTCTGCTATCATGAGAGGAGAACATTCATTTGCAGCAGCCTGCATCCTATAGCAGCTCTTTGGAACCAGGATTAGAAGATTTTAACCTTTCATGTTCTTCATTGGATGAAGAGAAAGGACAGAGGAATTTCACCATTTCTTCCACACCATCCATTCAAGGTCTACAAGAAGACTCCATTTTTGGAGTTGAAAATCAGAGCTATGGGCATATCAAATGGATCAGACCTTGCCCAATCAGGTATTTGGCTTCATTCGAGCCAAAGGAGAAGTCACAACCAGTCATGCTT
Organism: Taxus chinensis; assembly: GCA_019776745.2. Classification (NCBI taxonomy): domain Eukaryota; kingdom Viridiplantae; phylum Streptophyta; class Pinopsida; order Cupressales; family Taxaceae; genus Taxus; species Taxus chinensis. The sequence continues at coordinate 81,025,209 of CM034146.1, read as the reverse complement.
GCTTCTGAGCATGAGGATGAGCTACAAAGTACCGAGGATCAGTTGTCATACCTCTTCAATCCAAATGCAGAGCAACTAAAAGAGGTATTGAATTTGCCTTCAGCAGATACCTTGATGATTTGGGTAGAAGACCAGCTTCTTGTTGATTTTCCACTCATCCTAACAGCCATGATCAGTGCCAAATCAATTGCATGGCTGCCACTTTTGAGAAAGGGAAGCTATTTCTCACAACCAATTGCAGGGTTTGTTTAGCTTGCCTTTGCTCTAGTTAGAGTAAGGTAGGTAGGTTTTCTTTCAGCAGAAGAAGTGCTTATGCACACTCTGCATGTTCCATTTGGAGCATGTATGATTTTCAGTTTTGTACATATTTTTTGGTGTTGCTGGGTTTGCTCTTGCACAGTTCATTTCAGTGGCATTTTGGTGAGAACAACTCTAAGTTCAATGGGTTTCAAGTGGCTCAGAAGGGATTTTTCAAAGTTCAGATCAGTTTTCAAGCTTTCTTATGACTCCATGCCCAATGGATTGCTAAAAGGCCACTGATCTTCTACCTAGCAGGTAGGTGACCCCATTGAGTCGCCAAATTGTTGTAAATATCTCCCCCCCGGGTCGATATAGACAAACAGGAGAATATAGAAATCAAAGAAGCTCAAATCCCTGACATTCAGGAAAGTGGTGTACAGAAATGAGTGTTGACACTAAAACGGATGTGCCCAAGGCGCAGGAAAGGGCGCATGAAATAGGGTGTCAACACTAAAATGTATGCGCCCAAGGTGCAGGAAAGGGCACATGAAACAGGGTGTCAACACTAAAATGTATGCGGCCCAAGGCGCAGGAAAGGGCACATGAAACAGGGTGTCAACACTAAAATGTATGTGCCAAGGCATAGGAAAGTGGCGCATAGAAATGAATGTTGACACTAAAATGTATGCGCCAAGGCACAGGAAAGTGGCACACAGAAATGAATGTTGACACTAAAATGTATGCGCCAAGGCGCAGGAAAGTGGCGCACAGAAATGAGTGTCGACAATGAAAAGGTTGCACCCTTGGCGCACGGAAATGGCGCATGACACAGAGTGTCAATAGGGCCAAAATTTGTACCTTGGCACATGTAAGAGGATGTCGACACACACACGGATACGCCTATGGCGCACCTTCAGGAGGTGCAACATTTTGAACGCTGACAGGAAGCAGACCCTGGCACAGATATTCAGATGGCCATAACTTTTGACTGGGAGCTCGGATTCATGCAAGGTTGGACTTTTCAGAAAGCTTACAAGGTCCTCTATCCAACTACTACTAGATATATTTAATTGGGTGATAAAAATTTCTTAAAAATGTGAAATACGGTTCGCCACTTTCTGGGTTTGTTAGGGTTCTCACCTACCACCATAATGAGATAATTAAATGCATTCTAGAGGTGGTTGTGGTAGATTTCGAATTCCTCTCTTCTCCCTCTCTCATTATTCTTATAAATTGTAAGGAGGGGCTTCTTTCTGGTTGTTGTTCATCTTTTCAGCTCTACCCTCCCTCCTTTTTCTTCTCTAGGGTTGAAAAAATGGAGTTCGAACCTCCTCCCCTGCTCTGTAATGGTGTTTTTGCATTTTACTATTGAAATGATGTTCTGTGCAAACTTCTGGAGCAACAAAAAAATGTGTTTTGTGATGCATCTGTCCATCCTTGCTCATTTTTTTTGCTTGTTTTCTTCTTACCTCTCTTCATTGCAGGTATTTGCGCATGTTCTAATGTTCATTACAGGTCTAGAGCTGTGTTCATGGAGTTTTGGGACATTTTCTGTGTGAAATCTATCCTTGGGTTTGTGATGCATCTGTCCATCCTTCCCATTGCTCACCTCTCCTTGTTCCATGGCAGTTTTGATAGATGTTCAACATTCTCCTTCTCTTGTGTATCACCGTTTTAGTGTAGGCTTTTGCTGTTTTTCCCTTTTCTCTCTCTCTCTCTGTCTCCTTGGCACGGTTAGATTAGGTTTAGATTAGCTTGCCTGCATTGGAATAGCTTGTGGTAGGTAGTTTAGGAGTAGGAACCAGCCTTCTCTGGAGATTCCTTTCTCATTTTCATGAGTCCCACACTCAAGAAAGGATTTAATGTTGTGCAATCGCACTAGATGCTTCGAATGATCAACCTAGAATCCCGATCTGCATCCAGGGGTGTTGTGATCTTGCAACAACAGCAATTATTGGCCTTTTCTCAATCAGGACTACTCTGAATATGTTAAGAAATGTGTCTAGTGTCAACAACATTCCAATCTTGTTTGCATTCCTAGCCAGGCCTTACAACTGGCTCATGACCTTTGGCCCTTTTTGCATTAGGACCTCGATCTCACTGGTACTATCAATCCTACTTCTTATCAGCGTCATCATTCCATTACAACTGCAACTAAATATTTCACCAAGTGGGAGGAAGTTATTCCACTCACCTTAACTAAATCCAATAAGATCATTAACTTCATCAACCAACACATAGGTACTTTTCACTTTGACGTTCCTCACAAGATCGTCATAGATAACGGGAAGTCCTTTAAAAACAAATATGTTAAGAAACTCTATGACTCATTCAATATCAAGCTTAGTTTCTCATCTCCTTATTATCCTCAAGCTAACAGCCAGGCCAAAGTGAATAACAAAACCTTGTGTAACATCCTTGCTACAACCATTAATAAAATAGGTCATGATTGTCGTCTTCAATTTCTCTTAATTCTTTGGGCTTACCAGACCAACATTCTTACCTCCACAAGTGCTACCCCCTTTTCTCTCATATATGGTTCTAAATCCATTTTTCCCCTTGAAGTTAAAATTCCATCCTTACGTGTGTCTCTTCATGACATCATTTTTGATGAAGATTATGGCTAAGAGCTCCTAGCCCAACTTCAATTTTTAGATGAGCGTTTCATCCTTTCTCTTGAGAATCATCATGTTTATCAAGATAATGTCTAACATGCTTATAACAAGCATCTCAAAGAACGTGACTTCAAAATAGGTGACCTCATCTTATAAGAAAATTGTAATGTCACTACTGTAGAAGGGAGCCAACGGGGAAAGTTTTCTCCCAATTGGATTGGACCATACATTATCACGCATACGTATGGGTTTAGGGCCTAAAATTTGGCTTCTCTTGATGGTAAACTAGATACTTAACCTCTTAAAGCATTGCACTTACGGCCATTCCATTTTTAGCATATATACATCATTTTTTATGAAGATTATCGCCAAGAGCTCTTAGCCCAACTTGAATTTTTACATGAGCGTCACATCCTTTCTATTGAGAATCATCATGTTTATCAAGAGCACATCTAATGTGCTTATAACAAGCATCTCAAATAATGTGACTTCAAAATAGGTGACCTCGTCTTATAAGAAAATCATAATGTCACTACTATCGAAGGGAGCCAACAGGGAAAGCTTTCTCTCAATTGGATTGGAGCATACATTATCATGCATAAGTATGGGTTTGGGGCCTAACGTTTGGCTTCCCTTGATGGTAAACAAGATATTGAACCTCTTAATGCATTGCACTTATGGCCATTCTATTTTTAGCATATATACCCATGAGCAGATAGTTATCTCTTTAGATCATTCCTCCATCATAAGCCCCTTCTATATATCATTGTAATGATATGAAACTATGTGGTCTACCGTCACTTCCCCAACATGACCTTAAATATGGAAAAAATGACTCTACCTGTAGCATTTTCCTTATGGTTAGGTTATCCCTTTTTGGTGAGAACTCTGTGATCATTACACCCATCATCTTCTTGTTTACCTATTGGAACCACGCTGAGGGTCCAGGGGTGTTACTTGTGTAATCATCATCCCCTCCTAAGTGGTCTACCTAGCTATAGCCAACTCTTCCCCTTAAAAAAAGACAAACAATAAATTCACAATTATGGATGCTCTTATCTAATGCTATCTTACAACATACTGATCCCTTAAAGGATAATTATTCATAAAAAACATATAATAAAAGCAGTCTGATCCCACGAAGGACAATTATCATGAATATATTATCCTGTCATCTAAAATCAAAAATCAAAACAAAAATCCAAACGCAAAATAAAAAAGTAGACCATACCCTCGAAGGATGGCTACTCTATTGTATCATGGTAGTGAAGGCTTCTCGCATTGATCAGTTTGCATCTTTCCCCTTCCCAGAGCTGAGGAATAGTCCTAGGTACAAATGCCTATGGAGAATCCTCTTCCCACATACAAGTTACATCTCAAACCCCTTTATCATGTTGACATTAGGTTTATGATATTATTGCATCCATTTTTACGCCATGGTATTTTGGTATAACTAACTTTTGTTGGTTATGTATTAACACCTTCCATTGGCTGTAAGTGCAATGCCTTGAGTGGTACCCTTTCTTTTTTACCTCCATCTGGTTTGAAGCATGGTTTCTCTGTATTCCCATTGCTACGATTATATGTCTTTTAAGGTCACCCTTTATTGAAATCACATTCTCCCATATCAAATTTCGAACCATGAATTCTATATCTATATGTTTACCTTTAAGGTTGACATATCTTAAAATCATTCATAACTCCATGAATTCTATTAATATTTATGAATGCTCTTGCTAATACACTTTTTGGTTTAGGAATTCTACTTTATCTCCGTTGCATTTTGCGAATCCTAATTAAGGATCTTTTTGCAACTCGTTATCCAGTAACTCATCATCCCCCACCATGGCCACCATGTATTTAATCCATTCATCCTCGCTCCTCATTTCTACTCATCCGTCACTTATCCCCATGTTACCCTTCTCACCATTCTAGTCCCCTTTCACCATTCTATGTTATTCCATTTCACTCTTCCACTTTCAGCTTGACAATCTTACTTAATCACCCTTTTCATGCGGGAATCTTAGTTGAGATATACCCTCTTCCTAAGATCTTCCCATTGTATAAACTTCTCCACCATCTCCTCTCTCATCAGATAACAATCACCAACACACACATCTTTTTGTTATGCCTCTTCCACTTATCACTTTCGCTTCATCACTCTCACCACATGGGCATCCCAATTAAGGATTTCCCTCACACTCTCCATCCTACACCACATATGTTCTTACATCCATTCATGTCACACTCATTTGTTTCCTTCTTTCCCTTTTATCACCTCTTCTCACCTCTTGTTCCATTTTGACATACACCACTCATTCTTTTCTCATTCTTCTTTGTATTGACATTTTGTCTTAGTAATCTCACTTACATATGCTCACGGTATGGAAAATTCACTCGAGGGTTACCCTTCAGTTCATCTTCTGATGCCTTCTTCTCATCAACTCTGTCAATCACTTACTTCTTCTCATCATTCTTCTTCTTCTTGTCTTAGCGATCCTACTTAACCATTCCCGCCACATGGAATTCTTACTTAAGAGTCCCTCTTAAGGTTGATATGTCATCTTTCCTTTCCCTGTCACCACACATCTCTTCCTTTCAATTTTTCTTGGCATTTCCCATCATCCCATCTTCTCATTATCTATATCGTTGTCTTCTTTTTGGCAATCTTACTTAACCACTCGTGCGACATGGCGATCTTATTGTTTGTGCAAATTCACAGCACCCCTGGATGTTGATTAGATTTCTAGGTTGATCATACTAGCATCCAGTGTGATTGCACAACATTGAATCCTTTCTCCAAGTGTGGGACTTGCAAAAATGAGAAAGGAATGTCCAGAGAAGGCTGGTTCCTATTCCTCTGTTCAGATGCACATAAAAAAATGCAGAGGGTTTTTTAAAAATCTAATCTAACTTGCTAAGGAGACAGGGTAAGAAGATGCATAAAAATAAACCTAAACTAACAAAGGTGATGCACCGAGGAATGAAGAACACCTATCCTACCAATAAACACAAACCATTAAAATGTGATGCAAGATCATGCACAGATAACAGAATTTGCAGTGAAAGATCAGGAGGATGAAAATGAACACAGAGAGGGTTGAGAATCATCCACAGACATGCATTACTTGCTCCAAAGATTGATACAATACACTAAAAAATGCCAAGAGGCAAGGTTGCATTACAGTTTTAAATTAGAGGTTTGAACTCCACAAAATTCACCTGCCAAAGAGAAGAAGGGAGGGGCAAAACAAGAATGTCCAACGCTTAGAAAGGAGCCCCTCCTTACAATTTATAGGAAGAATGAGAGAGGGAAGAGAGAGGAAATCCAAATCTACCCAAACCACCTCTAGGTTGCATTTAACTCATCTCATTATGGCGGTATGTGAGAACCCTAGCAAACTCAAAAGTGGCAAAACTGTATTTTACATTAAAACTGGTTGTTGAAATGTCATTTCTGGCCATTACCACGTGCCAGAGGACATTTCTTCAATTTTATCTCTTTCAACTAATCCATAAAAATGCAAAAAATTACCCTAGAATCTTGTAGATAATTTCACCATCATTTCCATTGATATAAAGAACGTGAAAATCTGAGCTCTGGATCGAAAGTTATGGCCATTTGAAGATTTAGGGCAAAAACAGGCCCAAAATGGGATCGGCGGGATTTTTTTTTGAATTTTACCCTCTTTTTTGCATTTTGGATTTTTTTTTTAAATTTTCCCCGCACTCCCACCACTTTGAGATGACATGTGTCAGGCTCTTGATTGGCATATGAGGGCTCATCCTTTGAAAATTTCTTTCAGGCCCTTCCTTAAAATTTTTGCCACTTGGACACGTGGCACTATTTTATTGGCTCGGGTCTGGGGGTGCACTTTGTCCTTCGAAAATTTGGCATTTTTCAATTTGGTAAAATTTCCCATTCCCCCCCTGTGCTCTGCCACTTGGATGACACGTGTCAAGATTCAATTCGATGGTGGGGGTAGCGGGCCAAAACTTTTAACTTTGAAAATTTGATTGACACTTGGAAAATTTTCTAAGTCCCCTCCTTTTCCCCGCCACTTCCTGGGACACATTCTCCCCGCATCGACCGATTCAGGCTTCCTTGTCTCTCTGTTTGTGGCCTTTTCACCTTTTCACGTCCCACGGGTCCCTCATGCATACCTTTGTCCCGGCTGTCCCAGATAAAAATCTCCTACTTCGGCCAATTTGGGCTTCCCTAGTTCCTGTTTGCGGCCTTTTTCGCCTTTTCGCGTCCCACGAGTCCCTTGTGTACCTTTCTCCTGGCTGTCCTAGACTGCCTGGGACAAATATCTCCGAACCGCCCAAAATGGACTATCTGTCGGCAAATCGGCTGATTCGCTTCCCATGCATACTTTTGTCCCGGCTGTTCAAAACCGTGTGAAACAAAAGACTTAGATGATTTTTCTCCACTCTCGGCCATTTCAGCTTTTCACGTCCTTTGTGTCCCCGATGTCTCAACTATCCCGCAGACCACCTGGGACAAAAAATGTTTGACTTAGCCAATTTTCTTTGCTTTTTCAGCCTCCAAGCTTGGTACGACGAACCTCAATACGACCCGAACTGGTACGACCCGAAACCCTTCAGACCCGAAATGCTTTAAAAGAGTCCTGTAACCTTATTTTTTGCATTTTTTCCATTTTCTCTAACTTGTTGGTATTCCTTCTTGGGATGGGAGAGTTAGAGAGAAGCCGAGGGGCCCCCAAAAACATGATTTCGGGCCTTGAATCAATCTACTTGCTTCGGGACTGAATAATTTGATGCATGTTATCAAAATTACCTTGAGGGGTGAATTTTAGATAACAATTTTGGTGACTCAGTGGGGTCATCTACTTGCTGGATGAAGAACGGGCCAGTTTCCTGAAGCATCCATTGGGCATGGAGTCATGAGTTGTCTGTTCAGAACCCCAACTGACTTAGAATGTTGCAAGGAGGAAGCTGAAATATCACCCGATGGAAGCAAGGGGCTGCAAAACATCTCCAGGGACAACAATCCTGTGCCAAAGCACTTAAGGAAAGAAAAACAACCTACAGCAAAACAATGTGCACAAGCACTTGGAGGAATGAAAACCTAAGCTAATATTTACAAGGTAGAGAATTTCCCTTTAGTAGTAATGCTTTAGATAGATTCCATTGACTGGAATCTGCAGTTCTTTGCCATCCAATGAAGACAATTGGAAGGCATTGCTATCCTTACACTTTTTGACCATGTATGGGCACACTCCAAATGGCATCAAATTTTGAATGCCTTCCTGGTTTTGCTCTATCTGCATCCCATTTTAACACTAGATCTCCAACTTGGAAAGATCTACTCTTGGCCTTCCTATCAAAGGTCTTATTGATCAAAGCTTGATCCCTTCTCCATTGCTTGGGATGCTTGATCTCTGATCTCTTGGAGCTCCATCAACTCTGCATATCTCACCTCCATGGGCCCAAACTCTAGCAACTCTAACTACTTCATGAGTTTCCAATGTAATGGCAACTCAAGTGACATGGGAAAGATTTCCTCTCTTCCATAAACAAGCCTGAATGGAGAGTTACCTGTGGATCTCTTGGGAGTTATCTTATCAGCCCATAAGGCTGATTTTAGTTTGGTATGCCAAGACCTCTGATTCTCATCAAGAGTCATCTTAATGATCCTCAACAAGTTCTTGTTTTGTAGATTCAGCCTTGGCCATTACCTCTGAGGGTAGTAGTTTGATGAAGTACTTAGGTAGATCCCATTTTTGACAGCCCACTCAGTCACCTTGGATCCAATGAATGCTAACGCATTATCTGAGATTATTGTAGCAGGTATGCCAAATATGGTTACTATCCCCTCATAGAAGTCTAAGATGCTAGACTCATTTGCTTCCTTAAGTGCTATTACTTCAGTCCATTTGGTGAAGTAGTCTATGGCTGTCAAAATCCACTTATGCCCTTGGCTTGAATTGGGATTAATGACTCCAATGAAGTCTAAACCCCATTGCATGAATGGCTGGTCAACTGAAATTGGATGCAATGGGAGGGTAGCAAGCCTCTCTTTACCTGTGAAGAATGCACAATTCTTGCACCTTTTGATCCACGCGAAGCAATCACTAAAAATATTTGGCCAATAATAACCAGCCCTCATGATTTTTAGGGCTGTCACTCTTGGTGTAAAATGACCACCAACTAGTCCACCATGGAACTCTTCCAACACCCTATGAATTTGATTTGTGTTAATGTATCTCAACAGCACTCCATTCACATCTCTCTTGAACAAAACACCTTCTACTATGGCATATGGGACAGCCTGTAATCTGAAGTGTCTTCTTTGGGTCTTGTTCATCTCTGGAGGGCATAGGCCCATGCTTAGGAAATGCATTATACCTTGGGTCCAGCAAGGAGTGGGGACAACATTATCCTCTTCTCGAGTGCTACCTTGCACATGGCTGTCTTGAACTGTCAAAACAGTCTCTTTTTCATTACATACTCCCTTTTGCTTGCCCAGAATTAGCTGCTCACATAATCCTTTTCCTCTTACCAGCTTGGTGACCTTGATCTCAATGTCATACTCCATGACACGAGTGATTCAACCTGCCCTTTTCTCATTCAAATCCTTGTTGAGGAGGAAGTCTTTAACTCCCGCATGATAAACCAACAACTGGACCTTGTTGTTTGAGACTAAATGCTTGAATTTCTTCAAGCTTCTGATTACTACAAAAACTTGCTTCTCAATAAAAGAATATCTCACCTCATAGTCCTCCAGGATTTGGCTGAAGAAAGCAATTGGCTGCTCATCATTGTCCTTGTTCTATTGCACCAAAATGGCAGAAATAGTATCATTACCTCCAAATGCATAGAGGATGAAATCCTTGGAGAAATCCGGGTTGATGAGAGTTGGTGCTTGGGAGATGGCTTCTTTGATTTCTTCAAAACCCTCCTTGCCTTCTACTGTCCATTTGAAAGCCATGATTTTCTTCAACATTTTGGTGATAGGTTTGACAAGGGCTGCAAAATCTGGGACAAACCTCTGAACAAAGTTTATTCTCCCCAAGAAACTCTGAAGGTCCTTCTTGTGGCTTGGAAATGGTAGTGCTCTTATGGCTTCAACCCTCTCTGGATCAATTGCTAATCCTTCTTTGGAGACAATATGGCCAAGGAGCTTTCCTTCATGTGCTAGGAAGATACACTTCTTAGGATTCAAAGACACTCCAAATCTCCTGCACCTTTGGAAGACTTGTCTCAAATGAGAGAGGTGGTCTGCTGCATTCTTTGAAAAAATAGTGATATCATCAAGGTATATCAGCACCACGTTGTTAATCAAACCTTTGAACTCCATGTCCATTGCTCTTTGGAAGGTAGCTCCAGCGTTGGACAGCCCAAATGGCATTTTCTTGTATGCATAAGTTCCCCATTTGGTTGTGAAGGCTGTCTTGAACTGATCTTCTTCCTTCACCATAATCTGATTGTACCCTGAGTAGCCATCAAGCAATGAAAACCTTTCGGAGCCAGCAACAACTTGTAAAATCTGCTCCATGGAAGGAAGTGGGTAATGGTCCTTGAGAGATGCTCTATTCAAATCTCTGAAATCAACACACAATCTGATTTCCCCACTCTTCTTTCTGACTGGAACTAAGTTGGCAACCCAACTAGAATGCTTGATTGGGAATATGATTCTTGACTCAATCAACTTGTTCAATTCCTTCCTCATGAGAGGTTCCATGTGTGGATTGACTGGCCTTTGTTTCTGCCTGATGGGCTTAGTATTTGGATCCAACTCAATGGTGTGTTGAGCTAACTCGGGATTGAAACCTTTCAAGTCTTCGTAGCTCCAAGTAAACACATCAGGGAACTCTTGACACAGCTGTATGAACTCATACCTTTCTTGTTCAGTTGTCATCTTTCCAATTTGCAATGGTTTGTTCTCTTCCACCAAGATGGATACTGAATCTTCTCTCTTGACCTGAATGTTTTCTTTCTCTTTCCTAAACTGATCATTGGGATTGAAAATGGACTCCAAAGTGATAAGTCCCTTGGGTAGCTTGTTAGTTCTCAGCTGTACCACTTGGTCACCATACTGCTGCTCTAACTTTTCCTAATTTTTGGCTAAGAATTCAGCCTCTTCTTGCAAGAAATGGATGATTTGCTGATCATTTTCAAACACTTGCCAACTTACATTGTTATCTGGCACTAAAGGCCTCACAATCACATGGATGTTTGGCTGTACCTTGTCTTTTTGAATGCTCTCCACAATGTCAAAGGCTGCCCCAACTGCTGCAAGCCTGTCAGCAGCTTGGTTCTCCTTCCTAGGAACTGATTTGATGCCAAAGCCCTCAAAATCTTCAATGAGGTCCCACACCCTGTTCTTGTAGCACTTGAGTAGATCATTCTTGGCAGCATGCTGCCCTTTGACTTGATTTACAATCAATTCACTGTCACCAAAGACTTGCAAGTTCTTTATTCCTCTCTTTCTTGCCCAATGCATCCCTTGCACCAAGGCTTCATATTCAGCAGTGTTATTGGAGCATGCAAACTGAAATCTAAAAGCTGAATAGTACTTTACTCCTTGAGGTGAAACTAGCATGGCTCCCCCTCCGGCACCTTGTCTACTCCTTGATCCATCAAAAAACAGCTACCATACCTCATTGTCATCCTTGTGGTCTGGCTTGGTGATGCTAGGAATGGGCTGATCTTCTTCATATATGCAATAGACTCCTAGCTCAGATTCTTCTACTTCTTGATAAGGATCAAAAGCATGCACCTTGTTTGCCCATTCATCAAGAGTTAGATCTGGGATGCTTCCAACCTTGGTGTCAGCTTCATCAGTGCTTGGGTGATCTTCTTGATCAAATGCTGAACAGTTGGCATTGATTTGACTTGGAGTGTAGGGCTTCAATGTGGAAGTTTGCAATAGGTTCAGACCTGATTGTAGCTTTGGTTCCATACCTCGTTCTGAATAGCATGTGTGACCAATCAGCAGACAAATATCCTCCAATCTTGGCTGTGAAATCTCTTGACAAACATAGGGCAAAGAGTGGTGGAAGGTCTATAACTGATACATCTTGTAAAACAACAACATTTGGACATGCATGCAAGGTAAGACTCAAGTTTCTAATCACCCCAACTGTTGTTACTGCTGTCCCATCCAACTGCACTACCCCTTTGGATATGGTTTCATATTGAAGTCCTAGCTGATCAGCTATTTACTTGGGCATCACTGAGCTACTTGTCCCAGAATCAATCATGCAATTGTGCACCAATTGGTTTCCAATGATTAATGAGACATAAAAAGGAGGGGGCTTCAACATTTTACCTTGTTGTCCTCCATGATTCCCTTCAGGCTGGGTAGCATTTGTGAGCACCTTCTCTTGCATTTGGACTTGCTGATTCGAAGTTGGCCAGTCCTTCATGACAGCTTGTAGCAAATCTCTCTGGCCTGGGATAGATAGGGATTCCCACATTGATATATTTACATTTTTCTTCTTCATCTGATCAATGATACTAAATGGTGATGAAGGATCTCTTTGTTGTCCCTTGGTTTGCATATTCATCCCTTGCATGTGGGCAGCAACAACTAGTATTTGAGTTGGTTTAGGAGCTGGTTTGGGTGCTCCTTGCATGTTTGGGACTACATTTTGTTTGCCAAAAGCTTGTGGAGTGGTAGAAGGTTGTGGATTACTTGGAGCCAATGGCTTTCCTTCACCCAAATTTCTCCTTTTTGACCTCGTGTTGGCTGCAACACTTTGAGAGGGTATTTGATTCATACCACAAAAATCTTCAGCCTGCCAATTGACAAGAGTAGTTTCATTCGGAGATGTTCCTTGCTGAGGTGCTTCTTGCTGCTGATCCTCTTCATGGCTGGACTCTTGCGACCCACCAATGGTTTGCACCATAAGAGCCTGATTTAATGTACCGTTAAAGCACATTGATTGGTTATGTGGCTGACCGCATGGGAAACACTAATCATATTCTTGGGCCATGTTATTTTGCACCGGTACCAAAGCTTTAGAAGCAAATACGACATTGGGGTTATAGGGCTGAAATGGTCTATTAGCAGGAGGCCTTACTTGGCTTTGATTTTGATTTGCAGCCTGAGTTGGTGACCTATTTTGTTGGTATGGGGGCCTAGCCTGGTACTGCACTTGAGGCTGATACGGTCTAGCACTTTGAGCTTGTTGTCTTTTGATAGTAACCAGCTCATTTCCCAAATTTTGCAATTGTTTCATGACCTCTTAGAGTTCATTTGAAGCACTAGAAGATGAAGTAGAAGCTTCACTTGAATTCTGATTTCTAGGAGTGGGAATAGGAGCTAAGACAGGCGCTTGACTAGTACTTGGGCTCTCTAAACTTGGATATAATGGCATTGGAGGCCTAGGAGCTAGCTTTCTAGCTTGGATCAAACAATTTTCAGCCCTAATGGCAATGCTATAAGCCATAGGGATAGTTATGCCTCCCATGGACTGAATCAACATAGAAATATCAGAATTTAGAGCTTTAAGGTAATAAAGAAAAGCACCTTCTGCTGCTGGCCTTACTGCCACTGGAATCCTCTCCCAAGTCCTTTGAAATTTGAAGTTGAAGTCGGTCAGCTACTCATTGGGAGCTCTCTTGATGGTTGTCAACTGTTCCAAAAGGGACAAGTTATCTCCCTTTTCCCCAAACTACTCATGGAGGGCTATACATAGCTGATTCCAATTTGTGATAGAACCTAAGGCAAGACTCCTGAACCATTGCAAAGCCTTCCCTTTGAATGAAGACGCCAGTAATTTGACAGCAACTTGCATCTCATTAATCTCATGGATTGCACAAATATTAGCAATGTCCTTGACATGATCACCAGGAGTGGTTTGATTTTCTCCAGTAAAGTATGGAATGTTCTTCAATGCTGCAACTGGGATTGGATGTTGTGCATTGAGAGCAAGTGGGCTGCTGCCAGTGAAATTGACATATGGGTTCGGTGGTTGTGCCATTCTGATTGGCCTGAGAACCCTTGTTGATTGGATGAAAGGCCTACCAGGTGGAGGTGTTGACAAGGTTCTATTAGGTGGAGATGGAGATCTTTGAGCTCTTCTTCCCCTTCTTTCTCTTCCTGGAGATAGGTGTAGATGAACAAACAATCCTTCCTCCCTAGTTCTTGACCTGGTCTGTATTCTTCTCATAAATTTTCCAGGCTTGGACTGCTGAAACTATCAGATTATGCTTCTTTTGGAGTCATCAGATGTGTGATTTTAAGCTCCTTCAAAGCTGGACTTACAACAAGTGCACATCGATCTTGTTGCAATAAAAGTGAAGACCTCTAAGGTCCCACCGGGCGTGCTAAAACTATTAGCACAAAATCACAGCACCCCTGGATGTTGATCAGATTTCTAGGTTGATCATACTAGCATCCAGTGTGATTGCACAACATTGAATCCTTTCTCCAAGTGTGGGACTTGCAAAAATGAGAAAGGAATCTCCAGAGAAGGCTGGTTCCTATTCCTCTGTTCAGATGCACACAAAAAAAATGCAGAGGGTTTACTCAAAATCTAATCTAACTTGCCAAGGAGACAGGGTAAGAAGATGCATAAAAATAAACCTAAACTAACAAAGGTGATGCACCGAGGAATGAAGAACACCTATCTTGCCAATAAACACAAACCATTAAAATGTGATGCAAGATCATGCACAGATAACAAAATTTGTAGTGAAAGATCAGGAGGATGCAAATGAACACAGAGAGGGTTGAGAATCATCCACAGACATGCATTACTTGCTCCAAAGATTGATACAATACACTACAAAATGCCAAGAGGAAAAGTTTCATTACAGTTTTAAATGGGAGGTTTGAACTCCACAAATTCACCTGCCAAAGAGAAGAAGGGAGGGGCAAAACAAGAATGTCCAACGCTTAGAAAGAAGCCCCTCCTTACAATTTATAGGAAGAATGAGAGAGGGAAGAGAGAGGAAATCCAAATCTACCCCAACCACCTCTAGGTTGCATTTAATTCATCTCATTATGGTGGTAGGTGAGAACCCTAGCAAACTTAAAAGTGGCAAACTATATTTTGCATTAAAACTAGTTGTTGAAACGTCATTTCTGGCCATTACCACATGCCAGAAACGTTTCTTGATTTTTGTCTCTTTCAACTGAAAAAAATGCAAAAATTACCATGGAATCATGTAGATAATTTCACCATCTTTCCATTGATATAAAGAACGCGAAAAACTGAGCTCTGGATCGAAAGTTATGGCCATTTGAAGATTTAGGGCAAAAACAGGCCAAAATGGATCGGCGGGAAAAATTTTTGAATTTTACCTCCTTTGGTCTTTGGAAAATTTTTAAATTTTCCCAATGCTCTGCCACTTGAATGACATGTGTCAAGCTCTGACTCATCTGTGGGCTCATCCTTTGCAAATTTCTTTCGGGCCCTTCCTTTAATTTTTTGCCACTTAGACATGTGACACTATTTTATTGGCTCGGGTTTGGGGGCGCACTTTGTCCTTCGAAAATTTGGCATTTTTCACTTTGGGAAAATTTCCCATTTCCCCCCTGTGCTCTGCCACTTGGATGACACGTGTCAAGATTCCATTCGATGGCAGGGTAGCGGGCCAAAACTTTTACCTTTGAAAACTTGATTGAAACTTGGAAAATTTTCTAAGTCCTTCTCCTTTCCCCACCACTTCCTGGGACACATTCTCCCACATCGGCCGATTTGGGCTTCCTTGTTCCTGTTTGCGGCCTTTTCACCTTTTCACATCCCATCCCTCGTGTACTTTTGTCCCAACTGTCCTGGATGAAAATCTCCTGCTTCGGCCGATTCGGGCTTCCTTGTTCCTGTTTGCGGCCTTTTCACCTTTTCGCATCCCACGCGTCCCTCACATACTTTTGTCCCAACTGTCCTAGACTGCCTGGGACAAATATCTCCGAACTGCCCGAAATGGACTGTCTTTCGGCAAACCAGCCGATTCACATCCCACACGTACTTTTGTCCCGGCTGTCCCAAACCGCGCGAAACAAAAGACTTAGGAAACTTTTCTTGCTTTCGGCCGTTTCGGCTTTTCACGTCCTTTGACCCAACGTCCCAACTGTCCCGCGGACCGCGTGGGACAAAAATGTATGACTTAGCTAATTTTCTTACTTTTTTTCAGCCCCAAGCTTGGTACGACGAACCTCAGTATGACCCAAACCCTTCAGACCCGAAATGCTTTAAAACAGTCCTGCAACCTTATTTTTTGCATTTTTTTCATTTTCTCTAACTTGTTGGGATTCCTTCTTGGATGGGAGAGTTAGAGAGAAGCCGAGGGGGCCCCAAAAACATGATTTCGGGCCTTGAATCAATCTACTTGCTCATGACTGAATAATTTGATGCATGTTATCAAAATTACCTTGAGGGGTGAATTTTGGATAACACTTACTTAAGAGTCCCTCTTAAGAATGATATGTCATCTTGCACTCCCCCATCACTCTATACCCTCACCATCCACATTTTTTTTTAGTCCCCATCATCACATCCTCTCACCTCCTCTTTCATTCTAGCAAATGTCGCCTCCTATTTTCCCACTTTTCATCTCCATCATCCCTCGTTTGGCAATCTTACTTAACCACTTTTGTCACATGACATTCTTACTTAAGGGTCGTCCTTAAGTTGAAATCATCATTTTGGACTTCTCCTTTGCCTCATTCCTCATTCCCTCCGTTATTTTTTTCTTCCTCCGGGGATTCCTTACCAACCACATTTTCCTCCTACCATTATCCTTTCTCAACCTATCATATCACAGAGTACATCTACTATCTTTTGCCTATAATCATGTTCCTTTCCCCCATTTTCTCCTTCTTGATTCATCATCCTTCATACTGTTTCTTGCCGTTATTTTCATGTCTTGTTTCTTCATCTTTACCTCATTCATTCTCATCCACTACATCCTCTCCTCGCCTTCATCTTAGCACAAACCATTATCTCTCCTTTCTTTACTCTTTCCACTCCATCTTCTCGAGTTCTCAGACATATCTACCCCCATGCTTACCCATCATTATTGTTGATCATCCCCTAAAATTCTTTCGTCATCAACTTCCATTTCCATACTAATAATTATCGGTGGACTTCTCCTAAACTTCACTCATCCTCGTTCTATGTGGCCTTATTCTCTCTCTTTGAACTTCTCTTTTTTTCTTCATTGCTTCATTCCTTTATACCCACTGCTCTTTATCGGAGGACTTCTCCTAACTTCCCTTCATTGACATTGCCTCTTCTATCCACCATTCTCTCTTCCCTCACATCCCTTTTCTCCACTCCCATACTATCTTTTCACTTCTTCCCCACCTCTCCATCTTCCCTTCGCCCTCTTCCAAATCTCTATTGTCTTCATCATACACCCTCTTTATATTTTATCATCATTCTCTTATCCTCATTTCATCCATATACACATCTTTTCCAATCCACACCATTCCTCTCATTTTTCTTGTCTTTGCATTCCTAATACTACTTACTCTTCACTACATATCTCCGTTCTTGGTTTCCTTCCTTTTGCATCATTTTCTCTATTGCATTCTCCTCCTTTCTAACCCTTGTTTTATTTAACTTCCTCTGTATCATCTTCTTCCCCTTTTTACTTTGTGTTTCCTTCTTACTTCCCCATTGGTAATTTGGCTCTTCAACGTTGTCCCATATTTTTTATCATCTCACACTCCACATGCATTTCCATGCGAGCTGTTTCATATTTTTTACCCTTGTCTTCCTCAAGAGGACTATATTCCTTCAATATTCTCCCTATATCCGCTCTTTCATCTCTTATTTCCCTATCATTTTCACCTTCCCACTACCATCCCCTTCCTTTCTCTCTCACCCCCACCTTTTCAATCATTAAATGTTAGTTTCTCTTCTATTTTTTCTTTTCTCCACATCTTCCTAGTCCCTCATTGTTTCTTTCTCTTCTCTATTCTACCTCCTCTTTCGTCTTCTTTACATTCTTCATCGTCCTCATCTCCTTCATTTTTCCATCCTTCTCTCCCTTTTTCCTAATTTTACCCCCTACTCTCATCTCATCTTCTTGTTCGTATTTCCTCATTCTCTTCTACCTATTCTTGTTTTCTTCACCTTCAACTTCTATAGTTCATTTCTTTTCTCAGTTTTATCGTCTCTTTTGTTTTCCATCATTTCTCTCCCTTCATCCCCTTCACCCTTTGTCACTCCCTTCATTTTTACCCTCTCTCCCTTTTTATTAATTTCACCCTTTGCTCTGTCATTTTATTTTCTTCTTCTTGTTTGTCCTTCATCATTTCCTTCTTCATGTATCATCCCTATCTCTTATTCTCTTATACCTCTTTCATTCCTTTTTTCTCCTCCTCTATCTCTGTCTGCTCTAGTCCATACATTTTTCTTCTTCACCTTTTCTTTCTCTTCTCATAATCAACACTACTCCTGTCCATTCATGTTTTATCTTTCCACTCTCAATCATTTCCAATCCTTTGTCTACTCTTTTCCACCTCTCCTTCCTTCACCATAGTTTCCTTATTTTATCAACTCTATTATCTCTTTTGTCTTTTTTACATTCCTCCTCTTACTCATCTCCCTCCTTTTTTCATCATTTTTCTCCATCACCTTCTACATCATTCTCCATGTTGTTGTTGTTTTTGGTTTCAACTACTTTCAATTTGCACATCTCTCTCCCGTTTTCACCCTCTACTATGTCATCTTTTCTCTTCTCTTTCCATTTTACTTTTACTTTTTATGTGTCATTCATCCATTCACTTTTCCTCCCATCATCCTTATCTCTTCCTCTTTTTCCATCTTCTTCATTCCATTTTTCTATCATCTTCACCTGACATCATCATCATCTTCCAATTATTGTTGGTCTTCCCTTAACATTCCTTAACTGGCATATCCTCTACCATCTCCCATTACCCTTATCACTTTCGTCATTTTTCCTACCATCCTTCCCCCATCATCTCTTTGCATCACATCTTCTCCTTCTTGTTTGTTTTTCCTCATTCCTTTCTTCTCCTATCATATTTTTCTATTTTCCTTTTTTTTCAGGCCCATCGCATCCTCTCTATTTCCTTGTATTCTTCTCCTCCTACTTTCTTTCTTTTCTTTGTTCTATCGTCTCTTTCCTACCTCCCTCCCTTTATATTTTCCGCTACCTTCATATTACACATCTATTTCCCTCTTCTATGCCTTCACCCTATACTATGATATCTTCTCTCTTCTCATATCGTCCTTCTCTATTATTCTCTTCCTCCCCTTTCCATCACATTGAAGACCAACTCAAACTCCTCCTTGTTTACAGACAACAACTTCTCCATTTTATTACACCCCATCCTCATCCTTCTCTATTTGGGAGTGGTGTCATCTCTTCTATTCTCATATACCGTCTCGAGGGGGACATCATCACATATATCCTTCATCACATCTTCCAAAGGTGTTTTTGTCTTGGAGGATACCATAACGGTCATCAGTTATCACCTTCTATTCTTCCTACAAGACATTATGTCTACCTTTTGCTTTGCAAAAGTAGATTGAATTCTTCCCCTATTCGTCGAAGAAAAAGGATTTCTCTCTCTTTTCTTCATCTACTCATCTTCTGTCAACAGTGAACCATTTTTTATGAAACATGTAGTCAAAATCCTATTTACCACCCCCTGGGGCATTTTATCTCCCAATTCTATCCAATTTGCTTTCAATGTCCACCTTTGTGGCCATACTTGTTACCCCTTGGGGCATATTATTTCACCACCCATCTTCCACTTTACCTTCTTGGTCATTT
The DNA here is from genome assembly GCA_019776745.2 of Taxus chinensis. Lineage (NCBI taxonomy): Eukaryota > Viridiplantae > Streptophyta > Pinopsida > Cupressales > Taxaceae > Taxus > Taxus chinensis. The sequence goes on along the minus strand of CM034146.1, from coordinate 81,005,626 downwards.
TCGTGCCTTGTGCTAGAGCATCATCATTTTTGTCCTTGTCCCTTTTCCGAATGCATAATTTTTCACTCAATTCCTCGCATGCGCAGGATTTCGCATACCTTTCGCATTTAGTTGTGCATACTTTGATGTTTTCCTATTACCCATTGGTCATCATGGTTTGCATCCATATTGCAGTGATTTTTTCCCACTCACTGTTCTGTAGAAAATTTTTGTCGTATCCATTGAGAACGCCCTTTGTCCCCTACCCACGTGATATCAAAGTCACCACCATGGTTTTTAATGTTATGCGATCCTTTTTTCTTGGGGAAGCTTACCTTGTATTATAATTTTTCTTTACCCAACTAATCTTTAACATCTATCTCTTTCAAACTCATGATTGAATTCCTTTATGTTGTCGATCTGAAGATTGAGGGGGAACACTCGCTCAATCACATTTTCAATATTTTATTGTTTTTATCTCACGACTTGCCCAATAGAAACCACTCATAAAAAAGAGGAAAATGTAGACACTAGATTTTGGTATCATTCCTCCCCTTCACCCCACATTTACTCTCCTTCATTAGGCTTACCCATTCGAATCTCTTTTCCCCCCCTAAATTTTAATAAATCTCATTTCCCACCAAAACTACATATTCAATTAATCAATCTTAATTGGTTAATTGATCCCCTTTAATTCCCTAAATCTCATTATATGCTAATATCCAATTGATAATTAAACATTCTAAACTAATTCATATCACCCCACATAATAATTAAATACTCCAAAATCATTCAAATCATGCACCCCACTCATGATTTAAATAATGCAGAATAATCCTTATTAAATCCATTATTTCACCTAATCACTCAAATCATGTCCCCCCCACTCACCTAATCAGAGTTACTTTTTCAAACCCAAATTACTTGATAACCCCTAAATTAGCCCCATCTCTAGGCTATAAATACAGGGCTTCCCCCCTCTTTCAAATAAAAAAAGTGAGAAGTCAAGAGTGATAGAAAACCTCTAACATTATAGCCCCTCACTTATCATAATATCGTCCCAATGCCCTTGTGATGCCACTTGTATCACCTTAATACCATCCTCATGCCCTTATGGTTCTCTTAGTTTGGTTTGCTCTATATTTACTTTGATATAATCAGTAGCTCCTCTATACATCGACATTTTCAGGTTGTGTTATTTATTAGTTTCTGCATGTTATCCATTTATCTTTCATTTATATCATTTTATCTTATCAAACAGGGATTGCCATCCACATAAGGAAGCTTGTGCTTCTTGGAACCGACTTCATCAGACAACCCCCGTATATACCATCTAATTGTTTTCCTCTTAGTTGCCTCTGTTTTGCAAGTCGATCCAACTCGCAGTGAGGACATTCACTTTGCGACCACCCATTTGCATCCATCAGCTCAACGGGTACCTTAAACCCTGCATCTTTGAGGTTGCTTGATTTTCTTTGTTATCTAGCTCACTAATCCGAATAGGGATGAAGAAAACTTGATCAACACATATGTTAATATTAGATAACTTGAACTTGAAGTCAACAATGAACTAAAAGTGTTACAATCCAATTAGCCACAAAAGCATTTTTAAATAGAAATATAAAACTGGGCATATTGTTGTTGCATAAGAGACATATTGTGTGCTTCCAATGTTCATAATAATTTCTTTGAAGCACGTGATGCTATTTGATTGCGTTAAGTTTAGTGAGTGGATGGATATTATCCATCTAAATCATAATTAAGGGCCCTAACTTATTTTCATTGACAATATAGCTCACACATTCAATTATTACAACCTATACATGTGTGTGTACAAATTAATGATAAGAAAGTAAAGACAAGAACAAGGTGAACAAAACATAGAAGTCAAATTTATATTTAAGATAGTTTATTTGGATTAAATAATTACATTATACCATACTCAAAACAAAGTGTAGGGTCGTAACAATATTCTCCAATCAAATAAAATTTTTAGATGACATTTGTCTTTAACTTTAATTATTATTTTTTGGGTTTTATAATTTTCAAAAAAGTTCTCTAATATTATACACATTTTGTTTCTCTATACTTAATGTATCGTTGTTCCAATTGTTTTAAATTTCATTATTTATCATAATATGTGAGGTCCATTCTTAAGTTAATATAATTCATTTATTGCACTACCCATAGAGGGAGACATGATGTTATATGTCACGATTGCTATGCTAAAATGGAATAAAAACTAAAATGATTGAGATGAACGTGGTGGTTAGAGATAATGAAATTCAAAGAAGGTTGACATTAGTTTAAAGTATTATCCCATTAAAACATTTTTTTAATAATAATGCTTGATTACTTTGCAAGGTTGACATTAGTTTGAAGTAGTACCATATTGGCTACTTTGCAAATAATTTTTGGTAGTTACTCAAGCTCATATGAGGTTGGAACACCACCACGAAGAGAAAGGTCAATATACATTGAATTATTTAAAAGATCAACATCTAGTGAAAGGATCTTTTTTATCTCAAGGAATTCATGAGGGCACGCCTTCTTTCCCATGGGAATCCATGTGGACAACAACAATTTCCCCATAGACAACTTCAAAATCAAGGACCCCACACACCATTAAAGAACAAGCGCATGAGAAATGTATTTATAAATAAATTACTATGCTTTAGAAATTCTCTCCCACTTCTATTGTTTGCCATAGGGTTGTAAGCTTAAAACATTTGTTTTACCTAATTTTTAAGAAGTCGTTGATTGGTGACGTTTAACTAGGAAACCCTGATTATTTTAATTTAAGTTTTTGTCTTGTTAATGTCCTTCAAAATATGAAAATGATTTGTGAACATGATTGAAGTTAATGAAGATTGATTTTATTTAATATTCTAATTACCACTTGAGACATTTGTTATGTACAAGTTCCTTATGTCACGCAAAAAAACAATGTTTAAGATGGAGACATTTGTTTCGCTTTCATGTGGCAATAGCATCCTATGTGATAAAAAGGAAGAACACAACAAATGGATCTTGTATTTAGTTTATTTTTTCAATTACAAAATATGGGATACAAATTCGTCGCCTTTATAATTTGTAAATTTTTATATTTTATTCATCAATATAAAAATGGGTTCCAATACAAAACAAACTAAAATTATGCATAAATATATAGGTTATTTTTTATTTTTGTTTAAATGAAAGGAAAGGAGATGAATCTATTTTTGTATGAGAGTAGTCTTTAAATACTATTTTATTATTCAAGTCGGAAGTGTTTCTTTGATTTATTTTTAAACTGCAATAATTATTTATCAAGGAATTTAATGAAAACTGATTATTTAATTGATTAAGTAGAGATATATTTAACACATCCATAAGAATAACATTGACGGATAATCAATTTCAAGGCACCTATGTCAAATTTGTCACATAGTACTACATTGGTTAATTATTTCATTACGTTTTTATGCTAATTCCTACTAATTGACCTCAATTTAGCTCGAAAAATATTTCTATAGTATTAGGTTTTTCAATCGACGTCTCTAAGAAAGAGAACAAAAACCTCTAAATAATAATCAACTAAATGCAAATTTAAGGTTGAAACTACGGTATAGGAGTCAAATAGATGCCAAAATTAAGATTTGCCATCAATTATATCAATAAGAATCCTACAATGTCATCTAAGAAGAATCAAGATCTATTATGTTTATGGATAAACAATTAATTGTTGACCTTAAATTTGACACCCATTACATAAGCCGAATTTTTGTTTGAAAACATAGAAAATTTGGTATATCTTGGGCATATGGTGATATTGGAAGCCTTTGTTTTTAAGAAAAAGATATTTTTGTGTCCTTCGTACTGATGTAGCTAAATTGAGTCTTTCTATGCCTGATCATCAAGAATTTCACTGACAAAGTAATGGAATCATATTGATATTTATTAATGTTTTTCAGATTGTTAGATTTAAAATATCTATAAAAATGTTAACATTTTACAAATATTACATTCCACCCCTACCCTTAACTGCCATTGCAAGACAACTCTCAACATAATTATGCGTTGAAGGATTCAATTAGTTAACACAAATACATGATCAAATTGTAGTGAAATAAAATGTAATGTATAAAATATTGTATGCTCTAAAACAATTTGCAAGTCCAATTTAATTTAATTTAATTAATATATTTATGTCCACAAAAGGTCAAAATTGGCTCGTGGGACTACTTGAAAGATATTACATAAATACGAAAAAAGGGAGCATATGGGCACATCCAAAATAATTTAAAAGATAGACTAAATAAAAAAAAGTAAGAGCAATAGTTCAAAAATGATATCATAGAGACTTAGATTTAGAGAGTGGTCATGCATAATAAGTTGAACCTTCTTGTTGTGCTTAAACACTCTTGATACTCAAAGTGGTGAAGAAATGTGTAAAAGATGCGAGGCCATGTGAGTTATTGAGTTTGCAATGCCTTATTGGTCTAACATGTAAATCTAGAGGATGGCCACGAGACCTCTTCTTACTGATGATATTGGGTGGATGGAAATAGGATGTAATTAACCTAACACAGGGCCCCTTGGAGAATTATTTTGAGAAATTGTTCTAGTTAAATTCCAACGTCTCTCGAAGGAAGAGAGATAAACATCTCTAATCTTCATAAGCCATGAATGTCTAGAAAGAGCCAACCAAATCTTTAAAGAGAAAAAGAATTGTCCCCTTATATTATAATAAAGAGATCATCTAAAAATTAAATGGTCCTCGGTCTTAGGCTCGAAAGAGAAAATATAAAACAATATGATGCTCTCGAGGAATATGGTGATCTATCCTAATGCGAAGCTACTGGGAGTAAATTCTAAGCATATCAAGGGGAACTCTCGAACTAGAAGGTAACTATGGTTTTGTTGAAGTTGTATGAACCCATAAATAATATGAAGATATAAGTCTTAGTAGTGTTCACGTTTTGAGGTGAATCACTCTTTAGATTGAGTTCATGTGGACTTGAGACATGTTGTATAAACATTAGTATGAATGTCATTATTTATCTGTAAAAGAAGAGAGATAGGGAATATCCACGGGAAAGCTATATGAGGGTGGCTTGCTAATATCAAGATCAATAAGAGAAACAATGAAGAGGCTTTCATGTATTGAAATGAATTAAAGCATGTTTTGCCTACTTCATAAATGATCTAAAACAAGGTATGTATACCTAAGGATCGACTAGTTTGAGAGTCACATAACTACATTACTCTTTGAAGCACATCACTTGAAAAATCATCGAAATAATGAATGAATATACAAAATTTTACAAAGATAATAACATAAATAACCAATATCTTGACATGGATATACTTGCATAACATTGCGACCAATACTCTCTATTTTTTCTCTGGCCGACTCAAAAGTAGGGTGAATAATAATTAAAGAGTAAAACTAAAAATAGTGAAACTCATCTTGAGATATAACTTAAATCCCCCAATATATTACAAATATTAATCTAAAATAGTTTCTTACGAAACTTGATTACCATATACAACCTTTCTTAGAAAACTAAATTAATATTTTACACTTATATATAAAGGCCATGCCTTCTTGACGTGGAAAGCTCCATCTCGCATAAATTTCAACGAAGGTGATACAGATTAAAAGTGGAATATTACGTTGTTTAAGGTTATTAGATTAATATAATAGAGCTTTAAAATATAAGATTTGAACAAAGTGCCAAACGGCGGCATGAAATACAAAGTAATCCAAGTTACATCACAATCCACAAGAAACAACTTAGAGCGTCTATCACGATGGATTTTTAAAAGTCTTCTATTGGTTTATATATGGATCCCTTGCTTAGTGCATCTTTTTTTTTAAGTAATAAAATCTAAGTAAGAGAGATGGGGAACATATGACTTAGATTCCGTTCGGAAATGATGTGCAAATAGATAATGCCGTTTAAATCTTTCTTTTAAAGATAATTGCATCCATTAACATAAAGGGGACTCTCATAATTATATTAAACAATATATTTATATATGATCTTAACATAAATAAGTTTGTTAAATTTAATTAGATCTCAACAATAAAACATATAGAAATAATGTTTAATTAATAAATGGAGTAGAAATATCTAAAATATAGAATGATATATTTTAAGCATAAATGTAAATTTGAAATTTTGGACTTAACACTATTAAATAGTTTACCTTGAATATTGGATATAATTTTAAGAGCAGGTTTCTGTTAATAGAATGTTTCCTTCGAATATACACAAGGCGTGAAAATTTGTAGAGCTTTATAAATAGTTTGCAACTGAAATATGAATTTACGGTTTGTTGTCTTGCTTTTACCCTTCACTTTAATGTTCTCAATTTGCGTGACATGATTCCTATATCCTAGTAATATGATAATGAATCCTATGACGTAGGCTATTAAGGAATGTAAACCGTAGCATTGCATATGAAGTTGAATGGATATTGTCCACTGACTAGCCTTCAAATAGTTAAACCTCATGCAATCATTCAATAGGAATCTTGGATAAACAAAATATACCTATCACATATCAAGAATACGATCAGTGTTAACCATGTATTCATGTTCGAACAATGTATAAAGATAATATATTTATAAGTGTTTTCAATTTCAAAATTGGAAATAATAGGATGCATGTTGACTATTTCTAACGACTAGCTATTCTAATGGAAAAAAAGGGTGAATAGGCCCATATTTTTTGAAGGGAGAAAGAAATTGTTATGCTAGGACTATACAAATAGTCATGGAAATAAGAGTGAACACATGTGAAAGCTCATCAATTAGATATCGTTCTAGGGAAGTGCTAAGGGGTTCATTCTTCATAACTAGACCATATAATCATTATTGCTCGATTTGAACCAAATTAGCCATACATATATTAAGTGTACAAAACCTACATGAAACGAACATGAAATACAAGCCAAGGGATGCATTTAAGATGCTATATTTTTCAAATTTTTGAGGTGCATTCTTAGCCTTGAAGTAAAGGATGGAGGATTACAATTGAAAGTAGAACAAATAAAGGACAATTAAAATGTAAAAATTTATTTACTATTGGGATTGAAAATAATATGTGTTAGAACCTATACAACTAATTTCCTGAAACATGATTGGGAAAATTTTAGTAAACGTTAATATGAAAATAATTGTATAAGGTTCAGCCTTTGTCTCATATACTCAATCGATGTCCCATGTGTCTATTACACCCTCAAAATAGGTAACATACAAAATGGGATTGGAACCCTATATTTTGTCTAGTTATGGGTCTCCATGTGAAAATGATTGTGAAATATTGGGACACTTGGTATTAAAGATTGGTAATTGAAATCAAGACCATGTTGTCATCTAGGAGAGAGCCTCCATTTTCACAATGATGAATATGTTGAGTAAGATGCCCTTTTTCATTGATATGTAGTCGAATGATACTTAGATATAAAATAAATATAATATATGAGATAAATTCCCACTTTTGAAATGTTGGGTAAATTTATGAAGCATTTACCTCAAAATAAAGAGATTATATGTAGCATTGAAACATAAGAAACACACAATCAAATACCATAGTCTGAAAACATATAATATTTGAGAACATGTACTAGGATATGTTTCCTCATGCTTCCACAAGATAGGGTTAATTTATGATATAAAAAAGAGAAATGTGGAAAATCATAGTAGAAAGTTGTTATTTAGTAAGTTATATAAATGAATATTTTGAGTGAGGTAGAAAGGTCTTTGCCCCAATAAACAATCCTCAAATATGTATATGATATTATTCATGGTTACATAATGGAGGTTTAATTATAAGGGTTCCATGAAAAGTATTCTGGCAACATAAATAATAATATAAACATAGATAATATGAAGGCCACACTCGGTTCATTATAAGTAGAGTAATCATAATACAGAAGATGGATGACACATCATCCATATGATAAGGTACATATAAAACACATAGAGTACTAGAAGAAATATCACATGCATATACACAATAAGGAACATAGAAAACACATTAAATACATAGGAATATTAAGAGTGTGAACTTGATACAAACCTATAAAGAATGCAAGGTCTATAAATATATCAAGAAAACTAAACTGATACAGAATAAAAAATATCATTAGGCACAAAAGTATATCAAGTAAATTATAAAATCAAGAACACAATGACTTAAGAATAATGTAAGACATTGGAAGACAAATTAGAATTATGATAATGTAGATTATGGTGATGAATATGGAATGTACCCACATGGTGAATTTACTACATAATGAAAGCATAAGGGTAAATGGAAAAGAATATTTCAACCATTATTTTAGTAAGAAACATCATTATTCTTGCATTTTTCGACGATATGTAGTACCCAAATTTTGGTCTATACACTTGAAAATATCATTTTGAAATTTATTCAAACATTATTCCCATCTATTTATTACTTAAAAAAATTAAATTTCCTCCGTCTTTATCTTGTATCATGATTCCACTATTCCACGACTATTACTTAGCTTAAAACATCAAGGAGCACTAAACACTTTAGACAACACATATACATGTGTCCACTTGTCAAGCATAAATTATTTAATCCTTTTTTATCAATAGGTGTGTGGGTCTAAGAAAATTTCAAGCATCAACTCGTTCTATTTTCTTTGAAATTATCCCTTGTTCTTGTAACAATCATATTTGAAATGCACAACTTAGATCAATCATCCTAGGTGGTGCTTTTGGGTCAGTTGAATGGGAAATAACATGAATGATCACTAATAGAAACATATGGAGCCAAAATATTTAGGGTTATATAGGGATCTAATATTAAAGGAACACGCTAAGAAGGACAATGAGAAAAAATAGATAGTTCCCATTCCTTAGAGAGCTACTACATCAAGTTTCTTAATTCACAATACATATTCATTGCTACTCTAGATCACAATCCATGAGCTACTATTGACTCCAAGATTTAATTTCCATGTATGATGGATGAATAATGATATCCATCTTTGTTATAGTTTTTACCACTCTCCATATGATCATAAGACTGGTATAACTACATGTGACTTGATCCCTCTTTGAAGTATTAATACTAGTGTAATGTTCATTACATTAGTGGATGTGTGGTGAGGTTAGTTTAGCTCAAAAAAATTTAAACACCATTTTACGATTGCAAGTCATGAGGATAATATATAGTCACAACACATTCATTGTACATGAGGATGGACCTGCATTTTATATATTCTAACATAGATGAACTTTCTTCACAAAGTTATAACCATATCATATAACCATGGGACATATTTTTAGCCCTGTTAATAGATTTAGCAATGAACATGTTCTCCTTTTTATATTTTAAGGCCCTCAAATTTTAAAGGTAACTTGATGACACCCTGATGTGCCACTATACCCAATTTTGGTACTCCCACACATCCTAAGATTGGTCATATGGCCTATTTATCTAACCCTAAAACCCTAACTATACTTTTATTATCATATCTTTTGGCATGATTTGAATTATTGAATTTTAAAATATTAGGATAATTAATACATTGCTTTAAATTATATTTTGAAATTAGTAATATTAATTAGGCCCTAAACTTAATTTATATTTTTCATGTTTGTTTAACCTTCTTATATTTCTAATCACGCAACATAGGGTTTCAATTTTCATCCTTCAGGATGCTTTTTATTTGGACCCTATTAGGGTTTGGATTCTAATTGTATTATTGAATTTAATTTCCATAGATTACTTGTCTAATTATTATTTACCCTATAATAATGACATATGTGGAGATGAGATAATGGATTAATTTCTTGACAAATATTCACTTGAAATTAATAATACACTGCGAGAGGATTCTAGTGACTCTTCTTCTTTATTCAATGATAGTCCTAATTATTCTCTTCCATCTAAATCAGTGGCATATTCTAATATAGAACTAAGGTATGTACCATTACTCCTTGAAAATTATGTTCTTGTTTTGATTACATATCAAATGGTTTTTATGATGATCATGATAATATTCATGTAGATGTTTCTTTCGCAAATTATAATCATCTTTCTGTAGAATATTACACTAAGGGTGTATGTTTGTATTGATAATTCTTTTGATTCTCCTATCTCATATGTCGATAATACTCCTTGAAATTTATCTTCTTCATGTGATGCTTACCCTATTATTAATCATACATCCATACCTCTACTTAAGAGAAATAATTAATGAACATCTTCAAACACACATTACTAATATGTTATCATCCCTACTCATTAACTAAATTCAAGAATTTAGATCCCTACTCTTATTCTATACCACAATTAATGATTGGATTGATCACAATATCTTGTCTAACAAAACCATAATATGCAAGCCTTAGAATCTTCCTTACCAAATTGGGTTTTACATTCCTAAATTTACCTTATTCACTGGAGTTAAAATTCATTCAAAAATTATGGGTTACTTCCTAAAATTCATAAATCTATATTCCCATGATGGTCATGTCTTACTTAAGGTGTTATCATTAAACTGAATAAGCCATTCATTATCTACATTTCATACTTTACTTAGTGGGTATATCAAAACCCTTTCCACATTATAAAATCAACTCATATCATTATTTGGTTTACATGACAATTATAAGATTACATTTTATAATTTAAACACACTACACCACACCCTAATGTTCCCATTAAATATTAATGTATTCGATTTGGAAGTTCCATGCATAAACTAGCATTCCAACCAAGTGATAAAGATAAAAATATATATTTATAAGGGCTTATCATTTTATTTCCTTGAATAAATGCTTAACAAAAATTAAAAGTACTTTAATCAAGTTGTATCTAGTATTGTGAAATTTTAGAATGATTTTTGTATGCATGTTCCCATCCACATGAGACCTATACTTTAATATATACTCCAAAAAATTTAAATGCATGTTCTTGAGTGTATAAGACGATATACCTGTAACATCCCAACTTTTGGGACTCAATATTATTAATAAATATGTTTGACTATTTCTTTTTTTGTTGCAGTTTGTGTTTTCGTTAGTCATTCATCAAAAGTATGAGTATAATGCATGAAGGAATGGACATTTATCCATATTCCCGTATGGGTATGATCATATGTTTGCGATCATATATATATATGCCAACATAATTGTGTGCATATACATGAAAGTATACACACAAGTGCCCACTCTTCCATGAGTTAGCACTTACCCTTTGATTTGGTGACAATGTTTTGACATCTTCTGGTGTGATATTGTTTAATGCCAATGGCTAGCCTAACTAACCTAAGATATAGGTTACATGATATAACCTAAGCCTAACTTATTATGGTATGTTAGTAGCATAACCGAGTGTCAAAAGATAATCTAGATGATTTTAAATTGTCCTTAATAAATGCATGGCATTTGATTAGTATAAATAAATTGGCTTGGTTAATGGATTTGACATTTAATTGGTGCTTAGTGGTGACGATATTTGGTGGCATTAGAATTATGAGTTATATTGGCATTAACTTATGTATTAACCCATTCCTTGTGGAGTGTGGCACATAGTTTTAATTAAAATAATACTAATAATAATAATAGAACCTATCCTAAAGCTAAGCAGTGACATTTTGGGAGTTTAATGATCTTTAAATGGATTTTGGAATCTATGGATTAAAAGAGATTTACGTTTTTCTTTTAGCCATTTAGCATGACGTGAAGAGAGGAGGGAATAGAGGGGGAGACTATGTCAAATATTTTTTTGGAGGATTTGTTGGAGGTTATTATTGCCATGTGGGGCTGATTTTGGGCATGTATTTTGGGATCTCACCATTTGTATTGCAAAAATGTGGTGGAGAATAATTATGGAAAAATAAATAGGTTTTGGGGTTTTATTTTGTACGGTGTGGAGCTAAGAAGATGGAGGGAAAAATAGAGAATGAAAGAGGAAAATGACAAAGGGGTTTTGATCTTCTTCACTCTGAATCTTTCAGGAAAGGGTTTCTTGTTTTTATATATGCAGTATTTTACAAATAAATGCATATTTATTTTTATCCCTTTTCTGGGTAATGAGAAATCTAGTTTATCTCTTTTGGGTATTAATATTTTTGATCAAGCCTTTATGGGTATTTGAAAAATGTGTTTATTTTATTATGGGCATTATAGATTTAAGATCTCTCAAGTATGAGAGCATGAGATTTCATTTTACCTCCTTATTTGATAACTGAAATTAATGAGGTTATTCACTTGGGTATTTAAAGAAGGTTTTTGACATTTTAGTTCTAGGTTTTGGATTGATTTCCAAGTAGAATTATTACATGTTAGAGAGGTGTATTTTTGTTGATTCATTGGCATGCTTTAGCTGTTACAAGTTGTGTTATTTTTTGTTGTAATGGCTGATAGAAGCGTGGATTTTTTTATTGATATATTGTTGCATTTTTTTCTGCAACATTGGTTGTTATAGCGCTGAGTATTGGTTGTTTCCTTGCTGCATTTAGTTGTTATTTGCTATGTTGTTTTGCTGCAACATTAGCTAGCAAATCACGGTGTTTTGGGGTGATTTCTATGCTTCAGATTTGTTGTTAGATAGTTGTGTTCTTTGCTGTAATTTTTTATGTTAGTTCACTACATTTTGTCACACCATTAGTGTGTAATCATTTGGATAACATAACTAAAGAATAATGTGTTGTGACATTTTTTCAAATGGTTAGTGTGCAAGAATTTGGATAGAATATTTAAAGAATGTTGTGTTGTGACATTTTTCAAACAATTAGTGTGCAATAATTTGCATGGTATATTTAAATAATGTTGTGTTGTGACATTTTATCAAATGGTTAGTGTGAAATCATTTGGTTGACATTTTTTCATGCTCCTGGAATACATTCCTTGGAATTTATGTGAAGTTATTTTCATGGAATATTGTCACGCTGTTGTAATGCATTCATTGGACTTTATGTGAAGTTCTTTTTATGGCATTTTTTCATGCTACTAGAATGCATTCGTTGAATTTTATGTGAATTTCCTTTTTATGACATTTTTTCATGTTGCTGGAATGCACTCTTTGGAATTTATGTGAAGTTATTCTTATGGAATTTTGTCAGGATGTTGGCATGCATTCGTTGGACTGTATGTGAAGTTAATTCTAAGGAATTTTGTCATGTTGTTGGCATGCATTCTTTGGACTATATTGGTGGTTTATATTATGCCATTTTATTATACGGTTGGAATTCATTCTTGGGTATAAAGGATCTATTGTGCCTCTCAAAAATTATGTTACGTTGCTGATATGATTTGGCATAATGTTCATTTTGAGAATTGTGAAGTGAATTTCATGTTGATATTTTTTCAATTGGTTATCATGCCTTCTCTTTTTTACATGGAGCCTATATGAGACATTTCTTCAAACAATTGGTATGCTGATTTGATTTGGCATGAAATAATATTATGAAATGCATTATGTAATCATCCTTACATGAGGTGATTTTTATGTATTTTCATGTAAGATGGTTAAAGACACCACTCTTGAAATATATTTTGAACTTGGTTAGTTCATGCATGTATACATGCTTTTTGAAATCATTATTATAATAATGGATGAATTTGTATGATGATGCATGATTGTATATTATGAATATGTTTTCATTTGTAGAATACTACATATATGAAAATAGAAACCCTTTCTAGTTCAGTTTGAACTGAACCTTTGTGGAAAATACAAGCCTTCTGGAGATAAGGAAAAGGAAAGAATGTGAAAGGGATTCAAACTGATTTTTAGATCTTGATTAGTTGATTTTATATTTTAGTTTATTGAATAAATTGTATTTGATGTACTGCTGAAATAATCAATATATTATATAAGATTATGAGGCTCTTTGACATTGCATGTAAACTTATAAGATTGGATTGAGGTATTGAAAATAATGAAACATCCTTTGGACTCAAATCTGATTTTTATTGTTGTGTCATGCAGATATGATCTATTTGTATAATTGTATGATTTGATTATGTGTGAAATCAACATACCAATTAAATAATGGGAATAATGGGAGTTTAAAAAAATAATTGGACCTTGATTTTCGAGGTCCTTACAATACTACTCTTCTCTAGATCCTCAACTACATCAAATGTAAGTGATGACGTGTTGATATATAAGTATCCTCTCCCTAAATTGATCAAATAGTATGCATAAGTCATGAAACTTATTTTATATAGAAAAGATCCTCTAGATATTTCCTACACCTTTTAAATGAGGAAAAATAGATGTTGTATGAGTAAGATACATCACACTGAAATTTCTTAAATGGAAAAAATAAAACAATAAGTTACATTGAGATGAGGTGGCATGGTGAGAGTGTTACAAGTGGATGAATGTGGTGATGACAAGTGGTAGTTTTATCATGTAAAACATTTAGCTATAGTCTATGGTATTTGATGGTTGATGAGGCTTCGACATGATGTGCATGTTCGGGGCCCAACAACTAGTGGGGTCCACTCTTTTTTAGGAGGGGAATCCTTCCACCTTTATTCATATTATATTACATGAGTTTTTCCTTAGAAACCCCATGGATGACTAATTTTTTCTTCATGTGGGACTAAGGTCCAAAATTTTCTAAAGATTAAAAATCAACTCAACTTGGTGATCCACACTACCAAAACCAAGTTGCGCATCAACTCAGTGAGCCAAGTGAAACTGGTTAGCATTCCAAATCATCAAAATTACTAGTGAGCGACATCAACACTATAACCAACTTGCTAACTAGCCATCTCACCACAGCCACGTCAAGATCAACATACAACTGATCATGACGAGTTGGGTGGTGAGCCTAAGATGGAAGAAAAAAAGATTCAAATGTGTGGTCATAACCATATACTAAACGCATCTCCCCATGTTATTTAAAGCATGTTAAAGTCCAAAATCCACCCAATTTGGCATAAATACACCAACTTCAAACTGCCAAACTAAGAAAAAGAGTATACGTAGAGGTGGAATCAAACCCATAACTATGTACAAGATAATTTAATAACTTAGTCGTTAGCCTATGTATTGAATATAGACCATATGGTCGAGATAGTTAGTATTAATGTCTATTCCAAAATGATAAAATAAGAAAAATAAAGTGCATTAAAGAGGATTTAAACCCCTCACCATACATGGTACAAATTATAATCCTTCACCAGAAGGCCATGGGGTGATGAATATTATAAAAGGGCCTAAGTGATATATGAAGGGGTAACTTGGTTAATTGTAGGAGCTATTAGAGAGCCATAGAGACATTTTTTGAGAATTTTCGTTGTGGAAGTGTAACAGGAAAAGTGATCAAATCCTCCTATAGATTAAAGCCAAGCTATTTTTCTAGGAAAAATAGCTTATTGATGTAAATTAGCATTATATAAAACATTTTTGCATCATAATTGATCAATTTAAGAGCTTATCTAGATGCAGAGAGGTAGAATATTTGAGTGAACTTTGTTAACACTTGGTTTGCGCTATCTACTGTCATTTTAATATCATTTTCTCACTCTTTTAATTTCATTTTATTATATTTTAAAGACAATTGTAATTAAATTACTTAGATAATTTTGGAATATTAGTAGCAATGTTACTCCAAAATAATACCAAAATGTACATAAATGATCACAATATGCAATTATAATGACTTAGAAACTTAAATGGGGCAGCCTCAAAACCATACAATAAGACTCAAGTGTCCAATATGATGCTTAACTACTCCTTACTACCTCTTATATATACCATTACAATACTATGGCCAACACCTAGGCTGACCTACTAAACATATGAAATCATGATTGAATGACATATGAAAAGAAAAAGGATTATGTAAGCCACAATTTGACCACACATATGTGATATAAGCTATAGGACTAAGGGCGTAGCATGGCCCTAACCTTCAAAGAAACATTCTCCCCAATGTTGGTAAGCCCTACATGTTTATGCAAAAATGCTTCATATTCCCATATTGCATCTTAATTATCCATATTATTCCATGTGATGAGATACCCAATAATGACTCTTGTCCTCAACCTTTCGGTGGACATCTAAAGGATCCCTTCAGGTTCCAATATGATCCTTCTCTCCTCATCCAACTCATTAAACATTGATTGGGTTGACACCTTCTACCTAATGACTTTCTTTAATAAAGAAACATAAAAAATGGGATATATTTTAGTTCCCTAAGGGAGATCTAAGTTGTATGCCACACTACCAATTTTATAGGAAACTTAGTAAGGACCATAGTATTTAAGTGCAAGCTTAGTATCCTTCTTCTATTTTTAAGGGAAAACTTTCTATATGGATATAATGGTATAGAAACAAAGTCTCCCACTTCAAAGTTCTGAACACTGTGGTGTTTATTAGCTTATAGATTCATATGGTTTTGTGTCATTTCCAAATTATCTCTAAGGCTAAAGAGTACCTCCTATTGGTGATAAATGTGATCTTTGAATTCTCTCACTTTAGATTTGACCTTCAAGCTAAGATGAGTGATGGAGGATGACACCCTTATAGTGCCATAAATGGAGACATTTTGGATGAGATATGAAATGAAATGGTGCTCTTATAGTACTATACCCTAGATAAGTGAAATGGTACCATTATAGTAAGTGATTGTGACCCTATATTTACTAGAAATTTCATTTCATACCCTTATAATATTTTACTAAAGATGGTACCCTTACAGTGCTTGAAATGGAGGCATTTTAGATGAGGTATGAAATGAATTATTATAACCCTACAATCAATTGTTTACCACATCAATTGTCCCATGTGATTGGGGATGATGAGATGAACTTTGAGCCAATTGGATACCCAAATAAGAGAACAATCCAGTCTAGAAATTTCTAGTAAATGTAGGGTCACAATCACTTACTATAATTTTGGGCATGTATGCACTAAAATATGCACTTATTACTATTACATTTCACTTTTAGTATGTCATTATGTACATGATTTCTAAGAAAGAAGATAAAAAATTAGTGAAACAAGTCCTTATTATCTACTACTTTTAATTAATCTGATTGTGACTCCTTGTCATGGTGTTCTAGATTTATTTCTCTTCTTTTTTTCATGTCATAGGGATCCCTATCATTATGCTTTGATTGTTCTATTTAACAAAATTTCAGGACCAAAGTGTAAAGAATGGGCCATAATTCCCATACACTATGGGCCATTCCATAGACCTTCCTCCCATCTTATTTTCTTATGAATCTTTTGCATTGGGATTCTTCATCACTCTTTCCTTATTTGAGTTTTCTACTTGGGGTTGGCCCTTTTGTGTCACTAGTGTCAAAATTTGAGAAAAGTAACCTTTATATATATATATATATATATATATATACTTATCTTACTAAAACAATTAGGAGGAGGAAAATATTATTATCTACTATTATACTTCGAGCAAAATAATAGGATAAGGACTATAAATGGAATGTATTATCACAACATATGACGGGTATATCTTCTAAATTTCGTACCACACATGCATTGGGGGGAAAATAGTGTATTCATCTATTTGGTGTAGTGCACATAAGGGAAAAATTATATTCAACATAATACAATTGAAATCACACACACACACACACACAAACTAACTACATAGAGTATAACATGTAGTGCAATGCTCAATGAAATCACAGTGGGGTGATTACTAAGGTCATTCCGAATCAAGAATATGCATTCCCTTATTTAGAATAATGTGTGTTTGATTATTTTGTAGAGTAGATAGGTTTTAGTTTGCAGGAACATGTGTGAAGATCAGGTTTTTCAGTAAATTCAAAGTGAGAAAGTGGTAATCAAGGAACACATAATTAGACTACACAAGAATCAATTCTGAATAGTTTAAAGGGATGAAAGGATACAAAAAGGGACATAGCAGGGGTATGTTTCGGTTCATACCATACACCTTGGTATAGGTATAATTTTAGGACATAGTTTTAGAGATGAATCCTTGTCAAATCATTTCTATCACTTTACAGTCATTAGGTCATTCCAAATCAACACATAGTACAAAATATCATCTAAAGTATTTTCTCGTTCTCCTTTATAGTACTTGGTTTCATTTTCTATTGTTATTTAACTTTGTTTAATGATTATTCCTTATATTTATGCAATTATATTTGGAAAAAAATTAATTAGGATATACCATTGGTTACTATCCCCTTGAATTTAACCATTTATGTTAAATAATTTAGTGAACCTGATAATGTCTGAACCCTAGTTACCATAGAATCCCTAAGTGTTTGTAATACATCTCTATTTCTTTTCGTGGGTTACATGTGTCAAATTATTATATGGTTTATAGTAAGGTTTTACGTAACTGTAGTATCCACTTCTCTCTCATAGCACCTTTTTAGTTGATATTTATGAGTCTTCTAATCCATCCATGTATCATGATCTAGCTAGTTGTAGTTATAATGCATATATTGAAGACAATGATCTCAAATCGTATGAGATTTTTTGTAAGAAAAATAACCTTTTGGATTCCTACCATATCTCTTCTTATGATCTTCCTTCTAGAAAAGTATGTAACTCTAGTATTCCTCATGATGTTCATATCCCTAGTTCTCCCTATAGACACCAAACTTGGGTCACACTCCCCTTGGCCCCCTTTAATTAATTAACGTAACACATTTAACTAATCATGACCCCTCCATCCCATATTAATATTCATCCTCACATTATTAATTAATTTAATTTCATCCTCAAACCTCCACCTCATCATTACACCTCACCCTGGACCCATTCTAAGGGCATTTAACTCAAAATGACCAAGTCATCACTCTCAACACTGAGTCATCACTTCCAGTGCTGAGTCACTACTTGACCTAATTAACTAAGAATTCTTCCTAAACCTAACTAGAGTTATTCTAAGATCTTCCTACCTTCTCTCACGTGAAATCTACTTCCCTAAGTGGACCCAACAAGAAAAGCATGCCAAATCTGGGAAGATATGCCTATTTTTGGTAAATAGGATTATTTCACCCTAACTGACATCGGTTTATCTTTAGCCAACATCAATCACTTAAACCACCATTGGTTCATTTATATAGAATTTTACAACCCTTTACACATGTTGGTCATTCAATTATTGGATCCTTATTGCATTCAAGAGTGAATATTTAATCCCTCTTGCATCCATATGACAAACATACACAACCATAGTGCAAGACAAGCAACCAATTCTTCATCCACAATGTTGAAATGCTCACGGGAGCACAAAGGTTGTACTTCCGTGACATTGGACTCAAGCACATATTATCTGATCAACCATCAATCATCTCAACTGAAATTATCTAAAAAATACTAAATAATTACTATGATTTTAATCATTCATGCTTATCCCATTGTAGATCTCTTACTTCTTCTGTTACCTGTACATCATAGTCTTCCCACCAACCCACTATTCAACTACCCCAAGCATTTTCACCCTTATAAACCTCCTTCTTAGTGTTCTTGAGTTCTCTCAGCCATATTATGATCCAAACCACACTACCCTCACTCTCTGTGCAATCACAAAGAGCTTTAAAACCCATTTTTAATAGTTCATTACCTATTACCCCTACCAACATCAGTTCCTTGACTGTATTTGGTTTAGTCCCCATACCAGCATCAATCACCATACCGATATTGGTCTCTATGTCATTTTATATTCTCATACCAAAAAAATTCCCACTCACCCAAAACCAACCCAGACCTCAACCAATCAGCCCCAGACCCTTTCTAGACCTTTGATAGACCTATCTGACATGAACAAATCCCGGTTCTTATTAGATTTAGTGTTATTTTGATATCTAGCATAAAATCTAGTGTATTGTGTGTATGAAAATCCTAAATCATTACATTATAATAGGAATTATTTATTTTAGTTCTTTATTCATATTGAATTGTTGTTAAACAATGGATTGACAACCTCTCTAGGAAGCATCACACTTCTTGGATCTAACATACACTAGGAAGTCCACTATCATATGCTATTTAATACTCTTTTGTGGTCTTGATTTGCATCTACAAGTAGTACTTTCCAGATAAAAAGGAGTTCTCTATGATCAACTTAGATAACGTTAACACCATGTGTATTCTACCTTCCACCTTTTCCTCACAGGTATACCTCCTTAACCATTTACCTTCTATTTGTTTCATCCTAGAAAAGAATAAAAATCATTGGTGAAACATTTTGGCACACTCGGTGGGACCCATTTTGGGGTTCTTCACATTATTCATTCTTAGGGATTCATTGTGTGTTTAATTTTTTTACAAGGAAAGTTCACATTAAAATACTCTCTCTTGGAAACATTCTTCTTCTCCTACTGATCTCAGTGAAACTTGTATTTTGGGTTAAAAAGAACACTTCTTTTTATTCTGTATTACATTAGTGAAAGACATAATCTTTCCTATTCATTATTGCTCTCATCAAATTTCATTGTGGATGTGGGTTTTAAAATATTTACATCTCATTTTTATATGTTGCATTCTATCTCATCTAAATAATGGGCAACCTATATGTTGCAAGTCATGCCCAGTTGATGGTTGAAAAACTAAACCGTAGTTCACATTTTGCACACTCTTTATACCAAATCACTAAAAAAAAATGACACATTTCTTTAAAAACATCTTTCCCAGAAAAATATGTCAATGATCACATGATTAGAGGATTGAGAGTGGGCTACAGCTGGTTTTTTGGCCAGTTATCATATCAGAAAAGGATCCCCCACACCAAAAATTACTTGAAACTAACCATAGTTGTTTGTTTCCACAGGGAACCTTTGGTAACCAATAACTCTATTCTATTCACAATTTAGTCCTAAATGACATAAGTCACAACATAAAATATACATAATAGGATTTCATGTTTGCTAGCTTTTTCTTGATTTGTGTTTTGAGGTATGATTTTGTTTTCTTCATTTTTTTCTCTCCTTACATACTCAACAATCATAGTTGATGTATTCCAAATGTTTCTGAGTGTGTTAGGACTAATCGTTATCATACTTGGTCTTTGAGTTGGTATTTTTATTTAACCTAAATCACCAAAAAATTCACTTTTCTATTTATCACAAATTTCACAATAACCCGTGTCAGCTCAATGACCGCCATCAGTTTCATCATCTCACCACCGTCGATTCACTGACTACCATCATTTTTGTGTTATTTTCATCATTTCTACCAAAGTAGCATTCAATCTATATTTATTTTCTTTCCGTGACTTCCTTTGCCACTTTACTATATCTCAAAGTCCTTGATATCACCTTCAGAGTCTAGTTCTACTTTGTCTTCATCATTCATTGTTAGATTTACAAATATTTCATTTCTCCATAGTAACTGGCATCGGTCTAGTCGACCAGAGGCAGTTACCCCCTCATACCGGAATCAGTTACCCCAACCGACGTCAGCTTCTGTGCTTTGATTTTCCAATTAGAACAACGATCAAATCACACTTTTTAAACCCATTTTTCTCCATTTCTTCTATGTTTATGCATTATCAACAAAGCTCAAAATACCTTTTCTATCTTCAGTCACATGGTTTAAACTCGTAAACAAGATAACACTATCATGTTTCATGCTAGCCACAAGCTGCTCCCACCTATCCATCACCCCCTTCCAGTTCATCACCTATGGACCCCAATCGGGCTCTTACCATACCCACTGGTAACGAGGAGTTCATGAGACTCCTTGATCATAACCTTGCTGCTCTGTAGTACCATCTCTCTCATTCATCTACCAATGATTCATTAGGGAAACTTGTATATGGCATGCATGTGTCCATTCCTCCTACCCTCACACCCATTTCATCATTAGCTACTACTTTCTTGGCCTTACCCTCTTTTACCTTACCACCTATAGTTTCCCAGCTTGACCCTTCATCATCAATATCTGTTGCACCTATGATATTTGTCACGCATTTCATGTCTATCACTCCTACGATGAAAACCATGCCTTCATCAACGGCCTTGAGTGTAGGTTTATCTGCACCCGCCACCTCTCATATACCTATCACATCTCAGCCACCATTACTGTTAGTAACCTATACTCCCTACCAAAATATCATCCTCCCCATCCCCCAATCTCTTCCTCTGATTGCTACGAGATTCTTTACGTCCACTCTACCCTTCCTACACTTATCACCAATAACCCCCTATTTCATCTACCACTTATTTAGGATACTTTCCATCTACATCTATTCTGGCCTATATTCCTTCCTCACAAATTTCATACTTGGAACCACCACATATTGGGATACCGCCCATGTCATACCCACCTCATTTACCCCCTTATACTACAGGGGTTCCCAATCATCACAATCTACTAATGATCTTATAAAAATGATGATGGATAAGATGTAGACATTAGAATCATATTTCTCCGGTTCACGTAACTCCTGACATACGATGAGATTTGCAATGAGCCCACTCACCCCTCCATTCCGATTCATCCATAACCTCCCCATTGGGAAATTCCTAAATTAAACCGATTCAACAATAAAGAAGACCAGAAATAAAACTTGTGGTCTTTTAAACATGTGTGTTTTCTGATCACTCATGATGATGCTTTACTCTTGCAAACATTCCCAATGTCCTTGATAGGACAAAATTTAGATTGGTGTAGTGATCTACCCAGGAATTCCATCTTTTCATTTAATTAGGTAGCTCAGTATTTTCTAGACCACTTTTCTATCAACATTGTCAAGAATTTCACCATGACAGACTTGTACGTGACATGCCAATATGAAGACGGATCTATCGCTAATTTTGGCACTCGTTAGCGAAGCCTGATCAACCAACTCACATTCCAACTACCTAAAACCAAGTTAATAGAGTTGTTCACCACAACTTGTGCTATACACATGTTGCCAACTCTCTAAGTTTAAAACTTCCACATGTTTGATGAAGCATTCACCATTGCCCACAAACTTGAAATTTGTGCCATTGAAGAGAAGAAGATACAACTATGTAACAAGAACACTATGTTTAAATCAAATGATACCTCTTCTTTTTCCAAATCATAAAATAATTATTCTAAAGTAAATGGATCTGCCAATGTATTAGTATTAAAATATGACCAATCTCATCCATCCAACCAATCAAAGCCTTCTTATAATATTTCTCATGTTTAGGATTTTCAGTTCAAGTGGGAGCAACGAAGACATACTCCTATAGGAGAACCATACTCTTCAGTTTTAGAAAAAATTCTAAAATCCAGAGCAGTCATTCTTCCACCCATCAAACCACATACTGGTTTTGACCCCTCTCGTTCAGTTCTTGCATGGTATAAAGAAAATGATTACTACAACTATCATCATGTTAGAGGTCATAGCAATGGTAATTGTATAAATTTCGAAAACATCATCTAAGAAATGTAAGATAATGGAGATATCGTCTTGGATAATCCTAATGCAC